>CM076572.1:234080194-235389544 GCA_034641835.2 Pinus albicaulis
TTGCTTGCATGTTGTTGAACGGTAATGGAGTAAATGAGCATTCTTTAGAACTTGAATGTTATGACAACCTCAGTTATCTAAAATAAATTCATGCTGAGAACTGGCTTTTTGAATTTTCAAGCATAGAGGCATAATGAGAGAACTTCAAAAGAGGAAATCCCTCAGCTTTTTATAAAGACTAGCAAGCATTGATGAATGAAAATCGCTCTATCTCACTCATTATTTCTTGGCAGGCTATTGATTATTTTGTATTGTGCCATGGTCCTTTATTTGTGGGCCACATCAGCAATATTGCTTGTTTATTTATTTCTTTATGTTATTTTCAGCCTTTTCTAAAAGCAGTGCTTGCACTTCCACATTGTATTCATACTGATTATACTCTTTCAGTTCCACTGACCTACTTATCAATGTGATCATTTGTTGGACTTTAATAAATTATCGTATCTTTTACAAATTTTACTTTTAGTTTTAAACAGTTTTGAATACTCTAATGCTTACTTTCTTTGGACACTGTAGAAAGTTGCTGCTGCATTAGGGGATATGTGCAAAGCTCTTCATGTTTGCAGGTAGACTATTTCCCCTAGTCTGATAAGTGTTTTCCATGATTGTTCTTGTCAAGTTAAATAAAAATCTATAGTCAATTGATATGTCCACTCCAAATACTATTTAGTATTAAATGTCTTGACATGTAAATCTATATCTGGATTTTGTCTTGACATATGCTTGGGATGCTTAGGTAACCTTTTTTGTGGAGCATTTTTTTCCAGGCTACAGAGCTTGGGGAAACCCCCAATGTACTTCCCTTCATTGTGAGGATGGTACCTAGAATCTTCAGGGCACAAGGCCAGTCAAGAACAAGATTCAACGTCATTACAAAAATATATTTGTTAGGAGCTCAACATGCCACTCATGGGAATTGAAACTGGGTGGGAAGGATAATGATCATTCCTCCCAACCACCAGAGATCAACCCAATTAACAACTTTCTTTGTGGAGCTTATAGTCAATATCATGATAATCACATTTTTTTTAAGCAAATTCATTCTACTCTTTGAATAGTTTAAATCACATTATTTTGACAAGGCTAGGAGACTAGGAACCTTTTTGATTGTATTGAAAACAATTATTTGTCGTCTTTGTCAGGAAAACTAATTATGTTTGTAGTTTTAATATTTATCAGTACTGAAAGTTTCAACTTATTATATTCTATTCATTTTGGATCATGACAGAGGTGCTGTTGAGATGCTTGAAGCATAATTAACCAGTGGGATACATGAGTTGGATAATATTTTGCATGAGAAGTCAATGACCAATGGATTGAATCTACCGCCTGAACGATTAACGAAGCAAGAAATAAATATGGTGAGCATTCTTCTTGTTTTTTTCTTTCACGATGATGGATATATTTTGAACTAGAAAAAGCTGCAGTCGAACTAGAAAATGGTGTAAAACACACACACACACACATATTAGAAGAAAGAAATAAATATGGTGAGCATTCTTCTTGTTTTTTTCTTCCACGATGATGGATATATTTTGAACTAGAAAAATCTGCAACCAAACTGGACAATGGTATAATACACACACACACATATATATTAGTGTTTTTCTGCAGCCTGAGACAGTCTCGTATCCAAAATTCCCTATTCTTTCCCACCCTATTCTATTCTCTGTCAGCTTTGAAGGAATATTTCCTTGCAAACTGAAACTATGACAAAATACTATAGATATAAAAAACAGATTAGAAATGCTCTAAATTTATAGTCCCACTTGAGTCCCCATTGTTGCTTTTGTTGAGTGCATTTACATGTCAAATTGTTCCACAGGGTTGATTTCACTTGTAGGATCCTCAAGTTTTGGTTTTGGAGTGTTAGATGCACAAATCCTCATCCCTGGCCATGGGAAAGTTGCAAAATGAGGAGTCCTCACAATTTAGAAGTTGACGGGGCAGGAGATGAAACCATCTCCTATGGGAGGTAGTGGTGACTCGAGATTCTACTAACTAGGGATTTTAGAGAACCAATCTGAAACTCTAGCTTCAATTTGCATGAATTTGGTGATCTCCTTCATTTCCTTAAGGTTCTGTAGTCAGGGTGTAGTTTCCATTGCACATGGACCTTTGCCCTATTTTTGGCTTCTAATGTACTGTCACAATCCTCTTGCTATTGATTGCAGTAAATGGTGAAATTCATCATATCATTGGGTTTGAACACCCTCAGCTCACAACACTTAACCCCTTGTTGAACCTCTCAAAATTCATACAGAGTTGCATCATTGCTACAATGATAGTGGCCCATTTTTACTGAAGAGAAAGACAAGTTCCAGACTGGGTTACCCCTCACCTTAGCACTGCAAAGAGTTGCCTTGGGATTTAACAAAATTCCACCACATTATTCTTAGAGCAGAATACCCTTGCTTGCTACTAGTTTTAGAATGTTGTGCAGGTCGAGAATAGGGGTGAAATCAATGGCATTGAGTCCTTCCAGAATTGACATAAAAATAAACCCACATACATTTTCCAATTCAACCATTGTATTGAACATAAGCTCACATGTCGATGAGAGAGTAGTATGGACTCTGGACTAATGGGTGTTGGTGGAGACTTAACTCCCCATCTCTTGTGTGTGCACTATGACATAACCTTCATAATGAGTGGCCATTTCAAGGGAGGGGCATGAAATATGAAGCCCCTTGTTTACTTTATGGAAACCTTCATTCAAACTTGCTCTTTTGTAATCAAAATCCTACTTACTTCTTACAATATACTATATAACTAGATGTGCAAAATTGTGCTTCCGGAAGCTACAATAAGATAACATTGTTCAGAAGTGAGCCTTGTATATTTTGGACTATGCCATTAGTGAAAATCAAGTATCACATAGCAAGCTCCAAACTCTTTATCCGTAGAGTAGAGTTTGGAGCTCTTTGAATAGTTTAAATCACATTATTTTGAAAGGCTATGAGACTAGGAACCTTTTCGATTGTATTGTTGTAATTATTTGTCAGTTTCCTTTTCTAGAAAACCAGTTCTCGTTTAGAAGTTTTAATATTTATCATCAAGATCAAAGTTTCAACTTATTATATTCATTCATTTGGACTCGTACTGCAGGTGCGGTTGAGATGCTTGGAAGTTATTAATAACAATCAGTTGGGGATACAAGGAGCTGGGTAATATTTCAGAGTGAGAAGTCAATGACCAATGGATTGAATCTACCACCTGAACGATTAACGAAGAAAGAAATAAATATGGTGAGCATTCTTCTTGTTTTTTCTTTCACGATGATGGATATATTTTGAACTAGAAAAAGCTGCAGCCGAACTAGACAATGGTGTAAAACACACACACACACACACACACATATTAGAAGCAAGAAATAAATATGGTGAGCATTCTTCTTGTTTTTTTCTTCCACAATGATGGATTTATTTTGAACTAGAAAAATCTGCAGCCAAACTGGACAATGGTATAATACACACACACACATATATATTAGTGTTTTTCTGCAGCCTGAGACAGTCTCGTATCCAAAATTCCCTATTCTTGCCCACCCTATTCTATTCTTTGTCAGCTTTGAAGGAATATTTCCTTGCAAACTGAAACTATGACAAAATACTATAGATATAAAAAACAAATTAGAAATGCTCTAAAGTTTTAGTCCCACTTGAGTCCCCATTGTTGCTTTTGTTGAGTGCATTTACATGTCAAATTGTTCCACATGGTTGATTTCACTTGTAGGATCCTCCAGTTTTGGTTTTGGAGTGTTAGATGCACAAATCCTCATCCCTGGCCATGGGAAAGTTGCAAAATGAGGAGTCCTCAACAATTTAGAAGTTGACGGGGTAGGAGATGAAACCATCTCCTATGGGAGGTAGAGGTGACTCGAGATTCTACTAACTAGGGATTTTGGAGAACCAATCTGAAACTCTAGCTTCAATCTGCATGAAGTTGGTGATCTCCTTCATTTCCTTAAGGTTCTGTAGTCAGGGTGTATTTTCCATTGCACATGGACCTTTGCCCTATTTTTGGCTTCTAATGTACTGTCACAATCCTCTTGCTATTGATTGTAGTAAATGGTGAAATTCATCACACATCATTGGGTTTGAACAACCTCAAGCTCACAACACTTAACCCCTTGTTGAACCTCTCAAAATTCATACAAGTTGCATCATTTATGCCTACAATGATAGTGGCCCATTTTTACTGAAGAGAAAGACAAGTTCCAGACTGGGTTACCCCTCACCTTAGCACTGTAAAGAGTTGCCTTGGGATTTAACAAAATTCCACCACATTATTCTTAGAGCAGAATACCCTTGCTTTCTACTAGTGTTAGAATGTTGTGCAGGTCAAGAATAGGGGTGAAATCAATGGCATTGAGTCCTTCCAGAATTGACATAAAAATAAACCCACATACATTTTCCAATTCAACCATTGTATTGAACATAAGCTCACATGTCGATGAGAGAGTAGTATGGACTCTGGACTAATGGGTGTTGGTGGAGACTTAACTCCCCATCTCTTGGAGCTTGCATGAGAGGGCACTTGTTGGTGTGTGCACTATGACATAACCTTCATAATGAGTGGCCATTTCAAGGGAGGGGCATGAAATATGAAGCTCCCTATTTACTTTATGGAAACCTTCATTCAAAATTGCTCTTTTGTAATTCAAACTCAGCTACTCTCTACAGTTGCATCATGGCAATCCATGTGCAAATTGTGCTTCTGGAAGCTACAATAAGATCACATTGTTGTATGAGCCTTGTATATTTTGTAGCATGCTAGTTAGTGAAAACTGTTACTGCACAAGGCAAGCTGTTTAGAAAGTCAACCTGCAGGGTGCTTTCACTAGAATACTTTCCTTTTGTAGGTCCTTAGCAGTCCCTTAGCTTCTCTCTACAGTTGCATCATGGCAATCCATGTGAAAATTGTGCTTCTGGAAGATACAATAAGATCACATTGTTGTATGAGCCATGTATATTTTGTAGCATGCCAGTTAGTGAAAACTGTTACTGCACAAGGCAAGCTGTTTAGAAAGTCAACCTGCAGGGTACTTTGACTAGAATAATTTCCTTTTGTTGGCCCTTAGCAGTCACCTCAGCTACTCTCTACAGCTGTAGAAGACAGAGCTCAATCCCTATCTACGAATGCTTTTTGCAAGTACCCCTTGGCATATTTGTATTTCTGCACTTGTACAGCATGATAAAGTTGTCACCATCAATGATATGTTCATGTTGTTTCATCTAGATTATTGTGGAATGGGCTCTTCAGAGTTTTCTTGTAATAATGGAAAATGATAATATTATATCAAATGCTTGAAACTGTTTTGTAGGTAAGAATTGATCATATGGCCAGAGAACTGGCAAAAACATTCCGGTCAGCTGTTGTTGACACAATACAATCTTTACCACAACATCAACAGGTATTCTTTTAATTTTTCTTTAAACATGTATGCTTTTAGATCTTCTTTAGCAAGGAATTGTAGGCTAGTATTATCAAATTGTGAAGGAATGTGACATTGAATTAATTATTGTACAGATAGTGCTATGTTCAGCAGTTAAGTTTTTTCGACGTCGGAAGAAAGATGCCACACTAGGAGAGGTAACTTTTGTTTGATTTTCTATTGTTAAATCTATTTTGCTTCTTTGTGCCTTTGGTTTTGTAGCTCATTATTTGTTGGACTGAGCATCTTACATGATGACATGCTTAATACTTTATTTGTAGTTCATACCATAATTTTACCTTATGCACGAGCTGCGAATTTTAAAATGTTGGGACACGATTCTCTTGGTTCTGTTAGGTATCCTATGTGTTTTATTATTATTATTATTATTATTTGTGACTTGTTTCATTTTCTCATCATCTATTGCTTCTGATGCAGCTGAATGCAGCTTACTTGGACTTCTGTAAAACAACTTCAATGTACCCTCTCACTGGTCCTGAGTTTTCAAGCATGTGTAGGGTGCTTAGTGATCAGGGATGCATTTGAATCCTTAAAATATGAGTCAGAAGGGCTACTAGATTTTGATATGAATGCAATGTGTTAACTCTTATGTGGGTTGCGAACTAGGCCCTTCTTAACCTTGGTCAATCCCGAGAAGATAGGCTAAGGAGAGTGACCTTAAGAGTAGATGAAGGAGATGTAAATTTTGCCTTACAAGTCTACAGCTCTGCCACATTTCTAACAAGTTCAACATACATTCTCTTTATTTGGATCCTTTCATACGTTCTCTAGATTATTTTAGGTTGCTCTTCATATTGGATACTTGTGGATGACGAGCTGTTGAAACTCAAATTGTAGGGAATACGGTTCTTCAGAAACTATCTTCAATAATGCAACATTTGGAAGGTAGATTTTGCAAAGATTTATTCATTTTCACTCATCTTAAGATATCTTCAGTCATCAGCTAAAGTTCTCAAGATGCAAGGTATCTAAATGAAATCTTCCTTTCCGTCAATTCATCTCGATGGATAATTACTATTTTAATTTTTAAGGCTACTTGTATTGAATCTTAGAAAACAAGGAATTGGAAAATGTACATGCAACATGTACGTTCTATGAAACTTGTCAAGATAAGTTAGTTTCTTGATACTGTTTCTATTATAAGTTAGAACTTTTGTAGCCTATAAATATAATAGTAAAATAGGTTATGGTGGACTGAAGTATATTTATTTTCAAGTAAGAAATTTCTTAAAAGGTTATCACTTTCTTGTAGGCATTTCCATTCCATGCATATGTGGATTGCTTCCTATATATGATCTCTTCGTAGCAGCTTTCTTGCATGTCGATCATAGAGAGGAATTGCACGAGTCTGGATTCAAAGGTGATAGTAGGTAATCTTCCTATCGCATGAAGTCCATTTCTGTTTTTGTAAGGAATTTGGTGGCAACGATTTTGAGTTAACGAAGCCCCAAAACTCATGGCTAAAATCTAAAATCTATGTTCTCACTATGGTTTGGGAGCTCTGCATTGCCGCTGCATATGAATTTTCAATCATCATGGTCTATCTGTGATGCAAGGGCATTAGGCTCTAGAAATGCTTTGTACTTTTATAAGACATAGGGGGGTCTTATGTTTTTAAATTCTCATGTAAATATTAGTATTTCGAATAAAATGGTGAGGAATTGTAAATGTTCTCTAACCACTAGAGAACATGAGGAATGTGAAGAGTCAGTTTAGTTACTTTAGGGATTTTTGTCTAAAGTTAGGAATTCTGGAATATTAAGAGTTTGTTGAGTTGTTAGAGGAGATGAAGCGATTCATTATCTTCTAAGCCAAAAAGGAATTAAGTATAGAGGTCTGTAAAGTAGAGTTTGGAGTTGTTCAGAGGCAGAGTATTGAGAATAGAAGGGCCACTGATTGAATATCAGGCCAAAGAGGAAGATTGTTGATGTAAGTGTTGTGTGTGTTAATACAGAGTTTAGTTTTCTGAAGATTATGTTTCATTCTTGAATTATGTGTTGTGTGAATGAAATGGAGTTCAATATTGATTGAGTGTGATTGAAAATTTGTGCGAATCGATCACAGAATGGATCAATTCTGAGAGAGGAAGAATTATGTGTGAGACATTTAAATGTGAATCGAACTTATGTGTTAAATGTGTGAAAGGAGGGTTTGATTCTTTTTGAATTCTTGAGTTATATATGTTATGGAAGGATTTGAATCTCTGTGTGAAGGGTTCTGTTCCGAAAGCATTGGGATTTTCATTCTAGTCTTGTGAGAATTGAACACATTTAAATATAAGTCTTTGGTTGATGAATTGTTGTGTATTTTATGAGAAGAGCTCCATAAAAAAAATGCACTTTTTACCTTTTGAATGGGCAACGCAAGCGATTTCTGTATCAGATGATTGGGCATGTTTTTGTTTTGAATTGGGTTGGTTCAATTCACAAGAATCGATATCGATTCTTGTAATTTCGATATCAGCGTTTGACCTTTGAGTACGCATCGAACTTTGATTGATGAGTTTCTATTAGAGTAAGGTGAATCGATTCCAAGTCTTAGGTGGGTAAGACGTGGTTTGAAAGGATTAATTCACTTTGTTAGGTGAAACCGTAAGGAGAAGCGAAACCTGGAGCTAACGATAAGGCGAAATTGTAATTGGTGAACAGTGAAGGCGGTTTGAGAAACCATTTCTGGTTTTCGCAAAACTTAAAAGCGGTAAATGGAATTCCAAGAAAAAGTGCGATCACGATATGCATTATACCCGTCCGATCACGGGCTTGTGGAATCAATGGTGGTCGCATCGTCAAGTCGTGAAGGGGTTAATGAGGTAAGAAGACCGGTGGGGCCGAGTGTTATTATATATAATTCGGGTTTAATATGTGTTGAGTAGTTTAGTTATATGGAAAATATGTGCAGATTATTTGATGTGCATTGATGCATTATGTAATGTCGAGGGTTTAAACTCAAGTTCAAGGATTAATTTAGGCATTGATATATATTATGTGATGGCGGCCACGGACATATATAGTTAATGAGGTATGGTGAGCATTTAATTTAATTGAAGGTTAATGGATATGTGGGACCCAATGGCTTAAGGTATGGTGAAAATTTATGTTGCTGGTGTCTTGTATAAAGTCAAGAAGTTATTACAATGTTCCTTGACATTTGAATGGAAGCGTAGTATATATTCATATATTATGGTTGAACTGTATGCGTGGGTCGAACTCTTATAAGGTGAAGTTCTGCACATGAAGGGTTTGTGTTACATGGTTTTATAATCATTGTTCAAGAAATAAAGCTTCTGCAAGGGATATTGAATCTCGCTGGATGGTTTGGTTCTTAATAACCATGAGTTCAAAATTTGCTTCCGTGTAGTTTAAGATAGCCAGGTCGAAAAGGAAATTGTTGGGGTTGTAGATTTAAAATTGTTTGGGGAAGAGATTTGGAATGCATTTTGTATATGAAAAAAGAGTGTGATGTGGGTTAAGTAGGTAAGCCCGGGCATCAATCTGCTTATCACAGAAGGCACACCTCTATTATTGTTTTCACATAGCCCATAAACAATAATATGCCTCGACTTTATAGGTTGGTGCAAAATTTAATTTATCTGGATCATTGATTAAAGCTATAAACCCATTACAATTAATCCCTTTGCTGCTTTCATCTGAACAAAACGAAGCATGTTAATCTCTTGGTTCATCAGGAGCTAGGGATGAGTCTCACCATATCTATGTACTGAAAGTAAACTGCAAGGCCTAAGCAATTATTGATCCTTTAAACAATAACCAATTGTGACTTCATGTGATTCATTTCGAGGGCATTTTAAGATTTCAGTGTATATCGGATAAATAATGGAAGGGAAGAATGAGGGTAAACGAGAGTACAGGTCAAATAAGGACACTTTTAATTTAATGATGAGAGCTTCAGTCCCAATGGAGCTTGGGATGAGCCTTGATGTCTTTACCTACTGTAACCAATTATTGATTCTTTTATTAATACCCAAATGGGACTTAAAGGTGATTTGGTTCCAGGACAGCTTAAGCTTTCAGTGCATGTAAGATACGTAAGAGAATCACAGAATGAGGGGAAATGAATATAGGTCAAGGTAAGGACACTTTTAAAATGACTATGAAAGCACAAGTTCCAAAGGTAAAGTCCATCATAGCAATTTATGCAATTTCAAATATCGCCTAAAGCCAGCCTTTTATATGTTTTTCACTGCTTTTGAAATGCATAAACCGTAACGTTGCATACCTCTACAATAATTATAAAATATTCCACCAACATGTAACTCTGTTCAGGAGTAGCCGATTTATTGGTTTACAAAGAAGACTAATACTTGAAATTTCTGACTCTGAAAGTGCCATTAATTTTCTAGAATTGTAAAATTATATTATTTTGCAGAAAAACTCAGATAAGGGAAATTGTAATTTTATGCCTTCATCCATTACGATTGATTTGAAATGGTTTATCAAAAAAAGAGATTAATACATGAAATGAACTCCAATTTTTTAGAATTATAAAGTTAAAATCAAAATCAATGAATTTGTTATTTTGTAGAAACCATAATTTCATGCGTCCATCCATTAGGGTTTTAGATGCGTCCATCCATTAGTGTTTTAGAGGTAGCTGCACTATTAGAGTGGTTAGGTTTATAAACCCAGTCCATCTAGGTATTCTTTCAGCACCATGCAGGTTCCTACTATTGAAATGGGTGAACCCATGCACAGGCAGGTTGGAATTGTTACTCATTTACAATGACAAACGACATTTTTGAGTCTACATCTCATTCTATACAATCCTATACAATCCAGTATGAGGATATGCAAGTATAAATAATAATAAAAATAATTTTCAATCAAACAAAAAAAATTAAATAACCATATAAATAAACAATTAAAAATATATTAACACAACAATTAACTTAGTTGTTAATATTTCACTTTCAGTCTTCAAGTAATAAATAGTAATTACTTATTGATAAGAGGAAAATGTGTAACTGGTTCAAATTTTAATATAAAATATTAATAATGATACAATATCAAAATATACAATTAAAACATTGAAAATTTACCACTAAAGATTTATATTAATCACATATTTACGAAGCACTTAAATGGATTAATAGATTAATTGGTGATGTGTAAGTATGTATGTCCCACTTAAAATAAAATTAAAATATTCTCTAAATAAAAAAGCAATGTCCTTTATAATAAAAAGGAAAAACAATATATCATATGTATTTTTAATTAGTTATCCATATGACCAAGCAATGTCCCTTATAATAAAATGGAAAAACAATATATCCTATGTATTTTTAATTAGTTATCCATATGACCAAGCAATGTCCCTTATAATAAGAAGGAAAAACAATATATCCTATGTATTTTTAATCTGATATCATGTAAAGTGATTTGAAGTAAAAAAAATAATGTAAGATGTTTGAACCGATGTCAACTTGATATATATTATTATATAGATTTTATTTTTTAAAGAAAATATTTTAATGTCGTATAGAATAAAATATCCAATGTCAGTTATGAATAAAATATTTTAATATGAACTAATAAAATGGTTCAATACACATGTTATGTAATCTCTATAATATTCAAAAATACAATTTAAACAGTATAAAATTACACATTGTTTTTTGCACTCTAAAATAAGTTTGCAACAAAAGAAATTTAATCCCTCTTGGCTCATGTTAGATCCATACTTTAGATGGATCTATGCTGGTAAATTACTCAAAACATTAACTGTATAACAAAGTATTTCATTACACAACATCCATTAACAAACCATGTTATTACAAAGAATAAGTGTTATTACAAAATGTCTATATCAAATGTTTGGCTGTTCACATTGCATGATTTTATATAATAATTTCACGTCAAATTTGTCCAATGGTAATTTATTCCACCTTAAAAGATTAGCCGTCCATCCTTAAATTAAGGACTTGGTTAGAACCTTTGATGGAGGTCATTGGTCTGCTTATTTCCTATTCAATTTATGGTATTTGAACCTTTGATGGAGGTCATTGATCTGCTTATTGCTTATTTAGACTTATAAGTTATAACTACCAGATTTGAAAAGATGCATATACTGAAAATGTATCTCTCCTTGTACAAATTTAAAACAAAACATCATTTTTACAACAATACTAGGAGAGCATTGGCAAGTTCTAGAGTGGACCTCCCTTCCAATCAATGGAGCTATCAGGTAAATACAGGTTGCCACTGCTACTACTTGTGAGATTTTGCTACAAACAGATTCATGGCATGGCATGGGCATGACATGGGGAATTCTGAATGGAGTTTTTCTAATGGTTCTCTTTATGTTGATGGTTATAATTTTAACAGATTCAACAGGGTGGCTGCAACTGGCACATATTCCTTTCAATATCCAGATTTTGAAGGCATGAGAAGGAATAATATTTTGAAGAAGTGAGAAGTAGTTCACCTTATTATAGTTACCATGCTAGGTCTTCCTTTAAGAGATTCCCAGCATCAAATAATTTCCATAAATATGGTTGTGTAAGAGTCGTGATGGTGTTGTAATGTAAATTATGTTTCCATAGTTGAACATCTGAAGTATTTTGCGATATTGTTATTGTACCATGGCACCTGGATCGGATCCAATGTTTATCAACACTTTTTTAATATCATGTTTTCTTTTCTTCCCATTGTTGTTCATTTCTCCTCAAACTCCTCTCCAACCTCAATATCAGTGCTAGTAGTAGCATGAGCAACAACACTACGCTTAGCAGAACTAGAAGAATGCGTTTTCCAAACTGCACGAGAACTACTTCCCTCACGAGTCACCATGTGCCATGCTTGGTCTTGGTGGTTCTCTTCCTTCTACTCTTGGTTCAACTACCATATATTAATTGGAACCAATGCCCCGAACTCCACTAGACAACGATTCACCATTTTGTAGTAGTGATTTGCCATTTGTATTGGTGATTCGCCATGATTTTACAAGATAATAAAATCTCATGAGAAATTCGCCAAAAAATTATATATACATATTATATTATTAATAAAATCGCCTTCCATTTTTCCTATGTATCATGGGGATTCGCCCATTTATTATATATATAAATTTAGGGGGGTTTTTAAAATTTTCCACGAGGGGAAGGAACACATGTCAGAGTGTCAACTAATGGAAGAAAGGTTGAAGCTAGCAAATCAATAGATGGAAATGATGAGAAAGAGGACCAGAAAGCACAGCATTGAAAAGATAGAATTCAAGAGGATGAAGACTATTTGGGAAGGTTAAACAATTGCTAGGTTAGAGATCCCAAGTAGTGCACATTTGTTCTTTACATGGATAGTTCCAGCTATTAAAGAAGAAAAAATTGTTAAAGTGATAAACACCCATTTGAGAGCCAGTAATAGAAAGCTAATAGGCCAAGTGGAGGATTTTGAGCTACAATTAAAACAGTCTCAAGATAAACTAAAGAGCAGAGGTACAAATGAAAAATTCAAAGCAAAATCAAAATGGAAAAAGAGGATTAAATTTTGTGAAGGTTATGTTTTTAGTTCATATAGTTGATGGTTGTGATGAGGATAATGATTTTATAAAGTTATAGCATATTTTTGTTTCAAATTTTGAAGAAAAACTGGTTAAAATTACTTACACAGTAGTTTCATAGCGCTTGCAGTGTAAAAAAGGCAAAAAGCGCTACGAAACTGATGAAAGTCATGAAGCCAAAAAAATTTGTTTTTTGGTTTTGACTAGTAAACTTCAAAAGCGGTTTATGAGAAAATGAAAATGAATTTGGGAAAAATGAAAGAGGTTTTACTTCCTAACAGACCTATCTACAACAAAATCTCTCAGTTTCTTCAAATTCATTATGATATGGGAGAAATGTATAAATTAAAGTGCGCTACGAAAAGCGCTATGAAACTGCTGTAGCAGCTTTTTCACCCTTTTCCTTATCAAATTTTGGAAGGAAGACCATGTATTTTGACTTGAAATTTATAAGGAATCTATTTAAAATGAGTATCAAAGCAACCCTAAAGGAAACAAAGCTAAATTTAGAAGGAAAATTGGTAAAAAGACTACGCTATGAAGAGCGCTACGAAACTGTGTTGCTTTCATGTTTTCATTATTTTGAGAAGTTCAAAGAGGTTTCGCACAGCTAGCATGAAGGGATGACTTGGGAAATATTTCAATAATGTTCCTAAAATAAATTAGCCTCGAATTTATAATTTGGAATTGTTCATAATATCTCAAGAAACTAAAGGGATCCTAAGCCTAAAAACAGGGGAGCAGTTTCCTAGATTACAGGGACTCAACATCATCAACATTATGGTTGTAACAAGTTGAAACTCATCATCAGGATTCGACTTAATGGAATGATAGGTGGAAAATGGTCTGTTTAAGTTTAGATAAATTTGTTCTGAGTAGAACCAAAAGAGATCTAATTCTATTTTTAATAGGACTCTATGTTAGTTTTACAGCAGTGTTTGTAATAAATACCATGTTTCATAGTTAGAATAGGTGTCAAAACATGGAAATTCGAGGTATCTAGTTATGGAGAAGCTTATCTCATAATTTAAATGATCTATAAAAGATCAAGGAGTCGAAATATAAAGGGTTGGACATTTGGTAGAAAAAATACTCTTTTTTATGTAAGTGACTCTTTTCAGCTTAATACAGAAATTCTACTTTGAAAACTCAAGATTCATAAGGAGTTCATCTATGTTTTTGTTCTGATGGCATATTTTCAATATTCTATTGCAGTGGTGTTTTCTTATGTTACTCAGAATTCATCAATGATGCTTTGACTTCCTTCATAGAAAAATTGACTATGTTTTTCATTGTTCTACATGTTTATTCATTGACTTGAACTCTGATGTGCCTTGACTTCCATGCTAGGTATATTATCTTAGTTTTGCTGAAGCTATCATGACTCCATAAGCCCAATGTACACTTTATAATGTGATTTACAACCATTTTATATCATTTATCTGCTTTTATCCCATATATAGTTAGCCATCTACATATTTATCAAAAATTGTAAACCCTTTGAGAGAGCCCTCTCAGGTTGAGGAGGCTAAGCCTCAGCCAAACGATTGGTTTGAAATAGTTGCACAAGATTAGTTTGATTGGCAGCCTATCAGGTCTAATTTTGTGATAACACATCATTTGGGAAATTACTAATTTCCCTCCCCACAAAGTGTTCCAGTACTAAATCCTTCAGTCATAAAGATTCAGAGGATTTCTCTGACTTCTGGTGGGACCAGACCCACGTCTTAATGACTAATTGGCACCAAGGTATTGAAATTCCCCTCATTGAAACCCTTCTCCTTCATAAAAAACAATTTTCCCTTAACATCACTCATTTTACTCATTTTAAGTCAAAAGGCATATTCACCTTTGGAAAAGTAAAAAACCCCTAAAAATGTACTTATCCTAAGTTTCAAGTGTAAAATGTTAATACTAGGGCCCCCATTATGAAAATCCCGCCTAAAATTATATTTTACACTATGCCTTAGTGTATTTTTTCATTCCCGCATTCATTTCATTATTAACACTTTAACTTATGTATTGGCTCCCTATTAACCTTTCCTCTCCCGTAATATATTAATTCATTTATATTAAATAACCCAACCCATATTTTACTTTTTTAACCTATGTTTATTTTCCCCACGTGAATATTATCCTGCCCTCCATAGGTTAAAAGTATTTTATTATATATTAAACCCACCTAATGCTTATATTTCACCTATATACATTACATTGGTTGAATAAACATTAAACCCGCCTATACCAATTAACATATAAATTTTATGTTAAAACTCTGTTTTAACGTATAAATTAAAACCCGTCGCATATAGAACTCTCGAGCCCCACGCCCATTACCCATCATCCTCATCATCAAACCCTGGCCATTCACTTTGACCCGCTAGATCCAACTGTATATAACTCACATCGCAAATTTGATAGAGTGGTCTTTAAACAAAATGAGATTTTTGATAAAATCTATTTCAACCTTTCCTCTCTCCTCCATGCGTCATGGTTGTATTGGATCACATCCATTCAATAAATACCATTTACCATCCTTCGATGGTGTGATAATCGCTTAGTGGTAAATCATCCCCCATGCCTAAACTGATCCTGATTTGAATTGACAGGTAGTTAATGAGAACATTGTTCAATCCAAATTCTTTATAAAAATACCATAATGTATGCATTTCAAGCTTTCTATTACTCCTTTTCCTCGATAATTCCTTCACATTGAGATAAAGACGTTGTCCTCCTCGTTTTCGTGCATAAACCAAAAAAATTCAACCAAATGCGCTACTGCGATCACTCAAAAGCCTCCACACTGCATTTAAAAGGTCACAACAAGCTTTTGAAAGTTTTCAACTCCTAGCAAACCTTTTTTTTGTGTCAAAATTCGTAACTTCACAGGTGTTTTTTAGCAAAAAGACCTATCCATCCATATGAAAGAAGTATACTCTTGGATTGAAGCCTTTTTAATCTTCTTTGCCTTAGAAACAACCAAATTACCTCATAAATTCATCTCTACTGCAAACCTTAAGAATTTCACAGTTTCTGAAGCTGTAATTTGTTTTTTTAAGCAAAATCTGATTGATTTAGCCATCTATAGACCTAAAAGAAGACCTTTGAGTTATCCAAAGCCTTTCTACAATACTCAAAATCCCTTTGGCATAAGATTTTATTGTTTTAGGATCGTTTTCATCAAATAAATTTGCAGAAAAACCCTTAATATTTTTTACTGAGTCTCTAAAAGTCAAAGAAATTGGTTTTAAAAACAAATTTGACAGTTTAAGTCAGATTAACAATAAATATACCTTTTTCAGTCCAAGAGAAACCTCTGTTATATTTAAATTCCTTTTGTAAACAGTTTAATCTTATAGAAGTGTGTTAAAGACCTAAAAACAGAGTTTTAGAAATCAAGAGGGGTTAAGTTGTTAAAAACAAACCTATCAATGGAATTTAAAAGCACAATTGTAATCAATCTACTATAAGCTTCTGTTGTAGATGTAGAAAATACTCCATTGGTTGATGTGGACTATAAAATCACACATCCAGTGACTGAATTTAACCATCTTGAGCTCCACTGTTAGAGCCAAGAGAAATCATTGGACCACGTAGATGATGTGATTATTTTGGAATACAATTTGCCTAAGTATTCCCCACGCCCATCAATGCCATGAGGCCATAAGATTGTGTCAAACTCATTATTCCCTAGATCAAAGAGAAATTATCAATGCTAAAAAGGAAGTATAGTTCACAATAAGAGCTGAATCCATAAACCAAATGCTTCAGTTGTAGCCTGAGCCCAATGCAGTCCCTTTGTCCATTGAAGCTCTCATAAAGTCCTATTTAGAGTTATATTTTCCCAAAATATTCCAAATCTTTAAAACATTCATGCCCTCCTATGTAGAAATCCCCAAGCTTAACCCTCCATATTCATCTTCTAAATTCCCAAAAGGAACAAGACACATTATCTCAATGTTGTCTTTTATCCTTGGTTACTTCACTGATGAACATACAGATGCATCTATACTTGGTTTCCTGTCCATCTTTTTACCTGGTCAACCCCCTGCAATCATCTATATTTTTTCTGAGTATATTGTTGATAGTATACATGAAAAACTTGTTAAATTACTAAATGAAGGTGTCTTTAGGTATACCTCATTTCTCTTCCATATGTTCCTCTACTTTCAGTCAGATAAGTTTCCAATAACCCTTCAAAATATGGATGTAGAAGGAAATTCACAATATATTATTTTCTGGACCTCCTTGATTAGAAAGGATTCATCTGAGTTCACATATACAGACTTCACAGACTTTTTCATTCATCCATTGGTAAATCTACTTAAAAACAGTGTACAAACTAGAATCAGTGATCAAATAAAGAGGGTTTTACAGTTGCTAGAATAGAGCAGAATAGGTTATTGGTATTTATACCAAAATAACATTGAAGTTAGAGTTTATTGGACAAACCTCATTCCCTACAGGTTTCCAAAGTATTTACCAATGAGGTTGTTTGATTTAGAATATATAAGAAATATTTTGAATTGATTCTTTTGAATTTCTTGAGCTGCTTAAAAACAAAACTGAAAACTCGATTTAAATTGAATTGCGAGTGGGTCCATTCATATGCAATAACGAGAGAAACTGTCTTATGGAACGGTATAGAGGAAGAAAAATAGTTATCAAAGTACAAATTTAGCAAAATCTTTCTTTGGCACAATGATCCTTGTGATATAATAAGTAAAATGAGAGTAAAGTGTAAATTTACTCCCTATATTCATGAGAAAAAGCTTGACATTGAGAAATTTTCTAACCAATCTGAATGGTTAGAAAATACACTAGTAGAAGCTAATGAACAGAGTGATACTAGTCACATTCTGCAAAATCCAGCTCAGGAAGAGAAAGGTACAAAAAGAAATAGGGAAGAAGGCTCATATACTGCTGAAACTACCACAGAAACAAAGTTTAAACTAAGGTACAACCAGAAACCAGAGATAAATAAGGTACAACCAGAAACCAGAGATAAATCCGAAAGATACAACAAAAGAGATAGTGGAGATTTTAGATATAGATATTCCAGATAAAGACATTGTGCCTCTCAGAGTAATTGTAAATGAACAACAACCTTCCACTTCCAACACACAATTGATCCAAAAACAATAGAGTGTGGAAGTTTCATCATAAAAAAAACGAGAGGACAATGATATGGACATTAAAGAAAAGTATAAAAAGATTAAAGCCAAAACTGAGGAAATTAAGAATTAAATTTATTCTCAATACTTGAAATAGACTCCAAGCATCCAAATCAGGTTGCTTTTAGCCTTTGATTATAAATATAAGAAATTAATAATGACAGTACTTCAACCTACAGTGCCAGCTCCCAAAACAGTAGTTGATTACAAAAAGGTTGATTTTGAAGTACTAGTCCAAGACATTCATCCCTTGGACCAAATTGAATTCCACAAACAAAGCTCAGAGATGATATATTCTACAATGAATAAAAAAGCAACAAGTGTTCAAAAACTCCAGAATGCTTTGAAAAATGTTAAAGATTATCTTAAGGTTGAAAAACCTTCATCATATGCTAAAGGTACCATAATCAAATATTTAGAGTTAGTTATTGAAGAGGGTTATGACCCTTCTAATGTGAAATCTGTACAAGAACTAGTAAAAAAGAAAAATATTGATATTGCAGCACTAGGAAAACAATTGAAATTAACCCCACACAACACCCACAGACCAAGGATATTCTACAAGAAACAAATCAAAAGGATGACATGATGAATCTCATATTACAGATTACAGCAACAATTAAGGAGATGGAAACTGAAATGGGAAAATTAGTCCAAGAAAAAGAAGCTGACAAGACACAAAATGTTCCTCCTACTGTAATTCTTGTGGTAACAACAGCAGTGCCATCCACTTTGGCAGAAGAATTATCTCCAAAGGTTCCATTAGCTACAGTAGTGCTAGTAACTTCATCTACCATTTTTTCCACTGAGTCTTCTACTACAGCAGTCCATAAGTCAGATGAGGCTAGAAAATTAATAAAGGAAATGGAGGAAATGTCCATACAAAATAATGAAATAAATAGGTTGAAGGATAAAATCAAGAATCTTGAAGATGACAAGAAGTTAGCACAGATTAATGCTAAAACTGAAGAACAAAAGGCTAAAAGGTTAAGTGAACAACTCAAAAAGTTAGAAATAGAATTGACTTGAAAAGAGCCTACGGCACATATCAAAAATCAATTATGGTCTAATATCATTGAATTAGTCAATGATAGTTGGCCATCTATATAGGTTATTTATGAGCAGAAGGATTTTCTCAAAGAATCTAGAGAAGAAATATAGAAAACCAAAGAGGAATTAGGCAATAAACCTGAAGAAGCATTGGAAATTATTAAGTTCCTCAATTCTAAAAATAAGCAGGAATTGGATGAAATAGGAATAAAAGATAGGATAGAAACCATTCTTGAGGTAAGAAAAGTAATTTCCAAGAAATTTTTTATGAAACTGTTGGAAGAAAAGTGCCAAAATATGGATATAGCCATCACAAGATTCATGGTGAAATTTGACACTTTGAGGCGAAATGGCCTTGCAAATATTCTAGTAATCAATGACAAATTGATGAAACAAGAAGATTATAATGAAAGGATAAGGAAATTTTCCAAAGAAGAGATAAAAAAATTATATTGACAAGGGATTCCAACAGGGAAAGTTTTGCACAAAAGTATTGAAAATTTGTTTTACTTACAACAAGAAGTAAAGCACCTTTTTGTGGTCAATACAACCTTTGAAAATTACACTGAAGTTGATGAAAAATTTAGGAAACTCATGAAGATCAAATTACCAAAGGAATAATTCTAGGAGAAGCTAACATATTTGCTATAAAATCAGTTTGCAGTAAGAAAAAATGAAAAAACAGAGCTGTTGTTTTTACTACACAGTAAAGAGATTTTTAAAAAGTAAAATAGTTTTCAGCAATCAAAGTGTATCAGGTTAAAGAGTATCAGTAGTCAAATAGTATCAGATGAAAGATGAGGTTCAAAACTAATTGAAGATCAAACTACCAGTGCGAGGGACGCCTCATTTTCCCAGCTGCAGCCCAAATCCAAACAACATACTATTTAATTTCAATAAAAGGACAACTAGCAATTTGTTAGGCAACTGTCACTATATTTTTGTAAAAAGATATTTTATTTTCCAAGAAAATTTCCTAAGATTGTTCTAGGATATTTTGTACTACGTTTTGTATAAATACTTCAGAATTTGAAGTATTGAGAGTGGATAAATTACTAAAGATTTCTATAGGTGTTATATTATAAACCTAAGGGTTTTTGTATCAAGTTCAAGTCAGAAGACTGGATCTCAAGCAATAAATCATCATATTTCAGGATTCATGTGTTGGGCCACTAAAGTGAAGTATTTTATAATTTTATATGTCAATTTTCTTATTTTTTTCATCCATTCATAAATGTGTTCTAAATTTTAATGTGAAATCAGGAATTTTTATATCAGAATTTGTTAAAAGCACTCTGTTATTGACTGGTTGTCATTTAAATGTTTTACGTTGATATCCAGACTAGTGAACCCTTAATTTCTCCCTGATTTTGATTTACCTCCACATTTTATCTCCTTATCCATATTAAAAAACCCTTAATTTCTCTTTATCCTGATTAAAACCATTTCACCACAAGCCTTTGAAGATCTAAAGTGTCTCTGCTATCTTGCCCCGTTAAAATTTGTCCTTAGACCTTGATCTTGATCTGTCTGCTTGACACATTGAATCCATCTTCCCAATGGAAAACAGATCTATAGATATCCATCTCAGTAAGTGATTTTCCCACCAAACCAAATCAGAATCCCAAAACCAATTTCCCTATATAGCTAGCTTAAAATCAGATATAAAAACAAAGTTAAATTTTATAAAGAGAGCCCTCTATGAGCCATAGGAAGGCTAGATCCTAAAGCTTAAAGTAGGTTTGTGGTTACCTCTGATATTCTTTAAAATATAATAAAAATATCTCACAACTTTTAGAATTATCTGAGTGATAACAGGTCCCATGAAAGGAAAGATTCTCCAGAATGCATTTAAAAGAAGCTGGGAGTATTGTCCAAGCTTCGATTGGCTTACATAAAATTTTATCGGCAAATTTGACGTCGCATAAAATCATATATTCGACTTTCAATTGAACCTGAATGGCATCTATAACTTGTCTGACCTATGGTCTTGTGGATGAAACCAGTAAAAAGTCTGCTTGTATTATCAATGGAAATCCCATGACCATTTATGTGGGAAGAAAATCATAGATACCTGCAGCTACCATATTTCCACCGGCAAATTGGTTTCCCATTGGAAAAGCTAATTTAATAGTCCATTTTGCAATGTCTTTCCTCTGCTCAACCCTATACTCATTTTCTATGGGAAACCATTACCTCCACATGTAATAACTGCATCGTCTAGTCAAAAATCGGTCTTCTTATGCTAACAAATGCAGAATGAAACACTCATTGTCATTTCTCCTAGAACATTCAAGGTTAGTTTATCGTAAAACAGAGATTCTATAAATTTTGTTAAGATCAAGATAGAAAGAACAAAGGAGAAAAGAGGAAATTGGATGCCAAGATGGAGGAGGAACTTACAAATGAGCAAGCTTATCATGGGTCAGCAAGCAGATCATGGGGCACCTTTTCTTGTTGTAGGCTATGGAAAGGTTCAAGTTTCTTTTTTTGAAATAAGAAGAGGTGTAGTTTTCTAAAGAAATGGTCCAAAGGTTTTCATAGAAAAATGTACATTTCCAACATGTCCAAAAACTAAAATATCTCCAACTTCAATAAACTGCTCAGAAACAAAAATTTCCCAACCATTTGTGAAAATTTCCCACGTCTTAGCATAGAACAGGTTCATATGTGACAATTGCCCACTTGGGCCCTGTAGTATTGCATCTTCACATACCCCAAATTTCATTCTCTCCACATGATCAGTGGGTACCTCCTGCAATAAACAAAATGCATTGGAAGAATATTTATTTCCATCAATAATTTATCCAATCCCAATTCTCAATTCTATTTCTAATTCTAATTCTCAAGAACAAAAAAAAAAAATTAATTCTGAATTTCTATGGTTGAAGTTCACTAAATTTCGGTGTAGACACCTAAAAGTAATTTCGATGCCTTAACCGCAAATCAGTGCTACTGTACATATAACTGCACTGGTGCATTTTAGTTACTGGGCACTGGTGCCAGTGTTACAAATGGACACACCAGTGTGGTTCTATTAAGTGACGCACTAGGGATTAATAAAAAAAAAAAAAAATTTAATTTTTTTTTTTTTAAATGCAACTTTATTTTCTTTAAGTAAAAAAAAGCACAAATTGAAAAATGGGCGGAAAAATATTTTTGAAAATATAATTTCATAAAATAATTCTTTAAATACTAAACACTTTTCATTATTTCACTATTTTTGCTAAAATTTTCAGCCAAATATTTACAGAGGACATACCTAGAGCAAGAGAGAACGTGAGCACTGTGGAGCAGCGAAATATGTTCGAACAAAAGTATTCAGACAATAAAAAACCAAAACTCTAGTGATTCAAACCTGTATCATATAATTTCAAACCATCTTGTGATTAGATTTGATAATTTTTTTACTTTTTTCTGCAGTTTTATCCATTTTTACCCTAAACCCTTCATTTTTTTTGTTTCTGCCCTTTCTTCTCCCTGTTTCTGTGATTTCAGAATTGGGGCTTTTTATTTTAGATTAACATCCAACCCACGGGATGACTTGCATAGTCGGATCCCAATCCATTCAACCCTTGCATGAATTTTTGGAAAAAAATGGATTTTTTTTAATGGTGCACCCTACGTAACCTAGCGCACCGGTGCACTATATTATATAGCGTATCGCGCAAGCACTGTGTAATAAAAAAAATGAAACAATTTTTTTAAATCAATGCGCCATATCTAAACTAGGGCACCGATGCTCTATGTTACGAGGATAACACCGTACGGTCTATTACACTGTTTGTGTGGTGTGTTTATAATACTCCCATGCACCATACGGTCTATTATACTATTTTTACGGTGCGTTTCTAATACCCCCACGCACCAACATCGATGTGTACATCATGAAAGGTGCACGGGTTTCTTGAGATTTATTTTTTACCTGAAAAGTTGAAAATTTATTTATAAATATATTAATGAATGATATGGTACAGGTTTCATATTGATAAAGAAATGACTGACAAGATATCAAGTAACAAAAATACTGATAACACATCAGAAAAAGAAAAAAATGCAAGTTCTTTGTAAATTCTTTATAAAACATATTATTTTTGAACTATATGTAAGTTTAACTAATATGTATTGTTTACTGTGTATCATGCAGAGCCACAAAATGAAGAATCTCGATAAGATTATTTCTGATATAGGACTAGAAGAGCATAAAAGCTTGATGGAAAAATTGCAAAAGGATGAATTAGGTGAATGAAAAAATACTATCGATCCAATATGAGTTTCTTTTTTAAATTTTCATTAATAATATACTTAAAATTATTAGATAAGATGTGTCAAATAGTCTATTAGTTCACATCTGTTTATTTTTCTACATGGACCAACCACTCAGAAAAGGAATGTTGTTCTAAGAAAAGAAAAAAATGGAACATGCAAATGAAAATGAATTTCTCCTTAGCTTATCTAGAGTGGTGCTGGAGATTAATGAAAGGGGGAAAAACTTTTACAAAAGTTTGAGGGATCTAGCGGAACGAATGTATAGACGTTTTTTCCAATTACAATACAAAAACCAATCCAATGATTTCAAGAACCAGATTTTATCTAAACTATAGGAAGAGTTTCTAGAGAATTAGTCAATGAGACATGTTATACTTTTAATAGAAAAAACGTACAAAAAAAAAAGGAATGAAAAAGTAATATTCCTTTAAATGTTTGTCTAGAATTATTTATAAATATCACTTTTGTTATATTTATTTTTCATATATCAATATAAAAATGAAATATTTTATTGTCATGTTACATTTTTAGGAATATTATGAAAATCTCAAAAGATGAATGAGCTGATATCAAAAATATGCCAGTAGGAATTTCCAAAAAGGTGTACAAGGAGATGGTCAAAGAAATGGACAAAATTGCATCGTAGGAGGAGCCATCTCAAAAACAACGTGCATCAAAAGTAATATGTAATCATTGAATTTTTTGATCATTAGGTACAATAAATAAACAATTTAGCATTAAATATTAATTTTCAAAAAATTTCTTGCAGAAAAGAAAAATAAATGGAACCCATTCAACACATAAAATAGGACGACAAGGCAGAAAAGGGTTGATATCTAAGTTTGTGAGTAATTGTTACTTTCTTATAAAAACTTAACTAGATTTACTTTTTGTATTTTTTAAGTCGTTTTGCAAAAATCATTATTGAATGTCTTCAAAAAAGTGCTAACATACAAAGAAGAACCATCAGACGAATTGATTGAAATTGAGTTAAATATGGGTTCTGAGTATATGTTGGCATATCAAAATTAATTATGGAATTTGTAAACATATACCAATCTTGTTTTACTTAGCTCCGTATATAATTAATAGAACAAAAAAATATTTTATATTAAATATATGATTTGTTATGGGGTACAAAACTTGCAGGTGACAAAGTATTGAACTATGCCAACAGATGCAATTTTGAAATAATGTGTGTAGTTTATTAGTCAATTGTTGCTATGGTACATCATTTTTCTTTTCGATTTACATTGATATATATTATTTAATATTGCAATTTTCATTATTCTCACCAATTTATATACACTCATTTTAGTTTATTTTTATGTTTGTAGATGGAAGGTGAAGAAGAAGAAAATAATCAATATTGTGAACAAAACATTCCTAAAAATAACCCAAGTCATGGAAGTAGCTCTAGTAGTGATAGAATTTCAAGCAAAGAATGATGATAACTATGTTTTGATATCAAAGCAAGGCATTGTATTTTTTTGAAATATGTGTGTGAAATCAGACATTTTGTTTAATGTAATGGACATAGTGTCCCAATTGAAAGACAAGGGATACCAATAACTCTTCGATTTTGTATGACAAAGGCTGTCTTATATATATATATATATATATATATATATATATATATATATGTTTTAATTTCTTCTATTGTGTTCTCCATTGTTGTTCTCAAATGCAATAATAAAAATTTAATTCATATGAATATTGTTATAAGATACATATGTGTTGACTTTTGATGAATAATGAATTTTAAAAAGCCACAATAATTATGATATGATATAACAAATTATTCCAAACATCACATTCAAATGCATTAATAAAAATTTAGTTAATATGAATATTGTTAAAGATGTGTCGACTTTTGATGAATAATGAATTTAGAAAAATCACAATAATTGCACTGTCCCAAGTCAATGTTTCTAAAAAATACGAAATAAACACCAATGCGTGTCAGGTACTGTACATCGTTGCTTTTGTATGCTGAAGCGCACTGGTGAATTTCTACGACCTATGGGCACCACAGAAATACCAAAACCAATTAAAAATCTCGGTGCAGTTGTGTGATACTATGCACCAGTGCTTTTATGTGAGACTACGCATCGGTGAATTTATACGACGTATGGGCACCACACAAATACCAATACCAATTATAAATATCGGTGTTTTTATCTAATATGGCGCACCGATGCATTTATATGATTCTATGTACCGGTGCGTTGAGATGATGTATGGGCACTCCAAAAATCCCAATACCAATTGGTACAGCTCTGTGCATTGTATTACCAACACTACGCCTGATGTTGTTTTATACCTTGACGGCCTGGTGCAGTAACCTTCGACCGCCCCAGGGCCATCGTCTAGATGATACGCACTGGTGCGTTAAAACTTTAGTAGCGCACCGATGAAAAAACATCCATAATTACCTTCCACCACCCATTTTTTTTAGTTGTGTTGAATTTCCATTAAAATCTCTGCCAAGACCTTCGTAACCCTAAACGGATGTTGTAGAAAATGTTTTTTTGACAATTTTGACCAATTTTATAACACTAAAAACCTCATTTATAACCTTCGCTAGAGGGTATTTTTCTTGTAGTGGGAGTTAAAAAAAAATCATTTTCATCTTTTGTGTTCGGAGCAGTGCATTGAGAGCTTTTGGCTAAAAATTTCCAAAGAAAATATCGGGAGAACCGATCGTCCATTCCTTGAATTGTCAAAACCAGGTAATCCACATCATCTTAATATTCATTTCTATCCATTTCATTTTTATTTTTAAGTCTTAATTTCATTTTTTAAGAGGATTTTTTATTTAAAAATGCACTCTCGGGGGTTCGCAGGTCATGCATGTGATAACTACAGACCTCGATAAATTTTTTATATAAAAAATATCGGGCCACCACGCTTTTTATGTGAAGCACGTGTGGATGTACGCACTGTCTCATCACAAAAACTGTGGGGGCACCGTGAACATTTTAAAATTCAAAATTTCTCTTAAAAATGGTTCAAGTTTTGCATCCAAATGGTTTCTAACTTTCAAATATGCCGATTTATAGGTTTTTCCACCATGTTGAGTGGACAGAATGTGAACATGATCTTATAGACAATGAATCCATGGAATATGCTGCAACAATATCTGCACTGCAAAATTGTGGTTTATATAAGTTCCGGGCTATCCAAGGTATGAAAGCACAAGTAGAGTTGATGACATGGGTCATAAATGCATGGGAAGTTCAAGACCAATGCTTCATCATTGGTGACCACCAGCTCGAAATTGAGCTAGAGGACATTTATTTCCTTACTAAATTGTCTCGAACAGGAGGAAGAATATCCTTGTTTTGGGTCAGACAGGGAGGTCTTCCTGTCGCCATCTACAAACAACAATAGTGCAGTGATGAGGCAGACTTAAAGGACAGTTGCATAGATATTAAAACTATCTTTTGATTGGATGTCAAAG
The DNA here is from genome assembly GCA_034641835.2 of Pinus albicaulis. NCBI lineage: Eukaryota > Viridiplantae > Streptophyta > Pinopsida > Pinales > Pinaceae > Pinus > Pinus albicaulis. Next base: position 234,107,124 of record CM076572.1, read on the forward strand.
TGATTTCAGTTACAATAACCAGATTGTGTGGGAGTGTAGCTCCACATGTAGCCACTAAATCACAAATGCAGACCATAGTAGAGTGTCTTGAAGTGACCATATTTAACTGGTGTGAAGGAGTATTGGCCAACATGAAAGGCCAATTAACTAGAGAAAAGAACATGAAGTTGAAAAACTTCGGGTATGGTGCCATTCTCATTTCATTTGCTTTAGAGAGAATCCCGCTTCTTGCTCCTCAGCTGATTCTAGTAGATCGTGGGGAACCTCAAATGGTACGGTGGGTGGCATTAATGGCTCGCCATGGTGGCAATGGCAGTTCAGTTGTTCGGTTTACTCTGACATAGTTTATGTAGCGAAGGAACCAAGTCTTCACCATCGAATACTTTCCCTATGTAGGAATGGATTACAGAGGTGATCCTAAGACATCTTTGCCTCCACGGGCATAGTGGGACGAGTCAGGTAAGCGAATTGTTTTAATTTTTTTAATCTAATTTTTATTTGTTTTTTATCATCCAATACTAAAAAAAATATTTAAATGTAGATGTCGGTCCACGACGACCAGCTACACTCCGTCGGTTTGATAAGTGGCAAGCGTCTCCTACAGCACCTCCCCAGGATCAAGCAATAGAGATCCTAGTAGATATGGAATAAAACCTTGAGAGTTTGACCATATACATTCCTGAGACAGGAACAGGTGATATTCCTCTCAGGCTTGAGAGACATGTGACAGGTGTTCCAGGACCATTTAGGATATTTCTACGAAATTTTGCACATGCCATAGTCTATTACCATGATCATCATCACGGATAGTGGATGATCATTATGGATTGAATTTTTTTTTTTGGTATCAGTATCTATTAGATCATAAGGTGTTTGAACCTATGATCATAGACGATGCAATATTTTTGAAAACAAACCTATCTATATTAATGAAATTACTACTTTATTTGAGTATCTTGTTCAACATGGATGAATGTTGTTTTGGTTTACTACGTTAATGTTGCAAATGTATATTTAGAAGAGGATTAGCTAATGCATCGACAAATGTGTTTAAATTTCTTGAAATATGTTGATATTCAATATAATCAAATTGTCATTCCAAGAGATGAAACTTCAAAAGTAATCTCAATAACACTGGATTTTTAATTGCATATACCATGTTTAAATGTAATACAATGAGTTTTGAATCCAACCTAATGATCAAACGTCGAATACCAAATGAAATGGAATTAGATAATAACTCAATGACTATGCTATATTCTGCAATATTGTTTGTTGTTTGACCAAGGCATACCCCATGAATAGAAACTAACTCATCGGTGGGTGAATAGATAACCCAAGCTGTGGAAGAGATATTCCGTGTACTATGACATGCACCATTAGCAAAACCAATGTACATTTGAAGGGATTTCCACATCTGCAATATGAAGAGTAATCAGGATAAGAAGTGATAGTAGTAACAACAAAACTAATCTAGGCACACTTTTCTAATCTAAGGCACACTATTCTAAAAAATAACTATTGTACAAGAGATATCTTCACACGAAACTCAAGAATAATATCTATTAAGATAAATACCATTTCTGGGCTTATCTAAAGAGATCATGTCATAATCAGTCAATTCATAGGCTCCTTTTGCAAGCACTAGCTTGACAATGTAGGGACCATGCCACATCAGTTCAAATTTTTTGGTGCCTAGCTTATCGTTAGCTTGATCATATACTAAGGCTAGGTCACCTTCAAAAAAAACACAAGGGTTAACACTTTGATCATACTAAGATTTCACATGTTTCTTATGAGATTCGGTAGCCAATGCAGCGGTGCGCTGAGTCTCATCTAATTGTGCTAAGTATAAAATGTGTTTTTCCTCTTCAGAGGTAGCTAGTAATGATTCAATGGCTAATTGGAGTGACAGTATTTCACATTCAATGGGTAAAACAACTTCTAAATGATAGACAAGTTGAAAATGAATGAACCCTGTAGCATTTTTTGTTGAGGTTCGGTATGCCCATAGTTCTAGTAATCCATTCAATCATGGTGGTTAAAGCCTTGTTTATGGATTCAACTTGACCATTAGCATGTGGGTAATATGCAGTATAATTATCATGGCGCAGGCCAAGTTGATTAGAAAGTTCGGTCATCATAATATTTCAAAAATCACTCCCATGGTCTGTGATAATAGCTTGAGGCACATTGAAACGAGCAATCACATGATTGAATATGAAATTAGCTGTAGTTTTCCATCTTCCACGAATGTAGGAATTGCCTCGGCCCATTTGGTAAAGTAATCTACAATGAGAATAATACACCCATGCCCCCCGGCCGAGTGAGGGTTACATGTAATGAAATCAATGCCCCATTTTGCAAAAGGACCGACAACAATGATTGGGTGAAGAGGAGGTGGAGGCGGATGCATATTTCGATCAAAAATTTGGTAGTTGTGGCATTTTCATACAACAATAATACAATATTTGAATAAGGACGACCAAAAATAACCAGCGCAGAATATATTTTGGGTTGTGTAAAACCTAGACATATGACCACCACACGCTCTAGAGTGGAAATCATTCAAGACTCTTTCAACCTCTTCATGATTTATACAACGTTGAAAAACAGAATCCGCACCATGATGATAAAGATTATTTCCAACAATATTGTATTGTTGGGATTGATATCAGATTCTCTTTTGATTTGAACGTGAAATATCTGGGCGAAAGGATTAGGTTTGAAGATATATATATCCATATCATGGATCTAATGTACTGATGATAAACAAAGATTCATCTACGATGGGATTCTCTACCACAATTTCCACCTCGACATTGGGAAATTCACACATAATCTCTACAAACACTAGTGATTTCTTTGATTTAGATTTCTCGAATTATAAATCAAACTCTTGTAGGATGACAATCCATTTAGAGTATTTTCCCCAGAGTAATTGTTTTTTAAAAATAGACATAATCAGGTTGAAATTAGATATCATAGTTGTTTTACGTAACAGTATGTAGTGACGAAATTGTTGGATAGCTTGAACTGCTACCAAGGCCAATTTCTCCACATGCGAATATTTGATTTCTGTCGGGTTGAGATTTTGACTTAGATAATAGATCACATGCTCATTGTGAGATTCATCCTCTTGAACCAAAACCATTCCAATGGTGTAATCAGAGGAAGCTAAGTATAAAAATTAGTCCTGGTGGTAATTGGGTGGATGCAACAACGGTGCATGGGTCAACACGTGTTTTAATGCATCAAAAGATTTATCAGCAATCTCATCCCAAATAAAAGGAGCGCTTTGTTTTAAAAACCAGGTAAAACATTTTTTTAAATCAGCATAGTTCGAGATAAACCTACGTAAAAAAATTACTTTCCCTTGCAAAATTTGGAGTTGGCGAAGTGTGGAAGGAGGAGGTAAATTGTTGATGGCCTCAACCTTCGAGGGGTCGACACAAATACGATCTTTCGAAATGATGAATCATAGTAATCGTCCTAATTGCACACAAAAAACACATTTTTGGGGGTTCAAACGAGTCTTGTAATGCCTACATCTCATGAAAATAGCTCGTAAGTGTGTAGGATGATCGTCCCTGTGTAAATAATGAGCAGGTAAATCATCCAGATAAAGTTATACAAAATGTTTGATATCATGAAAAGCATAAGACATGGCCCTTTGAAAATTTGTACTAGCATTTTTTAATCTGAAAGGTAATTTTCAATAAGAAAATGTCCCCAAAGGACATATAGATGTTGTTTTTGGTTGATCAGTAGGGAGTATGTTGATTTGATTATACCCAGGAAATCCATCCATAAATGAGAAAATTTCATTTCTGGCATAATCATTGATAATTTGGTCAATATAGGGGTAGGATAATTGTCTTTTGGACATGCTTTATTAATGTCCCTATAATCGACACATAATCGTATAGTCCCTTGTTTATTGGTAACAGGAACTATATTAGATACCCAATTTGTAAATGGAATTGGATAGATAAATCCTACTCGTAATAGTTTTTCAACTTCAACTTTGATAGTTACAGATTTTCACGGATGTATTGGATGTAATATTTGTTTAATAGGCTTGGCATCCTGGCATGTCTTAAATTCATGAATGACAATATTAGGATCAATTCCTGGCATCTCTTCATAAGACTAGGCAAATATGTCTCGAAATTCTTGAAATAGGGCTTTGTATGTGTTAATATCTTATATATGGTACTATTATAGCATCATTTCTCACCTTCATATGATTCATGATTTCTTTTATGGCTTTGGGCACCCATTCCTATAGACTTGGACAAATTCACTTAAAAACAGTGTAAAAATCCCCATATGCGGTTATTCCCAGCTTTTTCCGCGTGTATACGCGAGTTCACATGAAATTTTCCGCGTATGCCATTAAAATCATGAAAAAATATATAAAAATTCCCTATTTTCGGGCTGGGTTGATGGTTACTCAGGTAGTTCAACCACCCCAGCACATGGCCAACTGTTTCCAACTGTTGAAACTACTTTGAGGGAGTATAAAAGCCCCTCATGTGCATGGCCTAAGGGAGAGAGAGAAATTATTGATATTATACTCTGTTGGTATTCCCTATCCAAGTTTGAATTCCCGTGCCTCCTGCACTTCCCAGTTCATTACAGGAAACCCTTGTTTCCTGGAGATGCTCATCCCTTTATATGTCATCTCGCATGCACCAGTTCGGAAGGAATCTTAGTGAGGCAAGGGCGGGACGGATCCGGACGACGGTCTGCTCGAAGATCGTGGAAGGATTCAGGTGATCTCTCCACTCGTTATTTCTGTACATGCTATTTATAATATAGAAGAACCATCTTGTTCCCGAAATATACGTGTTAGTGTCCGCTTGCATATATGAGAATATTGTTATTTAAGCATTTATTATGGTTTATCTAATGTTGCACATGGATTTCACTAACATTTAGAGTAGATATATGATGTACAACCAGTTCTTCATGCTTGTTTCTTCTTGTCTTTCAGGTTAAGAAGGAATAAGGGTTGCTGGGGGTTTGGACCCCGCAGGGTCTGCTTCAACCGTACGACCTACGGGTAAGTTCCTCGATCTGCTCTATTTAGTTTTTCATGAACATGTATGGTTGTGTGAGTCCTTCTTGAGTAGCATGCCCTGCTCTGTGGAGGTTTTAACCCAAAAAACCTCTAGGGTGATTTTCCCCAAAACAGAACTGGCGACTCCGCTGGGGATCGCATTCTTGTGATTCCCCTGTTGGGTGGTTTCAGCTGTTTGATAGGTTTCCAACAGTTTTAACTTTTATTTCCAGTCTAGTTTACTCTTTCTCAGTCAGACTGAAGTCCTGGTTTCTTATCCAGGCTTGATCCTTTTTGTTTTTCATTATCTACCTTTATATACGCGGGTTTGTCTGCACGCAGTCGCGTATACATGCATTTTTTGTTAAAGGAAGTCGCGTATACGCGTGTTTCCTTTAGCACAGTCGTGTATGCACGCTTGTTGCTAAACTGTAAAGTTGCGTATACCTAGGCAGATTTTGAAATTTTGGATTTCTTGGCTTTTTAGTCCTTTCTATCTGTGGAGACCTATTCCTGCAGTGTCTTTGTACCCTTTGGATTGTGAAGAAAGTGGTCTTTGGTATTTTCTCTCTCTTGTTTGATTGAAAACTAGTCTTTTTGGCAAAGTATTGTTTCTTGTGCTGGCATTTCTGGTTCGAGTACCAAGATCTCTTTCTGGGGATTCTTGGCTGTTCTGCTTCATCAGAACAGAGAGCTCCTGCTCATTTACTCTTTCCTATCTTTGTGTTTTGCTTTGCACTACGATTTTTGCCCGTTTCTTGGTTGGTTTTCTTGAGTTCAGTTGGCTAGGTCTTGTTGCAACTTTTGAAGAGTCTTTCTTGGTTCTTTGAAGTTTTTGTTTGCGGCGAGGTTGTACTATTCTTCTAGGCTGAGTGGCTGAGTTTTCTTGTCTTCTTGTGCTCATATTGATCTTGCTACTAGTTAGCCCTATAAGATTTGGAGCATTTTTGAAGTTTTTGCTTGAAATTCAGTATTGTTTGGCTTGGGATTTGATAGTTTCGCTTGGTCTTTTCGAGCTCTTCCTTTATAAAACTCAAAAGCTCAAAAAAAATTTTGCTTTGCTTTTGTTTTTGCATTTCAAAAGCTCAAAAAACATTTTGCTTGTTATTTTCTTTTGTTCTTGCATTTTTGTTTTCGTTTTACTATATCTTTTGAAGCTTTGTTGAGGTTTCTTGCCCTTGGATTTTGACTCGATTTCGGAAAGGAGTTGTCATTGATTTCTTCCTCTTGTTTTTAAGCGTTTTTGGTGTCTTCATATTAAGAGTTCTTGATTTCGGGAACTAGCTTTCTGGACAACCAAAAAGAGTTAAAACTGAAGGATCTTTTGGGAAATTTCACTCTGCTTTAGGAGATTTTGCATCTTAGAATTTGCATGCTTGTAGTGATTTGCATCAGGTGTACTTAAGCATTTAGTCATTTTCATAGTTTTTGTGAGTGTGAGTGTGTTATCTGAAAAGAAAAATACAATTTTTAATCTCGTAGAACCTGTATAGAAGTTGCTTTTCATCGAAAGACAATAACTGCATTTGCATGTAGTTTGGTTTTTATTAATTTCTTTCTGCGTCAAAACACCATAAGTTTCATCTCCATATCCTTGTGACTTAACATAATAGCCCATTAAAATAAGTGATATAATTTAAAATCAACTAGCAAGTTTTCTAAGTGTCATACACCAACTAGCTAGGTTGTAGGGCCTTGGATTAGGTGAGTGGAGAGTTAACTCTCCAAGGCCGCTCAAACAAAACATAGAAGTTGATTAATTGAGCGAAATCCAACTTCGTTAGGTGGACCGGGAAAGCTCTCCTCCAGAGAGTCAAGCGCGAGGGGAAGTGAAGGCTGAGAAGAGGGATACCCCCTCTCTGATTAGCTGAATCTGACCTCAAGACCGTTCTGCCCGGCTTCTGACACGGATTGGTGCCCATAGTTTCCACTCCTAGGTTCCACACAGGTGACTGCGGGGGGGAATACCCGTGGTACCTGAGGCAGACGTCGCATCACTTTCAGCAGTACTTCTGGGGGGTGCCCTTGTGAAGCTTGGGTGCTTGAGCCGGCAAAGGCTGTCGTTAGGAGGTCGGTGTAACTGTTTCTGATACCTTCGCTAGTAGGCCTGGGCCGTAATTATCCCAGACTGCTTTCGGGAGGTCCTATATTTCGCTTTCCTGTATTTTGGTGTCCGGTCCTCATCACCCGGAGTGGAAATACTTGAAGGCTGTTTGCTTGATTGTATCTCAGGGATTTTTCTTATAGTGAGTTCTCTTTGCTCCTAGCTTGCTTAGCTTTATATTTTTTTGAGTCTAATTAAAATTTGTTAAAGTGGCTGATCAAGCGCCTCATCGATCGAGGAGAATCCGGGGGTTGTCTCCCGAGAGTCCAGAGCCTTCTTCGAGAAGGCGTAGGAGTGATTTAGCAGGTGGTTACCACCCTGTGACGTCTGACGTAGTGGAGAGAGATCCTCCACAAGGGTCTGAAGGTTTCATAGTTGATTTCGGTGTTCATTCCGAGAGGAGCGTTCCGTCACCTCGCGAGTTTTATTTCCTCAGGAAGAAGATTTTCAAATTGAGGAAGTACCTGAACCTCCTGTGTCAGGTCCATCTCCTCTTCCTCCTGATTATCCATTCGTTGTTCAATACATCGGACCTGAGTCAGAGAGACCAGAAGATCCTCCGTATTATTCATACCTTTCGATGGCCACGACTGGGAACGCGGCTTCTGCTGTGAGTGCTGCAGGCATTCAGACTCCTGCTTCTGTTGAAGGAGGAGGCACTATTGCTTTATCTTCGATTGCTTCTAGTGCTGCTGTGTTTGGCTCTGGTTTCACCCAAGCACAAGCTTCTCATTCTGGTCCCTTCTGTTTCGGAATGCCCACTAGTGGGATTCCTTCTTTTTCCTTTTCTGCTACTGCAGCTAGATCTACACCCATGTCTTCCATGGCTAGTGGATCAACTTCTTTTCAGGGTTTCCCCTTTGGAACTGGGCACATTCCTAGTTCCAATCCTTCTTTAGGGTCCTTTCCGTTTACTTCTCAGACCCAGAGTTTCAATCCTTGGTCTGGAGGTTAGAATTCGACCACTTTTACAGGATGGAACCCTGTATTCACTACAGTGGGGGCAAGGAATCATTTTTACGCTGGTCACCAAGGGAATACTTCTTTCCCTTCGTCGAGTGCTTATCAGACCTTTTCTCCTCTTTCTAATGCCTAGAACCCCTATCAGGGGCTTTCCTCTTCATTTCATACTTCAGCAGGGGGAACTGGTCTGGGCTTTGGTAACTCTGTGTTGGGAGGAGGTTCTTCTCCTTTTTCTACGAGTCCTTTTTGGCAACCTGGTGCCTCATCAAATCCAGGGTATTCTTTTCAGAATGTTGGGAATCCATCCCATCAAGGATGGAATCCTCAGGCTCCGCCTCGCTTACCTTTTCTGGCAACGTTAAACTTGCCAGATCTGTCGAAGTTGACTAATGATCCAATTCGTTATAGTCCGGGGTGGCCTCCGGTTCCCACCAAACTTCCTTCAGACATTCCAAAGTTTGAAGGCAAGAATGGAGAAGATCCGGCTGACCACATCACTACTTTCCATTTATGGTGTTCTTCGAACTCCCTGATCGATGATTCAATTAGGTCGAGATTATTTCAACGCACCCTAACTGGAAATGCTGCCAAATGGTATATTGAGCTAACTGGGGGTAGTTTTGCTACAATTGGAGAACTGGCTGTTACATTTCTGAACCATTTTCAGTTGCCTGTCCGTTATGACGCTGGGACTGAACTCCTAGCTAATTTTAAGTAGGACGACGCAACCCACATTTCTGACTATATTCAGGAATGGAGGAGAAGGAAGAGGCTTATTAAAGCTCATATTCCAGGAGAATTCCTTTTGGAATGGTTTCTGAAATCCCTGCAGTCAGATATTTCGAAAGATGTATCCCTCTCTGGGGTATTTTCTGAGGAGCAGGCCATTTTTAGGGCCCAGCAGCTAGAGTTGATATATTCTCAGTCTAGGGTCCTCCATAAATATTTTCCCAATGCTCCTCGCTCCAAATTAGATTTATCTAAAACGAAGCTCGGTCCTCATCGTGATGGACTGATTGGATCGATCAATAGTGGTGCAGCCAGCCTGCTTACTCAATTGCAGCAGTTGCCTTTACAATCTGCTCCTTCTGGTCAGGCCGTGCCTGCTGAGTCATCGCCTTCCCAGTCTTTGTCCATAAATGCTGTCCATGCTTCTGATCCCAAAGGAAATCAACAATCCGAAGGGAAGAAGAAGGGACGAAATAATAAGAAAAAGGGCAAGAACAGGAAGGGTAATGCGAATAAAACCAACGAGCATGTTGGTGAGGGTCCAAGGGAGAAAAGGAAAGTGAAGTTTCCATGCAAGCTATGTGCTAGAGACCATATTACACACCTTTGCCCTAAAATTCAGGATGCGCAGCGCTTGTTAGCTCAGCAGGGTTCTTCTAGTTCCCAGGCTGTGTTAACAAACCCTTTTCCCCAAGGGCAACAATTAGTTTTTGGCGCAAATCAAAATCCTGGGGCTTCCTCTGGGGGCACCCAGGAAGGGGAAATTCCATCGAACATTTTCATGATGAGTGCTCACGCGGATATCGCTACGAGATCCCGTGATTATGGCAGAGAAGAGTCTTCGAAAGCTAAGGATATTCCTGATGCTACTGAGCCACTTCACATTACCAAGCCTACTGTTGAGTCTATGCCTCGGATGCCCAAATCATCTTCTAAGCGATCAACGATTAATCCAAATGCTAGGGCTGCCCAGAACTACTCGATTGTGGAAGATCTGGCGCAGAGTCCTTGTGCTATGTCGGCTTTAGAGGTACTCCAGTCTTGTCTGGCTCAGCGTAGTGCTTTTCTCACTGCCATTGGGGCTATTGATCCGAAAAATTATCTTCTGATTACTTTTGATATGACTAATTTTAAGAAGAGACTCCCCCATCACATGGATTTTCATATTAAATCATTGTATCAGAAGTGTAATATCTTTCGAACGGTTGTTGATGAGGGTGCTTCCACATGCGTGATGTCTCTCACATGTTGGAAGACAATTGGATCTCCCAAAGCTGTTCCATCTACCACTCTCTTGACTGCGTTCGATGGTCATTATCATAGACCCCATGGTATTGTCCCAGCTTTGCCCATCTATGTTGGGGGAAAAACTATCAATATAGAGGTTGAGGTAGTTGACGCAAGCTTGGACTACAACCTTCTATTGGGGAGAAACTGGATTTATGAGATGGATGCCATTGCATCCTCATTATTTCGGATTATATGTTTCCCTCACGAAGGGAGGATTGTTACAGTGGATCAACTGGACTGTCCTCCTGTAGACCCGAATGCGTCTACTGACTCATCTATTCCAAAGTTGGATAATACTAAGGCGCCTGTTGAGAATTTAGGAGTTGGAATGTATTCTTCCTTGATGGGTACTTTCAATATTCCTCCTCCTACGGTTCATATTAATGCAATTTCATCCTCCAAGGCTCCTCTTCGAAGAGAGTTCTTCAGAACTCATTATTTTTCGGACCCTTGGACCTTACCTTCCCCTACAGCCACATTAGCGGAAGGTCAAGTGGGTGGAATGGCATTTCCAATGTCTGCAACTGAGATTGCTTATCAGTCTATTGTTGACTCTGCAGAATCTAGTCCTGCTCCTCTTTCACCGGAAGAGTTGGATGGAGATGTGGCTCCGTCTTGGACACTTAGTTCTTCTTTGGCCCAGGATTTCCTTGATACCACTCTTCCATCTGAAGAGGCCATCCTGGAAGCCATGACTGGTATAGATAGACCGTGGGATGATTTGCATCATCGGTCTTATTTTTTACCTGACTTGAGCGAAGTTGAAACGAGTTTTCCAAGTCCTCCGTCTCCTGGTCCTGTTCACCCAGTCTTGAACCCTTTAGCACCAACACAGGTTTATGCTGAAGGGAACATGGCTGTGATTTCTCCTACTATCCCGGTGAACATTTCCAGGGATCCCAATATTTTCGAGAATGTCTTCATCGGAGCTGAATGTTCCCGTGAAGAAGTTCAAATTTACACCGAGCTCTTTAAAGAGTATAGGGATGTATTCGCTTGGTCTTATGAGGAAATGCCTGGAATAGATCCATCTATTGTCCAACATGAGATCAAGACGTATGAAAACGCTAAGCCGGTAAGGCAAAAAATTCGTCTGGTCAATCCTAGGAAGGCAGCAGCTATCAAAGCTGAGGTTGAGAAGCTGCTTAAGGCGGGATTCATTTTTCCTGTTCCTTTGACTGAATGGGTTTCAAATCCCGTTCCTGTAGATAAAAATCAAGGAGCGATTCGAGTTTGCATCGATTTCAGAGACCTAAATAAAGCATGTCCTAAAGATAATTACCCCACACCATTTATCGATCAGATCATTGATGAGTTGCCGATAATGAGATTTTCTCCTTCATGGACGGTTTCTCTGGATATAATCAGATTACTATCCATCCTGAAGATCAGCATAAGACTGCCTTTATTTGTCCCTGGGGTACTTTTGCATACAAGAAGATGCATTTTGGTCTTAAAAATGCTGGGGCTACCTTTCAGCGGGCCATGTCATATGCCTTCCACGACATCAAAAATATTATCGAGGCGTACTTGGATGATTTAGCTGCTCATTCTCGAAAGAGGATGGATCATCCTTCTCACCTCTGGAAAATATTTGAAAGATGTCATTTCTATAAGATTAGATTGAATCCGAACAAGTGCGTTTTCGCGGTTACATCCGGCCGGTTATTGGGATTCATTATGTCTAGGGAAGAGATTAGGGTAGATCCCTTCAAGGTTGAGGCAATACTTCGGTTGCCTCCCCCATCTTCTATCCGTCAGCTTCAAAGTCTACAAGGAAAGTCTAATTTTCTTTGGAGATTTATCGTAAATTATGTTGAAGTTACCAAGGGATTTATGAGATTGTTGAAGAAGGGAGTTCCTTTTCTTTGGGACGACTACGCTCAACGCTCATTCGATGCTTTGAAAAAAGCATTGACCTCTGCTCCTTTATTGAGTCCACCTGATTATAGCAGGGATTTCCTTTTGTATCTGGCAGCAGCATAATCTACCATTGGTATGGTTCTGGTTCAGGAGGATGATGCTCTTGCAGAGCATGTTATATACTACCTTAGTCGAGGCTTGGTAGGACCTGAACTCCGGTACACTCCGATAGAAAAATTAGCTTTAGCAGCAGTTCATGCTGTGCAGCGACTCCGGCATTACATTATTCTTCGAAAAACTTATGTTTTGGCAGCAGCCAATCCATTTCAGTTTTTCCTCAGTAGGCGAGTGATTGGGGGCAAATACAATAGATGGATTGTGATTTTACAGGAATTTGATCTTGAGTTTATGTCTGCCAAGTCCAAGAAATCATTATTTTTCGCGGAATTGATCTCCGAGTTGCCCTGTGGGGAAGAGATGATCTATGATGAATCCTTTCCGGATGAACATTTGTTTCTTATCTCTTCACAGGATCCTTGGTATGGAGATATAATTGTGTATCTCCAGACTGCGAAGTTTCCCTCTACTTTTTCGAAAGATGAGCGTCGTAAGTTGCGTCACTTGGCCAAGAATTATTTGATTATTGGTGATGCTTTATATCGTCGAGGGGTTGATTCAATCCTGAGACGCTGCTTAACTCTCGAAGAAGCTGAGGCTGTGCTGAATGATTCTCACAGTGGAGCTTGTGGGGGTCATTTATCTGGGCTTGCTACAGCCCAAATTTTTTTGCGTGCTGGGTACTTTTGGCCCTCGATTTTCAAAGATTGTATAGAGTCAGTCAAAAAGTGTCATCCGTGTCAAGTCTATACTCGAAAAATGCGCGCTCATCCAGCTCCGCTTTTTCCAGTCATTCTTGTCGGTCCCTTTACAAAGTGGGGTATTGATTATACTACTTGTAACCTGCCTTCGGCTAAAGGTCTCAAGTACATTATTGTAGCAGTAGACTACTTTACGAAGTGGGTCGAGGCTATGCCTACTTTTGGGAATGATGGTGAGACTGCAGCCCTTTTTATTTTCAACCAGGTTATCACTCATTTTGGTATTCCTAGAGAGATTGTCACTGATCATAGCAGTCATTTTCAGAATAGTATGATGGCCGAGTTGGCTCTCAAATTGGGTTTCCGGCAGGAGCATTCATCTTCGTATTATCCTCAAGCCAATGGGTAAGTGGAAACCGTGAAAAAATCCTTGAAGAAAATTCTTCAAAGGACAATTGATAAAGCTAGATCCAACTGGCATATTATGCTATATCACCAATTTGGGCATACGGGGACGTCGGTCGCTTCCTTGTTGGCTTTACTCCGTTTCAGCTAGTGCACGGGGTGGAATCCGTATTTCCTATTGAATGCGAGATTCCTTCTCTTAAGTTAGTTGTTGAACTTCTTCCTGACACTTCTAGTCTTGAAGAACGGCTCCTTCATCTGGAACATCTCGATGAGCAGCGTCGGGATGCCGCCACGATGAATGAAGCGCATAAAAATTGAGTTAAAGTTCAGTACGATAAGGCGGTCAAACCCAGGGTTTTTTCGGAAGGTGACCTTGTTTTGGTCTATGCCCAAGAAAAATATGCCCTGGGGGCAGGAAAGTTTAAGTCTATGTGGTATGGCCCCTTCATCGTTAAAAAATTCCTTAAGAAAGGAGCGTATACCTTGGTTGATTTCAAAGGGAACGAGTTGCCGGAGCCCCGAAATGGGCTCTATTTGAAGAAGTATTATGCCTAGGCTTCGGCCTGGCATGTTGCTTTTGTATATAGTAGTTTTTTTTTGCTTTGTACATATCTGGTTGATTTTCGATCTTTGATGAGTTGGTAATGTTTTTTATCTGCTTTGGCAGGTTGTGTCGGATGTCATGAGTCATTTTGGTTTCGCCGATGGTGCTAGTAGACACACCCGGAACTTAGCTTCCGTGGCTTGGGTGCTTCATTATCCATCCGGTCAGCTGTTAGTATCAAGAGGAGTCTACATTGGTCCTGCTTCCAATAATATAGCAGAATACACTGCAGTTGTTTATCTACTCTCGGAGGCAATATCTTTGGGTGTTGATTCGTTGGTAGTTTTCTTGGAATCTCAGCTGGTGGTGTCGCAGTTGAACAATACTTATCGGGTTCGAGATCCATTTTTATTACGGTTGTTCTTGAGGGTACGTTTGTTACAAAGATCATTTCAATTTTTAACTTTCATTCATATTACTCAAGCTGACAATTGGTTGGCTGACTCATTAGCTAATCAGGCACTAGATTGGCATATTAATCATTCCATACAATAAAATTCAATCATCAAAAACATCATATATTTTGATACATTTATCACATCACATCAAACATCGCTGTATATATATCATCAGAGTGTTCAAAAACTTTACAAAATTTGGATCCATAAGATTATACAAAATTTGGGCTTATGCCCGATCATGTTCAGTCTAAAAAATATACAGTCATCTGATACATCATATCTATCTACTCCTGAGGTCCCTGCCCAGAAGTCGTGTTCCAATAGAACATGATCGCGGTGGCAACTCAGCGGAATAACCGTACCCAGTCTCGGGGCACTCCTACCACCCGTCTCTGGACGACTTCCAGCAGATCTTCCACGACAGCCATAGGTATTTGGCGGGTTAACCCCTGCAAGTTCCTCTGTACAGCCTGGAGGGTCCTGTCTGAATCCACTGGATCTGCTTCACCCCTGCGACGCTTGTGGCGCGGGAAACCCTCAGGTCGAACTGGTCCAATATCTGTATCATGATCATGTATACCTTGTAAGTCATTATGAATCCAATCAAAAACATGCTTGTTTTTCATTTTTTCATACATATTTGAAAAAATCCAAAAAAATTATATAAGTCAAAAAATTGCAAACTTACCGACTGTGCCCCATGCTGTGCCTGGTGGAAGAACAAGATTTGGATCTTCACGAAAGTCCATCTCGGCATAGGGATAGTCGTCCAAAACGATGATTTTTTCTCCCCACCAAAGGAAGAACTCATCATCCCAAGTGGTCCGGGGAATTTCACTTCCCCCTAATCTCTTCATCATGTCTGCCCAACGGGCAATTCTTGGATCTCTAGGGCTGTTGATGGTAGAGATGGCTCTGGGTCTCAATGCTGGTATCTTCTCAAAGAAGAATGTCATCAAAATTGTACCGTATCCAAAGTGTTTTGTCTTTTCTTGGCGGATTGAGGTCAATTGTTGCTTCATGTTTAGTAAAAGGGTTGTGCACCAATCATATACATGAGTCAAGCATTCCACTACTATGCTCATTTGCGTCCTGGACGCCTGATGTAGGGAGGCAGATCCTGCCACTCTGCCAATGGTGAAAAGGAGGATTTTCATGTGCAAATCCCTTAAATCTTTAATTGCAATCTGAGTTCCAACTTTCTTGGAACCCTCTACGCAATACACATGGACATAATCTTCCACGGTTAGCCCTCCCAGGGGCTTCCCATGCAAGTCTACTGGTTCCCCCCTCCGGGAGAGTCCAGTGATAAAATATATGTCTTCCACTTCAATGCGTACTGGCATCTGATCTATCATAAAGCAGTCCTCTTCCGGTTCCCAATAATTCACGAGCATTTCTAGCAACCGGACATTGCTTTTCATATTTGGCATTTTGAAAAATTTGAGCAATCCGCAATTCCGAAGAATATTTTGCGATGCTCGATCTTGCATGACTTCTTGATCAATTGCACTGTGTTCACGCTCTCTCCATGAGATTGTCATCCTGTCAAAATTCAATAAATCCTTCATTAGCCGCGCATTTTTCATTTGGGCCTGCGCATACGCGGCTTTCTTTATGCACAGTCGCGTGTATACGCGACTTTACCGTTACCAACCCGCGTATGCGCAAACCCGTGTTTTTTAGAAAGGGTTTCTGTGGTGAAAATCACTAAATTTTACTTTATGAACGGAAAAAATGATTTGCAAGGATGATTGATGAGCTTACCTGACAAATTCGGTGCGATTTGACGGTCGGTTTCTCCTGATTTGACGAAAGAAGTTTTTTGCTCCAGAGCACTTTTTTCCAAATCAGCAATGTAATAATGAACCAAATATGAGGTAATTTGTCTATTTATGGCTAAAAAGTTGAAAATTTTCGCAAAAATTTGTTATGCTTATTTTTTTCAATCTATCTTAAGCTGCATAACCCGGATGCTTGGAAGTGCCCAGTTTGGTATGTTTTCAGGTACATTTTGACGAATTTGAGATTTTTCCCGGTTTTTTGATCCATGATTACTGACTCGTCATGGCAGGTATATGATCTTCACTGGCATATAGGTTAGGGAAATCACTTTCCGCTGCATCTTGCATACTAGCCTTCATACTGATCACTTGCCATAGGGTCGATCCCATCAGGTCATGACTATTACACCCATTTCACTCGCCGATTATTTAATCATGACTTGGTGGTAGAGCGTTCCTTTACATGGGCTTCCTAGTTAGTTCCTCGCTATCACTTGTTGCCCATGCTACGTTTTATGTAGGCTCGGGAGTCCTCTTTAGTCCCACCATGACTTATGTGTTGAAGCTTCATTCTTCTTCTTCCTCACTATCATTTTTCTGGCTATTACCCTAGAGGCTCCCTGGTGTTGTTGAGTTGTATTACTGCATTGCATATTGGCTACTTGTTTATCCTAGCCTTTAGCCGGCTTCATTTGGACTCAATGTTTAAGCCAACTTTTGACCTTGTCTATCTGTACAAGTTAACCATTGCATGCACTTAGCTATCGCGACTTGACACCCTTATACCCATGGATGGAACATTCCTCTGAGTATCGCTTACCAGTTTCCGCCACCTTGCATTGAGCATAGGATCGTTCCAATCCCAGGAACTAGTGCATTTGTTTCTTGATACTCGTTCTATCCATTGTACCATAGCATTCTTTTATTCTTTTTCAGGCTTATTATATGAAAAAGACAAAAAAATCAAATATAACAAAAAAGAGCGGGAACGGGATGTATCTTCGTTATTTTGATGGCAGTACAGAGTCAGTTTGTCGCCCTTGAACAAAGCACATTTACTTATATATATCTCCTACATTTGGGATGGTTTTAGTTTTGACCTAGGTTCAGCCTTTACCATGTTTCACTTGTCAGTTCTCCCCCGGTTGGTTATCTCTTCCAATCATATGGAAAGTTTGTTTTGCCTCCTGCATGACAGACTTATACAGTGTCACTTTTTACTGCCATGGTCATCACAGAGTCGTGCTTTTGTTCAAGGGAAGTCTAGCCTGAGTCGGCCATTCTGCGGTGTCTCTTGACTCATTATTCAATCGGCCTTCCCGGTCTTGTCAGTATCATGTTCTATCACATCAGATGTTTTGGTCTTCTGCTCGTGCTGGTTTGAGAAGGTCCCCATTGACTTCTTGCCGGCGGGTTTGTCTCTTATCGACTACGACCCATTGCTCTGAGAGCAAACCTAGAGCCGCACCTTGGGCCTATTTCCATCATTGATAGGTGACCTCGTGCTCAGCATTTGATCATCATCATGGGTCTTTGACTGAGTGGTTTCCCCTGTGTTCGACGTCAGCACACATTATCACACTTGGGATTCGTGCATTACCTTGATTTCCATTTGACCCTATCGGTGGATTTCTCGCCTCTGTGTCAGCTTTCATTATTGGTTGGTTCAGAGGGTTTCTTCCGTGCGCTAGCTTCATCTTTTGCATGTCGGAAACGTACTTCGGTTTTGGTTCCATCACTCTACTTCGTCCGATTCCTTCCAAATCTTGGCCTGCGGGTTACACTCGCACTGGACTGATGTGGGATGCCTTAATACCTTCCTTCCAGCAGATCTTTTCCCATCGAATCCGACTCATTGCTCTGGGAATAAGGTCTAGAGTCTTTTTTTCAGTACCTTAGGGTTTGCAGTCATCAGTGGCAGACTCTTCGCTATCGACAGTGGGGATTCATCATTGCCTCCTGATTGGTAGATTCTCTCAAGTGTTCGACTTCAACTCATTCATTCGCACTTGTTAGATTGTACTGGGGCACCTTGACGCTCATTTTCATTATTGGTGAGTTGTCTCGCGTTGGTTAATGGTATACATCATTGACCGGTAATCCAACGATTTCTCACATGGTCGACTTCAGCTCATTTATTCCCATTGTGTAGAATTGTGCCATAGTGATCGGTGAAGACCTCGGGTTGCATCAGCATTTCTCGGTTCACTTTTGACAGTCCATTCAGTTTCTTCCAGTGATGCCGTCCACCCTTATATGTTGCAGTTCAGTACAACATCATCTTATATGTTGGCTCCCGAGTTGCGTGATTGTACCGTTTGTTCCACCTCTTATGATTCGGTACTTGGAGATTCAGTTACTTATATGATCAGACATCCAGTTGCACCATCCTTGATCATATTTCTATATGTGATACTTGGACATTGATTTCCGGGCCATGCTCAGATGATTCATTGTGTACTTTCAGTTCAGCTATACTTGTATACATTTTGGATCTATTATATACTTTCTATATGCTATATTTTTGACTGAGCATGGGTATGCCCACCTCAGCATGAGTTGACTCTCTGTTTTCTTTCATTGGTTTTTGGCAGGCTGAAATCTGGTGAAGTCCTCTCTTGTCCTTGCGAAGTTCTTTCTATGTGCATAATACATTTCGGCCATCATGTACCCCTTTTGACCTCATATATTAGGGGGCATCTGTTATAACATCATTTCTCACCTTCATATGATTCATGATTGCTTTTATGGCTTTGGGCACCCATTCCTACAGACTTGGACAAATTCACTAAAAAACAGTGTAAAAATCCCCATACGCGGTTATGCCCAGACTTTTCCGCGTGTATACGCGAGTCCACATGTACTTTCCCGTGTATGCCATTAAAATCATTAAAAAATATATTAAAATTCCCTATTTTCAGGCTGGGTTGATGGTTACTCTGGTAGTTCAACCACCCCAGCACGTGGCCAACTGTTTCCAACTGTTGAAACTACTTTGAGGGAGTATAAAAGCCCCTCATGTGTATGGCCTAAGGGAGAGAGAAATTATTGATATTATACTCTGTTGGAATCCTCTATCCAAGTCTGAATTCCCATGCCTCTTGCACTTCCTAGTTCATTACAGGAAACCCTTGTTTCCTGGAGATGCTCATCTCCCTATATGTCATCTCGTATGCACCAGTTCGGAAGGAATCTTAGCGAGGCAAGGGTGGGACGGATCCAGACGACGTTCTGCTCGAAGATCGTGGAAGGATTCAGGTGATCTCTCCACTTGTTATTTCTGTACATGCTATTTATAATACAGAGGAACCATCTTGTTCCCGAAATATACGTGTTAGTGTCCGCTTGCATATATGAGAATATTGTTATTTAAGAATTTATTATGGTTTATTTAAAGTTTCATATGGATTTCACTAACATTTAGAGTAGATATATGTTGTACAACCAGTTCTTCGTGCTTGTTTCTTCTTGTCTTTCAGGTTAAGAAGGAAGAAGGGTTGCTGGGGGTTTGGACCCCGCGGGATCTGCTTCAACCGTAGGACCTACGGGTAAGTTCCTCGATCTGCTCTATTTAGTTTTTCATGAACATGTATGGTTGTGTGAGTCCTTCTTGAGTAGCATGCCCTGCTCTGTGGAGGTTGTAACCCAACGAACCTCTAGGGTGATTTTCCCCGAAACACTAATGGAATTATACCATGAATAATACTAGAGAGATATAAACTAAGAGTTGGATTGACGACTTCCCTTTTTAGAGCATAAAATGCATGGTTGACCTAAAAACGATTGAATCGATTTTGGGGGGGATGGTCAAGTACTTAGACGGAATATTTTTGATGATAGACAATATAGTTGGAGACAAACAATAGCTACATGGGATGAATGCGACACAAATATGGATAAAATAAAATAACAAGACATAATGGGACTCGGAATAGACACCATAAATGCAAGGGTGACTCATCTCAGATGCTCTGAAGAAGGGTGACTCGATGATGCTACCGCAAAGGATAGACCGAGGGGGACCATAAAAACATGATTAAATAAGGGTTACCAATAATTAAAATCGATACAGGAGATGAAAAGTGCTAAGGGAAAGTGGTACCGAAGTACATGCAACTCATATGAAGAAATTTAGTTTGAATTGGTGGCAAAGTGAAACTTTCATGGAAAAAATGGCTTTTGGGTGAAGTGTCAATTTACCAAAATAAAAGGAAGACCCATTATAAAACTCAGTGAGAGTTTTCCAATGGTGATGACGGTTCATTAAACTGAGCTATGGGTTGGTCACAATGGGCGATGTAAAAACTATGGTTTTTCCTATAAAAGGGGCTTTTCCCTCCAAATCCAATTCATTTGCTAAGTGAGCTGTCGAGAATTTGGAGAGGAGGAGATGACCCTAAATCTTGTGGAGATCATAGAAAACAAACTGACCATCAGAATAAGGACTCACGAGTTGGAGTTAGGTTCCCTAACCTTACTCATCATTTCATCCATTTAGATTTTCAAATTAGGGCCTTAACTCGCTATATGTTATACTGCAAACAACCTCCTCATTAGACGAGAGGAGAAGGATACATGAATTGACAAAGATAAAGACCTATTTTCCATGGTAACAAACCCTAAAAACTGTCAAGCCGAGTTATGACGTTTTCCTGCTTCTTGTATGGAGCGTTAGTGCCTAGGTTAACACCCTGTTTTACCTAAAGGGACGCGTTACCCGTGTTACATGAAGAATGAGGGGTAGATTACGAGTTAATTGACTGACATTTCCTGATTTTTCTCAAAGAGTTAGTCCAAAAAGCTAGCAACCTGTGGTGCAAACCTCTAATTGGACATTTATAAACCTAACTGAGTTTCCAAAGAGGGAAAAAGCTAGAAAAGCATGGAAACATCATGGATTTTTCCCTAATCAGACTAATGGAGAAAAATGGCAAGGTTTGTCCTCCCAAACTTTTATAAATTGAAGGCAAGGGCTCATTGTCAAAGGTCGAAAGGTTGATTTTGTAAGGAACAAACTTTTGTTAGTGTGATGTTTCATTGTTAGCATAGTTCATTGAGAAATGTTTTCCCAAGCATTGTCACACTAGGAGCTTGGAGAGAGAGAGATTGGAGTTGAAGGACTGAGGGAGGCTTGATCAAGTCGATGGTTGTAACCCTAATTCATTTAATATAATAGAATTGCCTCTATTTTATCCACTTTATATCTTAGGAATGCATCTATTTCATTATTTGTCTAAGATATATGTTATAAGTGGCCTAGAGTTATATTATTTCATGTTTTATTATATGCTTTTCTTTGATTGTTTATTGTGATAACACTGCAAATATTACTAGTTTCATTGTTTTCTTGCAGGATTTAGACTTGGAGCTAGTGAGGTAGGCTTCCACCACACTACCTTGAGTTCTCCAATAGACCAACACTACACACCGAGGTAATACTTCTCTGTTTCATATTGTCAATCATATACTTTTATGAGCATGCATATATTGTCTTTGTAAATGTTGCAGCTAATCTAACTGTCCACCTAGGGTCTCGGGAAGGACCGAGAGGGATTTTACACCAGCTACCACCTGTGAATTTTACCCCTAACAATAATTGGCGATTCCAATGGGGAATAATCCTTAGTTCCCAATTTTTTCTTCGAACTCTCGGTTCTCTCCCTCTATCACTTACCATTCTGCTCACATCCCTTTCTGACCATTTGGTGTGCTCCGCAACCATCTCAACTGCTCACAATTTTCATATCAGGCCTTATTTGACCCTATTTTGCAACTTAGCCTCAGTAACACATCCTCTGAGTGCACACTAGAGAATTTAACATTGATCCTACTTGTGAAAAGTGCGTTAGTCAAGCTATTAACACACTGTACTCTCTATTGGAGAGCGTTACTCAACCAAAACCTTGCTATTTCACCCCCTGCTGTGATTTACTTTGCTGTAAGGTTGTTGGATATCCGACTGGTTCCTGCAACTGAATCTCTGTTCTTGGTTGCTTGTTGGCATACTATTTTTTCTTTTGAAAAGTTAGCCTAGCTACATTTACTTTCTGTAAGAGAAAATTGATTTTGATTTTTGATTTTTAGTTTTTCTGATATAGCTGATTACATTATGTAAAATATTGGGTTATGATTTGATTTTCTTGATCCGAGGCAATGAACAATGATGAAATATGGAACCAAGGTACACCGCCCTATAGACCATTCTTCTGGAATGAATGTGCCGAAGTCAACAGAAGAGGGCCCACCATAATTGAGGCAATAAGGAAGCCTCAACTAAGGCACAAGGGATAATAGTAGAGTGACTGATGGAATGATACCATGAATAATACTGGAGAGATATAAAATAAGATTTGGATTGACGACTTCCCTTTTTAGAGCGTAAATTGCATGGTTGACCTAACAATGATTGACTCGATTTTGGGGGGATGGTCAAGTACTTAGACGAAATATTTTTGATGACATAAAATATAGCTGGAGACAAACAATAGCTACATGGGATGAATGCGATGCAAATATGGATAAAATACTATAACAAGACATAATGGGACTCGGAATAAACACCATAAATGCAAGGGTGACTCATCTCGGATGCTATGAAGAAGGGTGACTCGATGATGCTACCACAAAGGATAGACCGAGGGGGACCATAAAAACATGATTAAATAAGGGTTACCCATAATGAAAATTGATACAGGAGATGAAAAGTGCCAAGGGAAAGTGGTACTGAAGTGTCAATTTACCAAAATAAAAGGAAGACCCATTATAAAACTCAGTAAGAGTTTTCCAATGGTGATGACAGTTCATTAAACTGAAGTATAGGTTTATCATAATGGGCGACGTAAAAACTATGGTTTTTCCTATAAAAGGGGGTTTTCCCTCCAAATCCAATTCTTTTGCTAAGTGAGCTGTGGAGAATTTGGAGAGGAGGAGATGACCCTAAATCTTGTGGAGATCATAGTAAACAAACTGACCATCAGAATAAGGTCTCACAAGTTGGAGTTAGGTTCCCTAACCTTACTCATCATTTCATCCATTTAGAGTTTCAAATTAGGGCCTTAACTCACTATATGTTATAATAAAAACAACCTCCTCATTAGATGAGAGGAGAAGGATACATGAATTGACAAATATAGAGACCTATTTTCCATGGTAACACACCCTAAAAACTGTCAAGCCGAGTTATAACGTTTTCCTGCTTCCCGTATGGAGCGTTAGTGTCTAGGTTAACACCCTGTTTTACCTAAAGGGATGCGTTACCCGTGTTACATGAAGAATGAGGGGTAGATTCCGAGTTAATTGACTGACATTTCCAGATTTTTCTCAAAGAGTCAGTCCAAAAAGCTAGCAACCTGTGGTGCAGACCTCTGATTGGACATTTATAAACCTAACTGAGTTTCCAAAGAGGGAAAAATATAGAAAAGCATGGAAACATCATGGATTTTTCCCTAATCAGACTAATGGAGAACAATGGCAAGGTTTGTCCTCCCAAAATTTTATAAATTGAATGCAAGGGCTCATTGTCAAAGGTCGAAAGGTTGATTTTGTAAGGAACAAACTTTTGTTAGTGCGATGTTTCATTATTGGCATAGTTCATTGAGAACTATTTTCCCAAGAATTGTCACACTAGGAGCTTGGAGAGAGAGAGATTGGAGCTGAAGGACTGAGGGAGGCTTGATCAAGCTGATGGTTGTAACCCTACTTCATTCAATATAATAGAATTTCCTCTATTTTATCCACTTTATATCTTAATAATGCATCTATTTCATTATTTGTCTAAGATATATGTTATAAGTGGCCTAGAATTATATTATTTCATGTTTGATTATATGCTTTTCTTTGATTGTTTATTGTGATAACACTGCAAATATTACTAGTTTCATTGTTTTCTTGCAGGATTTAGACTTGGAGCTAGTGAGGTAGGCTTCCACCACACTACCTTGAGTTCTCCAATAGACCAACACTACACACCAAGGTAATCCTTCTCTATTTCATATTGTCAATCATATAATTTTATGAAAATGCATATATTGTGTTTGTAAATGTTGCAGCTAATCTAACTGTCCACCTAGGGTCCCGGGAAGGCTCGAGAGGGATTTTACACCAGCTACCACCTATGAATTTTACCCCTAACAAGAATTGGCGATTCCATTGGGGAATAATCCTTAGTTCCCAGTTTTGACTTCGAAATCTTGGTTCTCTCCCTCTATCACTTACCGTTCTGCTCACATCCCTTTCTGACCATTTGGTGTGCTCCGCAACCATCTCAACTGCTCACAATTTTCATATCAGGCCTTATTTGACCCTATTTTTCAAATTAGCCTCTGTAACACGTCCTCTGAATTCACCCTAGAGCGTTTAACGTTGATCCTACTTGTGAAAAGTGCGTTAGTCAAGCTATTAACACACTATACTCTCTATTGGAGAGTGTTACTCAACCAAAACCATTTTATTTCATCCCCTGCTATGATTTCCTTTGTTGTAAGGTTGTTGAATATCCGACTGGTTCCTGAAACTGAATCTCTATTCTTGGTTGCTTGTTGGCATACTATTTTTTCTTTTGAAAATTTAGCCTAGTTGCATTTACTTTCTGTAAGAGAAAATTGATTTTGATTTCGATTTTTGATTTGTGATTTTTAGTTTTTCTGATATAGCTAATTAAATTATGTAAAATATTGGATTATGATTTTATTTTCTTGATCTGAGGCAACGAACAATGATGAAATATGGAACCAAGGTACACCGCCCTCTAGACCATTCTTCTGGAATGAATGTGTTGAAGTCAACAGAAGAGGGCCCACCATAATTGAGGCAATAAGGAAGCCTCAACTAAGGCACAAGGGATCATAGTAGAGTGACTGATGGAATGATACCATGAATAATACTGGAGAGATATAAACTAAGAGTTGGATTGACGACTTCCCTTTTTAGAGCATAAAATTCATGGTTGACCTAACAACGATTGACTCGATTTTGGGGGGGATGGTCAAGTACTTAGACAAAATATTTTTGATGACAGACAATATAGCTACAGATAAAAAATAGCTACATGGGATGAATGCGATGAAAATATGGATAAAATACTATAAAAAGACATAATGGGACTCAGAATAGACACCATAAATGCAAGGGTGACTCATCTCGGATGCTCTGAAGAAGGGTGACTCGATGATGCTACCACAAAGGATAGATCGAGGGGGACAATAAAAAAATTAATAAATAAGGGTTACCCATAATGAAAATCGATACATGAGATGAAAAGTACCAAGGGAAAGTGGTACTGAAGTACATGCGGCTCATATGAAGAAATTTAGTTTGAATTGGTGGCAAAGTGAAACTTTCATGGAAAAAATGGCTTCTGGGTGAAGTGCCAATTTACCAAAATAAAAGGAAGACCCATTATAAAACTCAGTGAGAGTTTTCCAATGGTGATGATGGTTCATTAAACTGAGCTACGGGTTGGTCGCAATGGGGGACGTAAAAACTATGGTGTTTTAGCCTCTACAACACCCTCCAAAAAACCCCACTTCAAAAAATTTTCGGAGCCCCTTGAACTTAAAGAAAAACGAAGTAAGGAGTCCAGAAGGCTAAGTCGCTAGGTCGCAAACTTCATTTTATTTGGAAAACCGTGACCCCGCGACCTTGCGACCCCGCGACCCGGAGGTCGCAAGGTCGCAAGGTCGCGAGGTCGCATACCTCTCGGATTTCCCGAATTGCAACCTCGCGACCTCATTAAATTCTCGCACGTGCGACCTTTTTATATAAAGGAGGTCGTTAGGTCGCATTTTTCATATGCAGCGAATAGAAAGAAACAACTCTGACAGGTCGAATGGCGCATGA
Source organism: Pinus albicaulis (assembly GCA_034641835.2). Taxonomy (NCBI): domain Eukaryota; kingdom Viridiplantae; phylum Streptophyta; class Pinopsida; order Pinales; family Pinaceae; genus Pinus; species Pinus albicaulis. The sequence goes on from CM076572.1 coordinate 234,132,990, forward strand.
TTTTCTCGGGTAAGTTTCCATTTTTCCTCCTGTTGTTTCCTTTTTGGTTATTCTTGCCAAACCCCTGCATCCCTCGGCCTTTAAATTTTCATTTTCCTCAGCCATTGTTTGCATTTCTTACCACATTTGCACAACTCATCACAATTTCTTGTCTAGTTTCTCATGGCCTCTTCCCTACTCCAAAAGCTATCCCTTGACTCTGTCTGGACCCATTTAGCCTTGAATTTTTCCAGTTAAAGGGAAAACCACTCCACGCCACACGCGACCAAAACCCCCCGGCAAGCCCTAGCGCGACTTGCGACCCCGCGACCTAGTCGCCAGGTCGCAAGGTCGCATTCTCTCTGGTTTCTCAAAAATTGCGACCTGCGATCCAGCGACCTAGTCGCAAGGTCGCAAGGTCGCATCCCTTCCATTTTCCATAGTCTGTGACTTAGCGACCCCGCGACCCAATCGCAAGGTCGCAAGGTCGCATTTCAGATTTTTCCCGAAATTTGCGACCCCGCGACCCAGCGACCCAGTCACAAGGTCGTAAGGTCGCATTTCCATCATTTTTCACAATCCGTGACCCAGCGACCCTTCGACCTAGTCGCAAGGTCGCAAGGTCGCACCTTGATCATTTTCTTACAACCTGCGACCCCGCGACCCAGTAGACCACTTTTCAGTTTTGCCTGTGTCCCAGTTGAAGTAATTGATAAACTGTAATTTTTCTTGTATCATCATGGCGTCTTTCTTATCTTGGGATTCTTTTATGAAAATGACAGGTGAATTTGAAGTAGATTTGGAGTGTATACCTGTCCTCTCAAATTCCAGCGATATGGGACCACCAGCGTCTGGGAAGAAAGACAAGCACGTGGTAGTGGAAGATATGGACACGGACATGAAAATTTCCCCACCGCCGATATACAGACATACCCTTTGCACCTTTGCCAAAGGGGACAACATGCGATGGTACCACGTGTACCAGGAGTTTGCCAAAATGGAATTCCCTGAAGACCTCCCCGATCGGGAGATATACTTAAATGTTAAAAGGTCAAAGCTCCATCTCGCAGGTGCTCATCCGAAAATATTCCCATGCCTAGAGATGATGGATTGGATCATACAGAAAATAGATCCCAAGAAGTTTGTGATCAGAGATAGCGAAGGCAAGGCTTTCGCAATGCTAAAAGGCTCAGACACCCATGTTTATTATTCTTTGCCAGAGTGGGAAGAATATTTCAAAGAAGAATGGGCCATTGCACATGCAGTTCCTGTAGTCAACACTATAAGGCAATGGTGGGAGGAGCCCGAGAAGTTTAAGGTCAAGAAAGACCAAGAATACCCAGTGGCGAGCCTCAGGAAAGTGTATAAATTAGTGGCTGCCCTGCTTTGCAGATTGTACGGGCGGCTAGACGCCACTACCTTCAACGGCTCATGGGAAACCATCATGGAGTACATCACAGTGTATGGCACCCGGTTCAACTGGGCAAACATATTGATGACCTCCATTCACACAAATTTATCCTCAGCATTGGCGCCAGATGAAGGAATGCCTTCCAAATTTTATATGGCCTCTTATCTATTGGATGTCGTCTGTTCGAGATTGCACTTTGAGGGATGGGTACATAACTGGGATCCCAAACAGACCCATGCCATTCATCTACAAACCAAGGTGTTTTGGGAATCCCGGTATAAAATAGACATAGAGCCGATCTCCCAAGTGTTCATCCCTGCTCTATACAGAAAAATATTCGGCCAAGACGCTCCCTGCATGTCCTGGCGAGCGATGGAGACACTTAGAAAAGTGGCGCATTGGTTCCCCTTCGCCGAATATACAATCATCCGAGTCTTTGGCTCGTTTAGGGCACCACATGCTCTGCCTCGTTTTGTTACAAACAAAGTGCTCATGCAGGAGGTCTGTTTCCAAATGTCGTCAGGTTTCTCCAGGGTCCTGTCCAGAGGTAAGAAGAAGCCGTGGCCCGCTCTACCCCTCACTATTGGCACATACATAGTTAAATAATTCAGATAGGTAGAGGCAGAGGGAGAAGAAATGAAAATATATCACTTTAGGGCTTTATAATACCGAACATACGACCCGGAGAGGATAGTTCCTGAACATTGCAAGAAGGCTAAATTCAAATGGACCTATCAGCATACTGAACACCCAGGAGAGGATGAAAGAAGGAATTGGCACAATGCAGATAGATGATTTTCTCTGGGGGCGGACCCTGGCCAAGAAGACCTGGATGACCAAACTTTGGAAGCAAGGGGTCGTGAATTAGGAGGTGCTTCTTCCTCTCTAGATAAGAAGCCTCAGACCACTACAGGGCAAAGTACCTCTACCCAACAGAAAGAAATAGAGGCCAAAGCCCAGTAAGAGAGAGAAAAGAAAATGAAAGAGGATGAGGATAAGTGCAAGAAGAGCTTAAGGGCGGAATAGAAGAAGAAGCAGGCCGAGGAGGCCAAGAAGGAGAAAGAGAAAAAAGAAGCGGAGGCGGCAGCTGAATAGGAACTCAAAAAATAGCTAGACAAAGTGGAAGCTGAGAAAGCCGCAGCAGCTGAGAGGAAAAGGAAGGCCGAATTAGAAGCAGCGGATGAAGCAGAGCTCAGGAAGAGGAAAGAACATGAGAAGGCTGAAGCCGAATGCCGACAAAGGAAAGAAGAGGAAAAGAAAAAGAAACAAGAAGAGGATGAAATGCTGGAGGATATCGAGGTGTCTCCCCTTGATGTACCTTTGGGCGGTACACGAGCCCCGCTCTTCGATGTCAGTTCCCCCCAGGGGAAAGAGGAGGAGGTCTTTGACCTCACCAGGCTCACATTTGATCATTTCTCTTTCAAAATTCGGCAAGAGAAGAGAATGTGCCTAGCGCAAAATCCTTCCGCTGCATCCATAGTCGCAACCAGAAAAGACATAGTCCTTGATACCAGGACTAATCCCATGATGATAGCATCAGCTGGCACAACTTTCGCTGCGGCCACAGAAGAAAATGTGACTAGAATGAGTAGAGAAATCATTTCTCTACAAAATAGACTACAAGAAGCAGTGCAGCGGGAAAAAAGGGCAGAACAGGAAAGGGCGACATTGAGAGAGGAGGTTCAACAACTCCAAAGCAAAAATCCCCCTGTCAATGAAGTTCCGCTTGCCATTCTAAATGAGTTAGACACATTAGAAGTGACCATGAGGCAAGTGTATGGGGAAATTTTCACCATAAAACAAATAATCGCCCCATTAGTAAGAGCGCAGGCAGAGACTAAGCATAAGCACGAGCAGCTAAAAGAGGCCTCGACTGCCTTGGACCAAATGATGGATTGGACAGCATGGTATCCCCAGGCCCCTGAGCATTTTCCAAAGAAGGATTGGATTCATACGCAGGATGCCAAAGTCCAAATCCGAATGAAAATGCAGTCCAAGGATAAGCTATCCAAAGATTTGGAAAAAGTAATGGCTGCCTATGAACACCTAATCAGCGGCATCGACTCGATGCACACCCTTCACCACATTCCTTCGTTGGGGGCACTGGACGAGGAAAAAACCTGGGATCAGTTAGATCAAGAGATCCAGTCATTTCTGCAGCCCATTAGGCAAGCTGCTGTCACTCCTGATCTTGGAGCATCATGAGAAAACCTGGGCCAGTTTCTTGTCACGCCAGTATGGATTTACACCAAGCTCGCCTCTCTTTCAAACCAGATCTCATAAAAGAAGGAAACTCTAGTCCCAAATTCTCTAGAGTGCATGCATCGGTTGAAAGAGGAGGTTCCTCTAGTTTCTCCCATAGCAGCAGAGTATCAGACCTGGCAAGACTTCCTCAAAGGAAAGAAGATTGATGCCCCTGACCTCTCAATTGAGCGCTCATTTTCATAACTCAGTGGCAGCAGGTCACAGGTCGCATTGCCCAGTAGGTCGCAGGTCACACTGCCAGGTAGGTCACAGGTCACACTCACCAGCCAGGTCGCAGGTTGCAGTTTTCTCCCAGGTTGCAGGGCAACTCAACCGGTGGGCAGGCGAAGAGTCAGGAAGCCCAAAGGGCAAGTTTTGATCTATAAAACCCCCTCCAGGGAAAATGTAATGGAGCTTCTTTTTTTTGGACTCAAGAGCTATACAGCATTGTATTGAAAGATAACACTCTTTTTGCATATGAATACAAATACCTGTTGAAACTCCTTTTGGATCTGATGTGTTTTGCTGTGCGAACACTATGAGTATTTCTATACAGTTTCAAAACATCTTTTGATTAATGAAACTGCAATCTTTAATGGCATCATTCATACATTATGGTTTCCTCTATTTGTGTTAATTATGTTCAGATTTATTGCTTGCATAATGGATGTTAATGACTTTATTTATTAGCATTTCGTTGTATCCTTTAGGAAGTAAAGGGGCATCTCGCCATAAAGAACTGTTTCTTTTGTTGTTATAATAGCCTACAAGCATAACCCCAAAGATGTGTTGTTGACAACACCTCCTTCGACGTCTATGCTTCATTATTTTTCTTGCTACGCGTAGTGTTATATACGTGTTTAATGCATCAACCATGTATCTTGTATCATGTGAATAAGTGTGTGTCCGCAGGTTCGATCGAGTTCTTTTGAGAACAAAGGGAAGGTGACTTAAGCGGTAGTCGGACCCACTCCCCGGACGGGATCCCTATTCTAAACGGTTCAAGGTCTGATTGGGAATTTCTACCGGGGAGATCCCCTACTGTTGGCCGGACAATTTTTCCCGTCAACATAATTGGCGCTAGAAGGAGGGCCTGATGGCAGCCTCCCAGCATACAACCAACATTCCATCACAAACTCCCCATGGGGAGGTCATAAACGACGATGTTATCCCTCCTCTGTTGGAAGATATTCCAGGGGAGGAGGCTCCATATTATGAAATCACCAGAGAGCAGTTGAGAGGCTTGCGCCCAACTGCCCGCAATCTCATCAGGGATTTACGATATGCCCCAATCATGAGTTTCTTGACCCATACTAGGACCCCTACTGAAAACATCACTCGCAAAGGTGCCCTGGTGAGTACCATACCCCAGTTGGTGAATCTCATGGTTGAAGACCTTGCCACCGTTGTTTAGGGTGACGAACCGATCCCCGAGCTCCAAGGGGGCGAAGAGGAGGATTTTGGTACCACTGAACCTTTCCCCAACCCTCAGCCCAACCAAGCCCAACCAAACAATGACCAGGCACACCCCCCACCTGGGGGAGGTGATGGAGATAGAGCCCGTAGGACTAAAGGCGAGGGGAATAGAGCCCGCAGAAACGAAGGCGAGTGAAATAGAGCCCGCAGGAATGAAGGTGAGGGGAATAGAGGCCGCGGGACTGGAGGTAGAGGAGATAGAGGCTGAGGCCAAGGACACCGTGCCAACCACCGTCGCCCAAACCCAAATAGGCCGCCTGTCCACAATTGGGGATTTCTTAGAGACATTTCCAACTGTGAGAGATATCAAGATGAACACTCTCGCCATGAGGGAGAAGCATCAGTGTCAGGTACGGGGAGTGAATCCGAGCATGAGTTCAGGCACCACCAGCAGGCTAGGAGAGTGTAACCACTTGCCTGGATGGCCCAGTCCCCGTTAGATCTTTTGGGCCCCCTCCACGACCTGCCTAGGCACCCTGAGAAGCATCTCCCCAAGTTTGATCCCGAGAAGGGCACCTTGGCCGAGGATCATATAAGTGGCTTCTATCTTTCCCTGGAAATCATGAGGGTTCAAACAAATGACGTCACCTGCCGCCTGTTTCCGCACACTCTTGAAAACAAAGCGGCCACCTGGTACCGCTCCCTCCCAATTGCCTCCATCACATCATGGGACCAGTTCCATCACGCATTCTTGCAGAAATTTTATGAGGACAAAACCCCTTCCATGCTCCTCACCGAGTTAAGTACCATTAAGTGCCATAAGAAAGAGAAGGTTAGAGACTTCAATTAGTGCTTTGCCACCATACTACAAAATTTTCCCCCAAACCTGGCGTTGGATGACTCTATTACCATTGACTACTATACAAAAGCTCTCCCTAGGGATATCGTTGTCTTCATGAAACGCGAAGCTCGGCCCACCCTTGCAGCCAACTATGCAGCCGCCCTCACTGTAGAAAGAGAGATGCTTTCTATAGGAGCTATCGATCACAAGGGGAGATATGACCACAAACCAATCGCGAAAAAGGGTCAGTCTTCCACGAACAAAACCACAGATAAGGATAAAGACACTTTTGACTTCGAGAGTATAGCAAAGACCCTCAAGATATTGAAAAATGAAGTCTCTGACCTGAAGAGGAAGGGTATAGAATCCATGACTAGTGCCAAGGCACCTAATCCCTTTTTCAGAAAGAGAAACCCCAACACCAGCTGACCTCCGTCTAACCTGAACACTGTTCTCAACGTGGAAGAGATAGGAAAAGATAACTTCTGTTCGTTCCACCAGGCTGCCCACTCTGAAAAAATGTGCCCACAATGGATTGGAAGCATGACTACAGTAGTAAACTAGCTTCTGGATGATCAAAATCCAGGAGATGCGGGGGAGGATGATGTTTTGGACCACGATGAATATTTTCCCCTGGATGAAGAACCAGGGTCCTCGGTTCTTGCATTTGACGTTATCTGCGGGGACAACAATCTTACTGTCACTGATATCAACATGGAAGAGAATCCTAAGACCCCACCCGTAAGAAACTACAGCCTTAGGAGCAAAGGATCGGTCGCCGAACCATCCTTTGAGGAGAAGAAAAGGGCTTTCTTAAGGAAAATTCTACCCCCGGGGAATGAACAACAAGCTGCCCCTAAGAAGCCCACCAATGACAACACCCGAGAAAATCAGAAGAGCAAGCTCCCGGTGGGGTCCCCCACAACCACTACTGAGCCCTGTCCTCAATCTGGTTCCACTTATAACATTGTAGAGGACATGAAGAAAACTAGAGCTAACATCTCCCTCTACGAGCTTGCCCGCATCACAAATCAACGAGAACTCATTCTTAAAGCCTTCGCCAATACCCCAACCACTAAGCCTGTGAGCAATACGTCCGCGCAAGCCAGTCCAAGTGTTCAGTCCATTGTGAACGTCATCAATGCAAATTCCAGGGGGTCTACTCTCCCTTCCTATTATCTTTTGAGATTTTTAACTTCAACGTCTATAACTGTCTAGTTGACTCCGGTGCGTCCACAAACGTCATGCCCCTATCTTTTTGTAAGAAGCTGAACATCCGCCCGGAGAAAACTGACACAAGGATCATTCAACTTGACAGATCTTAGGTGCCAGCTGTAGGAGAACTGAATAAAGTCATCATCCACCTCTCATCCGATTCTAGAGTCCACCAATGTATTGACATTGTGGTTGTTGACATTCTGGAAGCCTACGACCTATTACTTAGTAGAGACTGGTCCAGCAAGCTGCAAGGATATTTTGCCACCGACTGGTCCCACCTTTGGCTTCCGTACAAGGGCTAGAATAACCAAATCAGAGTTGAAAACAAGCCATATATGAAATATACTATGACTGATTTGGATGCTACTAATGAACCCATCATTTTTTCCCAGGAGGAGCTTGGAATGTGCTTCTTGGAAGACATTTTTGGATGTTATCATCCTCCTCAGTCTCCAGTAGATCCCGAGATCCAGTCTGAATTAACACTCATCGCGAAAGACCAAGCCACTCCCATCTCACACCAAACTGAAGACCCGCCCCAAACTACAACCCCAAAGGAGCCAGAAAATGACGTGTGGACCCTATACCATGACGGTTCCGAAAATCATGACGGAGCTAGTGCGGGCTGCATCTTGCTAGACCCTCAAAAGAACAAATTCTTGATATCATGTCGGCTTGAGTTCCAGTGCACCAACAATATCATTGAATACGAAGCTCTAATCCTCGGACTCAAGAAGGCATTGGATTTAAAGGTAAGGTGCTTACAAGTCATTGGAGACTCCGAGATCATTACTCAGAAGGTACGCAATACCATTCATTGTTTGTCTCCACACTTAAAAGCGTATCAACAAGAGGTATGGCATCTTATTTCTGCTTTTGATGCGTTTGGAATTAAATATGTTCTTAGAATGCACAATGCAGCAGCTGATACTCTGGCTAATGCTGCTTCTATATTTACCCCTTTGAGGGATGGATTTTCTATTGAAGTTATATATAGACCCTCCGTGCCAGATAATATTACTAACTTATGCGTTTTTTATGATGATCAACAGATATTGGAATTTATGCTAAACACTGAAGTATTCAAAGACGCGGAAATTGATGAGGAGGATCATGACCAAGCTTTGCAGCAAGAGCATGACCAACGCAAGGAGAACCCCATGCCCAAGGGGATAGTGTCACTTGAAAAGCTCTTTGATCTACAAAGTCGATTCCACGGCCCCCCAAATACCAAAGTACAAAGTTCCATCTTGGCTCATCGGCAAGTGAACTTGGGATCAGATGAGAACCCCAAATTCATTAACCTTGGGAAAGATTGTACTGACAAAGAGACGCAGGCCTTCATCCAACTATTTCGTAAGTATCGAGACGTATTTTCTTGGACGTATAATGATTTACATACGTACGATACTCAGATTATTCAGAACGTGATACCAATGAAGGAAGGAATGAAACCGTTCCAACAGAAGCTCAAAAAAGTGCATCCTACTTTGGAACCGATGATTTTGAAAGAACTTAAGAAGTTGTTGGATGCACGCATCATCTTCAAGGTTCGTCACTCCACATGGGTGTCAAATTTGGTCCCGGTACGAAAGAAGTCTGGGGAGATTCGCTTATGTGTGGATTTCCGGAATTTGAATCGGGCCTCAAATAAAGACAATTACCCGGTGCCACCTATGGAACAAATATTGCAAGCTGTGTCTGGATCTGAGATTTTCTCCTTATTGGATGGGTTCTCTGGTTACAACCAGGTGCTGGTAGCTGATCCGGACAGATTGAAAACTACATTTCGGACCAAATGGGGGACGTTCGCTTTTAGGTGCATGCCTTTTGGATTGATAAACGTGGGGGCAACTTTCCAATGGGCCATGGATATAGCTTTCCGTGGTATGATAGGGCAGAGTGTGGTAGTCTATTTGGATGACATCACCATGTTCTCAAAACACCAGGGCGATCATTTACGCCACCTCAAACAAATCTTCAAGAGGTGCAGGAAGTACGGGATTTCACTTAACCCGAAGAAGAGTGTTTTCGTTATGGTGGAAGGAAATTTGCTGGGTCACATTATAACTAAGCAAGGAATTTTTGTAGATCCAGAGCAGGCAAAAGCCATTTCCCAGATCCCCCCCCCCGAGCAGTAAGAAATCAATGCAATCTTTCCTGGGGAAAATCAATTTTGTCCATAAATTCATATCAGATTTTTCCCAGATAGTCAGGCTGTTGCAGGGAATGATAAAAAAGAATGCAGTGTTCAAATGGAATCTTCCAGAGAAGGAGGGCTTCTTCAAAATCAAGCACGCTATAGCTGAAGCTCCATCCCTCCAAAGTCCAGACTTTAGCAGAGGCTTTATCCTGTATACTTTCGCTTCGGATTCATCTCTCGCAGCAGTCCTCACGCAGAAAGACAACAACAATGATGAACGGCCCATATCCTTCATGAGTACTGGTTTACAAGGAGAAAAGTTGAACTACCCTGATATCAAAAAGCAAGCTTATGCGGTCTACAAGGCGGTCAAACATTTCAGGCCATACATTTTGAAAAACAATGTAACGGTCTTCGTCCCTCATCCGGTTGTCCGCTCACTGTTTGTGCAGCAAGAGCTAGGTGACAGGCGAGGTAAGTGGGTGGCGTGCCTGCAAGAGTATGATTTAGAGTTCAAACCAGCACACACCGTTAAAGGACAAGGATTATGCCAGATGGCTGCGGAGGCTACAAGTTCATATGGAGTTGAAGAAGAGTGTTGGGAACAGGAAAACAACATGTATCAGAGTGACCACGTGCCTTAGTAGACAAGCCCTTCTTGGTACTCTGAAATTTCATGATACTTAGCCCAGGGCGTCCTGGACCCTTCCCTAACTACCCGGAAGAAACACACAATAAGACTCAAAGATGCATCTTATCAGCTGATCCAGGGTAAGATTTTCAAGAAACATTACGATGGAGTCATGCTACGTTGTTTAGAACATGATGAAGCGCAGAAAATCTTGACCGAGCTGCACGACGGACCAGCTGGAGGTCATTTTGCAGGCGATACCACCGCCCATAAGATAATGCGCGCGGGATACTATTGACCAACACTTTTTAGAGATGTGCATGCATATGTCCGGAAGTGCATTCAGTGCCAGAAATTTGCAAACTGAGAAGCGCGGCCAGCCGCCCCCTTATTATCAGTAGCAGTAGAAGAACCTTTTCAACAGTGGGGCTTGGATGTGATTGGCGAAATCATACCTCACTCTTCCAAGAAACGCCGGTATATTCTCACAGCTACCGACTATTTCACCAGGTGGGTCGAAGAAGCACCTTTACGCCAAATCAATGATCAAGAGGTAATAGAATTCGTCACTCATTCCATCATCACCAGGTTTGGCGTTCCAACTTCCTTGGTTTTTGATAATGCAACTTACTTTTCATCTTTCAAATTGTATGATTTTGCTCTGGAAAATGGTATTGTTCTTAAACATTTTGTGAATTATTATCCTCAAGGAAACGGGTTAGCTGAGTCAACCAATAAAAATCTTATCCGCATCATTAAGAAGACTTTGCTGTCCCACCAGCACAACTGGCACAATGCCCTTCACAATGCACTCTGGGCCGACCGTGTCACGCCCAAGTCCTCCCTAGGAACCTCTCCATATTTTATAGTGTATGAAAAAGAAGCTGTTCTTCCTCCCCATTTATCTCTCCCTTCCCTTCAGCTGTCCCAAGAATGTCATGGTACCCCATGCCCTACCTTGTAGACTCGGATCGACACCCTACTGAAGTTGGAGGAAGAAATACAAAAGACCCAGGAAAAGTTCGCCATCCACCAACACCGAATCAAGAGATGGTTTGATAGAAAATACGCAGGGAATAAAAACTTTGAGCTAGGGGACCTAGTCCTAAAGTGGGATAAAGCCCATGAAGAAAAGGGAAAACATTCCAAGTTCCAAGCACTATGGACAGGTCCTTTCCAAGTTAAGGAGAAATTAGGTCCCCGCACGTTTAGACTGCAAACTCTTGAGGGGAGAGTCAAGGTCCTCCCAGTAAACGGGCATGACCTCAAACATTACTTCACTTAGCAACCCTTAGAGGGCTATCTTTTCCTTGTATCATAGTTTCCTTTTTTGTCCCTTTCTCAAAAAAAAAAAAAAAAAAAAAAAAAAAAATTATAAAAATGGAAGGATTTGTCAGAGCCACGCAATAGGAACACTGCAATAGGTTCTATGCTGATGGAAGGCCTTATCCTGATAGACACGAAGGTGGTAAAATCTTTCTTGTTACTGGCACCTAAAGGAAGCATATGATCTAGCTCAAGCCATCAAGCGGGGAGCCCACCTAGCAAGTTTGAGAGGGTGTCTGCAAAAGAAAGTGTGATGCAGTGGTAACTAGATCGGAAGGGAAAAGAGGTACTATATGCCACATCAGGGCATCCGGGAAAAACCAAAGTCCTCATACCAGACCAGGAACAACCTCTCTGCAAGAAAAATAAGTCGGGATCCCTCATCCGCCCAGGAAAAAATTTCCCATCTCAAATAAGTGCCATGAGCACATTTAAATAAGTGCCTCAGGCACATTCAAAATAAGTGCAATAGCACACTAATAAAGGGTAAAGGATTGAGAAAGGATTCCTGCGTAGAGAGGTGATGTAATGAATCCGCCGGGGTACTAACCAGGCTCGCTGGCAGCGGAGCGACGTTCACGATTCCTAGGCAGTGACTCCACCGGGACTGAAAGGTTTGCTGGCAGCGGAGCGACACGATGAGGACAAAATAATCGTACCGGACCCTATAGCTGCCTGGAGATCTCCAACCCTTTCAGTCTTGAGACCTGAAGAAATGAAATTTGTTTAACCAGTTCCTGAACAAGAAAGCAGGCTAAGCAACCTCGCAAGGTGCCAAAAGGCTAGGTAGTGTTGAACTTAAGGTAAAAGGAACAGCTAGTGATGACCCCTCCCTCCCCCCTCCAAGGCTGACTATCGGCAGAGACTCTGAGTTCATCCAGTGAATCACCATTTGTTGTAGCCTCTACAACACCATCCAAAAAACCCCACTTCAAAAATTTTTCGGAGCCCCTTGAACTTAAAGAAAAACTAAGTAAGGAGTCCAGAAGGCTAAGTCGCTAGGTCGCAAACTTCATTTTCTTTGGAAAACCGCGACCTTGCGACCCCACGACCCGGAGGTCGCAAGGTCGCAAGGTCGCGAGGTCGCGTACCTCTCGGATTTCCCGAATTGTGACCTCGCAACCTCATTAAATTCTCGCATGTGCGACCTTTTTATATAAAGGAGGTCGCTAGGTCGCATTTTTCATATGCAGCGAATAGAAAGAAACGGCTCTGACAAGTCGACTGGCGCGCAATTTTCCTGGGTAAGTTGCCATCTTTCCTTCTGTTGTTTCCTTTCTGGTTATTCTTGCCAAACCCCTGCATCCCTCAACCTTTAAATTGTCATTTTCCTCAGCCATTGTTTGCATTTCTTACTTAAGGTTTCCTTCTGATTCCGGTTTTCACCACATTTTCACAACTCATCACAATTTCTTGTCCAGTTTCTCATGGCCTCTTCCCTACTCCAAAAGCTATCCTTTGACTCTGTCTGGACCCATTTAGCCTTGCATTTTTCCAGTTAAAGGGAAAACCACTCCACGCCGCCCACGCCCAAAACCCCCCGGCAAGCCCTAGTGCGACTTGCGACCCCGCGACCTAGTCCCCAGGTCGCAAGGTCGCATTCTCTCCAGTTTCTCAAAACTTACGACCCGCGATCCAGTGACCTAGTCGCAAGGTCGCAAGGTCACATCCCTTCCATTTTCCGCAGTCTGCGACTTAGCAACCCCGCGACCTAGTCACAAGGTCGCAAGGTTTCATTTCCGATTTTTCCTGAAATTTGTGACCCCGCGACCCAGCGACCCATTCGCAAGGTCGCAAGGTCTCATTTCCATCATTTTTCACAATCCGCGACCCAGCGACCCTACGACCTAGTCGCAAGGTCGCAAGGTCGCACCTTGGTCATTTTCTTACAACCTGCGACCCCGCGACCCAGTAGACCACTTTTCAGTTTTTCCTGTGTACCAGTTGAAGTAATTGATAAACTATAATTGTTCTTGTATCATCATGGTGTCTTTCTTATCTTGGGATTCTTTTATGAAAATGACAGGTGAATTTGAAGTAGATTTGGAGTGTATACCTGTCCTCTCAGATTCCAGCGATATGGGACCACTAGCATCCCGGAAGAAAGACAAGCACGTGGCAGTGGAAGATACAGAGATGGACATGGAAATGTCCCCACCACCGATATACAGAGATACCCTTTTCACCTTTTCCAAAGGGGACAACATGTGATGGTACCACGTGTACCAGGAGTTCGCCAAAACGGAATTCCCTAAAGACCTCCCCGATTGGGAGATATACTTAAATGTTAAAAGGTCCAAGCTCCATCTCACAGGTGCTCATCCGAAAATATTCCCATGCCTAGAGATGATGGATTGCATCATACAGAAAACAGATCCCAAGAAGTTCGTGATCAGAGATAGTGAAGGTAAGGCTTTCGCAATGCTAAAAGGCTCGGACGCCCATGTTTATTATTCTTTGCCAAAGCGGGAAGAAGATTTCACAGAAGAATGGGCCATTGCGCATGCAGTTCCTGTAGTCGACACTATAAGGCAATGGTGGGAGGAGCCCTAGAAGTTTAAGGTCAAGAAAGACCAAGAATACCCAGTGGCGAGCCTCAGGAAAGTGTATAAATTAGTGGCTTCCCTACTTTGCAGATTGTACGGGCGGCCAGATGCCACTACCTTCAACAGCTCATGGGCAACCATCATGGAGTACGTCACAGTGTGTGGCACCCGGTTCAACTGGGCAAACATATTGATGACCTCCATTCACACAAATTTATCCTCGGCATTGGCGTTAGATGAAGGAATGCCTTCCGAATTTTATATGGCCTCTTATCTATTGGATGCCATCTGTTCGAGATTGCACTTTGAGGGATGGGTACATAACTGGGATCCCAAACAGACCCATGCCATTCATCTACAAACCAAGGTGTTTTGGGAATCCCGGTATAAAACAGACATAGAGCCGATCTCCCAAGTGTTCATCCCTGCTCTATACAGAAAACTGTTCGGCCAAGACACTCCCTGCATGTCCTGGGGAGCGATGGAGACACTTAGAAAAGTGGCGCATTGGTTCCCCTTCGCCGAATATACAATCGTCCGAGTCTTTGGCTCGTTCAGGGCAGCACATGCTCTGCCTTGTTTTGTTACAGACAAAGTGCTCATGCAGGAGGTTTGTTTCCAAATGTCATCAGGTTTCTCCAAGGTCTTGTCCAGAGGTAAGAAGAAGCCATGGCCCACTCTAACCCTCACTATTTGCACATACATAGTTAAATACTTCAGAGAGGTAGACGCAGAGGGAGAAGAAATGAAAAGCTATCACTTTAGGGCTTTAGAATACCAAACATACGACCCGGAGAGGATAGTTCCTGAACATTGCAAGAAGGATAAATTCAAATGGACCTATCAGCATACTGAACGCCTGGGAGAGGATGAAAGAAGGAACTGGTACAATGCAGATAGACGATTTGCTCCGGGGGCAGACCCTGGCCAAGAAGACCCGGATGACCAAAATTTGGAAGCAAGGGGTCGTGAATTAGGAGGTGCTTCTTACTCTCTAGCTAAGAAGCCTCGGACCACTACAGGGAAAAGTACCTCTACCCAACAGAAAGAAATAGAGGCCAAAGCCCAGAAAGAGAGAGAAAATAAAATGAAAGAGGACGAGGATAAGCGCAAGAAGAGCTTAAGGGCAAAACAGAAGAAGAAGCAGGCCGAGGAGGCCAAGAAGGAGAAAGGGAAAAAAGAAGCGGAGGCGGCAGCTGAACAGGAACTCAAAAAAGAGCTAGACAAAGTGGAAGCTGAGAAAGCCACAGCAGCTGAGAGGAAAAGGAAGGCCGAATTAGAAGCAGAAGCTGAAGCAGAGCTCAGGCAGAGGAAAGAACATGAGAAGGCTGAAGCCGAATGCCTACAAAGGGAAGAAGAGGAAAAGAAAAAGAAACAAGAAGAGTATGAAATGCTGGAGGATATCGAGGTGTCTCCACTTGACGTACCTCTGGGCGGTACACGAGCCCCGCTCTCCGATGTCAGCTCCCCCCAGGGGCAAGAGGATGAGGTCTTTGATCTCACCAGGCTCACATTTGATCAGTTCTCTTTCAAAATTTGGCAAGAGAGGAGAAGGTGCCTAGCGCAAAATCCTTCCGCTGCATCCACAGTCACAACCGGAAAAGACATAGTCCTTGATACCATGACTAATCCCGTGATGATAGCATCGGCTGGCACAGGTTTCGCTGTGGCCACAGAAGAAAATGTGACTAGAATGAGTAGAGAAATCATTTCTCTACAAAATAGACTACAAGAAGCAGAGCAGCGGGAAAAAAGGGCAGAACAGGAAAGGGCGGCATTGAGAGAGGAGGTTCAACAACTCCAAAGCAAAACTCCCCTTGTCAATGAAGTTCCACTTGCCATTCTAAAGGAGTTAGACACATTAGAGGCGACCATGAGGCAAGTGTATGGGGAAATGTTCACCATAAAACAAATAGTCGCCCCATTGGTAAGAGCGCAGGCAGAGACTAAGCAGAAGCACGAGCCGCTGAAAGAGGCCTCGACTGCCTTGGACCGAATGATGGACTGGATAGCACAGTATCCCCAGGCCCCTGAGAATTTTCCAAAGAGGTATTGGATTCATACGCAGGATGCCAAAGTCCAAATCCGAATGAAAATGCAGTCCAAGGATAAGCTATCCAAGGATTTGGACAAAGTAATGGCTGCCTACGAACACCTAATCAGCGACATCGACTCGATGCACACCCTTCACCACATTCCTTCGTTGGGGGCACTGGACGAGGCAAAAACCCGGGATTATTTAGATCAAGAGATCCAGTCATTTCTGCAGCCCATTAGGCAAGCTGCTGTCACTCCTGATCTTGCAGCATCATGAGAAAACCTGGGCCAGTTTCTTGTCACGCCAGTATGGATTTACACCAAGCTCGCCTCTCTTTCAAACTAGATCTCACAAAAGAAGGAAACTCTAGTCCCAAATGCTCTGGAGTGCATGCATCGGTTGAAAGAGGAGGTTCCTCTAGTTTCTCCCATAGCAGCAGAGTATCAGACCTGGCAAGACTTCCTCAAAGGAAAGCAGATTGATGCCCCTGACCTCTCAATTGCGCGCTCATCTTCATAACTCAGTGGCAGCAGGTCGCAGGTCGCACTGCCAAGTAGATCGCAGGTCGCACTGCCTGGTAGGTCGCAGGTCGCACTCACCAGCCAGGTCGCAGGTCGCAGGGAAAATCAACCGGCGGGCAGGCGAAGAGTCAGGAAGCCCAAAGGGCAAGTTTTGATCTATAAAACCCCCTCCGGGGAAAATGTAATGGAGCTTCTTTTTTTTGGACTCAAGAGCTATACAACATTGTATTGAAAGCTAACACTCTTTTTTCATATGAATACAAATACCTGTTGAAACTCCTTTTGGATCTGATGTGTTTTGCTGTGCGAACATTATGAGTATTTCTATACAGTTTCAAAACATCTTTTGATTAATGAAACTACACTCTTTAATGGAATCATTCATACATTAGTGTTTCCTGTATTTGTGTTAATGATGTTCAGATTGATTGCTTGCATAATGGATGTTAATGACTTTGTTTATTAGCATTTCGTTGTATCCTTCAGGAAGTAAAGGGGCATCTCGCCATAAAGAAATATTTCTTTTGTGGTCAGAATAGCCTACAAGCATAACCCCAAAGATTTGTTGTTGACAACACCTCCTTCGGTGTCTATGCTTCATTATTTGTCTTGCTATGTGTAGTGTTATATACGTGTTTAGTGCATCAACCATGTATCTTGTATCATGTGAATAAGTGTGTGTCCGCAGGTTCGATCGAGTTCTTTTGAGACCAAAGCGAAGGTGACATAAGCGGTAGCCAGACCCACACCCCGGATGGGATCCCTATTCCAAACGGTTCAAGGTTTGATTGGGACTTTCTACCGGGGAGATCCCCTACTGTTGGCCGGACAATTTTTCCCCTCAACAGACTCGATGATGCTACCACAAAGGATACACCAAGGGGGACCATAAAAACATGAATAAATAAGGGTTACCCATAATGAAAATCAATACATGAGATAAAAAGTGCCAAGGGAAAGTGGTACTGAAGTACATGCGGCTCATATGAAGAAATTTAGTTTGAATTGGTGGCAAAGTGAAACTTTCATGGAAAAAATGGCTTCTGGGTGAAGTTCCAATTTACCAAAATAAAAGGAAGACCCATTATAAAACTCAGTGAGAGTTTTCCAATGGTGATGATGGTTCATTAAACTGAGCTACGGGTTGGTCGCAATGGGCGATGTAAAAACTATGGTTTTTCCTATAAAAGGGGGTTTTCCCTCCAAATCCAATTCATTTTCTAAGTGAACTGTGGAGAATTTGGAGAGGAGGAGATGACCCTAAATCTTGTAGAGATCATAGCAAACAAACTGACCATCGGAATAAGGACTCACGAGTTGGAGTTAGGTTCCCTAACCTTAATCATCATTTCAGCCATTTAGATTTTTAAATTAGGGCCTTAACTCGCTATATGTTATACTACAAACAACCTCCTCTTTAGACGAGAGGAGAAGGAAACATGAATTGACAAAGATAGAGACCTATTTTCCATGGTAACACACCCTAAAAATTGTCAAGCCGAGTTATGAAATTTTCCTGCTTCTCGTATGGAGCATTAGTGCCTAGGTTAACACCCTGTTTTACCTAAAGGGATGCGTTACTCGTGTTACATGAAGAATGAGGGGAAAATTTTGAGTTAATTGACTGACATTTCAAGATTTTTCTCAAAGAGTCAGTCCAAAAAGCTAGCAACCTGTGGTGCAGACCTCTAATTGGACATTTATAAACCTAACTAAGTTTCCAAAGAGGGAAAAATCTAGAAAAGCATGGAAACATCATGGATATTTCCCTAATCAGACTAATGGAGAACAATGGCAAGGTTTGTCCTCCCAAAATTTTATAAATTGAAGGTAAGGGCTCATTGTCAAAGGTCGAAAGGTTGATTTTGTAAGGAACAAACTTTTGTTAATGTGATGTTTCATTGTTGGCATAGTTCATTGAGAACTATTTTCCCAAGCATTGTCACACTAGGAGCTTGGAGAGAGAGAGATTGGAGTTGAAGGACTGAGGGAGGCTTGATCAAGTCGATGGTTGTAACCCTACTTCATTCAATATAATAGAATTGCCTCTATTTTATCCACTTAATATCTTAAGAGTGCATCTGCTTCATTATTTGTCTAAGATATATGTTATAATTGGCCTAGAATTATTTTATTTCATGTTTTATTATATTCTTTTCTTTGATTGTTTATTGTGATAACACTGCAAATATTACTAGTTTCATTGTTTTCCTTCAGGATTTAGACTTGGAGCTAGTGAGGTAGCCTTCCACCACACTACCTTGAGTTCTCCAATAGATCAACACTACACACCGAGGTAATCCTTCTCTATTTCATATTGTCAATCATATACTTTTATGAACATGCATATATTGTATTTGTAAATGTTGCAGCTAATCTAACTGTCCACCTAGGGTTCCGGGAAGGCCCGAGAGGGATTTTACACCAGCTACCACCTGTGAATTTTACCCCTAACAAGAATTGGCGATTCCATTGGGGAATAATCCTTAGTTCCCAGTTTTGACTTCGAACTCTTGGTTCTCTCCCTCCATCACTTACCATTCTACTCACATCCCTTTTTGACCATTTTGTGTGCTCCACAACCATCTCAACTGCTCACAATTTTCATATCAAGCCTTATTTGACCCTATTTTGCAACTTAGCCTCTGTAACACGTCCTCTGAATGCACCATATAGCATTTAAAATTGATCCTGCTTGTGAAAAGTGCGTTAGTCAAGCTATTAAAACACTGTACTCTCTATTGGAGAGCGTTACTCAACCAAAACCTTGCTATTTCACCCCCTGCTGTGATTTCCTTTGTTGTAAGGTTGTTGGATATCCAATTGGTTCCTGCAACTGAATCTCTGTTCTTAGTTTCTTGTTGGCATACTATTTTTTATTTTGAAAAGTTAGCCTAGCTGCATTTACTTTCTGTAAGAGAAAATTGATTTTGATTTTGATTTTTCATTTTTCATTTTTAGTTTTTCTGATATAGCTGATTACATTATGTAAAATATTGGGTTATATAGCTGTTACAGAGAATTGGTATTTGTATATTTCATAGGATGAACTACATTATTGGATATTTTTTGTTTCATGGATGCATGAATTTCTCCTTTTATAGTAACTTTTTCATCGAACTAAATTGAAAATAATTTTACGCATGGTTTGTGTCAGAGTCGCATAAATTTCATACATCTATTTCCCCTCCGTAGACTTAAATGAAATTACACTAAAGTTAAAGGCTTAATAAAATAAATCAATAAATATTTTATGATATTACACAAATATTAGTTCAAGGTAGGAGCTTGGGATAGGAAGAGTTTGAAAACTGCCCAAGATCACAAAACTTGAGACTAGTCATTAAAGAGTGAAAATCTTGTTGCACTCATACTATCAGGACCGCTCCCCTCACACAAGAGTTAAACGAAAGAAAAAATTGGTGTGTGTGAGAAGGTATCCCACCTTCAATTTCATATCATATGGGAATTCTGTGTATTGGGATTCTCTTATGGGATGTCAAAACTGGATCAGGGATCTAGGTTTTCTTCCCATACAACGTGTTTGTAATATCCCAAAATGGAATAATGCATTGATACAAAAACACAATATTTGAAAAAAATAATATGTACACATAAGATATGAACAACACATAAATATACAGAATAGATGAGCCCTTTATTATTATTGGATATGGATTTAGTCACAACAGTGTACAAAATAGAGGTACTATAGCCAAAAAAGGGTCCAAGAATGACCCTGAAATCCCCTTAAAGGAGGCATTGCGTAACTGGAGAGTTGCTGGAGAAAATACTGTGCTGTCCCTTCAGCAGATGAAGTACATATGACTGTTGGCTAAAAAGGGAAATGCATATCTATGGAAAACTAGAGCTATGATGATGCCAAAATTCTAGAACTAGGCACTATGATGGAAACCCAAGATAACCCAGAAAGGATTTTCCAGATCTATTACTCTAGGAAAATCACCCTCTTAAGGCTTCACTATGCAACTGCTGGGCATGCAGATCTGAAAAATAGATGGTTGAAATATGTCACAATATCATATCTATGCTTGAAGGTCTGATCCCTTCACTAGATCCTCAAGATAGAAGCTCAAGATCTAGCTCCTCTATCCTCCTCTACTAATTGTAGTAGCTGCTACACAACTGCCGCCAAAAACTGCGCTGTCAAGGATGGAGGCTCTCTAGATTGCTGTTGAATAATGCAATGTAGCTCATAAAATATGGAAATAGTGAATAAAAAGTGAAGGAATGGTCCTCCACAGGATTCCTAGCTGAAATGATAGAAACTTCCCTTCTCCCTTGGATCTGCAAGACTGTATTGTGCAACTCTTGATGGAATTGCTGCTGTTGTGTTACACGTTATTTTGTCACCATGAAATTTAACTGTCTATATGGGTTCATCATCACCTATATTATGCTTCCTTAGAATTCAAAAACCTCAACGTTCCTAAACCAAGTCTTGGAATTGGAGAAAAGCTCATTTAAAACCCTAAAAGCCCAACTCCGCACTTTTCCTAGTCCTTACCTACGGATCCGCAACTTCTTGCTCTATAATCTGCGGCACATCCTGCACGTTATGCTTATTAAACCCGTGGACCCCCATAAAGGTAATATAAAAGAAAAAGTAAGTTCTAGAATCCAAACTGGTTGAATATTCTCCCAGCTGGAAGCTTCTAGAAGCGTAATCCGGTTGAGCTTCATCCCTTCATTCATGGACTTCTATCCCTTCATTAATGGAGTTTATCCCTTGGTATTTGGAGCTCAAATCCCTTCATAAAAGGAATTTATTCCCCTCTTTATGGAACTGAAACCACTTCCATTTTCCTATAAATTGAACTCATGTTTGAGTCTAAAGGGTACTTACTTAGAACTTAGTATTTTTTGAGGAGAATTGCTGAAGAAATCATACTCTCTATACTTGACATCATTGGTATGCGAAAAATCACATACTCATATCCATAGTTTCATGCTAGTTCAGAGAGGAAAAGGCTTGTCAAAACAAGAGAGAACGATTGTTCAGGACCCCAGAAGAACCTATATGACATCAAGGCGACAAGGTTGTAAGGTTACTTCTTATTATACAAGATAATACAAATGGATTCTATTTTCTCATTAAATTGTTCATGTATCTATTGAGTAATTTAATTCTTGGATTCCTTGATCACTGAGACAGATTAGTGTTTTCTCAATTATTATATATTGCAGGTGGTTTTAATCCTTTTATCTGTCTTTGATTGTAGGTTTCACATGTTCAAATGACCTCTTTTGGAGCGATTGGATAGAAGATTTCATCAAGCATTGGACTTCAGGTAGGGGCATGTCCTCATACTTTGTTATTTAATAATTTTGAATCACAAGTGATCTAGAGAAAATGGTTTACATTTGGATGTTTGTTTCTAGATATCCTTAGGATACTAGGGAGATCGTTCTTGTCCGCAAGAAGGATTTATCCGCATAACAAAATGGCGATTCCACTGGGGAAATAGAACTTAGTTTCTCTTTTTACTTTTCAGTTTGATTTTTCAATTTTGATTAGTCTAAAACTGGGTTGGGTAGATAACTTTCCAGAACCCCTGAAAAGTCAAATCTGAATTTTTATTTTTTTCTATGCTTTTCCTGGCCTCCGCAGTTTTTCTTTAAAAACAGTGCAGTAGCCTCCACAATTTTTAGTTCAGAATAGTGCGGTACCGCACTGTCCTCCATTGAAACTTGCGGACTTGTGGAAAATTTTTGAAAAAATTAAGAATTCTCTTTTTAGGAGCCATATTACAGATTCTTTGTGTTTGCCCCAACTTGTCTTGACTGTCAATAGTCTTATGTGTGAATTTCTTTCAACAATTCTTAAGTCTGAGTGGTTTTTCATCTGATTTTCATTTATGAGTAAGTGTTTGCCCTAATTTCTTGTTGCTCTTTATTAGAAACCATCATATACCTTAGCTTGCTGGTATGTTGTTGTTTTCTTGCTGAGCCATTGAACTTATTGCAACCCTTGATTTTATGAATTTTGAGTTCCAATTTCATTTGCAAATTTAGAGAAGTATTAAGCTTACTAAGACCTGAATTTCAATTAAAACCATTAAATGTATGGATTTTTGCTAAACATAAGCAGAAATTCTTCTTGGTTCGATCGCAAACTAAGAAAAAAATTCTCAAAACTTTCTAGATAGAGTTCAAAAATTAGTGTTTTCTTTTGCTTTTGAATTTTATGTTTTTAGGAGTTTTCATAAGGTTTTCTTTTTGGAAAATTTTTGTTAAAATATTTGTAGTTTCTGATCTCATTGGTGAAGGATTTTATTTTGAATGAGTAATTTATCATCATATGAAATTGAGTTCTCAAAAGAATAGTATTCTTTTCAAGATTTTTGTTTACAAACAAAAGAATTGGTGTTTTAAAAGTCATTGAAATCACTCAAATATTTCCATTAAATAGGTTTCATTGAAAAGTGTTGGGGTCTTGTGATTTGGAAGATTGGCATGCCAAGTGACAAGGCAACATGAAAACCAAGATTTAGAGCTCTAGGATCTAGCCCTCCTAGTCTCAGAGAGGGATCTCTCAATATGTTTATAAGGATATGTCTTGAAAGGTTTAGAAGTTGATTTTAGGCTAGTTATGAAGTGCAGGGTTGTTTGTTTTGTTTGGTTGGACAAATATGTTTCATGCAGTATAGATAGAGCATCGGAATCTATAAGAAATTGGGCAATGGAGTCATGTGAAAATCCAAATAGTTCTGATTGAGAAGGAAGGGAAACCGGAGGGAAAATCTAACTCGGTCAAGGATCTGTTGAAAAATATAGGTGAGATGAGATGAACATTAAGGACTAAGAGTGAAAAGCAAGCTAAACCCTTTCACAATGACTTAAAGGATTCGGGGAATGCCCTATTTCCTCCAGTAAGCTCAATATTTTGGAATTAATTAACATAAACACTCAAAGAAGAGGAGAAATGTAGACTAAACCCTCTCACAATGACTTAAAGGATTCAGGGAACGCCCTATTTCCTCCAGTAAGCTCATTGTTTTGGAATTAATCAACATAAATGCTCAAAGAAAAGGAGAAATGCAGACTAAAACCTTATTAATGAATTATAGGATTCGGGGAACACCCTATTTCCTCCTATAAGTTCACTGCTGAAAGCTAAATAAAAAAAGACATACAATTTCATTCAAAGAAGAGGGAACGCCTTAGACATCTAGGACTGCAATTATAGGGACCTTTAACAAAATAGTTACAATAATGAACATAGGGTATGAATGAAACAAGTCTCTCTGTCAAACTGCAAGGATTAATAATTAAAGGGAGATTTCAGATACAATATTCAGAGGTAAAGAAAGAGGGAACGCCTAAACAAACCTTAGCACAACTGAATTAACTATTTTTGAAATAAAAAAAACTGAATATTCAAGAGAGCTATTAGACTACCCTGTCATGTTCAGTAGCAGAAAACATATAAACAGTGAAGGATAAATAGGTCAGAGGTGCTTCTAAGATACATTTCTCTACCTAAACTTTTTATCCTACTATAAGTCAAAGCAAAATGGAACAAAGTGATAGAAGGGAAAACAACATTAACAATAAGAGATTACTTCACCAAAACCGGGCTCAGGGATCCAATGGTCCAGCCTCCTTCATCAACAGAAAAATAGAGACCTCCACACTCCTTCAGAACACCAATGCTTCTTCAAAGTATCAATGTGTATTACTTTAGAAATCACCAAATGCCAACCCTTTACAATGAGACTTCAAAGAGTGTTTATAGGAAAAGTGAGGAAAAGTAGGTAAAGAAGGTTTTAATGATAATCAAAGATAGGAAAGGGCATTCAAAAGCTCCATTCTGTGTCTTAAACATTTCATTAAATTCTGGACAGGATCAATAACTTTGTAGCTTGCTGAGACCATTTTGATATGACAGAAATCACCCATAGGGTGTCCTTTGGGGAGAAATACTATCAGCATTGGTACTGTTATCTCCTCTCGTGTGGGCTAAGTGGAAGATGGGCCTTGAGGACTCCCATACTTTCAAATAACTACTTCTGACAGTTTGTGATAGTTTATTTTGGTGTAATAACTACTTGGCAGGCTTGTGTGCATGGATATGGGTGATGTCTGTGTCAGTCAACTTCTCCACCAATCACTGCTCTGTTTCTTTGTACTTAAAACTGTTTAGCTTTGCTTATGCTTTATCTTTGCTGATTGCTCAAACTGCTTCTGTATTGATGCCTTCAAAGGTTTTATTAATCTTCTATGCCTTTTCTTATGCCACTGGATATGCGATCCTCATCTTTCTGAGTATTCTATGTATAGGTGGAGGGTTTCGTTGAGATGGAGGGTCACTGTGTTGGAAATACTGAGAAGGGGGGGGGGGTGAATCAGTATTCCTTTCAATTAGAGCATTAGTTAATATTCAATTATTATCAGTGTTTTTACAATGATAGCAGTAAACAATTGGAACAAAAATGCACACAGTTTTTAAGGTGGAAACCCACTCTGGGACAAAAACCACCTAATGCTTTTCTAATAATTCTTTAGTATTCAACTCCAATTGAAAGTAAAGCTCCAACTTCGTAGAATCTAGAAAATCATTCTTCTCCAGCTCCCACTGGATGGATTCTCCAATGCCTGAGATTTTTTAGTTGTCAAATGAATGGATTCCCCAACACCCAATGAGTTACAACTCACCCTAGCACCACCCTACCACCCTATAGAAAAATAAAAGAAGAATGGACTCCCATACCAGGGAAAATGGTCCACTTTACAATGATATAGAATGATGCAGAAGAAGAAGATATACTAGACCATAACCCAAAATTTGACACAACCACCTACTGATGATCCTAGACCTCCCAACATTGCCTCTTCAACCCTTGGCAGATATACACTAGTACAATTTGTACAATAATGTATTTACAATGACTAAGTACAATGATACTTTTACAATGATTGTATGCAGTGCTGCCCACTTGAAAACTTCATATGATGAAATTCTTGCTGTTGTTATGCACCTTGGTTGCTGCTCTTGTCATGCTACCCTCTGTTGCACCTTGTTTTGCTTTTCTGCCGTAGAAAGTCTGTTTTTTTGCAATCCTTAACAACACATGATCTATATTTTTCTTGCCTTCTAGGAACTCAATATTGAATCTGGTGTATCTCTGTTATTTCAGATCCTCAATATCTGATTTTCAGTCCTGTAGTAGTCCTCTAAGTTGTCTTTCCAATGCCACAGGTCTGACCCAATTTGGATTCTTCAAGAGAGAGTTATACCCAATTTCTCACACTGCCCTAATTATGGACTATTTCAGTAGAGCAAACTTGTACGTCATGCCACGTGTCACTGTTTCTTCATTTGCCTTTGAAATTGATAGAGAAAAAAATGCAGATTGTGCACTATCTACAACTTTTTACATAATTCCAATCTGACACTCAGAGAGAGAGTTATGACAATTTTACCATGGTCACTTCTTTGAGATGAATTTCAGGAGCCTGCAAAAACCCTTATTTCCACAGATCATATCTCCAAAAATATTGTGCCACTTGATCTAAAATTTTTACTGAATATTTCTCAGGATTTCAGCTTCGCCTCATACAAATTTCAGCTTCTGAGCCTTCGTAGAAAAAAAGTTAGAGAGAAAATTCCACAATTACCTATTTCAGATGGCCGAATCCCATGCATAAGGAGGAAATGAGGATCACAATTTATATAAGTGCTTAAGTTGAGAGGGGCTTCAACAAGTGAACGTGGGAGGGATTTTAGGAGCTTAAAAAATTATTAATTATGACTTTTCAATGACCCATGCCCCAACTCCATGGGGTTTTAGCCCACTAACTGGGGGTACAAACTTCAAACATGAATATCTCTCAAACCGTGAAGAATTACATGGCGTGCCATATATCAACAGAAACATCTCGACAAGTAGAAACCATCAAAAGCATTATTGACCTAGAATATATTGATTTGGTAGGTCAAAATTCCCATGCAATATTTGGTTAGCCCTTAGTGCTGCTTGGGTTGACATCAATGACAACCACTGATCAACAATGTCCCCCTTTGGCATTGATGGCAACACAAGTACTCCCCCTGCGATCATGACACCTCTTCCTACAACATTATCTACCCCTTTGACATCAATGGCAAAGGGTAACTCCCCCTAAAACACAACCATCTTGCGGACCTGTACACACTTCCACTTGCACTGACACACAACCGTCCTGCGGACCTGTACACACTGCCACTCCCCCTTTACATTCTGAAAAAGGAAAATCTAATGAGAACTTGGGAGAATCCCAAGCTTCTGGCGAAGATATTCCAATGGTGGCGAATATTTAATATGTGATTCTTTTGGTGCTACTTGGAATCTTGCTACTTGTTCAACTGCTTGCATAACATCTGGTCGGGAGGCTGTTACATATAGAAGACTACTAATCATAGATCTGTACAACCTTTGATCCACATCCTTAGATGAGTCGTCTATGCTAAATTTGCAACCAAGTAAAGACATCTCGAAATCACTTTGCACCTTTGTATAAAAATTATTACTTAGTCGATCATCATTGCTACCAATTATTGTATCATCCTCTTTAGCTATTATACATGCTTTAGTTGCTTCATCTAGAACATATATGTTGTTTGGAGCTCGACTTGCTGTAGCCACAATTTCACCATACACGCCTTTCCTGATTTCACATTTCGTGGAGTTGAATAGTATTGTGTGTCCTTGATCACACATTTGTCCAACACTGAGCAGATTGTGATTCATGTTTTCAACCAATAGAACATTATTGGCTAGAGAATATTTTCTTCCAAGAGTGACAGTACCTGATCTTATAACATTTGAAGATCCATCATTTCCAAAGGACACAATTCTATCCTTCTTCTCTTTCAGAGATACAAATTTATTTCTATCTCCAGTCATTTGTGTTGAGCAATTTATATCAACATACCACACATATTTGTTCTTTTGAGCCTTGAGAGCGAGAGCACAATTATCATTCTTCTTCTTCTTCCATGTTCGTTCATTCTGTGGCTTCAAAGATTCTTCTGGAGGATTTTCAAGTCTGTAGTCTTTGGCTATGTGTCCAAAGTTTCGACATTTGTAACATTCAATATTATTTCTTAAATGTTCAAATCTATTGATATTTCACTGAGCCCTGGGAGGTTCATATTTGACAAATATCCTGGAATTTTATTCGTTCCTAGGGTACGTGCGACATTCTATAGCTTTATGACCAAATTTTCCACATGAATAACAGTAGCCATAAAAAATATGTTGGTACCTGGATGGAAATTTTCGTCAATGAATTGTCTTCCAAGGCTGTTCTTGTGAATCTTGTCCAATGAAGTCTACATGCATGTCAAATATCATAGGTTCATTGTATTTTTTTGTAGAAGGTCCTGCTTCTTCTTATTTGTAAACGATGCCAATTTTTTCATTGTAATATTGTTGATTATTGATGAGTTCTTCCAATGCCCTTGAGCTGTTGGCATAGTTTTGGATAGTTTTTCCTTTCTTCATTTCCTCAGGTAGCGAGACTACTTCGGCTTCTAATTCTTCCCTTTCTTGGTTGCTTTCTTCCAACTTCTTTTGAAGTGACTCTTCAATGCATTTGTGTTCTTCAACTTCAATTTTGAGACCTTGAACTTGTTATTCAAGAGTTTTGGAACGGATCTTCTCCGCCTTGAGATATTTTATAAGCTTGATTTCTTCCTCATAAAATTCGTCTATGGTCCATCCTTCTTCTTCGTTGTTTGATACTTCTTGCTTATTTTGCTTGGGTTTATTGTGCTTGGCCATAAAAAATACTCTCTCATTGGCTTCTTCTTCACTATCATTGTCTTCATCGGATGATGAGCTATCTTCTTTAGAGAGAAAGTTCCTTTTGGATCCTTGCTTGTTGAATTTCTTAAAGCCTTTATTTATTTTTGAGTTGCCATTACTTTTGTTTGGACATTTTACTGTAAAATGCCCAACCTCATTATAGCTGAAACATATCAATGGAAGTTTACCTTTGAATTGTCTCTTACCAATTTGTAGTTTTCTCGTGAAGTAAGCATGTTTTTCATCTTAAAGACCTTCTTCATCATCTCCCTTTTCTTCACACTTGCATGTGCATGTCTTTTCAATTGAAGGTTGTTTATCCTTATTGGTTTTCTTAGATGCAACGAATGAAGTTTCTAGATGCGAAGTACCCTCTTCTTCATCAAGTCTCATTTCATATGCTATGAGAACTCCATGTAATTCCTCTTTTCTGAGTTTGTCCAGATTTGCACTGTATTCTAAGACCGATACCTTTGGGTTGAATCTCCCTAGTAACGTTCTAAGAATCTTCCGTATAATAGTCTTCTTGTCAACTGGCTCTCCCAATCCTTTCAGAGTATTGGTTATTTCATCAACGTATTGAATGTATGCAGCAATGTTGCAATCTTCTTTCATTATGAGTTGCTCAAATTTTGCTCTATAGATTTGAAGCTTTTCTTCTTTGACATTTGAGTCACCTTGTTCATCCGTAGTTGATGTAAATCCATTTTGAACAGTGTACCATACTTCATAACCTTGCGCCAAGAGATAGACCTCCATTCTTCCTTTCTAAAGTGCATAATTATTTTCATTGAATAGAGGTACACCATTCTTGGTATGCTCCATGACCTCCTTCCAGCTGTTAAACTGCTATTGAAGGAACCAAGCTCTGATACCAATTGTTGGAAATACCAGGGGGGGGGGGTGAATCAGTATTCCTTTCAATCAGAGCATTAGTTAATCTTCAATTATTATCAGTGTTTTTACAATGATAGTAGGAAACAAGTGGAACACAAATGCACACAGTTTTTAAGGTGGAAACCCACTCTGGGACAAAAACCACCTAATGCTTTTCTAATAATTCTTTAATATTCAACTCCAATTGAAAGTAAAGCTCCAACTTCCTAGAATCTAGAAAAGCATTCTTCTCCAGCTCCCACTGGATGGATGCTCCAACACCTGAGATTCTTCAGTTTTCAACTGAATGGATGCCCCAACACCCAAAGAGTTACAACTCACCCTAGCACCACCCTACCACCCTATAGAAGAATAAAAGAAGAATGGAATCCCGTACCAGGGAAAATGGTCCACTTTACAATGATATGGAATGATGCAGAAGAAGAAGATATACTAGGCCATAACCCCAAATTTGACACAACCACCTAATGATGATCCTAGACCTCCCAACACTGCCTCTTCAACCCTTGGTAGATAGACACTAGTACAATTTGTACAATAATGTATTTACAATGACTAAGTACAATGATACTTTTACAATGATTGTATGCAGTGATGCCCACTTGAAGACTTCATATGATGAACTTATTGCTGTTGTTATGCACCTTGGTTGCTACTCTTGTCATGCTACCCTCTGCTACACCTTTTTTTTTATTTTCTGCCGTAGAAATTCTGGTCCTTTGCAATCCTTGACAACACATGATTTAGCTTTTTCTTGCCTTCTAGGAGCTCGATATTGAATCTGGTGTATCTCTGTCATTTCATATCCTCAATATTTGATTTTCAGTCTTGTAGTAGTCCTCTGATTCATCTTTCCAATGCCACATGTTTGAACCAATGTGGATTCTTCAAGAGAGAGTTATACCCAATTTCTCACACTGTCCTAATTATGGACTGTTTTAGCAGATAAAACTTGTACGACGTGCCACGTGTCATTGTTTCTTCATTTTCCTCTTAAATTGATAGAGTGAAAACCACAGATTGTGAAATATCTGCCAATTTTTACAAAATTCCAATGTGATACTCAGAGAGAGAGTTATGACAATTTTACCATGGTCACTTCTTTGAGATGAATTTCAGGAGCCTACAAAAACCCTTACTTCCACAGATCATATCTCCACAAATATTGTGTAACTTTATCTGAAATTTTTTCTGCAACTTCCTTAGGATTTTAGCTTCACCTCATAAAAATTTCAGCTTCTGAGCCTTTGTAGAAAACAAGTTAGAGCTAAAATTCCACGATGACATGTTTCAGATGGCCGAATCCCATGCATAAGGAGGAAATGAGGATAACAATTTATATAAGTTCTTAAGTTGAGAGGGGCTTCAACAAGTGAACGTGGGAGGGATTTTAGGAGCTTAAAAAAATATTAATTATTACTTTTCAATGACCCATGCCCCAACCCCATAGGGTTTTAGCCCACTGACTAGGGGTACAAGCTTCAAACATGAATATCTCTCAAACCGTGAAGAATTACATGGCGTGCCATATATCAACAGAAACATCTCAACAAGTAGAAACCATAAAAAGAATTATTGTCCCAAAATATATTAATTTGGTAGGTAAAAATTCCCATGCAATATTGGGTTAGCCCCTGGTGCTACTTGGGTAGACATCAATGAAAACCGCTGATCAACACACTGAGGGCTCATGGATCTGATCCATTGATTGATACGACCTCGCCCTTTTTTCTGGTTCCTTTGATGCTAATTCCTAGCCCTGAGATTGCTATCTGAGCCTTTGTGTCACTTTTGTGACTCTAAAACGTTTATCCTTCATCGGCGACAAAAAACCTGCAAAAACACGATAAACTGTTATGAAAACCTGTGGGCTTGGTTTAGACTGCTTGCAGAGGCTCTGGGGTGGTGGAGGAGTAGCGAGGAGGTGGTGCATGCAGCAGAAATATGGAAGAAACCCTAGCATAGCAGATGACCAGGTCCAATGGAGGTCTGAGTGCGTAAGGGGGCGTGGACCGTTAGATCAGGATGATCTATTGTGGAGATCTCTCGATGAGCATTTCGGGAGAGAGATGGGAAGCGAATGAATTTATACCGTGATACAATATGGACCGTGCGATCTCAAAGATCGACGGCTGGGATTAAAACTGAAAAATACATTATGGAGGGCAGCAGTATGGCAGAAAACCGAGAATGGTTTCACAAAATAAAATGGGGGGAGGTGGTTTTGAGCGAATGGAATGCGATTCCATACACCGGGTGACACATGGATTCTTGAAACTGAATATTTCATAAAGTTTTTAAACGTTAATCCTCGGGCATAAAAATTTTGCGATATGGAGTGTCAGCCGTCTGATCATGAGGTGTTGATCGGATGGTGCGAGTTGCGTGCAATAGACACAGAGATGCGGGCGGAGGAACTGGGGGGCCAGGTAAGTGACGTGTTCTTTTGTCGTGAAGCGGACAACGGGGTGGTGGTCAGGTTATGCGCGAGCTGTTAGATCTGCAGATCCGATGGTTAAGATTAAAGCTCAGGGGAGGATGAGAAAATGAAGAGATACGAAGGGAAACGAGGTTCTGCGGGAAAAAAGGTAGGGGCTTGGGGGAAAAGGCGCGGACATGGTCCCATGGACAAAAAGGTGACTGTGTGTGAAAAAGAAAAGGGTTGAGGACTTATGTGCCCGGTCGCGGCATGTGGTCCTATGATAGGGAAGGGGCTAGACTAAAGTCTAGAAAGGGGCTTAGTGCCTTAGTGAAAAAGTGGGTTTTAGGCCAAAAATGAAGGCCTTTTAAGAGGATTTGGGGGTTCCGATAGGGTTGAATAAGAGGTTTAAAAGTAAAATGAAGGGAGGGAATGCATTAAGAAGGATTTATGGGGGATGAGAGGGTGAAAAGAGGCCTTAAAAAAGGGTACAAAGACTGCTTTTTTAAGAAGAGGAAATGGCAGAATAAGAAGGAAAATATTTGATGAAAGCAGCCTCAGGAAGCAGTCCTTTGGATGATCCACGAGATTTCTTTGAGGTTCAGGATGAGGATCATAGTGAAACAGCAGTGAAGATTAATTCAAAGGATAAGAAATCATCCTAAGACTTCAAAGATGATGGATTTTCAAACGAAATATATCTCTTGAAGGCTTGACAACAAATTTAGCCACCATTGGGTATATCATAATTTATAGGTGGCTAACAGTGGCTCCACTTGGGGAGGACAGCTTTCCCTTTAGGTGTCAAGAACCTCAGTAATATCTATATTTAGCAGACCAATGCCTTATCCATTGGACATAATTCTTCATTTGACAACTTTTCATTGTCCTGCAACAAGAAATCCATTTGAAAAACACTTCTACCTACCCCAAAATATTTGTCTCAGCATTGTTTTCTTCTTTGAGTGCACTTGGACTGGAAAACTCTTTTTCCAACATTTTATTTTGAAAACGAAAAAAATAAACCTATCTAATGCTACCCTTATTTCTCCATGAGTTCAGATTGAGCAGTTAAACTCATAAGTTTCTCTACCTAACTACTATCTGTCAGGATTAAACTGTCTGACAGATTTCATTCTCTATATTCTAAAATAGAAATTGAAAACATAGCCAAACCAGGATTAGGTTGTCTGATTTTCTGTGGGTCCATGGCATAAATACAAGCTACACATGAAATTAAACTTGTAGAAATTCAAAACCAAAATTTTGAACGCCGAAGATCTGAAATTCAGAACGTTCTTCCTTCTCATTGTGACTCATATTTTGAGATTTTTAGAGTCACCCCTTTTTTCTTTCAGCTCTGGTTTTGATCTTGTTAGAGTTGTTTTCTTTTTCTTTGCTGGTTTAATTTTTGAGCATGTTAGAAACAGTTCTCTTCTTCTCTTTGGCTCAAGTTTTGAGAGAATTTGAGCCATATTTTCTTATGATTCTAGGTTCAGATTTTCAGCATGTTTGAACCTCTCTTTCTTCTATCCTAATATGTTCTACTGATAAGCCAAGATTAAACAGTTTGGCATATCTTCTTCACTATCCTATCAGCAGTAAATTGAAATCTGCCCTATCATGATTAGGCTGTATGATTGGACAGTAGTGCTCCTTAAAGTAGTGGCATTTGGGCTTGCACACTTTCATATTTTCCTTTCTTTTTGGTATGGGGCTATACCTTTCTTGTTTTATTTCTGCCCTCTTTTCTATTTTTCTATTGTTTTTGTATTTTTCCTTCCATTTTTCTTTATGTAAATGGTATGTACAATGGATTAAAAACTCTGAAACTAAGAATCTTGACAGAAATAGTGTTTAAGAATCCTGCCATTGACAGGACCTCCCAATACTTCTTCACCATTTATTTCTTGCAGAAAAAATGCATTATGCCCTCTTATGGAGTGAATAATGTAGGGCCCTTTCCATAGATTTTCAAACTTACCATGTTTCCCTTTCTCTTCCCTCCTTGAATCCCATTTGAGAACCACATTTCCAACTTGGAAGTCATTTCCTTTAGTCCTTTTGTAAAATAACCTTTTGATGTTTTCTTGGAATTTCTGAGTTCTCTGATAAAATTCCTCTCTGGTCTGTTGCAAATGGATGGTCTGATTGATCCTTCTCTACATATCATTTTCTTCAGCTTGGACTTTCTGAAGGATTTTTATGACTGGAACTCCTAAATATGTTGGGAAAACAACATTCATGCCATAGACTAGCTGATAGGGGGACATGTTGATTGAATTTTTCATGGTTAACCTGTCAGCCCACAAGGCATGAACAAGCTTTCCATGCCATGCTTTCTGATTCTGCTCTAACAACTTTTTGATGATGTTGATCAGGATCTTGTTTGAGGATTCAGAAAGTCCATTTCCTTGGGGGTAATAGGCAGTGGAGTGGCCCAAGGTGATCTGATATTTATAAAAGAAATCAACCATCCTCTTGGATTTGAAGGCAGCAGCATTGTCTGTGATTATTTTTCTAGGACAGCCAAATCTGGACAATATGTTGGTCTCAAGGAATTTAATAATGACAGAGTCAGTAGCATTCCTAGTGGGTATGGCCTCTATCCATTTGGTAAAATAATCAATGGCTATGAGGATCCATTTGTGTTGGGCTGAGGAAGATGGATGGACTTCCCCTATGAAGTCCAAACCCCACTGTTGAAAGGGTGCTTCAACACTAATAGGTTTCAAGGGTAAGGGCAAGATTTTTCTTCTACCATCAAAGATTTGGCACTTGTGGCAAGACATTAATAGTTTGTGGGTGTCTGGAAAAAGGGTGGGCTAATAGTAACCAGATATGAGGATCTTGTTTGCTGTGGTCTTCCAATTTAAGTGCCCTCCACATTCTCCTTCATGCATTTCATGCATGATTTTTCCTGCATCAACCTCAAGTAAACATTTTAGTAGTATCCCAACAACATTTTCCAATATAAAACTCCATCTATCATACAATAATTTAAAGCCTTCTGTTTGAAAAATATGGCTTTTTTTTTTGACAAAGAAGGAGGAGCATTTAAATAAAGCAACACATAAATGATGTCAGCATACCATGGAGAGTTCATGAATGTTTCTTCAGTAAATGGTGTTGGGACCTCTTCTATTTCTTCCAAGGCATCAACCATATTCATATCCAAGGCTTTGAAATTAGATTCAGCCATGAGTTTTGCTAATCCTTGTCCCTTGATGAGTTTGGTAGGCCTGATTTCTAAGTCATATTCAAGAATAGTGACAATCCACTTTCCCCTTTTACCATCGGGGTCCTAACTTAGAATATCTTTAACTACGGTGTGCGGCACAAAGGAAATGATATGTGAATGTAAAATGTACACCCTAAAGTCCTTTAATGATTTTACCAGTGCCAAGGCTTGCTTTTCCATGATATTATATTTGAGTGGGGCATCTCTTAAGGTTTTACTGAAGAAGGATATAGGTTGTTCTAGCCCCAAGCTATTCTTTTGCAACAATACTGCAGCTATTGTATGTTCAGATGCAAAGGAAAATATATAGAAATCTTTGGTGAAATCAGGACTGATAAGGACTAGCGCTTGAGTAAGGGCTTGCTTTACTAGTTCAAATTATTGTTTAGCTTGCATTGTCCATTTAACACCTACTTATTTCATAAGCATGTTAGTGATGTTTCTTAATAGCTTAGTAAGGTTGGGGATTAACCTCCTCAAAAAAATTATCTTTCCAATGAAAGACTGTAATTTTTTGAGGTTTCTAGGGTGGCTGATATTCAATATGCCATCAATTATTTTAGGATCTATTTTGATCCCTTCTTCAGAGATTATATGACCAAGAATATTTCCTTCCTGGAGGCCAAAGAGTGTCATTTTGGGATTTAAAGACATGCCAAATCTTCTTCATTTCTCGAAAAATTTCCTTAAATGTTCCAAATGTTCCTCATCAGTTTTGGAGAAGACAGTAATATCATCAAGGTAAATGATTATAAAATAGCCTATGTCTTCTGAGAAGGCTATGTCCATGGCCCTCTGAAAGGTGGCCCCTGCATTCATCAAACCAAATGGCATTTTGACATACATAAATGTCCCCCAAGGTGTGGTAAAGGATATCTTATGTTGATCACTTGGGAGGACTAACACTTGATTATAACCTAAGAGCCCATCCAACAATGATATTATTTTTGACCCAACTACTTTTTGAAGAATGTGGTCCATCTTCAGCAAGGGGTAGTTATCTTTCAGAGAGGCTCTATTAAGGTTCTTGAAGTCAATACACAGCCTAATATCCCCTATCTTCTTTCCGACGGATACTAGATTGGAGACCCAGTCTGAGTATCTGAGAGGAACAATGATCCCTGCATCATACATCTTCCTAATTTATTTTCCTACTGCAGGAAATAAAACAGGGTTTATCCTCCTTAATTTCTATCTAAAAGGTTTCTGATTTTCCTTAAGAGGAATCTTGTGTTGAATGATGCTAGTGTCATATGATTTCAAATCTTTATAGTCCCATGCAAAAACATCTATAAACTATTTGAAGAGTGTTATGTATTGTTGTTTGATGTGGGCAGGAAGGGTGCTAGATAACTTAATCATTTTAGGCTCAGTTGGGTTGCCTATGTTGTGCTCTTCCACATTAGTCTCCATGGGTTCTGTTTTCGGTTCCTTAGCCACATCGTTGAAATCAAAAATTTGTTCCAATGGGGCTAGGCCTTTGGGTATGGTATCACCTTTACACTCTAGAAATTCAAGGTCCTTTTGGTTTGGATCATCAGATAATTTTGCTTTGAAAAGATGATCAAACTAATTTATATTAGTAGGAGAGGAGGACTTTGTTTCAGGAATTAGTTCTCCATTTAAACATTCTTTTTCATGGCTGAAACTTGGTGATGCTGTGGAAAACTCATTTTTTGACTGCAGGAAATCCTCTATACGTTTATCATTGTTAAAAACCTGTCAATGATCCTCGTTATCAGGCACTGCTGGTCTATTTTTTACCTTTATAATGAATTGTTAATCGATTTTTGGTATCTGGCAGTTACTAGCAGCAAAAGCAAGTTCGTTTGCCAGATGATTTTGGGCTCTTGGTATGAACATGAGTTCATATTGTTCGAAAGTTTTCAGGAGATCTAAAATAGTGTTTCTATATTCTCCGAGTCTGGGGTTTTTAGTTGAATATTCCCCTTTGATTTTTCTGATGATTAACTCAGAGTCTCCTTGTACTGATATATTTTTGGCCTTTAACTCTTTAAGTATATGCAGGCCAAGGAGGAGAGCTTCATATTCTGCAATGTTGTTAGTGCATGAAAAGTCTAATTTTTAGGCATGTCCTTTGTTTGTGTTGTGTATCCATACACCAGCCCCTGCATTATCTTTGCTACAAGAGCCATCAAAGCTTATTCTCCAAAGCGTTTCTATTTCATTCTCATTTGTTTTATGTTGCTCAAGGCTGTTGGGAGTTGATATATCCAGAGGTTGAGAGGAAGAAAATTCTGAATGCTCTGGTGCACTAATGTCCTGCTCATTTTCCTCCTTTGTTTGGGTGACTTCATCTTCATTATATAGAATGAAAGAATCTAAATCTGACTGGGTGGTATAAACGGGAGTGTTGTGAGGCTTGTCTTTTCTGCTCACCATGTATTTCATAAGGGTTTCCCTATATAATCTTCTGGTTTGACCAAACATTGGTATGGTGGCATAAGACATATCCATTTGAAGGGTGCCCTAAATCTTAGCTCCCCATGATCTAGACAAGAGCATGCCATATTTTGGGGGAATTTCAGCTACTACCACATCCATTACAAGATTCTTAGCAGGAATTTCAGACAATTTAACACACAAATATTTAACTAACCCCAAGCATTTGACCCTTCTGGAATCAAAGGAATACAAGTTTTTATATGGTCTAGTAATCTCTAAGCCTAGGCTTTCCATTACTACCTTGGGCATAAGGTTGTGTGATGCTCCTGAATCTAGCATGGAATTGTGTAAGATTTTTTCATGTATGTTTAGACTGACATAGAAGGGGGGCACAACCCCTTCTTGGTATTTTCCTTTAATTCTAGGACCAAACAACAACTCTGGCTTATCATATGTCAAGTTCAAAGTAGCAGTATCAACATGTATATTCAGAGCTTTTAGGACCTGGTTTCTGTACACTTCTTGGGTCACTAATTCAGCCAGAGGTATGTTAATTTTAATCTTTGAAATATCTCCCTCAAGGCTGAAAGGAACTATTTATTTTGTTATATTTACATCTGTTTTTTCAATTGAATTTCTTTCAGCAATTCTAATTTGCTGAACTTTGTCTGGACTGTTATTTGGGACATTTTTACTAGGGCCACTAGCTGAGGTGCTAGGGAAACTTTGTTCAAAATTTGGCTAGCTTCTTTTCTCTTTGTTTAAATCTGTCTTCTTAGCCAAAATGTAGGTTTTTTCTGCTGTTTTCTTAGGCTGATTTTCTGTATTTTTCCTAACATCAGAGCTAGTGTTTTTGTCATTTGGACTATCTATGTTTCCTTTTCTTCTTAGATCATAGTGTTTGTGTACCTCCATGATTGCATTCTCAAACCCCTATCTATAATCTTCAGATTAATATGTATCTTCCTTTGGTTCCGAGGAGAAGAAACCTTGCTTTTCTTCAGTGAGGAAAACATCATCCCCACTGTCTGATCCAATCAAGTTTACATGGTTTTCTCCAAAACTTTCAATCTCTCTTTCTTCCTCTTGATCTACGTAGTTTTTCTGGAAGGGAGGTCTAATTTGTTGGTCATTATCTCTTTTCCTATCTTGATTGTTTTCCCTTCTAAAATTCTGATTTCTATTTCTATTTTGGAGGTTGTTTTGGTTTTCTCTTGGTGGCACTCTATCATTCAAGTTTATCTTTTCAAGTTTATCATTCAAGTTTCTCTCCATTACCTTTACTAGGTTGCCAATATTGGTATCAAAGGATGAGGTTGAGGGTGCAATATCATCTTTATAAGTTACCCTCTTCTCTGATATTAGCCTAGCTCTTTTCTCAATTAAGTTCACTTATACACTCACAACTCCCTTCTGCATGTCTTCTAGAGTTAAATAATCTCTCTCCCTTAGTTGATAAGCCATATCAGCATCGAAACCTTCAGGATATTTTACTAAGGCCATGCCTTGGGGAGGTTTCATGTGAGGTGGAAGAGCATTGTAGATACTGTTAAACCTGATGGAGTAATCATGGACACTCTCTCCCTGATTTCTTTTAAGACTTTTACACTCTGTTAATATTTGGAGAGGGTTGCTTTTGATTTCCCATTTGTTAATGAATGTTTGATGTAATTAGGGAAGGTCATTTATGTTATTAGTAACTAAGCCTTTAAACCACTTCTTTAATTTTCCTCCTAAAATTTGAGCAAAGATTCTCATCTTTATGGTCTCATCTTCTATTTCCATATAATCAAATGAATCTTCCATCCTATCTACATGTTGTTGAGCTGTGGTAGATTATTTTCCAGTGAAATGGGGAATTTTAGACTGATAGTCATTTGGTAAGGAAACCATAGGTTTTGGTAACACTAATGGGGCATACCATGCTGCCATGGCTGGAGAGAAAGGTGGATTTACAATGGGTGGATTGACAAGATGGGAAGTGGGCTGAAATGGAGTGTTT
Source organism: Pinus albicaulis (assembly GCA_034641835.2). NCBI lineage: Eukaryota > Viridiplantae > Streptophyta > Pinopsida > Pinales > Pinaceae > Pinus > Pinus albicaulis. The sequence goes on from CM076572.1 coordinate 234,172,082, forward strand.
TGGATAGTGGTGGTATGGATTGGAGTGGAAGAAACACTCGGGCCAGCAAATTGGATTTGAGCAGATTGGTTATGAAAGAGGCTAAAGTGGTGAAGAAGCTGTGAATTAGGAGGAGTAGAAGGTGAAGCTTCTCTACTAAATCTCTGTTGCAAACCTACAGTTTCAAGATCAGTTTGGTTTAAATCACTTTGAGATCTGGATCTAAATATTTTCTTAGTATGATGTAAGTCAAAGTGTAAATCCTCCAAGACAACGAGGTCTTCAGGGAGAGATTTTGTTCTTGGGATGCTCCTATCAGCAGCTAATTTTCTAGCTCTATAATTCTGCCACATAATTCTCTCTGGATTGTCAACTATTATAGGAGGATTAGGGTCTGGATGGGATCTAGTGTTGATCCTATGTGAAGCCAGACTACTTTTCAAAAATTGAGAGAGGCTGAAGTTTGTAGGAACTGTCTTGAAAGTTTTGCCTCTCAGAATGTCTTATCTAATATGGGACTAGGCTTCTCAATTTCTTCAAGGCCGGTTAACATAGTCCTAAAGAAATCTGGAGACCTAGATGGGTAATAGGCCTACTGGGGCTAATGGAGTCACCAGGTGGAAGTTTTAGCTTTTTGTGAAGGTAAAATGTTTTATGGTTCCACCACCATGCTTATTATGAAGCCAATCTGAAATATTTTTGGGTTTTGTACATTTTTATGGTTATGAGAGTGTCCTATGTCTGATCTTAACACTTAGCTAAAGTGCTCAAACAAACAGAGTCTACTCTATGGCCCACTAATTGATTTCTTAGAGATTTGTAGGACTAAAGAGTGCACAAGAGTTAGCTAGAATATCATATACTCAGTAGGTCCCACTGTGATCGCCTTTATGTTGGTGTGAGCGGTGGGATAAGTCCACAGGGTGTTCTTTTAATACAGGGACTTCTGAATGTTCAGAGATATGTATGTTTAGTGTTATCTTCAGAAGGTCCCACCGTGATAACCATTATGTTGGGGTCATGTGATTTGGCAGATTGGCATGCCAAATGACAAGGAAACATGCAAACCAAGCTTTAGAGCTCTAAGATCTAGCCCTCCTAGTCTTAGAGAGGTATCCCTCAATATGTTTATAAGGATATGTCTTGAAAGGTTTAGAAGTTGATTTTAGGCTAGTTATGAAGTGCAGGGTTTTTTGTTTTGTTTGGTTGGACAAATATGTTTCATGCAGTATAGATAGAGCATGGGAATCTACAAGCCATTGGGAAATGGAGTCATGTGAAAATCGAAATAGTTTTGATTGAGAAGGAAGGGAAACCAAAGGGCAAATCTAACTTGGTCAAGGATTTGTTGAAAAATATAGGTGAGATGAGATGAACATTAAGGACTAAGAGTGAAAAGAAAGCTAAACCCTTTCATAATGACTTAAAGGATTCAGGGAACGCCCTATTTCCTCCAGTAAGCTCACTGGTTTGGAATTATTTAACATAAACACTCAAAGAAGAGGATAAATGCAGACTAAACCCTCTCACAAAGACTTAAAGGATTCAGGGAATTCCCTATTTCCTCTAGTAAGCTCATTGTTTTGGACTTAATCAACATAAATACTCAAAGAAAAGGAGAAATGTAGACTAAAACCTTCTTAATGAATTATAGGATTCAGGGAACGCCCTATTTCCTCCTATAAGTTCACTGCTGAAAGCTAAATAAAAAAAGACATAAAATTGCATTCAAAGAAGAGGGAACGCCTTAGAAATCTAGGAATGCAATTATAGGGACCTTTAACACAATAATTACAATAATGAACAGAAGGTATGATTGAAACAAGCCTCTTTGTCAAACTGCAAGCATTAATAATTAAAGGGAGATTTCAGATACAATATTCAGAGGTAAAGAAAGGGTAACACATAAACAATCCTTAGCACAACTGAATTAACCATTTATGAAATAAAACAAACTGAATATTCAAGAGAAATATTAGACTACCCTACCATGTTCAGTAGTAGAAAACATATAAACAATGAAGGATAAATAGGTCAGAGGTGCTTCTAAGATAAATTTCTTTGCCTAAAATTTCTATCCTACTGTAAGTCAAAGAAAAATGGAACAAAGTGATAGACGGGAAAGAAACATTAACAATAAGAGATTAATTCACCAAAACCGGGCTCAGGGATCCAAGGGTCCAGCCTCCTTCATCAACAGAAAAACAGAAACCTCCACACTCCTTCAGAACACCAATGCTTCTTAAAAGCAATAATATGTATTACTTTAGAAATCACCAAATGCCAACCCTTTACAATGAGACTTCAAAGAGTGTTTATAGGAAAAATGAGGAAAATTAGGTAAAGAAGGTTTTAATGATCATCAGAGATAGGAGAGGGCATTCAAATGCTCCATTCTGTGTCTTAAACATTTCATTAAATTCTGGACAGGATCAATAACTTTGTAGCTTGCTGAGACCATTTTGATATGACAGAAATCACCCACAAGGTGTCCTTTGGGGAGAAATACTATCAGCAGTGGTACTGTTAACTCCACTGGTGTGGGATAAGTGGAAGATGGGCCTTGAGGACTCCCATACTTTCAAATAACTTCTTCTGACAGTTTGTAATGGTTTCTTATTGGTGTACTAACTGCTTGGCAGGCTTTTGTGCATGGATATGGGTGATGTCTGTGTCATTCAACTTCTACACCAATAACTACTCTCTTTCTTTGTAATTCAAACTTTTTAGCTTTACTTATGCTTTATATTTACTGATTGCTCGAACTGCTTCTGTACTAATGCCTTCAAAGGTTTTATTAATCTTCTATTCCTTGTCTTCTGCCACTGGATATGCAATCCTCATCTTTCTGAGTATTCTTTGTACAGGTGGATGGTCTCACTGAGCTGGAGGGTCACTGAGGGTTCATGGATCTGATCCATTGATTGATATGACCTCGCCCTTTCTTCTGGTTCATGGCCTTGAGATTTCTATCTGAGCCTTTGTGTCACTTTTGTGACTAAAACGTTTATCCTTCATCGGCCATGAAAAACCTGCAAACACATGATAAAATGCTATGAAAACCTGTGGGCTTGGTTTAGACTGCTTGCAAAGGCTCTGGGGTGTTAGAGGAGCAGTGAGGAGGTAGTGCATGCAGCGGAAAAATGGAAGAAACCCTGGCAGAGCAGATGACTAGGTCTAATGAAGGTCTGAGTGTGTAAGGGGGCATAGACCATTAGATCAGGATGATCTACGATGGAGATATCTCGATGAGCATTTCAGGAGAGAGATGGGAAGAAAATTAATTTATACCACGATATAACATGGACTGTGCGATCTCAGAGATTGACGGCTGGGATTAAAACTAAAAAAGACGTTGTGGAGGGTAGCGGTATGGCAGAAAACTAGGAATGGTTTTCGCAAAATAAAATGGGGGGAGGCGGTTTTGAGTGAATGGAATGCGATTCCATACATCGGGCGACACACAGATTCTTGAAACCGCCTACTTCATAAAGTTTTGAAATGTTAATCCTCAGGCATAAAAATTTTGCGATATGGAGTGTCAGCTGTCTGATCATGAGGTGTTGATCGGACGGTGCGGGTTGTGTGCGATAGGCACAAAGATGCGGGCAGAGGAATTGGTGGGCCAGGTAAGTGACGTGTTGTTTTTTCATGAAGCGGACAGTGGGGTGGTGGTCGGGTTATGCGCGAGCCGTTAGATCCGTAGATCCGACGGTTAATATTAAAGCTCGAGGGAGGATGAGAAAATGAAGAGATACGAAGGGAAACGAGGTTCTGTGGGAAAAAAGGTAGGGGCTTGGGGGAAAAGGCGTGAACGTGGTCCCATGGACAAAAAGGTGACCGAGTGTGAAAAATAAAAGGGCTGAGGACTTATGCATCTAGTCGCAGTGTGTGGTCCTATGATAGGGAAGGGGATAGACTAAATTCCAGAAAGGGGCTTAGTGCCTTAGTGAAAAAGTGGGTTTTAGGCCAAAAATGAAGGCATTTTATGATGATTTGGGGGTTCCGATAGGGTTGAATAAGAGGTTTAAAAGTCAAATGAAGGGAGGGAATGAATTAAGAAAGGATTTATGGGGGATGAGAGAGTGAAAAGAGGCCTTCAAAAAGGGTACAAAGACTACTTTTTTAAGAAGGGGAAATGGCAGAATAAGAAGGAAAATATTTGATGAAAGCAGCCTCAGGAAGCAGTCCTTTGGATGATCCACGGGATTTCTTTGAGGTTCAGGATGAGGATCATAGTGAAACAACAGTGAATATCAATTCAAAGGATAAGAAATCATTGTAAGACTTCAAAGATGATGGATTTTCAAATGAAATATATCTCTTGAAGGCTTTACAACAAATTTAGCCACCATCGGGTATATCAGAATTTATAGGTGGCTATCAAAAAGAAAAGAGTTGCATTCTCATATTGATGCATTTAGTGTATTTTGATTCGGGTCATAAAACATCATTGAATTTTCATTGCCATACCTTCTGTCTTAAGGAACAACCAAAATAAAAACAAAGCTTTAATTAAAATTAATCTAGATATTTTTACATTTTCTAGGGCTCTTTTACACGAACATAGCTTAGGCTAGTGTCTTGGAATAGGTTGTAATTAACATTCCAAGATAGTTAAAACAAACAAGTAGCAATCTTGCGGTAGGAAAATCCAATTGTAGCATGTATGCTCTGGGAAGATCTTCTTAAAAGAGTCAAGCATGAGATCATGTCCGAACCAGTGAGGTAATCATACCTATCTCATTGGGAAAGATAACAGATGTGCCCGTAATAAAAATGGTAAACCTTAGATATACCATTGTCGAGGAGCCTAGGGTCACTTATCAGTAAACCTTGGATTATATCAAGGAGAATTCAAGGGGATTGAGCTAGTTAATCTGCCCTTGCATGTATATCGGATCCTAGAATGTTCCCCCAGGTATATTTGTTCCCATTGGTGACCTTAGTGACTATAAAATTTAGGATTATTTCCTAAGGTGACGATGAAGGGAAGGTCCCACTGTACCTGGAGCAGACGTCGACTAGACTCACTTGGACTTTCCGAAGGGTTCTCTTCACTTTGAGATGGTTTAAGTGGAGAAACTTGCACCAATATATTTCATTAAGCAGGTTGTCGGGGTAACTGTTCCAACCACTATTTCTTCATTAAAATTCTACGATGTTGGATTTCATCAGCAACTAGTGTTTTTAGTGCGGGAATCTATTGTTTGTGTGTGGTTTGATCTCTCAAATTTTGTAGGCATTTGATCAATTTGATTGTTTCTTTAGAGACTTTAGGAAATTTTATTGAAATTTAATTTTATTTCATGTGTTAAAAATTTTAATCGTGGTAGAATTACCTAGATAATCATGTAGAATGCAAGGGAAACCCCCTGAGTACACACCAAGCCAGTTAGAAAAACTTAAATATGAAAAAGGACAAACATCAGGGACTGGATCATCTGAACATGAAGAAACATCAATAATTATTCATCCTGAATATGAAGTAGATCAACCTTGAATAGCAGAGAGTACTCCATAAAGATTTTCATTTTATGAACTAGCTGAACTTGTCTCTACAACTAGTGAATTATCAGATTCAGAAACTGAAATTTCTGACCAAAAGTTGTAACTGTTATATCTGAGATTACTTCTTCGTTCATCACTCAAACCCCTTGTCGTCCTGATTCACCCAGAGTGAAGTATCATATCACTGAAAATCTTCCTCCTAGTCTAATTAGTATTGAAGAAGTTACTGACACTGAAGAAGAAGTTGTTCTTCCTCCTACTCAGAAATCTTTAGATCTTAGGCCAAGTGAATCAATTTAATATAGTCCTTTCAAACCATATCCTTAGTATTCTCAGTTGGCAGACTTTCTACACAATACTGGTCTAAATTATTCACCACCCCAAATTCCTTTTTACGCTATACCACGAGGTTATAGACCTCCATTAAACATGTCTGGTGAGTCATCCATCTTTTCTGCATCACCAGAAACATATTTGTATGGTGGTCCATTTGTTCCAGTAGGATACCAGTCGCTCTTTGGTACTTTCTCAGGAGCAGCTCCTTCTCCCGAGAAGCATACACCATCATCTGGTCAAAATGAATCAAATTCCAAAAATTTGAGTACAGAACACGTTTACATGATGTCTGGAAACATTCCTAAACCTGACTCTCAAAGTAGTAATGTACCGCTTGGGGGACAACCTCAAGGTATTAATTTACCTCTTGGGGGGCAACCTCAAGGAAAATACATACCTCAAGTACAATATCAACCACAAGGTCAATACATACCTCAGGGTCAATATAAACCTCAAGGTCAGTACCCAACTCAAGGTCCGTAGCCTCTTCAAGGACAGTATCCTACACCAGGACAACCATCTTTCCAGGGACAAAATATTCCTTTAGGGCCACAATTCTACCCGGAGCAGCAATTGTTCCAAGGAAGTGGGAATTATCCAGCTAATTATCAAACATATGTTCCAAATTATCAACCTGGTTATGGTCCTTATTATGCCATGCAACCTTCATACTCTGGAGTAAACACAGTGTGGGATTCTTCACAAGTTCAACATAATTTGCAACCTAATGTACAAGTACCTTATTATCAGCATGGTCAACCAATGGGTTACAGTCAACCTGTCCAACCTGTTCAACCTACGATTAATGTACCTGCATCTGGTATAGTTCAGCAACCTGGTCCAAGTACACCTAGAACTCCAACTCAAACTGCTACGCCAACTTTTGTTCAAGCTACCACACCTATTCCTGGAGTTTTTGCACCTCATATTTCTACATCCCCTCAGGTATCACAACAAATACCTGTAGTCTCTACACCACAACCTGGACCTACAATCCAAACTACCGTTCAACTATCTATAGGACAACCTGGTAAAAGTACAATTGTAACAAGCCAACCTCAGTTTACTTATCAACCATATCAGGGGCAGTATTCATATGGGCATGCAGTGCAAAATCCAGTATACTAGCATCAACTGTACCTTGGTTACACATATCAGATACCATCTCAACCCCAATTGGTCCAGCTAATCCTGGTTACTCGGGAGGTATTCCAATCCCAAATGCACAGGCTATTCCAGGATATCCTGGATATCCTCCTCTTGGTATTGGTATAGTTCCACAAGGTTATCAATTTTCTCAAGACCCTAACCATCAATTTCCATTCATAGCAACTTTGGATTTACTTGATTTTCCATGCCTTATGAATGATCCCATCTATTATCTTCCATATTGGCCGCCAATGCCAAATAAGTTTCACAGTGATATCCCTAAATTTGAAGGGAAATCAAGAGAGGACCCATCGAACCATGTCATGACTTACCACCTTTGGTGCGCATCCAAATCTTTGATTGATGATTCTATCCGATTAAGAATGTTTCAGAGAACATTGATAGGCTTAGCTGCTAATGGTACATTGAATTACCGCACGACTCATTCAACAATTTCAATGCTTTAGTAACTACATTCTTAACACATTTTCAGTTGCCATTCAGATATGACAATGGCATAGAATTATTAACTTCATTAAAACAATCTACATCTACGTACATATCCGATCACATACATGAATGGAGACGTAGAAGACGTTTGGTGAAATTTTTTTATTCCGAATCAGATTTTGGCAGAATGGTTCATCAAATCATTACTTCCAAAGATCACTGAAGATGTGGCTAAGGGAGGAGTTGTTACTGAAGAACAGGTCATTTCTCAAGCTTAGTACTTAGACCTTGTTTATACACAGTTTGGTACTTTGTATGAAAAAATTCATGATTTACCACGCCCTGGTCAAATAACTGCAACTCCTTCAGGATCTCAAGCTGTACATGGTGTAATTGGTTTAGTTAACACAAATAAAAGTAAGAATAAATCATCAAAGATTACTTCTCCTGTAATAACTTTACCCGATTCACCAAAAGGAGATTCTTCCCTTGAAACTTCTGCCAACATTCATGTTGTAGATTCATCTACAGCTAAATCCAAAACTGGTAATAAGAATAAAGGTAAGAATAAAAGTAAGAAGACTTCATCACCCAAAGAGAAAACAAAAAAAATTGAATCGTCTGACGATAAACGAAAACCTCGTTATCCTTGTCTTATCTATGACGAGGATCACTTTACTAAAGAGTGCCTGCATCGATCTGAGGTCTCTAAATTCGTTAAAGGTTCACCAACACCCGCTGTCTTGAAGGATCCTTTTCCTACTCAAGATAGAAAATTGATAGGATCTTCTTCACACTCATAAACATATATTTTAATGATGTCCGAGGTTATGGTTGTGACATGATCGCAAGACTATGGAAATAAAAATCTTGTTACTAGTAAAGACCTAGAAAATTATAATTCAACACCAGCTACATCTCCTTCAATTTCTGATCCACTCCATATCAAGAAACCTAATCTTGATCTAGTAATTAAACCACCCGCTAAAGGTGTACTTCGGAAGTCAACTTACAATCCACATGCGAGAGCTGCTCAGAACTACAACATTGTTGAAGACTTGGCGATTTCTCCTTCAGTAATGTCGGCCTTAGAAGTGCTACAATCATGTCCAGCACAAAGGAAATTACTTTTATCAGCTATTGGAGCTATAGATCCCCAGGATTCTAATCTTATGGTCTTCGATTTAGAAAATTTTACACCAAGACTACCCCATCAGATGGCTTTTCAGATTCCAGTATTAGTAAAAAACAGACGAATTTTTCGTACAGTAATTATTGAGGGGGCATCCACATGTATTATGTCATTAAATTGCTGGAAAAGTCTTGGTTCTCTAATGATTAACCAATATCTGACAATCCTTAAATATTTTGATGGAAGAGTATTCCATCCATATGGAATTTTACAGGATCTACCTATAGAGGTCAAAGGTAAAACTATTAATCTAGATGTGGAAGTAGTTGATGCCCCTCTGGATTACAACCTTCTTCTGGGTCGAAGTTGGTCTTATGCTATGATTGTTGTCATGTCTTCCATATTTCGGTTAATCATGTTTCCTCATAAAGGAAAGATTGTGAAAATCGACCAACTATCATATTATTTGTTCGATCCAGCCTTTACAGATAGTATTCAGCATGTTGAAAAATCGACTATTCCTTATGAAGATGTTGGAGTAGGTTTAGTAAAAGATTATATTTTGATGGGAAATTTTTCTATGCCTCCACCCAACGTATCGCATACCATTGCTAATATCAATAGGATTTCATCAAGCACTATTCCATTTGATGATCCTTGGATAGTGCCTTCAGAGTCAGAAATGGATTCTTTCAATGGTGAGATGCCTTTGAGTCCTTTTGAGATATCATATACAGCAATATAGTCATTTTATAACACGCCTTCAACTAATCCTGATCCAATGAATGTGGTCACTGAATAATATTCTTCACTATCAAGATCAGCCTTGACATGTATTTCCAATCCTTTTCAACAAGTGTTTTCTACTGATGAAAGTATTCGTGAAATTTTGTCTATGGATGAATCACCATGGGATGATATGCACCATAGATCTTCGTTTTTACCTGAACTTGATATATTTGAAAATTATTTTTCATCAATTTTTACAATTGATTATGTCAAGGAACCACAGAATCCAATCATGATTACAAATTCGGATTCTGAGATTAATTTGGGAAACATTTCTACAACTGTTCCTATTGACATATCAGTTAACCCTGAAGTTGTTGAAAACATTCATATAGGAGCTTCTTGTATGATTGATGAAATTAATACATATAAAGCCCTATTTCAAGAATTCCGCGACATATTTCCTGGTCCTACGAAGAAATTCTAGTAATTGATCCAAAAAATGTCATTCATGAAATAAAGACATACCCGGATATAAAGCCTATTAGACAATGTTTACATCTGATACATCCGAGGAAATTTGTTGCTATCAAAGATGAAGTTGAGAAATTACTAAGATCAGGATTTATTTATCCAATCCCCCTAATATATTGGGTATCTAATATAGTTCATGTTACCAAGAAACAAGGGACTATACGAGTATGTGTCGATTATAGGGACATTAATAAAGCCTGTCCAAAAGACAATTATCCTACCCCTTATATTGACCAAATCATTGATGATTGTGCCGGAAATGAGATGTTTTCATTCATGGATGGATTTTCCGAATATAATCAAATAAACATACTCCCTGCTAATCAACCAAAAACAACGTTCATTTGTCCTTGGGGAACATTTGCTTACTCTAAATTACCTTTCGGATTAAAGAATGTCGGTGCAAATTTTCAAAGGGCAATGTCTTATGCTTTTCATGACATTAAACACATTGTGTAGCCTTATATAGATGATTTACCTGCTCACTCATTACACAGGAAAGATCATCCTACTCATCTAAGAGAAATTTTTATGAGATGTAGGCATTATAAGATTCGTTTAAATCCACACAAGTGTGTTTTTTGTGTGCAATCTGGACGATTATTGGGAATTTTTTTTCTACAAAGCCGGCATTCATGTCGATTCCTCTAAGGTTGAGGCCATCATAAATCTACCTCCTCCTTCCACACTTCGCCAACTCCACAGCTTGCAAGGGAAATCAATTTTTTTGCGTAGATTTATCCCGAACTATGTTGAGTTAACAAAAGGTTTTACCAGGTTGTTGAAACATAATGCTCCTTTTATTTGGGATGAGATTGTTGATCGATATTTTGATGCTCTAAAACACGTGTTAACCCATGCACCGTTATTGCATCCATCCAATTACAACCAAGATTACTTTTATACCTAGCAGCCTCTGATTCCACTGTTGGAATGGTTTTAATTCAAGAGGATGAATTTCACAATGAGCATGTGATTTATTATCTAAGTAGGAATTTGAATCCAACCGAAATTAAATATTCACATGTGGAGAAATTGGCCTTGGCAGCTATTTAAGTTGTCCAAAGATTTCGTCATTACATACTGTTACGCAAGACAACAGTAATTTCTATTTGCAACCCAATGATGTATATTTTGACAGCACAATTACATGGTTGCAAGTAATCTAAATGGATTGTTATCTTATAAGAGTTTGATTTGGAATTTGAAAAATCTAAATCAAATCTAAATCAAACAAATCGTCGTTGTTTGCAGAACTTATGTGTGACTTTCCCAATACTGAGATGGAAACTGTGGTAGAGCATCCCATTACAGATGAATCTCTGTTTCTTATCAGTACATTAGATCCATGGTATGGAGATATCATCACTTATCTTCAAACCCAAACCTTTCAGCCAGAGCTTTCACATTCAAATCGACGAAAGATCTATTACCAATCTCAGCAATACAATATTGTTGGGGACACTCTTTATCGTTGTGGTGTAGATTCTGTTATTCGACATTGAATAACTCATGAGGAGGCTGAAAGGGTTTTGAATGACTGCCACTCTGGAGCATGTGGTGTTCATATGTCTGGGTACGCCACAACCCAAAAGATATTGCACGTTGACTATTTTTGGCCCTAATTATTCAAAGATTTCATTCTTGCAATCCGAAAATGCCAAAACTATTAAATTATTGATCGAAATATGCATGCACCACCATCTCCTCTTCACCCCATAATTGTTGTTGGTCCCTTTGCAAAATGGGGCATTGCTTTCATTACATGTAACCCTCACTCGGCCGGGGGGCATTGGTATACTATTCTCGCAGTAGATTACTTTACAAAATGGGCTGAGGCGATGCCTACATTCACGACTGATGGCAATACTGCAACTATGTTCATATTCAATCATGTGATTTCTCATTTCGGTGTACCCCAAGCTATTATAATTGACCATGGGAGTCATTTTCAAAATATAATGATGATCGAACTGTTTGATCAACTTGGCTTGCACCATGATAATTCTACTCCATATTACCTGCAGGCTAGTGATGAGGTTGAAGCTGTTAATAAAGTTTTAACCACCATGATGAAACGGATTATCGTAACTCACAAATAAAATTGGCATACCATGCTTTTTTTGGAATTATGGGCATACCGAACCTCAACAAAAACTGTGACACGGGTCACTCCTTTTCAACTGGTTTATGGTTTAGAAGCTGTGTTACCCATTGCATGCAAAATACCGTCACTCCAATTAGCCATAGAGTTACTACCAACTACCTTTGAAGAGGAAGAATGCTTTTTGTACTTAGCACAACTAAATGAGACTCGGCGCACCGCTGCATTAGCAGCTGAATCTCATAAAAAATGAATTAAAGCTTAGTATGATCGAAGTGTTACACGTGTTTTTTCAGAAGGTGACCTAGTCTTAGTATATGATCAAGCTAACGATAAGGTAGGAGCTGGGAAATTCGAACCAATGTGGCATGGTCCTTACATTGTCAAGCGAGTGCTTGCAAAAGGGGCCTATGAATTGACTAATTATGACGGGGTCTCTTGAGATAAACCTAGAAATGGTCTTTATCTTAAGAGATATTATGTTTGATTCTTGTGTGGAGATCTTACTTGTATATTAGTTATTTTCTTAGTTAGTGTGCCTTAGATTAGAAAAGTGTGCCTTGTTTTTATACTATCACTTCTTATCTTTATTACTCTTGATATTGTAGATGTCGATGTCCCTTCAAACATACATTGGTTTTGTCGATGGTGCCTGTCATAGTATATGGAATATTTCTTTCGCAGCTTGGGTTATCTATTCACCCACTGATGAGTTAGTTTCTATGCATGGGGTAAGCCTTGGTCAAACAACGAATAATATTGCAGAATATAGTGCAGTGATTGAGTTATTATCTAATTCCATTTCATTTGGTATTCGGTGTTTGATTATAAGGTTAGATTTAGAACTCACTGTATTACATTTAAGCAGAGTATACATAATTAAAAATCCAGTGTTATTAAGATTATTTTTGAAGGTTCGTCTCTTGGAAAGAAAATTTAATTATATCTAATATCAACACATTTCAATAAATTTAAACACATTGGCTGATGCATTAGCTAATATTGTTTTAAATAGAAATTTGCAACGTTAAACAGTAAACCAAAATAACGTTCGATACATGTGAACAAGATAGTCAGATAAAGTAGTAATATCATAGATAGAAGTTTGTGCTTTCAAAAATATTACATTGTCTGCGATAATATTTTTAAAACACCTTATGATATGAAATATAGTGATGCAAAAAAAAAATACAATATTCCACGAAGATCATCCACTATCCGTGGTGATGATCATGGTAGTAAACTATCGCTCGCGCCACCTTGCGCAGGAATCTCCTGAACTGGCCTGGAACACCAGTAATGTGTCTCTGGAGACGAAGAGAAATGTCATCCGTCAACGTATCTGGGATATCTATAGTCAACCTCTCCAGGTTTTGTTCCATGTCAGTAAGGATTTCTGCTGCTTGATTTTGTGGCTATGAAACAGGCTCTATTTTCTGTCTTTCAAAACGGCAGAGTGTAGTTGGACTTCGCGGACCAACATCTGCATTTGAAATTTATTAGTATTGGATGATTGAAAAACAAAATAAAAATTAGAGTTAAAACACATCAAAATGATTCATTTACCTGATTCGTCCCATTGTGCCCCTAGAGGTAAGGAAATCTTAGGATCACCTCAGAAATCTATACCCGCATACGAAAAATATCTAATGACGAAGATTTGGTTCTACATCCAATGAAAATATGTCGGAGTGAATCGAAATACCGCATAGCTGTCACCACCATGGAGGGCCATTAGTGCAACCCAGCGTACCACATGAGGCTCTCTAAGTTCACCATGGTCAACAGAGATAAGCTGAGGGGTGAGGAATGGAATCCTCTCCAAAGAAAATGAAACCAAGATGGAACCATACCCAAAGTTTTTCAGCTTTGAGTTTGTTTCTCTAGTCAATTGGCCAATACCCCTTCACACCAATTGAAAATGGTTCCTCTGAAACATTCGACTACCGTCTGCATCTGAGACTTGGTAGCCACATGTGGAGCCACGCTCCAACACAACCTGGTTACTGTGAACGCAATCACTTTAAGATAAATACGTAGGATAGTATTTATATATATATGGTTATCTTTGGGATCAGCTTATTCACTACAAAACTCTTGTTTATAGCTAGCAATAGGCAGACCACCTTGCCTAGCTCCAAAAAAAGAGATATGTTCTCCTCTTTTGGATAAACCAGTGAGAAAGTAAATATCTTCCAGCTCAAGTTCTAGCCAGTCATTGCCAATGATAAAACATTTTTCTTGGATATCCCATTTATTCACCAACCATGTCATTAGTTCCACTTGTGCCCTCATGCCCTGAATTGCCCAAAATTTATACAATCCACAATCTCTTAGCACACGCTTTGTGTTCGGATAATTCATAGCTGTTTTTTCTACACCTTCATGTTCGCGTTCTCTCCATTCTAACATTGTGAAATAGTTTACAAATGGACACATTTAAATATTATAAACTTTTAGAATGGGAAATTTTAACCATTTTTGAGAGAATTTAATAATTTTCCTTTCTACACGGCGCCTCCGCAGTTTTCGTGCAGAGACAGTGCAGATGTCTGCATGTGCTCTTCATGAAAACCGTAGTAGCTTGATAATTTTCCTTTAGGAAAATTATCGGGGTCCGTAGGTAACACATGTATGACCCGTGGACCCCTGAGGGTAGAATTTTGAGCATATTTTCTCCTCAAAAAATGATTTTAAAGCCTAAAAAGAGAATTTAATTGGATGAAAATGAAGAGAAGAGTGTTGTGGATTACCTGGTTCTGACAATTTTCAATTTGAGCGGTCGGTTCTTCCGTTATCAGTTCCAGAATTTTTTCTGCCAAAAGCTCTCAAATTATAACTCTGAAGACAAAAGGTGAAAATGACTTTTTTGAACTACTTTTTATAAGATTTTTTGAATGAATAAAATATTGTATTTTATTTATTTTCCACTTTAGAAAATAAAATTTCAGATGTTTTTACTTTTTGGAAACAGGTGTGTTTAATCCTTCGATTTTTTTTGCAAAAGATAGATTTTTGGTGATATGAATTATTTTGGTGATGAGTACACTTTTATCACTTTTTTGGGCTCTTGAAAAATTATGAAAAAGTGAAACCCTTGAGTTATCTTTTAATCCCTTTTCAGAATCTCTAAATATGAAAATGTTGCCGAGTACTTGACTATTCGAACTCGTTAAAGGAAATGAACAGTCATCCTTTCAGTATAAGTTTACCCCTTTCCTGGAATGAAATGGACTATTTACGAAAAAGGTATATGTTGACTAATCATGGTCAATAGAGTTCTCTATTATATTATTTTATCCTTTTCTGGGCTTGAGAGACTAAATTTACGAAAAATAACAACCACGAAGTTTTCTTAAGTTTTTCTTGTGACTCCCTAAAATTGAAAAACACCGAGTTTCTCCTATACTGGACTCATTAAAATTTAATAGTAAAGGACTTGTCGATTAAAAATAGGAACAAACCACTCCTTCTTAGGGTTCGATTTTAATACTAAGTTGGACTCATCCGAAGGATGAGCTTACACAACAAGAAAATGTTATTCTCCTCAAGCTTGCCAGAAATAAAGAGGTACTTGTCAGAAATGGTGGGGGAACAAGAGAGAAAATGAATCCAGTTGTCATACTTTGTTTTGAAAAGCAGTATACCACTCTTGAACACGACACTTTTTGTTACACTCATACCTAGGTTGGGAAAATACTTTGTCTAAAAGTTAATCAAACCACGTTGAAAGTCTTCAGCTGGTTTCTGGGTATTAGCTTTAGGTAAATTGTCACCAAACCATCTGCAGTGTCGTTATGTGTTGAAGAGAACAGTTTAAATAAACCATTCATTGAAAAAATTTGTCTCCATTCGCGTTGACCATCCCTGAGTCAGTCCTTGTAAATATTTCTTCAAAACTTGATCTAATGGTTTCGTGTTGTAGGATTTCCTATGACAGGTCAATTTCTATCGATGACAATTCATTATCTAGAAATTTGATCTAGAATCCTATTAGTACCTTGGGATTTGCATGTCCTAATGGTAGGTTTGTCACCTTCGATGACAAGTTGCATCATTGACCTTCGATAAAATGACTTCGTGAAGTGTTCGACTGCAAATAATTCATTCAAACTTCGTGGATTGTACTGAATACTTTGAGAGCCATTGCCATTATTGGTGGTTTCTCTCACACTTGTTAAAAATTCACATCATTGACTGGTAATCAAGTGGTTTCTACCATGTTCGACTTTGACACAATCAATCGCATGGATAGAATCGTACTAGTTAGGGAAGCGGAAATCAAGACCTTGGATCTAGTTTCCACCATCTAGGTTGCGAGGAGTTTTATTATTCATGATACAATAGACTACTTATGACAGATGGATATGCCCATACTGTGTCTACTATTGATGTAATTTTGAAATCATCTCTGTACCAGAACATGTAGTTAGTTTTGATATGAGTATGGGAATGCTTACCTCAGCGATGATATACATATATGTTTGCATTGAATGTTTTTACAGGTTTCAACCGATATGTCCACAATCCAATCCTCAGAAAGATGAAGCACTTCACTCTTCGAAAATACCTCAGACTTCGCACTTTAGGGGGCAATCTATTACAATTTATTTTGTCACCATGAAATTTAACTATCTATATGGGTTCATCATTGTTAGGAATCTGTGATTTTAGCATATTGGTGAGACTAAAACTGCAGAAGCAACATTATTTCAACCAACTTTGGGATTCTAGGATCTAGCCCTCCTGAATCTAGAGAGGGATCTCTCCAATAAGTACAAAGATGGATTTGTCTTTGAAATTTGGGGTAATGATATTAGGCTAGTTTATGAAGGCCAAGGGTTTGCTTGTTTTTTGGATGGTTGAGCATGAATACTACTTGAGGGGAAAATTCTAAATGCAAAATAGTTTCAAAAGTGAGAAGTTGCAAGTGAATATAATAGCTTAGGCTAAAAAGATAGATATAATTCTGATTTTAGTCCATTGGGCTATGGAGTCATAACAGGGCTTTAATTGAACAACAACACCAAGAGTGATCCAAGGGGCAAGTCATCTACATCACAAGATTATTGAGATTATAATGATGGAATGGGAACAATAAAGTGTTGGAGATGGTGGAAACTGATAATAATTTCACAAGGATTTATAGCCAGTCCAAACAAGAAAAGCCTCTTAAGTAACTGTTTAAAACCAACCAAGTGCAGGGCTAACCATTGACTTCTTGGGCAAGTTTGTATTAAAGCATCTTAATTGACAAACAATCCAGTAATCCACATAATTACCTTTAGAAAGTATGAAAACATATAAGGGAAACAAAGTATAAACTTAAGATTAGATAAAGTAATTTTAAACCTAATCTGCTTTCAGTCAACACCAAGGGAAACTTTCAGAATCTGCTTTTGGAGAAAAACTAGGACCAGGGCACACCATATCTTCCATAGTCATCTTTAATAAGAAAAAAAGGAAAATAACTTTCAAGATTTTTTTTTAAAGAAAACAGTAGGACGAGGGAACTCCAGCATTCCTAACTGTTTAAACTATATTAAATCATGCTTAAATAAACAAATTGGAGGAAATCATTGAGATAAAGCTTTTCAGTTAGAGAAGGTTACTGATATACAGTAGGTCCTAACTCTATAAATGTTGTTCTTTATCAGAGAAAGTGAAAAATACGACATAAATAGAAGGAAAACAATAACAAAGGTCCAATGTTTCAGTTCAGCAATCATCTTCACTATTCAGCCTAACTAATCTATCACAAGTAGGGCTCCAAGGGCTAGTCAACACTATTTACAATCAGAAGTTCAAGCTCAAGTATATTTCAAAGTTCTACAACCAACCCCTCACTCATCTTCTTCAGAAGTATATATAGAAGAATGAGGAGGTGAGATTTGATAAAATATATCCAATTACAATTAATACAGATTTAATGGCTTATTGGCCTTTGAGGGGGTCAGTGAAGAAAATTACATACATATCCTCTATATTAAATTATTTACATAAAGATTTAAGTTCGGTGGGAGCTTTTGTTGACCTTTGAGGCTCTGTGTGATGTCGAAGTAACTCTGCAGATGTCTGTCATTAATTTCCTTGGTAGAATTTACTCTTTGGTTGCGTTTTGAGACAAATATCTGATCCTGATCAATAAATTCGGCTCCTGATTAAATACTTTGAGGCACAGGTGGCGTCGTGGTAGCTAGAGGGATCAATTTGCCTCAATTTGTGGTGGTGGAGGGTTTCCTGTCAATAAAACACTTCAGATTTTCTCTAAACTATGTTTTAAATCGGGGATTAGGCTTTTGATAAACATTCTTAGCCGTAATCCCCACAAAATCTGTCTTTAATCCTCTGTTCTGATAAATTTTGGTCTTCGTCACTGATACTCTCTGACTGCGCTGAATTCATGATTTTTTGCTGGTATGCAAGGCTGTGCAGGGTTATGTGGCATCAATAATTCATGAATAATTCATGAAAACATGTTTTTAACACCCTGTGATGATTTTCTTTGATGAATCGAAGGTAGGAAAATTGTCATCCTCTGCCCTCGAATTTTCTTCAAAAATGGTGAGAAAACCATTTAAACCCTGCAAAATACAAACGAATATTAAAAAATCCTACATATATAGGTTTACTACTTCAGAAGGCACGTGGAGGAAGCATGTCCGTTGGATGGCATCATCCAATGGTTGAGATTGATTGGAGGAAACAAAGGGAATGCGGAAGAAACGTTTAAATCTGAGCCGTCGATCGCGCAAAGATCGACGGTCGAGAACGGAAAATGGAAAGTCAAATCAGGAAATGTTGATCGGGCGATGAATTGGGGCGATGGAATATGGACCGTCGATCTGCAGATCATATCGACGACGAAGATTTATTGGATGGCGCGCCGTAGCCCGGTTAACTGTCGGGCAACTTCGGTGAGCGATAACTGTTGGATGACCCACCCCAGATCGGACGGTGTACGGATATATCGTGTGACATCCAGGTCCGAACATTAACGCGCGATGGATGGCGGTTTTATGAACAGTGCCCAGGACGCGTGTCAAACGATGAGTGGAATTGCTGGCGATCGGGAAAAAACCACTGTCGCCCAAAGGCGGTGCGATGAATACCATGCGGTTTTTTGGAAAGGTGAGTGGAATGTGGGGACCATCGGGAGATAGACTCCGCACCGTCCGATCTTCAGATCAGATCGACGGTGCAGAATGGTTTAATGGAATGCGGGGACCACCGGGAGACGGACTCCGCACCGTCTGATCTTCAGATCAAATCGACGGTGCGGAACGATTTAAAACTTGTACCGGCGGAAATATAATAAAATAATAAAGCCTATGGAAAATTAATATAAACAAAGGTTTTATTTTTATATATATAACCAAAGGTTTTAAAATTTGGCGGGAATAATTAAAAAATGGCTTGGCGTCCGATTGCGGGGCCGTGGGCGTATGGGAAAATTATGTGACCGAGGGTAAATGGGAAAAAGGGCTAGGACCCATATATGCCAAAAATGTGGGTTTTTATAGTTTTTTCAATGATTTTCAAAGGGTTAGAGAGGTTTGGATAAGGCGAAAAAGGAGTTTTAAACCTTGTCATGGGGTTTTGATGAAGGGGAAAGGGAAAAATTATGAAAATGAGGGATTTTTCATGGGAGATGAAAGGGTTAAAATGAGGTTAGTTTTGGAAGAAGGAAAAGGGGAAAAAGGTGCTTGCAGCAGTATTCTGGCTTGGAAATCAGCAGGATTTCTAAGTGTAAAATGGGAACAGCAGTGAAGTTCGGACAGAGGATAGGCATGAGGCCTTCAAGAGTCTTCAAGAGCCAACAATTTTTAGCAATGAAATTTGTTCCTTGAAGGCTCAAAATTTTTTTTAGCCATCATTTGGTATAACAAATTTTATAGCTGGCTAACAGTGGCTCCACTTGGGGATGGTGCCTTCTTGAAGGCATCAAGAACTTCAGACCAGCATTATCTAGGAGGCTGACCTGTGCCTGATCCATTGGGCTGATTTCCTTTGCTGAGATGAATTTCTCTGAAAACATATTAGAAACCATAAAAATAATGGATCTTCATCAATACAAACTTTCTACCTACCCAATCCTATCGATGTAACATTTTTTCTTCATTAGAGTGCACTTGGATTGAAAAAATATTTTACAACATTTTATTCTTTTGAAAGCATAAAACTAATCTAATTCTACTCCTTATTTCTCCCTGAACTCAGATTAAACAATTGAGTTCAGATGCTTCTCTACCTATTCTACTATCTGTTGGGATTAAACTATCCAACAGATTTTAATTCTCTAAATTCTAAAACATAAATTTAAAAACAGTCAAGTCAAGATTAAACTGTTTGACTTGCTGTGATCTATGGCATAAAAACAAGCTGCACATAGACATTTATTTTACAGAAAATTAAATAAAACATGGAAGGCTTAAGATCTGAAAATTGAAAACTCTTCCTTCATCTTTTTAACAACTTTGTTTTGGCTCTTGTTTGAGCTGCCTCTTCCTTGTTTTATGGTTCAGATTTTGAGCTAATTAGAACCAGATTTACTTCTTTTTTGACTCAAAAAAAAAATAAAAAAAAAATTTGAGTTATCTCTCTTTGGAAACTTAGGTTCAGATTTTGAGCTTGTTTGAACCTTTAATTTCTATCCTAAACTATCTATTGATAAGCCAAGATTAAACAGTTTGGCAAATCAAATTCACTATCCTATCAGCAGAAAATTTAAAGCTAATTAGTCAAGATTATACAGTTTGACTAACTAGAAGTGTGTTCTTCAGGAGTGGCATTTGAGCTTGCACACTTTCATATTTGTTTCTATTTTTTGGTATGGGGCTATACCTTTCTTGTTTTCACAATCTGCCCTCTTTTCTTTCTTTTCATTGTTTTTGTATTTTTGATTTTTACAAATTTGAATGCAATGGTGGATGAAATATTTATAGTGGAAAAAAAGATAAAAAAGGCTTTTGGAACATAACATGGATCAAGAGAAGTAATGCTTAAGCATCCTGCCATTGATAGGACCCCCAAACAATTCTGCTCCATTCAACTCCTGCAAGAAAAATGCATTGTTACCAACAGCTGAATGAATAGAGTAAGGGCCAAGCCATAAGTTTTCAAAATTTCCATGCTTTCCCTTCTCTTCCCTCCTTGAGTCCCACTTTAAAACTTGGTCCCCAATTTTGAAATTTTTGGCCTTTGTTCTTATGTCAAAAATCTTTTTAATGTTGATCTGTTTCTGCAATGCTTTGTCATAAACTTCCTCTCTGGTTTGCTGAAGATGGATGGTCTGATTTATTCTTTTGATCATGTCATTTTCTTCAGTTTGTAACTCTTGAAACAACTTCATCACTAGAACACCAAGGCTGTTTGGAAAAATCGCATCAGTACCATACACAAGCTGAAAAGGTGACATGCAATCTATCAGCCCAAAGTGCATGGCCCAGCTTTGTATGCCAAGACTTTTTGTTGTCTTCCAACAGTTTCTTGATTGTGTTCACTAAAATTTTGTTTGAGGATTCTGCAAGTCCATTACCTTGAGGGTAATAGGCCGTGGAATGTCCCAATGTTATCTGATATCTATGACAGAAATCAACCATCTTGTTTGATCTGAATGCTACTGCATTATCAGTGATAATCTTGGTAGGACAGCCAGATCTGGAGAGGATGTTAGTCTCAATGAATTTTATAATAACTGAGTCATTGGCTTGCCTACAAGGTATGGCTTCTATCCACTTAGTGAAATAATATGTGGCAGTGAGAATCCATCTATGCTGGGCATAAGATGGGGGATGGATTTCTCCTATGAAGTCAAGTCCCCACTGTTGAAAAGAAGCTTCAACAGTAATAGGATGCAGAGGTAGGGGTAGCAATTTTCTTTTGCCTTCAAAAATTTGAAATTTGTGACAGGCTATGATCATCTTGTGTATATCAGGGAAAAGAGTAGGCCAATAGAAACCAACCCTCAAAAATTTGTTGGCTGTTGTCTTCCAGTACAAATTACCTCCACACTCTCCTTCATGGAACTGGTATTTAACCTTCTCTGCATCAAACTTAGGCAAACATTTAAGCAATACACCACTTGCATTTTTCCAGTAAAGACATCTATCAATAATGCAATAGTTTACAGCTTTCAATTTGAGGAATCTTGCCTTTGTTTTTGTCAAACCAGGAGGTGTATTCAATTTAAGAAAAACATAAATAATATCAGCATATCAAGGAGAATTCATAAAATGATCTTCAACAATAGGAGTTGAGAATTCTTCTTGGTCATCCAAAGCATTAATCATATTAATATCAAGAACTTCAAAATTTTATTCAGCCATTAATCTAGCTAGACCTTGGCCTTTGATGAGTTTAGTGGGTTTTATCTCTAAATCATATTCAAGGATAACAACAATCCACTTACCGCTCTTACCATTTGGGTCCTGTGTTAGAATGTCTTTAACAACTGATTTTGGGACAAAGGAAATGATGTGTGAGTGAAGGATGTATACCTTGAAGTCTTTCAAAGCTTTAACCAGAGCAAAAGCTTGCTTTTCCATAATGTTATAATTCAAAGGGGCATCTCTCAATGCCTTACTAAAAAATGCAATAGGCTGCTCTTGTCCTTGTGGATTTTTCTGTAAAGGGACAACAGCTATGGTATGTTCTGATGCAAATGAAAAAATATAAAAATATTTTGAAAAATCAGGACTTATAAGAACCGGTGTTTTGGTTAATGCTTGTTTCAGCAGTTCAAAGGACTTCTTTGCTTCCAAGGTCCATTTTACCCCTTGCTCCTTTTTCAACATGTTTGTGATATTCCTAAGGAGCTCAGCCAAGTTGGGGATGAAACTTCTCAAAAAGTTAATCTTTCCAATGAAAGATTGCAACTCTTTGATGTTTCGAGGATGAGAGATTTGTAATATGGCCTCAATCCTCTTTGGATCTATCTTAATACCCTCCTCAGAAAGAATGTGCCCAAGAAGTTTACCTTCTTGGAGACCGAATAGTGTCTTCTTAGGGTTTAAAGATATCCCAAACTTCCTGCATTTCTTGAAAAAATTTCTCAAATGTTCTAAGTGCTCTTCATATGTTTTTGAAAACACAGTGACATCATCAAGGTATATAATGATGAAGAAACCCAGTTCTTTCGAGAATGTTATGTCCATGGCTCTTTGAAAAGTTGCTCCAGCATTCATTAGACCAAAGGGCATTTTCACATACATGAAAGTGCCCCATGGTGTCGTAAAGGCTGTCTTTAATTGATCAGCAGGGTGAACTAAGATCTGATTGTACCTTGAATAGCCATCCAGCAAAGAAATTCTTCTAGACCCTACCACCCTTTGTAAAATATGATCCATCTTGGGTAAAGGGTAGTTGTCTTTCAATGAAGCTTTGTTTAAGTCTCTAAAGTCTATACAAAGCTTGATTTCTCCAGTTTTCTTCCTAATTGACACCAGATTAGACACCCATTCAGAATATCTAATAGGGACAATAGTTCCAGCTTCATAAATTTTCATGATCTCCTTCTGAACCAAAGGCAACTGAACAGGGTTTATTCTGTGCAGTTTCTGTTTGAATGGTTTTTGGTTTTCTTTGAGGGGAATTTTGTGCTGTATTATCTCAGTGTCATAGGATTTAAGATCTTCGTAACTCCATGCAAAAAAATCAGAAAACTCTTTAAACAGCTCTATGTATTTAAGTTTAATGTGAGCTGGTAAAGTCTTAGACAGTTTAATCATCATAGGTTTAAGTTTACTACCTATATTGCACTCTTATACTTTAGTCTCTACAGGTTCCAGTTTTGGTTTATTCGCCACATCGTTAAAATCGAACAACTCTTCTAAAGGGGCTAGACCCTTAGGCAAACTTTCATCTTTAGAGTGCAGAGTTTCTAACTCCTCTGTTTCTAACTCTGCATTCAATTCTATTTTGTTAATTAGTTTGCTAGATAACATGTTTATATTAGCAAGTTCAGGAGACGGTTCTTCTTCATCAAGAAAATTTTCTTCCCTGCAGTCTATTTCATAGTCTGAGTCTGAACTGTTTAGTTCGAATTCATTTCTGAACTGCATGAAGTCTTCTATTTTTTTGTCATTGTCAAATACCTGCCAATATTTCTCATTATTAGGAACAACTGGTCTAAATTTTATCTGATTTGTGCTATCTTTGGTGTTATATGGCGTTAAGCATGTTCTAGCTGCAAAGGCTAAATTGTGGGCCGCAATATTTCCTTTTCTTGGGACAAAAAACAGTTTGGACTCCTTGAATGTTTTCAAAAGGTCCATGAAATCGTTTTGGTAGGCTCTAAGTCTGGGATGATTTGTGTTATATTCCCCATTGACTTGCTTACTGACTAACTCTGAATCCCCATACACATTAATTCTTCTGGCTCCTAAATTTTTCAATAAATGTAAGCCTAAGAGAAGGGATTCATATTCCGCTATGTTATTGGAACATTGAAAGTTTAGTTTGCAGGAAATGCTTTCTATGTGGTTGTTTTCAGTGTTAGTAGTCCAAACACCTGCACCAACATTGTTCATCATGCGGGATCCATCAAAATACATACTCCACAGAGGACTAGTTTTAATTTCATCTGTTTGGTGAATGTCCTCTTCAACTACTATGCTTTCTGATTATTGTGGGATCTCAGCACTTAGTTGTATTTGTTTTGATTCCCCAAGATTTTCATTTTCTTGAGGGTCGTTTTCTATAGTGTCTAGATTTAAAAGCAAAGGACACATGACCTGTAGTTCAAGACCTTTGTTTAGTTTGCTAATGTTTTCAACTGTAGCAAACTGTTTGGACACTTCTGCGTTGTGTTCCTCTTCCTCCCTGTCGGCCATTAATCTTGATATAGTGACCTGTTCACTAAATTTTTCATTGTTAAACATAATAAAAGAATCAAGGCCTGTATTTACGAAATACAGGGGAGAGTTTTGTGGTTTGTCTTGACTTGTAACTGTGAATTTCATATGGGACTCCCTATAAAGTCTTCTAGTTTGATTGAAAACAGGGATAGTCACATAGGTCATGTCCATTTTCATAGTCCCTTGTAACTTAGCCCCCCAAGATCTTGATAATAACATTCCATATTTTGGGGGCACATCAGCCACAAAAATATCCATAACTAAACATTTCGCTAGAATTTGGGCTAAGTTAACACAGAGGTATTTGATTTATCCTAAACATTTTACTCTGCTGGAATCAAAGGAGTAAAGGTCTTTGTAAGGTCTGGTGACTTCTAGACCCAGGCCCTCCATTATAGCTTTTGGAATTAAATTATGAGAAGCCCCGGAATCATGCATAGCGTTGTGCAAATTTTTTTCATGAATGTTTAAACTCACATAAAAGGGAGGAACAGGTCCCTCTTGATATCTACCTTCAATATTAGGACCAAAAATCAACTATGGTTGGTCATCATTAAGATTGACTGTGTCCTCATTTTCTTCTATTTTCAAAGCCTTCAAAATTTGGGTTCTATATACATGTTAGGCAGCTAACTCAGTGAGGGGAACAGAGAGTTTGATCTTTGAAATTTACTGCTCCAGGCTGAAAGGAATTTGACTCTTTAAAGTTCTGGTTTCAGCCTTATTAGCTGTCATTCTATCAGCAATATTAGCTTGCTGATTTTTTTTATTTACACTTGAAAAAATTGTTTTCACAGGAGTACTAGCTGAGGTGTTAGTACTGCTAATGTCTGCACTCTGTTTTTCTTTGTTTTGAGTGTCTTTCTCTTTATCATTACCAGAATTTACAGCCACTATTTTATCCTTTTGTTTGACAACTCTAGGCTCGGTTGTAGTGTTGTTTTGTGAAGATTTATCAGAGGTTTTGTTGTTGGGGGTTTGTTGACTGGTTTTTCTTCTAAGGTCATATTCTTTTTGAGGTTCTATGAAGACATTTTCCATGTCTTGATAATAATTCTTATCATCATCTCTTCTGTCATCATAAGGTGTGTATAGACCTTGTTTTCTATCATAATGAATCTCAAAGTCATCATTGTTTATCCCCAGCATTTTGATATCATCCTCCTCTGCTATTTCATATGTTTCCTCAACCTCACTTACATAGTTTTTCTGAAAGGGAGGAGTGATCTGCTGATCATCTTCCCTAGGTCTGTTTGGAGGTTGGTTCCTTCTAAAATTCTGGTTTTGGTTTTGGTTTCTATTTTGAGGAGCAGTTTGGTTTTGGATTGCTTGTGCTCTCTTAATTATGCTCATTTCTTTCATCATTTCTTCCATCATTTTTTCCATATTTGTGTTGGAAGTAGAAGGTGTGGATTCCTCTCTAAAAGATACTCTCTTTTCATTTTTCATTCTTTCTCTCTTCTCCATTAAGTTGACTTCCACAGAAAGAGCACCTTTTTGCATATCTTCCAGAGTTTCAAAATCTCTCTCTCTCAGCTGATAGGTCATTTCAGAGTCAAACCCTTCAGGAAAATTGTTTAAAGCTGAGCCTTGTGGAGGCTTTAGTTCTGGGGAAAGTGCATTATACACACTGTTAAATCTAGTGCAATAAGATTTCACACTTTCCGTAGTGTTTCTATGGAGGTTCTTGTAGTCAGAAAGGACTTGGAGAGGGTTTTTCTTTACTTCCCATTTGTTTAAGAATGTTTGATGGAAGGCTTGGAGATCATTAATACTATGGGGGGTTAAACCTTTAAACCATTTTCTTACTTCTCCCCCTAAACTCTGAGCAAATAACCTAAGCTTGACAGAATCATCATCAATTTCATTTCTGTCAAAGTAGTCATTCATCTTATCCACATGTTGTGATGTAGTTGTAGCATTGCTAGCATCATATAATGGAATTTTGGACTGATATTCTTGTGGAAGATTGACTAATGGTGCATGAAGGACTAAGGGAGCATACCATGTTTCCATGATATGTGGTGGGGGTGGATTTACAAGAGGTGGGTTAACAAGAGGGAAAGTGGTCTGAAGTGGGGTGGTTTGAACAGTGGATGTAGGGTGAGCAGAAGTGGATGGACCAGGAAAATATTGCTGAGCTGATCTTGGATGAGAGACACCTAAATTGTGAAGGAAATGCAAATCAGGAGGTGTTGTTTCTCTGCTACCAAGATGTTCACTTGTTTCAGGAGATGAAAGTGAAGACTCGGAATCTAACTGATCTAAATCACCAAGAGACCTAGTTCTAAAGGGATTTACTAAGTCAACTTGTGATTGTTGTAGGGCTGAAAGATTTTCAGGGCCTGAATTAGCTCTCAAGGGTGACCTGAAAATAGTTGATAATTTAATCCTAGGAGACTTCCTAAGGATACTTTCTGGGTTATCAACCAACTCAGGTGGATCAGGGTCAGGATAGGCTCTATTATGAATCTTTCTAGGAGCCACTATGATGTGTTTTTCAGACCTAAATAAATAAGAAAATTTCAACCAGATATGAAAATCTTTGAGAGGTTAACTAATCTGTTTACACAAATTTTAATCCTACAGTCCTCTAACTGAGTTTGAAAGATATTATAATGATAAGGGTTCTTCCCAGTGGAGTCTTAAGGTCTGTTAAGGATTGTGGAGTCGCCAAGTGGAAGTTTTTAGCTCTTTTCAGAGGTAAAAGGTTTTATGGTCCACCACCATGTTTATTGAATACCAATCTGACATATTTTTAGGTTTTTTGAGTTCTTTTTCAATAGTGTGGTTTCTAAGAATATCCTAACTTTGTTCAAAAATTTGCTACGGTTAAGATACAAAGACAGTCTACTCTTATGGCTAAGCCATCTGATTTTTCAAGGTTAGATAAAGAATTATGGGAATCCTAGGGTTTACCTAGTTTGTCACTGATTCAAAAAAGTTTTATCATGATTACCTTTCTTGGTAGTGCTTGAAAAGGCTGATTTTTACTCTCAAAGTTTTATAAAGATGAAAAGATTTTGGGTTTCTTCCCCAGCGGAGTCACCAGAAATGTTAGTTGCTAGTGGCTCAGCTGGTTGATATAGCAAATTTTTAGTGATTAAAGGGGTGTCTGAGGTATTTTAAAGTTTTGAACAAGAAACTCACTCAAATTCCCCAGTGGAGTCACCATAAATGTTAGGAATCTGTGATTTTAGCATATTGCTGAGACTAAAACTGCAGAAGCAACATTATTTCAACCAACTTTGGGATTCTAGGATCTAGCCCTCTTGAATCCGGAGAGGGATATCTCCAATAAGTACAAATATGGATTTGTCTTTGAAATTTGGGGTGATGATATTAGGGTAGTTTATGAAGGCCAAGGGTTTTTTTTTTTTTTGGATGGTTGAGCATGAATACTACTTGAGGGGAAAGTTCTAAATGCAAATAGTTTCAAAAGTGAGAAGTTTCAAGTGAATAGAACAACTTAGGCTAAAAAGATAGATATAACACTGGTTTTTAGTCCATTGGGCTATGGAGTCATAACAGGGCTTTAATTTAACAACAACATCAAGAGTGATCCAAGGGGCAAGTCATCTAAATCACAAGACTATTGAGATTATAATGATGGAATGGGAATAATAAAGTGTTGGAGATGGTGGAAACTGATAATAATTTCACAAGGATTTATAGTGAGTCCAAACAAGAAAATCCTCTTAAGTAACTGTTTAAAACCAGCCAAGTGCAGGGCTAACCATTGACTTCTTGGGAAATTTTGTATTAAAATAGCTTAATTGACAAACAATCTAGTAATCCACATAATTACCCCCAGAAAGTATGAAAACATATAAGGGAAACAAAGTATAAACTTAAGATCAGATAAAGTACTTTTAAACCTAATCTGCTTTCAGTCAACACCAAGGGAAACTTTCAGAATTTGCTTTTGGAGAAAAACTAGGACCAGGGCACACCATATCTTCCATAGTCATCTTTAATAAGAAAAAAAGGAAAATAACTTTCAAGAACAATTTTTAAAGAAAACAGTAGGACGAGGGAACTCCAACATTCCTAACTGTTTAAACTGTATTAAATCATTCTTAAATAAACAAATTGGAGGAAAACATTGAGATAAAGCTTTTCAGTTAGAGAAGGTTACTGATATATAGTAGGTCCTAACTCTATAAATGTTGTTCTTTATTAGAGAAAGTGAACAATATGACATAAATAGAAGGAAAACAATAACAAAGAAAGGAGCACTTCACTAGTGATATAGACCAGGATCCCAAGAAACAACTTGTTTATTGATGTCAAATCAGTTACAGTACTCAGGTCCAATGTTTCAGTTCAACAATCATCTTCACTATTCAGCCTAACTAATCTATCACAAGTAGGGCTCCAAGGGCCAGTGAACACTATTTACAATCAGAAGTTCAAGCTCAAGTATATTTCAAAGTTATACAACCAACCCCTCACTCATCTTTTGCAGAAGTATATATAGAAGAATGAGGAGGTGAGATCTGATAAAAGATCTCCAATTACAATTAATACAGATTTAATGGCTTATTGGCCTTTAAGGGGCTATATGAAGAAACTTACATACATATCCTTTGTATTAAATGATTTACATAAAGATTTAAGCTCGGTGGGAGCTTTTGTTTACCTCTGAGGCTCTGTGTGATGTCGAAGTAACTCTCCAGATGTCTTTCATTAAGTTCCTTGGCATAATTTACTCTTTGGCTGCGTTTTGAGACAAATATCTGATCCTGATCAATAAATTAGGCTCCTGATTGAATACTTTGAGGCACAGGTGGCGTCGTGGTAGCTAGAGGGATCAATTTGCCTCAATTTGTGGTGGTGGAGGGTTTCCTGTCGATAAAACACTTCATATTTTCTTTAAACTGTGTTTTAAATCAGGGATTAGTATTTTTATAAACATGCTTAGCCGTAATCCCCACAAAATCTGTCTTTAATCCTCTGTTCTGATAAATTTTGGTCTTCGTCACTGATACTCTCTGACTGCGCCCGATTCATGGTTTCTTGCTGGTATGCAGGGATGCGCAGGGTTATGTGGCTTCAATACTTCATGAATAATTGATGAAAATGTGTTTTTAACACCCTGTGATGATTTTCTTTGATGAATCGAAGGCAGGAAAATCGTCATCCTCTGGCCTCGAATTTTCTTCAAAAATGGCGAGAAAACCATTTAAACCCTGCAAAATACAAACGAATATTAAAAAATCCTGCATATATAGGTTTACTGCTTCAGAAGGCACGTGGAGGAAGCATGGTCATTGGATGGAATCATCCAACAGTTGAGATTGATCGGAGGAAACAAAGGGAAGGCGAAAGAAACGTTTAAATCTGAGCCATCGATTGCACAGAGATCAATGGTCGAGAACGGAAAATGGAAAGTCAAAACGAGAAATGTTGACCAGGCGATGAATCGGGGTGATGGAATATGGACCGTTGATCTGCAGATCAGATCGACAACGGAGATTTATTGGATGGCATGCCATAGCCTGGTTAACAGTCGGGCAACTTCGGTGAGCGATAGTCGTTGGATGACCCGCCCCAGATCTGACGGTGTACAGCGATATCGTGCGACATCCACGTCCGAACGTTAACGCGCGATGGACGGTGGTTTTATGAACAGTGCCCAGGACGCGTGTCAAACGATGAGTGGAATCGTTGGCGATCGGGAAAAAACCGCCGTCGCCCAAAGGCGGTGCGATGAATACTGCGCGGTTTTTTGGAAAGGTGAGTGGAATGTGGGGACCATCGGGAGACGGACTCCGCACCGTCCGATCTTCAGATCAGATCGATGGTGTGGAATGGTTTAATGGAATGCGGGGACCATCGGGAGATGGACTTCGCACTTTCCGATCTTTAGATCATATCGACGGTGCGGAATGATTTAAAACTTGTATCGGCGGAAATCTAATAAAATAATAAAGCCTATGGAAAATTAATATAAACAGAGGTTTTATTTATATATATATATATATATATATATATATATATATATATATATATATATATATATATATATATATATATATATATATATATAACCAAAGGTTTTAAACTTTGGCGGGAATAATTAAAAAATGGCTTGGCACTCAATTGCGGGGCTGTGGGCGTATGGGAGTGATGTGACCAAGGGTAAATGGGAAAAAGGGCTAGGACCCATATATGCCAAAAATGTGGGTTTTTATAGTTTTTTCAATGATTTTCAAAGGGTTAGAGAGGTTCGGATAAGGCAAAAAAGGAGTTTTCAACCTTGTCAAGGGGTTTTGATGAAGGGGAAAGGGAAAACTTATGAAAATGAGGGATTTTTCATGGGAGATGAAAGGGTTAAAATGAGGTTAGTTTTGGAAGAAGGAAAAGGGGAAAAAGGTGCTTGCAGTAGTATTCTGGCTTGGAAATCAGCAGGATTTCTAAGTGTAAAATGGAAAAAACAGTGAAGTTCGGACAGAGGATAGGCATGAGGCCTTCAAGAGTCTTCAAGAGCCAACAATTTTTAGCAATGAAATTTGTTCCTTGAAGGCTCAAAATTTTTTTTTTGCAGCATTTGGTATAACAAATTTTATAGCTGGCTAACAATCATCACCTATATTATGCTTCCTTAGAATTAAAAAACCTCAAATTTCTTAAACCAAGTCTTGGAATTGGAGAAAATCTCATTTAAAACCCTAGAAGCCCAACTCTGCACTTTTCCTAGTCCTTACCTGCGGACCCGTAGCTTTTTTCTCTATAATATGAAGCACTTCCTGCACGTTCTTCTTATTAAACCCGCAGACCCCCGTAAAAGGTAGAATAAAAGAAAAAGCAAGTTCTAGAAGCCCAGCTGGTCAAATATTCTCCCAGCTGGAAGCTTCTAGAACTATAATCTGGTTGAGCTTCATCCCTTCATTCATGGACTTCTATCCCTTCATTAATGGAGTTTATCCCTTGGTATTTGGAGCTCAAATCCCTTCATAAAAGGAATTTATTACCCTCTTTATGGAACTGAAACCACTTCTTTTTTCCTATAAATTGAACTCATGTTTTAGTCTCAAGGGTACTTACTTAGAACTTAGTAGTTTTTGAGGAGAATTGCTAAAGAAATCATATTCTCTATACTTGGCATCATTGGTATGAGAACGATCACATACTCATATCCATAGTTTCATGCTAGTTCAGAGAGGAGAAGGCTTTTCAAACTGAGAGAGAATGATTGTTCAGGACCCTAGAAGAACCTGTATGACATCAAGGCGACAAGGTTGTAAGGTTACTTCTTATTATACAAGATAATTCAGATGGATTCTATTTTCTCATTAAATTGTTCATGTTTCTATTGAGTCATTTAATTATTGGATTCCTTGATCACAGAGATAGATTAGTGTTTTCTCAATTATTATATCTTGCAGGTGCTTTTAATCCTTTTATCTATCTTTGATTACAGGTTTCACATGTTGAAGTGACCTATTTTGGAGCAACTGGATAGAAGATTTCAGAAAGCATTGGACTTCAGGTAGGGGCATGTCCTCATACTTTGTTATTTAATAATTTTTAATCACAAATGATCTAGAGAAAATGGTTTACATTTGGATGTTTGTTTCTAGATATCCTTAGGATACTAGGGAGATCATTATTTTCTGCAAGAATGATTTATCTGCATAACATGTTGGGAGATGTATGATGGATGGCCTGATGCCTGATATAGACCTAAAGCAATGGAAGGCTGATCTTGAAGAACAAAGTGAAAGGATGAATCCTTCTCGGTTCCCCAGCTGAAATACTGAAGAAAAACCTCCTCCTCTCAAACCCTGATGCAGAAATGCGTTATTTCAGAAGATGTATGGGCTGTAGAAAGTAGGAACAATATGGCACCAATGCCTGATGATGGTGGAAACTCAGAATAACCTTCTCAGATTAGGCACTCGAAGTCCCCCATGGGTAAGGGTGGGATTTCCGCTCGGAAACACCCTGTGCTAAACAACACTACAGAATTAGCTAAACATCATAAGCATGCATGGACATGTCACATGACAAATCTAGATCTAAATATATAAAAAATAATAATCTAAAGCCTACCTTCTATTGTGCCTTCATATTCTTTATATATATTATGAGCCTTCCCATGTCTTGGCCCACCTCATAACTGCACTGTACATGTGGACATAGGCCTCGATGTTGAATGCGCTGTACAGTGGACATAGGCCTCCATGTTGAATGTGCTGTACAGTGGACATAGGCCTCCATGTTGAATGCCCTGTCTCTCCATGATCTCCATTATGTATGCATGTAATGACCAACCTCTCCATCATGTGTGCATTAAATGCACCACTTCCTCCATCATCTCATCATGAATGCTCTATGATCTTACATTGATTCCCTCCATGATCTTAGTTGACTGCTTCAACCTCCATGATATTTATCTTTAATGAGACATGATCTCCACTCTTTTCACATTAAGAAGCTGCTCCACTACTCCATAATGTAGATATAGATCTGAAATATCCACATACACACATCAAAAGTGGATTTTATTCATATATGGGGTTTGTGGGTCCCTCCACCCTCTTATTTACTTACTTAAGTATGAAAATTAAGAACTCTAATATTCCAATTATTTTGTGGAAAATTGGGAATATTACAGTCCTCCCCGGAAAAATGTTGCTTGTCCTCAAGAAACTACAAAAGTGGACACTACAGAAAACATCCTCCCTCCAAATGGCATCCTCATATGGAAGGCATCCTCATCTGTCACAATGTGTCATGCATGTTCAGCTCCAAATATGCCTCTCTACAACATCTATAATGGCCTCCAACTGGAAAGTTAGATACCCATCCTCATCAATGAATCTTCAAGTGGAAACCATATGATGACCAAAGATCTCCTTTGCACATGAGATACATAAAATGAAGTGGCCTCTTCCCAAAGTGGAAAGTCCCAACTCATGAACTATCTCTCCAACCCATGATACATAGAGTAGATTACATATGTCAATGCTCTCATCATTAGCCCTGTTGGCCATGTAGGATCCAAACATAACATCAACATAGTGAAAAACAAGAAGTAGAGACATATGGATGACCGTGAACAATCTCAAACCATATTCTCCTAATAACAACCACCACATCAAATCCTTCTACTTCCATGCTAGATCATCATGAAAACAACAAGAGATCCATACTCTCTCAAAAGAAGCCACCACAAAAGTGCTTCTTGTTTCCATACCACATCATCATTGTACCAAATCTAGTGGCTATATTCTCTCAAGAAAAGACACCGTATTAAGGCATATTTCTGCCCCATCACATCCTCATCATACCAAGTACAATTACCATAATCCCCCAATAGAAGCCAACACTGTAAGGCCTCCTATTTCCATCCTCTATATTCATCATGCAATGTATGGGAAGAAATCAGCCCATACTCTCCCAATAGCAACAAAAGCAACAGGGACTCTTGGTGCCATCTTACATCATAATGATGTAAGTCATGGAGCAATAACATACTAATTGACATGTGGAATGTCTCATAAGAACAATACAAATAATTTCCTTGATGCCACATTGTATGAGAGTTATGCTTTCTCCCAAACCTAAGTACATAAATGATCATGAGATATATCCCAAACAGAAATACATGTAAAGACATGAGACATATCCCAAATAAAAATAAATACAAGGACATAATATATATCATGTGATGTCCAAAATCTCTCATCAATAACCAACGCAACCATGCCTCTTGTTGCTGCATTTCATTAGTGATATATATGACATGGATCCTGTAAATGTGAGATGTTGGGTAGTATCCATACTCACCCAAAAGAAACCAGCGCAACCATGCTTCTTACTTCCCTGTATCATAGATCTGTAGGAAGGCAGGAGACCTCCTTCTCCTCATCCGAATCCATTCATCCCAATGTGGATGATGAATCATGCCAAGATAAAACTTAGTATCCTCCCAATGTAGAATACTGACATCCTCTAACTGAATAGCTTCACACTCCATGAAATGTTGAAGTGCACCTACATTGAGGTCTCTCCATGAGATCCTCCCATCATTGGCCCTCCAAAACCCATAAGGTTCTAAATATGCTGTAGGTAGAAGTCTCTCTTTGAACTGTGAGATGCTCATTGAGAAAGTGTCAAATTAAAAAGGGAAAAGATTTCCCATCTCAAGGTGTCTACCATCTATCATCTGATTCTCCATGCTTCATGAATGAAATTTCCATTGGAATGCTCCACTAATGAATGGGTCCTCTCATCATCACTGCTACTAAGTGACAACACTGTAGATCTACATGGTGATACACGTGCTGTCTCATGGCCACATACAATACTAAACCCATAGTTTGGAACTGTACTGAATAGGACTATGCTCCTCTCATCATCTGCAACTCCACACTTCAACACAAAGTGTTGGGTGTATCTCAACCATGAAAATATGGGATATATATACGTATTTTCCTTGATTAGATCAAGGGTCCTCTGTGCAGTGATAATTTGCTGCTCCAAATCAGCAAGGTGCTCTAATCCTTGGTTATGCAATGGCCCTGATGGCATGTTCTCACAAGTTTCAATATGAGGTACTGAAACAATATGAGATGAAAGTGGATGCACACCTTGGATAAGCTAAATCTCCAGAACACATTCTACATCCACAAGAGCTCCTCCAACCGGTGCAATAGTCTCTCCTATTACTGGTAAGAGTGATGGATGCTCTTCATAGGAATATTCTCCTCTCATCATCTGCAACTCCACACTTCAACACAAAGTTTTGGGTGTATCTCAACCATTAAAAAATGGGATAGCTATACGTATTTTCCTTGATTAGATCAAGGGTCCTCTGTGCAGTGATAATTTTCTCCTCCAAATCAGCAAGGTGCTCTAATCCTTGGTTATGCAATGGCCCTGATGGCATGTTCTCACAAGTTTCAATATGAGGTACTAAAACAATATGAGATGAAAGTGGATGCATAACTTGGATAAGATAAATCTCCAGAACATCTTCTACATCCACAAGAGCTCCTCCAACCGGTGCAATAGTCTCTCCTATTACTGGTAAGAGTGATGGCTGCTCTTCTACAAGTGTACCAACGCTGGTATCTGTCTCCTCCTCATCATGCACCTCATGAGTAATGCATGGGGCTCCAAATGTCAAGAAATCAAGACCATATTACAAATATGCAAGTGATCCTCCTCCTGATGTAAGTACATCTATAGCTGGTGGGGGTGGTAGAGGCTCCTCCTCCTGAGTGATAATGAAGACATCTTCCTTGGGCTCTTCATGCAATATCCCCTTGATGATGGGAGATGTCACTGTGTGAGGTGT
Organism: Pinus albicaulis; assembly: GCA_034641835.2. Lineage (NCBI taxonomy): Eukaryota > Viridiplantae > Streptophyta > Pinopsida > Pinales > Pinaceae > Pinus > Pinus albicaulis. The sequence continues at coordinate 234,208,174 of CM076572.1, forward strand.
CTCTAATTTATTTCTACCATACTTCTTCTTCAATATTAGAATAATATCTGCATAAGCAGACACTTTCATATGGGACAAGTGACTGAACAACCAATTTTTGGCTTCACCTACTAGGTGTAGCGCTGCACTCTCCATAGCCTATCTTTTTGATATAGTTTCAGAAAGAATGTAGAAAATTCTTCTCTCCAAGCCCTCAAGGTTCTTGTGGAAGATCCATCAAATGTAGGTAAGAAGAATCTATGCCTCTCTCTTCTATTGTTGCTTCGGGATCTCCTTTCTTCTTTGAATTTAAAAAACTGTTGGAGAGAGAGATTCTCCTTCAATGCTCTTGGTTGTGCTTTGTATTAAAAAATATATTTACTTAGGGTATCATGCCCCAAGTCTTCTTCATATTCAAACCAGTCCTCTTTCTTATCAAAGAAAGTGGATCTAGTGGAATAATGTGAAGCTCTTTTCTTCTCTGGTCTTCTTTGATACTGATAAGAAGTACTGGGACCTTATTCATTTTGAAACCTTCTTGAGGTTTCTCTTTGCCTTTCTATCCTTGCTTCATTGATCTCTTTGGAGACATACTTCATAGCTCTAAATAAAGATGAGAAAAACTTAATCCCTCCATAGTAGATCTCTACTATCTGTTTTTATTATGATGTCAATAATGTCCACAAGCTGAGCCAAATATCATGCTCTAGTACCACTGTAATATCCCAAAATGGAATAATGCATTGATACAAAAACATAATATTTGAACAAAGAATATGTACACATAAGATATGAAAAACACAGAAATATACAGAATAGATGAGCCCTTTATTATTATTTGATATGGATTCAGTCACAACAATGTACAAAATAGAGGTACTCTAGCCAAAGAAGGGGCCAAGAATGACCCTGAAATCCCCTCAAAGGAGGCACTATATAACTGGAGAGCTGCTGGAGAAAATAATGCACTATCCCTTCAGCAGATGATGTACATATAGTTGTTGGCTGAAAAGGGAAATGCATATCTATGGAAATCTAGAGCTCTGATGATTCCAAGATTCTAGAACTAGGCACTATGATGGAAACCCAAGATAACCCAGAAAGAATTTTCCAGATCTATGACTCTAGGTAAATCACCCTCTTAGGGCTTCACTATGAAACCACTGGGAAAGAAGATCTGAATAAAGATCTAAAAAATATATTGATGCAATATGTCACAATATCATATATATGCTTGAAGGGCTGATCCCTTCACTAGATCCTCAAGCTAGAAGCTCAAGATCTAGCTCCTCTATCCTCCTCTACTGATTGCAACTGCTCCTACACAACTACTGCCAAAAATTCATTGTCAAGGATGGAGGATCTCTAGCCTACTACTAAATAATGCAATTTATCTCAGAAAATATGGAAAAAATGAATACAAAGTGAAGGAATTGTCCTCCACATGATTCCTAGTTGAAATGCTAGAAACTTCCATTCTCCCTTAGATCTGCAAGGCTGAATTGCACAATTCATGATGGAATTGTTGTTGTTGGGAGATTTATGATGGATGGCCTAATGAATGATATAGATTTGAAGCACTGGAATTTTGATCTTGAAGCATTAAGTGAAATGATGAATCCTTCACTGGTTCGTCAGCTGAAATACTGAAGGACAACCTCCTGCTCTCAAACCCTGATGCAGCAATGCATTATTTCTGAAGATTTATGGACTACAGAAAGTAGGAAAAATATGGAACCAATGCTTGATGATTAATGGCAGCTCAAAATAACCTTCCTAGAGTAGGCACTCAAATTCCCCCACGGGTAAGGGTGGGATTTCCTCTCGGAAACACCCTGTGCTAAACAACACTTCAGACTTAGCTAAACAACATAAGCATGCATAGAAATGTTACATGAAAAAAACCGATCTAAACAGATAAAAAATAATAATATAAATCCCACATTCTATTGTGCCTTCATCTTATTTATATATATTATGAGCCTTCCCATGTCTTGGCCCACCTCATAACTGCGCTGTACATGTGGACATAGGCCTCCATGTTGACTGCGCTGTCTCTCCATGATCTCCATCATGTATGCATGTAATGATCACCCTATCCATCATGTGTGCATTAAATGCACCACTTCCTCCATCATATCATCATGAATGCTCTCTGATCTTACATTTGATTCCCTCCATGATCTTAGTTGACTACTTCAACCTCCATGATCTTTCTCTTTAATGAGACATGATGTCCACTCTTTTCACATTAAGAAGCTTATCCACTACTCCACAATGTAGATATAGATCTGAAATATCCACATACACACATAAAAAGTGGATTTTATTCATCTATGGGGTTTGTGGGTCCCTCCACCCTCTTATTTACTTAATTAAGTATGAAAATTAAGAGCTCTAATATTCCAATTATCTTGTGGAAAATTCAGAATATTACAATGTTGTCCACGACTGTGACTCCCTTGGTAATGTATGTGATTTGAGGTATCCATAGTGGCCATAATTTAGGGACGAACAAAAGGTGACTGGGGTGGGATGCCCTAGTACCTGAAATAGAAAAACCTACTCTGTCTCTGGTTTTTGGGAGGGTGCTCATCTTCATGAGAGTACTTGGCCCCATTATCTGAGGTTCGGGTGAAAGTCAAGAGTAACTGTAACTATATGTATGACAAACTCTCTCTAGTTTCTATTGTGATACTAGGTTTCATCTCCAATGAATGGTACTTCTCAGTTAGGCTCTTTCCGCTTTGGCTGCTTGTTGATTGACTTTTAGATTTATTTTATTTTCTAGGTGCTGGAGTTAGTGTCAGTATTTGCATACTTCCACCAGGGATCAAAACACATTTGCATGTGAATCTTAGGTGTCCCACTCTGAAGAAATTTTCAATCATTCCATTAGGTCATGATATAAAATTGTTCCACTGGTGGTTGTCCTTGTCAATAAAATTTATTCTCCCTCAGAAGATCATATTGGCTAACCCATTCTCATGTCTCCTTGAGCATAACAACACATATGGAAATGCTCTTTTCACTCGGAAGTCTTGGTAAAATCTCATTCATGAAATTCGGGTCTAAAGAAATCCCATTAGGTCATTAGTTTTTCATATTTCTCAAGGTCACTCCTTCATTTCAGATGAGGTCAGCACATATATGAGAAATACTAAATAAGATCATCATGATTTAATTATCAATTTTCAGAGTTGTAATTTTTTGAGTTTAATTATTTTTATATCAAAATGTCATTTTGATATAAAATTTAATATGTAATTTATTTTTTGTTTTTCCAAATGTAATTTTATGTTCTCATATGTAATAAATTCAATCCAAAGCTTTCAATGAAATCATCTGGCCTAAGTGGAGCAAACAAAGCCAAACTCCATGACTTGATCAACCCGCAATGCCAAAAAGTCAGAAAGATAAAGAGTATCAGTGCCAAAGTCTAAAAGGAAAAGTGAAACATAGAAAAGTGGGTAATTAAAATTAAAATTTCAAATCCACTATTATATAAAGCCTTTAAAAACACCTCAAAGCAAGTCATTGCATCCATTCATCCTTCAGAAGTTTTTAGCAGAGGAGAAAATTTCAAGTTTTTTGAGCATTTTGAGAAAAATTCAAGGTCGTTGCACATTTGAAATCATGCACTGTGTGTTTTCCTAGGCGTTGCATGTTTACCCAGAGGCGCTGGGCGTTTTCCTGACAACTAGAGACCAAATTACACAGGCACTGTACGTTTACCCTAGGGTGTTGTGCGTTTTCCTGAGCATTGCGCGTTCCTTGAGAACGCTGCATGTTTTCTCAGGGAGGGTTTCAAAGCATTTCACCACCTCCAGTAAGCTTTATTTCCTCACCAATTTCTTCTAAAATATTTAAATCAGTAAGTGGAGCCTAAGACACCTTTCCTCTAATATATTTGCTGTTTCATAAGAAAGTTGAATTGAAGTGTTTAATTCATATGAAAACCTAGATTTCATTTCCTTCCCATTTTTCATGCATCATATCCATATTCATGTCCCTAAGAACATATCATTCATAAATATTATTAAATCCTAGGGATTTCATAGACCTGGGTTTTCATTTACATTCACTACCTCCATTTTCCTAAGCTATTCATTTCACCTCTCACTCCCTTCATCTCATTCCATTTACCCTAGGGATTTCAAAGCCTTTAAGTTCATAATTTCTAAAGAAGAGGAAAAAAGTATCAGTGAGGAACAAACACCAAAGAAAAAATAATGTAAGAAAGGAGGAAAAATCATCAGATATGAACCAGCAACCACAAAAGAGCTACTAGAGTCAGAATGCTTCACAAACCCTAATTTCTTCTCCCAATGAGCTAGGGTTTGCTATGGAAATGATACATTTGAGCATAAGAGCCATAAGTTAGGTTATATCAGTAAGTATGAGGTCATTTCAGCTCATAAACATCATGTCTCCATCATTTTTTGAGAAGTCTTTCTAAGGGTCAAGTCATTTTCCACTCATAGGGCCAGTTCCTCTTTAAACTATGTTCTGACCAAAAGAATATGAATTTGATAAAAGTGATATATTTTTCATCCATCATAGGTCCAATAAGAAAAAATACCTTCATTTTTTACACAAGTTTCATGGTTTTACAGAAATGTCAAAAATACAGGTGCTACAAAAGGTTTTCTGCATTTCTGGAGTGAACTTGGGAAAATCACGTTTTCTCATAGTTGGAATGTTAAAATGACTTGCTTGATGAGTCAAATGATAACTAGACAGAGATATATTTCCAATGAACTATCATGAGCTAAATTTGGAGTTGATGAAGGCCTCCAAAAGCTACCTGCACCAGCACTCTACATTTCTGCACTCTCTTCAACACTTTTTGACCAGTCTTGGGAAAAACAACATTTTACAAGGAAAATCAACTCCAATCAGAAATATTTAGGTATATTTGGAAATTATACTTGAATATATTTCCAATGAGCTATCCTAGGCCCAATTTGGACACTAGGAAGGCCTCGAAATGTGGTCTTCAAAAAGGTGAAAATTCAGTGTTTTTGAGTATTTTTGCACTCAGAAAATTTGCCAAACGCGCAATAAAATGGGTGATGCACTCTTTTTTGGGGCATAAAAATGAAAAATGGCCACCACCATCATGTTTATAATGATTAATACATCAACCCTAGAAATTTTCAGAAAATTTGGAGGAGAACTAGTCCCTCAAAAATGCAAAAAACTACCAAATTTTCATGTTTCTGCCTCCTTTTTGACCTGGTTGTTGCACGTTTACTAGTCTTGGGAGATTGAATTTTTGACAAGGAAAATGAGCACCATTTTAGAAAATGGAGGCAGATTTGGAAACTAGACTCATATGGATTTCCAATGAGCTATCATGGAGCTGATTTGGAAACTGGGAAGGCACTCAAAATTTTCTTTCAAAAGAGACTATTTCTCCTGTTAGGGCGCTGCGTGTTTGCCAAGAAAAAACATTCTTCACAATCTTCAGCAAATTTTGAATTTTCACTCCAGTTTGACTTTTTACTTGGGAAAATGAAGAAATTACTGATGTAAATGGTCATGGTCAATGTAAATGTCATGTTTTTACCTTTATCTAAAGTATATACATTAGGTGAGTCCTCTAGAGGTCAAATGAATCAGTTTCCTCTCTTTTAGAGGCAAATTGTTGGGTCTTCCTAATATTCAGTTTCTTGTTTGAAATTAGGTGTAGTTGATTCCTATATCATGGATTCGACTCCCTGAGGATAGGGAGAGTAGTTTTGAGGTCTATATGATGTATTTTATCAGTCATTGTAAGGGGTTGGACTCACTTGGAGGTTTGGCATCTCAAATTTTGGCTTGGACATTAATCAAATTTGCAGCTATTTTTATGGGATCCATGTGGTATTGTGTTTAGTTTCAGTTTATTTTTTTGTTCTCATATGTTAGAATGTTTTGTGTATTTCATCCATAATTTCATTGCTATTAAGTGAATGTTTACAAGTTAGATGAACATAATCCATAATTCTCTACCCTATTTTGGGTAAATATCCACAATTTGTAATTTCTTTAGTTTAGAAAGAAACCATGAATTCACCATGATATTTCTAGATCCTCACCTTTCTTGATAATCCCATCATCAAAACCCTAAAGTGCTAAAAATTGTACCTACCTTGCCCCATAGAACACCCTACAAATATTGACCTAATTTCCTTGCCTTGAGTGTTTGACTACTCCCGATCCAGCAAAACCCTACACAATAAAAATGAAAAAACCCTGAGCTACTATACCTAGCCTAAAATATTCTTTCCTCAGTCGTCTTAGCTATGATATTTACAGAGAGAGCCCTCTCATGGCCCAGTAGGGCTAGCTACTTGGCTAAGCATGGTTTGAGGTTACCTCGGAATTTCCTTTTTCAGCCTGAGGTTTAATCCGAGTGATAACATTTTGGCGACTCCACTAGGGAAAGCGAAAGATCATATCTTCCCTGGGAAATAACGATAAATTTTAGATCTGATTGATGATGGTGGACAACAATCAGATGCATATGAATGCTGAATTCTTCACTTGGCGACTCCAAATTGATGTAAAGACTCCATTGGAGGATCGACCTTGCCAGCAGGAAAATGGAAGGATCTTACACAAAGGTCAAGTATTCAAAGTGGAATTGTATTCAAGAACTACTTTGATTTCTTGTAAATTACTTCTTTTCTTTTCCTGAAACTATCCTAAAAATTTTTGGGGGTTTGTTGTATGATAAAGATGATCAAAATCTTGATTCTACCTATTTGAAAAGTGTAAATACCGATTTTTCCTTTGATCTTGGTCCACATCCTTTTTTCTCAATCTTATAATGAACATATTCAAACTGATGAGCCTAAAGAGATCAAGATTGATCCTACAACTTCTGTACATACTCCTACACCTTGTAAAATTCCACATCGATACAAACCACTCATCTTACCTCCTATACACCATGCTTTCCATAAAAATCATTACCTATATTTTTCGAGGTTTGATGGTGAAAATTACAACATCACTACTGAGAGACATATGCATAATTTTGAGACTTTCCTAGACCTTTTATAAATTGACGAAGAAGATGTCAGTATCAGGCTATTTTCTCTTTCCTTGCAAGGCAAAGTCAAGAGTTGGTTCAAAAACTTGCCTGCCGCAAGCATCTCAGATTTCCCGCTCTTCATCAAAGTTTTCCTCAACAGGTGGGTGGTCAAACAAAACCCTTTCCTAATTCTAAAAGACTATGACCAACTGAAAATACAGCTAGGGGAGATAGTAAAACAATTTTCTGCCAGATTCAATCAAGTCTATTATTTGATACCTAGTGATATAAGACCTCCTCCTGGTTCAACTCTCTTACATTACTCAGATTCCTTTGATTTGGAAATGGAGTTTCAACTGAGAGAAAGGAACCTTGCAACACTTGAAGAGATGCAGAACAATGTATTAGATGTAGAGGCTAATCTGCTGATCAGAAGGGCAAAGATGAAGGAAGAAGAGAAGAAGAACATTTCAGAGCACTTAACATATTCAGAGGTAATGATCGACATTTTGGTAAGTACAATAGAGGAAATGATGCAAAATATCACAATGAGAGATGTATTTTCCATTAAAAATCATCACGACCCACTTATCCTAGAAAAAGAAGAGATTGCAAGCCCTAAAAATTTTCCTGCTATTCCCATCCATCTTAGATCAAAAAATGGATTGGTAGATCAATCTGAGGAGAAAAAATCTGATAATACAATGTGTATGATTGGTGAAATTACTTATATTTATGATTTTCCAAAGTTTGATCAGTATGATGATGATTATGTTCTCCAAACAGAAGCTAATCTTGCAAGCAATCAGAAGTTGGTTTGTTGGAGGAAGTTCAGTTTTAGTAGCTCGAAAACAGTGATCAGCCGATGCATATAAGCTATGACAGTGATAGGAAAGTATAGAAAAATTTGAAGTAAGTGAAGGATATTTGCCTCTTTATTTTACTTCATTTCAATTCATCAGAGATAACTTTCATGCGATCAGAAATCATCACTCATTGAGTTTTGATCTTGACAATCAAGAGGATAATCAAATTTTTTATCAGAGATCCTTACCCTTATGTTTCTCCTCATTTGAAAAAATAAGATAAAACTATAAGAAAGAAAATAAGTGAGTGGTCAACACTATAAATGGTGAAAATTCTTCTAAATTGATGGAGGAAATCATTTGCGACATAGAATCATCCTTAGCTCCAGATTTGCAGCCACCGAATTCCATTGAATGTCAGGTTGTAGATGAAGGCTTGGAAGTTGAAACATATGATCAAATGATGCAAGATGATTATGTAACATTATGTTTTGAATAATTTCATTTTTTAAAGAAAAATTGTCATAATATCTCTAAAGAAAAAGATGAGCAGCCTGTAGAGTGTCATGCCATCTCATTCAAACCGATGGATACGTTTCAACAGTCTCTTCAAGTTTTTCATGACCCAATAGATGATGTGTTAGATGATATCTGCAGTAGAATTCCTTCTCCATTAGCTAACTGTGAGCTTGAAAAGAGTGTTGATATAAACTTGATCCGAAAACCGACTTCATTGTCTTTTTCATCAGGTGTTTCATTACAAATCTCATACCAATATTTGCAGTCATATCGGGAGATTAATGAAGAATATTCTTTTTTTGTTGTTGATCATCAAGAAAAATTAGTCATTCATGAGTTTTAGGATCCTTTTGTCAACTTGTTGCAGTCATCAAAGAAAGAAAGCATGGATGTTAGGAAAATTTTAAAATCAAGGTGCAAAGACTACCTAGAGCAGAGAAATAACGTATTAGATGGGATAGAAATCAATATGTATTCCTATGACGATCCTTTTGTAGCATTCGTGAGGTCAGTCAGTGGGCTCATGCTTTGAAATTTCATAAAGATTCAATCTATTGACAAGTTTTCATGGGAGTTTCCTTTTAGTAGTTCTTTCTTCCCGCTCATAAGCAAGCACTTGCAGAGAATTCAAACAGCAGCCATAATGCTTACATGGTTGCATTGGCTGTTCCATTTCACTTGATCAGGTGATGAATGGATCAATTAGAGTAGGTTTTGTTGAATAAGCTCAATTCTGAGCATCTTTTTCAGTTTGTCAGTTGTGTTTTAGTCTGAGTAAGTTCAATTTATTGAGTCAAGTTTCTTTCAGTATTCAATTTGGTTTTTAGCATTTGACTCCATTTCCCAAGGAATAGGCACTTGTTCTATGGTGTTCTTGGCACTTCCAAGGAACTACCATCCCTAGCTGGAGCTAATTTTAGTGTTAGTATTTGCATACTTCCACCATGGATCAAAACACATTTGCATGTGCATCTTAGGTGTCCCACTTTGAAGAAATTTTCAATCATTCCATTAGGTCATGATATAAAATTGTTCCACTGGTGGTTTTCCTTGTTAATAAAATTCATTCTTCCTCATAAGATCATATTGGCTGGCTCATTCTCATGTCTCCTTGAGCATAACAACACCTATGTAAATGCTCTTTTCACCAGGAAGTATTTTTAAAATCTCATTCATGAAAGTCAGGTCTAAAGAAATCCCATTAGGTCATTAGGTTTTCATATTTCTCAAGGTCACTCCATTTCAGATGAGGTCAGAACATATATGAGAGGGACTAAATAAGATCATCATGATGTAATTATCAATTTTCAGAGTTGTAATTTTTGAGTTTAATGATTTTTATATAAAAATGTCATTTTGATATAAAATTCAATATGTAATTTCTTTATGTTTTTTCAAATGTAATAAATTCAATCCCAAGCTGTCAATGAAATCATCTGGCCTAGGTGGAGCAAAGAAAGCCAAAATCCATGACTTTATCAACCTGAAATGCCAAAAATTCAGAAAGATAAAGAGCATCAGTGCCAAAGTCTATAAGGAAAAGTGAAACATAGGAAAAGTGGGTAGTTCAAATTAAAATTTCAAATCCACTATGCTATAAAGCCTTTCAAAACACCTCAAAACAATTCATTGCATCCATTAATCCTTCAGAAGTTTTCAGTAGAGGAGAAAATTTCAAGTTTTTTGAGCATTTTGAGAAAAATTCAAGGTCGCTGCACGTTTACCCGGGGGCGCTGCGTGTTTGCGTGACAACTGGAGACAAAATTACATAGGCACTGCGCGTTTACCCTAGGCCGTTGCGTGTTTGTCTGAGCACTGCGCATTCCTCCAGAACACTGCGTGTTTGCTCGGGGAGGGTTTCAAAGCATTTCACCACCTCCAGTAAGCTTCATTTCCTCACCAATTTCTTCAAAAAGCTTTAAATCGGTAAGTGGAGCCTAAGGCACCTTTCCTCTAATATATTTGGTGTTTCATAAGAAAGTTGAATTGAAGTTCTTAATTTCTATGAAACCCTAGCTTTCATTTCCTTTCCATTTTTCATGCATCATATTCATATTCATGTCCCTAAGCACATATCAGTCATAAATATTTTTAAATCCTAGATTTTTCATAGACCTATGTTTTCATTTACATTCACTCCCTCCATTTTCCTAAGCTATTCATTTAAAGTCTCACTCCCTTCATCTCATTCCATTTACCCTAGGGTTTCAAAAGCATTCAAGTTCATAATTTCTAAAGAAGAGGAATTTTTTTTTAGTGAGGAACAAAAACCAAAGAAAAAATCATGTAATAAAGGAGGAAAAATCATCAGATATGAACCAACAACCACAAAAGAGCTACTAGAGTCAGAATGCTTCACAAACCCTAATTTCCTCTCCCACTGAGTTAGGTTTTGCTACGAAAACGATAAATTTGAGCAGAAGATCCATAAGGTAGGTTATATCAGTAAGTATGAGGTCATTTCATCTCATAAACATCATGTCTCCATCTTCTTTTGAGAAGTCTTTCCAAGAGTAAAGTCATTTGCCACTCATAGGGCCAGTTCCGCTTTAAACCATGTTTCCGACCAAATAAAGATGAATTTGATAAAATTGAGAGATTGGTTTTTCCATAAGAGGTCCAAGAATAAAAACCTCCTTCAGTTTTTACACAGGTGTCATGTTTTTATAGAAATTTCAAAAATATAGGTGCTACAAGAGGTTTGCTGCATTTTTGGAGTGACCTTGGGAAAATCAAGTTTTATCATAGCTGGAGTGTCCAAATGACTTTCTTGATGATTCAAATGATAAATAAATAGAGGGAGCTCTCCCATGAACTATCATGAGCTCAATTTTGAGTTAATAAAGGCCTCCAAAAGTTTCCTGCACCAGCAATATGCATTTCTGCACTCCCTTCAACACTTTTTGACTAGTCTTGGGAAAATCAACTTTTGACAAGGAAAATACACACCAATCAGAAAAAAAAAGGTAGATTTGGAAATTAGATTTGAATATATTTCCAACTTGATATCTTGGTCCCAATTTGGACACTAGGAAGGCCTCCAAATTTGGTCTTCCAAAAGGTGAAAATTCTGTGTTTTTGAGTATTTTTGCACTCATAAAATTTTCCAAACGCACAACAACTTGGGTGTTGCGCTCTTTTTTGGGGCATCCAAATGAAAAATGGCCACCACCATCATGTTGAAAATGATGAAGACATCAACCCTAGAAAGTTTCAGAAAATTTGGAGGAGAAATGGTCCCTAAAAAATGCAAAAAACTACCAAATATTCATGTTTCTGCCTCCTTTTTGACCTGGTCGTTGCACGTTTACTAGTCTTGGGAGATTGATTTTCTGACAAGGAAAATGAGCACCATTTTATAAACTGGAGGTATATTTGGAAAATAGACTCAGAGATATTTCTAATGAGCTATCATGAAGCATATTTGGACACTAGGAAGGCACTCAAAAGTTTCCTTCAAAATAGACTATTTTTCCTGTTAGGGCGTTGCGCGTTTGCTAGGAAAATGCATTTTTCACAATCTTCAACAAAATTTGAAGTTTCACTCCATTTTGACTTTTTACTTGGGAAAATGAAGAAATTACTGATGTAAATGGTCATGGTCAATTTAAATGTCATGTTTTTACCTTTATCTAAGGTATATATTAGGTGAGTCCTCTAGAGGTCAAATGAATCAGTTTCCTCTCTTGTAGAGTCAAATTGTTGGATCTTCCTAATCTTCAATTTCTTGTTTGGCATTGGCTATAACTGATTCCTATCTCATGGATTCGACTCCTTGAGGCTAGGGAGAGTGGTTTTGAGGTCTATATGATGTATTTTCTCAGTCATTGTAAGGGGTTGGACTCACTTGGAGGTTTAGCATCACAAGAGACATACTTTTGTATCAGTTTTGGCTTGGACATTAATCAAATTTGCAGCTATTTTTATGGGATCCATGTGGTATTTTGTTTACTTTTAGTTTCTTCTTTTGTGCTCATATGTTAGAATTTTTTGTGTATTTCATCCATCATTTCATTGCTATTATGTGAATGTTTACAAGTTAGATGGACATAATCCATAATTTCTATGCTCTGTTTTGGGTAAATATCCACAATTTGAAATTTCTTCAGTTTAGAAAGAAACCATGAATTCACCATGCTCTTTCTAGCTCCTCACCTGTCTTGATCATCCCATCATCAAAACCCTAAAGTGATAAACATTGTACCTACCTTTCCCCATAGAACACCCTACAAATCTTGACTTAATATCCTTGCCTTGACTGTTTGACTCCTCTTAATCCAGCAAAACCCTACACAATCAAAATAAAAAAACCCTGAGATACTATACCTAGCCTAAAATATTATTTCCTTATTCATCCTCGATGTGATATTTACGGAGAGAGCCCTCTCCTGGCCTAGTAGGGCTAGCTACTTGGCTAAGCGTGGTTTGAGATTACCTCGTAATTTCCTTTTTCAGCCTAAGGTTCAATCTGAGTGATAACAGCTGGTTTGATTATCACCGAGACTTAATAATATATCACATTAAATTTTTGATCAAATTTATTGGTCATTGTGGCATCCTTCAACCCTCATAGTCTATCTAGGATGTAAAGAGACCTTCCTACATTGAATGTGGAGGATTTGTCGAGTCTCGGTGACCCAGATTCTTCTTCGGAAGAATAATCTCTAGTGTCAAACCCTGTTTCACACATTTATTCCCAGGATACTATATTTCTTGAGGATCTTTTCATTGAAGGAGTTGTAACTCGTTATCATCCTCCTATCAATGACCCTCTTGGGAATGTGGTGATTCAGGTAGCATCAGTACCTGCGATGTCTTCGACTACACCCATATCCAATGTACAACTGGAAACCAATGGGTCGTTGGCTCAGGTGGCCAACTTGGTTCCACCTCCACCTCGCCTGCTAGTTGTTAGTTATTCAAAAATATCTAGAAACCCTATTATCCAGAATATTCCTGGTCCCAAAAAATTGGTTACATCGACTGTGATTGGAGTTCTGAACCTTCCAACCTCCACTCCTTTAGTGTCTTCTACTGGACTTCCAGCTACCACTTCTACTAGCGCAGCTACTATAATTCCTTTCTGTAATCATTTCGGTTGGAATCACTTTTTGAGTTACAACCCCTTGGCCTCGATGCCAGGGGCCAGTGTTACCAACACATATGTGTCAGGGGGGTCTTCGGTACCCCTCCAATCCATGGAAAAATTAGGTCCATCCATTGTTAAACCAATTCTTCTTAGTGGTCAACCTTTTGGTGTAGGGTCTATGCCAAATGTAAATTATGTGGCCAACAATATGTCACAAGAAAATATTGTCGGGTATATCTAGGAAACCCTTCCCCAAACTCAATTGGGACAAGGGGGGATCTATTACCCTTGAGGAAACCAAAAAATTTCCCCACAGTTTAATAACCCTTTTGGACAACCACCTTACATCCCTACATCACCGCTACCTGGAAACTATTATCTGATGAGTCCTGCATATCCCGTTGGGAACACTTTGATGGGGGGATTCTACGGTCCTATTGGTAAACCAGCACCTCCTTGGATAGACTCAAGGGAAACCATGCAATTTCCATTTTTTGGAAACTTTAGACATCCCCAATCTGTATAAATTGACCAATGATTCCATCAATCACAACCTTATTTGATCTCCTATACTGCATAACATTCCTTCAGATATCCCTAAGTTCGATGGGAAACAAGGGGATGACATGACCACACATGTCACCACCTATCATCTATGGTCTATTTCTAACTCCATGGTGGATAAAAATATCCATCTCAGGCTCTTTCCCCGCACCCTCACAGGCAATGCTGCCAAGTGGTACATCGAGTTACCACAAGTTGCAGTTAACACATTTGGTGACTTAGTAATGGAATTAATCAAACACTTTCACCTCCCTATTCGCTACAAAACTGAAACTAAAATTATAACCATGTTGTGCCAAGACACCGCCACACACATATCCGATCACATCCATGAATGGAGACATAGGTAGAGGCTTTTCAAGGCCCAAATTTTGGATCATTTATTAGGATATTGGTTCTGAAAGTCACTCCTTCCTCCCATTTCTAAGGACATTTCCTTAGCTACTGCAGTCACAGAAAACCAATCCATCCATCGTGCACAAAATCTAGATCTGATCTATTTGAAATCTGACACACTGTATGATTTACTCCCCCATGCCCCTTGAAACTCCAATGCTCCCGCTACTCAGCAACCAGGAGCGCATGTTGACGACCTTGTTGGCACAACCTCCAGGGTGGCTGTAAAACCACTCAATAGGCATGCTTCCCAGCCATCTTCGACTGCCACCATCGATACCCAATTTTCCGCTCTTCTAACCGCTGAGGTAAACTCTATGTAGTATACACAAAAACCCGGTGGTAAGAACAAGAAGAACAAGAAAAATACCTCTCCTTCTGAGGAGCGACCTAATACCTAGAATAATCCAAATCAGAGAAATGCTGCTAAAACTGACAAAGGGAAAGACAAGACTACCAGATTCCCTTGAAAAATATTTGATGAGGATCACTTGACATATAAATGTCATCACCTTCAAGAATTCACAAACATTATTAGGAAAAAGGATGATATAAGGACCCCTGCTATCCGACACAACCATTTCCCTAATCAAAAACAACAAAAAAATCTTGTTGCAAACCCACCACAACCCCCAGAAGGGGGAAATGGTGTTTCTCATCATTTTGGTGAGGACCATTCACCATTTATGGCATGGAGATAGTTGAACTCCAAACCGTAGAAAAAAACTATGGAACTCTAGTCAATGGTCTCAAGAGGCTGACTTGAGTTCAAATCCACTGCCGCCCAACGATCTTCATATCGAAACGCCTGCTACTGACCCTGTCATTCATCCCCCCAAAGGAACCCTTCATCGCATGAATCATAACACCTATGTACATGCTTCATAGAGCTACAAAATTATAGAAGAATTGGCGTAAGCATAATTAGCTATGTCTACTCTCGAAGTGTTGCAAACCTATCCAGTGCAAAGGAAAGCTCTTCTTTTGGCCATTGGTGGAATTAACCCTCAGGATTCTATGCTAGCTATATTTTACATGGAAAAATACAAACCTCGCCTTTCTCATCAAATTTACTTTCAAGTTCAAGTTGTGTCAAAAGGTAGGCCCATCCATCTAACTATCATTAACAAAGGTGCTTCGACCTGCGTAATGTTAGTTGCATGCTAGCTTGCTTTGGGTTCTCCTAATTTGTCTCCACCATCGAATTCCCTCAAAGAATTCGATGACCACACCTTCCTCCCAAAGGGATACCTTGCTAGCTACCCCATTAATCTTAGTGGGAAAATGATGGCAATGGACATTTAAGTTGAAGATCGTCATCTCGACTATAATCTCCTTTTGGGCCTTAGTTTATCTTATGCTATGAATGCCATTGTCTATTCGGTTTTCTGACTCATCCTCTTTTCTCTAGATGAGAAAATAGTTATAGTGGACCAACTATCATTCTGCACCTCAGATTATTCCATGTTTTCTGGCAGCTCCGTACCCCTAGTAGGAGGAATCACTACCTCTTATGTCAGTATTGGTACCAATTTTATGAGGGCATCCTCCCTTATGGATTGTTTTCCTCTCCCGCTGTATGAGGTTCCATAATCAGTTTCAATGATATCCACCATATTAGATGATTCTATCAACCCATGTATCCTACCGACCCCTTTATAAATTGATTCTTATGGAGAACATATGCCGCTTTCACTAGCTAAGTTGGCTTATCAAGCCATCCAATATGCATCTGAACCCTCCGCTGCTTTGGTTTCGACCGATGGTAACATCCTCTTACTCATCAAAAATCCTTCTAAATATATCCTCGATGAAGTCCTACCTTCGAACGAAGGTATTTAGGAGATCATGTCTATAGAAGAGTGGCCTTGGGATGATTTTCACTACCGCGATTCGATGTATGATTAAGACACGTCCACTATGCAAATCCTGCCTTTTGACCCAACTGATATTGTTCCATCCACTTACACGACTGTTCAAACTATTGATGCGAAAGGTAAATTTGGAGATCTTTCCAAGACTATGCTCATAGACATCTCGATCAAAACATGTATCATGGAAAATATACAGATTGGAGCATATTGTAGTCCTGAGGAAATTGCATGCTTCACATCCCTTTTTAAGGAGTTCCATGATGTTTTCACTTTGTATTAGAAGGAAATGACCGACATAGATCCTTCTATAGTCGAGCATGAGATAAAGATTTATGAAAATGCCAGGCCTATTCGGAAAAGATTCTGACCTATCCACCCTCACAAAGTAGCGACCATCAAGACAGAAGTCGAAAAACTCTTACGTGCTGGTTTCATATATCCAATTCCTCTAACAGAATGGGTATCTAATCCAGTTCCTATAGACAAGAAACAAGGTACCATCTGTTTCTATGTCGATTCATGATCTAAACGTCGCATGTCCAAAAGAAAACTATCCAAATCTGTTTATAGATCATATTATCGATGATTTCACCAGGTGCAAATATTTCTCCTTTATGGATGGATTCTCGAGATATAACCAGATCGCTATTAAAAAGGATGACCAACATAAAACCACCTTCATTTGTCCTTGGGGCACCTTTGCGTATCAAAAAATCCCATTCTGTCTCAAGAATGTTGGAGCCACATTTAAAAGGGATATGGACTATGTATTTCACGATATCAGACACATTTTCCAAGCTTACTTGGATGGTTTTCCTTCTCATTCCAATAAACGAGCTCAACACCTCGCTCAAGCAATCTTCAATAGGTGTAGGTTCTACAACATCTGTTTGAATTAGTATAAATTTGCATTTTTTGTCGAGTCTGGATGACTTCTTGGTTTCATTGTCTCCAAGCATGAGAATAGGTTTGATCCTGATAAGGAAAAGGAAATTATTGAATTTTTCACACACCACAATCCATCTTACAACTCCATTATTTGCAAGGGAAGGAAAAATTCTTACATCGTTTCATCGTAAACTAAGCCAATTTAACGAAAGGCTTTATGTGCTTACTTAAGAAAGGGGTACCGTATTTATGGGATGATCAATATTAGCTATCATTTGATGCCTTGAAATAGGCACTCGTTTCCACCCCACTTCTTAGTGCCCCCAACTATTTGCGCGACTTTCTCCTCTACCTGGCAGCCTCACCATCCTCTCTTGGAATGGTTTTGGTTCTAGTGCATGATGACGATAGTGAGAATGTGGTATATTATATGTCGAAAGGCCTTGTGGGGGAAAAATTACGATATTCACATGTGGAGAAGCTATCTCTGGCAGTTTCCTTTGTTGTCAACCACCTACAACACTACATAATGTTGTGCAAGACTTTTGTCATTGATTTGGAGAATCCCATGAGACACATTCTGTCTCGTTAGATCATTGGAGGAAGATATTCCAAATGGATTGTAATCCTCCAACAATTTGACTTGGTTTTCACTGCTTCCAAAGCCAAGAAACATTTATTCTTCGCCAAACTACTATCGGATATTCCCAGAGTTGACCTAGAAGAAGTAGCTCACATTCCATTTCCTGATGAATTTGTCTATCTGGTTGACTCTATTGATCCTTGGTACGGATACATTCTTTTCTACCTAAAAACACAACGGCTCTGCCTAGATTTAATGTTAGACAACTGTCGTCACATTCATCATCAAGCTAGACACTATCTAGTGCCTAGTTATACTCTATATAGTCGTGGTGTTGATTTAGTTCTTTGACATTGTCTCAACTTTATCGAGGCAAAACACGTTTTAAATGAATTCCACATGGGGGCATGTGGAGGTAATATTTTAGGCATATCTACTACCCAAAAAATCTTGTGTGCAAGATACTACTGGCCCAATTGGTTTAAATATTGTGTTAATGGAGTCTAGAAGTGCCATTCGTGTCAAATATTTACCAAGAAAATGAATGCTCATGCTGTCCCTTTGCATTCCGTGATCTTCATTGGTCCTTTTGTCAAATGGGGAATATACTTCGTAACATGTAATCCCACTTATACTGATGGACACAACTACATCATAGTTGCCGTCGACTATTTCACGAAATGGGTTGAATCCATTCCCACATTTTGAGCCGATGGAGAAACCGCTGCTCTCTTCCTGTTCAATCAGGTTATCTGTTGATTTGGTGTGCCCCGCTCGATTGTCACAAATTATGGTTCTCATTTTCAGAACCACATGATGACAAAGTTAAATTCCTTGCTTGTTTTTCAACAAGATCATTCTTCGTCCTACTATGCGCAAGCTAACGATCAAGTCAAATCCGCTAATGGTGTCCTCAAGACCATGATTCGATGGTTAGTAGGCAATCACAAAACCATGTGGCATTGAAAATTATACTTCGTATTATGGGCATACCGAACATCAGTGAAAACTGCTACATGCTTCATGTCATTCCAACTAACATATGGTCTGGAAGCAGTTCTTTCAATCAAGTGTCATATTCCATCACTAAAGTTAGCAGTTGAACTCCTACTCGGAACCATTGCCGAAGAAGAGTGCTTTATCTCACTCAATAATTTAGAAGAGGCTTGTCGAGATGCCACACTGGCCCTTGAATCACATAAGCACCGAGTAAAAGCTCAATATGAAAAACTATCAAGCCTCGTTCTTTCCAAGAGGGTGATCTAGTCTTACTCTATGATCAGAAACACGACCTCTTGGGGGTAGGAACACTTCAACCATTATGGCTCTGTCCATATGTCATCACTAAGGTTATTTCTAAAGGAGAATATGAACTTCAGGACTATAATGGAAGCCCACTCACCGAGCCCCACAATAGGCTCTATCTTAATGCTGTACTGGGAATTTGCTTTGTTATTTTATGTATATAAGTTTTGTATTTTTCTCTTGTGTCTAGAATGTTTTGGATTTTTTTGAGTAATTTTCTCATACAAGTCTCTTTTTGCATGATGTCTTCTTCAACCTTTCCATACATTGGATATGTGGATGGTGCTAGTCATCACACACGACACATCACGTCAGCTACTTGGGTCCTCTATACACCTAAGTCAGAACTACTTGGTTACGGGGGAATCTTCCTTAGCGATGCCACCAAAAATATTTCTGAGTATATGTCTATTATCTAGCTCCTCACTAAAGTTGCATCTTGCGAAATCTCTAATCTGGTGATCTGGTTAGATTCCCAGCTAGTTGTTATGCATTTCAACAATCATTATCACATTCAACATTTTGTTTTATTACGTTATTTATTAAGGGTACGCCTTATAGAAATTAAATTTGAATATATTTTTTTTGAACACAATCCTAGAGAATCTAATGCATTGGTTGATTCATTAGAAAACTATTTATTGGGTTGGAATCTGTCACATTTATTATAAAAAGAGTCATGCATGAGTGTACATTTTTGCATCATAAAAACTACATAAAAATAAAAATACATCATCATAAATTACCAAAATATATTTGTATATATATATATAGTGTTTCTAGTTGTTTTACATCAAAAAAATCCTCAAAACTTGGGTGTTTTATACAAAAATGGCTCCACTAAGCCTCACTATGACATTGAAACACCTATGCCTACTCCTACTGAGCATGCTGCTCATGATAGCAGATAAATAATCTAGCTAAACTCCTTAGAGGCACCAAAAAAATCTTCGGCACACCCACTGTATGTCACTGTAGGTGGGAAGGGATCTCCCTCATGGGAAGAGGCAACACACCCATACTCAAACCTTTGAGGCTCCTAGCAACCTCATGCAAACTCTGGGTATCATTCCCCTCTTCAGCGACTGCCACAACCTCTGCTGCTACTCCAGCCCCAGGTAGTTTCATACCTCGCCTTGCATAGCGAAGGGCTCCAACTGGTTGTACACGTGGCACATCTGTGTGAAGCAAACACTTCATGTCAGAAATTAATTTCACCCATTAAAAAGAAAATTTGCATAAATATTCAAAAGACATTTATGATCTTACCTATTACCCCCACTGAGTTTTAGGTGGCAATCTTATCTCTGGATCTCTTGTTAGGTTCATCCCAGCATAGGGATAATCCTCAATCATAATAATCTGGCCGCTAAGTGACTCAAAGAATGCACCATCCAAGAAGTGCCAAATCAGACCCTCTCTAGTCTGAGACATTGGAGTGGACCATCGACCCTGTCTAGGATCCCTGGGTCCAACTATGTCCATGAGAATTCAAGGCATAATTAAGGGCACTCTCTCTAGTATGAATAATACAAATAATGTACCATACACAAATTCTCTTTGGGCATGGGTCTTGCAAGCTGTAAGCTCCTCTCTAACACTATAGGAAACACCTTCACACTATAATATTCCCAAATGGGAAAAGTAGGAATATAGTGCAAAAAATTGGAACAATATTGTAGATAATCATTTATAAATAAAGAGGCCAATATGGAGACCTTTCATATGTTATTAAAACATAAAAATATGTGTAAAATATAGCCCATAATATGCATAAAAAGAAATACAAGCCTCCAATGAACAAAATCCCTCAATAAGAGGTGATGCAATCATGTAGAAAAGCTAGAAGACCCTTACAATGTTATTTTATTAGCTCTTCTATAGAAAATTATTATACATCAGATCTAGAGCTGATATGTGCTCCAAAAGTTAGATCTATATCAGATCCATGCACTATACAATATCCTTTATAAAACCCCTCAATGGTTTTCAGCAAAACGACAAATACAAGTTGTAGATCTGAGATCTAAGACTGCAGATCTACTGAAAAATACATATCTGGAAAGTGTGGATGATCTGATATGATCATTAGAATAGCCTCCTACAATAGATCCTCAAAGTGAAACGCATATCCCCTTCACTAGAAAATCATCTCTCCAAATGGTGTGCCAAACCACCCTGCAACTCCTTCTACATAAATAACGTATATTTGGAAGTAAATTGTGCTGCAGGGATCAAAATATAGTTGGCCTGATGCCAAGATCTAAAAATGAGCTCAAAGCCCTTCAATACTGTCCTCCCAATGAAGTGGAAACCTCCTCCACTGAAAATGAGCACTGAAATGGCCTAGATATAAATATCTAGTCTCCACTTGTTGTAGCTTGCAAAAATAACCAAACCCTCAATAGGATCTATGCTATAGTTGAAAGAAGAAGCTTGGCCTTAAGCTAGATAGTGTAAAATGTAGTGCAAGGCTCCTCCAATAGCTCCTCAATGGAAGAGGTGGGATTCCCGATCAGGAACACCCTGTGCTAAACAACAAGAGAAATATATATGTCTAAACAGACCATATATTCAGAAATATCATATCCATCAACAACCTTCATATGGCTGGAATCCTCTTCCTTAAATAGAAAATGAGTTTTCAAACCCTAAGCCCCATCGAAAAAGATCACTACATTCACACAAAGCATCTCCATCTAAAACTGTGATGTCCCTCATTGATGACCACTCCTCCATGATAATGCTGTTGATTAGTCAAGGTTGACCCAGTCAAAGTGATCCAACCCCTTTCACACCAAGGGTGCTTTAATTAAGTTGCCAAGATTTGTCTCTTTCAAATTTGGCATTGATTTATTCATTATTAAGGAGAAATATGGACCTCCTTTTCCCTCTTATTATTTAAACACAGCGGAAAAAAAAAATTGAATATTCCCACTAGCTCATGACTAATTGGGAATATTACACACACCAGTCAAATACTTGTGGCTACTAAAAATCCAATGCCAGTAACAACTGGGCCTTAGTAGCCACATGCTGACTCTTAGCTCCTGCCAAATGTGCAATCATCCAAGTAAGAGAAATCAAAGGTATATACGCTATCCGTGCTATAGGTATCTTGTTTTTCATTGGCTCAATGTTATACACACAGTGAGCCTGAATCAATCCTAGGGTGGTGCGAGGATCAAATCTTGATCCTGTTAAGATAGGTGTAATATCCCAAAAGGGAGAATGCAATATTACAAAAACATAATATAAGAACTGCAATAGTGTAAAAAAATAATCTAAAGACACCATACGAATGTAAATAATATTTGAGCCATTTTTTTATATAGGAGGTGGATAAACAGTACAACAGTGCTCAAAATATGAGACACTCAAGCCAAAGAGATGACCTAGAATGACCCTAAAATGCTCCCACAAGAGGGACTGCATAACTGCTGGAAGGAATACTGCGCTATCCCTGCTTGAAATAACGGGACTCCAACTACTAAAAAAATATAAAAGTGTAGATCTAGAATTTTTGGAGCTTCGATGATACTGAAGCTTAAGATCTATGATCTATGATGAATACCCAAGATAACCTCGAAAGGGTTTCTAGATCTAACAATATTGGAAAATCACCCTGTTAGGCCCTGCAACTATGATTGCTGGGTATGAAGATCTGAATCATAATCTAAAGAATGATGGCTGCAATATGATGTGCAATCAGATATATGCTTGAAGGGATGATCCCTTCACTAGATCCTCAAGTTAGGAGCTCAAGATCTAGCTCATCCAATAT
This sequence comes from Pinus albicaulis, assembly GCA_034641835.2. Lineage (NCBI taxonomy): Eukaryota > Viridiplantae > Streptophyta > Pinopsida > Pinales > Pinaceae > Pinus > Pinus albicaulis. Next base: position 234,230,985 of record CM076572.1, read on the forward strand.
CCTCCACTGAATACAGCTGTTGAATACACAACAGCTGAAGAAAAATGTGCTGTCAGAGAGGAAGGCTCTATAGCGCAGTGCTATATGCTGCAATGAAGCTCCTGAATGATGGAAATAGTGTGCCCAAAGTGAGGATATGGTCCCTAAAAAAATTTCCAGCTGAAATACTATAAACTTCCTTCCTCGAATAGATCTACAGGACTAGACTGCGCAATCCTTGAGGGGACCACTACTGCATGGAGTTAAAATCTAATGGCTTGAATGCTAGATATAGATTTGCTGCTCCTAGAAGACTGAACTTGAAGAAAAAGGTGAAAGGAAGAATCCTCCACCAGTTTCCTAGCTTAAATGATAGAAACAACCTCCTCCTCTAAAAACCTAAACAATTAATGCGTTATTCTTGAGAATGAATGTGCATATGAGAGTGGCTGAATGTGGCACCAATGCCCAATGATGAATGGATACTCAATAGAAACCTTCCCAGAGTAGGCACTCGAAGACCCCCGTGGGTAAGGGTGGGATTTATGCTCGAAAACACTCGTGTGCTAAAGAGCACAACAAACTTAGCTAAACAACATAAGTGTGCATAGAAATGTCACAAGAAAAATCTAGTTCTAAACAAATAAAAATTAATAATACAAAAGCCTACCTTCTATTGTGGCTCCATCTTCCTTATATAATTTGTGAGCCTTCCATAGCCCCGACCCACCTCATAACTTCGTTGTACATGTGGCCACTAGCCTCCATGAATACTACATTTCCTATCCATGTTCTCCATGATCTCTGCATTTATTTTCCACTCTCTCCATCGTGAGTGCATTAAATGCACCACTTCCTCCACTATCTCATAATTAGTGCTCTATGATCTTACTTTTAATGCACTATGATCTCAGTTTACTTCCTCCAAGATCTCCATGATCTATCATTAATGTGGCATGATCTCCACTCTTCCTTCATTGAAGAAGTTGCTCCGCTACTCCGTAATGCAGATATAGCTCTAAAATATCCACATATACACATAAAAAGTGGATTTTTTTCATTTATGGGGTTTATGGGTCCCTCCACCCTCTTATTTACTTACTTAATTAAGAAAATTAAGAACTCTAATATTCTAATTATCTGATGGAAAATTGTGAATATTACAGTCCTCCCCGCCAAAATGTTGCTTATCATCAAGCAACTGCAAAAGTGGATGATACAACAAACATCCTCCCTCCAAATGGCATCCTCATATGGAAGGCCTCCCCATCTGCTACAATATGTAATGCATGCCCAACTCCAAATCTACCTCTCTAGAATGTCTAGAATGGCCTCCAATAGAAAATTTAGATGCCTTTCCTCATCAATGAATCTCTAAGTGGAAACCATATGATGTCCATAGATCTCCTCTATACATGAGATACATGAAGTAAAGTGGTCTCTTCCCAAAGTGGAAATCCACAACTCATGAAATATCTCTCCAACCCATGTTACATAGAGTAGATTACATCTTTCAATTTTCTCATCATTAGCCCTGTTGGCCTTGTAGGATCCAAGCATCACATCAACATAGTGAAAAGAAAGAAGTAGAAAAATATGGATGAACGTATACAATGTCAAACCATATTCTCCCAATAACAACCACCACAACAAAGACTTCTTCTTCCATGCTAGATCATCATGAAACCAAGAAAGAGAGCCATACTCTCTCAATAGAAGCCACCACAACAATGCTTCTTTCTACCACACCACATCACCATTGTAACAAATGTAGTGGCCATATTATCTTAAGAGAAGCCACCAAAACAATGCCTCTTTCTACCCCATCACATCATCATTGTACCAAGTTCAATGACCATAATCCCCCAACAAAATCCAATGCAGTAAGTCCTCTTGTTTCCATCCTCCATCAATGTCATGCAATGTATGGGGATAAATCAGCCCATACCATCTCAAGAGTAGCCAAAGAAACAAGGATTATTTATTCCATCTTACATCATCATGATGCAATTCATGGAGAAAAAAAATACTGATTTTCATGTGGAATGTCACATAAGAACAATACAAACAAGCTCCCTACTGCCACATCATGTGAGTGTTATGCCTTGTTCCAAACCCAAATACATACATGAACATGAGATACACCCCAAATAAAAGTACATTTATAGACATGAGACATGTCCCAATAAAAAGAAAATATATGGACATAAGATATATCATGTGATGTCCAAACTCTCTCATCAATAACCAGTGCAACCATGCATCCTGCTGCTGCATGTCATCAGTGATATACATGGCATGGATCATGAAAATGTGAGATGTTGGGTAGTACCCATACTCATCCAAAAGCAACCAGCATAACCATGATTCTTGCTACCCTATATCATAGATCTACAAGAATTTTGGCAACCTCTTTCTCCTCATCTAGATCCATTCATCCCAATGTGGATGATGAATCATGCCAAGATCAATATTTGTATCCATCCAAGGTATAATACCAACATCCTCCATTTGAATAACTTTTCACTCCATGAAATGTTGAAGTGCATCTCCTTTGAGGTCTCCATGATATCCTCTCATCAATGGCCCATTGTAACCCATAAGGCTCCATACATGCTGTAGGTAGAATCTCCTCTTTGAGCTATGAGGAGAACATCAAGAAAAACTCATATTGACAATGGAAAGTACTCTCCATCACAATATTTCTACCATATATCATCTTTCCTCCAGTGCCTCATGAGTGAAGCTGTCTTCGGGATGCTCCAAGAATAATGGGGCCCTCTTCTCATCACTTATGCTAAGTGACAATGTTGTGGATCTGCATGGTGATACATGTGCTGTCTCATGGTCACATACCATTCTAAACTCATAGTTCAGCACTGCACTGAATAGGACTGTGCTCCTCCCATATTCTGCAACTCCACACTTCAACACAAAGTGTTGGGTGTAGCTCAACCATGACAAACTGGGATAGAAATACATCTTCTCCTTGATAAAATCAAGGGTCCTCTGTGCAGTGATAATTTTCTGCTCCAAATCAGCAAGGTGCTCTAATCCTTAGTTATGCACTTGCCCTGATAGCATGGTCTTAGAAATATCAATATGAGGTACTAAAATAATATGAGATGAAATTATATGCAAACCTTGGATAAGCTGAATCTCGGGAACATCTTGCACGTCTACAAGAGTTCCTCCAACCGGTGCAATGGTCTCTCCAAGTACTGGTACTAATGATGGTTGCTCTTCTACTATACCAACGCTGGTATCTGCCTCCTCCTCCTCATGCATATCATGAATCATGCATGGGACTCAAACTTTCAAGAGATCAAGACCATCTTGGAAAGATGCAAGTGTTCCTCCTCCTGATGTGAGTACTTCTTCATCTGGTGGTGGTGGTAGAGGCTCATCCTCCTCAGTAATAATAAGGACATCTTCCTTTTTCTCTATATGTACTATATCCTCAATGATGGGAGATGTCACTATGTGATATGTATCCAATTTATTTCTACAAAATTCTTCTTCAGTCTTTGTATAAAATCGGCATAAGCAGACACTTTCATATGTGACAAATGACTGAACCACCAACCTCCTGCTTCACCTTATAAGTACAATGCTGCAATATCCATAGCCTCTCTTTCTGCTATAGAATATAGAAGAAATAATGTATCTAACTCTTCCCTCCAAGCCCTCAATGTTCTTGTGGAATATCCATCAAATGTAGGCAAGAAGAATCTATGCCTCTTTCTTCCATCACTGCTACAGGATCTCCTCTCCTCTTTGAGTTGAAAAAAATATTGGAGATTTAGATTCTCCTTGAAATCTCTAGGCTTTGATTTGTAATTAGATAGATATTTACTTAGGGTCTCATACCCCAAGTCTCCTTCATATTCACACCATTCCCCTTCCTTCTCAAAGAAAGTGGATCTAGTAGAATGATGTGAAGCTCTTTGCTTCTCCAGTTGCTTCTTCTGCTGATAGGAAGTGCTAGGACCTTCCTCATCAAATCTTATTGGATCATGCCTTTGCCTTTCTCTCTTCATTTGATTGACATCCTTGGAGAGATATTGCATGGATCTAAAGAGAAGAGCGGAAAAACTGTAATCCTCCTTCATTGTATATCTCTACTCTATGTTTCTTCTTTTGATACAAAAGATGAAGTGTCCACAAGCTGAGCTAAAGATCATGCTCTGATACCACTGTAATATCCCAAAAGGGGGAATGTTGTAATACAAAAACACAATATAATAACTCCAACAATGTAAACAAATAATCTAAATACAACATACAAATGTACAAAATAGTTGAGCCATTTTATTATATAGGAGGTGGATAAACAACACAATAATGCTCAAAATATTGTTGAGAATTTGGAGGGCTATAGATTAATACAAATTATCTTCTTGATAACTACTTGTGATCTTACTTATGTATTTCTTCTTTCACTTAGTTAATCTTTCATCAAGTCAATTATCAAAGTACTTAGTAAAATGTAGAGACACAATTATTTTCACTTGTAACTGAGTATCTTGAAGTGTAGTTAGGAAGGTAAATCTTTGATTTACCTTCCTTACTTGAGATCTATGTACTTTACAAATTATTTCCTTAAATGCTATAATATAAGAGATATCCTTATTATATCCTTCATTCAATTCCTCAATCCTCTAGTCACTTCCCCAATTCCTATCCTTCAACTACTTCTGTAAACTACGTCCTTTAGTTACTTCCGAAATTGTATCCTTCAGTTCTTTCTTCCTTCAGAAAAATCCACATTCAAATTTGTTCTTAGAACTGATCCATTTTAAACACTGTCACGTTCAAACTTATCCGCATGCAATATTTTCCTTAGATCTGTTTTGTTATACCATCTCAAACTATTCCGCAATTTCTTTCTTAAGCTTGCACTAATCCACAAATTCTGTTCTTTCTTCCATGTTGTTCCCTTTAGACTTGACCGTAATTTTTCCTTTAAATATCCGCACTAACTCAGAGAAAAGTCCGCAAATATGTGTATACAAATGATCCATAGTGTAGTGTATATATAGTGCACTATTCTTGCCTCTAGGCCGACCATTCAATCATTTATTGAGCCGACTTCATAACAAAGATTTAGGCCGACTGTGTTGAGAGAGAGGAGTTCTTCACGGTATGTAGTGATTGTCTTCCAGCGTTGTTATTTGACCTTCTACAATATCTTGGGGCATATTAGGCTAGATCCTATATGACTCTTAACTATATTTTGTACTTAGAAGACACAAACCTAATAGACATCAAGAAGAAGTCTATTAACCTAAACAATAAAATCTTACTCATGAAACCCATAAAGTAAGTACAACAAAATGCATTTTATTATCTTTGTCTTCTTCTTTTCATAATTAAATTGTCAACATGAATACCAACCTAGTTACATTTTACAACACTCCCTCTTAACTAGGGAGGTATTCATATAGTTACATGATTTCTTTCAAACTTAAAGAATCTCATAAGAAAAATCGGATTGGTAATCGCGTTTGTATAGAATCATATCAACCAGCATTGTACTAGTGCAAGGCCTTGACTAACAACCCCATCTCTTCTACGAGACAATGGGCTTCAATTCTGGAAAGACACATGAATTATAGACACCTTCGTCATTGTCTCTCCAAGGTACATACTCCACCTAGGTGTTCACAAAGTATGACCTTCCTGGACTATTCTTCTCTTGGGTAGCTAGCCCTCAAAGAATATCGGTCCCTGAATACTCTTATCTTGAATTCCTGATCACATTCTCAAAGAGTATCAAATGCCAGATGATTACCCAATCCTTCATTCTATCTTCCCAAGACCATAATGATGTGTCTATCTCTCCCTCCCAGGGAGAACCTATTCCACAAGGGAATTTACTCATTCTTATACAAAGAATATACCTAAGCTCATCTGATACATATTTATGCAGGAATGCAACAGAATAAACATATTACCATAAATAAAAAGATGCAGCGGAAATAAAACTTCATTTCATTAATATCAAAGAACTAAAATTTGCTTACAGATAGAATGGAAATAAAACTAGCTAGGGCACTGGTAGCTATCTTTGAGAAGAGATATGGCAGCTATAGGCCTCTGAACTGAGTTAAAATGAGGCTCGAGGGCCTATTTATTATTTATACACAATGGGAAATCCTCAACAGCCAAAACCATAACCCTAGGAGATGAAGCGCCAAAACTATGGGCCCCGTTTGGGTAAATTGGTGTTTCAACTTCCCAGGGGCGTAACTTTGGCATACGATCTCTGTTTGATGCGTACCATACCTCGTTAGAAAGATCTATCTAAGGAATACAAATTTTTAACAAGAAACATCAATCCATGGACCCATGTTGCTCTCTTTTTTCCCAAAAAACGTCGTTTAGGGCCTCAAAATTGCTCCGGAAGTTCAGGACCCGAAAAACTGGTAAAAGTAGTAAGTTGAGCCGAAACTGAAAAACTGAAAGAGATAATGGTGGGGCCCCAAGTGGAATAGGTGGGTGACCACCAATATCCACTTGGATCATCATCCTTAGGAATTACCAAGTTTATTCCAAGTAAGAAACTTACCATTAGGCTCCCTCTTAACCAGGGACCTCCAACAACAATGATGAGACACCCAACTTCTCATGAAGAATTCTTGTCCTCGATGTCATGCATTTTGATATTGAGGAATATCCATATTTTAGCTTCACAGATCATCCATCATCTTTTGGTCAAGTCAGTTGTTAGAAAGTGATTCAATAGACTTCCCATCTGGTCCACTTGCTATGCCATGTTGCTTTCTTTAGAATCATCTCAAGGATCATACATACTTTCTTATGATTAGCAGCCCTACACAAGTTCATCCAGATAAGTATATACATATGAACTTTTAGAAAAAAATTTAACTTAGTGATGATCTTTCACCATGACACCTTCTTATAGGCATCGACATCCTTTATACATATTGACACATCTCCTGATGATATGTTTTTCCAAGGTCTTCTTCTATACTAGACTTTCGTCAAAGTCTACATATCTTCCCAGGAGATCTCCTAGTCACATCTTCTTGGCCTCTGAAAGGTATCTGCCTCAAAAAATGGTTGCATTTCATGATTTATTCATTTTTTCACATTTTCATTCCCAGGGACTTTTAGTAGCCACCTCATATACCATGAGGACATATTATTTTCATATGTCCGTGCACTGAGAGATAATATTTTTATAGATCATACTTCTCAATACAAAAGTTCATTACCTGCAACCATATGACATGACTTCAAAACATCAATGTTAGCATATAATTTTTCATACCTCATACCTGTTTTTACTTAAGTCATCCTGTAGGGGTTTCTTTTGAATGAAGGGCTTCATTTCTTTGACTTGTTTCATCAATATGTCATCACATCTCAAAGCTTTGTACCCATGATGACCCTTGATATAATGATTTCTTTACTTGAGTAGGGAGGTTTTCCAAAAGCTGTTACACTGAGAGCTTCTTCCATGCTTCTTAATTTACATTACTATCATACAAACAATCAGAGATCACTTAAAGAGGAATATGATCTCAATCATAATAGAGATCTCTTGCTTCCTCCTTCTTAGATCTTTTAGTGTCGGGTTCTTCTCATTCATACGTGATATGAGCTTCTTCCTTTTTCCTTTTGACATTTCTAGATTTAGGACAATCTCTTTTATAATGTCCAAGTTCATCACATCCAAAGCATCGCACGTTGTCCATATTCATTCTTTTATTTTGAGGGCCAAATTTTCTGAATCTTCCTTTCTTCCTGTATGAGGCTGCAAAGGCATGATTTTCTTCACTTGATTTTGTATCAACTTTTGCCTTTAGTCTTGTTTCCTCTATTTTATATAGAGACCTCAAATCATGGAATGGAGTGGCTTCTTTCTTCCCATATAGACTAGAAGTGAAGCTTCCCCATTCCTCTGGTAGAGCATTCAATACCACTGTTGTCATCTCAGTGTCAGACATCACTTCTCCTAGTTCTTGTAGTTTATCTCTTATTTCAAAAATCCTCATAAAGTATGGGACGATTCCTGCTTCCTTTGATAATTTCATTTTGTAGAGTTCTTGTCTTAGAGAGATTGCTTCTCCAGTAGTACTCACAGAGAATAACTCCACTAGTTTCTCATATATTTGTTTTTTAGTCTTTAGTTTTGATACATAGGGAATGAGAGAGTCTTTGATGGATTCTATGGGAATCCTTTGGGCTCTAATTTCTCCCTTCATGTACTTGGCATGGGCTGAAGTATCTTCTTTTGGAGGTTGAATAGTAGATCCTTCGATATAGTCCATTACTTCGTCTTCAACTAAATTCAATTCTATTCTCTTCTTCCATGCACTGAAGTTCGATGATCCAACCAGCTTGTTGCTTTATTTGAAAAAATACATCTTGATAGATATGTTCATGAATACTTACTTGAGTGGTCTTGCTTGCAGCTCTCTTTATGTTGATGAAGTCAAGAGTTTATTTTCTTCAAAGTTGTTGTTCTTGAACCCTTGAATAAAATGAATATCTTCAGAACTTGTGAATCTCCTTCAAACAATGTTATGAGTGCAAGGATTAATGAGATAATCTTGTCATATAAACTAGTTGGATAGTATTTCTTGTAGATTGGTTTGTCTTTTCAGTCCAGAATTTGATCCTTGCTTCTTTAAGTGACTTTTTTGAAAGTAGCCCTTATATTCAGTACCTTAGCTCTGATACCATGTTGAGAATTTGGATGGATATAGATTAATACAAATTCTCTTCTTGATAACTACTTGTGATATTACTTATGTATTTATTTTTTCACTTAGTTAATCTTTCATCAAGTCAATTATCAAAGTACTTAGTCAAATGTAGAGACATAATTATTTTCACTTGTAACTGAGTATCTTGAAGTGTAGTAAGGAAGGTAAATATTTGATTTACCTTCCTTACTTGAGATCTCTGTCTTTTACAAATTATTTCCTTAGATGCTATAATATCAGAGATATCCTTATTATATCCTTTAGTCAATTCCTCAATCCTTCAGTCACTTCCGAAATTCCTATCCTTCAACTACTTCTGTAAACTACGTCCTTTAGTTACTTCCGAAATTGTATCCTTCAGTTCTTTCTTCCTTCAGAAAAATATGCATTCAAATCTATTATTAGATCTGATACCTTTTAAATGATGTCACCTTCAGACTTATCCGCATGCAATACTTTCCTTAGATCTTCTCTGTTATACCATCTCAAACTAATCCGAAATTGATGTCTTAAGCCTGCAATAATCCACAAATTTTGTTCTTTCTTCCACGTTGTTCCCTTCAGAATTGACCGTAATTATTCCTTTAAATATCCGCACTAACTCAGAGACAAGTCCGCAAATCTGTGTATGCAAATGATCCACAGTGTAGTGTATATATAGTGCACTGTTCTTGCCTCTAGGCCGACCATTCAATAATTTATTGAGCCGATTTCATAACAGAGTTTTAGGCTGACTATGTTGATAGAGAGGAGTTCTTCACGGTATGTAGTGATTGTCTTCCAACGTTTTTATTTGACCTTCTACAAGATCTTGGAGCATATTAGGCTAGATCCTATATGACTCTTAATTATAGTTGGTACCTAGAAGACACAAACCTAATAGACATCAAGAAGAAGTCTATTAACCTAAATAATAAAATCTTACTCATGAAACCCATGAAGTAAGTAAAAAAAAATACATTTTCTTATTTTTGTATTCTTCTTTTCATAATTACATAGTCAACATGAAGACCGACCTAGTTACATTTTACAACAAATTTGAGATGCTCAAGCCAAAGAGATGGCCTAGAATGACCCTGAAATGCTCCCATAAGAGGGACTGCATAACTACTGGAAGGAATACTGTGTTGTTCCTACTACAAATGTCGGGACTGCAATTTCCAAAAAAATATAAAAGTTTAGCTCTAGGCTCTATGATGACTACCCAAGATAACCCAAAAAGGATTTCCAGATCTAACAATCTTGGTAAATCACCCTCTTAGGCCCTACAACTATGACTGTTGGGTATGCAGATCTGAATCATAATCTGAAGAATGATGGCTGCAATATTATGTACAATCAAATCTACACTTGAAGGGTTGATCCCTTCACTAGAACCTCAAGCTAGGAGCTCAAGATATATCTCCTCCAATCTCCTCCACTGAATACAACTGCTGAATACACAAAAACTGAAGAAAACTATGTTGTTCGAGAGGGAGGCTCTATAGCCATATGCTAGATGCTGTAATGAAGCTCCTAAATGATGGAAATAATGTGCCCAAAGTGAGGATATGGTTCCTCACAGGATTTCCAGCTAAAATACTAGAAACATCCTTCCTCCAATAGATCTACAAGTCTGGACTACGCAATCCTTGAGGGGATTGCTACTGCATGGAGGTAAAATATGATGGCCTAAATTATGGATATAGATATGATACTCCTAAAATATTGAACTTGAAGAACAAGGTGAAAGGATGAACCCTCCACTGGTTTCCTAGCTGAAATTCTAGAAACAACCTCCTCCTCTCAAACCCTCAATCATGAATGTGTTATTATTGAGAATGAATGTGCATATAAGAGTGGATGAATGTGGCACCAATGCCTGATGATGAATGAATTCTCAATAGAAACCTTCCCAGAGTAGGCACTCAAAGTCCCTCGTGGGTAAGGGAGGGATTTCTGCTCAGAAACACCCGTGTGCTAAACAATAATGCAGACTTAGCTAAAAAACTTAAGCGTGCATAGAAATGCCACATGAAAAATATAGATCTGAATAGATCACAAATAATAATACAAAAGCATGCTTTCTATTATGCCTCCATATTCCTTGTATAATTTTTTAGCCTTCCATAGCCTTGGCCCACCTCATAACTGCGTTGTACATGTGGCCACTAGCCTCCATGAAGACTGCACTGTCTCTCCATGTTCTCCACCATATCTGCGTTTAATTTCCACTCTTTCCATCATGAGTGCATTAGATGCACCACTTCCTCCATTATCTTATCATTAGTGCTCTATGATATTAATCTTAATGCACCATGATCTCAGTTGGCTTCCTCCAATATCTCCATGATCTATCATTAATGTGGCATGATCTCCACTCTTCCTTCATTGAAGAAGCTGCTCCACTACTCTGTAATGTAGATATAGCTCTAAAATATCCACATACACACATCAAAAGTGGATTTTATTCATATATGGGGTTTATGGGTCCCTCTACCCTCTTATTTAATTATTTAATTAAGAAAATTAAGAACTCTAATACTCCAATTATCTGATGGAAAATTGGGAATATTACACTAGGCCTTAGTCCTCTACATGATAGGCTGGTAAGAAAATAGATGTCCTCTTTTTCTATCGAGATATCGTGACCCCAAATATGAAACACATGATGATGCTCATCCCACCGCTGGATGATTTAGCTCAGAAGGTCTTCCTGCCCTTTCATCAGTTCAAGTTTGGCATACTTTAAAAATGCGCATCTTCATAGAACTAACAAGCATGATGGATCGATAATCATCTCTTTTTCCTCTCTCTTGTGTTCTCTTTCACCCCAGATACTCATGGTAATGGATTAGTACCTTCATAATACAAATTTTCAATGGATTAGACACTAGCTCAATCACTTGGAAAACAATAAAACATTACTTGATTTTGTTTTGGGCAGCTAACATAACCAGCTATGTAGAACATGGCGTGTTAATGCCCTCTCCCTTAACAGGTAGAGCATTTAACATGGCCCAGTCACTGGGTGACCACGTTAGCTCCCTAATCTATATAAGGCTTGACCAAAAATCAAATTTTTACTAGTAAGAATCATGAAAAAACTAATGAAAAGTAGGATAAGGGTCTAAGCTCCTACCTGGAACTGACAAAATTAAAAATACTTGCTCAAATTGTCCACAATCAAGTGTGGAAGTTTTTCCCTCTTGCACACTCCAAAGCTCTTTCACCATATGAAAATAGTGAAAATGAAGGCATGCTATCCTTCTTATAGACACTCTGGAGGTATGAATCACTTTAGTTTTGATGTAACTATTCATTATTATGTCAATATTACCTATGCTCTGATGATTTGCCAATGTTTTTTTGCAGAGTTGACCACACTTGACCGATATCGAGCCTTATTTTTAGGGAATTTTTCTAGCTCGTAAAACTGAAAAAACCCCAAGTTTCCTTCTTCAGGCTCTTTAAACTCTCATGAAGGATATTATGAGCCATTATTTTTCCATATTTTTCTAGCTCTTTTAAAACCAAAAAAGAAACCAAGTTTTTATTTGTTGGACTCGTTAAAATATCAGGAAGAGCATTGAGTTTTTCTTCGTCTGAATCATTAAAATTTAACGAAGAATATTGAGTTTACTTCGTCTCCTCGTACCCATAAAAAAATGAGGTATACATCCATTGAACATAGGTTTATCACTTTAGCCAGACTCAATGGAATAAATTATAAAAAAGGAATGATTTTGGGCATACTATTAACCCTTTTTTGCACCCGGTCATCAAACATGACAAAGGTAACCCCTTGGAGTTGTGTTTTATGATCTCTTTCAGACTCCCTAAATATGAAAATATCACTGAGTTTACCCTTCTGGACTCATTAAACCTAACCAGATGGGATAAATTTTGGGACAAAGTAGAGACTCACTCTTTATACTTTGAAGGATGATTTCGCAGAAACACCTTGAACATGGCACTCCTCATAAAGCTCCTTTTCACTAGCTTCTCACTGAACCCTACCATTCTATGTGTTTAGCCTTCATACTCTGATGTTCCTGAATATTTGAATCCTCACACTATTTGTTGTTATTGAGTCTAAGCTTCATGGTACCCTATATGTCATGCCTTATATTATTAAGGAGATCAAGCTATCTACTGCTTCCTGTATCAAACCTGTCGTCATATGCCAAAAATCATTTTCCCGTTGTCTATTTACACCATTGCTCTATACTATCTTAAAAAAAAAAGTCATCTTTCTCTTGTTTCATGTAAACTAATCTAGGAAATCTCATTTCCTACCTTTTCACATATCTCTTCCTATCAAATTCAACATCTTATCTAGGAAGGCAATCCAGAAACATATCAATACCCTGGAACTTGCATACCTCACTGGTAGGTTACCTTGTGTTTTATTGAGGGTTTTCATCATTGGCTCCCGGTCTAATAATTCTACGAGTGTTCAACATCAACACCATTTTTCACACTCGCTAGATTGTACTGGGCATATTGGATACCATCATCCTTATCGGTGGCCATCCTCGTGTCTGTTAACAATATTCATCATTGAATGGTAATTAGATTATTTCTGAAATGTTAGAATACAAATCCTTTATTCACATGTGTAGAAATATGCAGTTTATGGATGTGACAACCAAGACTTTGGGTAGAGGATTACATCACTAAGCTTTGTTTCCTCTTCCAAATTGCATATATAGTTTTCGGAGATAGCTTACTAGATTGATCCTGTCATGACACAAGCTTCCACATTTATCTTATCAGTGGAAATAATGGTCATATCTCTTCCTATAGAAATCAGTCTAATACAACTACTAAGCATGGGAATGCCCGACTCAGGACACATTTATATATATTTTTGACATATGTTGCTTGTTTCAGGTTTCCCATAGTCCTGCAACTCCTCTCTCTCTCTCTCCCCCCCTCTACTACACATATATAAAGTATTTCAGCCATCGTCTTCATCTCTGACCCCACACTTTAGGGGGGATCTGTTATATTGAAAATTACCTCCTCATCGGATCACAGGAGAAGGATATATGGATGGAAGAAATTGACCAAGACAGAGACCTATTTTGCTATGGTAACACACCCTAGAAACTTCTAGGTTTAGTTATAATGCTTTCCTACTTCCTGTAGGGAGTGTTAGTGCCTAGGTTAACACCCTATTTTTCCTAAAGGGCCACATTACCTATGTTCCATGAAGAATGAGGGGTGGATTTCGAGGTAATTGACAGACATTTTTGGCTTTTTCTTGAAGAGCCAGTCCAAAAAGTTAGCAAACTGTAGTACAGACCTCTGATTGGACATTGCTAAACCTAACTAAGCATCCAAAAATGGAAAATCTATAAAATCATGGAAACATCATGAGTTTTCCCCTAATGATACTAATGGATAATAATGGCAAGGTTTTTCCTCCAAAACTCTTATAAATTGGAGGCAAGGGCTCATTGTCAAAGGTCGAAAGGTTGATTGTGTTATGGAACAAACTTTTGTTAGTGCGAGGTTTCATTATTGGCGTAGTTAATTGAGAAATATTTTCCTAAGCATTGTCACGTTAGGATATTGGAGAGAGAGAGCTTGGAGTTGAAGGACCGAGGGAGGCTTGATCAAGCCGATGGTTATAACCCTCCTTCATTTAATATAATAGAACTGCCTATATTTTGTCTGCTTGATATCTTATGAATGAATCTATTTCATTATTTGTCTAAGATATATGTTATAAGTGGCCTAGACTTATATTATTTCATGTTTTATTATATTCTTGTCTTTTATTGTTTATTGTGATAAAATTGTGAGTATTACTAGTTTCAGTGTTTTCTTACAGGATTCAGACTTGGATCTAGTGAGGTGAGCTTCTAGCACAATACCTTGAGCTCTCCAACATATCAACACTACACATCGAGGTAATACTTATCTATTCCATATTTTCAATCAAATACTTGTATGGACATGCATATATTTCATTTGTAAATGTTTCAGATAGTCTGATTGTTTGCCTTGAGTCCCGGGAAGGCCCGAGAGGTATCTTACTCCATCTACCACTTGTGCATTATACCCCTAAGCACTGTGGGATAACCCTACCATTCCTCATGGTCACAATGCACTTTTTGAGGCCTGATCTATATTTTGGAACGTAGAAATAGGGCCAAAAAATGAGTTCAACGCTATTTTGATGGGAAAGCTATGTTTTGGGAAAGGGGTAAATGTAGTATGGGGGGCATGTTGCAAGATGACGCTGAGGAATTTTGAAGCATGCCTTTAACTATGAATTTAAAAAACATAATGGTATTTTTCAATTATGGCAGAGTTGAAGTTGTCATGATGCGAATGTGACTTATAAACTCTTCGTGCATAGATTCAATGGAATTTGACAGTTAATGGGGTTTTGGCTCGTTATGGGGTTCTTGAGTTCTCTAAGAACCCATTGATGAGAGATGGTGAGCCTTTAATGTCAAGGATAATGAGCTAATGGGACCTAGACTAGGAGGCATTCATGGTACGGGGCCATAGGATCAAGCTGGAGATTTGGGACATATATTTTCTGACAGGAATACCTCCCTTGGGGATGGTAGGGGAGATAAATATAATGCTACCTTGTGGGAGACAAATAGGTGAGTTTGTGGATCATCATTGTATTCTGGGTGTTCGTGTACAGGGAATGAAAATTTAGATCAATGGCATAGAGAGTTTTCTGACATGATCTGCAACTGCAACAATGGTACAAATCCTGGGTAGTCATGCCTTTCATCACATCACTTGAGGGAAGATGATGATAGTAGATAGTGTGTTGGCAGGGACATACTATGGGTGGGCCTAGATGATGTTGTCGTCATTGAAACATAAATTGACCTTATGCAAGTGATGAACCAATGATAAATGCTCATTTTGGACATTTGTATGCTCATTATTCTTTGAGAAGATCCCTACCATCAGTCCACATGTACAAATCCTTTATGGGGGCCCACAGGAGCCTAGGATGCATTGCTAGGTGTAGCTACTGTGATGAGGTGGAGGAGGGGGAGTCAGACGAGTGTTTTGACTTGAGTTTTTTGGACATTGGGACCATATGCCATTGTACATAGATGACTATCCATACAGTGGCATGAACTATTAGGGTGATCCTAACTTGCCCCTACTGCCAGGACAAGCCTGTGGTATAGATAGTAAGTGAAGGTTAGTATATTTTTTGCTGCATTTAAATTTTTAGAAATTATGTATATGTGGTACTCATTTCCAAACTTGTGTCATGCAAGTATAGCACTAGTGAAACCAACATGATATACATGCCGAGCCATAGTGCATGGGGCTACAGATCAGGGTGGATTGACATCACAACATAGAACAGATAGTGATTCTTTGCTAGAGGACCTCTATCATAGATTCGACGTGCTTTGACCGAGGCGAATGAGCATAGATTGCATGAGTTAGAAGATCACTATACAGATGAGTGCATTGGTCTTCCTTCAGAGTGGCGAGGTATCACACGACACATAGCGATGGCCAATCAGGTAGTTCAATATTTACGAGATGGTGGTATGGAGCCATTAGCTTGAGAGCCTCCAGATGATAGTGACTAGGGATAGAGACATATGGTTCCCATTTTTTGGTTATGTAACATGCTATAGGCATGTCTGATGTATTTAGATTAGTGGAGTCCAAACACTTATATGTTTTTATATGATGATACATAATATGGTTATTCATATTTTGTGACGATTGTGGTTCACCATTTGTTTATGTTTATAGTTGCCTTCTTGTATGTGATAAATTCCAATATAGAATGTTATTATGGAATATACATGGTGATTTTGGGCTCTAGGAACATGAATGAATGTAATTAATTCAAATTCACATGCCAAAAGATTCACTCATAGGTATTTTATAAATAGGGCATGATTATGCACATGATAAATTCCATTCAATTGCATGAAAGGTACCTGGGAATCTAGAAGAACATAAAGATGAAGTATGAAATGATTAAGGGCTTCGACTGAAAAACATATCACAACATCATATTCGGCCTGGTTATTGGTGGTAGATCTAATGCATATGATGTTGGAATTAACTAATCAATGCAAAGGGGTGAAAATGGCCCAAGTTGTCGAGGAAATATTCTTGGAGAAGCGAATCACACCATCAGAATAAGTGATATGAGGTGTGGATGATGGATCCATCTAAAAGACATAAGAAGAAAAAATATGGGGGAGACAATGATGATTGAAAATGTTGACACCGAGATGATGGATATCTTCATCGATGAGGAGTTAGCGAGGGGCTTGATGTCAAGTATGTTGTCGAGCATTATGATTAAGATGGGGGGTGAATTTATGGGTTTTAAAAGAGGTTAAATCCATAACAAATTGATCATGGGTTTTTTATGAAAGTAAATATACACAATGGTGTATATCATCTGAAGGATAATCATGGGTGGTTATGGCTTCCATGATGTATTAATCTCAATGAAAGATGGGGGGACTGGAAGAAGAGAAACCACTTGATGTGGAGGAACTAAACGAAGCATCGTCATGAGAGATAAGGTTCACATGCGCATCAACAACAAGAGGGGACAATTGAATAGTATATGGAATATCTATCGATGTTAAGATTGGGGTATTTGACGAAGAAGGTTCGACTGAATCACGAAAAATTCCCACACAATGATCCCATGGATGACGATAAGTATAGAATACGAGCAGTGTTATCTGTCATGTCAACATATGGAGGAGGGATCACAATGTTTGGTTCCTGTTCTGGTTCAATAATGGTACCAGAATCTGTGGGTAGAGAAGTTTTGGGTTCACTACGAGTGACCTCTATTTCACAAAGCGCCTAACGGGTATTGCGAAAATATTTTAGATGAGGATAGTGGTAAGAATAGTGGCCAAAATTATCACAAAAATCACAAGGGTGATTTGTGCGTAATGATATTGTTTTCTTGGTTGACTCAGGTAAGGTGACATCAACCTATGGGATGTTAGAGTTGGGAAATGTATCGATGACCACCTCTTTGAGATGAGGGAGTTCATGAAAATTATTGGTGGCATGCCCAACAACATCACACAAAGCACACAAATGTGTTGACTTTGGAGGCTTAGGAGGAGCTGGAGTTGTTTGGGGTGTTTTGTATTTGTTTCCATTTTTTAGGGCTTTCCCCCCTCACTAGATGCTTTCACAACAGGTGATTAGGTGCCAATTGAGGTTGTTGTGGAATTGAAGCAAAAGAAGGGGAAGGCACAACATGTTGTATCGGGGTCAATTTTGTGTAAGGTTTAAGTTGATCAGTTGGAGTGTTTGAGGTGGGATCGGTTTACCAAACTAGGATCCCCAAATTAATGTTGGGTAAAATCAATGTAGCCATGATAGGGACAAAAAAAATTCTTGGCGGGGGGAATAAGAAAGGTATCTGACCCGAAGGATAATGGCCTGACAGAACTACTCCTAGATGGTTAAGGCTAGGAGGAACTGTTCTTGGTTGGAATAGATTCAGAGAGACACCAACAGAGGGATGTGGTACTTAAGGAATTATATCTGTATGCTGGGTTGAGTTGGGGACAACAGGTTGCGGAGGCACTGGATTTTGGATGGGCGTACCAAACCACTTGTGAGAAACCTGTGATGTTTGCAGCATGAAAACACTAGACGAGTTGAGCTCAGAAGGGGTAGGTGATGGACCATAGTGGGCACCAAGAAAAGCAGGATATTTATAGAATCCTAGTGAGACATTGGTGAGGGACGAGACAGTCATATCATGAGTCATGTATAAAATGTTGGATTGAGGAGAAGTCTGCACCTTAGGATCATAGTAATTCAGTTGATCAAGAATGACGATATTTCCTTTGTGGGGAAATCATATCTTATGGAAAACCACATATGAGACAACTGACATGGCATAAGTGTAACTACGACCAAGTTCAAGGATGTTGTAATACAATGGGGCATAAATAAATTCTATATCAGTGGAGACCGTCTTGTTGGAAACAATGATATGACAGTTGTAAAGTAAACCAAGGGGATGAGATGGGCGATTGTCCCATCCACTAAGAGTAATGGTGGATGGGGACATGTCTAGTGATTTACGTTGTTTCCAAACACTAGTGGAGGTGCCTTTGTTAGAGATACCTCGTTGTACAATGGTGTTTCTTATTGAGACTGGTATTTGAAAAGAAAAAAATGAAGGATGTGGGGGATGTTTTGATTGGTTAATGTCAAAGATGATCATGCGATCATATGAAGGATGAACAACACCCAAGGCATTAAGTAGATCTTTTCATTGGGATGGGAATGACTCAAGAACTTCGAGTGTCGACATGGAAGCAGGAGATTATGCCAAGTCATCTACTATGTTGTAAGTATGGGTGCCTTTGGCTAAAGAAACATTACAATATAATTTTCCTTTGGGTACCTTGGTAATAACCTATGCCTTAGGCGAAGGGATATGTAAGGTACCATTTGATGACAGAATGGACTTAGTGGAAAATTTTGGTTTGGACTCAGTCACAGACTTAGCGGGTGGCTTGTCATATTGGTGTGATCGAGTTTGCATATTGACTTACTCTATGTTGACCTCTTCATAATTCATCATGAGAATATGGTAATAACTAGGTTTTGGAGGTGGAAGCATTGCCTGCCCTTGTGTGGGTTGGGAAACTATGTATCCTTGGTGAGGAAATGGATTGGTAAGCACTGCAGGCTGAGATGATGTAGGGGCCAGAGGAAGTTGAGCCATGGGCTACTGTCCTCTAGAAGTACCTACTTGTGATTCCCATACTTGACACATTTGAGGGAAAAGGGGACAATCATGAGTATAATGGCCATATATGCCGCAACATGCACAAGGATTATTTTTATGAAGGGAATTTTTATGCTTGGGATGTTCACCCTATTTCTGGGTTGTGGGATTAGGTTGATTTCCCTAGGGTGGATTAGGTGGAGGAACCTGGTTACCCTCATTACCTTGGGAATGTTGATTCCTTTACCTTCTCCTCATTCTTCTTCTTGGTGTTGGGGGTATTGGATGCGCCTTTTTGAGTATACACTTGACTTCGAGGAGGTGGCTTCTATGGAAGAGGTTGAGGAGGCATGGGAGGCTGAGGCCCTTGTGCTAGAAGGGTTGGAGTGTTAGGCGGTGCATAAGGAATATATGGCAGAGGGGAAATATTTGCATAAACAGGTTGAGCACTAGTTAGCCCTGACATCTGTTGATGCGATTGGGGAAATAACAATGTTACCGATGAAATAGGTAACCTCATTGTTACCTACTTTTTGAAGTATCAAGAAAAACACCTGATTTTGAAAAAGTGGTGATGCAGAATCAAGAAAAAAACTTTTGAGCATGTTTTTGGCACTTTAAGTTTTTTTTCATTTTGTTTTTTTTTTTAAATTTTTTTTTTTTTAAGTGATGTTTTTTATGCCGATTTTGAATAGTGGTGGTGTATCATCACCAACGTTTTTTTATAGGATTTATTTTGACACTATAGATTTTCTAATGTCTTCTTCTTCTGTGAGATGTTTATTTTTAAGTGCATTTATGTACTTGTGTTTTAAAAATTAAAAAAAATATTTTTTTTAAAAATAAAAACTTGTAATGATATCTTCACTTTTTCACATACATAAAATATGGAAAAAGGGTCAATATTCTAAAGTTTATATTTTCTACATGTTTATATATTGTTAAATAATTTTTCAATGCACATCAAAAAATTGTCTCTAAAAAACCAATATTTTGAACCATATGACAAAAAAATACAAATTTTCAATATAAATACAATGCAAAAAATACACTTTTACAGAGTTTTTGTTGGAAAAAACATGTTAAATAAGCTAAATTTTTGGGAGAATCTTAACAAAAAAACTTAAGAAAACAACATTTTTATTGAATTTTATGTCAAAAAATAATAGCAATCACATGTTTTTTGCAAAAAAAAGGGTTGTTCTCATAAAATATCAAAGTCTAAACATTACAAGTAAAACTAATTAATAGTTCTAAAAAATAAGCTTTGTTTGCAAGCATAACTTAAACATCATCAACAATATCAACTAATACATCTTCAACATCATCTAGAATAGCATTGATGGCTTCTTCCGCAACATTTTCTTCTTCATTTTGATCATTTCCGTCTTCTAATGGATCTTTCATGTCAGCAAATCTTCCAAAGTGTCCCTTTCCAATCATTCCATATAATGGTGGTTGAGGTTCCTTTTCTTTTTTTGCCACACGTGATTCATTAAAATCTCATTTCCTCAAACCAACTTCTTGCTTCGCATCTGGAAGGAATTTAAGAGCGTTAATTCTTTGTTGAATAAATTTGCATTGAACTGGGTCTTTCTCAATGGCAATGCAATTTCTTCCTTTTAGTAGGCAACATGATAGTGTTGTACCTAATCATCAAGCACAAAAAAAAAAGTAAGAAAATTAGTATGGAGACATAAAAAGTAAAAAAGACAATATTTAAATTTAAATTTGTATAATAAAACTTACCTGAACCTGAGAATAAATCCAAAACCCATTCTCCTTCATTTGAACATAGATCTATAAGATATTTAATCAATGCTTGTGGTTTTTGATAAATGTTAACTATATCTCCTTTTGCATCTTTATCCTCATATGTTAGTTTTCTTACCACTGCATCATAAACCAATACTTGACTATGACTCTTCCCATCTACTCGATTCATAATAATATGCTTATAGCTATTGTCTTTTGTCCAAAATTCAACATGGATGAACTAACAATCATTTATAATAGGCTGATCTTCGGAAGAAACAATATTTGACTTTTTCCTGTAACATAACATAGTAAAAGTTCAATTAAATTTTACATGAATAAAAAAATTTAGGAGGAATCAAACATACAATTTCAAAATCTTACCATGTAAGTTGCATCCTTGAGGTTGCTTTACCCTTGAAGCTTGTTAATAACATTGGAAACTGTGTGTCTGAATGAAATGTCACAAATCGCCAAAGTGGTGATGTTGTCACTTCTTGAAAACCCGTAACCACTTTACTAAAAGCTTGATAAGTATATGGTCCTCTATCATATTCAATGTCTGGGAAATTGAAACCATGAGGAATATCTGCAATAACTAGGCCATATACCCTTTTAGGTATTAGTGATGCAATGTCTTCACAGTCACCTTGTATTATTTTATATTGGACACTGTCGAGCCCATTCCAAATATAATGATTAAGAGTAGGATCCAGTCCAACATTCATAAGACGCTTCCTTCTCATGTTCTCCATCTTAATTTTTTCAATAAAGTTTTTGAAAGTATCTGGTACTCCATTTCCATCCTTCTTTGACATCTTTAATGAAATAAATATATATATATATATATATAGATATGTATAAGTAATAAAATAAAAATAGTTTAAATATGAATAAAATGAATTTATAAATCAACATACCTTATTGAATGCAATATAAAACTCTTTTAGTGTTGATGTAGAACTTGCTTCTAGGTAGTTGTGTACAACATCATCCCAACTGTCTTCATTCAACATTTTAACCATGTGTTCTTGTATTTTCATAAAAATTTTCTGACTGAATAAATCAAGTTAAAAGCGTTAATATATTGACATGTATAACAAATTCTACCAACATCATTACGTTTTATTTAAAAGAAAATTATAATGAAAGAAAAATAAGAAATAATTCAAGAAACTTACTTTTGAAATTCTGCACACATTTCTTCCAATGATAATTCACCCGACTTCACACGGGCTAATACTGATTTGACTAATTTATCATCCTTCACACCTTGCATTTTTCTCCAAGGTGTAATCGTCATATCCTCTGGAAGCTGCTTCATTTCAGGACCCCCCTTACTATTGGTACATATTATGGGTTTACTCTTTCTAACCTTCTGATTTTTTATGGAAATATTCTCCCACCGATCAAAAATATCATCAATCAAATCCCATACCTCCCCAACTCTAAATGCCAACTAAAAAATGTTATCTGTGCCTCTGAAGAGATTTGTATTCAATTTTCCATCTTTTGTTTTTTTTTCATCAATTTGATAACCTGTTTCCATTAAACATTCCTTTAGAAATGCTACACTAACTTGTGTCTTATCCCCACCACATTTTTCTATGAATTCATTATGAATAAATCTGACCCTTTGGATGAAAGTCATTTTCATTCTGTACTCATTATTTGCATTATGATCCCATGCCAATAACTTTGATTCCATTTCTGTTAAGCCAGCGTAAATGATGCATTTCACTGTTTGAAAAATATAGTTATTGGGATATTCTGCAATCAATTGTCTTTTAGCCTCTATTGAATGGTTTCCTCCAATTACATAATATTTATAATCAAAACATTTTGCCTTGTCAAATGCTTGTTTGTTGGGAACCTGACATGGATCGACAAGAACCACATAATCCACCACATGCGCATATGGATTGAACCTGAATAATGTTTTCAGATTATGTACATGTAGGTGATGGGCCTTTCTAATTTGATATTGAGATTGTCCTTCATCTGGGCCATAAAATTGGTTAACATTAAGCTCAAATGTTTGGCCACCAAGAATTAATTTATTCTTCCTCAACTCTTGTCGAATATCATTTTGTTTTGTTTTAATAATGCTATCCTCTAACTCACCACCTGGTGTTATGTTTTCTCTGCTTACATGAGAGCTTTCAATTTGTTCTTCACTGCTGCTCATGACCTTTACAGGTTCACCAATATTTGATTTCCTAGTCTTATTGGATAACATATCAGTTTTTTTATAAACAAGCTCTCCTTCATGAGGTAAAAGAGAGACATCTTTGGCAATTTTTTTTTTTGGTGTCTGATCTGTTTTCTCCTTTTGCACAATAGTTCTCATCTCCTCCTCACTAATTCTATCATAATTTTCTGTTTCATGTTCGACACCTTCAAAAGAAACATGTTTAAGTTTACTAGATTGACCCACCTTAGTGACTCTTGGTTGATCCCTTCTTTGTACTATTGCAGTGTCATGAGCTATTGCTCTTTGCTTCAATCTCCTTTCCTCTGCTTTGTCTTTGTGGAAAGTTTTGATCACATCCATAACATTTGGCACCAACATATAAATACCTTCAAACATGTTTGAAAGACCCGAAACAAAATCCTATGAAACAAAATAAAACATGTCAATGATCAATAATTTATAAAAAATTGAATCGTCCTTACAATAATGCATAGAGGAAATAAAAATAAGCATACTTACAATGTTATTTACAATGTTGCTTGATATTTCTTCAGAAAAATTTGAAGATATTTCATCTGTGTCATACTTGACGATTGATAGACGATATCTAACCTTCTCACGTTTCTGAGCCTTCCTTGCAAGAACATAAATAGTGTTTGTATTCAGGACCATACATATGTCTCGTACTCTGCCCATCACATCATATGGCTCATTTAAGTCAATCATACCACAAATCAGATAGATGTGTATATCAGCCTCCATTTCACTGTCTTCAGGATACCATGAGAAATCGGTTTTATCTATTTCCTCGGCGTTCTTCCAATCAGAAATAAGCTTTAATGAACTTGGTGCCCCACTTGCTTGACTTTTATTAGTGTGTGCAACAATGTCCTTATTGCGTCCAACAGTGTCCATAGTGCGTCCAGCTGCAACTTTAGATTTGGGAGTTGTATCCATAGTGCGTCGAGCTGCAGCTGTAGATTTGGGAGCTGCTGCCGTAGATTTGGGAGCTGCTACCCTAGGTGCAGAAACATTCACAGAAATCTTTTTTGATGCCATTTTCCTGATATATATATATATATATATATATATATATATATATATATATATGTTAATGGAAAAATATTGCAGATAAAATAAATTTAATAAACAAAATTTATTTCTAAAACTAAATAGTTTGAAATTAAAGCAGTAAAATTAACTATAAAAATTTTCATTTAAAAACAAAATATTATAAATCATATGTATATATATCTATATAATATGTTTTGAATACATTTTATAAAAAAATTAAAAATGTGTTTAAATTGTATAAAATAATTTAAAAAAAATAAACTAGTATTTTCAAACTTCAGTTTTTGTTTAATATTTAAAAAAAAAACAAAAAAGTTACTAACTATTTATAACAAATGTTATAATATTATATATATTTTTTATTTTTTTAATTGTATTGTTATATAGTTTTTTTTAATTAATTTATTATATTGTTATATTAAAACAAATGTTTTTTTTTTAATTTATTATATTGTATTTTTTTTTTAATTATATAATGTTTAAAAACAAAACATAAATGTTGTTTAATGATTTTTTTTTTTTCATATATATATATATTTTTGTTATATTTTGATATTTTTAACAATTATTATTTAACAATGTTTTTATTATATTATATAACAATTTTTTTATTTATTTTTATATATAACAATGTTTCTATAAACTTTTAATTGCTTTATTAAAACAAATTATTAAAAAAAAAAAAAATTAAGAAAAAAAAATAAAAAAAAAATCAAAATTATAAAATGTTTTGTTAAAACAAATTCTTAAAAAAAAAAATTTAAAAATTTAAAAAACAAAATTAAAAAATTAAAAAAAAAACCAAAATTAAAAAAAAAAAAAAATGTTAAAAAAAAATTAAAAAAAACAATTTAAAAAACAAAATTTTAAAATTTTAAAAAATAAAATAAAATTTTAAAAAATAAAAAAAAAAATTAAAAAAAAATTTAAAAATGAATCGTAGCCGTTGGGCAGCACGCGGCCCGCCCGTTGGGCACCGGGGGCCGGCCGGGCAGCGCCATGGGGGTGGCCCAGCCCGCCTCTCGGCTCCCCCCCGGTCAAGTGCCGATTCCAGGAATCGGCCCTTGGCCGAGGGGGAGCCGGGAGGCAGGCTGGGCCGCCTCCATGGCACCACCCGACTGGCCCCCGACGCCCAACGGGCGCGCCTGCTTAGCATGGCCCGCCCACCCGGCCACCGGCGCCCAACAGGCAGATCGCGCGCTGTATCAATGTTAAATAATATTAATATATAATGTTTTTTTATATTTATAATGTTTTAATAATATAAATATAATTATTAAAACATTATTTATTAATAAAAAAAATGTTAAAAATATCAAAATATAACAAATAAAAAAAAAAAAAAATTTATTAAATCACAATAATGTTTAGTTTTTAAACCTCATATAATTTAAAAAAAAAAAAAAACAATATAATAAATTTAAAAAAAAAAACTATATCACAATACAATTAAAAAAGAGATATATATATATATATATATATATATATATATATATAACAAAACAATAATGAAAAAAATTAAAGATTTAAAATTAAAAAGAAAAAAACAAAGATTTAAAATTAAAAAAATAAAATAAAATAGAATATAAAATAAAAAAATTCTCAAATAAAAAAAAAAATTTAAATAATGAAATCACTGATATATTTATGATAAAAAAAAAAAACAAATAAAAAATGTTATCATACTACTTTTTTTTTTTATGTGGATGGTCGTTTTATGGATTTTTCTGTCTAAATGAACCTATAAGTCTTAAAAAAGAAAAAAAAATCTAAATTTTTGTTCTTAAAACCCTAAAAAATTTAGTTTTTTTGCATTTTCTTCACTAAAAATATATATAAAAAAATCAAGGTTTTTGAACCTAAAAACCTTAAAAAAGTAGTTTTTGGACACAAAAAAACTATAGAAAAACTGATTTTCCCCAAAATCGTCTTTAAATTGACAGAATAGAAGGAAAACTAGCCTTTGAAATGCAAAAAGCTGCTGTCACCAATGCCAACACAACGCCTCCACAAAATTACGAATAGCAACACAATGCCTCCAATGCCAATGCAATGCCTTCACGAAGTTACCAATGCCAATGCAACACCTCCACAAAATTACCAATAGCGACACAATGCCTCCAATGCCAATGGAATGCCTCCACGAAGTTACCAATGCCAACGCAACACCTCCAGAAATTTGCTCTAACAAATACCAGAAAACTTGATGTGATGTGATGAATAGAAACAATCATTCCTTTTAAATAGCAAATATTGTTTGATTGGTTTACTGTTTAACGAATGTGGGATTAAAATTTCAAATTTAAAATATTTACATTTAGTTTATTATAGTTCATACTATAGTTAAAATACTTATTATTTGCATGTAGTTATCATAGTTAATATTTTATTTAATATTTACATGTATTGAATGTTGAATAATTCAAATATAATCTCAGATTAAAAATTAAAATATGAAATACTTACATGTAGTTAATTATATTTAATATTATAGATAAAATAGTTAATATTTGCATTTAGTTATCATAGTTAATATTTACATGTAATCAATGTTTAAAATCATGGGATTAAATTTTAAAATCTAAAATATGTACATGTAGTTCATTATAGTTTAAATAGTTAATATTTACATGTTGTTATTTTTGTAAATATTTACATGTAGTCAATCTTAAACCATTCAAATAAGAAAATTATTTTAGTTTCGAAGACATGCATGAAAGGAATATTTTGTGGATATTTTGAATAGAAAGTATGGTGAAATATTTGAAGACCAACAGTTTATTAATAAATTTTAAAATATATTTTAGATGAATATAACGTAAGTTTAAAATTTAAAATTTAAAATATTTATATGTAGTCATTATAGTTAAAATAGTTAATATTTGCATGTAGGTATTATAGTAATATTATAGTTAATACTTACATCTAGTCAATGTTAAATCATTCAAATAAAAACATTATTTTAGTTTGGAAGGCATCCATGATAGAAATATTTTGTGGATATTTTGAATATAAATATCGATAAAATATTTCAACATAAACAGTTTATTAAAAAAAATGTTAAATACATTTTTTGACTAATATTTGTACCAAATATTTGAAATGAAAATTTTGGAGGGAAAGTTTTTCGCGAAATTTTTTGGGGGGAAATTTTGGAGGGAAATTTTTTCGCGAATTTTTTTGGAGGGAAATTTTCAGTCTTTAAGCTATATATTGTAAGTGGGAGAGGAATTTGTATCATTCAACCTATTCTTGTTGAAACCCATGGTTTCTTCTGATAGCGAAGTTTTTCTTTCTACAACATCAACATCTTCGTCACGCAACAACTCTATTCAGAGTGATGAATATAATGGGAGTTCGTTAACCATGAATAGAGAGTCAAAAAATTGACTTGGTCGTTATCCTAAAAATGATGAGAACAAAATTGATGAGGTGCAACAAAATGAAATTTCTGTAAATCGAGCGCCAATTATACCACTTACTCTTAATCCTAAGGATTATGAAAGCAACAGTGATGAAGGGCATGATGAAGAATTTCCAAAGTCAAAAGTTTCACTTCGTCCTAATCCCAAGGATTATGAGGACACCATTGATGAAGAGGGAGATAAAAAATATCCACTTCAACTTAATCCTAAGGATTATGCGAGAACAAAAAATGAAGAGGGGAATGAAGAATCTATAGAGTCAAAATATCCACTCTGTCCTAATCCTAAGGAGTATGCCAGCACCACTGATGAAAAGGGAGATGTAAAATTTCTAGAGTCAAAATATCAAATTTTTCCTAATCGTAAGGATTATGCGAGCACCACTGATGAAGAGGAGAATGATAATGTTTCAGAGTCAAAACATCCACTTCATCCCAATCCTAAGGATTATGGCAGCACCACTGATGAAGAGGGAAATGAAAAATTTACAGCGTCAAAATTTCCACTCTATCCTAATCGTAAGGATTATGCAAGCACCACTGATGAAGAGGGGGACAAAAAAATTCCAGAGTCAAAATTTCAACTTCGTCTTAATCCTAAGGATTATGTCAGCACCACAGATGAAGAGGGGAATGAAGAATTTGCAAAGTCAAAATATGCACTTCGTCCTAATCCTAAGGATTATGTCAGCACCACTGAGGAAGAGGGGAATGAAGAATTTGCAGCATCAAAATATCCACTTCGTCTTAATCCTAAGGATTATGCCAGCACCACTGATGAAGATGAGGATGAATTTCCAAAGCTAAAATTTTCACTTCATCCTAATCATAATGATTATAATTTAACCACTGATGAAGGGGGGGATGAAGAATTTCCAATAAATATAGATTCAAGGCATTCACTTATTCCTAATCCTAAGGATTATGAGAGCTTAAGTGAGGAAGGGGAGGGGCAGGATGAAGAAATTATAGTGAATACAAATTCAAAGCTTCCACTTATGCCTAATCCCAAGGATTATGAGAGCACCACTGAGGAAGGGGAGGATGAAGAGTTTCTTGCAAATGATAATTTTAGAGGCACAGATCTGAATATTGCATTTTTTCCAAGTGACCATTTCAAAGACACTCATGGTGATGAAGAATTGAATCCTCCCAGGGAAGAATTTGAAAGCATGGGTCAAGATGGTGAAGAATTTCTTTTGAGTCAGGGTTACAAAGTGCCGATGATTCTTGTGAAATTTTTTCTTCAACTGATGATGGTAAAGAAAATTTTCCACGCAATGATGTTGATGAATTTCTTAACTATGTTGAGGATGATGATAGTGGGGATAATATTCCTCCTAATGGTGATGAAACTAATTTTACAAAGGATGATGGAATGATGAAGCCGTTGCAAGCAAATATGGCAACTAGGAGTAGGAGTAGACATTTTCATATCAATCCAAAACATTCCAGTTATACAAGGGCGAGGACAAAATATCTCACGACAAGAAGTTCTGTCGTTCATTTGATTTCAAGTGAATGTTGTCGAAGGGATTGCCTTAAAAATATGGATTTCAACTTTGCTTTGGAGAAAAGGAAAACATATATGTAAATGAATAAAAGCATGTAAAATTCATATTTAGTGGGTTGCATGCAATCTACACTAGCAGGTTATGATTATCATATTGAGAATGTATTTCTTTGCAGAAAGGCATTCAAAATGTTGTATTCAATTGGTAATTGTCGTTTGTCAAGAATCCAGGATAGATTGGAAAGGGATCCCACATATTATTCAGAAGCACGTTATAAACGGAAGGTGGGGCCGTTTTCAAATACTGCTAAGACATGGATGAAAGACTTCTTTTCAAATAATGGAGAGTGTATGCCAAATAAAGACACAATACATATTCCAGATAATTTCTCGAGACGAGAAATATTCATGTTATACAAAGATTATGCAGAAGCTGTTGAAGGAATTGGTAATTTTATTACATATTCTTATTTTACAAGGATATGGAAAGATGAATTCAACAATGTTCGTATTCCTAAGAAGACAAGGATGGGGATTTGCAGCACATGTGCTTCTCTTAAAGCAAAAAGAGATAAATGTCAAGGGGCGAAAAGAGGTATGTGTTCAAAACATTGAAAACATTGTTTTTTAAAATTTGATACTTATCAACTATGAAAATATATTTATTCATATTTTTCTTTTATTTTGTATGTCTGATTAAATAAATAACTGGAATACATAGTAATCGGCTTAAACAGTGAAAGGCAGAACAGCCATAAACATTGAAAAGTGTTGCAGTCATCCAAGCCATCTCCTTGATTGATAATTGATGGTATGGACCAAAAGAAAACACTTCTTCCACATTTTGTCCGCACGCCAAAAAAATTACAGGAGGAAAATTTTATTCAGTTTCACTTGGTTGGTTGTATGGTATTTAATGAGAAGATGTTTCCAAGAGCTTTCTTCACAACTCCAAATATTCACAATGATGCAAATGTGACCATAACTATAATCCATGACGTGGTTACTCATTGGTCTTGTACTCTTTCTGAAGTTTTGTATTTACAATTAGACAACACAAGGCGTGAAAAAAAAATCAAATTCTTTTTGGGTATCTAAACATGCTCGTTGAATTGGGAATTTTTAAAAAGATAAGGTTGGTTTCCTTCTTGTTGGACATACTCATGATCATATTGATCAAATGTTCAGTCGTTTTTCAGTAACATTGAGGAGGAAAGGTGTTGGGAGCCTGCCATCATTAATTTAATGTATTAAGAAATTGTACATTCGAGAGCCTTTTTTTCATGTGTAGGAAGAAACTATTGACATGCGAAGGTTTATTTTGGGATCGCATGGTGAGGAAAAATGCATTGAACAACTTAACGACATTAGCTTCTAGCATCAATTTCGTATGTAAAAAATTGATGGGATAACACTTATATGGGGCAAGAAGTATTCAACTGTTGCAAAATGGGGCCCATCATTAGTTTAGCATTTTTGAAGTTCATTTCAGAGCGTCCAATATTTTCATCAAAGATATTGTTATTACAGTCAGTTGCTGAACTCCA
Source organism: Pinus albicaulis (assembly GCA_034641835.2). Lineage (NCBI taxonomy): Eukaryota > Viridiplantae > Streptophyta > Pinopsida > Pinales > Pinaceae > Pinus > Pinus albicaulis. Next base: position 234,261,935 of record CM076572.1, read on the forward strand.
TAATGCACGAAGGCATAAGAGAGACATAAATTATTCTGAATGTCTGGAGGAAATTAAAAGATGTATTAGAGATACATATGAGTACTTCGATGTTGTTGATTCAGTTTGGTGGGAGTATTTTTTTAGTAATCAAAGTGATATGATTTCAAGATAAATAAATGAGGATACACTTTTGAAGACTCCTTTTTTTTTGCCACAAAATATTCCAAATGAACATGAGGAAACACACATTGTTGAACAAAAACAGTCTCAAGCTATTATTAATTCTCCATGTAGAGGAAAGAGAAATCTATATTGGTTCTAGAAGATCACGTGTACAACGTGAAGCCATGGAAGACCTTTATAGGGGTTCTATGTAGGATGTTAAGGAGGGTTGCATGATAGCAGTATTAGCAGATGAAGATCCACTTGGCTATCCATTCTAGATTGCCAAGGTTATAAAGGTCATTAATGAAAATGAATATATTACAGTTGTTGATGTACATTGGTATGCCACAAGTACCCACCCTTTCAATGGTGTGTACAAGCCAGAGATGGTAGTTGAAAAAAAAATTGGCAGAAGGAGAAAAATAAAGGGCACAAATATAAATAAATGTATATAGTGTCTTAAATGGGAGGATGTTCCCATACTTGTTGTATGACTTCCATTTGATAAAGAAGACTCTTCGAAGTTATTGAGACCATAAATATTTTGAAGAAATTGCTACTAGAACAATTACTATTGAGATGGGACTGCGGAGATGTAGGCATTAGATATCTAAGACTTTTGAACTCTGAAATGGTGGGCATGCATGTTGACTCGGATGGAGCACTGGTTGATGAAAGAAGAATATGGATCATCTTCATCTGCATTGAGTCATTCATCTGAAGATGTAGGTTCTGATGGTGTGCCAGAACCTATGGTTGGTTTTGAATAACTGTCAAAGACACTTTTATGTGATTGATGTTTGCATGGTAACTTGAAATAAAATTTTTGACTTCCATCTGATTTTTCATGAAGTTATGAGGAATTTCTATGTTTGTTGGATTACATGTTTTAATTATTAATAATTCATCTCTTTAGAATATTAACAACGGAACAATGAATTACAAAAATAATTTATGTTATATTCAATGTACCAATGTTGATATTTTGAATAAAAGTAAAATAGAAAATAGAAATTAATGTTGAATATTTTGATTATGCAATGATATTACCATGATATTATGTATTGTTACCATTTGGTATAAGATACTTTTAAAATTTTTAATAATTATATGCGTCATTGAAAGGGGACACTTTGTTTTGATGCTTGATTTTTAGGTTTTGGTTGAAATTAGATTTAAATTTTTCTTATGCTAAGATTTGAAAAAAGATAAGTTTGTATCCTTTAAAATTAAAATTACTCTTACTTGTTTCTGTTCAATGATAATTTTTTCATTTACTTGTTCATTTTTAAAAAAATTTTAAGTCTTATAATTTCTCCATAATTTCATTGTTCAAGTATGTTGAAAACTTAAGATTGAAAAACTTTATATTTACAACTTGTCATTAAGGTTTTTATGTGCTACCAAATTTTATCTTTGATGTTATGGTTGACAATAATTACAATTTTAGGGTTGTTTAGAGTCAAGATATTTTATGTTTAACAACATGGATGAAAATTGTTCGAAATGATAAGGCCTTCAAACATGTTTTTGTTTATCTTTAACATCATCTATTAAAATTTTTAGAAATTTACGATTTTAAAAAATGTCCTAATATTTTGTCTTTAATTCCATTGTTACAAGTGTCAAAAGTATGACACAATTTTTTTTTTTGTTATTCCAACATCAATTGGTTTTGTTTTGAGGGTGTTTTTCAATCCTTTTTTCAACAAACAATTTTTTTTTTTAGCATAGTTTTATAAAATGTTGAAATTTGACCTTCAAAAAAAACCAAGTGCGTTTTGGAAGACACACTTTTTGTTTTTGGGGTGTTTTTTCATGTTTTTTGAGACTTTTTGGGCTAGAGTTCCCGTTTTGAGGTCAGGTTACCTATTTCATCGGCAACAGTGTTAAATGCATATGGCATGCTTTGACATGGTGTGAAAGAGATCCAATGATATCATCGGCAACATGAGATTCCCTTGGTGCATTAGCAGCATTGAGTCAAGGAAAACCAGGGAGAACGATATAAATATAACATTATTGATCATAGTGGCTATTCGGAGAGCATATTCCTTTGTATGAGGGGAGTGCGACGCGACATATTTACCTGTGGGGGAAAAAGTGATCTAAGGAACCAATCCATATTGACATGGTATTCAAAAGCAGGAGCCCTACATGAGCTCCTCCTTTTGTTCCATTCTTGGACATGGTCATAAATGAGGGTGGTAGAAGTTTGATGTAATGAAGTCAATATTTCGGTCATGATGTCGTAATAGAGAGGTAACTGCAAATATGATAAGAAATATTTGGCGAGAGTCAAAAAAGAGGAATGGGTGGCACATGGTTGGTTGACATACCACTTAGTCGCAAATCTAGTAAGCGTGCATTTGAATAAATAAAGACGAATGGAGTCATCAATAATGGAATTAGAGGAACACCACATGCAAAATGAGCGAACATGATTAGTGGGGTATACTCTAAGATTTCCATCAAAATTGGGAATGTCTGAAGGAAGTTTAGTAGGAAAAAATGGCCAATTTGGGTCATGGAGAAGAGGATCATTGATAAATTGATTAAAATTTGGGAGATTCAAACCAGCCATGAAGGGTAGAAAAGGAGTAGGAGTGACTGTACCAGTTGAGGTTCCACTAGTGGTATTACCCGGGGTAGGACCTGAGGTACCACCTTGGTTTCTCGCACTTGCATTAGTGCTTGACATGGTGGAAATATGAGGTTGAGAAGATGTGGAATCAAAGGAATCTTTAGATTCAGAGTCATAAGGACTCAATGGAGGACTGGGAGGATGAAATCGCACCCGACGGGGAGGAGTAATACGTCCTAATGCGAAATGAAGATGAAGACCTCGACTTCACCGTGAAAAACACCTAGGTGGTGCAATTATGTCAAGAAAAATATGACACTAAAGGACTAAATGATGATAGGAAAATTATAGTAACAAACAACAAGAAAACACCTAGTGCATTGGTGCCAAGTGTAAAAAAACTATATAATGATGCTACTCTAATACAAGAAAAAATATCCTATCGAATAAAATGATCTCTAGCCTAAAGATGATATAGTTCATCAAAAAATCATAAATCTACCATTTTAGATGGAATTCCAAACAACGTCTTACTTGACGAATAATCATCCTCGCAAGTAGAGTTGTCCAAAGAAAGGTGGGGTAGAGAACCAACTGCTTCCCACAACCAGTCCTATAAGGTGTTTTCCTAATATTGATCACTACGGTTATCTTCATCCCGGGAGTGTGGTTGAGTCTTGGGCTTCTTGGTGATCAGTCAACACACATAATTCCATACCACGGGTTGGGTAACCTCGAGGAGAGCCACTCGCATGATGACCTAGCATAACCCCCTCTGAATCGCGTTTCTGACGCACTCTGGCTTTGACCATGGGATTGTGAAGGATTTTAAGCTCACTAAAAACTCAACTTGTATGTCTCAATGTAAATGATCAATGAGTGTTATTGGAAGCATATCCCACCGTTCCTACACCTAAATACAAAGATTGTTTGGACCTGATGCCCAAGTGGCCTTAATCTATGTGTTATATTATTAAGTTTGGTGTTTAAAGCCTTGGCTTAGTGCTGTTAACCAAGCTCAAGTTCGCTTAGGGTGGGTATGTGTTTAGTGGATGAGTAAATTGAGCATGTTTTGTGATAACATATGTTGCTGAAATAAAATATTGAAATATTGTAAATAATGTTGAAATATGACAAAAAATATAAAACAAATCAAGAAAAACCCCACCCAAAGAAGGATCTCAAACAACTAGACAAAATAGGTAAAAAATCTACTCAAAACACACGAAAATGGCATACAAGATCTAATGCCAACGGGATTGGAATTTAAGGCTCTATGCCACTGAAAATGGTGTAGACAAAAAATGAAGAAGGTGAGATCTGATACAAAGGATAGGTAAGAAACTCAACAAACCAAGGACACTCAAGGGGATCCTAAGGGGAAAGGAAAGAGAAAACTAAAAAAGGAGTTATAATGGAAAAATAACCTATCCAAAAGGGCTGAAATAAAGTGGATCAACCTAGAAAACTAGAAGGTAAAAGTGCTGAAACTCTAGACTCCTCACTCAATCAATCCCTTCCTAAAAAGGTAGGATTACTAGAAACCCTAGGGGGATTTTTATTCCTCAAAGAGACAAACCAAGAGTATCCCAACCTATTGATAACTGAAATATAAGTGAAACAAATCTAACCCAGTACACAGACAACACTCCCGCAGTGTTGGAAAAAACCCTAAAAAATTTCTGATTTTTTTTCAAAATGAAGGTACTAACTTGGAAGGGAAGAAAATGCTATTTTTGGGCCAAAAAGTGTGTTTTGGAGCTCAGAGCGCATTTTTGGGGCTGGAAAGGGCATTTTTATCCCCGTGGCTATCGATCAATCATCAGATCTTGCTAGATGTTTTCGGCTCCTGCTCGGCTGGTACATGTGACATGCAGAAAAAACCAGAAAACCACCAGTAACCAGAAATTTGACAGAATAATGTAGAGAAATCTATAAATAGCAAAAATAAGCTAAAAATAGATGTAGAAAATCCTAAAATTTCTAAAGCAGAGGTCACCTAGGAAATTGAATTGTTACACCAATGGAGTCATAATTTGTTTGTATGAAATTTCTTGGAAGGTGTTCCAAAAATATCTCACTTATGTCACGAGTGACTAGTGACCCTAACAACAATTGTGGCTTCTTACACTTCATATTTGCAACAAATAGGTGAGAAAAAACTACAAAAATATATATGTATGTAAATAAAAAAGAACAAACAACAGAAATAAATCCGATGTAATAACTCAAGGTTGGAAAAGCTTTGAAAGAAATTTTTTTTATTAATGACACGTGTTGGCTTGAGGGGTCCTGACCTAGGTTTGTATTTAAGGTTTTCCAACAAACCCCTATACTACTTGACCTTTTGGAAATGACCTAATTTCGCAGGCCAAGGTCTCACCCAAAGTAGTATGGGTGGGTGTTGGAACTAGGTTTCCACACCCTCGGAGAAAGCGGGTAATTAAGGCAGTCCTGTTGAGATCTATCAGGTTCGCAGAGAAGAAATATTATCACCGAGCCCTTAACAGTATAGAAAACAAAGCTTATAACCTCATAGAAAACATGTAAACATAAACAAAGCTACTATGATTAAGCATATCTTAGCAACACCTTCGCATCCACGTGCGCATCAATAATTATCATCACATAATAACACAATCACAGCTAATTTAGTTAGCATAGACACAATTGCAGCTAATTCAGATAAAAAAGAGATACTTCAATAGTGAACACAGCTATTCCAGGTAACACAGAGATACTTCAACAGTTTCCGCATTCATTAATCATCCAAAACCGACTTACAAACCCAAGTCACAACCCGCACCCATAGCCAACGGGGTCCACACACAACAGGATTAAGGATCTTCGCACACACGGCCAGTAGGAGTCCTTACCCAATACTATAGGTTTTAACCCTGTACATAAATTATCTACAAATGAATCTTAAAAACAAAAAAGAAACAATAACGAGAGCATAAAACATAAAATAGATATACACAGAGATTTTCCCCTGGATCCCAAATTGGGATGACCAGTTTGATTTTTCATTATATTCCTTTATGTGTTACAACACATATATATACATGCCGAAGCATACATAAAACCCAATCCATTAACCCTGGATTTGAACATAACTGTAGTTCCCTTGACCAAATCTATAAAATACCAGGGGCCGAAAACCATCGTCCCCAAAAAACATTGTGCAAACTCATGCACAAAACCATCGGTGGGTCTGCCTATGAGTGGGTCCGCACACCATTTTTTTTTTTTCCCAGGGCGCTACCCTGAACCCTAATAGGGGGGGCTTCTGCCCCCCCATGACCCCCCTGCTACACCCAGCACAACATACACATACCCAACATACCCAAAATTCTCCCATTTGTTGTTTTATTTCCGTAGGGGGCCATAGGCATTAGGGGAATTTTAAGGTCTAAAATGGGCCTCCTAAGGAAATTATAAAATAATAGTGGAAAAAATCTAATAAGATTTGATGACATCATCAAATTTTAGAGGGAAAAATGAAAAACTACTTTTTCAATTCATATTTTCAACTTATCTCCCAAAGTTTTTACTCAAATTTCGAGCGGGAGTACTCTTTGGATGTGGAATTTAATTCCCCATCCAAGGAGTACCCATGTTGCATACTTTCGATGGGTCCTACTACACGAAAAATGAGAAATACATAAAAAAACGTGATTACAATCACGTTTTTTATGTATTTCTCATTTTTTGTGTAGAAGAGTTCATCGAAGGTATGCAACATGGGTACTCCTTGGATGAGGAATTAAATTCCGCATCCAACGAGTACTCCCGCTCGAAATTTGAGTGAAATGTTTGGGAGATAAGTTTAAAAATACGAGTTGAAAAAGTAGTTTTATTATTTTATTATTTTTTAATATTTTATTTTTGCATCTAAAATGGTGAATCATCCATTATGGATGACATCATCATCTTGAATCCTATTGGTTGTTATAAAGTTTATTTTTGTTGTACATTTTTCTTATGAGGCCCATTTTAGACCCTCAAAATCTTTTCAATTAGGTTTTTAATAATCGGGTCTAAATTTCTCTCGTAACACCCATTGTTTCTCTACACCGAGAGAACTTCTGAGTGCTCATAGACTTTGTCAATGCATCTGCAAAATTCTTAAAAGTGTCTACCTTCACCAGCACCACCCTTTTATCCTCAACCATATCTCTCACAAAGTGATATTGAACATTAATGTGCTTTGTATTTGAATGATAAGTAGGGTTCTTAGCCAAGAATATTGCACTTTGGCTATAATAGTATATCCTTATAGCTTACTGAACCAACCCCATACTTGAACATAATCTCTGCAACCAAACTGCTTCCTTTCTTGTATGAGTGGTTGCCATGTATTCTACCTCTGTAGTTGAAAGAGCCACTACAAACTATCTTTTACTCATCCAACTGGCTGCACCTCCAAATAGGCTAAATACATACCCACTTGCAGATCTTCTTTGGTCCAGATCTCTAGCCCATTATGCATCAACAAAACCACGAATGTCCAACACTCTTTCCAATCATTAGGGGATTTTTTAGGTCTAAAATGGGCCTCCTAAGGAAAATGAATAATCAAAATTCACTTTATGAGAACCAATCACATTTTAGGGGATGAAATCATCCATAATGGTTGAGGTGGCATTGCTTGAGTTAAAGGTAGTTACTTGTCACATTCTCAATGGTGGAAAAAAACTCATGGTTAACCATGGTAGTGCTCTAAGTACTTTTAAAGTCAAAGTAAAGTACTCATAATAAATGTCATTTCACATTTTTTGAATAAAATTATATTATTGTCATTTCATATTTCTTGAAAGAAATAATGCATATCCCAAGACATTTATTATATTATATTATATTATTTTATTTTATTTTTATATATTATATTAATTACATGTTATTATACAATTTAAATAATATAAATTTTAATTAATAGCATATAATATAATTAAAATTTTATAAATTTATATTTATATTTTATTTTAAGTTATTTAAGTACAAAGGACAAATGCATTAGTTGTTCAATGATAATGAATTTTTCTTGAAAAGGTCATTCTTATTTATAGTCACATCAATACAATTTTTTTATTAATTTTATTTTGGTATAACTTTTGAATTGAAGTTAGCTATGGTTACATGAATTGTGGTGCAAAAAGTGAATTGAAAATTCATAAATATTATTTTATTGGTTTAGATATTATTTTATTATTTCCATAGGAGGCCCATTTTAGACCTCAAAATTCCCCTAATGCCTGGTCTTCCCTGGTAGCACAAGCCATAATCACTAGTGCCATGCAAATATCTGAAAACCCGCTTCATTACTGTCCAATGCTCCTTCCCTAGGTTTGACATAAACCTGCTCAATACTCCCAATGCATGTGCAATGTCTGGTCTAGTACAGACGATTGCATACATCAGGCTACCCAATGCACTTGCATATGTAACACGGGACATGTCATCCTCTTCTTCTTGTGTCTTGGGACACTGTTCAGCAGACAAATTTACACCTATAGGAATCAGAACATTCACCGGTTTACTACCCTGCATATTGAACCTCTGCAATATAGTCTCGACATACTTCCTCTGGTTTAACTAGAGCTTCCTCTTTGCCTGATCTCTCTTAATTTCGATGCCCAAAATATAGTTTGCAACACTAAGATCCTTCATGTTGAATTTGGAGAACAGTTGAGTATTCAAATCTTGGATAATTTCTTTTTCATTTCCAATAAACAACATATCATCCACATACAATACCAAATAAATAACACAGTCACCAATTAATTTAAAATAAACACAGTGATCCTCCTTGCTTCTAGTGAAGCCAAGTCCCCATATATAGGTATCAAATTTCTGATACCACATCCTTGGTGACTGTTTTAACCCATACAGAGACTTCTTTAACCTACATACCAGTTATTTCTTCCCCTTCACCATAAAGCCTTCAAGTTGTTTCATGTAGATCTCCTCTTCCAGATCCCCATGAAGAAATGTTGTCTTCACATCCATTTGTTCTACCTCAAAATCAAATGCAGTAGCAAAAGATAAAAGTAATCTAATAGAAGTAACTTTGGAAACAGGAGAACAAATATCACCAAAATCAATTCCCAACACCTGTGAATAAACTTTTTCTACCAACCGAGCTTTGTATTTCTCCACCTTGCCTTCTACATTCATCTTCTTCTTAAACACCCATTTGCTCCCGATGGGATTCCTTCAAGCCGGAAACTCCACTAGATCCCATGCCTCATTTTTATGCAAGGATGCCATTTCATCAACCATGACCTCCTTCCAGAGTTTTCCATCCTCTGAATCTATTGCCTCCCTGATGTTTCTTGGATCATCATCAGTTATAGTTAAAGCAAAATTTGAATAGAAAGCATATGGACTATACCTTTCTGGTTGTCTTCTTTCCTGAACTGATCTTCTCACAACTAGAGTTTGTGGCTCTTCCTCTTCTGAGTCTTCTTTTTTTTGTAGAGTCTGATTCATCCTCCTTTAGCTCAAACTCTATCTTCTCAAGTTCCTTTGGTAGGAATTCATGTTTAACAACATCTCTCACCTTTCTAAACACCACATCTCGGCTGTACACAACCTTCCTTGTTTCTGGGTTCCAAAGCTTGTAACGCTTTAAACCATCCTTATACCCAATTAAGATGCACCTTTTAGATTTATTATCCAAATTGGTCCTTTTCTCCTTTGGAACATGTACATATGCATCACATCCAAATACCCTCAGATGTGAAAGAGAGGGTTTCTTACCAGTCCATACCTCATGTGGAGTCTTATCCTCTAACATTGATGAAGGTGATATGTTAACAAAGTAACATGTAGTCTCCACTGCCTCTACCCAGAATTCTTGTCCTAACCCGGTACCACTGAGAATGCTTCTTGTATTTTTCATCATCATTCTGTTCATTCTTTCTGCAACTCTGTTTTGCTAAGGTGTGTATGGAGTAGTCTTCTGCCGTGCTATAGCACACTTCTTATAGAACTCTTCAAATTCCTTCTTGTAGAACTCCCCACCATTATCTTTCCTCAACACCTTTATCTTCTTCTCTATCTGGTTTTCCACTAGAGCCTTAAATTATTTAAATCTATCAAAGAATTCAAATTTCTTCCTCAAGAAATATATCCATGTATTCCTTGAGAATCTATCTATGAATGAAACATAGTACATAGAATTACCCAGTGATGGAACTGACACAGGTCCAAACACATCACTATGCACAAGCTCTAATATCTTGTTTTCCCTCTTAGCACCAGAAGGAAAACTCACCCGATTCTGCTTCACATATACAAAATGTTCACAAAAGTCAAAATCCAAAGAGATATTAGACATACCTTCTACCATACCATTTCCATGCAGTATCCGAAGGCCCTTATCTCCAATATGTCCAAGCCTTTGATGCCATAGCATGGCCTTTTCTCTAGAGACCGCTAGGCTTTCCGCTCCACTTTCGGGAACCACAGAACTATTGCACCCATCAATAACAGTTCTACCCTAACTCTTGTACAAAGTTCCAATCCAAACTCCCCAAATTAATACCAGTGCTCCTCGAACCATATTACATGTATCTTTATCAAACACTATCTTTACACCTGCATCATCCATATTGCTTACAAAAATCAGATTTCTAGCCAATGCAGGGATGTGCAGAACATTCGGAAGTGTTCTAATCCTTCCACCTTGCAGCTTCAGCTTGAATTTTCCACATCCGACAATTTTGGCCTTCCTATCATTCCCTAAGAAGACACCACTACCATAATATTTCTCATACTCGTAGAACCACTCCCTATGGGGAGTGAAGTGAAAGGATGCACCCGAGTCAATCAACCATGACTCATGATATACATGTGTATTTGAAGAAGAAGCCAAATACACATCCTCACCTTCATCCGAGGTGGTTTTTTCATCTTCAGAAGGAGCATCATCATATCCCTTTCCTTTCTCAGGAGCTTTAGATCTGTAGTCCTTTTTGTAGTGCCCTTCCTTTTCGCATTTCCTGCACACCTTTACAAACTTTCCAGGTGATTTAGATCTCCCTCTACATTTAGATCTCCTACTCAAAACCTTATTCTTGTTTATGTTCTGGGACCTTCCTTTTACAGATAAGGCATCTCCATTCTGACCCTCCATATTTCTTCATCTCATTTCCTCCGACAACAAGGCTGAGACAGTGCCATCAAAATTCAAGGTAGCTATATTGCTACCTATTACAATAACCAGACTGTCCCATGAATCTGGTAGAGAACACAACAAAATGATGCACTTATATTAATCTGAGATTTTAATATCAACAGATGATAGCTGGCTTACCACAGTATTGAAGGCATTTAGATGCTCTGTCACTGAGTCTCCATCATTCATCCTCAGGTTATACAAATTTTTCCACAGGAACAATTTATTCACCAAAGACTTAGATTGGTACAAAGTCTCAAGTTTGTCCCACAAATTCTTCGCCGTAGCTTCCCCAGATACGTTCAACAATACCAAATCTGAGACACACAACCGTATTGTTCTCTTTGCCTTCCGATCTAAATTCTTCCAGTATTTATTTGACATTGCCATTGGTTTAGTACCTGGATTTACCGCGATCCATTGCTCTTTATCAACCAGCAGGTCATCCATCTTGAGCTTCCACAACTCAAAACTCTGACCATTAAATTTCTCAATCTTTATCTTTCTAGTGCTTGCCTTCTTCTCTCACCTCAAGAATCGATCTCGTAGATCTCCCATTGAACAAGGTCTACCTCATGCCTGAGAAAAAAACCCCTCAGCAGCAAAGGCGTTCCCTTGAAGCCGAAACAACTCTGATACCAAATGTAGGTTTTAACCCTATACAGAAATTATCAACAAACAAATCTTAAAAATAGAAAATAAACAATAGCGAGAGCATAAAACATAAAACAGATATACATAGAGTTTTTCCCCTAGATCCCAAATCGGGATGACCAACTTGATTTTTCATTATATTCCTTTCAGTGTTACAACACATATTTATACATGCTAAAGCATACATAAACCCCAATTCATTAACCCTGGATTAGAACATAACTGTAGTTCCTTTGACTAGATCTACAAAATACCAGGGGCTGAAAACCATCGCCCCCCAAAAACCATGTGCAAACTCATGCACAAAACCATGGGTGGGTCTGCACACCAATTTGTTTTTCCCGGGGCACTACCCCGGACCCCGATAAGGGGGGGCTGCTGCCCCACCTGTGACCCCCTTGCTGCGCTCGATGCATGGGACTAATCATGGAAAGAATATAACACATACCCAACAAATACTACCTGTTAGTATGAATCTTAATTCCAAGTGTACGAAAAAATACCACTTTAGCTGTGCATAACCAACAACCCTAATAGTAGAGATGACTGCCAATATCTTTAGATCTGCAGTTAGGTGATCAAGATAAATTCTACAAAAATATAGATCTATGCATTATAAGACATTAAATATTATAAAAAAAAATATTTACTCCATGCATCCAATAGACAAGACAAGAATATGATGAATGAATTTTGTATTAAGGGCACCTGGGAGGAAAACACAAGAGGGTGTTCCCAGTTCTCCTCAGTGGGATGGGTTATTGTAAGTCCTTAGCACTTCAAATCTAAAACTCCTCTCTCTTGATGGTGTAGAAAACCCAGAAAAAAATGGTAGAAAAATATGACTATGATGGTGGATCAATCGTCAGACCAAAAGTATAGATCCAGAGTGATATTTAGGCAACGAAAGGTGGTAAATGAATGGGAAAACCCTTCTATTTAAAACAAAATATTGAGTTAATCTAGATATTGGTGCATAATTAAAATATTATTAACCAAATCAAGATCCAACTTTTATGGAATATTTTATTATATTTGTTGGAGGGAAAAGGAATTTGACTTGGGTCAAATCCCTTTATTTGTAAATAATAAATAAATAAATGATTTATTTACCATTTTAAGGATGTGGTTGAGTAATAATCAAATAAATAATGATTTATTTAATTATTTATGGGTGATTTAGTCATATTTAACAAAGAATATTATTTAAATAAGGTTTAAATAACTATTCTTTAGAAAATAATAAGATAAATAATGATTTATCTAATTAATTTCCTTTTTTTGGGTTAAATGTAACCATGAATATTAATTAAACTGCTATTTAACTAATTATTCCTTGAGAAAAATCAAGCAAATGTAGATTTATTTAATATTTCCTCATGGGGTTTCCTATTTAGACCATAAACAACTTAATAAAGGTGGTTTACTAAGTTATTTTCATAGTGAAAAGAATTTTACATAGGGTGAAATTGGTATTACATGGTGTACTTGGATCCATCTAATGATAATAGGTTAGATGACCAAAAAATGGTGTAACAGATTGCCCACAACGTGTGAGCGTTAGGAGCTAATCGTATGATCGAAGTACGTTGTAAGAACTCAATCACTAGACACCGAAGGGGAAGTCAAAGAGAGAGAAGTATAAGGTAGACCAAAGTGCTGAAAGGGCTAGACCCTGAGGAGGCGAGACTTACAAGTGTGACAAGTCTCTTTTATAAGGGAGTACTTGCTATAGGCGGCGGGGGAGGCATACCTATGCTCGCCGAGGCAATAGTAAAAAAAATAAGGTGTCCAGTAAGCAAGGGACTGAACAATATAGTATATGCTGGCATAAACATGAGCCAGATAAATAACATGATAATGAATCCCACATACATATTGTGCCTGGGATAACATCCAAGACTTGTACAATAATATTTGAGTACATGAGATGCAAATACAACCCAGATGCCCCTGTAAACAAGAAAGGACTCTGAAAATCTAACCGATATATGCAATCAAGAAGGCGCTGCAAGCGGCTAAGGTCGACACCATCAAATATATGAAGCTGCATCGAAGGCTGAAGTGAAGAAGTCATTCGGGTATGTGGGGGGCTACCTGTAGGGCCACCCGCTCATGAGGGCTGAAACGTCCGCTCATGAGGGCTGAAACGTCTCACACACACCCGAGAATTACCGGTCCAATCTGCTGCATCACTAAACCATCAAGTATATAGATCTCGATCATGCTAAAAAGGAGCTGGAGCTGAGAAACAATCAAGTCAAAGGGCTAAAAGAAGTCCCTTTTCCTGATCTAAGGCACCGAACAAGAGTGGAAGTTGGAACCAAGGTACACCACCCTCTAGACCTGTCTTCTGGAATAAATGATCTGATGTCGACAGAGGGAGGTCTGCCATATATGAGGCAATAATAGGTCCTCAACTAAGGCACGAGAGAAAATAGTAGAGCGACTGTTGAATGGACACCATGGGTGATGATGAACATGGGGGTTACTGAGTAGCAGATAGACGATTTCCCTTGTTAGAGCATAAAGGGCATGGATGAATTGGCAACGACTGACACAATATCATGAGGGATAGGGGATAGTGGGACTAAAGGCCGTGATGTGCAACACGAGAGAGGAACTAAGCAATGAAGGATGGAGGACTATGCGGGATACAAAGGGACTTGGGATAGACTCCATGAATGCAATGATGACTCAACTCAGATGCTTTAAATAAGGGCGACTCGATGGTGCTGCCACACAGAGAAAAGGTCCAATGGGGACCATAAAAACATGAGTACATAATGGTTACTCATGACGAATATCTACACAAGCATGGAAAAGTATGAAGGCAAAGGGGTGCCCCCAAGTATGAGTGTTTCCAGTGAATAAATTCGATTTTGAAGAGTGGTGAAGTGGCCCTTCTTGAAAAAAAAGTGTCCTGGTGAAGTATCAAATCACGAAAAACTAATGGATACCCATTTGAGGGCTCAGTGAGAGATTTCCAATGGTACAAACAGTTTGGAAAACTAAGCTATGGATTGGCCACAACAAGAGAAAGAAAAATAAGGGGTTTCTTTTTTAATAAGGCACTCTCCCTCCAAATTCACTCATTTTCATGTGGAGCTGTGGTGAATGTAGAGAGGAGAGAAGGCCCTAAATCTTTCGGTGATCGTAGCAGACAAACCGATCGTTGGAATCGAGATCCATCAGTTGCAGGTAAGAGGCCTAACCATACTCTTTATTTTCAGTGGATTGAAAGTTTAGATTAGGTCCCTAGGGCTTAGGAGTAGCCCCCTGCTCCTCTTCACGGCCAGGTCGCACTTTTTGGGGAAAAAAGTGCGACCTCGGTAGCAGGTTTTGAGCAGAAAACTACGACCTATCCCAGGTTTGGGCTTGAAAAGTGCGACCTGTCAGGGAGGGGTTTTTCTGTGCTATTTTTTGGCTAAGCACTAGGTTTTTATAATGAGATACAATCTTTCCTATCTGTATACTGAAAAATGTGATGATTTTGTGCAGATATGGTAGAATTATGGATCAACTGGAGAGAGAGAGACCTGGGTGCATTGCGGTTGGAGATATGGGAGGATCAAGGTGTCCACAGTGCTTTGGCCAGGTTTGGGGTTCTGAAGTTTGTGGAGAACCCTTTGATGAGAGCTGGAGAGCCCTTATTGGCTTGGATTTTCAGCTATTGGGACCCGGACCATGAGGTCTTTATAGTAGTGTTAATCTTATCTGGGCCAATGTCTGTAGATTTATATTTTCCTCACTAGTTCTCACCACTGGATGGTAGGGAATACTCAACCAAGATTGGCTTCACAGCAAGGCATTGATCAAGATAGTTTAGGGCTATTGTCGACTGTGTCTCCAAGTCAAGGGATTCGACGCCCATCGGTGATTTTGAGAGGTTAGAGACCAGAGGCCAGTAATGCAAGGCTGTGGATCCTGGGAAACCATGCACTCCATCACATCACTGGAGGGAAAATGATGCTTGTGCAGAGTGTCTTGAGTGGGACCTACTATGGGTGGGCCTAGATGATGCTGTCATCATTGAAATGACAGTTGTTGCTATGCAAGAGGCAAGTGAACCATGACTATGCATATGGTACAGTTTTGTGCTCGTTCTTCTTTGAGAAGATCCCGACACTTTGACCTTGCATACAGCTCCTAGATAGGGGCCTGAGAGAGCCTAAGATGCGCCGGTGGGGGAAACTACTGTGCAGAGGAGGAGGTGGGGCAGTTGGATGGGTGTTCCGACCCGATTTCTTTGTTCATTGGGATCAAATGCCATTGTATGTAGATGACTATCCCTGTAGTGGGATGAGTTATTGCGGGGACCCGGATCTGCCACTGCCTCCTGGTCGAGTATGGGAACCTTATGGTAAGTGAAAAATTGCTAATCTTTTATGTGCATGTAAAGTTCTAGAATATTGTATGTGGTAATGATTCTTTCACTTTTGGTATTCAGATACAGCACCAATAAAACCGGTCGGGTACATGGGACGACTTGTAGTATCGGGGACTACAAGATCTAGTGGATCGAGGGTGCAGCAAAATGAGGATGCAACAACCCTCTTGGAGGACATCCATCATAGATGTGAAAGGCTTTTGACCGGTATTTCAGAGCGTGGCTGGAAAGACTTAGATGACTAGTACATAGAGCCATGTATTGGTCTACCCTCCGAGTGGCGAGGGGTCATGCGGCGCATGGTGATGGCCGGATAGGGTATGCATGATCTAAGATCCATGGGAGCAGAGCCATTGGCTCGGGATCCTCCAGATAGTGATTAGTGTGTAGGGGTAGGTGGTGCCCCCAGTTTTGAGTTTTGTAACATGTTGTGGGCATGTCATATGTATGAGAGTATATGGACTCTAAAATTTTTTATACGACACATATTATGGATATGCATCATTTTGATATTTTTGTGTTATTGTCTTGTGTTAAACGCGTGTGCTAAATGCCAATCTAGAATATGGTTTGCAATGCTATCTACATAGTGATTTTGTGCTCTAGGTACATGACTAAATGTAATTATTTCAAATTCACACATCAAAAGCTTCACACGTAAATATCTTCTAAAAAGGATAGGATTATGCACACGATAGACACCATTCAATTGCATGACAAGAAGCAGGGAATATAAATGAACATGAAGGTGGAGGATGCGATGTGAAATGGAATTGGCTAATAAATCTCGCACTGCATCATATTCAGCCTGGTTATTTGTAGCGGTACCAATGCATATCCCGTTTGAGAAGACAAGGGAGTGCAAGGGGGTAAAAATGGCCCAACCTACGAAGGCTAGATTCTTGGAGTAGCGACTTGCACCATCAGCAAAACTGATATAAGGTGTGGACAGGAGCTCCATATGAAAGGTGCCACAAGACAATAAATGGGAGGATGATGAAAAATGCTGGCAACCTAAGCGCAAAGTAGAAATCGAACACACTCCGCAGGAGGGAGTGATCTGGGTAGGATGTCTACTACTCACATGTTGATGGTGAGGTGGAGTGTGGGAGCTATCGGAGGTGTAGCTTGTGCTCAGTCCGTGCAAGTCACCATAGGTACGGAGGATGCCATATCATTTATGGGCGGGAAGGAGGAAGTCAGGGGTGGTCATGGCTTCCATGATGTCGTCATCACAAAATAAGGTGGAATGACTGGAGGAAGGGAGACCACATGATGCGGCGAGGCTACCTGACTCATCATCATGAGAATAAAGGTTCACATGCACATCGTCACAAGGGATGACGTAAGAACAAGCAGATAATGGATCTACTGATGTTGAGCCTAGGGTGATCCCTGAAGGGAGGTCAAGCGAAACAACAGGAGAAGATTCAGAGGGAGCTTCTGCCGAGGGTCTCTTGGATGATGATAGGTAGAGGATGGTGGCCGCATGCTCCATAATCTCAAATTCAGGAAAGGGAATGTCAATAGGAGCAGGTAAATCCTCATTCTGGCCTGCATCATACTGTGCAAGTACGGGAGAAGCGGATTGGTTCTGTTCAATCTTGTACTCCCGAACTACCTCTAAAGAGGCACGATAATGCGTAAGGCAGGGACAATGATGAGAGTAATGGCCATGGAGATCACACAAAGCACAAGGTTGGTTGGTGTGAATAGTCTTGGTGTTATTGGCTGCAGTCAAGGAAGAATTAGAGGTTTCAGGGACCGTAGACTCAAGGAACACGACTTTAACCATGGGCTTGATGCGGGGCAACTCGAGACAGGTATGGGTGGCGTGACTGACAAAATCACACAAAGAACAGGGCTTTGGAGGAGGAGGAGGAGGTGAAGGGTCAGTTGGGGTGGCCTTTTCCTTTGAGGTTCTTTTGCAAGCTTTTCCCTTCTTACCCGAAGGTCGCAACAAGAGGTGGTTCCTGTTGAGGTGGCTGAGGCACTGTAACAATGGGAGAAGTTAGGGGGCCGGTTGAACCAGTGTCAAAGAAAGATAAGTTTTAGGTTGAACTGGCGGGGTTGCGGCTGGAGGATCAAGGTACCAGATGGGAATCCCAAGGGTCAAGTTAGGAAGAGAGAGGGTGGCTATGATAGGTGCCGTATAGACTCTTGGTGGGGGAGCTAGGAACGGTATCTGACCGGAGGGGTAATGGCTAGGCAGTATGGCTCCTAAATGGTTAAGGCCTGGAGGAACCATTCCAGGAGGGTAAGGAGGCTCATGAGTACCAGCTAAAGGGCCAAGAGGAGGATGTACAGAAGGCTAAATCGAAGGGCTAGGAGAAGGCTGTGGAGGGCGAGGAGGCTGCTGGCTAGCCGAGGCATGCCGCTTGAGGGCAGCCCGAGATGATTGCATCATGCAAACATTCGAAGAGCTAGGATCAGAGATAGGAGGAGGAAGACAAGGGAATGTGCCAAGTAGTGAGGAATATTTGTAGAATCCAGGTGAAACACTGGTCAAAGGATCGATGGTTTGCTTGTTGGCTACCAAAGAGATAGTGGACTCAAGGGAGGTCTGAGACTTTGGTTCGTAATATGTCAACTGGTCAATGGTGAATATATTTTCGTTATGAGGGAAGGAAATATTGTGGCGGACTGCGGAAGGGACAACAGACATCACATAAGTGTAGCTACGACCCAATATAATGTTGTAATCTAAGGGGTCATCTATGACTTCTACGTCAACGTAAATAATCTTGCCCGCAAGAGTAATAGGAAAATTGTGGAATCAGCTAATGGGCTAGGAGGCGTGGCCATCCCACACTCAGAGAGTGGTCATGGAAGGAGCCAAATTAGGTGATTCGAGTTGCTTACAAAATGAAGCGGACATCACACAGGTGGATGCCCCTGCATCAATAATGCACTCAGAAATGTTGGTGTTCTGGATCTTGACTGGGATTTGGAATGCGACGGAAGCTGGGAGAGGAGGATGCTCTAACTGGTCAACATCAAAGAAAATCAATAAATTTTCAAAAGGATCTACAACGCCCATGGCATATAGTAGAGCTTTTCGTTGTGAAGGGCATGACTGGAGGAGTTCCAGCATTGAAATGGCAGTAGGAGACTGTGCCAGATCATCTACTATGTTATACGAATGGGCAGCTTTGCCAGAAGCAACATTTTGGCATAGTGGTCCTTTAGGGATCTTGGTATGAACCTCTGCCTTAGGCTAAGGGATCTTCAATGGGCCATTAGGTGTCAAAAGAGGCTTTGTATAGACCGAAGGAGGTGGCTCGGAGATAGACATTACGGGAGGCTTGTTGTATTGATGGGACCGAGTCTAAAGATTGATGTCTATGGTTTGAGGTTGATCAAAGTTCATCATGAGAATCTGGTAATGAGAGGTACTAGATGGAAGAGGTTGAGTGGGCACCTGACCTTCAGGTGGTTGGGTAGCCACAAATCCTTGCTGAGGGAAAGGATTGGTAAGCACAGCCAGTTGACTAGGTGCAGGACTAGGAGGAATGGAAGGGATGACTTGCTGTCCTCTTAAAGTTCTTTGAGACTCCCACAGCTTCTGTATTTGTGGCAAAGGAGGACAATCATGCATGTAATGGTCATAAACATGACAACAAGAATAGGGCTTGTTCATGCGAACAGGCCTGTCTTGCTTGGGCTGAGTGCCCTGTTGCTAGTTCGTAGTGTTAGGTCCAGGATTACGAGGAGCAGACTGATTTTGAGTGCCTTTCCTCTTATTTTTGGAGGGAGGAGGATTAGTCACACCCTGTTGTGCATACACCTGCCCCTGAGGGGGCGGTGGATGCTGTTGCAGGGGCTGAGAAGGCAAGGGAGGAGGAGGTGCTAATGCTGGAGGAGCTAGAGCATGAGGCTATGGATACAGATAATAAGGAGGTTGGGTAACAGTGTGGTAAACAAGATGTTGGGAAAAAGTAGGAGGCATGCCATATCTTGGATACGTGCTACCGGGAGGGGGAAAAGTGCAGGAGGTGCTGGCCCCCCTTGAGTAAAACCATAGCCCATGGGAGGTTGAGCATATGTATTAGAGAGAGCTCCAATGTTACTGTCAGTGGCGTGAGATGCCCTCGGTGCATTGGCACCACGGGGTCTGGGAAGATCAGGTAGAACGGTATAAACATAACCTGACTAAGCATAGATCAGGTCATATTTTAACGCAATTTGGAGAGTGACTTCTTCGGTTTAAGGAAAGTGCGATGCGACATCTTTTTCGATAGGTGGAAAAAGAGATCTAAGGAACTAGTCCATGTAGAGATGGTCTTCGAAGGTAGGAGCTCGACGTAGGCTCTTTCTTCTCCACCATTCCTAGACATGATCAGAAAGGCGGGTCGCAGACAATCGACGGAAAGAAGTCAAGAGTTCAGTACCAGTGTCATAATGAAGGGGAAGCTAGAAATAAGATAGGAAATCCCGGGCAATAGTCACAAATATGGTATGAGAGGAAGGGGCCTGATCAACATACCACTTAGAAGCTTCACCTATAAGCGTATGTTGGAACAACCGAAGACAGACAGAGTAATTGGTAATGGAGTTAGACGAACACCACATGTGGAAAGATCTAACATGATTTGTAGGATCTTCTCCAGCAAGGCCTTCAAACTTTGGGATGTCAAAAAGGAGCTTCGTTGGCATAGCAGACCAACTAGAATCATGGTGTATAGGATCATTTATCAATTGGTCTAAATTGAGGAGGCTGAGGCCTTCCATGAAGGGGAGCAATGGCGCAGCCGGGGTAGTGTCCGTTATAGTCCCACTAGTGGTATTCCCAGCATGAGGGCTGGGGTTACCAACAGCATTAGGTCGTGCACCAGACATGGTGAAGGTGATAAGGGGAGAACCGAAGGCAGAACGAGAAGGAGAACCCAAAGGACCAGAAGAAGAGTTGGTGTACGAACTCGGTGGAGGACTAACTCGAATCCTACGTGGAGGAGTAAGTATTCCTACTGTAAACTGAGGATGAAGGCCAAGAAGTCCCCGGGATGAATGCCTTGGTGGCGTAATGATGACGACACAAACATGAAACAAAGGAAAATTAGATCGAGAAGGGCAAGGAGGTGCAGGATCAACCAATTACAATGTCGAAACAAGGGCGGAGAGGTGCAGGATCAATTGATTTCAATGTTTTAGAGTCTTTGACTGGCAGTGTTAACCAAGCCCTTTTTCGCTTAGGGTGTGCATGTGAAGTGTGTAATTTTAATTTTTAAACCCAGACGTTTGTAGAGAAAAATAAAAAGTGTACTGTACAGCTGCAAATAAACCTGCAAATGATAGTATATAAGCCTGCAAAAACATAAAATAAACATCTAATAATGCAATAATATAAGCCCAAGGAGGTGGGCCTCTCAAAAACTAGTCTATAGGTGAGTAAAAAACTAATCAAAACACACTAAAACAGCTAATAGAACTAGGGTCAGGAGGGACAGGGATCTAAAGGACAAAATCTGCTAGAAAGTGGTGCAGAAACAACAACAGATCAAAGGAAAAATTGCTGTAAAAAGAGGTGGTGAAAGGCTATCCCCAGGAGGGAAATGGAGTGAATTCTAGAGGAAAACCCAAACAAAGATAAATGAGGTGATTTGGATGGATAACAAGCCGATCTTAAGCAGATCTGAAGGTGAGGCATCAAGTCTGAAAAAATGGCTAAAGAATTTGAAATTTCAGACGACCTGCAACAACAAAAACTCTTCCACAAGAAGTGGAGGGTACTGAAGCCCTAGGGGGCTAGGTTCCCACTTAGTTGAGAAAAATAGAACAAGTACAGGTCCAAAATGGGTAGAGACAAAGGTCATACAACCTTGAACAGAGGCTCAGAAAAACCCATAAAATTTCATAAAAAATCCCGCAAAACGTCCAGGTCGCAGTTTTTGACCTATTTCCAGCAGAGGTCGCAGATTTTGGGCTGAAAGGTGCATCTTGAGGGTCCAGGTCATATTTTTTGGGCCAAAAAGCGTGACCTGCACTTCCGGCACTCTCGGTGGCAGATTTCAGAAAAAATTGTCGTCTCAGCTGCGGCTGATGTCTGTCACCTGCGCAATAGGTCCGAAATCACGCGGAAGTTAGAATTTTTATTGTTTTAGGGTTTTATAGGTTAAAAACAACATCAAGAAAAGAAAAAAAAGGGGGCTTGTTGGGGTTCCTATGATTTGGCAGTTTGGCAATACCAAATGACAAGACAACATCAAACCACTTTGGGATCTCAGGATCTAACCCATTAGGGAACTTCATGAGGGCTAACCCTTGAGGAGGTTTCATGTGGGCTAGTAAAGCATTGTAAACACTGTTGTACCTAGCACAATATTCTTGAACCCCTTCTCCCACATTTCTCTTAATGTTCTCATATTCAGACAAGGTTTGGAGAGGGTTCTTCCTGGCTTCCCACTTGTTTAGAAATAATTGATGAAAGGCAGGGAGGTCCTAGATGCTATGTGGAGCTAGATTTTTAAACCATTCCCTAACTTATCCCCCAAAAATATGAGAAAAAAACCTGATTTTAATGGTTTCATTAGCTATCTCATTTCTATCACAATATTCATTCATTTAATCTATGTGCCGTGAGGCAGTGATTGAGCCTGTGGCTTCATATAATGGAATAGAGGTCTGATATCCTTTGAATAAGGCAGCTAATTGAGCAGGAAGGACTAGAGGGTTGTACCATGTTGCCATGGAAGGATTCTGTGGAGGGAAGGGAGGGTTAATAATAGGTGGAAGATGATGGAGTGGATTGGTATGGATGAAAGATGTATGGGCGGCAGAAGTGTTTGGGACAACAGAAATTTAATGAGCAAATTTGGGGTGAGAGGACCCAAAATTATGAATGATATGTATATCAGGTGGTGTAGATGGAGGCCCCCCCCTGCTGTCAGTATTTTTTCCACTATGATGTGATGAAATTTTTGGCTCAAACTCTATTTGGTAAATACCATTTAGTGACCTAGTTCTTGGTAGATTTCTTTGAAAGGCAAAGTCACCTAGAGTATCTGGAAGAGCTAAAATTTTTTCAGGGGTAGAATTAGCTCTTGTGATATATTTGAAAATGTTTGAAACACTGGGCTTAGGATATTTCCAGAGAATTTTCTCTGGGTTATCAACTATCTCATGGGGGTTTGGGTTAGGGTAGGCTCTAGTATAGATGCTTCTTGAAGCTAGGATTAGACCCAACTCTTTAAGAATATTTCAAACCAGGTATGACAGTCTTTAGAGGCAAACATATTTGATCAAAAAAAATTGATACTCATATTTTCCTTTAATATGGATGATGTTGTGATGAAACTGGTCTCCAAGTGGAGTCTTGTGAAAGCAAAGATAATCAGTAGGCCTACTGATCACTAGTGGAGTCTTTTGGTCATTTAGGAACTGTGGAGTCTCCAGGTGGAGGGTTTCTAATGTTTTGAAGCAGGCTGCTATCCACCATCAGAAATTTACTACCAAACTAAGGCTATTTGGTCTTCTGAGATTTGAAAGATGTCTAGAGTGTAACCTACTCAGAAGTCCCCAGTGGAGTTGCCATTATGTTGATGATCACGGTGGGATTCTGAGTGATAAAAAACTAAGATTTCCCTAGACCTTTCAAATTCTCCCTAGTGGAGTCGCCATTATGTTGGTGATCACAGTGGGATTCTGAGTGATAAAAAACTAAGACTTCTCGAGAACTTTCAAATTCTCCCCAGTGGAGTCGCCATTATGTTGGTGATCACAGTGGGATTTTGAGTGATAAAAAACTAAGACTTCCCTAGACCTTTCAAATTCTCCCTAGTGGAGTCGCCATTATGTTGGGGTTCCTGTGATTTGGTAGTTTGGTAATACCAAATGACAAGACAACATCAAACCAATTTGGGATCTTAGGATCTAGCCCTCCTGGATCCAGAGAGGGATCCCTCTATAAAGGTAAAGACATATATATGTTTGAAGTTCAATTTAAGGTATTAGGCTAGTTATAGAGCACAAGGGTTTTTGATTTGTTTGGTTGGTTCGGAAACATTGAAAGGAGGGTTTAATGAAATGTAAAGGAATGAGTAGTGAAGGATTTTCGGCAATGGGAGAATAACTCCAAGAGAATACAAGTTCATTGGGCAATGGGGTCATAAAAATGTTTACTTGCAATCCAAATATCCAAGGCTTTCAAAGGGCTAGTCATCTAAATCAGAGGATCTCTTAAGATGATTGCATGGGACGAAACAATAAGGAAATGAATGGGGATAACAAGGAAAGCCTTCCAAGGTGACAACTTCAGAGTAAGTCAAGGGACAGGGCACACCTTATACCTCTATGATCAGTACTCTTGATGAGGCTAAATTCAAAGACAACAATCCATTAGTCCTCCTGACTAATTTTAGACAGTAGAAAACACTTAAGTTCAAACACAGAGTGAAGTCTAAGATCAGAGAAAGACTTTTAACCTTCTATTCTTTTGACACTCAACTCAAAGGGATCTTTGAAAGGATAACTGTTGGAAAGGGAACTAAGGGCACAGGGCTAACACTAAATCTCCCTATTTCCTAATTCTTTTAGTTGAACCAAACAAGAACATCTAAGAAACAAACTCTAAATTAATACATCAGTAAGCATGGGAAAACCAACCCTTCAATTGGTTAAATTATATTGAATTTGTTCTGAGATACACAAAAAAAATAAAACATTAAAAATAATAAAGAGTAGGAAGCATTAAGGTACTTGCAACAATATATCCTAAGCTAAAATTACTGGTTTCTTATTAGAGAAAATGAACATGATGTAAAACAAGGAGGAAACAATAACAAAGAAAGGGCACATCAGCAATGATTTGGTTCAGGATCCAGTGAACATGCTTGTCATATTAGCAGAGCAAAACCAGTCACATACATTCTTGTCTGATAGCTTGATACAATCCAGAAATCATCTCCCAGCATTATTACAACACTACTCAGAGAACTCTAACTCAATAAACAACTTACAATCAGTTAATTTCCAACAACCCCTTACAAAGTATTTTTGATGGGTTCTTATAGGTGAATGAGTGATAGTAGTGGTAGATGTAAACTTAAAGGCTTCATTAAGATAGAGGGGAAGAAGTATTCGAATGCCCACTCTGCTTAATGGTTTTACATTAACTGTTGGTACCCTTAAGATGACTTAGAAGTCTTTGTCAGGTCGACAATAACTTCTAGGGTATGTTTCTTGAAGTACCTTTCTGGCTGTAGTATTCTGTCTAATCCTCTGCAACAAGTAAGGTGAATATTTTGTCTTGCAGGTATTCCATACTTTGTAACCACTGTACTGAAATTATAGGAATTTATGTCAGAGTAATAACTGTTATGGGGCTTGATGAAAAATGGAGTAGACCGTGGGGATTAGTCCTTCTTAGGAAAGAACGTTCTGCTTGTTAGGTTTCCTTTGTTGCTTTAATCACTGATATTTGCATCTAATCTGTGCTTCGAGTTTTATTAAGCTCCCTTGATTATCTTCGGGGTCCTTGAACTTTCTGATCTGGAGGTTCTGCCGAGGATGGAGGGTAGTGATCTGCCGAATCAACATGAAATTAAATCCTCTTCTGATTCCTTTCTTTACAATATTTAGCTACAGGATCATAACCCTGCAACCTATGTCACCTGCCTCTAACTGTGGAAACTGCATGAATTAACCACCTTTCAAATCCTGCAAAATACAATAAACATGTTACAAAAACCTGCAGGAGTTTGGATAACTGCAACAGAGGCTCGGGGAAATGGTGAAGGAGCACTGAGAGTGGTGAAAGGCAGTGGCAGAGGAGAGAAACCCTGTCAGAGCAGCTAACTAGGTTTAAATTTGAAATGGGGCGCGAAAAATTCTTAGGTGGTAATGGAAAACTGGGAGTGGTTTTCGCATAGGGATGAGGCGATAAGTAGTTTGTTACATTTGGAATGCGATACCATAGAGCTGTCAACATATGGATTTTTTAATACCAGTGGTGTCACATAAAAGTTGCGCGGTGATGGAGTAGGGGCAGAGGCTATGCGATATTGAATGGCGACCATTGGATCTGGAATGCCAGATCCGACGGTGCGGAGGAAACGTGATGAGCGGCAAGGTGCATGGGTGGAGCACGTGGTGGGTCCCAATGCTAAGGTAAGCAAGCTTGTCATGGAGCGGAGAAGTTGATTGGTAGGGTCAAACGATCGAGTTAAGTGGGAGCCGTCATATCTGAAGGACGGACGGCTATGATTGAATCGGGAAAATTCATATCGAAGGTCGCGATGGATGGGGGAACTCAGACATAGAGGATACGATGGTGGAAGGGTCGTCGGATCTGAGCGAACAGATGATTGAGATGTGATCGAACTCATCGCATTAGCGGAAACAAACACAAGGTGAGAAAGCAGACGAGGGGAGCCCGCGATGCGATGAGGCCTTAAACGCTTGGTCATAGCGCATGGTTTCAGGAAGAATGAGGGGGCTAGGGCTCAGCCTGGAGAGGGGCTTAGCACCATAATGCTCAAAGGATTTTTTTTAGGCCAAGAACAGGGTTTTAGAGGGTTTTTTGGTGTTCCGATAAGGTAAGAAAGGGCTTTTAAACCTTATAAAAGGGAATTTATGAGGTTTAAAGGGAATTTTGAAGGTTATGGAGGATAATGAAGGGTAAAACATAAGGGAAGTGAGGAAAATGGAGGCTTTTGAAAGCAGCTTTCTTTCATAAACAGTGGGGTTTTTGTGGAGACAGCAGTGGAGATGAATTTCAAGGGTAGACAATAACACAAGGCTTCAGAGATGATAGATTTTCGAAGAAAATATTCACTTGAAGGCTTGGTCACAAATTTAGCCACCTTTTTGCTTTGTCAAATTATTATAGGTGGCTAACAGGGCTGAAGAGAAATCCTAGGGTTTGAAGCAGCTGGATATGCAAGGATCAGAAAAACGACAGTGGTCGTAATCGTAAACCCGTGTGGAGTCGCCAGTTGTTAGTATGAATCTTAATTCCAAGCATATGAAAAAAGACCACTTTAGTTGTGCATAACCAACAGCTCTAACAATAGAGATGATTGCTAATATCTTCAGATCTGTATTTAGGTGATCAAGATAAATGCTGCAAAAATCTAGATCTATGCATTAGAAGACATTAAACAATAGAAAAAACAAGATTTACTCCATGCATCCAATAGACAAGACAAGAATATGCTGAATGAATTTTGTATTAAGGGTACCTAGGAGGAAAACAGAGGAGGGTGTTCCTAGTTCTCCTCAATGGGATGGGTTCTTGTAAGTCCTCAACACTTCAGATCTAAAACTCCTCTCTCTTGATGGTGTAGAAAACCCAGACAAAAATGGTAGCAAAATATGACTATGATGGTGGATCAATAGTCAGACCAAACGTATAGATCCAGAGTGATCTTTAGGCAACAAAAGGTGGTAAATGAATGGGAAAACCCTTCTATTTATAACAAAATATTGAGTTAGTATAGATATTGGTGCATAATTAAAATATTGTTAACCAAATCAAGATCCAACTTTTATGGAATATTTTATTATATTTGTTGGAGGGAAAAGGAATTTGACTTGGGTCAAATCCCTTTATTTGTAAATAATAAATAAATAAATGATTTATTTACCATTTTAAGGATGTGGTTGGGTAATAATAAAATAAATAATGATTATTTAATTATTTATGGGTGATTTAGTCATATTTAACAAAAAATATTATTTAAATAAGGTTTAAATAACTATTCTTTAGAAAATAATAAGATAAATAATGATTTATCTAATTAATTTCCTTGTTTTGGGTTAAATATAACCAAGAATATTAATTAAACTGTTGTTTAACTAATTATTCATTGAGGAAAATCAAACAAATGTAGATTTATTTAATATTTCCTCATGGGGTTTTCTGTTTATACCATAAACAACTTAATCAAGGTGGTTTACTAAGTTATTTTCATAGTGAAAAAATTTTTACTTAGGGTAAAATTGGTCTTACATGGTGTACTTGGATCCATCTAATGATAATAGGTTAGATGACCAAAAAATGGTGTAACACTACCCAAAAAAGTTCTCAATTTTTTGTATTTAGCATCAATATTACTTACTTAGTCTTAGACTCAAACTATCTATCTATTTATATCATCATAGCCTGCGCTATCCCGTGGCTTGCGGATTCTGGGTCTACCGTTTGACCCATTAAAATACATTGGGGGCTTTTACCCACCCCAAAGCCCTTGCGCTAAACTAATTACTACAATATATATAAAAAAAACAGCTAGGGGACCCCATTACAACAGGCCCCCAACACAATATTGTGATTCGTCCCGAGTCACAACGGTCATGGGCATTGCATCTTTACCTGAAGCTGCATGATTTCATCCACTAGAGGGGGAAACACTCCTTTTCTCTATGCATATCCATCCTAATACAACTAATTTGGCCATATAGTCATTTGGTATGCGTCTAGTTGGCTCGGTATGGTTTGAGACGACTGCCATTAACGTATCCTGGCAGGGCGTCCCTGCGCAGTGTAGCCAATCTCACCGCATTGCCATTTGTAATTTCTGTTACAATATAAGGTCCAAACCAATTTTGGCAGAATTTCCCTAGGTGGCATACAAACTGGCTGTCATATAATAATACTAGCTCGTCTTCTTTAAACGACTTCTGTCAGATATGCCTATCGTGCCTGGATTTTTCCTGGGTCTTCTGAACTTGCTGATGAAAGTTAGCAATGAATCGATATTCCTCTAAGGAGACTAGCTTCGCTAAGTGTTCCTCCATGATATCGGGCTCTGTCATGTTTGTAAAGGTTGTGATGCACAGGCTAGGAATGATATACTCTATGGGCATAATGGCCTCCTTCCCATAAACCATCCGAAACAGTGTTTTCCCAGTCAATTTCTTGCACGTGGACCGATAGGCCTAAAGGACTGATGGGATGCCATGTCCCAATCGCTTCGATCAACATTACAGACCTTGGTAAGTGCCTGTTCCAAAATTTTATTAAAAACTTCTACCGTTTCATTTGCCTTTGGGTGATATGGGGTGCTTTTTGCGTGGTGGATTCGAAACTCCTCAGTCAAAGCTTGAATTGTGTCATTAATGAAATGCGTACCTTTATCGCTCATCAAGATCTTCAGACAACCAAACCTGGTTAAAATATGCTCAAATATAAAGTGCGTAGCAGTATCTGCAGTGTAATCCTTCACAGCTTGCGCTTCTGCCCATCTGGTTACATAATCAGTCGCAGTGAGGATGTAGCGAGTGCTTGTCTTCTTACCTAGTGGGTTGATGGGCCCAATGAAGTCTATTGCCCATTTATCAAATGCCTGCAGGGCCATATGTGGTTGTAAAGGAATTTTTTCCCTGCACGATAGTATTCCTGTATGTTGGCATGTGTCACAGGCTTTGAAATAGTCTTGAGAGTCGCTATGCAGTGTGGGCCACCACAACCCATCTCTTAAGATCTTCTACGTTGTCGCTTTCGCTGCATAGTGATCTCTTGCTACGCCTCTGTGGGTTTCTGCTAAAATGGCTTGTCTTTCATGCTTCAGTACACATCTTCACAGTACCTCATCAGCTCCCAGCTTATAAAGGTGGCCCACGATGATGGTAAAGTCAGTTGCGCGGTTACCAACTCCTTTTTTTGTTGTATCGAATATTCTGAAGGTGCCATCCCCATAGTTAAGAATTGAATAATATTGGAAAATTTCTCATCAACCACCTTAATAGAAAATAGCTGTGCATCGAGCAATCCTTCCTCTAGGTTGGTTGGTTTTTCACCACTCTCAATTTGGGACAAGTGGTTTGGTCCAACATTTAATCTCCCTAGCTTCACAATTATCTCAAAGTCATATTCCCAAAACAGTAGTGGCCATTGGAAAATCTCCCCCCCCCCCCAACATAGTATTATTGATGAGGTACTTCAAGGCTGAGTGATCCGTGAACATCTTGAAGTGCCCTCCTAGAAGATAATGCTGGTATTTCTGTAGGGCATACACCATTTCCATCCCCTCACGTTTAGTAGTGGAGTACTTACGCTCTGCGCTAGAGATTTTTCTACTAGAAAATGCAATCGGGTGGTCAATATCCCCCTCTCCGGGCTGCGTAAGGAAAACACCTAGGGCGATCCCTGAAGATTCCACATGGACATGGAAAACCTTTGCCCAGTCAAGAAATATGAGGATAGCTACAGAGACAGTATTTTCCTTGAGTAGCTCAAAACTCTTCTAACACTCTACGTCCTAAAAAAATGATACTTCCTTTTTTAGCAGATTTTCCATGGGTGTCGTGATCAATGCACACCCTTGAATAAACTTCCTATAGTAGCCCATGTGCCCGAGGATGGAGTGAAACTGTTTCTCAGTTGCGAGGACTGCTAAATTGATGATAATTGCAAACTTGGCGGGGTCAACCATCAATCCTTGTCGACAGACTATGTGGCCTAACAAGATTCTGAAAGGTACACGGAATATGCACTTCTTAATATTTAGGGAAATCTGCTTTCTACAGGCATCCAACATCATGCACAAGTTCGAGACATGCTTCTTTACCAATCCAAATACTGTCCAATCGTCAAAGTATACTTCTAGGAAATTGTGAATGAACTCCTTGAAAACTTCAACCACTACGCGTGAAAAGATGGCGGGGGCATTTTTGAGCCCAAAGGGCATGATGGTGTATTAGAAGGATCCCCATTCTGTGGTGAAAGTAGTTTTGTTACGATCTTCAGGTGTCATCCTGATCTGATGGTAGCTTGAAAACTCGTCAGTGAATGAGTATGCTTCTTGCCTTCCCACACCGTCGAGGATTTCATCAAAGAATGGCATAGGGAAGGGATCATGTACGCAAGCATTATTCAGCTTACACGGGCCGACGCAGATTCTTATTTCTCCTTTAGTATTTTTTCTTGGACCACCATAGGGCTTACCCAATCTGACTTCTCTACTGGTTCGATGATACTCGCGGCTAGCATTTTGTCATTTTCTTCTCTGACTTTCTGCTTATACTTGGGGTTCAAACAATAAGGTCATTGTTTGACAGGGCATGCATCTAGTTTTAAAGTGATTCACATGACTCCCAAATCCCCTGTGATACCTTTTAGTTCTGAAAATTTTGTGGGAAACAGATCCTGGTAATCCGTAAGAAGTTCCGCGACTTTCCCAATGGTATCATCATCTCAGTAATCCCCAATTCTAGCCAGCTTGGGTTGTTCTTCTATTCCAATGTTGACATCTCTTAACTTAAGAGGCTTGGTCGCATCAACGACTTGCAATGGGGGTCCATTAACTGCTTGTTCACCCTCAGAATCTAGTATAGTGATATTTTGCGGGTCTTCGTCACACTCCTCCATTGATAGATTGCAACAGTTGGAAATATCCTGCATCTGCGTATCCCAAGATGGTTCCCCATGTTCTCCATGAGGGCGTGATTCATCAAATACAAGAGCTCCTATTTCTTGCAGGGCTTTTTCTAATTCCTCCATTCTTCATATCAACCTGAACGTCCCCACAAAATCATTCGTCATGGTATCCTAGTGGCGGGTGCGTCGATGTAGCTCTGCATCCAAATACCATGGGGTGGGGATTGGTCCCAAGGTATGAATAAACAGGTGGAACCCTTTGTCCCAGGTCCTTTTGCACAACACCTCCATCCATGAAAACAAGTGCTTGCACAGGTCCCCGCGGCTGAGGAAAATCTCCATGGGTAGGTGAACTGGGGGTTCAAACTGTAGGATCATCATCCTGCGATATTCCTCCCAATCCTGAAAATTCCCCTTATGAGTTTCCCACCACCGTGCAGGGGTCGCACTCATGGCTAGGTTAAGCACCCACATTCTCCATTCCCTTGGGACTTCTGCTTCGAATACTCTAAGAAAATCCCTAATAATATTAGAATCATCAAAGTAAGGCATCTCTCTTACCTCTGAGGAGATACATCGAAAGTTATTTATGATCCCACTGTAACGCAGATACTTCATGCAACTGGTTCTTCCAATTTTTGATCTCCCCGTCAGAATCAAAGAGTCATTCACTGTCTTTCTCCCAGCAAAGCACGCCATCAGCCGCAAGGTTAATACAATCCTTGTCCTGGGCGGTTAGTTTATATATATGATCAATGTCTTCTTCGTGCATGGGTTCTGTATACCACTCTCCCTCTGCTGGGTCTAGAGGGAATATTACTCTCGTACCCTCATTCTCAAAAACCATGCTCCTTTTCTTCAAGTTGATAATGCCTCCCATGTCTATAGCCCAGTACAGTCCTAGGAGGGCAGGATAAGGGTCTGCATCCTCTACAATTTGAATTACCTCAAAATTCGCGCATACCTTAACTCTTGCGATATCTACCATAATATTTGATAGTCTCCCCAACTATATGATCTTCTTTTGGTTTATCCATGCGCAGCTATATAGTAGACCATTCAATCTTAGGTTCTCCCATCCTTTGCCAAGTCTGTTTGGGCAAGACATTCGCATCGGATCCCAAATCCAGGATGACCTGATCCATTTCATAATTTCCAATCTGTGTAGTTAGCCACATTTCCCGACCAGTGTGATTCTTATGACTGTAAATTTTGTGGATATCTTTAACTTCCATTGGAGGGTCAGTATTTTCTGCACAGTTGTCTATCAATGCTTGAATATTTTCTACTTCCTTTTGGTTGCGTAGCAACTTCATATATGCTTGTAGGAATGGTTTAACTTATTTGTCCACTTTTAGGTTTGTTGGAGCCTTTGTAGGAAGGTTTATTTCTCCTTCTATAGGTCCAAGATTTCCTTTTTGATAGCGTCTTTTCAGATAAGGGTTTCAAATGTAGCTCTTTCCTCAGCTCCTCTTGTAATGTCCCCAAATCGGGACTGCTAGCTAAGCATGTCTGAAAAACACAATTTTCAAAAATGGCTGCTATAGAATATGAAATCAGCCCTTGGATCCCTTAGATATGATAATATAAGACCTAAATCCAAGAGGGGAACAACAACAAATATTTCTAGATGGGTTAAACAAATCTCCCACACCTATTACAACTGGAAAATACCTACAAGTGGGACTGCAGTAATGTATGAATAATATAGCAAGGAAATAACGTAGTTCACTTGTAGTAGGGGCAGAAGGCCAATAAAATTTTCTTCAATAGTATTTACAGCAGCAAGATAATTGTATAATGAAGCTCATGAAATACATATTTGGAAATACAAGACACAAACAGAAGAAATTCCCTCAAAAGAGGTGTTGCAACCACATGAATGGACTGAAACTGCCTTGACAACGTTATTTTATTAGGTTGCAAACTGCTGTGGATTACATGTTAGATCTAGAGCAGATCTATGCATAAAAAATCAGATCCATATCAGATCCATGAACTAGAAAGGCTCCTCTTTTAGATCCCCTTGGGTTTTTGAGCATTACACCAAGGATAAGTAGATCTGAGATCTAAGAAAGCATATCTGTAGAAATATTCAAAAATTTTGAAGTATTCAGAGTATGCATATCAGATTTGAAAAAGACAATATTTAGATCTCCTCCAATGGACCTAAAAGTGAAGGGAAGATCCCCAACACTCAGAAACCAGCTCTCCAAATAGTGCACCCAAAATCCCTGCAACAACTCCTACAAGAATAACGCAGATCTAGAATAGAAACTGCGTTGTAGGGTATATATATCAGCTGGCCACATGCCAAGATCAAGAAATGAAGCTCAATCACTTCAATACACTTCCTCCAATAGAGCAGAGGACTAATCCACTTAAAAAGGGCACTGAAATGTCTTAGATCTGAATAGATCTAATCTCCACTTGCTGCAGCTTCCAAAGAAAACTAAACCCTCCACAGGATCTGAGTTGTAATTGAAAGGAGAAGCGTGGCCTTCAAGCCTGATAGTGGACTATGCAATACAAACTCTCCCAAGAGCTACTCAATGGGAAGAGGAGGAACTCCTAAACAGGAAATCTCAATGCAAAACAACATTTGAAATCTAGGCTAAACAACCAAAGAAAGCTATATGGTCTAAATAGAAAATATTTCAAAATATCATATCCTTAACAACCAACTCATGCTACCTTCCCCTTCCTTTTATAAGATGAGAGTGTGCAAAACCCTAAACCACCTTCAATGGACTCATCCCTTTCACACAAGAGATATTCAACTATAATTACGTTGTGCCTTATTAATAAGCACTCCTCCAATACATCGTTGTAGATTTGGTCAAGGTTGACCCAGTCAAGATGATTAGCCCCTTTCACACCTAAGGGTGCTTATTTACATAGCCAAGGTTTATCCTTTTCATATTTTGCATTGATTTAATCTGTAGAAATTTGAATAACTGATATATTATTCACCAAGATTCTCCTGATCACACACTATTTTAACTTCATGCACAATAAAAAATCTCTTCTACCATTGATCATTAATTGCGGAAATAAAAACAATCGCATGTGCACATTAAAACCATAAACAATCACACATATGAACACAGTATTTTATGGGAAATCTTAAAGCTGAAAACCCCCAACTATCTGTATATTATATGTCATAGAGATCATGTAGCAATCATTATACAAAGCTCCTCACAAAGCTCTCAGTACAATCTCCAATTGCTACACACTAATCAAGCCCGATCTAGCAAATCACATGCTCCAATCTCTGCCCCCTGATAGCCTGCCACTACTGCGCAATCCCTGCTCAAGAATGGCTCTAAATGAACTTGAATTGGTCCAGCCTTGACTGTGCAATCCTCATTGGCATCTCCAATCATTGGTTGTTGCAAATCATGCAACAATATAGTCACAACTGATAGTCACACTGCTCTTTCACCTACCTCTTCACTGGTCTCCACTGAAACTGTCCATGCACTGTAGTTAACTGATGTATTCTTTAGTCGATTAATGAGTTAATAATTAGTGAATTAATTAATAATTAATTCACACCACTCTCACTAGTGTATCAATCAGTTAGACTAGATACAACTAGCTCAACTATGTTTAACTTAGTTAAATTGAACACAACTCCATCAACTAGCTCAATAACTCCACCAAACTCTGTCACATGAGTTCTAACTGAAGTATCCATGAAATAGCTCCACTTAACCCTCAAGAATAGCATAATTCCTTCTGTCAGCTCATGTGCCACATCTGTGCACTTAAATGAAGTGCTCCAAGAGAATAAGATAATGTTTATAGTCCAAATATTATTAAGAGCTAATAATATTCGACATATCTATTTTTAAACTGGTAATCTAAAAATAGATTCTGCCCAATATGTCTAAAAATAGAAGTCCATATATTTTTCCCGACTTGACCAACCATCCACAAATAGCATCCTGAAACTCATAGAATATGATCAACATGTCTAAAAATAGACAAAGTCTAAAAATAGACTTGCGCCAAAAATAGCCTGCGGGTCCACTTAGTGAAGGCGTCTTCTTTCCACTAAGCTTATCATCTTGTTGCAATCTTGACATAATCTTCATTTGGAGTTTGATTAACCTCCTTTGCACATTTATTCATCTAATTAGATTTTTTAAAGAAAAAATAATATCCCTATTAGCTGCATGCTAATTTAGGAATATTACAGTCTTCCCCTCCCAAATGTTGCTTGTCCTCAAGCAACTGTAAGGGTGCTGCAAAATCTCCCCTCCTCTTCTTGTGGCCTCCTCATTCAACAGTCTCCACCATTGCTTTAAATTTTCTGCAAAAATTCTGTCTCCCAATGGTTCCTCCCAAGTGTGCAAGTTGGCCTCTGGTGGATAAACCAAATGGCTCTCATCATGAAAGAAGGGAAGGTCTATATGGAAACCTCCTGGTTGATCAATGGCCTCCTCAAGATAGAAGTGATGACAATCATGGAGAATTTCATCATCAATGAAGGATTCCCACCTCCATGTTGTTCGGCCGCTAATATTATATTATTATTATCACTTTTTAACACCTATTTCATCCATTTCTACTCTTCTTTATCATGTTATTTATCATAATTTATCATATAATTCCATTTTATAATTATTTGTGCTCTTATGGATAAATATTATTTCTTCTCCTTTATTTTTAATAAATTGATGATTATGCATGATTTTACCAATTATGGTTTATTAATAAAATTTTTGTAACATCACTCACCATTTTATCCTCCAAGATATTTTCTAGATTGCAGAGTTGATCTCCAGCTCATCATTAAATATGCCAACTCAGAAATTCGCTGGAATAAGAAGTGACAATTTTTCATTGGATGTATTGGACAAATGGAGAAGAATTTGGAAAATCTGAAACATGGGTTTTGTCCAGAACGGATTGAATTAACTTTAGGAAAGAACAGTTTGCCCAAATTCAGCCTATATTGAGAGAAATGGAAGGTTATCTAAGGACGATTTTCCTAGATTCACTGTTGTGGCCGTTTTCCAAATTCTTCCAGTTACAATACCAAATTCAACCTGTTCCTGTTAAATGATTGATGGAAGGATATTTCAGATATGATCTTGCAATTGGTTTTGAGAAATCCAATTTTTTAATAGGAATCATTTTTAATCATATCGGTTGTAACTTCTCTTTTCTCTATGTGTATTTAAATCAAAACATAGATCAGAGAAGGGGGGGTTATTATGGGGATTCATGATGGATGATTAGAGAGAGAATTAGATGGATTATTAGATTAGAGATAGATAGGATAGGATAGGAGGAATGGGAGAATTACTTTTGAAATTATAACTTTAATCATTGACTCTCGTTGTTGAAGCATAACACGAACTTGCTGTAATGATTATGAAATAATGAATATATAAAAATAGTTGCAGTTCCTTCGCATCTCCTGAAGTAATCCGGCGGTATTCACCGACAGCTAAGGGCCCGACTCTTGGTGGATCTACTTTCCGTTCCTGTACCATACAATGTGGTTTGCCTTATTTTTTATTTTTGCAAGTGTGGTTTGTTTAATGATTACTTTCTACAATTGAATTGCATTGCTGTTCTTTTCCCTTATAACAAGATCATTTCTTTTTGCAAGTATATTGTTGTGTTTCTCATTCTAATTACAGAGCTTCGTTGTTCATTTCAGTAAGTTAGTTTTGTTGTTCATTGCAGTCACATAAGCGTTGCTGTCTATTTCTATTATATAGCGTTGCTGCTCATTTAATTTCTGCAATCATTTAGTTTTGCCTTTTAGAATTCTTACAGTTATCATAATTGTCTCATTTCCATCAGTTGCAGTAGCATTATTGATTTAATTCATTGCCATTTCCAATTGGTTATTTAGTGTGTTGTGTGTGAGATCAACAACTGTAAAGAACATTGGCTATTGCTGTCAAAGCTCTCAGATTGAGGATCTTATTTATGCTTGATTAGTTTACATCAGTTAAAAGAGGAATGTGTTATTGCTATTGTATCCTCAACTGATAATTTCTATTACTTTTCTGAATGAATGATTTAGTTTTAGAGCATTGAGTTTCCTTTAGTTGCAAGTGGGATTTATTAAAAGAATCTAATTATTCTTATATTTGAAAGATCTATACTACATTTTAAGAAACATTACTCTATGGGATTATAGCGTGCACATATTGTGTACACTCTTGAAATAAGAGGACTTGCCCGGGTTGATAATTAATGTGGGATAAATAGGAGTTTTAAAAGGCACCTTTTAGCACCCAACATTTTGTGTCGTTGCTGGGGAGAGTGTTGCCATTTCACAGAGAGTGATGTATGTTTGATATTTTTTGTTGGGAAATAATTGGGTATTAAAAACAGAAGGTAAGAACCTGCATAATGAGCAAGTAAAGTGCTTTCTCCCCCGCCTGCTTTCCAACAAAATTGCTAGGAATTTAAGGTAGAAATGAACGTTTGTATTTTAGAGGTGGAAATTTTGAAAAAATCTTGTAATTCCACTTGAGTGGTGATGTAAGCACCACCCATTTCACTAATCAATTTACAGGAACATTGGAAGGAGGATCCTTAAAGAAACATATGAAGAACATCTTCTATTATGGTAAGAAATGGCTCACATTTCAACTTTTGAATTCCCTATCAAAGATCTAGGAGGAGTGACACAAATGCACATAATTCCCCCATCATCTCTACCAAATTTTCATGGTTTGAAAAAAGAAGATCCTGATACATTCTTATTTGAGTTTGAAATACTTTGTAGAGGATATGATTATTGTAATAATGATCAAAGGTTGAAAGTGTTTCCTCTTACTCTAAAAGGAGCAGTTCTCCGATGTTTCATGAACCTTGGTGGGAACTGCATCCAAACATGGGAGGACATGAAGAACATATTCTTGAAGAAGTACCAAGACTACTACAAATCCAATGAAGATATTTTCGGTATGATACAAGGGGAAGATGAAATCTTGGAGGACCATGTAGAGTGATTTCAATATAACCTTCAAAAATCAAAGCATAAGCATTTGGAAAAAGAAATCTTGAAAACACTCATTCTTAAAGGAATCAAAGATGAATTTTTAGAACTCTTAAATCTGATAGGAAAAGGTGATAATTTTCAGTTATCATATGATGATGTTTGTGAATTGTGCATAAGGTATTCAAAAGGAATTTCCAAGGATGGTAAGAATTCTAGAGAAGTTTCTTCTTTCTTTTCCAAATTTACTACAAGAACAAGAAACATAAAAGTTGAAATCAATGTTTTATTTGAAAATTTTAAATATTATTTCATTAGCTCTCTAAATTCACAATTTACTGTTTTGCAAGTTCAGAAAAATCAAGAATTTGATGAAGTGTTTTTCCCTCATTACCGAAAGGAGCATCCCATAGATAGTTGTTCATCCTTATCTAGGATAGAAGTAGCATATCAAAGAGATGGGGAACCTGCAACAAGGTCAAAACCATGGAAATCATGGCCTATAGGTATGGTTCAAAACACTTCCTCACCATTCTCTTACTTGCATAATCCATTATGGAATACTCATATGTTAGGGCAGCCATGCCAATCTCAATATAACCACCACCAATCTTGTCTACAAGTTTGGCATGGTTCATCTTATGATTGCATGACTACTCTCCCTCATCTTCATGTAGCACAAACACATCTTCCAGCTCTTCCAAAACATCTTGCTTGCCCATCAAAATCATCCATTCAACCCAATCAACTACATCATCAAAATGCTCCATTCCCTACACAATTTCCTGCTCAACTCATTCCACACCCTCACCATAATAAAACAGTACAACATGCTTACAATGTCGAACTACAAAATTTACCCACCCTTCCCACCCATTCTATCTCACATGCACCATTGGAGAAACTTATACTAAGATTCAGAATGTCTCAAATCCAAAAATTGTAGAGGTTATGAAAGAAAATGAAGTTTCATCTAGTCTGCATCAACAAGTTGTTTTAAACACTCAAGAACTTCATGATATGATGGCTATGGGAAATCAAGAAAGTAAGGGATACATTGAAGATTGGTTTCACTCCATTTTTTTGCAGCATCACTCCATACTTCAACAATTTTTGGCACCATCTTTTCAAGGGAAGTTGGCTTCTCATACCCTACTATTTATTAACATGCATTTTTCAAATTTGGGTATGTACATACTAGAGGCCTTATTTCGAAAATGGCTCCACTGGAAGTACTCTTATACGTAAGCATATTAAATTTTCAAAAAAAATTAGGTTAGTGGAGAAAATAAATAAATAAGGACATAAATAAATACATTTTTATTATTATGTAAAAATTGTTTTTGTTGCAACACGCTGTGGAAATCAACATCGGTGATAAATATTTTAATTTATTTGTGTATGTAGATGCATTATATTGAAAATAAAAATTCTAAAAACAATCATATTCATTTTTATCACCAATATGGAAAAATGGCTTGAATATCATATTTTTTGGCTTGCGGGCTTGATGAAATTTCTGAAAACAGAGTTGGGACAGTCATGTTTTGAGGGACCAAAAGTGAATATTTTTAAAACTTGTTTCTATCCTAAGTATCCCTTGATGTCTACTTTCCAACCCAATTTTAATCACTCCATTTTGATTTGAAACAAAAAAGCTTATAACCAAAACATTGACAGGGTGTCTAATAGGAAGCTCATGAACAGAGTTGGGACAGTTAGTTTTTGGAGGCCTAAATGACTATATTATTAAAATATATTTCTATGGTATATTCCTCTATGAATCTAGTTTACAAAGCAATTTTAATCACTTTATTTTGATATCGTATGAGGAATTTATGA
The DNA here is from genome assembly GCA_034641835.2 of Pinus albicaulis. NCBI lineage: Eukaryota > Viridiplantae > Streptophyta > Pinopsida > Pinales > Pinaceae > Pinus > Pinus albicaulis. The sequence goes on from CM076572.1 coordinate 234,302,026, forward strand.
CCAAAATACTGACTGCTTATCATAAATCAGCACTCTTGAAACTTTTATTTCTCGACTGTTCACTAGCGTATTTGACCCATCAATTTATTTTTTCTTTAAAACATATTTCTATTGGAGATAAATAAATTAATATAATTTAATTTCCAATTTTAATCAGCTTAATCTATCATCAAATGAAAAATCTATGCTTAAAATATCCATTGTTGGTCTAAGATAGATAATTGAAAATGACTCTATTATGCACATTGTTCTAAGTAACATTGACATATCATATCATAGAATTTTTAAAAATTGTTTTTATCAGAGATATACCTTTTAATTAGATCTCATATGGCTTTGGAATCACTAAAATTGGACAAAAAGCAAAGAAGTTATGATTAAAACACTGCAGGTTAGCATGATTGGTCACTGCTCTCCAGCAAGTAATAAATTAATTTTACTTTATTTTTTTTACATGGATTTGTTCTACAGAATAACTACTTGTTAGTTTTTTTGAAAAATTATTGGATTAAAAGAGCTCGATCACCTCTCTTTCTCCATGATTTAATGTTTTATTGCAGGTAGACACTCGTTTTTTTTTGCAGGTCTTAGGAGAATAAAGAAGGTCAATTTATGGACAAGCGATTCTTGAAAGAAATTTTAATGAAACAAGGGAATTTCATCTGATTCATTACCTAACGAATTCATAACAAAAAAAAAATGAAGAATTGATTCCCATTTTGAAGATTCATGTCACTGTTATCAATACATTTTTCAAAAAGATCATTTTTTTCTATTGACAGATTGATATTCCCTTAGGAAATAACATCATAGTTGTTGTAACTTAACTTATTTATTTATGATCTTGTTTTTAAATACAGTGTTGTTTCTTTTTTGATTTATCTTATGTTTTTTTGTTTTAGGTGTTGATTCCTTCAAATTGCAGTTTCCGCTCCATTGGCGATTGAACAATGAGGACTCCACCATGCAAGTTTCAATTGCAAAAGGCAATCCTTCGGCAACTTCATTTCTGTAAAAAATTATTTCTTTTAAACTATAAATATGATTGTTTTATGTGTTTTTCTTTGTTTTTTTACGGCTGTAAATATGATTTCTTTTCTCTGTTTTTCTATAAATATGATTTCTTTTCTCTATTTTTCTGTAAATATAATTGTTTTTTTCTTGTTTTTCTCTATTTATTTTCTTTTTACGATTGTCTTTCTATTTTTTAGAGCAGTAAGGATGATTTCTTTGATGTTCCCTATAGGGAACACCAAGTGTCGCGTGTTTGTCTTTTTGCTGTTCCTCTTAAGGAACAGCTTCCGTCCCTCTTAAGGAACATCGGCCGTTCCTCTTAAGGAACATCAGTTTTTCGTGTTTGTCTTATTGTTGTTCTGTATCTTATTGTTGTTCTGTTATAACAAGAAACACCTTGAGATTAAAGGAAATTGCTCCATTTTAGTTACAATATGTTCTTAAGCTCGTCTTTTTGTTCTGCTGATATGAACAACTCGTTGTTCCTGCGAAACAAGAATCGCTCCATTTAAAACAACTCGCGCCAAGGCGGTTGATTTTTTTGTTGTTCCAGAACAAATACTTTTCGTATTTTAAGTTATGGTCTTTTCAAGAACAAATATTTTTTCACATGCATTTTTTTCTGTTTTTTAAAAGGAACAACAATTTTTTTGGGTATATTTTTTTGCTGTTCCTTTCAAGGAACAACACTTTTTTTGGGTGTATTTTTGCTGTTCCTTAAAAGGAACAATACTTTTTTGAGTGTTTTTGCTGTTCCTTCAAGGGAACAACAATTTGGGAATATTTTCGAGAGCAATCTTTCTTCCCTCTTGTGAGATTATTCCTAATTCATCTCAACCAAATTTTATTGATTCCCATGCATCGCATGAAGTACAATACTTTTATGAGGACAAAAATTATGGAGTCTATTGAGGCAGGTGAATATCCTTGACGTTATGATCTTTAACAAGAAAAATTCTTGATGATAGGTTTTAAAAAAAAAAAAACAAAAGGGACACAATTATTTATATATTACTTTACTGTATTGATTTCTGCTGTATATGATATTGATTGATCATTTTTACCATGCTGGTTCCACTTCTCCTGGCTACAATTTTCTCTATCTATATAAGTAAGATTATGGGTATATTTTCTTTCTATTGACATGTTCAAACTTCTTCCACTATCCCCACTCATAAGGAGTACTGAGCCTCCCTCTATTTATCATAAAAGGTGTAAAAACAACAAAATCTTGTTTACAAACAGAGGATAGGGGGTCTCATCAAATAGCCAACCTACCATGTTCATAAGGTTGTAGCAAAGTGACATTCCCACTATGGCCACCACACCAGGGTTATGATCCATTGGATAACCACAATATCCTTGGAACAGGAGGTCTCATCACGAGTCGACCTGATCACTTTTACTACTTCCCACTGAATGGCAGTGTGGTTATTTGGTTACGACGCCAGCACACTGATCTCTTCTATAGAACAACAACGGAATTCTCCAACTATAAATTAAGGATCCTGACTCATATGGGTTAAAAAGCAACCCTACCTAGGCTATGGATGCCTACTGGAAATAGAGGTTGTGCTTATGGTATTGAAGTTCTATTTTCAACATCAATAATTATTATAATACCCTCTTCCTACTTTTCTTTTTATCAGAGAGATTATTTCCCTAATTTCTCCCTACTATGAACCTTTACGCATGAGTTAATGTTTTTTAATCAATCATATCATTTTCAAATCGAATATCGTCAGAAAATTATCTTTTCTTACATATTTCTGTCCTTTTTACTTACCACGTTACTTATCATCAACCCAAGCATCTTATCTCTTATTCATAACTATATTTATACACTCTTCCCTCATTATAACCATACCTCTTGATGTCCTATCATTTGATATGTGTACTCTGCCTCATTTACTACTGTATTGTTCGTTCCCTTGCCTTGTCGTCAACACAACACTTTTTCTATGCTTTATGGTCATGAAATCCCTTTTTCAATTGGAAGGGGGAATGTGTGCATTATGGATAGCACACGATATAAGTACATAATTCTGCCATAATTTGCTGATTTTCCACAATATTCATACTACATTTCTACAGAAGTTTTTCTGATTGAAATTTTGGCATACATCTTATTTGTTGCTCTTCAAAATTAACATTGTGGATTCAAGAAAATTGCATGCAAGATCGTGATTTGGTTACAGGAGAACAACAAGTATGGGGGGGAAATTCTATTCGCAGCATGACCACACTATTGAAACTAACAGCAAAGGCTCGCGCAACTCGCGAACGCGCACAATTCTTCAGACATGATGTGCTTGCATGGCTTCCACCTTTTGTATCACTTTCATTATCCGCTCAGCCTACATCAGCTTCAACAAATGCCAGTCCCTACATGTCATTCCACATTTTTTTTGGAGGTAACACTTGAGGTAAAATAGCATAATTTTCTAATTTATTACGAACTTAGGAGAATTTCATGAAGATCCATTGAGCATTATTTATCATCATTCATTACACATCTTTACCACTTACCATTTCTCAGAGACATCATCTTTCAGTTTGGGGGAGTGTTTCTTTCCTTCATTTATTTCTTATGACCATGTTAGTAATATTCTTTATAATCCATTGATATTCTTATTCATTCTCAACACCTCCCTTATTCCATGTTGTTTTACACCAAGCATAGATTTCAATAGATTGTAGCAACCACCTCTCTTTGTTTTCTAGCATTGCATGACGACATGCTAATTCTTCAGTTTGGGGGAGGAATTGCTACGCATGATGGATGTTTTCTGCTTTCTTTCTCGTTTAAGGCATACAATTTCATTTTTATACAATGCAGAAATTGATTTTCATATATCTTTAAAACTATGAACTGAATTCTTGTGATTTCTGGATAACAAAGAGGGATAATTAAAATACATAAACCCAGATAATTTCACGCTAAATTAGTTCATAAAATTTCGAAAATTATGCACTATCAGCTACAGCCATTTTGTTTATATCTCATGATCCGTGCATCAAAACGATCTGATTTTTGGATCATAGAAGCATTAATATAGTAGAAATCTAGTTTTTGAGAAAATGGTTAATGAATTTTGATGTTACTTATATCATATTTCGCTGCAACTTCATGTACATATAGTTGAACGTCAAATGTAAAAATTGTTATGCCTTCATCAAGATTGCTAAAATTGAATATTCATTATTTGAGGAAAAATTCATTTGTTCCATCCATTTCATGAGTTGGGATGAACAATTTTTTTTTTCTTGGTTAACACATGGGTTTTTTCTTTGGGTTGCATGAGGACATGCAATATATTCAGTTTGGGGGTATGTTGGGCCGCTAATATGTTATTATTATTATCACTTTTTAACACATATTTCATCCATTTCTACTCTTCTTTATCATTTCATTTATCATAATTTATCATATAATTCCATTTTATAATTATTTATGCTCTTATGGATAAATGTTATTTCTTCTCCTTTATTTTTAATAAATTCATGATTATGCATGATTTTACCAATTATGGTTTATTAATAATTTTTTTGTAACATCACTCACAATTTTAGCCTCCAAGATATTTTCTAGATTGCAGAGTTGATCTCTAGCTCATCATTAAATATGCCAACTCAGAAATTCGCTGGAATAAGAAGTGATAATTTTGCATTGGACATATTGGGAAAATGGAGAAGAACCTAGAAAATCTGAAACATGGGTTTTGTCCAGAATGGACCGAATTAACTTTTCTAAAGAACATTTTGCCCAAATTTGGCCTGTATTGAGACAAACAAAAGGTTATCTGAGGGCGATTTTCCAAGATTGACTGTTGTGGCTGTTTTCCAAATTCTTCCAGGTGCAATACCAAATTCGACCTGTTCTTGTTAAATAATTGATGGAAGGATATTTTAGATATGATCTTGCTGAAAAATTGGTTGTGAGAAATCCAATTTTGTAATAGGAATCATTTTTAATCATATCGGTTGTAACTTCTCTTTTCTCTATGTGTATTTAAATTAGAACAGAGATCAGAGAAGGGGGGGTTATTATGGGGATTCATGATGGATGATTAGAGAGAGAATTAGATGGATTATTAGATTAGAGATAGATAGGATAGGATAGGAGGAATGGGATAATTAATATTGAAATTGTAACTTTAATCATCGACTCTCGCTATTGAAGCAGAGCACGAACTTGCTGTAACGATTATGCAATAATGAATATATAAAAATAGTTGCAGTTCCTTCGCATCTCCTGAAGTAATCTAGTATTATTCACCGGTGGCTAAGGGCCGAGCTCCTGGTGGATCTACTTGCCGTTCCTGTACCATACAGTGTGGTTTTCTTTATTTCTAATTTCTGCAAGTGTGGTTTGTTTAATGATTACTTTCTGCAATTGAATTGCGTTGCTGTTCTTTTCCCTCATAACAAGATCATTTCTTTCTGAAATTATATTTTTGTGTTTCTCATTCTAATTATAGAGCTTCGTTGTTCATTTTAGTAGCTTAGTGTTGCTATTCATTGCAGTCACATAAGAGTTGTTGTCTATTTCTATTATATAGCATTGCTGCTCATTTACTTTATGTAATCATTTAGTTTTGCCTTTTAGCATTCTTACAGTTAGCATAATTATCTGATTTCCATTAGTTGCAGTAGCATTATTGATTTAATTCATTTCCATTTCCAATTGGTTATTTAGTGTGTTGTGTGTGAGATCAACAACTGTAAAGAACATTGGCTATTATTGTCAAAGCTCTCAGATTGAGGATCTTATTTATGCTTGATTAGTTTACATCAGTTAAAAGATGAATGAGTTATTGCTACTGTATCCTCGACTGATAATTGCTGTTACTTTGTTGAATGAATGATTTAGTTTTAGAGCATTGAGTTTCCTTTAGTTGCAAGTGGGATTTATTAAAAGCATCTGTATATTATTGTATTTGAAATATCTATACTACATTTTAAGAAACATTACTCTCTGGGATTATAGCGTGCACATATTGTGTACATCTTGAAATAAGAGAAATTTCCTGGGTTGATAATTAATGTGGGATAAATAGGAGTTTTAAAAGGCACCTTTTAGCACCCAACACATGCTATCATCCAAATGAAATGAATCACCTCCCATCTTGGTAATTCATAGTAAAGCTCCTCCCAATTGCTCATGAGAGGCATGCCCCAAGTGATCCAATCAATCATATGGTCCACATCATAAAGAAACTAGTGATCTAGTATAGTGGCCATATAGTTTCCCATGCTCCCCTTAGAACATGTACTACAAAAAATGTAGGAAATTTATTTCCCCAAGGACACATCCAACAAATGTGTCACTCCTCCAACCATGTCCCCAAAAAAGATAAGAGCATCTTTAGCATATGGGATCATAATTAAGGTCATGCTAGCTGCCATATGTAATAAAGGAGAAGGAAAATGGTTGCTCATGTGCAACCAACGTAGTTTTTCTCCTAAATGCCATAGAGTATGATATGACAAGTGTTTTCCCCAACACTTGTTTGCTGCCCCATCCTTCTTGCATGCTTGGAGAAGGTGTATGATGGTTGGTGTTAATGAAGCACACCATGAAGAGTGCATCATATCTCCAAGATCTCCCAAGGAATTACCAACATCACCATTGTTCATGGCCCAAAGTGGCTCATGAAGCCCATAAGAAAAAGTGCCCCCTCTTGGAGCCAAGACTGGCACATGAGTGTTAAGAAAATGGAAGTATATGATAAATATATCATGATGTTCAGAAATAAAATGTTTATCATACAGTTGTTTCAAATCAACAAGGTAGCTCATGGATGAGCTCCCTCTCACACTCAATTAATAGGAGGTGGTAATGATAACTCTTCCTAAGAGCTATGTTCCTCCTCAACCAGAAAATGATCCATGCACTTCCTCATATGAGAGTGCATATCCTCTGTGAAGTTTTCCCACATGAATCCGTCTAAGATAGTCTAATATGCTTTAATGAAACCAGTGGGTTTTGAAAGCAGGATCTCATAGGTTGCATTAAGTAGTTTCTCCTTGAGCTTGGAGTCTCTAGCCAAATAGATCTGATCATGGGAATAAATGACTCCCTCAACTACTTTATACCTCCCATCCATCACTTTCCCATCAAGAACCTTACATGTGAAAAGGTCCTTGGAGTATTCCATCAAAAGTTGAGAATACCAATAAGGATCTAGGCTCCCCAACAATGACAACACTGTAGAAATATAAAATGCAGCCCCTGTCATAGCATGGCTCTCCTCCTTGACATGCTTGATGTCAAAGTCACATGTTGGAGTATTATTAACTTCCTTTTGATACCTCCTTTGCAGCTAATCTTGCTTAAGACAAGATTGAAGTAGATGGAAGTCAACCTCCCCTTGGAAATTCCTTGTCTTCCAAAACTTCCTCAATGTGGCCCATGCATGCAAGAGTGTTGATATCCTCTTGTCATGTTCAGAAATATATTTTGTGAATGAAAATATCATTGTCTGCCCCAAATATGTGGAGTTACCATGTGACATCATGTCCATGCCATCATAGACTTCTGAATTCTCCCTTTTTAGCACAAATAACTGAGTGGGAGATAGAAATGTCCAATTCAGAAAATTTCTTATCTCTCTTTTGAATCCATGAAATATTTTCTGTGTTGTACGAGTTTCTCCCAAAGCTCCTTCCGTAGCCAAGTATGTATATGTTGCACATAGTTGAGATAACCCTTTATTTTTCCTCCCATCAGGAGGTCTCCCTGGTGGAATGCCTCCATGTAAAGAGACATCAAGGCATAGAGTAGGATGTGTATGTGTGTGGATAGATTTTTCCTTGCCTTCATTACATAAATCATCTTTCCTTCTTTGTACATCAAACTTCTAAAATAGAGAAGGGTATATTCTCCTCATCATGTGATGCTTTCCCTCCTCTTTTCCTTATTCTATCTTCAAGATCTCACCATTTGATGGTGATGGCACGTGCTGCACATGGATTGTGCCACAATATCCATATGTAAGATTCTTTGGAACTTCTTGCAAGAGTGCAAGAGTTTCTCTCTTTGGAGCAAGTGCTCCATCTTCCTCTTCATGAGGTCCTAGATGTGCTCTTGTTATGACTGTGTTATCATATCCAACCTTCTCTTCCATAGTTGAAAATTCCTCATCATCAATAAGAGACCTCAGATCTTGGTCTTCTTTTGAAGGAGGAATCTCCATGTCTTCCTCTTGAAAATAAAGATCTTCATGCAATGGGGACTTTTCCCTTGGTAAAACATCATACAAGTTTCCATCCCCTTCAATGGGTTTCTGAAATGGAGCTGAATTTAAGTACACTTCCAATCCATGCAAAATTTTTGTTTGATTTGGTTTGATAGACTCCATAGAAGGTGTTTCATGAGACCCTTCATCAAACCTTTAAACTAATCTTTTAATGAACCTTGCATAGGTATATGTATTTGCATTATTTAAGAAAAAGGACTCAAACAACCACTAAGCATAAGCCTTACCCTCAAGATTCAACGCTGCTACTTTGATGGCTTCCTTTTTTGAAACTTGATGTTGTTGCACATAGGTGTCTAGCTCCTTCACCCAAGCCCTAGCTGGAAATTTAGGTGACCCATCAAAAGTAGATAAGAAGAATATTCTCACACCTTGCTGCTTGCTTCTTCCTTCCTCCTTGATCTTGCAAAAACCTTGGAAGTTCAAGTGAACTTTGAACTCCTTAGATTGAACCTCATACTCCTGCAAATAATCACCAAGAGTCTCCCTATTTGGCACATCTCCTTTCTTCTTCCTCTTCTTCATGAAAAAGTCGCTGATATAGCGTTGTAAATATGATGATGTGGCTGAATTCTCACACCCATCATATGAAGTAGTGGGGCTTCCTTCATGTGAAAACCTCAAAATATTTTCTTGTCTTTCATTCTTCATGTTGGGAAAAATACTGAGAGGGGGGCCGGGGGGGGGGGGTGAATCAGTATTTAGGGCATACTCTGATATTTTTACTTTTTCTTACTTAAAAAACCCATACGCTACTTTTCTGAAGCCAACTAGCGTATATACGCGGATATCCTTCATTAAACTCGCGTATACTCATAGATCTTAATATGCACTTAATTCTTTACTTAGATCCTTGCATTTATTTATTCATCAGATGTTTATATATTAGTATACATGTGCAATAATAACAGAATAAATCATCACACATAAGCATCACACATGAACACCAGGATTTTAGGTGGAAACCCAAGTCGGGAGAAAACCACCGCTGCCGTTGTCTCAGCCTTCAATATTTTATTATAAAGAAAACATCTTACAACTATGTGCTGGCGCAGACTCATACCAGCACGCAGGCACCCACCTGCGCTCGTTTACCAGCCTCTCCTGGAAGGGAGCTACAACCCCCTGACTAAAGGCTACAACCCTCAGCACCTTTGTGGACCACGTTTCATCAATTTTCATACTGGACCCACTCCACACATTTAAGCTCAATCATACATCAAACTGAAAATTATACCCTTATCAATTCATTCAATGAATCATCAACCAATCAATCAACAACTTGATCTTTTCTCAACATAGTCAGCAGCATAATAAATATTCAGAAAGCCCAGATCTGTATGAATACATCATAGACATATAGAAGTAATACAGCAGAACAGATCAGACATTCCATACCACATGCTTCAGCAAACCCTAGTTTTTCATACGCGCTTTCCTTTCACTGATCCCGTGTATATACACGCTTTCAAGCATATAAAACCGCGTATACCTCTGCACATGCTTCAGAACTGGTTTCATATTCCATACGCGCTTTCTATGAATTAAACCCGCGTATATACGCGCTTCCTCTGTTACAAACTAGCGTATAGATCTTCAAACATTATAGGGCAGCATACTTCTTCAGATCAGATATTCAGTTCAGATTTTACCCTTCACTTTAGACAGATGTTCGCCTCATCTCAGATCTAAACATTCCATAAACAGATCTAGAAGATACAAATACATTTCAGATCCAGATTCCCTTCTTCATCATTTTCTTCATAGGTGCATCACAGATTCAGATCTATAAACTATTACCCATTACATTCAGATATACTTCAGAGAGAAGTGTTCATTCCAGCCCAGACTCATACCTCCTGTTTTTCACAATGATTTTCTTCTCCTTATATAGGTTTACCCTTTTTCAATACCATGAGCCAAAACTACATCACTTCCGATGGTAATCCTAGACGGGATCAAATAGACAATCCAACGCTCAATACAATGGGTCAATACCATGGTAGTAACCCCTGGTTTTACACATTTAGAGCACAATTGAGAATACGCGACTTGGCACGTTATTTCCCGCGTGCATACGCTACTTCTATGAAGCAAACTCGTGTATGCCTTGTGACATACACTTTTCATCATTGTTCTTGCACATACTGATATTTCTTACTTTTGCAACTTCTGTACTACTTGTAGAACATCAGATTTACATCATTAATTAGTATATCAAGTCAGTTTCCATCAAGTACAACTTCATCAAGTAGGTTGCCATCATCTTCATCAAGTGGGTTGCCATCAAGGACAACACATTGCATCATATTGCCAACAATCTCCCCCTTTGGACTTGATGGCAACCACGATGGTGTTTGATCATAACAGATAGATATATTAAGCATAATGATATTCTCCCCTTATTCAAACACCATGTCACTCTCCCCCTTTGACATCAAGGGCAAAGGGCGGATCAAAACCAACACAAGGTTGTTTTCTCCTCATGTAGATAGAAGAACGCTGTAGATCTGATGTGCATTGAAGTTACCATGCTTCCCCTGAGTTCATGCTGAATATTCAAACATATTTTTCAATGAATTACATGACTCTATGACCTTCCTATCACCAAGGACTCATACTTACATCAAAGATCCAACCAAGTGGATTTACATATGAGACTCAAATACCCAACCAAGAGGGTTTACATATTTTGACTCAAGTACCCAACCAAGTGGGTTTACACATTTTGACTCAAGTACCCAACCAAGTGGGTTTACACATTTGATCAAGTCCTTTCATGACTGAATATTACAATTTTACATCATAGGTCTCAACATGACCTTTCCATCAAAAATACAAAAATGACTTTTTATGACCAATACAAGAAAGACCTCAAGAGAGATCACATTTCAGAACCATCATAATGCCAAAAATACATTATACTCAGCAAGACTAATGCTCCCCCTGAAACTGTGCATCCAATGCATCCTTTCTATATGACAAAAGCTCCCCCTTTGTTTGTGCATCCTGAATACTTTCAACAGCAAATCATCAAGGCATCTTCACCCAAAAACAGAGAATGAAACAGAAATATAAGAGCTGAAACATCACCAGAGACTCCAAATAGAATTAGAGATACCAAACAGCACCACAACTTGTGCTGAGGAAATGATGACCCAGAAAAATTGTCAGCAACCACACATACGCGGTTTTATGTGTATGAACTCACGTATATACGTGACTTTGTTTAAGGAAATCCGCGTATCCAATTCCATCATCTGCATTTTAACCAGATCTGATCCTCTGTGAGGCAGAGACAATTTTCAGCTTCTTTTTGAGATATTTGAATGCTTCCCTGGAATATATGAGAACAGATAGATAGGAAAATGTAGTTGTGTCTTCAAGTTTCATCCAATGGTTGTAGCATAAGCACATTAGTAACCAAGCCTTCAAACTATTTGTAGCATCAACATAATCTTCCCAAGAGGAATTATCATCCCAGAACAACTTCTACAATAAACAATACGTGTAAAGAAATCATTCATGTGATCTGATATCACAAAGATATTCAAGATTTATCATGATCATGATGTAACATGTGTAAGAAATAAAAGAGGTCTCAACCAGCAACAAACTCTACATGATCTATCCTTATTACTGAATCATCAGTCTTCCATCTTATCCATGTGTGAAAATAAAAGATACTCTTCAGCAAAAAGCAATCAGGGCTCATCCATAATCTCATCATAAGAAACCATGTATCATTTCATCATCATTTAGAATTGAGTAATAAGCAGATACAGTGCCAATAATACAATCATTAATAGTCAGACTGATGCTCCCCCTGAACCTTTACTCCTGATCTTCAGTTGTCATACAAATTCTTTTATAATAAGTGAATACGCGACTTTCTCCACTAAAATTCGCGTGTATACGCGAATTTAGTTCACTGAACCCGTGTATGGAAAGTGAAACATAGAAAATTTTACATTCCTTCATCTCCCCCCTGAGTTTGTATCTCCTGTACCTGTCTTCTTTACATCAGATGCTCTGTCAGAAATAAACATAACCAGAATAACCAGAATAATAAGAATCATCATACATTTCTCCCCCTGTGATGATACATTACTAATTCCTATAATGTATCTCACATCATTCCTGCGGTCATTCAGAGAAGTAGGCTTTAGAAGTGGATGACTGCTGTAGGGTCAGTATTCCCTATGTTTCTGACCGGTCCTCCTTCTTTCCTTCTTTCGTCTTCTACTTGATCATTCAATTTTGCGATCTCTTCTTTCAACCCATTTTCTTGTTCTTCAAATGCTTGTAGAAGTTCTTCACTCTCCTTATATGATTCTTCTTTGAGAGAGATGATTTTCGCTTCAAGTTATTCATTTTTCTTATTTGATTTTTCCAGATCTGCTTTCAGAGAGATGTTTTCTGCTTCAAGTCCTTCATTCTTCTTGTTTGATTTTTCCAGATCTACTTTCAGAGAGATGTTTTCAGCTTCAAGTCTTTCATTCTTCTTATTTGATTTTTCCAGATCTGCTTTTAGAGAGATGATTTCTGCTTCAAATCCTTTACTTCGTTTGGATACATTATCGTACATCATTTTTAGTCTAGAGACCAAATATTTGTAGGCAGATTCCTTTTCATTAAATATTCTTTGTTGATCTTTGATAACTTCTTCTAGGTCCATAGCATTACTTTCACTATCTTCACCATTGCTTGCACAAAGAAGAAAATCATTAGAACAACAATCAATACCTGTTTCATCTTCTTCATTTTCTGCTGCACATGTTTTCTGAGATATCTCCTTTCCTTGAGTAGCCTTCTTCTTTTGCGTCTTTCCCATTGAGACGGATCTCCTTCAAGCGATCAAGCTTCTGCAGAAGGACCTAGCTCCGATACCAATTGTTGGGAAAAATACTGAGAGGGGGGGGGTGAATCAGTATTTAGGGCATACTCTGATATTTTTACTTTTTTTTACTTAAAAACCCATACGCTACTTTGCTGAAGCCAACTAGCAGATATACGCGGATATCCTTCATTAAACTCGCGTATACTCAGAGATCTTAATATGCACTTAATTCTTTACTTAGATCCTTGCATTTATTTATTCATCAGATGTTTATATAGCAGTAGACATGTGCAGTAATAACAGAATAAATCATCACACATAAGCATCACACATGAACACCAGGATTTTAGGTGGAAACCCAAGTCGGGAGAAAACCACCGCTGCCGTTGTCTCAGCCTTCAATATTTTATTATAAATAAAACATCTTACAACTATGTACTGGCGCAGACTCATACCAGTACGCAGGCACCCACCTGCGCTCATTTACCAGCCTCTCCTGGAAGGGAGCTACGACCCCCTGCTCTCCTTTACCAGCCTCACCTGGAAGGGAGCTACAACCCCCTGACTGAAGGCTACAACCCTCAGCACCTTTGTGGACCACGTTTCATCAATTTTCATACTGGACCCACTCCACACATTTAAGCTCAATCATACATCAAACTGAAACTTATACCCTTATCAATTCATTCAATGAATCATCAACCAATCAATCAACAACTTGATCTTTTCTCAACATAGTCAGCAGCATAATCAATATTCAGAAAACCCAGATCTGTATGAATACATCACAGAAAGATAGCAGTAATACAGCAGAACATATTAGACATTCCATACCACATGCTTCATCAAACCCTAGTTTTTCATACGCGCTTTCCTTTCACTGATCCCACGTATATACGCACTTTCAAGCATATAAACCCGCGTATACCTCTGCACATGCTTCGGAACTGGTTTCATATTCCATACACGCTTTCTCTGAATTAAACCCGCGTATATACGCGCTTCCTCTATTACAAACTAGCATATAGATCTTCAAACATTATAGGGAAGCATACTTCTTCAGATCAGATATTCAGTTCAGATTTTACCCTTCACTTCAAACAGATGTTCGTCTCATCTAAGATCTAAACATTCCATAAACAGATCTAGAAGATACAAATACATTTCAGATCCAGATTCCCTTCTTCATCATTTTCTTCATAGGTGCATCATAGATTCAGATCTATAAACTGTTACCCATTACATTCAGATATACTTCAGAGAGAAGTGTTCATTCCAGCCCAGACTCATACCTCCTGTTTTGCACAATGATTTTCTTCTCCTTATATAGGTTTACCCTTTTTCAATACCATGAGCCAAAACTACATCACTTCCGATGGTAATCCTGGACGGGATCAAATAGACAATCCAGCGCTCAATAAAATGGGTCAATACCATGGTAGTAACCCCTGGTTTTACACATTTAGAGCGCAATTGAGCATACGCGACTTGGCACGTTATTTCCCACGTGCATACGCTACTTCTATGAAGCAAACCCGCATATGCCTTGTGACATACACTTTTCATCATTGTTCTTGCACATACTGATATTTCTTACTTCTGCAACTTCTGTACTACTTGTAGAACATCAGATTTACATCATTAATTATTATATCAAGTCAGTTTCCATCAAGTAAAACTTCATCAAGTAGGTTGCCATCATCTTCTTGAAGTGTTGCCATCATCTTCATCAAGTGGGTTGCCATCAAGGACAACACATTGCATCATATTTCCAACACTTCATTCCTCGGATTTCTTCTTTCAGTTCATTCAAAGCTTGAGAAAGAGTTTTAGAGAACTCTTCTCTTTGCAAACTTCTAGTTAAAGGGATCTTACCCTTTTTTTTTGTGTCTTCAATGTAACCACATTTCTTCATCGGTCTTTTCCTTTCATGAAAAGACATATTGGCTCTTCAATAAGCAAGCACAGGCTGTGCCAAGATAGTTGCTCTGATACCACTGTAATGTCCCCAAATTGGGACTGCTAGCTAGGCATGTTTGGAAAACATATTTTTCAGAAATGGCTACTACATAATATGAAATCAGCCCTTGGATCCCTTATATCTAATAATATAAGACCCAAATCCAAGAGGGGATCAGGAAAAAATATTTCTAGTTGGGTTAAACAGATCTCCCACACCCAGTACAGCTGGAAAATACCCACAAGTGGCACTGCAACAATGTATGAGTAATACAACAAGGAAAAAACGCAGTTCACTTATAGTAGGGGCAGAAG
This sequence comes from Pinus albicaulis, assembly GCA_034641835.2. Taxonomy (NCBI): domain Eukaryota; kingdom Viridiplantae; phylum Streptophyta; class Pinopsida; order Pinales; family Pinaceae; genus Pinus; species Pinus albicaulis. The sequence continues at coordinate 234,317,416 of CM076572.1, forward strand.
GCCAATAAAATTTTCTTAAATAGTATTTACAGTAGCAAGATAATTATATAATGAAGCTCATGAAATACATAGCTGGAAATACAAGACATAAATAGAAGAAATTCCCTCAAAAGAGGTGTTGCAACCACATGAATGGACTGAAATTTCCTTGACAACGTTATTTTATTAGGTTGCAAATTGTTGTGGATTACATGTCAGATCTAGAGCAGATCTATGCATAAAAATTTAGATCCATATTAGATCCATGCACTAGAAAGGCTCCTATTTCAGATCCCCTTGGGGTTTTGAGCATTACACCAAGGATAAGCAATAGATCTGAGATCTAAGAAAGAGGATCTGCAGAAATATTTAGAAATTCTGAAGTATTCAGAGTATGCAGATCAGATCTAAAAAATACAATATGTATATCTCCTCCAATGGACCTCAAAGTGAAGGGTAGATACCCAAAAATCAGAAACCAGCTCTCCAAATAGTGCACCCAAACTCCCTGCAACAACTCCTACAAGAATAACGCAGTTCTAGAATAGAAATTTCATTGTAGGGTATAGATATCAGCTGGACACATGCAAATATCAAGAAATGAAGCTCAATCACTTCAATACACTTCCTCCAATAGAGCAGAGGAATCCTCCACTGAAAAAGCGCACTGAAATGTCTTAGATATGAATAGATCTAATCTCCACTTGCTGCAGCTTGCAAAGACAAACAAAAACTCAACAGGATCTGAGTTGTAATTGAAAGGAGAAGCATGGCCTTCAATCCTGATAGTGGACTATGCAATGAAAAATCTCCCAAGAGATACTCAATGGGAAGAGGAGGAAATCCTAAACATGAAATTCCAATACTAAACAACATTTACAATCTAGGCTAAACAACCAAAGAAAGCTATATGGTCTAAACAAACAATATATTAAAAGATCATATCCTGAACAACCAAATCATGCTTCCTTCCCCTTCCTTTTATAATATGAGAGTGTGCAAAACCCTAGACCACCTTCAATTGACTCATCCCTTTCACACAAGAGGTATTCAACTAGAATTAAGTTGTGCCTTATTGATGAGCACTCCTCCAATACATTGTTGTAGATTTGGTCAAGGTTGACCCAGTCAAGATGATTAGCCCCTTTCACACCTAAGGGTGCTTATTTACATAGCCAAGATTTATCCTTTTTCATATTTGGCATTGATTTATTCTTCATTTGGAGTTTGATTAACCTCCCTTGCACATTTATTCATCTAACTATATTTTTTAAAGAAAAAATAATATCCCTATTCGTTGCATGCTAATTTAGGAATATTACACCTCCAGTAGCCATGCCACTATGCGTAATGAAATTAATACTAGGTTCCTCATCACGTGGTTCTGCCTTAACCCTTTTTTCATTCTACATTGGTGTCTGTTGTTTTCCCTACATCTTTGCTATCAGTACCAGACAATCTTTGATCACATGATCCAATTTTCTACAATATCTGCAAGATTGTCATGCAGGCTTTGGACAGTCCCTTACGAAGTGCCCTAATTCTCCACAATTATAGCAGATCAATTCCCCTCTTCCCCGACCTGCGCTTCCGCCTCTTCCCCCCCCGGCCTCTGACAGGGGAGCCTCCTCGTCTTGAGGGGGACAATGGTGATGAAGGGTTATCCTGTACCCTGTACAGGTTTCCTCTGTCTATCATTAAGTAAGATTCCCGACAGTTGTGTTCGTCATGTCCCACAAATGAGCAGAATCGACACCATTTGTACTTCAACTCTAGAACATAGGCACCAATATGGGGGCAGTGGTTGGGATCATGTAGTTTGGCTACTCGCTAGTCGGCGCACCATAACATGGGGGTGCTTGGTCCCGCAACCTCTTTAGGGTGTAATGGGTTGGGCCCCCCAGCTTGCATGTAGTCTACCAGCAGAGGGAACTGATCCTTGGTGTGGCATGGCACCCTGCATCTTATGCACCAAACATCTGGACTAGCTTCTTTCCATCACTCCTTTCACAAATTTTGGATTTCAAGGTGCATTACCTCTAGCTGGTCCTGGATCTACTGTACCCCAAACTGGGTATCGTCTCTTGGCCCAACTTCTAGCTTCATGGAAATCTCCAAGGATTTTTCTTGTGTGTCAACTGCTTACTGACCCATAGGCCCGCACAGGTGAGGTAATATCATGGCAATGAACCATTACTTGTGTTGTCTATCCTCATACTTAAATTCCCCATCCCTGATAACCTTCTTTAGCTGCTGATTAGCCTCCCATATAGACTTAGTGGGTCCCTATTTAAAATATTTCAAGTCAGTCAGCAGTTGAGATTATAAGGACTTAGGCTTTCAAAACTGTTGTTTTAAGGCGTCCTTAATTTCTTGTATTGATGGATCCGCATGCTGGCCCATGTATCCCATGAACCAATCCAAGGCCCTTCCTTCAAAGGCTAGGGATAGTTGCGCCCTTTTTACAACATCGCTAGCAACATTTTGCATCGTCCATATTTATTCCTATACAAACCAAAATCAGTCCATGTCTTCATCCCCCACACCCTTCAAGGTGGGAAGCTTCATGTGTGTGGCCATATCTTCTTCCGGTAGTGGCAGAGGGGTAGGGGGGTTCTTGCCCTTACATTGATTTGATGATGGTGTAGCTAGAGGACTAGTTCCTTTGTGCGCATATGGCTCTCTTAAGGGGCTATAGACGGATTTATCCCCTTCTCAATTGAATTTGTAGTACTTACCACTTCGTGTTGTACTCTCACCCTGATCAGAGGTCATTAATTCGGTGTGGTTGCACAAAATGCCTTTTTCGCACAGTAATATTTTAATCAGTAGCAGCAATGGTTGCAAGAACTTACCTTGGAATCATTTGAAGAACCTCTGCTCCGCTTCAGAGTAGGATACAAACTGATCGACTGTGAATTCTGTTACAAATCCTCCTAGCACATTATCCACCTAGTGATCTACAATCCGAGTGATTGTATTGTCAGCCTTCTCCAACCGTTGAATCAATTTCGGAGTCCACTGTGTAACCTGATCATATTTCCAACATGTTTGGAATTATACTAGCCTTGCTAGCCACACCTATAGCTCATGAGAAAAAGTTACAAAGAAATTTTCATATACTTCTGTGAAAATATATTTTTTCTTCAACTTTTCAGCCGTTAGATTTGTGCTGCAATTCACTTTTATGGAAAATTCTTGAATCTATTTTTCAAACCAATCTTCGAGCTATAATTTCTTAGGCTGCCAACAGCTTCATGGAATTACCCAATATTTCTCTCAAAATTCTCCCAATCTCGAAAACGGAACCATTTGTTGGCTTGAGTGGTCCTGACCTAGGTTCGGATTTAAGGTTTGCCAACAAAACCCTATACTACTAGTCCTTTTGGAAATGACCTTCTTTTATAGGACAAGGTCTCACCCAAAGTAGTATGGGTGGGTGATGGAACTAGGTTTCCACACCCTGGGAGAAAGTGGGTAATTAAGGCTGAGATCTATCAGGTTCGCACATAATAAATCTTATCACCAAGCCCTTAACATTATAGAAAGCAAAGATTATAACCTCATAGATAGAATTTAAACATAAACAAAGCTAATATTATTAAGTAGATCTTAGCAACACCTCCGCATCCACGTGTGCATCAATAATTATAATCACAAAATAACCAAATCACAACTAATTCAGTTAGAACAAACACAATCGCAGCTAACTCAGATAACACATAGATACTTCAATAGTAAACGCAACTAGTCCAAGTAACACAAAGATAGTTCAATAGATTCCACATTCATTAATCATCCAAAACCAAGTTACAAACCTAATTCACAACTCATGCACACAGCTAGTGGGGTCTGCACACAACAGGATTGAGGATCTCTGTAATATTCCTTTTTAGGAATTGCTAGCAATCCATGGTTGGAAAACGCATTTTCCAGAAATGGAGGCAGCGGGATTTGATACCAAGACCTGGATCCCTTAGATCAATGTGTCTAAGACCAAAATCAAAGAATTGGGATCAAATAAATCCTTCTAGGGTGGCGAGACAATCCTCCCACACCTAGTTCCCTTCAGAAATTGCCCAAAGAATGGGGCTGCAACAATTGATGAACATACAATGGATTGTCTACGTTATTTCTCTGAGCTTGCTTATGAGAAGAAGTAAATATTCAAAATATATTATTACAGCAGTAAAAGAAATGTAATGACTTGAGGAATTAGTCATTCAATTAATACAATACAAGCCTCTCATCACTTGTGTTGATCATGTTCCCTTCTCTTTAAACTCCTTTCCCTCCGCTGTTCTGGAACCAATGAGCCTCACTGACTGCAAAAAGTTGTGCTCCAAGGGCCTTTATTTACCCCTTGTACCTCTGCAGAAATCCTTATTTCACCTCTTCCCCTCTTCCACTATCCCCAACCACTTCCCCACATATGCCCGATACCCAAAGTCCAAGCGCTTAAGCCTCAAGAGATAATCGCATCGGAGAAATAGAGCGGAACATTTGAATCCCTTTGCAGGGCTCAAAAAATCCGATGTGATCACTTTTTGTTATTAAATTCCTCCACTGTGTTCTGAACCGTTGATGAACCACATAGATCGGACAGCCCGCGCTAATCGAAAATTTTCGCAATCGCAACACTTATATGTCGTCCCCCAATCGGTCCATCGCAAACATTTGCAATGCGATTGATTGCATCGCATGTCTTCTGCCGATCGCTCCATCGCAACTCATCTCCCGATCCCTCCGATTGAATGTGAGCCATTGATCCGGTCCCCAGATCCAACGGCCAGCGCTCAATCACTCTCCCCGCCTAATCGCAATCGCAAATTCCGTCGCGCCTCCCCTTTGCTCCTTGCGATTGCGATTCCCTGACTACATCCGAGCCGTCCATCCCTCCACCAGATCTAACGGCCCTAATTCAATCGCATCCCACCCTCAATCGCAATCGAAACTTCCGAAATGTGCCACCCCAGTCTTCCCGCTCCGATTTTCGATTGCGATCTCTGAATTGGGTCCCACCTCATGCGGTCGCGTCATCACATTTCATTACATTTCTCTGCATTTTCGTGTATTTCCGCGTGTAACCAAAGTTTTGAATTTTAATTTAAAGTATTATGTCTCATATTCATTATGCCCATTTTCATATATCATTTCACTGTTTAATCCCCGCCGTCGATCTATGCCTCCAGATCTAGATCGAACGGTCCATACGCATTTTTCCGTCAAACCCTATTGTTTGCCATTTACACCATATCATTATGTTTTCCACTGTTATTTCACATAAACCACTATTTCACCACCGCTACACTATCATTTCTTCCGCCCCCATAACCAGTCTTCCATTTTCATGGATTTCATGACCAAGTTGAGTGTTTTTGCAGAGTACGAGCGGCAGAAAGCTATCATGATTTAGAGTCTCTATTGCTGTGATAGAGAGCACGTCAAAGACCATGTTTCAGAGTTGAATTATGAGGAAAGTCCTGGGAAGATACACCAACAAGACTTCCATTAAAGCAGCAGGGTTAAAATCTGTCAAACCCTCCCAGGGACATTCAAAGCGCAGCTTGGACAGGTGAAGATATAAATGTTGCAGCAGAGAGTATCAGTGGAAAATCAGAGGAATTCGATGATCATCATTGAAGGTTTCAGGCCTTAATTCAAGTTTAGAAGATAGAGAGTACCATGCACAGGGAAGAATACCCTCTAGGTTTCATTTCAGCAGGATTTTCTTTCAGGAAAGGATAAAATTTTCATGTGGTTTTACTCTCATACCGTATTCCTGAAGAGACCTTCACCCAGTGCATTTATTTCAGAAAGTCGGCAGCAGAGTACATACAACACAACATAATCATTCAGCAGTTTGGGCACGAATTTTTCTAGCCGTTTTGTCTTAATGAGGCAAATTAAATGCTCATCACCTACTTCTTTTGCTAGGTTTTATGTTTCTCCTATAAAACTCTAGGAAAAGGAATAATTGAGGGTTCCATATTTTATCAGAAAACTATGCAGTGAAAGGATTTTTGTATACATTTTGTAAAGCTCTTGTATGAAGGCTCAGAGCCCATAGGGTCTCAGTGAGGAGGATTTCTATCTGTTAAAGAGGATTCTAGTCTTTGGTATTTCACAGTGTGTAACCTTTTCTCTTATGTGTTATATTAATAGATCATTTCATTTCATCCATCTTTCTTGTATCATGTTTTGGAATGTGAGTGGCTCATTCATTTTTGGTATGGATTCATCCTAGTTTATGCCCATGCTCGGATTAGTCAAGTGCTTTAAATATGGCTCATGCATGATATTTTGTTCCATTATTCATCTAAACCGTATTTCTGCTATATTAGTTTCTTTGGGAGGGTGCTTTTAAAATGCTATTGTCATGTATGGATTCTTAGATTGGTAAGCCCATGCATGGCGGTATTTTATATCTGGGTATCAGCTCAATGTTGACTAATATCTTCTCAACATTTATTACATTACATACACCTTCTGATAATTGATATCTGTGACATATTACTTAAATTGGCCCGCTTTGGAGTAAATTGTCTCTGAATTGTCTGTTGCTTTCATATTAGATTTATGCACTTTGCCTCTGCAGTATCCCTTTCTCTCTGTCAGTTTCTGAGGGTCTTGGTCCCATTCTAGTTTATTTCCCTAATTACAGGAGATAGCATGTGAGCTGAAGTTGACAACTTCATACATTATATTATACGCTCCTTGCTATGCTAAGATGTCCTAGGCACTGGTCTATCTCAACTCTAGGCTGTCTCTAGGAGCGACAACATCTTTCTGGAGCCATTGCCGGGGAACGAAGTTGAGAAAATTAAACTCCCTGGGCCTCGACAAAATCTAATTCACTCTTCAAGTAGGTGAGTATGGAGATTTGAGAGTTGTAGATCCCTCACCTTGGCGACTCCACGTTTGTTTATTTGATATATCTATTTGCAGTCCTGGCTCCTCGTAAGCCACACCTAAGGTCAGATACATCTAAGCCAAAGACACCTTCAGTGTCTAAACCTAAAAATATCATACATAGAAGAAATTGGAGGGAAAGAAAATTAGTCCATTCTGAGATTCCCGAATTCTCTCAAGAAGACTTTCCATCCTCCTCCTCTCAAGATTCTCAATTGAAAATTCCCAACTCCACTGTCGGAGATACCGGTTACTATTCAGATATTCCACCCCGAGGAGGTGTCCAATTTAAAGACAGTCTTCATCCTACTCCTGAGGTTGAAGAGGTTAAGGAAGTCACCGAAGTAGTTGTTGTTAACCGTGAACTCTTCCCATCAACACCTCAGGCTGCTGTACAATATATTCCTATTGTTATTCATACTCCACTTCCACCTCCTCCTCTTCCTCCTTTGACACATCAAAATATTGCATTACCCCCACCTCCACCAATGGAAAATGTTCCAGGCTTCTTGTTGAATACATATGCTCCCCTGGCATTACCTCAAGTGTTGAATGATATGCCACAGGATTATTTGAAGATCTTACCCCGATTCAATGGGGAAAATGAGATTGATGCTCAAAAAAATCTTGAGACTTTCTGCTCTTTTGCAGAGAACTTTAATGTTGAACATTTAGATGTGGTCTTAAGACTGTTTGTGCAATCTCTTGATGGTGAAGCTCGAAAATGGTTTAAGACTTTGGCAGGCCATTCTATTACCACTTGGGATAATATGGAAGATAGTTTTCTCAGAAAACGGGGGAAGAAGAAAGATCATGGAAATTTTCTCATTGAGTTCAATACACTAAAGAAAAGACATAATGAAGGGGTATCAGAATTTATCAAGAGATTTAATAAATTGTATTTGAGTCTCCCTGCTGATATGAAACCTCATCAAATGGCTGCTAAGGTTGTTTTTGTAGCAGCTTTTGATTCAGAATTTGGTTTCTCTCTCAGAGAAAGAAAGCCTACTACTCTAGACGATGCTTAGTCAGATGCACTAAAGTTGGAAGCAAACTTTGCCTCCACTGGAAAATCAAAGGGAAGATCTGAACAAGATACTAGAAGAAGGGGCAAAGAGGAGGTATCCACCTCTAACCAGGACAGAGACACAGACATAATGGAAGAGATGACCAAATTGATTAAGAGAGTGGTCAAGCTTGAACTGGAGGCCAAAAATTCAGCCTCCAAGAATTTCTACAATGCTACAAACAGAGGTTATAATCCTTAGTATAGGAAACCACCCCTGCAAATATTGCCAAGGGAAGAAAAGGAGCAACACGATCAAGTACCGCACCCATTGTACCTGGAAGGTCCAGTAGATGATTCTACTGAAGATACTGCCTATGGACTAGAGGATGAAAATATTTCCTTTTCAAATAGTGATGGAGAAGACTGCCCTTTGCAAGAAAATGATGGAGCTGAGTGCTCATTGCAAGAAGAAGAAAAGACCAGAGACACAGAAGAAGCAGAAATTGATTACTGTTGTAAACAATTTACTGATTTCATGCTAGCACAGTAAAATATAAAATATGATCTCAGATCTTCTAGGAAGAGGACTCGTACTCAAGACCAAGAAGAAGAAGCACCACTTCAGAAGGATGCACCTGCTAAGAAGGAATCAACAGTGCAGAAAGTCACAGACAAATATTTTGTTGATGATGGAGGAAATTTGACACCACTTGATAGTAAAAGAAAGGAGGAAGGAAATTTGGTGGAATACTTTAATCCATGGAATGAAGACAGTGAAGACTTCCTGGGTCTCGGAATAGACTTAGGATTTCTGAGGAAATAATTAGTGACTGAATCATCAAGCAAGACCATTGAGTCTTATGATTTCAAAACTGACAATTCGGCTGTGTTGACAGGTATTGTAGAAGACAATCCATCCTTTGGAGTTGTCTTGGATATAGATGAACTGTCACAGAAGAAGGAAGGTGAGGCAATCATACCCCATGGGAAGGAACTTGTTATTACTGATAATGAAAATAATGAGTTGATGTGCCTAATAGACAAAGAGGAGACTGGAGGGCAGAATTTTGGAACTACTATAGTGATGGGAAATAATAATTCCATTCTGATAGAAGATGATAGTGCAAAATCTCAAGAACTTGATTCGATTTCCAGAAGCAATCAAGAGGGTGAAAGACAATTAATGAAGATTGTCAAAGAATAAGAAGAATACGATGAAACAAATGTTTAGCATATTGATGAAATGATTGAGAATAAATGGCTGATTTGTTTGCTGAAAACTTTTAGAACAGAATGTGAAAGCATAGCAGGAGGCAAGTTGCAGAGAAAAATATGGAAACCTGGAAATGTGCAGTAGAAGAATAATGCAACTGATGGACACCAGCAAAGCAAAGTGGAGGACCTTCCATGGGCTATTCTTCTCATCCCAAGTTCTAAACCATTGCTTAAGAAAATCTTGCTAGAATCGATGGTTGAAAGATATGAAGCTGAGATCGGATTTCTGAACTCACAAGAAAAATCATATCAGTTCATAGACCCCAAAAGATTTTTGGAAAGTATCCCTCCCCCTAAAAGAGAAGAGATTCCACTGCCTTTTGAAATACAAGAAGAAGGTGATCAGGCTTTCAAGAGTCACTCTGAAGATGCAGTAATCAGAACTGCCCAGGACACAGACAACCTACCAATCATGGAAGGCCTAAAATAAGAAAGTGTACACCATTTGTTTATTGATCCTGTGACAGAGTATATGGAGGCCCTGATTAGCTCAAATCCTCCAGCATTGATCCTTCACCAGGGCCAGATTCATCAAGAGTGGTCACCACTGATGGTGACTGCCTTTTTGAAGAAGCACGTGCAGAGCACCCTATGGTTATCTCTGATAGGCAGTCCGTACTCTTATCCTTTTTTGTTACTGCTTGACTGGCTGCACTGGCATTATTGTATCACCTAGAGCATCAAAGAATTCCAGGTTAGAGTAGAGTAGGTAGGAAAAGATCAATAAAGCTCAGTTTGTGAGCATGTAGTTAGTTGTTTTTAATTTCTGCAAAGTCCAGCAAGCTGAACAGTCTAATCCTGGATTGACTGTTTTTCAATTTCTGTCTTAGAGTGTAGTGAAGAAATTTGCTAAACAGTTTAATCCTAGCATATGTAGTTTAGGTAGAGAAAAATATGAGACCAACAGTTTAATCTAGTCTCATGGAGTAATAAGGGTAGTAGTAGAATAGGTTTATTTCTTCTGTTTGTAAAAATTGATGAATCATGAGGTGAAAAGTAGAAATGCCGAAGAGTAGAGTTCATATAGAAGATGATCAGGAGGTCTGCAAAGTTCTCGACACACTCAGGGATGAAAGTGTCATCCCCAGGTGGAGCCAATGTTGATCATGTTCCCTGCTTTTTAAACTCCTTTCCCTCCGTTGTTCTGGAGACAATGAGCCTCACTGACTGCAAAAGGATGTGCTCCAAGGGCCTTTATTTACCCCTTGTACCTCTGCAGAAATCCTTATTTCACCTCTTCCCCTCTTCCACTATCCCCAACCACTTCCCCACATATGCCCGATACCCAAAGTCCAAGCGCTTAAGCCTCAAGAGCTAATCGCATTGGAAAAATAGAGCGGAACATTTGAATCCCTTTGCAGGGCTCAAAAACTCCGATGCAATCGCTTTTTGTTGTTAAATTCCTCCACTGTGTTCCACACCATTGATCTACCACATAGATCAGATAGCCTAAGCTAATCACAAGTCTTCGCAATCGCAACACTTATATTTCATCCCCCGATCGGTCCATCGCAAAAATTTGTGATGTGATTGATCGCATCGCATGTCTTCCGCCGATCGCTCCATCGCGACTCATCTCCCAATCACTCCGATTGAATGTGAGCCGTTGATCCGATCCCCAGATCCAACGGCCAGTGCTCAATCGCGCTCCCTGCCTAATCACAATCACAAATTCCATCGCGCCTCCCCTTTGCTCCTTGCGATTGCGATTCCCCGACTACATCCGAGCCATCCATCCCTCCACCAGATCTAACAGACCTAATTCAATCGCATCCTGCCCTCAATCGCAATCACAACTTTCGAAATGTGCCACACCGGTCTTCCCGCTTCGATTTGCGATTGCGATCTCTGAATTGGGTCCCACCTCATGCAGTCGCGTCATCACATTTCATTATATTTTTCTGCATTTCCGTGTATTTCCGCATGTAACAAATTTTTTTCATTTTACTTTAAAGTCTTATGTATCATATTCATTACGCCCATTTTCATATATCATTTCATTGTTTAATCCTCACCGTCGATCTACGCCTCTAGATCTAGATCGAACGGTCCATACGCATTTTTCCGTCAAACCCTATTGTTCGCCATTTACACCATATCATTATGTTTTCCACTATTATTTCACATAAACCACTGTTTCACCACCACTGCACTATCATTTCTTCCACCCGCATAACCAGTCTTCCATTTGCATGGATTTCATGACCAAGTTGCGTGTTTTTGCAGAGTACGAGTGGCAGAAAGCTATCATGATTCAGAGTCTCTATTGCTGTGATAGAGAGCACGTCAAAGACCATGTTTCAGAGCTGAATTATGAGGAAAGGCCCGAGAAGATACACCGACAAGACTTCCATTAAAGCAGCAGGGTTAAAATCTGTCAAACCCTCCTAGGGACATTCAAAGCACAGCTTGGACAGTTGAAGATATAAATGTTGCGGCAGAGAGTATCAGTGGAAAATCAGAGGAATTCGATGATCAGCATTGAAGGTTTCAAGCCTTAATTCAAGTTTAGAAGACAGAGAGTACCATGCACAGGGAACAATACCCTCCAGGTTTCATTTCAGCAGGATTTTCTTTCAGGAAAGGACGAAATGTTCATGTGGTTTTACTCTCATACCGTGTTCCTGAAGAGACCTTCACCCAGCGCATTTATTTCAGAAAGCTGGCGGCAGAGTACATACAGCACAACATAATCATTCAACAGTTTGGGCGCGAATGTTTCTAGCCGTTTTGTCTTAATGAGGCAAATTAAATTCTCATCACCTACTTCTTTTGCTAGGTTTTCTATTTCTCCTATAAAACTCTAGGAAAAGGAATAATTGAGGGTTCCAGATTTTATCAGAAAACTATGCAGTGAAAGGCTTTTTTTATACATTTTGTAAAGCTCTTGTATGAAGGCTTAGAGCCCATAGGGTCTCAGTGAGGAGGAGTTCTATCTGTTAAAGAGGATTCTGGTCTTTGGTATTTCATAGTGTGTAACCTTTTCTCTTATGTGTTATATTAATAGATCATTTCATTTCATCCATCTTTCTTATATCATGTTTTGGAATGCGAGTGGCTCATTGATTTTTGGTATGGATTCATCCTAGTTGATGCCCATGCTCGGATCAGTCAAGCACTTTAAATATGGCTCATGCATGATATTCTGTTCCATTATTCATCTAAACCGTATTTCTACTATATTATTTTCTTTGGGAGGGTGCTTTTAAAATGATATTGTCATGTATGGATTCTTAGATTGGTAAGCCCATGCATGGCGGTATTGTATATCTGGGTATCAGCTCAATGTTGACTAATATCTTCTCAACATTTCTTACATTACATACACCTTCTGATAATTGATATCTGTGACATATTACTTGAATTGGCCTGCTTTGCAGTAAACTGTCTCTGAACTTTCAAATTAGAGTTATGCACTTTGCCTATGTAGTATCCCTTTCTCTGTGTCATTTTCTGAGGGTCTTGGTCCCATTCTAGTTTATTTCCCTATTTATAGGAGATAGCATGTGAGCTGAAGTTGACAACTTCATACATTATATTATATGCTCCTTTCTATGCTAATATGTCCTAGGCACTGGTCTATCTCAACTCTAGGCTGTCTCTAGGAGCGACAACAACTTGCATGATAAACATGAATACACTGCTATATGAAATAAGCCCTAGGCTATGACTGCATTGTCTATAAAAGGCACTATTGCATAAATGTCAAAATTACATATATGTGGCAATATGGAGCTCAAATAAAGTGGGGGAGCATGATCTCAACCCCTGAAAATACAATACATCAATCCTTAAGAAGGATTGGCTGAAATACAAGCAAAATGGCACTCCTACAGAAATGTCGGAGTTGCTGGCTAGTAGCAACTCAAGAACTAGAAATAGATGGAGAAGGATGAAATGGTATGAATAACCCTCCTCCAATGGAAATCTGAAGTGAAAGGCTGATCCCTTCACCTAATATCTCACCCTCCAACTATCTGCTAATCCCTCACAGCAAATGCTCTCCAATAATAACGTTGTCTAAGAGAGGGACTGCGATGCATATGATGGCAAGTGGTTGGCATGGTGCCAAAGATGGTGGAATAAGCTCATGAACCTCCTTTGTTAATCTCCCAAAGGGATGGAAGCTCCCTCCTCTAAAAAACTAGCCAAGGATGGTGTTGTAGAAAACCTCACCAACAACACCCAGCAACATTGCACAATCTACAGCTGAAGTTGCGTTGATGAATAAAGATGATGCTTGACCTCAATGTTTGAATATGGGGAATGGAGTGAAATCCTACAAGATCTACTCAAGAAGGAGAGGAAATACTAAGCAGGAATTCCCTTGGCAATTCTTGCTAAACAACAAGAGACTGCAACAAGTCTAAAGGACCAAAGATGAATAATATTTAAGATGTTTTATAATGGCTGCCTTGCCCTCCTTTTAAACAATGTGAGCTCCCTCTCAATGGACCCCACTCATTAAGGTTTCCTTCCTCTAGAAGTTTCCCTCCTTTTCCACTGCAGTGGCCCACAAGATACCTTTCTATCTCCTACCACTGCGCAGTTTGACTTGGTCAAACTTGACCTAGCCTTCTTGCAAAAGCCCCCTTTCACACATGGATGTGTGAAATCCAACTCTATAAGTGATCCTCTTTCACACTAAGAGGATTTTTATCCTTTATTCATTAAATGAATAGGTATCCTACCCATTTTATTTATCTCCTAGGTGAAAATGGCAAAAATTAATATTCCAAAAAATTTGGAATATTACAATCTCGGTCCACACAACTAGCAAGAGTCCTATTTGTTGGCTTGAGGGTTCCTAACCTAGGTTTGGATTTAAGGTTTTCCAACAAACCCCTATACTACTGGCCCTTTCAGAAATGACCTACTTTCGCAGGCCAAGGTCTCACCCGAAGTAGTATGGGTGGGTGCTAGAACCAGGTTTCCATACCCTGGGAGAAAGCGGGTAATTAAGACAATCCTATTGAGATCTATCAGGTTCACACAGAATAAATCTTATCACCAAGCCCTTAATAGTATAGAAAGTGAAGTTTATAACCTCATAGAAAACATGCAAACATAAACAAAGCTACTATTATTAAGAAGATATTAGCAACACATTCACATCCATGTGCACATCAGTAATTATCATAAAAAAATAACACAATCGTAGCTAATTCAGTTATCACAGACACAATCGCATCTAATTCAGATAACACAGAGATACTTCAATAGTAAACACAACTAGTCCAGGTAACACAGAGATACTTCAATAGATTTCACATTCATTAATCATCCAAAATTGAGTTACAAACCCAAGTCACAACCCACACACACAGCTAGCGGGGTCTGCACATAGCAAGACTGAGGATCTTCGCGCACACAGCTAGCAGGATTCCTTACTCAATACTACCCTAAATAGATCTCAATAGTTCGTACTTAGCATCAATATTACTTAGTCCTAGACTCAAAATATCTATCTATTTATATCATCATAACCTGCACTATCCTGTGGTTCGCAAACCATGGTTTGAGGACTCTAGGTTTACCCTTTGACTCGTTACAATACATTGGGGGCTTTGACCCGCCCCAAAGCCCCTGCGCTAGACTAATTACTACAAAATATATATCAAAAAAACAGCTAGGGGGCCTTGTTCCAACAACATGTGGCGAAGGAGATTTACAAAGGGTCATAAGTCCCCCACAATGGGATGGGTCCATTTATGTCCTCATCACTTCAGTGTTTAAATTTTCCTCTCTCAAATGTGTGAAAACCGAATGTAATATTCCCAAATGGGAAAAGCAGCAATACAAGACATAAACATGGAAATAACAATGAATTTCAATGCATAAACATGAGATACCAACATGGAGCCATTTTTTTATTCATATCAGCAGCAAAATGGTGTAATACAATGAGGCACAAATCATACAACATGAACCAACAAGCCTCCAATAGATAAATCCCCTCAAGAATGAGGTGCTACTACAAGGAAAAATGTAGGAGAGCTTCTACAACGCAGTTATAAAGAGAACAACTACAACATATGAATATACAAAATAGAAAATGACTGATATATGCCTCAAGAGATAATATACATGAAGATCAAGGCTCTATGCCAACCTCCCAATAGAACCCAAGAGGGTTTTCAGAAAATACACCAAAATACAAGAAATGAACCAAAGCCCTAGGATTGAAGATTCAATACAACTAAAAAACTGGAAAGTTGTGGCTGATATGATGTAGCAAATAATGAAGCCTCCTCCCAATAGAATCTCTAGGTGAAAGGCTGATCCATTCACTGGAAAACCATCTCCCCAAATGGTGTACTGAAACCTCACTTGCAACTCCTCCATAAAATAACGCAGTCCAAGATTGAAATTGCATTATAGGTGAAAATGATAATGTGGCCTGGTGTCAAATGCTGCAATAAGGCTCAAGGGCCTTCTTTACTAGTATTCCAATGGAAATAAACCTTCCCCCACTGAAATCTATCTCAGAAATCACCCGAATGAATTCTCCACTACTGCACCCTGCAACACAGCAAAACCCTCTGCAGAAACTGTGTTGTAGTAGAAATATGGAGCTTTTCCTGACGCCAGAATGTGGAAATATAATGCATATACTTCTCCTAAGTGGGCAGTCTAAGTCCCCCAAGGATGAAGGTAGGATTCCTGCTCGGGAACACCCTTGTGCTAAACATCATTGTAGTCTTAGCTAAACAACTGAAGAGAGAAAATTGTCATACAAACCATATCAAAATAATAATCAACAACCTCCTCACAATGGCTGCCATCCCCTTCCTTATATGCTTGGTGAGCTTCCTCACCTTGGGCGCCACTCATTAAAGACACTACTTCCATGCATGGAGTCTCCCTCCAAAACAACTATGTCCCACAATGAATGCCTCTCCTTCCATACCAACACTATTGATTTGGTCAAGGTTGGCTTAGTCTACATGCTCCAACCCCTTTTCACACATAAGGGTGCTTTATCAAGCCACTAAAATGATCTTCATTCACATTAGCAGTGATTTTATTCCTTCTAAGGAGATTTATGGGTCTCCATGCCCTCTTATTCATCAAACTAAGAAGAAAAAACAAAAATTAATATTCCAACTAGCTTATAGCTAATTTGGAATATTACAGTCCTCCCCTCCCAAATGTTGCTTTTCCTCAAGCAACTGTAAAGGTGAGTAATGAAACTCTTCTTCTCCTTCCTTGGTGACACCTCCATATGATAATCTCCCCACATGAACCAAGTGTCTCCAAATAAATCCACCATGAAGTGCTCCTCCCAAGTACTCATGAGATGCCAATGACTCACATCATAAGGAAGCAAAATATCCAATGTAGCAATCATGGTTTGCCCAATATTCTCCCTAAAACATGTAGCATAAGAACATGGAGAATCTCACTCCCAATGGGCATATTCAATCCTTGCATCATTCCTACATGCATTCCCACAATAATAATAAGGACATCATCAATGTATGGGATCAAAACTAAGGATACATAAGTTGTAATATTGGAGGAGGATCATAGTCCCACATGTGGAACTGGCGCAGTATGTCTCCTGACTGCCTCAGGTAATGATATAATAAGTGGTCTCCCCACCACTTACTTTCTGCCATATGATTCTCACATACTTGGAGAAGGTGAGTGATGTTTGGTGCCAATGGAGTACACCCTAAATGATATATCATCTCCCTATATCCTCCTAGGGAGTGGCCATGCTCAACATTGTTTATGGCCCCAAGTTGACCATGAAGTTTATAAGGAATAATGCTCCCATTTGGAGCAATGGCTTGCACATGTATGGTAAAGGAATGAAAATATTCATCAAGTAAATCATTATGCATAAAAAAATGATCCTTACCATATACTTTGTTCAAACTAATTGAGTGGCTCATAGATAGATCCCCTCTCATTCCCAAAGAGGAAATAGGTGGTTGTGATAACTCCATCAAAGAGTTACGTCTCTCCTCCATCTCCACATGATCCATGCATATCCTCAAATGGTGATATATATCCTCTTCAAAGCCTTCCCAAGTGTATCCCTCCATGATGATATGGTATCCTCTCATGGAATAAGTGTGCTGAAGATAAAATTTTCATGTGTTGTGTTGTAGACAATTCTTGTCCCTCCTAGAGACAGTCTAGAGTTGCCATAGACTAGTGCCTAGGAAATATTATCATAGCAAGAAGCTCATAATATAACTTGGGTTGTCAATCCAAAAGCTCTCCTGCTATCTCTTGTAAAACAAGGGAATTAATTGAAATGGAACCAAACTCTCTCCGAAGATGATACAAGGATAAGAAAATGTAGGAACAGCTTATAAAAAACTTCAATATAAAAGCATCAGACAGTTAAGAGACAACTTGCTGCAAAGAGGGCCAGTTCAAATAATATGCCACAGAAATCAAATATCAGAAGGTAAATGCAGTGAAGAGAATATCAAGAAGATACTAGTTGACATGAGGCTGATACCCAGATACACAACATAACCACATATGGGCTTATCAATCTAAGAATCCATACATGACAATGGCGTTTTAAAAGTACCCTCCTAAAGTAACTAATATAGCAGAAAATATGGATGAAAAGAACATGGAACAGTATATCATGCCTGGGCCTATTTAAAGCGCTTGACTAATCCAAGTAAGGGCATCGACTAGGATGAATCCTTACTTAAAATTAGTGAGCCACTCGCATTCCAAAACAATGATACAAGAAGATAAATGTAATGGAATGAGATTTTATATTAACACATAAGAGAAAATTACATACTGTGGGATACCAAAGACCAGAATCCTCATTACAGATATAAATTCTCCTCACTGAGACCCTACGGGCTCTGAGCCTTCATACAGAAGTGTTACAAGATGTATACAAGAACTTCTCACTGCACAGTTTTCTGATAGAAATCTGGAACCCTTACAATGTCTTTCTTTCTGGTTTTTATAGAAGAGATAGAAAACTCTAGATAGCGAGGTAGGTGATACACATTTAATAGTCTGATTTGAAAAAAAGTGGCGGAAAAAATTCGCGCCCATACTGTGAAAGACTGAATATAATTATTTGTACTTCACAATCTACCTCTAGAAATAAATGAACTGGAAGAAAATCTCTTCAGGAACAGGGCATGAGGATAATTCTTTGTGAACATTCTGTACGTCCCTGAAGGGAACTCGACTGAAATATCACCTTGAGAATATTGCTTTCTGAGCACTGTACCTCCCAACATTTGAGTTTAAATATCTTTTACTGATAGGACGTTGTAGGACGCTGTATCTCCTCACTTTTACTGATATTTTATGCTGCGAAATTAAAATCTTCAGCTACCGGAACCTACCTTTTGTATTGCTCTGAGGGGTTCAATGGGTTTTCTTTCCATTTCCATTAATGAGGTCATATCACAACAACTACCCCGAGCTTTCGTTCATAAACTCTTCCTTTGCAAGAAGACTTCTGGATACGTCCTTAACCTCTGTGGTGAAGGCAGAGATTAATGGAGGATTCCTGTTGCTGCAACCTGCAAAAACACACAAACGTATTAAAGAAAACAGGACACAGGGGTGGCGAATGCTATGGCGGCCATGGCAATGATGACACAGGCTGAGCAAGATGGTGGGATGATGCAGGGTGGCGAAGGAGGAAGCAGAGGGACATGATAGGTGGACATGGCGAAGGTTTATAACACAAAATGTGACAATACAGTGTGTGAATGAAATATATATACATAAATGGCAGAAGGGGAAGTAGACGACACGTAGGTGTATGAAAGGTCAATCGAAATGGATGACGTGGAAGCGGGTCTGGTCAACCAGTGTGTATACAAATAATCTGAGCCGTGCAATCCTTAAACAAAATCGACAGTTCAAACTGCATCAGACGGAGGTATGAAGGTCGACCATAGGCGCGGCGAGCCTAGATTATTCCTCGTGCAGCTTTGGAGGAGGACCACCATTAGATGAAGGATGACAGATCCAACGGCGCTGATGAATTCCACTGCCTGTCTTTGGTCGGACCTTTAACGCGCGAAATGGGTGGTTTCAGTCATCGTACACTTGGACACTTGTCCAGCGATGTGTGGAATCGCTGGCTCCATAGAGAATACCGCTTGTCGAGCGGAGGTGGTGCGGAATGAAACAGTTGGTTTCTGCACAGTGGGAAGGCGCGACAGGGCCCACAAGGAAGACGAACTCCGCACCATTGATCTATGTTTTGATCCAACGGTCCTGGGTGCATGCGTTGAGTGTTTGCGTTTGAGCACCTTTGGGGCTTGACCCTTGGTCCTGGGCTTTCGTTATGTGGATAGAAATGGATGCAGGGGCTGAAGCCAAAAGGGCTAGGCCCGATATAATTTTAGTTTCGGATTTTTAACCTTTGTAGATTGCATTTCTTGAGCAGAAAGGGTAACGATAGGTAGAATATGAAGATCTTAGGCCACGCAATGAGTTTTGAATGGATTTGGACGGGATCAGTGGCCAAAAATTTGAATGAGGAGTTGGCATCAACAACATTGGCTCCAGCTGGGGACAGCATGTTCATCCCTGGACATGTCGAGAACCTGCAGACCTCTGATCGTCCTGTATATGAACTCTGTTCGTTAATCCCTCTATATCTTCTTCAAAAATTCATCGGCTCACCCACCTTATTAAACTAAAGTCTGAATAAAACCTATATACACTATAATACATCAGGCTCTCTCTGCCTGAATTAAAACTGGAAGTAGGGTTTTAGGAATTGGCCATTCACAGGGGCGTCCAACAAGTCACCCTGCAAATTCTCCAATGTAAACATGTTATTACCTCCATGTCCCACAATTTTAAATGGGCCAAACCAGAGGGGGTCAAATTTCCCGTGCTTTCCTTTTTCAGCCCTCCGGACATCCCATCTGAGAACCAGGTCACCATTTTGCAATTTTCGATCCTTTGCATGCTGATCAAAGATATTTTTCATTTTTTCCTGGTATTCAGCTAATCTCTGATTCACCTGGTCTCATGTTTCCTCCAATTCCACCAAATTATTTATTCTTCTGACCATATCGTCCAGCTCTTCCTGATTTTCCTGCATGAAACGTGCCACTGGCGAAGCTAACTGCACAGGGAACACTGCTGCTCGTCCATATACTAATTCATAAGGAGATTTCCCTGTTGCTCTCTTGCTGGTTATCCTATTTGCCCATAGAGCAAACTTTAATTGGGAATCCCAATTCTTCTGATTTTCATTAATAGTTTTCTTCAAGGCCCTCACCAGAGTTTTATTGGAAGATTCTGCCAAGCCATTCCCCTGTGGATAGTAAGCTGTGGAGTGATTCATTATAATGTTATACTGCTGGCAGAAATTTACGAATCGTGCAGACTTGAAGGCCTGTGCATTATCAGTTACAATCCTAGCAGGACAGCCAAACTTGGATATGATATTTTCTTCCAAAAATTTGATTATCACAGCATCTGTAGCGTTTCTTGCAGGTATGGCTTCCACCCATTTTGTAAAATAATTTGTGGCTGTTAGTATCCATTTATGTTGGCCACTTGATGGGGGATGTATTTCCCCTATAAAATCTAATCCCCATTTCTGAAATGGTTCATTTACATGAACATGAATCAAGGGCAGAGCTGCTAATTTCTGTCTTTCTACAAATCTTTGGCACTTATCACACGCTCTGACCCAAACGAAAACGTCTATAAATAATTTTGGCCAGTAGAAACCAGCCTTCAGGATCTTATGAGCTGTAGCCCTCCAGCTGTAATGTCCTCCACAGATTCCTTCATGAAATTCTGTCATTATATTCTCCACTTCATTTTCTGTAAGGCATAATAGTAATATACCTGAAGGATCTCTCCAATATAGCTGTCTGTTAGCAACTATGTATTTCTGCGATTTCATTCTCACAGCTCTGTATTTTACCTTATCACAACTTGGAGGGCAGCTGAGTGTTAAGAGATATTCAATTATTTCTTTGTACCAAGGGCTAGTGAGATATTTCATGTGTATCTTTTGAGTGGCCAGCTCTAATCCATGTTGCTCTTCTCCTTTCTCAGACTCCTCATTCGCTACCATGGATAAATTTATACCTAGAGCCTGATGATTTGATTCAGAAAATTTTTTGGCTAGCCCTTGTCCTTTGACCAGCTTAGTGGGTCTTATATCCAGATCGTACTCCTGTATTTTTGCAATCCACCTCCCTCTTTTGCCTTCACTATCTCCTTGAACGAGGATGTCTTTGACAACTGCTGTAGGAACATATGCAGTAATGTGGGATTGCAAAACATATGTTCTAAAGGCTTTGAGAGACTTCACCAAGGCATATGCCTAATTTTCTAGTATGTTATACTTCAATTCTGCATCATGCAATACCTGACTGAAAAAGGATATTGGCTGCTCATATCCATCTTCATTTTTCTGCAACAAGACTCCAGCTACTGTATGAGGTGAAGAAAATGAAAAGATCATAAATGGCTTTGCATAATCTGGTCCAGCTAGCACAGCAGCTTCAGAAAATTCCTGTTTTATCCTTGTGAATGCATCTCTAGATTCTTGGGACCATTTCACCTCATTTTTCTTTTTAAGCATATCAGTTATATGCCTAACTATCTCGGCATAATTTGGAATAAATATTCTCAGAAAATTAATTCGGCCTAAAAATACTTGTACTTCTTTCTTATTTCTTGGTAGAGAAATACTATTTATCACCTCAACTCTTTTAGGGTCTATTTTCACACCATCTCTAGTCACAATATTCCCTAAAAGTTTGCCTTCCTCTAATGCAAATAAAGATTTTTGTGGATTAAGGGAAAGGCCATACCTTCTGCACTTTTCAAAATTTCTCCGTAAATGCTCAATATGCTCATCATCATTCTTGGAAAATATTGTAATATCATCAAGGTATACCACCAAGAATTTATCCTGTTCACCAACAAAAGCAATATCCATAGCCCTCTGAAAGGTGGCTCCTGCATTGATTAATCCAAAAGGCATCCTGGCATACATGAATGTTCCCCATGGCGTGGTGAAAGCAGTCTTCTTTTGATCTTCTGGTAACACAACCACCTGATTATAACCAGAAAAACCATCCATCATTGACATTCTAGATGCTCCCACCACTTTCTGCAGGATGTGGTCCATCTTAGGCAGTGGATAATTATCCTTTAAAGATGCTCTATTTAAATTCCTGAAATCCACACATATTCTTATTTCTCCATTCTTTTTGCGGACAGGAACCAAGTTAGCGACCCATTCAGAGTATCTTAGTGGCACAATTATTTTGGCCTATAGCAGCTTCTTGATTTCTTTTTCAATTGAAGGAAGCAGCAGAGGATTTATCTGTCTGAGCTTCTACTTATATGGTTTTGCATCTTCCCTCAGAGGAATTTTATGCTGCATTATATTAACATCAAAAGTTTTTAGGTCCTGATAGGACCATGCAAATACATCCTTATATGACTGAAATAATTTCAAATATTTCCTTTTATATTCCTCTGAAACTTTTTTGGATAGTTTTACAATTTTGGGCTCAGCATCAGTGCCCAAATTCAAGTCTTCTACTTGATTTTATTCTATTACTTTATTGTGCTAAAATGGAACATCATTTTTATCAAATAATCTTTCTAGGGGCACCAGCCCTCTAGGGATAAAATTTCCTTTCAGCTGCAGCACTTTATTACCTGCTATTTTTTCTTCCCATCTGTTTTCTGCAATATTCTCAGTTTCCTCTTCCTCACCGTCATCAATCTCCATATTAGAGAATTCTCCCACTGTTTCCAGGAATCTCTTCACTTTTTCTTCATCTTCGAATACCTGCCAGTGTTTAATATTATCTGGGATGGATGGTCTATACCGTACCTCAAATTCATATCTCAAAAGTGGGTTCTGAGGAGGACGGAATGTAATGGCAGCTACAACAAGAGAATCTGCTATTCTGTTCTGTTCCCGGGGTCTGAACTGTATGTTGAATGCTAAGAAAAAAATTTCCACCATGTCCCACACTTCATTCCTATAGGCTTTCAGTCGCGGGTGTTTCGCTTGGCATTGATTTCTGACCTGTCTAACAACCAATTTAGAGTCTCCCAGAACTTTTAAATTCTTTATATTCATATTTATGGCTATTTGCAGTCCCAATAGAAGCGCTTCATATTCAGCCACATTATTAGTAGCCTCATATTCCAATTTAAAGGATAGTGGCACCCATTTTCCTGTAGGAGAGATTAATAACACTCCAGCTCCGTTACCGTCCTTTGAATTTGCTCCATCAAAATGTAATGTCCAGATTTCTGATTCCTGGTCTTCTGAAGGCTGCTCAGCTTGGATTTTACCAAAAGGAGGCTCATGGGCATAATTTTGATTCTCTTCTAACATCAAACACGAGAAATCTCCCTCTTTTTTATAAACTGGGGAATTCTCTAAGCAGTCAGCCTTGGTTACCATTTTAACAAATCTAGTTTCCCTAAATAACCTCCTCTCTTGGCCTCCAAAGACTGGGACGGTAGCATATGTTAAGTCCATTTTGAGTGACCTGCTAATTTTTGTACCCCAGGACCTTGACAGTAACATGCCAAAGCGGGCTGGGATATCAGCAACCACGATGTCCATAACTACACTTTTTGCTGGAATTTGTGCCAGATTGACCACTAAATCTTTTATCATCCCCAAGAATTTAAATATTTTGGAATCAAATGAGTATAGATCTTTATATGGTCTTGTAATTTGTAGTCCTAGTTGTTCCATGACAGACAAAGGCATAAGGTTATGGGAAGCCCTAGAATCTAGCATGCAGTTGTGTAACAGCAGGTCATGAATAACTAAGGACACGTAAAAAGGAGGAGTAGAAGGATCTATTTCCTCTACATGTGGGCCAAAGAATACCAGGGGTCTTTCTTCTTGGAGGTTAAGACTATCTGGAGTTATTGGTTCTTCAGGAGGTAGTATGAAGGAAGTAACTTGAGATTGATATATAGGCTGTTTTAACAGCTCAGTTAGGGGGACTGGAATCTTAATTTTCTCAAGCTCTTTTTGTAAAATAAAATCAGAGGAAGGCTTTTCTATCACAACTTATTTTGACTCTTTATTTTCAGCTGGGAATTTGACTTCTCTTGACAGTGACTCAGCATTGGGAGGACTAACAACTTTGGATGAAGAAGGAATTTGATCATTAGGTTGTAGAGGAATGTGAAGAGGACTCTTACCTTTTTCTGCAGCTTTTTGTACCATTGTTTCTTTCTGAGCAAGTGCACCCCTCTGAAGTGGAGCTTCTTCTTGGTCTTGAGTCTGGGTCCTCTTCCTTGAAGATCTGAGATCATATTTTACATTGAATTGTGCTTGCATGAAATCAGCAAATTGTTTACAATAATGATCAATCTCTTCTTCTTCTTCTTCCTCTTGCAATGGGCATTCTATATCATCATTGTTTGAAAAATAAAGGTTTGAATCTTCTAATTGAAAAGCAACATCTTCAGTGGAGTCATCTGCTGGACCTTCCAAGTACAATGGGTGTGGTACCTGATCTTGTTGCTCCTTTAATTCCCTAGGCAATATCTGCAGTGGTGGTCTTTTATACTGAGGGTTGTATCCTCTGTTTGGAGCATTATAAAAATTCTTGGGGGCTGAAATCCTAGCCTCCAATTCAAGTTTAACCATCTTATTAATCATTTTGCTTATTTCCTCCATTTTATCTGAATCCTTATCCATGTTGGAAGTAGATACTTCTTCTTTCCCCCTCCTTCTAACATCCTGTTCAGCCTTCCCTTTTAATTTTCCAGTGGAAGCAAAGTTCGCTTCCAATTCAAGAGCATCTGACTGAGCGTCATCTAGGGTGGCAGGCTTTCTTTCCCTGAGGGAGAAACTGAAATCTGAGTCAAAAGCTGCAATGAAAACAACTTTGGCAGTGTTCTGATGAGGCTTCATATCTACAGGGAGATTTAGATATAACTTATTAAATCTCTTAATAAACTCCGACACCCCTTCATTATGTCTCTTCTTGAGTGTATTGAATTCAGTAAGACACTGCCCATGATCTTTCTTTTCTCCCCATTTCCTGAGAAAAGTATTCTCCATGTCATCCCAGGTGGTCAATGAATGGTTTCCCAAGGTCTTGAACCATTTTCTAGCTTCACCATCCAAAGATTGCAAAAATAATCTTAAGATCACATCCAAATGTTCAACATTGAAGTTCTCGGCAAAAGAGCAGAAATTCTCAAGATGTTTCTGAGCATCAATTTCATTTTCTCCATTAAATCTAGGCAGAATCTTCAAATAATCCTGTGGCATATCATTTAGCAGTTGGGGTAAGGCCAGTGGAGCGTATTTGTTCAAGAGAAAAGCTAGTACATTAGCCATTGGATGAGATGGGGGTTGTGCAACAATCTGAGGTACAAGTGAAGGAAGGGGAGGCAGAGGGAGTGGAGTATGTGCAACAATCGGAATGTACTGTACAGAGGTCTGGGGAGTGGATGGAAACAATTCACGATTAACAAAGGCTACCTCTGTAACTTCTTTAATTTCCTCAGCCTCGAGAGTAGGACGAAAATCCTCTTCAATCCTGGCACTTCCCCTAGGTGGAATTTCTGAGTAATATGCGATATTTTCCTCGGTGAAATCGGGATGTTCTGTTCTGATTTCTTGAGAAGAAGAGGGCGGATAATCTTCTACAAAATATTCAGGGATTTCAGCACGAACTGATTTCCTCTCTTTCCAAACTCTTTTATCAATGATCTTCTTTGGGTCAGACACGTAAGGTGTCTTTGACTGAGATGTATTTGATCTCAAATGTGGCTTGCGAGGAGCCAGGACTACTAATAGATTTATCAAATAAATAACAGTGGAGTCGCCAAGGTGAGAGATATGCAACTCTTCAACTCTCTGTTCTCACTTGATTAGAGAGTGAATACAATTTGTCGAGGCCCAGGGAAATTGATATTCTAAAATTCGTCCTCGGAAACAGCGCCAGAAAGATGTTGTAGACAATTCTTGTCCCTCTTAGAGACAGTCTAGAGTTGCCATAGACCAGTTCCTAGGACATCTTATCATAGCAAGGAGCTCATAATATAACTGGGTTTGTCAATCCAAAAGCTCTTCTGCTATCTCTTGTAAAACAAGGGAATTAATTGAAATGGAACCAAACTCTCTCCGAAGCTGATACAAGGATAAGAAAATGTAGGAACAGTTTGTAAAAAACTTCAATATAAAAGCATCATACAGTTAAGAGACAACTTACTGCAAAGAGGGACAGTTCAAATAATATGCCACAGAAATCAAATATCATAAGGTAAATGCAGTGAAGAGAATATCAAGAAGATACTAGTTGACATGAGGCTGATACCCAGATACACAACATAACCACATACGGGCTTATCAATCTAAGAATCCATACATGACAATGGCGTTTTAAAAGTACCCTCCTCAAGTAACTAATATAGCAGAAAATATGGATGAAAAGAACATGGAACAGTATATCATGCCTGGGCCTATTTAAAGCGCTTGACTAATCCAAGTAAGGGCATCCACTAGGATGAATCCTTACTTAAAATTAGTGAGTCACTCGCATTCCAGAATAATGATACAAGAAGATAAATGTAATGGAATGAGATTTTATATTAACACATAAGAGAAAATTACATACTGTGGGATACCAAAGACCAGGTAATCCCTACGCGTATATAACTTCTCAATCGGTATCTTCACGGCTCGAGCCTTCATACGTATGTTACAAGATGTATACAAAAGCCTTTCACTACACAGTTTTCTGATAGAAATCTGGAACCCTTACAATGTCTTTCTTCTGCGGTTTTATAGAAGAGGTAGAAAACTCTAGAGAATGGGGGTAGGTGATACACATTAAATGATTTGATTTGAGCAAAACGGAGGAAAAACCTTCATGACCATACTGTGAAAGACTGAATATAATTATTTGTACTTCGCAATCTACCTCTAGAAATAAATGAACTGGAAGAAAATATCTTCAGGAACAGGGCATGAGGATAATTCTTCGTGAACATTCTGTACGTCCCTGAAGGGAACTCGACTGAAATATCACCTTGAGAATATTTCTTTCTGAGCACTGTACCTCCCAGCATTTGAATTTAAATCCAAAACCTTTAATGCAGGACGCTATATCTCCTGGCTTTTACTAATATTTTATGCTGCGAAATTAATATCTTCAGCTACCGGAACCTACCTTTTGTATTGCTCTGAGGGGTTCAATAAGTTTTCTTTCCATTTCCATTAATGAGGTCATATCACAACAACTACCCCGAGCTTTCGGTCATAAAATCTTCCGTTGCATGCAGACTTCTGGATACGTCCTCAACCTCTGTGGTGAAGGCGGAGATTAATGGAGGATTCCTGTTGCTGCAACCTGCAAAAACACACAAACGTATTAAAGAAAACAGGACACAGGGGTGGCGAATGCAATGGCAGCCATGGCAATGATGACACAGGCTGAGCAAGATGGTGGGATGATGCAGGGTGGCGAAGGAGGAAGCAGAGGGACACGATAGATGGACATGGCGAAGGTTTATAACAAAAAATGTGACAATACAGTGTGTGAATGAAATATATATACATAAATGGCAGAAGGGGAAGTAGACGACACGTAGGTGTACAAAAGGTCAATCAGAATGGATGACGTGGAAGCAGGTCTGGTCAATCAGTGTGTATACAAATAATCTGAGCCGTGCAATCCTTAAACAAAATCGACGATTCAAACTGCATCGGATGGAGGTATGAAGGTGGGCCATAGGCGTGACGAGCCTAGATTATTCCTCGTGCAGCTTTGGAGGAGGACCACCGTTAGATGAAGGCTGACAGATCCAACGACGCTGATGAATTCCGCTGCCTGTCTTTGGTCGGACCTTTAACGCGCGAAATGGGCGGTTTCAGTCATCGTACACTTGGACACTTGTCCAGCGATGTGTGGAATCGCTGGCTCCATAGAGAATACCGCTTGTCGGGCGGGGGTGGTGCGGAATGAAACAGTTGGTTTCTGCACAGTGGGAAGGTGCGACGGGGCCCACAAGGAAGACAAACTCCGCACCATTGATCTATGTTTTGATCCAACGGTCCAGGGTGCATGCGCTGAGTGTTTGCGTTTGAGCACCTTTGGGGCTTGACCCTTGGTCTTGGGCTTTGGTTATGTGGATAGAAATGGATGTAGGGGCTGAAGCCAAAAGGGCTAGGCCCGATATAATTTTAGTTTCGGATTTTTAACCTTTGTAGATTGCATTTCTTGAGCAGAAAGGGTAACGATAGGTAGAATATGAAGATCTTAGGCCACGAAATGAGTTTTGAACGGATTTGGACAGGATCAGTGGCCAAAAATTTGAATGAGGAGTTGGCATCAACAACATGTTGCATGTAGTAAATTCTCCTTGATTTTGGATGCTCTAGATAAGAATATCCTACTCTGATAGCAGATGACCCCATATCTTACTGAATATCCCTCCTCTAATAGTTGGTCATCAAGTATCATGCATGTAAAAATATCCTTGGAATAACACACCAACAGCCGGGATTTCCAATAAGGATCTACCCTCCATAGTGACAGCACTGATGATCTATCATATAAAGCATATTTCATGTGGCTGCCCCCTTCTTTGACATCTCCCATTCCAAATTCACATACCAGGATTTTGCTATCCTCCCTCTACTGCTCCTCCATGATTCTACCCAAGAATCTCTACGTTGTACCATGACCTCCCAATGTTCCCACTCCTCTTGGATCTATGCGTGGTGAAACATGTTGTGAGACATTTCTCACCAACTCCTGATCAGGTGGCCTCCCAGGTGGTTTTCCACTAAGCAGTAATGTCTCATGAGCTAAAGTCATCTACATACATGATGGGACTGTTAGGTCCTTGCTTCCACTGCGCAAATCCAACTCTGTTTTCTATGTGGAAGTTTTTTATGAGGGATATGTGTGCATGCCCCTAATCATCTATTTTTCTCCACTCTTTATGTCCACCCACTCCATCTGCAAATTCTTCCAATCTGTGGTGACCTTCCCCAAAGTAATCAACCATTTCACACCCAGTATCACATTGGTGTGAGGTATGTCAACCAAAAAGAAGTGATCAATCAATGTATATGTCCCCATGGTGAAAGATAAAGATGGAACATAATGCATGCACTGCATATTTCTAGCTCCTGGGACCAAAACTGAAAATCCCTCAAAATCATGAGTGGGTATTTCCCTCCTCTGCACTAGTTGGGCATCATTAAAGTTTTGGTTAGCCCCACTGTCAATCAAAACTGAAACCCTCTGATCTTGAATGGAACCTCAAACCCTCAAGGTCAAGTACTTGGGAACTCCTCTCAATGATGCAAGGGCCCCTCCAATTGGAGCAAATGCTCCATTCCCACCTCTTGGTGGTGGTGGATCCTCTCCTTCTATCCCAACATTTTGACCTCCTTCTGGTTCTTCTTCCTCTTCCTCCTCATCATCTGAAAAGACCTCTACATAGTGTGACTTTCCTACTGCACATCTATGTTTGGGTGCCCATGAGTCTTGGCATGTGAAGCAAAGGTTACTTCTCCTCAAGTCTCTTTGGACATCATCAATAAGAGGTACTTTTTTTTTGCTCTCCTTTGAAAGAGGAGCCTTCTCATCTTTTTCATTTGATGGAAAAGTGGGCTTTTGCTGAAATGTTGTGTTTTCTTTTTGCAAGGTATCTTGTAGATCTCTAGCCATTTCAATGGCATATTTAAGGGTAGTGGGCTTGGTATATTTGACCAACCCATGTAGAGGCTGCTAGCCCATCAATAAACATATATACCCTCCTTGCTGTAGATAAATCAGGAACCATAACATAAAGTTTTAGAAATTCAGAAATATAAGTTTCTAGATTACCTGATTGTTTGAGCTTAGCTAGCCCCATGAAAGGCGCGTCTGGGTCTCTTCGATCAAAACTCTCCACCAACCTCCTTGTGAAATTTGAATATGCAGTCACATTGGCATGACTTAATGTAGAAATTCCATGAAACCACCAATCACGTGCTTCACCCTCAAGGTTCAACACTGCTATTTTGATGGCCTCCATCTCCGATACTTGGTTTAGCTGGAAGTAGATGTATAGCTTCTCTACCCATGATTTTGCAGTGAATTTTGATGACCCATCAAAATTGGGTAAGAAAAATATGGCCATAGTCTAGTGTAGATCATGATTCTGTATAGATCCTCCACCTCTATTGTGATTCCGGGGTCTCCTATTGTCCTTTATTTGACAGAACTCTTGAAAGCTCAAATGGTCCTTGAATCTCTGAGATTGAGACTCATACTCAAGAAAATAGTCTTCAAGAGTTTCTTGTTCTTAAAACTCTCCATTTCCCACTATTAAAAATGTAGGCATTGTAGAGCGTTGGGAAATCTGCTGCTTCACTGGTTGATCATTCCAGTGATGAGAAATGCCAGAGCCTTCTCCATGTAGAAACCATTTAGGGGATTCTTTGTTTCTATCCATCCTCATCTCCTTTATTTCTATTGCAATGTCTTGCATGGTTCAAAGAAGAATCTTAGGAAACTCCTTCTCCTCATCTTCTCCTGATAAAGGGGTTTTTCCCTTGTCTTCTTTATCATCTGTATAATCATACCTCGAGTTTCTTTCGAGATACCTCTTCTCTCTATCTATGAGAGGATCTCCTTCTTCTCATGATTTATTGACTTAATATGCACATGGTGAGCCAAGATTATGATTTGATACCACTGTAATATTCCCAAATGGGAAAAGAAGCAATATAAGAAATAAACGTGGAAATAGAAGTGAAGATCAATGCATAAAAATGAGAGACCAATATGGGGCCATTTTATTAGTCCTATCAGCAAAAAAATGGTGTAATAAAATAAGGCACAAATCATACAACATGAACTAACAAGCCTCTAATAGATAAATCCACTCAAGAAGGAGGTGTTGTTACTAGGAAAAATGTCGGAGAGCTACTACAACATAGTCATAAAGAGCACAACTACATCATATGAATATAAAAAATAGAAAATGGCTGATATATGCCTCAAGAGATAATATACATGAAGATCAAGGCTCTATGCCAGCCTCCCAATAGAACCCAAGAGGGTTTTCAGAAAATACACCAAAATACAAGAAATGAACCAAATCCCTAGGGTTGAAGATTCACTGCAAATAAAAAACTGGAAAGATGTGGCTGATCTGATGTAGCAAAGAATGAAACCTTCTCCCAATATACTCTCTAGGTGAAAGGTTGATCCCTTCATTGGAAAACCATCTCCCCAAATGGTGTACTAAAACCACCCCCGCAAATCCTCCCTAAAATAAGACAGTACAAGACCTAAACTGTGATGTAGGGGCAAATGATAATGTGACCTGGTGCCAAATGCTACAATAAGGCTCAAGGATCTTCTTTACTAGTCTCCCAATGGAAAGAAACCTCCCCCCACTGAAATCTAGCTCAGAAATTATCCAAATGAATTCTCCACTGCTACACCCTGCAAAAAAACACAACCCTTTGCAGAAAATGCGCTGTAGTAGAAATATGGAGCTTGGCCTAGTGCCAAAATGTATAAATATAGTGCATATACTTCTCCTGAGTGGGCACTCGAAGTCCCCCGAGGATGAAGGTGGGATTTCCTCTCGGGAACACCCTTGTGGTAAACAACACTGCAGTCTTATCTAAACAACTGAAGAGAGAAAAAAATCATACAAACCATATCAAAATAATAATCAACAACATCCTCACAATGTCTTCCATCCCCTTCCTTATATGCTTGGTGAGATTCCTGACCTTGGGTCCCACTCATTAAATACACTACTTCCATGCATGAAGTCTCCCTCCAAAACTACACTATCCCATAATGAATGCCACTCCTTCCATACCAACGTTGTTGATTTGGTCAATGTTGACCCAGTCTACATGCTCCAACCCCTTTTCACACATAAGGGTGCTTTATCAAGCCACTAAAATGATCTCCATTCACATTAGCAGTGATTTTATTCCTACTAAGGAGATTTATGGGTCTCCATACCCTCTTATTCATCAAACTAAGAAGCAAAAACAAAAATTAATATTCCAATTAGATTATAGCTAATTGGGAATATTACACCCAAACAATGTAGAACTAAAAAACGGGAGTTCGAATGGCATGTGACGATAATGGTGATGATGATAACGATCATGGTGAAAAATGAATGAAAAAACCTCTTATTTATAGCAAAGTATTGGGTTGATCTGGAAAATGGAGAATAATAAAATATTATTGACCAAAATATATATCTAACAGCATGAAATACTTCATTATATTTTTGGAGAGGTAAAATATATTTAAAATGGTTAAATATCTTTATTTCTAAATAATTAACAAATAAAATGATTTATTAATTATTTCATGAATAATAAATAATGTGTGAAATGAAATAATTATAAAATTATGTTTTAATAATTATTCCAAGGATGGAGTTAAGGAAAATTATATAAATTATGATTTTTTAAATTATTCCTAGGTGATTTAGTCAAATGTGACAAGGAATAATTATCAAACAATTATTTAATATTTATTCCTAGAGAAAATTAAATAAACAATGGTTTATTTAATTGTTCTCGTGGGTTTTAATAAAGAATAACTTAATAAAAGTGGTTTATTAAATTATTTCTTGTAGTGAAATTGATTTTAATATTATAAAATTAAACTCACATGGTGTATTTCAATCCACCTAGTTAGAAATGGCTAGGTGATCATTTTTTGTGATAACACTTGGGATAGTTGGAAGGTAAGTTTCCTTGTGTCATTTATTTCATTAGTAATAATTTTTCCAAGGCTGAACTCAACTATATAATCACCTAAAAATAACTCATGTCTACTGTACATTCATTGAATAAGTTTAGAAATTAAATTAAAGGGTACAAGTCTTTCATGCGCACTAATCATGCAACCATTAAGTATTTTATCAACAAACTTGATGCTAATGCTAGGATTATTAGACGGTTATTGCTATTACAAAAAATTGATATAACCATTATTGAGAAGCAAGGGAAGGAAAATGTTGCTGCATATTTCTTGTCTAGACTAACACTGTCTACAGAAAATGAAGAGATGATAAATGATCAATTTCTAGATGATCTCCTCTTCACCATATCATTCTTATTGCCTTGGTTTGTTGACATATCAAACTTCTTGGTTGCTAGACAATTTCCGCCTAACCTATTTTCTAAGTAAAAGAGAAAAAGTGTTAGGAAGAGTGCCCCTTATACTTGGATTGGGGGAAACCTTTTTAGATTGGGGTCAAAATCTCTCTGCATGTCATGATAAACCCTATGGGGGCCATTTTTCTGCCAAGAGGAAAACCTTCAAGATCTTTAGGCAGATTATTAATGGTCCAACCTACATCAAGATTCCATAAGATACACTACTCTATGTGATGAGTGTCATAAGATAGGGAAACCCATACAAAGGGATGAGATTCCACTAGAAGCTCCAGCGACTCTTGAGCCATTTGAGAAGTGGGGCATGGATTTACTTCCAACTTGATAGAGGGGATAATAAAGCAACATCACATCAGGCATAAACATTCCACCCCATATCACCCTCAAGAAAATAGGAAAGTGGAAGTGACCAATAGAGCACTAGAATGCATATTTACTAAGATTGTTAGAAACAACAATAAGGATTAGCTATCCAAGCTTATGGAGGCCACTTGGGACTACAATACTAAGTGGAAGAAAACCACTATATTCACCCACTTCAAGCTTTTTTATGGTATGAAATAAATACTATCCATTGAATTTTAATATAAGACCTTGAGAATGACATCACAACATGATCTAGACATCACAAGAGATTAGGAAGAGAGGTTATAGTAGTTTAATTCCCTTAATTAACTTAGGTTGTAGGCTCTTTATGCATACTAAAGTGGTTTAATTACAAATAAAGGTTTAGCATGACAAAAATATCAAGGAAAGAACCTTCTAGAAGGGTAATTGGGCCCTCTTATATGACTCCATATTCAAGGACTTCAAGGGGAAACTTATGACTAGATGGTTGGGTCCCTACATAGTGGAGAAATTCCATGAAAATGGCTCTGTTAAGATCCAAACAATTGTTGAGGAAAAGATACCACTTCTGGTCAATGGTTTATGTTAGAAAATTAAATATTACAGAGCAATGCAACACATAAAATATGCGGAAAAATACAAGCACACAAAATACATAAAACCAGAGAGACACAGAAATACGTGGTTCACCCAGTTTGGGCTACGTCCACCCCGAAAAGCCAGTCCTTCCTTTCTATTATGCAGCAAAAATGAAGAGACAAAACCTACAACAGATCTGTTGTAATATCCTCTGTTCTCTCTCACATTCTCCCTCTCTGTTTCTTGCTCCGAGAATACACATATGATACATAGCCGCAATACAATACCCTAATATATGCAAGGGGGTTTCCTTCTAGGGAAAAAAACCCTAATCTAAACATAACTTCTACCGTCAGATCATTTTCCTAATGAACGACCCAGATTGACTAGAAATTACTATACTTTTACAAGGCAATTTTACATCTATTTTTAGCTTCGGGGGCGCTGCCCCCGAAAACCCCTACCAGGGGGGGGCTCCGAAAAGCCCTGGACCCCCCACGACAGCGATTAATTACGGGCGGCATTTCCGCCCCTTTTAAGTTACATGGGTCCAATGTTGTGATACAAAGTAAACAAGATAATCAAGCTCCACACCCAACAATCTCCCACTTGGAGACTGATTGTAGCAACTCCACCGCTGCTTCATTTGCTGGACAATGACTCCTCTATGGACCTGGCTGTTTCTCATCTTCATCGTCATCCTTGAAGACCAATTAAAACTAAGCATGTTCTCATTTTCTCCCTGGTTACAAATTTTGTTAGCATATCTGCAGGATTCTGGCTAGTGTGTATCTTTTCCAGCTTCAAATCTCCATCTTCCAATACTGACCGTATGAAATGGTACTTGAGATGTATGTGTTTAGTCCTGGAATGAAATGTTGAGTTCTTTGCAAGATGAATAGCACTTTGGCTATCACTGTATAGCGTGCCCATATCATGCTTCTTACCTAATTCATCCATAAACCTTTGTAACCAAATCATTTCTTTACTAGCCTTTGTAGCAGCAACATACTCTGCTTCTGTTGTTGAAAGTGCAACAACACTTTGGATTTTTGAAACCCAACTGACAGCTGTTCCACCTACAGTAAATACATATCTTGTAGTGCTCCTCCTATTATCTCTGTCACCTGCCATATCTGCATCAACATATCCCTGTAGAGCAATGTTTGAACGACCAAAGCATAATGCTTGATTTGTGGTACCTCTCAAATATATGAGAATCCATTTTAATGCCATCCAATGTTCTTTTCCTGGATTGTTCATATACCTGCTTACAACTCCCACTGCATGTGCAATATCAGGCCTTGTGCAGACCATTGCATACATTAAACTTCCAACTGCTGATGCATATGGAACTTTAGACATATAATCCATGTCTTCTTGGGTCTTTGGGCACATCTCATTACTAAGTTTGAAATGGCTAGCAAAAGGTGTACTAACTGGTTTTTCATTCTGCATATTAAATATTTTCAACACCTTCTCTATGTACTCATTCTGAGACAATGTTAATTTGCGATTTTTCCTGTCTCTAGTTATCCTCATACCAAGGATTTGTTTTGCAGCTCCCAAATCCTTCATTGCAAATGAATTTGCCAATTTTATTTTAAGCACATTTATTTCTTGCATGTTAGACCCTGCAACAAGCATGTCATCTACATACAATAACAATATAATATAGCTGCCATCATTTTGCCTTTTTAGATAAACACAATGATCAGAGTGACATCTAGTATAACCTTGTTCAGACATGAACTTGTCAAATTTTAGATACCACTGCCTTGGAGCTTGTTTTAAACCATACAAGCTCTTCTTTAACCTGCACACCAATTTTTCTTTCCCTTTTACCTCATATCCTTCTGGTTGCTGCATGTATATCTCTTCCTCCAAATCTCCATGGATAAATGTTGTCTTTACATCTAACTGTTCAAGATGTAAATCTTCCACTGCTACAAGACTTAAGATAGTTCTGATTGAATTCATCTTAACAACAGGAGAAAATATTTCATCAAAATCAATACCTTTCTTCTGTGCAAAACCCTTCACCACAAGTCTAGCTTTGTACCTCTGTTTTCCTCCATCTTCTTCCTTCAGCCTGTAAACCCATTTATTCTGCAATGTAGTTTTACCTGCAGGCAACCTGACTAAGTCCCAAGTCCGGTTATGCATTAAGGAGTCCATCTCTTCTTCCATGGCTAGCTCCCACTTCTTCCTGCTTTCAACCTGCATTGCTTCTTCATAACATTCAAGTTCACCAGAATCAGTCAACAATAAATAATATAATGAAGGAGAGTATTGTTCAGGGGGTCTACTTATCCTGGTAGATCTTCTAACACCACTTTCAGGTGTTTGAGGTGCCTGTTGATGTTGTGGTGGTTTTTGCTGTTGTGGTTGTTGATTATTATTATTTTCAGGCACCTTTAATTTTTCAGATATCCCATCAAGAACCGCGTATTCCTTGCTTTCTTTTTCCTGTTTCTTTTCCTGCAACTGATTCTTATATAATGCCTTTTCATTGAATATCACATCTATGCTCCTAATTATTTTGTGATTTTCATAATCATATAAGAAATAACCAAAATCATTAGCACCATATCCAATAAAGGTACATTTCTTTGATTTTGCCTCAAGCTTTGTTCTGTTTTCTTTATTAATATGGACAAAGGCCTCACAACCAAAAGGATTTAAAAAAGATTAGTTTACCTTTTTACCTGTCCATGCTTCCTCTGGAATACCACCATCCAAGGAACTTGAAGGCCCTCTGTTTATTAGATAAACAGCAGTATCTACAGCATCTGCCCAAAATTGTAAAGGCAATCCCGCATGCAATCTCATGCACCTTGCACGCTCCATGATTGTTCTGTTCATCCTTTATGACACACCATTTTCTTGTGGTGTTCTTGGAACTGTCTTCTCTCTACGAATTCCATGCTCTGAACAGTACCTATCAAACTCTTTGCTGCAATATTCACCTCCATTGTCTGATCTGAGACACTTCAACTTCTTTCCTGTCTCAATCTCAACCAAAGCTTTCCATTTCTTGAAAGTATTAAATACATCAGATTTATTATGAATACAATAAATCCATGTTTTTCTAGTTGCATCATCAATAAAAGTAACATAATAACGAGAGCCACCGAGAGATGATACCTGAGCAGGTCCCCATACATCTATATGCACAAGCTCCAATTTTTCGCTCTTCTTTTCTTTCCCAACTCTGAGAAATCTGACTCTCTTTTGTTTTCCATAAATGCAATTTTCACAGAAATCCAAATCAACATTCCTCAAACCTGGCAACAAATTTCTTGAGTGAAGAATCTTCATTCCCTTCTCACTCATGTGTCCGAGCCTATGATGCCATAATGCTGCATCTGCTCCTTTGGAAGTTAAAGAATTAACAGATTTAGAAATACCATTGCATAAATACAATGTACCAACCTTTTCACCTTTTGCTATTACCAGCGCTCCTTTGGTGACCTTCCAAGTTTTATCTGTGAAAGTTGTCACACAACCTTCACTGCCTAACTGCCCTGTTGAAATCAGATTTTTCTTCAGATCTGGAACATGCCTTACCTCCTTTAGTAGCCATTGGTTTCCATTCTGTTGTTTTACAAGAACTTTACCCATTCCAACAATTTTACAGGTTTTATCATCACCCAAACGAACTTGTCCAAAATCTCCTTGAACATAGTCATGAAAATATTTCTTATCATGTGTGGCATGGAATGAAGCCCCTGAATCTACAACCCAAGAATCAGTAACATTTTCGAAAGAAATAATCAAAGCATCTTGTAACACATCACCTGTCACATTTGCTTCATGATTGTTTTCTTGTTGTGTGTCTCCTTCTTTTCCCTTCCGAGATCTACAGTATTTCTTTAGGTGTCCTTTCTTTCCGCAATTCCAGCACACTATCCCCAATATAGACTTGGATCTTCCTTTCCTTGATTTACTGCGATATCCCGAGCTCTTTCCTCTTTCCATTCTTCTTCCCCTAGAATCTGCACTCAAAGAATTACCCTATGTTTCACCGAAGCTTTTCCATCGCATTTCCTCGCTAAGGATAGCACCCACAACATCATCAAAATTTGAAGTACTAGATCCAGAGACAGAGTTACTAATGGCCATAACTAAACCATTCTAGCTTTCTCGTAATGAGCACAGGAATAACAGAGCTCTAACTTCATCATCAAAGTTTATCCCTACAGAACTTAACTGATTGGTAACTGTATTAAATTCATTTAAATGGTTTGCAACAGATCCACCTTCTGACATCTTCAGATTAAATAGTCGTTTCATAAGAAATACCTTGTTTGAGGACGAGGGTTTTTCATATATTTTCGCCAACGTCTGCATCAAACCCTCTGTTCTTGTTTCCTTCGAAATATTGAAGGCGACTGACGCTGCAAGGCACAAATGTACTGTTCTGAGTGCCTTTCTATCAAGAATGTTCCATTCCGCATCTGTCATGGCCACCGGCTTTTCTTTTTCTGCTCAATGGTGGGTACAGATCTTTCTGATACAGATTATCTTCCATCTGCATCTTCCACAGCGAAAAGTTTTGGCCGTTAAATATCTCGACCCTAAACTTACCATCATCTGCCATTGCTCCCACTCGAACCAGGAACCCTTCTTTCCTGCGAGTTTATCAGCCAAATATACCTTCAGCTCTGATACCAGTTGTTAGAAAATTAAATATTACAGAGAAATGCAACACATAAAATATGCAGAAAAATACAAGCACACAAAAAACATAAAACCAGAGAGACACAGATATACATGGTTCACCCAGTTTGGGCCACGTCCACCCCAAACAGCCAGTCCTTCCTTTCTATTATCCAGCAAAAATGAAGAGAAAAAACCTATAGCAGATCTGCTGTAATATCCTCTGTTCTCTCTCATAGTCTTCCTCTCTGTTTCTCGCTCCGAGAATACACATATGATACACAGCCGCAATACAATACCCTCATATATACAAGGGTGTTGCCTTCTAGGGAAAAAAACCCTAATCTAAACATAACTTCTACCGTCAGATCATTTGCCTAATGAATGGCCCAGATTGACTAGAAATTACTATACCTTTACAAGGCAATTTTACATCTGTTTTTAGCTTTAGGGGCACTGCCCCCAAAAATCCCCGCCAGGGGGGGGGGCTCCGAAAAGCGCTGCCATCCCCCCTGAACCCCCCACGGCAGCGATTAATTACGGGCGGCGTTGCCGCCCCTTTTAAGGTACAGGGGTCCAATGATGTGATACAAAGTAAACAAGATAATCAGGTTCCACACCCAACAATTTATGGGTTTAAATTTTACAAGAAGGCCCTATCAAAGGCTGAATTACTAGTTCAATAAGTAGAGAACTGAATTTGATTGAGAAACTCAAAGCTCCAAATCCATTCAACCCCTAATGAAAAGAGAAGAAAGGGAAAAAAAATAAATAAAGAAAAATCCCTAGGTGAAAACCTCCATGAGTAACCTAAGGCAATCTCTTGGGATGAAAACCTCCATGAGGCAGCTAAAGATCCTGAAAAAAAAGAAAAAAAGAGAAAATAAAATAAAAATATCCCAGGTGAAAACCTCCTTTGAGGCACCTGGGGAAAGCATAGTAGGTTGAAAAACTCCTTTGAGGTATCCTATGGGTCTCATTAAAAAATTAAAAAGAGAAGAAAAAGAAGGAAAAAAAAAGAGAAAAAATGAAAGTGAAAAAGAACCTTTGCCTTATCTATTCTAACGCTATTGTAGGTGCAACATGATTCCAACAATAGTCAAAGAAGGTCACCACGATCAAATAAATTCAACATCAAAATTCATGTTCAAATGATTTAGTTCAACCCTCTATGTCCATTCCACTCATTCCTTAACCTTTTACAAGCCTTCCATATCATTACCTAGTCCCTCTCACTCATTTATGTCAATATCCTGAAATGCTACAAGAAATCCCCTGTATTACTATAGGAAGCTAATAAGCATATAAAGAGGGAAGGATTAGCAATTTTCACTAGAGGACAAGGGAGGGAGCCCATGAGAGTCCTAACATAAATCCACTCCATTATATTTTACTTTTCCCACCTTTATTGCACTCACCATCCATAAAAACTTGATCCTTCACCTCTTCTCCACCCATTTCCATCATAAGGAGGCTCTCTAGCCACCATCAATAGCCTTCCCATGAATTATCGGGATTTTTGGAAGAACCACTCAAAGAAAATTGTGATTCGGAGGGGTCTATGTGGCTATTATAGGAATACACATAGTCCTATAGAAGCCTGCATAAACCCTACAAGATCAAAATTGAAGCATCAGACCAAGAATTTTGAATAGCACAAATCTTCGAGAGACTCCAACAACAAACTAGAGCAACTAGAGATTTCCCTATAGACTACTACAAGACCCTTGATCATAAAAGATAACAACATGCGATCAGTTTTGGCACCTATACTTTGATAACCTGAATCAGGGGAGTTCCATCAACAATGATCATTGCAAAAAAATTCAAAGTCAGTGAAAGGATTATTGTAGTTTAGAAATTGTGACTCAAAGGGAATTCCAATGACCACATCAACGCTCTAGCAACCTCATGAAAATTACTAGCTACATCACCACCAACATGAGCATAGTCAGGTAAGGCTTAGGTACACAATTCCCTAACCCTTTCTCATGAATTCATCTTAGCTTAAAGAGTATTATTAGTGCATAACATAAGAGGTTTTATGGGCCAAGTTTGGTTTAGTAGTCTTAACCACTTTTGATAGTGAAATTCGTTCATCTCCTACATTGAACACATGTGCGGGGGGGGGGGGGGGGCAGGAATGTGAAAAGGTTATGACTCCAAGGAGTGGGTCAATGTGCCTTCTCAGCACATAGTTTTGTGAGCAAAGGTGGTAGGTGGGGGCCAACTACCAAAGTGTGTTGAGCCCATCCACTCAACCACCAACCACAAAAGTTAGACCCTCGAGCCTCACTTTTAATAAAATTTTTATTTTAAAGCCAAGGAATACACAACACTACCATTTAAGGATCATATACCCAAACCATCACAATCAAAGACAATTATAGGAAAGCTACATGACCTGTAGGTTGTTGTTACAGGAGACTTACAGGGTGCTACAAGAAAGTTCCAAGGAGCAGCAAGAAGCCTGATTCTGAGCATTTTTTTCCATATAAACCCTAAGATTAAAATATGAGCATCAAATAAGGGGCAATCAAAAACTCTCCTTGTCACCTTTTTATGTAAATAAGCTTGCAAAACCCTTCAAATTTTGAAAGATATATCTTGTAGTTTTTTCTCTAACTATAATTTCGAGTAAAGGAAAGTGAAGTGTGAGTGTTTTTTTAATTTTTCATGATAATAGTGGGAAATTAAATTT
This sequence comes from Pinus albicaulis, assembly GCA_034641835.2. Lineage (NCBI taxonomy): Eukaryota > Viridiplantae > Streptophyta > Pinopsida > Pinales > Pinaceae > Pinus > Pinus albicaulis. Next base: position 234,359,038 of record CM076572.1, read on the forward strand.
TTTTAAGCCGGATTATGAATTCTTCCCTCTCCTAGGCATTATAAACAAACTGTTCACTTTATTTTTTCCTAAATAACATTATTTGCACAAAAAATTCTAGAACCCTACAACAGAGAAAGGGAAATTGCCTGTCCTACTTTGGAAAAAAATCCATTAAGAAAATGGAGGGGTGTATTCAACCATATGGATCCCTTGGATCCCTCTAGAAATAATCAAAACCATGATTTCATGGAAATATTTTTCCAATCATTAGTGGCTACGGTTCTTTGAAAGATTTAGGGGCTTTAATGGTGAGGTCACTCAAAAATTTAATTTGAGCCTCTAGCCACATGGAGAAAATGATGAAATCACCATAGTAAGGGGTATCATTATTCACTTGAATGAGGAAGCCATAAACAAAGTCACCACACTACCCCTATGGGTGAGGTGAAGCAAAGAAGAAAGGGCAGAGGCCATCATAGAAAAGAAGAACTTCTTCCTTCTAGATGAACAACTCATTTAGGACAAGAATGGAGTAAGGAGGGAAAGTTTAACCTATCCTTGGGATGAGGTACCAAACCATGTCTTAAAGTACATATATTGTGAAGTAATACTTATTATTATTTATGCATACAGTTATGGAAGTAAATCCTCTCAGCGGACAGAGACGATCCTTCTAACCCTAGAATGGGTCTAGTAACAAAAGGAAAAACTAGAGTGTAGGTTACCAATTACTGAATCAAATATACAAGGTAGATTGACCTACCTAGAGTCCAAAGATGTCGTTGTGGCTTTTGTAGTAGTGGCCTCTCAATTCCTGTCTTGGCAAGTCATGATCCTTTCGTAGTGATACTTGGAGACCTGCACAAGATCGAAAAATAAGAGAAGCAGACGAAGCAACAATCTCAGTCATAATTACTAACCAGTCAAGGAGGGCTAAGCATGTTGCATCAATAAAATACATCAACACGACATGGGAATCGGGCAATAGTTATACATATTTATTAATAAAAGAAAGAGTTACAACGAAGCCTTGACGTCACGGCCTCCTTCAGCAGGGTTCAGATGAAGTGCGTCTCAATGAATGTCAGGGAATTAGGATGGGGTAAAGGCACAAGCCTAAGCTCTGTCAATGAGGGATTCTTCCGTTCTATCTTGAATAAAAATCTCTCCAGCATTTCTGCTACAATATATTCAGTTCAACTACCTTCATCAATGGAGGATGGATATATTTATAGAGGGAAAGGAGGAGGTTGGGATCCCTACTATGGTGGTAGGGAGGCCTTATATTTTGGGAGGTTTCCCCAAAAGGTGGAAACAAGAGGCCAAAAGAGGAAGGCCATGGTTATTTAGTTGAGCCACTCCCTATGAATCATCCATTAGGTTGTTGTGATAGAAACTTCACCTCTATTTTTTTTTAAAAATTCCATAAAAATATTGTTGTGGGTGGCTAATTGAGATAGAGTGCCAGCTGGCATGGGGGCCCATGCTAATCTGCCTCATCAGCATGAGGGCATAACAGGATACCAACGCCAAGGCAAAAACAGGTGTTTTTGGTGGTCTTTTTAGGAAATGGTCAACAGAAGGAATGTTGTCCTCATGGAAAGGGATGCAATGGTGGTATTTGCATGGCATGACACTTTATTGTTATCACAAAAATGAGCCTCCAATGTGCGGGATGGGGATTGCAGGGACAATGAAAAAATGTTGTGTAACAGATGCCCCTTAAAGCATGAGGTCCAAGAGAGAGGAAGGGGTGAAATGCTTTATGAGAACACGTTCGAACCAAACACCATTATTGGAAGACTTGTAATGACAAATACAACTAATATATTTGAGACAAAAACATGTGGTATGGGTGCGACCATCCATAATAGAGTACATATAAACTGAGATCTGAGGTATGGATGCAACCATCCAACAGTAAGGATCAACAAATAGAGTCAGGTATGGTTGTAGCCATCTAATTAAAAGAGTCATGTAATAAAGACATGATAAATAATAATATCTTGCAACCTGGATCTTATTAGACAAAACCCAGGGTCTTGCACTCCATCTTGACCCGAACAAGTACAAATTCAAGCATGCGAATATGTGATATGAAATTGAACATGCAGGAAATTCACTTAATTACCAGCCAATGATGAAAGCTATTAACAAGTGCAAGAGAAACCACCAATAATGACAATGGCTCTCAAGGTACAATAGGTACAATCCACAGAATGTGAGCAGTGAGCTGGCGTCGAACACCTACGGAATCACTCGATCGAAGGCCAATTATGTGGACCTATCATCGAATGCGAAGAACCTGCCATTGAGGCATGCAGGTTCCAAGGTACCGGTAGGGAGTCTCTAGACCAACCTCTTGGATAATGAGCTGAGGTCGACAAGAAGTGACCTAGTCAAAAGAGGGTCATAATGTATCACACATCATCAACATGAGACAGAGGAACATAATGATAGTGAATTAGGACCAACAGAGAATCAGAGGGAGCTTGAAAAATTAAAAGGAAAACTTCTCTTGAACATATCCATGCCACGACTCTGGATTTGGAAATATTTGACATCAAGGGATCTGAGGTCATGGTGACGTTTAAAAGAGCGTATGAGAGGTCAAAAAATATTACCCAAACCCATGAAAGCAAAATATGATGAAATGAGATGTCCCCAACCCAACATGAATGCATAAGAGTGTCATTCTCAAGAGCGACATACTGCAGACACAACTAAAATATGATTCAATTTCCCCCCACCATTCCTGGCAAGTACCCCAATTATTTTTGAAAACAAGCCTGAAGGGGATAGCATATGCTTGTGTTGTAAGTTTGTCCTTTGGACAAATCCAACCTAGTAAATTTTACGAGCCATAGGAAGGAGGAACTCAATGAACTTCATGGTGACGATGTCCAATGTCATCAGGGTTTAACAAGTCTAAAAAAGGAAGAACTCGAAGTCTTTTCATGTTTAGAGAGTTTGAAAAGAAGCGGAAAAGAAAACTCTAGCATGCCCCTTTTCGTAAGTAGTATCTCAGATCCGAAAAGGTAGAAAACAATATCTGAAAGAACCTCTTAGTCGTGATAGGCTAAGGTATTCCTTTTTCGTAAATAATCTATCCCAGCTTGAAAAAGTGGTAAATGTATACTGGGTAGATATCATTTCACAGCCATTTAACGAGTTCAAAACGACAAGAGTCTCAGAGATATTTTAAGTTTTAGAGAGTCAGAAAAGAGTTGAAAGATGACACCAATAGTGACTTTTTTGTGTTTTTACCAAGTCCGAAAAAGTATAAAATATAACTCATGACTTCATCACTATCGCATTAAAGACCTGTCGTTGCACAAGAAACAAATGCAAAACCCATTTCTCAAAATAACATAATGTAATAATCGAAAAATATGTCTTAAAACCTAATTAGGGTTCTGAAAAGTTATAAAATGCCAAAAATGGTAAAAAATAATTACTTTTCACTTTTACCTCTTGTGGAGCAATAGTGACCCATTTTACCTTGCGATTTTGTGGTGAAGATAGCGGAAATCTAGCAGATCAATCTCGAATCTGTCATTCCCAGGCAAGAATTGACATCCTTTCGTAAATTTTAAGCATTCTTTCTTTACCTGCAATCTTTAATTTTGAATTTTGAAGGGAAAATTGTGAAAACTAGGGCACAATGGTCGGCGCGGGTTTCGGGCATGAACTCGCGCCAACTGCCCAATTTTATAAACTGGGGTGCGCCCATTGGCGTGATTGTTTTCAAAACAGTCACGCCAACCACACAGACCTCTCAAAGAACTCCCAATGCAAGAAAGCAAGTTTAAATTTCACAAATTTCAGCTTTGGAATTGGCTAATAATGTCCATATGAACATGTTTGTAGGTGAAAGAGTGACAAAATGGTGATAGAGTGGAAGGAAAAAGAACATAGTGAAGAGGATGAGATTTCCATGGGCAATGTGAGATGCATGGAAGCTCTCAGAGACTATGGACTAAAGAAGTTATTCATGACACCATGCCTCAGAGCTCAACCAGAGCTGTGTAATACTTGATCAATATTAAGGACGAGGAACAGGAAAAATTCATTCTTTGAGATCAGGAGCTCGAGATTGATGTTTCTGATATTTATTTCTTAACAGGACTTTCACAGAGGGGGGTAGCATCGATCTTGACCAACACCCAGCCCACCGTGGAGAGAATGGGCATGGTGATTGATAGGGTATGCCCAGGAGCACAGAAAGGATAAAAAAATAGGAAAGTGGACATCGAGACTATCCTAGATTTATCACTAAGGGTAGTGCTACACACGATCACATGAGCTACAGGAACACAAGCACTGCACAAAGCAACAAAAACACAACTAATTATTGATGTAGACTACTTGACACCAACCATCTACAATTGGGCAGAGGTAGTAACAATCAATCTAAAACGTCAGCTAACAAAGTGCAAGAAGGCCAAATTGAAACAGTTTGGTTATGGGTCTATCCTGGTATCGTTCATTCTGGAATGACTACCAATTTTTTAGCATCATGAGGTGATAGTCCCAACACCACCAGTATTGGAACCACGGATGGCTCGATGGGCAGCTTTGATGCCAAGGTCAGGGGGCGGTCAATAGATGTCCTGGAGACCTAAATTTTTTGATTGGCTCCGCCGACAGTTGATCGTCGTGGAGGACTGGCCCTACTCTAGCACATATCATATCTACATATATTTTCCTATTTAATAGGATTCTCTCATGTGATGATGTTTTTACAGATTACACAAATGTCTATCCAATACAATGTTAGCTAATGTATCAGCTAATGCATTCATTTGTCTAGGAATATGTTGATATGTGATATAATCAAAATGTCTTTCTAGTAAACGAACACTTAAATAAAATCTTAAAATGTGAGGGTTTCTAATTGAATAATGCCCATTAAGTTTAAGAACAAGTAGCTATGAGTCTATATTTACAAGCAACGTCCTAATGCTGAGGGTAATCACCTCAGTTAATAGTTCAATGATAGCACTATATTCTGTGACATTGTTTATCATTTGTCCTAGACAAATACCTTGCAGGTCTATCAACTCACCAGTAGGATCATAAATTACCCAGGCTACTGAAGACAAGTTTCGGGTACTGCAGGAAGCACCATCCGCGAAACCGACATAAGGGGTAATAGACATCTGCACAATAAGTAATAACCCAAAAAGCAGGAAAACGCTCACAAAACACACCAAGCTAAGAATTTACAAAAATGAAAAAAACACCTATGTACAAAAAACATGCACGAATGGCTCACACATAATATTTTTTGAGATACAACCCATTTCTGGGTTGATCTAAAGGATGACCTTCGTAATCAATGAGCTCATAGGCCCCATTATTCAAAACGTGTTTAATGATATAAGGCCCATGCCACATGGGTTGAAATTTACCTGCCCCCAAATTATCATGAGCTTGATCATACAGGAGGAAGAGGTCTCCTTCAACAAAGGAACGAGGGGAAACTGACTGGTCAAAATGGGCTTTGAACCACTTTTTTTGTGCCTCGATGACCAAAGCATCAAAGTGACGAGTTTCGTCTAGCCTTTCTAACTAGAGAATATTCTCTTCTTTAGGTGAAGTGTTGGGCAGTAATTCAACAACCAATTTAAGCAAAGGTATTTCACACTCAATCGGAAGGGTAGCTTCCAAACCGTAAACAAGCTGGAATGGAGTGAATACAGTCGCATCCTTGACTGAGGTTCGGTATGCCTAGAGAGCCAAAAATAACATGAGATTCCAATTGGATTTGTGGATCCCAATCATACGTTGAAGCATAGTGACTAAAAATTTGTTCACAGCTTCAACCTGGCCATTGGCATGAGGATAGTACAGTGTCGAGATGTCGTGACGCAAGCCAACCTGGAAGTCAATTCCGCCACCATATAATGCCAAAAATGGGAACCATGATCGGTAACGATGGCTTGAGAGACACCAAACCTAGAAATGATGTGATTGAATATGAATTGAGCGGTTGTCTTACCGTCGACGGAAAGTGTAGGAATTGCTTCGGCCATTTGGTGAAGTAGTCTATGGCTACGATAATATAGGCATGCCCCCCAACTGAGTGAGGGTTACATGTCATAAAATCGATGCCCCACTTCACAAAGGGACCAACGGTAATGACAGGGTGTAGATGTGCAGGCGGCACATGAATCTTGCGTTGATAGATCTGGAAATCATGACATTTACAGAAAACAACAATGAAATTCTTGAATATAGAGGGCCAAAAATACGCAGCACGAAGAATATTTTGTGTAGTGGCATAAATAGACATGTGACCACCACAGGTGCCACTGTGGCAATCATTTAGAACTTTCTTAGCCTCCTCAAGGGTCAAACACCAACGGAGAATGGAATCTACTCCGATACGGTAGAGTGTATCTTTGACTATACAATAAGGTTACGACTGATGACAGATGTGTCAGCGAGCATCCTTCATCAACTCAGATATAAAAGTGGAAGTCTAAAGATATATGATGATCTCACCATACCGAGGATCGAGGGTAGATATAAGAAAAAGAATATCATCTGGAATGCGTTCATCAGAACTAGACAGAGTGGAATCAGATCAAATTAGTAGAGACAAGTGATTTCTTTGACTTGGCAGTGGTAAACACCAAATCAAACTCTTGGAGGATAACAATCCACTTTGAGTATTCCCCCCCTAGAAATTTATGAGACAATATGTAGGTCATAGGGTTTCATTCTGAAATCACAGCCACAGTTCACAATAGAATATAATGACAAAAACATTGAACTGCTTGAACGATAGCTAACACTAACTTCTCGACATGAGCATAACGTGTTTCGGTATCGAGAAGGTTACGAGAGAGGTAGTAAATAGCATTCTCATCACTGTCATCATCATCTTAAATCAAAACCATGGCAATTGTGCTAAAAGCAGCAGTTAAATAGAGGGAAAAATCACGATGATAGTTTGGAGGGTGTAATAGAGGAGCATTGACAAGCAACATTTTCAATGTGTCGAAATATTTCTGAGCAATCTCATCCCAGAGGAATGGGACACCCTGCTTTAATAACCGCGCAAATCCTTTAGCTACTTTGGCATAGTTAGGTATAAAACGACATAAAAAATTAGCCTTCCCTTGCAGTCTCTATAGCTGATGTAGTGAAGATGGGGAGGGGAGATTAATAATAGCCTCGACTTTGAGTGGATCAAGGTGAATCCAATATTTGGACACGATAAACCCTAAAAGTCTACCGAAATCAACGCAGAAGACACATTTGTGCAGATTGAGCCAGATATTGTAGCGTAAACAACAAAGAAATATCTAATGAAGATGGTCAGGATGGTCCTTACGCTTAGCTGAATGAGCCAGAAGGTCATCCAGATAAGGCTGAATGATGTGTTTAATATCATGAAAGGTATATGAAATCACTCGTTGAAACGTGGCCCCAACATTCTTCAAGACAAAAGGAAGTTTCTTATACGCGAAAGTACCCCAAGGACAGATGAAAGTAGTCTTATGTTGATCAGTTGGGATAATTTTTGTCTGGTTATATCCAGAAAAGCTGACCATTAGGGAAAATATCTCACTCCCAGCACAGTCATCAATGATCTAATCAATAAAGGGAGTAGGATAATTATCCTTGGGACAGGCCTGATTGATGTCACGATAACCAACACAGACTCGAATAGTACCCTGTTTTTTATCGACAGGGACAATGTTGGACACCAAATATATCAAGGGAATCAGGTAGATGAAACCAGCGTTGAGAATTTTTTCAACTTCATGTTTAATGGCAGCAGCTTTCTGAGGGTGCACTGGACGAAGGTGCTGACGAATGGGTTTCGAACCAAGGTAGGTAGGAATTTCATGCATGATGATACTGGGATCAATGCCAGACATTTTTTCATAGGACCATGCAAATATGTTATGAAACTCGCAGAAAATACAAATATAAACCTAAACTTCATCCGAAGAACAGGTAACCCCCAGATGGATGTTCTCGACAATTCCTGGTTTTATGGAAATTTCAATAGACATCGTTTGCGTAATGTTACTCAAATTATCCTCCGTAAAAAATTCATGTGTCAGAATAGGAATTTGAAGTGGGGGAGAAGGAACCTGAGATGCAAACTGCTCAAGACACGTAGACATGGCCCTGAGGCCAGGCATGAATGAGGAATGATGATGACCATCATCCCATGGTAAATCCTCGAGAGACATGGTTTCCATGATGGCTTCATCGGAAGGAAATATCTCTTGTAAGGGATCGAATGAATTCGAATCACCGAGCCGAGGGGATTAAGAATAAGCATCGAGAGACATAATCAAAGGAGCATGACTAGAAGGATGAGGATCCAAAGCCGCGATGAGCTCACAATAATAAATCTCGATGGGACTCAATGGCATCGAATTTTTGAAAGACTCGATTTCTTCAGGTGAAGGGGAGATCCACGGGTCATCAGACCGAGAGATCATATTGATCTGAACAGTTTTAGGTGGAGGAAGAGGAAAAATACCCATGAGGGTAGGATCTTTGAAGAGATCTGGTCCAATTCTCTCGTAGGGAACAAGGATCTTATCCACATATGGAACATTATTCTCAGAAGAAGAAGTGAAGAAGGAAAATTGATCAATAGTAACAATATTTCCTTCGTGCGGGAATTTCAGGACACGAAAAAGAGTGGATGGAACACACAGCATGGTGTGAATCCAACTGTGACCAAGGAGGAGATTGTAATTGAGTTTGGCATCAACTACTTCTACCTCGACATTGACTGTATTCCCTTTCAAGGTAATTGGTAAACTAGTGAGAACTCCCAAAGGTTTTGATTCTCTTCCATCAAACACTTCTAAGGCATTTGGTGATGAAGTTAAGGCCAGAGAACCGATGGCTTTCCAGCAAGAGGATGACATGATGCACGTAGACGCACCTTTGTCCACAACCACTTGATGGATATCGAGACCATTAATGACGAATTGTATAATGAGTGCAATTTGGTGTGGGAGTCATGGAACGAAATTCTCTAAATTGAAAGAAAGAAGGCTAGTATCAGCAGGATCAATCCCGCCAATCGCAGATAACAAAGCTTTCCGTTGAGATGGAAAAATCTGAAGCACTTCAAGAGAATACATGGCAGATGGCATCTGATCCAACTATTCAACAATACTATAATGTTGAGTGGCACAGGCATTAGGATTTTAATAAGACTTGCAGAGTACACCTTTGGAAGGTGGTCGTACAATAGACTCGATAATGGGCCTTTCAATTTGAAGAGGGCTAGAGGTAGGAGGAGGAGGAGGACCATCAACAATTTCTTTCCCCACTACCTAACGCAATTCGGTATAATCTTTCGATTGATTGGAAATAGAAATTAATGCATAACTGTTCATCATGAACACTTAAGAGCCAAATGGGGCAGAGGACTGAGGTTTCTCTACCATATAGGTCTACTGAAATGGAAAAGCTTATTTAAGAAAACCTATAGTTCCCTGAGTGCCTTTAAGCAATCTACTAACTTCAGCCTATTGAGGAAACTCCTAGGTGTAGTTCTCTTCTTCACAAATCATACAAGGGTACTTTGGCTTACACTGTGAACCATCATCAGCACGAGATTTGGATGAATCTAGTTTCGGGGTATCGTCTTTGGCCTTACCATTACCCTTCTTTTTCCCCTTGGAAGTCTTGTCTGTTGGATTGGCCTGAATGACATTGACTTCTGAGGTTTTACCAGGATTCGGAGTGTACTTAGAAGTAGCATCATTGGAAGGATTAGACTTTTTCTTCCCAGGATTTGAAGGAGAAGACTTTTTAGAAGTCTGAGAGACGGAACCAATAATACCATCGACGGATGGGGTCACTGGTGCTTTAGAAGTTCCAGGTCGAGGGGCATCAAACAAGATATCATACAATGTGCTAGACTGAGAGTACACAAGATCGAGGTATTGGGAACAATAAATGGATTGTTCCTCAGTTACACATGCACCCATAGAAATGTCTTTCGCAATCTGATTGATAAAGGAGGTAGTGAACCAATCAGTTAGAAGTTGATCAGGGATATCAAATTTGATCAAATGATGACAACGTCTCCATTCATGAATATGATCCAAGATATGAGTAGCTCAGTCCTATTTCAAGGATGTGACGAGGTGTGTCTCGGTCTCATAAAAAACTGGTAACTGAAAATGAGTAAGGAATGCCATGGTGAGAGAGTTGAAGTCTTAAAAAATTCCATGAGATAGCTCAATGTACCACTTTGCAGCGACACCAGTGAGAGTCTGTTGGAAAAGATGGAGACGAATGGAATCTTCAACCCAAGAGTTAAAGGAACACCACAAGTGGTAAGTCATGACATGTGCTTGGGGGTCTTCTCTGGACTTGCCCTCAAATTTAGGACAATCACCAGGAATCTTAGTCAAAACTGGAGGCCAATACGGGTTATGAAGAATTGGATCGTTCGTTAATTTTGACACATCAGGTAGTTCCAACGTAGCGAGAAATGGTAATTTAGGGTTAAAATGCATTGGATTTTTTTGATAAGGACTCATGTTAACATTCCACCTAGCCTGCGAGAAGTTTTTCCCCCATATGTTTTGTCCCGGAGGATTCTATCCATAGGGGTTATAAGCTTGATAATTCTACTGATACTGGGGTTGAGGACTAGGATACTGATTCTGAGCATAACAATGAGGTCCTTGCTGAGCAACATAAGGATTTTGTTGCGAAATGTAACCATGGCCTTGAGGTTGATTATACACCAACTGAGATGGATTTTGAGGGTAAAAAGTGAAACCTTGAGGTGCAGTATATACCGGTTGATATTGACCTTGTGGGTAATAAGCGCCTTGGGGTTGAGCAGGTTGACCCTACTGAGCAGTTTGAGTAGGCTGCTGAATAGGTTGAATTGGTTGTTGAACAGGTTGAATCAGTTGTTGAGCTAGTTGAGGAGGCTGCATCTGTGGAATAGGTTGGCCTGGATATTGAGAACCAACAGGTTTCCCTTGTGGAAGAGGTTGGCCTAATGGAGTTAATGGACCAGGTTATCCCTGATGACCAGTTTGACTCGGAGCAGGACCGTAGGGTTGTCCTTGTTGCACAAAATTTTGGCCATATTGTACATACGATTGTTGCTGTTGTGCAATAGGTTGCCCCTGTGGCCCGCCAACAACATACGACATTCTTGGTTGAAACTGACTTGAAGGAATGGTGGGTTGCCATTGTTGGACCGAAGGTTGCCCTTGCAGACAGTAAGTTTTTCCCAGAGGACTAAAGGATTTCCTCTGATGAGCCAAAGGTTGTCCCTGTAATGGTTGTCCTTATAACCCTGAGGGTTTTCCTTGTAGAAAAGGTCCTGAATGAGTGACGGTATGATAAGGATCAACAGGAAACAAATATATGGGATTGCTGACAACATCATAATGATGCAGAGGATTGAAAATCACTTGGGGTGGCTGAAAAACCTGAGAGTTTTGTTGCTGAACAATCACCAAATACTCTTCAAAAGTGAGGGCGCTAGGAATCATAGGGATATTCGAGATCATACTAGAAATATAAGGGGCTGCAGGAGATTGAGCATCTAGAGAAGGAGCATAACGTCAGTGAATGTCCAACATGTGCTCATCAAAAGCATACGTAGAAACCATAGGCATAGTAGTAGCCACACTAGCATGTGCAGTGTGATATTCTCAGACCCTGATTGATAGGCCATGTAGGATTAAGTACAATAGACCTACGAGTTTGAAAATACTTTGACGACTATGTCGTAACAACTGGCATAGACGAAGCTACACATATGGTAGGTCGGACTGGGACATACATAACAATAACCTGTAGGAGGCCAATTGAACTCAACTGGCTCTTCAGGAGGAGATCGAGTAGCGAGAGGGAAAATATTCAGGAGAATAGAGTACGAAAACTTAACAGATCTAGTGGACTGAGGGGTTTCATAAGAAATGTCCGGAAAATAACTACCACTAGGATGCAGTGAAGAAGACGAAGAAACTGGTGGTTCTGCCAATGTGACCGTATTTTAAAATAGAAAAGGAAAAAGATATAGCCAAAATAAAAATTCAAGACCAAGGCCTAAGGAAAAACAAAAACAAGTCAATTAACAAACTCTTAATGGGCATGTAATCATGGGTAATTAATTTTATCACATTGAAACCAGAATTTGTTGTTTCATGTTTTAAGAGTCGAGAAATAGACAAAATATGACTCTATTCACTTTCAATTTTAAATGAGTGTGAAAGGAAAAGTTCCCGATGATCTCTTCTCTTTTTAAAGAGTCATGAAAATATCGAAATGAATACTCTGGTAATCTACGAAAGAGGGTGTAATATTCCAAATCTGGAACAACTCAGCAAGCCTACTGAAATAACACACTTCTGAGAATACTGTGCATAGAATTGAGTTTGAAGCTCTTGGATCCCTTAGACAAGCTCATCTAAGATCTAAATCCAAAAGGAGAGCAAAAACAAATCAGAATAGGTGGGTTAAATAGATCTCCCACAAACTAGTCTAGCTGAAAATCACCCAAAGAGAGGGGCTGCAACTCTATGCAAAGGACTACTTCAGAATAATGCAGATCCACTGAAGCACATTAGGAGGCTGATATGGAGGTTCATAAATCATATTTAAAACATAAAATCAGATGTATATTACAGCCCATACATTTTACAAGAGAAAGAATGAAACATTACAGGAAAAATCCCCAGAAATGAGGTGCTACAACCATAGGAAAAGACTGCATAGCCATGACAATGTTATTTTCAGGGGCTAAAGTAGAAGTTTATTAATATTCAGATCTAGATCAGATATGTACATAAAAAGTTAGATCTAATACAGATATTTGTACAATAAATGCTGATCTATACATTCTCCTTGGGGTTTTGTGCAAAACATGAAGCACAGAGAGTAGATTTGAGATCTAAGATTGCAGCTCTGCAGAATGGTTCAGAAATTTATGAATAATAAAATTATACAATAGATCATATCTGAAAATAACATGGATTGGATGACCAATCCATGGATCACCACAGTGAGAGGAAGATTCTTAACATCGGAGATCTCTCCTCCAAAATGTAGACAAAACACCCTGTAGTTGTAGATATGAAAATAACACTGTCCAGGGAGAGAAACATCACTGTAAGATTAGAGAATTCTTTGGCCTGATGGAAATTTCTAGATCTGAAGAACAATCATCTAATGAACTCTTCCAAGAGGTTAAAAGACACACTCACTAAGAAGAGCCACTAGTATAAGCTAGATCTGAGCAGATCTAGTGTCTTCCACTGCTGCAACTCACAAGGATAGCTCTACTCTCAACAGGAGCAACGTTGTAGGTGTAAGGTGAGCTTGGCCTAAAAGCCTAATGTGGAAAAGATAGCACAAGTCTCCTCCAAGAGCTGCTCAAGGGAGGAGGTGGGATTCTTGAACAGGAAGACCCAACAAGGGATGTCTGACCAGACAATACCTTTAGAAATGATAATCTTCAAAAAACCCCTATTGTTGATCTCCTCCTCCTTTTATAAGATTGGAGTCTTAGAAAAACCCTAAAACACTTCATTGGTTTAGTCCTTTTCACATTTAGAATCTCCTTCTAGAACTGCGTTGTCCCTCAAGGAGGTTCAATGCATCTAGACTCCACTATTGACTTGGTCAAAGTTGACCCATTCTTGTGATTTAGACCCATTAACACCTAGAATATTTAATTTACATAGCCCATATATGTCTCTATTCACATAGGCATTGATTTATTCTTAGTTTTCAGGAGTTTTACATGTCATCCTTTACAATTTATTCATCAATCATGAAATGCAAAAATAAACAGGGAAAAATTAATATTCCTATTAGCTGTAGCTAATTTAGGAATATTACAGACTCCCCCTCCCAAATGTTTCTTGTCCTCAAGCAACTACAAGGGTGCTGCAAAATCTCCCCTCCTTCTCTTGTGGCCTCTTCATCTAATATTATCCACCATTTCTTTGACTCTTCTGCAATAGTTATGTCCTCCAATGGTTCTTCCTCCATGTGCAAGTTGGCCGTTGGTGAGTAAACCCAATGGCTCTCATCATGAAAGAATGGAAGGTTGGTATGGAAAACTTCTTGCTGATCCATGGCCTCCTCAAGATAGAAGTGATGACAATCATGGGGATTTTCATGATTCATGAAAGTATCCCATCTCCATGCTATCATCCAAACAAAGTGGATCACCTACCAGCTTGGTAATCCATAGAAAAAATCCCTCCCAACACATATGAGAGGCATGTTCCCAACAAATATATGGCTCACTCTACAAAGAGACAAGTGATCTATCATAGTGGCCATACAAACTCTCATGCTCCTATTGAAGCATGCGATGCAAAAATAATGGGGAACTCCTTTCGCTAAGGACACATCCGACAAGTGTGCCTCTCCTCCAACCATGCCCCCAACAAGGATAAGGACATCTTCAGTTGGTGGGATCATGATTAGAATCATGCTAGCTGCCATGTATGATAAATGAGAAGGAAGATGTTCCCTCATGTGCAACCAGTGTATTTTTATCCTCAACTGCCATAGAATAGGATATGACAAGTGCCTTCCCCAACACTTGTTTGCTGCTTCATCCCTTCTAAATGCTTGGAGGAAATGCATCATAGTTGGTGTAAAATAATCACACCATGAAAAATATAATATCTTTCCAAGATCTTCCAAGGAATGACTTGCATCAACATAGTTCATGGCTTTGAGTAGCCCATGAAACCCATCATAAATAGTGCCCCCCTTTGGAGAAATGTTTTGAAAATGAGTGTTAGAAAAATATAAGCATATAGGATATACATGATAACATTCAGAAATACAAGTCCCTCTATATATTTTTTTTACATCAGTGGGGTAACTCAAGGATGAGTTCCCTATCACACTCAATGAGTAAGGAGATGTTAATGATGGCTCCTCCCAAGATTTATGTTCCTCCTCCTCTACCAAGTAATCCATGCACATATTCATATGAGAGTGCACCTCTTCCTCGAAACCTTTCCATATGAATCCACCCAAAAGAGTATTATGTGCTCTAATGAAACTGGTGGGTTTGGAAAGCAGGATCTCATAGGTGGCATCTAGTAGTCTCTCCTTGAGCTTGGAGTCACTAACCAAAAGAATAAGATTATAGAAATAGATGACTCCATCAACAACCTTTAACCTTTCATGCTTAACATCCCCATCAATAACCCCACATGTGAAAAGGTCCTTGGAGTATTCCATCATGAGTTGGGAATCCCAATAAGGATCCAAGCTCTCCAAGAATGACAGCGCTGTAGAGGTCTGAAATGCAGCCCCTGCCTTCTCATGGCTCCCTTATTTGACATCATTTATATCAAAATCACATATTAGAGCACCATAATCTCCCTTTTGCTGCCCCATTTGCAGCTAATCTCGCTCAAGACAAGATTGAAGCATATGGAGATCAACTTCCCCTCGGAAAGTGTAGCTTTTAACCCTAAACAAAAATTATCTACACACGAATCTTATAACAGAAAAGAAACAATAGCGAGAGCATAAAACATAAAATAGATAAACACAGAGATTTTCCCCTGGATCCCAAATCGGGACGACCAGCTTGATTTTTCATTATATTCCTTTTAGTGTTACAACACATATATATACATGCCGAAACATACATAAACCCCAATCCATTAACCCTGGATTAGAACATAACCGTAGTTCCCTTGACCGGATCTACAAAATACCAGGGGTCGAAAACCATCGTACCCCAAAACCATGTGCAAACTCATGCACAAAACATGGGTGGGTCCGCATATGAGTGGGACCGTATACCAAACAAATTTTCGCTGGGGTGCTGCCCCGGACCCTGACAGGGGGGGCTACCGCCCCCCCTGTGACCCCCCTGCTGCGCCCGGCGCAACGTACAGCGTGTGGGGCTAGTCGTGGAAAGAATATAACACATACCCAACATTCTCCCACTTGTTGTTTTCTTTCCATAGGGGGCCACAGGAGAGCTTAGTCATTGGGCCAATTCTTCAACACCCATTGTTTCTCTACACCAAGAGAACTTTTGAGTGCTCATAGACTTCGTCAATGCATCTGCAACATTCTTCAAAGTGTCCACCTTTACCAGCAACACCCTTTTAGCCTCAACCATATCTCTAACAAAGTGATATTGAACATCAATGTGCTTTGTCTTTGAATGGTAAGCAGGGTTTTTAGCCAAGAAAATTGCACTTTGGCTATCACAGTCTATCCTTATAGCTTGCTGTACCAACCCCATACTTGAACACAATCTCTGCAACCAAACTGCTTCCTTGCTTGCATGAGTGGCTGCTATGTATTCTGCCTCTGTAGTTGAAAGAGCCACTACAGACTGTCTTTTACTCATCCAACTGACTGCGCCTCCAAATAGGCTAAACACATACCCACTTGTAGATCTTCTTTTGTCCAGATCTCTAGCCCAGTCTGCATCAACAAAACCACGAATTTCCAACATTCTTTCCAATCTTGGTCTTCCCTGGTAGCACAAGCCATAATCACTAGTGCCACGTAAATATCTGAAAACCCGCTTCACTGCTGTCCAATGCTCCTTCCCTGGGTTTGACATAAACCTGCTCAATACTCCCACTGCATGTGCAATGTCTGGTCTAGTACAGACCATTGCATACATCAAGCTACCCACTGCACTTGCATATGGAACACGGGACATATACTCCTCTTCTTCTTGTGTCTTGGGACACTGTTCAGCAGACAGCTTTACACCTATAGGAATAGGAACATTCACCGGTTTAATATCCTGCATATTGAACCTCTGCAATATAGTCTCGACATACTTCCTCTGGTTTAACCAGAGCTTCCTCTTTGCCCGATCTCTCTTAATTTCCATGCCCAAAATATAGTTTGCAGCACCAAGATCCTTCATGTCGAATTTGGAGAACAGTTGGGTCTTCAAGTCTTGGATAATTTCTTTGTCATTTCCAATCAACAACATATCATCCACATACAAGACCAAATAAATAACACGGTCACCAATTAATTTAAAATAAACACAAGGATCCTCCTTGCTTCTGGTGAAGCCAAGTCCCCGTATATAGGTATCAAATTTCTAATACCACATCCTTGGTGACTGTTTTAACCCATACAGAGACTTCTTCAACCTGCATACCAGTTCTTTCTTACCCTTCACCATAAAGCCTTCAAGTTGCTTCATGTAGATCTCCTCTTCTAGATCCTCGTGAAGAAATGTTGTCTTCACATCCATCTGTTCTATCTCAAAATCAAATGTAGCAGCAACAGATAAAATTAATCTAATAGAAGTAACCTTGGCAACAGGAGAAGAAATATCACCAAAATCAATTCCCGGCACTTGGGAATAACCTTTTGCTACCAACCGAGCTTTATATTTCTCCACCTTGCCTTCTACATTCATCTTCTTCTTAAACACCCATTTGCTCCCGATGGGCTTCCTTCCAGCCGACAACTCCACCAGATCCCATACCTCATTTTTGTGCAAGGATGCCATTTCATCAACCATGGCCTCCTTCCAGAGTTTTCCATCCTCGGAATATACTACCTCCCTGACATTTCTAGGATCATCATTAGTTATAGTTATGGAAAAACCTGAATAGAAAGAAGATGGACTATACCTTTCTGGTTGCCTTCTTTCCTGAAATGATCTTCTCAAAGTTGGAGTTTGTGGCTCTTCCTCTTCTGAATCTTCTTCTGCTGTAGAGTCTGATTCATCCTCCTTTAGCTGAAACTCTATATTCTCAGGTTCCTTTGGTATGATTTAATGTTTAAGAACATCTTTCACCTCTCTAAACACCACATTTCGGTTGTACACAACCTTCCTTGTTTCCGGGTTCCAAAGCTTGTAACCTTTTAAACCATCCTTATACCCAATAAAGATGCACCTTTCAAATTTATTATCTAACTTGGTCCTTTTCCCCTTTGGAACTTTTACATATGTATCACATCCAAATACCCTTAGATGTGAAAGAGAGGGTTTATTACCAGTCCATACCTCATGTGGAGTCTTATCCTCCAACACTGGTGAAGGTGATCTGTTAACCAGATAGCATGCAGTCTCCACTGCCTCTGCCCAGAATTCTTGTCCTAACCCGGTACCACTAAGCATGCTTCTTGCCTTTTCCATCAGTGTTCTTTTAATTCTTTCTGCAACTCCATTTTGCTGAGGTGTGTATGGAGTAGTCTTCTTTCGTGCTATACCACACTTCTTACATAAATCTTCAAATTCCTTCTTGCAGAACTCCCCACCATTATTTGTGCTCAGCGCCTTTATCTTCTTCTCTATCTGGTTTTCCACCAGAGCCTTCAATTCTTTAAATCTGTCAAAGAATTCAGATTTTTTCCTCAAGAAATATATCCATGTATTCCTTGAGAAGTCATCTATGAATGAAACATAGTACACAGACTTTCCCAGTAATAGAACTGACACAGGTCCAAACACATCATTGTGCACAAGTTCTAATATCTTGTTCGCCCTCTTAGCACTAGAAGGAAAACTCACCCGATTTTGCTTCCCATATACACAATGTTCACAAAAATCAAAATCCAGAGAGAAATTAGACATACCTTCTACCATACCATTTCTATGCAGTATCCGAAGGCCCTTCTCTCGAATATGTCCAAGCCTTTGATGCCATAACATGGTCTTTTCTCCAGAGACAACTAGGCTTTCCACTCCACTTTTAGGAACCACATAACTGTTACACCCATTAATAACAGTGCTACCTTGTAGCTTGTACAGAGTTCCAGTCTGAACTCCCCGCATTAATACCAGTGCTCCCCGAACCATCTTGCAGGAATATTTCTCGAACACTGTTTTTACACCTGCATCATCCATCTTGCTTACAAAAATTATATTTCTGGCCAATGCAAGAATATGAAGAACACCAGGAAGTGTTCTAATCCTTCCACCTTGCAACTTTAGCTTAACCTTTCCACGTCCGATGATTCTGGCCTTCCTATCATCCCCTAGGAAGACATCACCATCATATTTTTCATACTCATAGAACCACTCCCTATGGGGAGTGAAGTGAAAGGATGCACCTGAGTCAATCAACCATGACTCATGATCTACATGTGTATTTGAAGAAGAAGCCAAAGACATATCCCCACCTTCATCCGAGGTGGTTTTTGCCTCTGCAGAAGGAGAATCATCAGATCCCTTTCCTTTCTCAGGAGCTTTAGATCTGCACTCCTTTTTGTAGTGCCCTTCCTTTCCGCATTTCCAGCATACCTTTACAAAATTTCCAGGAGATTCAGATCTCCCTCTAGATTTGGATCTCCCACTCGAAACCTTATCCTTGTTTCTGTTTTGGGACCTTCCTCGTACAGATAAGGCATCTCCATTCTGGCCCTCCATATTTCTCCGTCTCATTTCCTCCGACAACAAGGCTAAGACAATGTCATCAAAATTCAAAGTAGTTGTATTGCTACCTATTTCAATAACCAGACTATCCCATGAGTCTGGTAGAGAACACAACAAACTGATGCACTTATCTTCATCTGAGATTTTAATATCAACAGATGACATCTGACTTACCACAGTATTGAAGGCATTCAGATGCTCTGTCACCGAGTCTCCATCCTTCATCCTCAGGCTATACAGCTTTTTCCGCAGGAACAACTTATTAACCAGAGACTTAGATTGGTACAAAGTCCCAAGTTTTTCCCACAAATTCTTCGCCATAGCTTGCCCAGATACATTCAACAATACTGAATCTGAGTCACACAACCGTATTGTGCTCTTAGCCTTCCGATCCAGTTTCTTCCAGTATTCATCTAACATTGCTGTTGGTTTAGTACCTGGATCTACCATGATCCAATGATCTTTATCCACCAGCAGATCCTCCATCTTGAGCTTCCACAACTCAAAATTCTGACCATTAAATTTCTTGATCTCTATCTTTCTGCCGCTTGCCATCTTATTTCACCGCAAGAATCGATCCCGCAGATCTCCTACTGAACAGGGTCTACCTCAGGCCCGAGCAAAAAACCCTTAGTAGAAAACATGTCCCCTTGAAGCCGAAATTGCTCTGATGCCAAATGTAGGTTTTAACTCTGAATAGAAATTATCTACACATGAATCTTACAATAGAAAATAAACAATAGCGAGAGAATAAAACATAAAACAGATAAACACATAGATTTTCCCCTGGATCCCAAATCGGGACGACCAGCTAATTTTTCATTATATTCCTTTTAGTGTTACAACACATATATATATACATGCCGAAGCATACATAAACCCCAATCCATTAACCCTGGATTAGAACATAACCGTAGTTCCCTTGACCGGATCTACAAAATACCAGGGGCCGAAAACCATCGTACCCCAAAACCATGTGCAAACTCATGCACAAAACATGGGTGGGTCCTCCTATGAGTGGGTCCGCACACCAAAACAATTTTCGCAGTGGGGGCTGCCTCCTCCCTTGTGACCTCCCTGCTGCACCCAGCGCAACGTACAGTGCATGGGGCTAGTTGTGGAAAGAATATAACACATACCCAACAATCTCCCACTTGTTGTTTTCTTTCCACAGAGGGCCACAGGAGAGCTTAGTCATTGGGCTAATTCTTCAACACCCATTGTTTCTCTACACCAAGAGAACTTCTGAGTGCTCATAGACTTCGTCAATGCATCTGCAACATTCTTCAAAGTGTCCACCTTTACCAGCAACACCCTTTTAGCCTCAACCATATCTCTAACAAAATGATATTGAACATCAATGTGCTTTGTCTTTGAATGATAAGCAGGGTTCTTAGCCAAGAAAATTGCACTTTGGCTATCACAGTCTATCCTTATAGCTTGCTGTACCAACCCCATACTTGAACACAATCTCTGCAACCAAACCGCTTCCTTGCTTGCATGAGTGGCTGCTATGTATTCTGCCTCTGTAGTTGAAAGAGCCACTACAGACTGTCTTTTACTCATCCAACTGA
Source organism: Pinus albicaulis (assembly GCA_034641835.2). Taxonomy (NCBI): domain Eukaryota; kingdom Viridiplantae; phylum Streptophyta; class Pinopsida; order Pinales; family Pinaceae; genus Pinus; species Pinus albicaulis. The sequence goes on from CM076572.1 coordinate 234,379,969, forward strand.
CTGCGCCTCCAAATAGGCTAAACACATACCCACTTGCAGATCTTCTTTGGTCCAGATCTCCAGCCCAGTCTGCATCAACAAAACCACGAATGTCCAACATTCTTTCCAATCCTGGTCTTCCCTGGTAGCACAAGCCATAATCACTAGTGCCACGTAAATATATGAAAACCCGCTTCACTGTTGTCCAATGCTCCTTCCCTGGGTTTGACATAAACCTGCTCAATACTCCCACTGCATGTGCAATGTCTGGTCTAGTATAGACCATTGCATACATCAAACTACCCACTGCACTTGCATATGGAACACGGGACATATACTCCTCTTCTTCTTGTGTCTTGGGACACTGTTCAGCAGACAACTTTACACCTACAGGAATAGGAACATTCACCGGTTTAATATCCTGCATATTGAACCTCTGCAATATAGTCTCGACATACTTCCTCTGGTTTAACCAGAGCTTCCTCTTTGCCCGATCTCTCTTAATTTCCATGCCCAAAATATAGTTTGCAGCACCAAGATCCTTCATGTCGAATTTGAAGAACAGTTGGGTCTTCAAATATTGGATAATTTCTTTGTCATTTCCAATCAACAACATATCATCCACATACAAGACCAAATAAATAACACGGTCACCAATTAATTTAAAATAAACACAGTGATCCTCCTTGCTTCTGGTGAAGCCAAGTCCCCGTATATAGGTATCAAATTTCTGATACCACATCCTTGGTGACCGTTTTAACCCATACAAAGACTTCTTCAACCTGCATACCAGTTCTTTCTTACCCTTCACCATAAAGCCTTCAGGTTGCTTCATGTAGATCTCCTCTTCTAGATCCCCGTGAATAAATGTTGTCTTCACATCCATCTGTTCTATCTCAAAATCAAATGCAGCAGCAACAGATAAAAGTAATCTAATAGAAGTAACATTGGCAACAGGAGAAAAAATATCACCAAAATCAATAACCGGCACTTGGGACTAACCTTTTGCTACCAACCGATCTTTATATTTCTCCACCTTGCCTTCTACATTCATCTTCTTCTTAAACACCCATTTTCTCCCGATGGGATTCCTTCCAGCCGGCAACTCCACCAGATCCCATGCCTCATTTTTGTGCAAGGATGCCATTTTATCAACCATGGCCTCCTTCCAGAGTTTTCCATCCTTGGAATCTACTGTCTCCCTGATAGTTCTGGGATCATCATCAGTTATAGTTAAGGCAAAACCTGAACAGAAAGCAGATGGAATATACCTTTCTGGTTGCCTTCTTTCCCGAACTGATCTTCTCAAAGTTGGAGTTTGTGGCTCTTCCTCTTCTGAATCTTCTTCTCTTTGTCAGGAGTTTGATTCATCCTCCTTTAGGTCAAACTCTATCTTCTCAGGTTCCTTTGGTAGGACTTCATGTTTAAAAACATATTTCACCTCTCTAAACACCACATCTCAATTGTACATAACCTTCCTTATTTCTAGGTTCCAAAGCTTGTAACCTTTTAAACCACCCTTCTACCCAATAAAGATGCACCTTTCAGATTTATTATCCAACTTAGTCCTTTTCTCCTTTGGAACATGTACATATGCATCGCATCCAAATACCCTCAGACGTCAAAGAGAGGGTTTCTTACCATTCCATACCTCATGTGGAGTCTTATCCTCCAACGCTGATGAAGGTGATCTGTTAACCAGATAACATGCAGTCTCCACTGCCTCTGCCCAGAATTCTTATCCTAACCCGGTACCACTGAGCATGCTTCTTTCCTTTTCCATCAGTGTTCTTTTCATTCTTTCTGCAACTCCATTTTTCTGAGGTGTGTATGGAGTATTATTCTACCGTGCTATACCACACTTCTTACATAACTCTTCAAATTCCTTCTTGCAGAACTCCCCACCATTATCTGTCCTCAGCGCCTTTATCTTCTTCTCTGTCTGGTTTTCCACCATAGCCTTAAATTCTTTAAATCTGTCAAAGACTTCAGATTTCTTCCTCAAGAAATATATCCATGTATTCCTTGAGAATTCATCTATGAATGAAACATAGTACACAGAATTTCCCAGTGAAGGAACTGACATAGGTCCAAACACAGCACTGTGCACAAGTTCTAATATCTTGTTCGCCCTCTTAGCACCAGAAGGAAAACTCACTCGATTATGCTTCCCATATACACAATGCTCATAAAAATCAAAATCTAGAGAGAAATTAGACATACCTTCTACCACATGATTTCTATGCAGTATCCGAAGGCCCTTCTCTCCAATATGTCCAAGCCTTTGATGCCATAACATGGTCTTTTCTCCAGAGACAGCTAGGCTTTCCACTCCACTTTCAGGAACCATAGAACTGTTACACCCATCAATAACAGTGATACCTTGTATCTTGTACAGAGTTCCAATCCAAATTCTCCGCATTAATACCAGTGCTCCCCGAACCATCTTGCAGGAATATTTCTCGAACACTGTTTTTACACCTGCATCATCCATCTTGCTTATAGAAATCATATTTCTGGCCAATGCAGGAATATGCAGAACACCAGGAAGTGTTCTAATCCTTCCACCTTGCAACTTTAGCTTGAAATTTCCACGTTCGATGATTCTGGCCTTCCTATCATCCCCTAGGAAGACATCTCCATCATATTTCTCATACTCGCAGAACCACTCCCGATGGGGAGTGAAGTGAAAGGATGCACCTGAGTCAATCAACCATGACTCATGATCTACATGTGTATTTGAAGAAGAAGCCAAAGACATATCCCCACCTTCATCCGAGGTGGTTTTTGCCTCTGCAGAAGGAGAATCATCAGATCCCTTTCCTTTCTCAGGAGCTTTAGATCTGCACCTTGTAGTGCCCTTCTTTCCACATTTTAAAGATACCTTACAAACTTTCCAGAGATTTAGATCTCCCTCTTAGATTTGGATCTCCCACTCGAAACCTTATTCTTGTTTCTGTTTTTGGGACCTTCCTTGTACAAATAAGGCATCTCCATTCTGGCCCGCCATATTTCTCCGTCTCATTTCCTCCGACAACAAGGCCAAGACAATGTCATCAAAATTCAGGGTAGTTGTATTACTACCTATTGCAATTACTAGACTGTCCCATGAGTCTGGTAAAGAACACAAAAAACTGATGCACTTATCTTCATCTGAGATTTTAATATAAACAGATGACAACTAACTTACCACAGTATTGAAGGCATTCAGATGCTTTGTCACCGAGTCTCCATCCTTAATCCTCAGGTTATACAGCTTTTTCCGCAGGAAAAAATTATTCACCAGAGACTTAGATTGGTACAAAGTCCCAATTTTTTCCCACAAATTCTTCGCCATAGCTTCCCCAGATACATTCAACAATACTGAATCTGAGAAACACAACCATATTGTGCTCTTAGCCTTCTGATCCAGTTTCTTCCAGTCTTCATATGACATTGTCATTGGTTTAGTACCTGGATCTATCACAATCTACTAATCTTTATCGACTAGCAGATCCTCCATATTGAGCTTCCATAACTCAAAACTATGACCATTAAATTTCTCGATCTCTATCTTCTCACCGCTTGCCATTGTCTTTCACCGCAAGAATCGATCTCGCAGATCTCCCACTGAACAGGGTCTACCTGAGACCCGAGCAAAAAACCCTTAGTAGAAAAGGCGTCCCCTTGAAGCCGAAGCAGCTCTGATACCAAATGTAGGTTTTAACCCCGAACATAAATTATCTACACACGAATCTTATAACAGAAAATAAACAATAGCGAGAGCATAAAACATAAAACACCCATCACGATATTTTCCCCCGGATCCCAAATCGGGACGAACAACTCGATTTTTCATTCTATTCCTTTTAGTGTTACAACACATATATATACATGCCGAAGCATACATAAACACCAATCCATTAACCCTGGATTAGAACACAACCATAGTTCCCTTGACCGAATCTACAAAATACCAGGGGCCGAAAACCATTGTACCCCAAAACCATGTGCAAACTCATGCAAAAAACATGGGTGGGTCTGCCTATGAGTGGGTCTGCACACCAAAACAATTTTCGTCGGGGCGCTACCCCAGACCCCAATAGTGGGGGCTGCCTCCCCCCTTGTGACCCCCCTGTTGCGCCCGGTGCAACATACAGCACGTGGGGCTAGTTGTGGAAAGAATATAACACATACCCAACATAAAGTTCTTGTCTTCCAAAACTTCCTCATTTTGGCCCATGTATACAAGAGGGTTAGCATCCCCTTGCTATGTTCAGAAATCTTCTTTGTGAATGAAGAAATCATGGGCTGCCCCAAAGAGATGGAGTTGCCATGTGTCCTCATGTTCTTACCATCATAGATCTCTGAATTCTCCTATCCCAGTGCAAATAACCAAGTTGGAGATGGCAATGCCCCTGTCAGGAAATTTATTATCTCTCTTCTAAATTCATGAGAGATTCTCTGCACTGTGCTGGCTTCTCCCAAGGCACCCTCCTTAGCCAGGTATGCATATGCTACCCATAGTTTAGAGAACACTTTAGTCTTCCTCCTATCAAGAGGTGCTCCTGGTAAAATACCTCCTTGCAAAGAGGTGTCAAGGTATAGAGTAGAATGTGGATGTAGGTAGACAGATTTTCCCTTACCTTTACTGCATAGGTCCTCTTGCCTTATTTGTGCTTCCAAGCTTGGAAACAGAGAAGGGTTTATGGTCCTCATCATGTGATGCTCTTCCTCCTCTTTTCCTCCTTCTATCTCCAAGATCTCATCATTTGAAAATGATGGTTCATGCTGCTCATGTTTTGTGCCAAGAGCTCTATGTGTGAGACCTTGTGGAACTTCTTGCAAGTGTGCAAGAGTTTCTTTTCTTGGAGAAAGTGCTCCATTCTCCTATTCATGAAGTGATTGAGGTGCCTTTTTTGTGAATGCATTATCATCTCCTGTCTTCCCTTCAATAAATGAAATTGTCTCATCATCATCAAGAGACCTTAGATCTCGGTCTTCTATTGAAGGAGAAACCTTTATGCTTTCCTCTTGAGAAGAGGACCCTTCACTCAATGGAGATATTGCCCTTGGAAATGCATCAAACAAAATTACACCTTCTCCCATGGTTTTCAGAAATGGATTTGGATTCATAGACCCTTCCAACTCATGCAGCAGATTTGTCTGATGTGGTTTGATAGTGTCAACAAAAGATGTTACACATGGAGCTTCATCAAACCTCTCTATCAATCTTACAACAAACCTTGCATAAGTAGGTGTATTTGAATTATTCAAGGAAACAGACTCAAACAAACACCAAGCATATGCTTTACCTTCAAAATGTAGCGCTGCTTCTTTGATGGCCTCAATCTCTGAGACTTTATGTTGTTGCACAAAGTTGTCTAGCTCCTCCAGCCAAACCCTAACTGGACATTTAGGTGATCCATCAAAGATAGATAGATAGAATCTACCCTTACCATGTTTCTCCTCCTTTGTGCCTTTTCTCTCCTTGATCTTACAGAACCCTTGGAAGTTCAAGTTATCTTTGAAATCTTTGGATTGATCTTCATACTCCTCCAAATACCCTCTAAGAGTCTCCTTCTTGGGTACACCTCCTTTCTTCCTCTTCATGAAGAAATCATGAATAGAACGCTAAAGCTTTGGTGATATGGCTGAGTGCACATATCCATGAGATGAGTATTTAGAATTTTCCTCATGTATATATCTTGTAGATCTGATTGGAAGATCTGCTTGTTCTTGAAACTTCCTGGCAGTTTCACTACTTCTTCTCTCTTCTTCTTGTACAACCTCCTTGGAGAGGTTCTTACTAGATCTGAAAATTGATGAGAGTAAACTCATATTATTCAACATTCTGACCTTGCTCCTTTTTTTATATCACTTTTTCTTGAAGCCACAGGCTGAGCCAAAGATCTTGCTCTGATACCATTGTAATATTCCAAATTTGGAACAGCTCAGCAAGCCTGCTAAAATAATGCACTTCTGAGAATACCATGCATAGAATTGAGTTTGAAGCTCCTGTATCTCTTAGATAAGCTCATCTAAGATCTAAATAAAAAATGAGAGAAAAAACAAATCATACTAGGTGGGTTAAACAAATCTCCCACAAAGTAGTCTAGCTGAAAATCACCCAAAGAGAGGGGTTGCAGCTCTATGCAAAGGACTGCTTCAGAAATAACATAGATCCATTGAATCACAATAGGAGGCTGATATGGAGGTTCAGAAATAAGATGTATATTGCAGCCCATACATTGTAAAAGAGAAATAATGAAACAATACAAGAAAAATCCTCAGGAATGAGGTACTACAACCATAGGAAAAGACTGCATAACCATGACAACGTTATTTTCAGAGGCTGAAGCAACAATTTGTTCATATTTAGATCTAGAGCAGATCTGTAGATAAAAATTTAGATCTAATATAGATCTGTGCACAAGAAATGGTGATCTATACATTCCCCTTGGGGTTTTATGCAAAACATGAAGCACAAAGAGTAGATCTGAGATCTAAGATTGTAGATCTGCAGAATGATTCAGAAATTTTTGAATAATTCAATGATACAACAGATCATATCTGAAACTAACATGGATTGGATGGCCAATCCATGGATCACCACAGTGAGAGGAAGATTCCTAACATCAGAGATCTCTCCTCCAAAATGTAGACAAAACACCCTACAACTGTAGATCTGCAAATAACATTGTCCAGGGAGAGAAAAAACGTTGTAAGCTTAGAGAATTATTTGGCCTGATGCCAATGTCTAGATCTGAAGCACAATCAACTAATGAACTCTTCCAGGAGGTTAAAAGACACACTCACTAAGAAGAGCCACTAGTATAAGCTATATCTGAGCAGATCTAGTGTCTTCCACTGCTGTAACTCACAAGGATAGCTCAACTCTCAACAGCAGCAGTGCTGTAGGTGTAAGGTGATCTTGGCCTAAAAGCCTGATGTGGAAAAGATAGCACAAGTCTCCTCCAAGAGTTGCTCAAGGGAGGAGGTGGGATTCTTGAATAGGAAGACCCAACAAGGGATGTCTAACTAGAAAATACCTTCAGAAATGATAATCTTCAAAAACCCCCTCTTGTTGATCTCCTCCTCCTTTTATAAGATTGGAGTCCTGGAAAAACCCTAAACCACTTAATTGGTTTAGCCCTTTTCACATTTAGAATCTCCTTCTAGAACTGCGCTGTCCCTCAAGGAGGTTCAATGCATCTAGACTGCACTGTTGACTTGGTCAAAGGTGACCCATTCTTCTGACTTGGACCCATTCACACCTGCAAGATTTAATTTACATAGCCCAGATATGTCTCTGTTCACATAGGCATTGATTTATTCTTAGTTTTCAGGAGTTTTACATGTCCTCCTTTACAATTTATTCATCAATCATGAAATGAAAAAATAAACAAGGCAAAATTAATATTCCTATTAGCTACAACTAATTTAGGAATATTACAGTGTACCAAGTTTCTATGAAATTCCATATACACCTTGGTGATCAAATGAAAGAGAAATGGCCAAGGACTTTCCATACGTGCAGGTAGTCTACCTGAATGTTGTGTTTGGTGTATCACGGTTACAGGTGGAACACTCGACTTCCTATGGATAAAGGATTTGAATGTATTGGGGTCTCCCTTTATATACTTGATGGTACGGGGAGCACAAGTCCATACTAGTGCTATCTAAAGGAAATAGGCGAATGACAACTACTAGGTTTTAAGATGTCGGAACACATCTCTAACCTGAACCAATACAATATTTACGTTAGGTTCCATTGTTTCCTTAGGTTAATTCAATTGATTTTATAGTTGATTTTGAATTATGTTTCAATTTCAAGGCCCTACCGAATGTCGATCTCAAATTTCCTAAATGCAAACTGTATGCAAATGAACACCATTTTCCATTCAATGAATGATAATTACGAGAAGGATAGATATCTTTCAAACAATAGCAATCAAATGAAACCAAATGAAGGAATCCACTAATGCATCTAATTCCTCCAAGAAAAAAATGAAAAATTATTTCCTAGACAGTCAACTACTAGTTATGCAAAAGAACTTTCCTTTTTCATGCAAACGAAAGAATGCAATTGTTTAATTTTTTCAATGAAATGAAGCATGTAATGCACTAATTACACGAGAAAAACAAAAAAAGCACTACTTCGAGGATTGCGAATGTAAAGATCTAATATGAATAATTCAAAGAAAGCAACACAAACACAAAAATGCACTCAAACCAATGGCACACTCTTCCAATCAAAAAACGATCCAAACAAGAATTGTGATATATGCTTGGAGCAGCAAGAAGAACAATAAAAAAAACCCTAAATGATCATCCAATCAAAGCAAACACTCAAAGGATAAAAAATAAATAAAGTAAATTTATTAAGAGATGTGACTGACAAGAATAAAAAAAACTCAACTTTCAATTAGAAGGCTCAGTGAGCTAAGACACTCAGAAACACTAAGGCCATAAACTGCACTGATAAGTAAATAGGTGTAAAACTGAGAAGAGTAAGTCTATGGCAGTCAAAAAATATCAACAAGACAATTTCAGATCAGAAAACCATCCAGAGGCAAGAAAAACTGACCAAAAAAATCAAAAGAGCTGTGAAACCAAAACCCTATAGGATTCGGCGCGGCTGTAAGGCGGTAATCTGCGCCAAATAGGTGTTGGGGCTAGTGCTACACAAGCAACATGCACCAATCAACGTGACTGTTCAATCCAAAAACACACCAAGTTGGATATCTATGGGAGAATGGGAAATCTAATGAGCAGAGGTCAATCTTGACACTCTGGAGCTGAACAAGAGGAATCTAATCAAGCAAGAAAAACAAAAAATATAGATAAACAAGTAAACGACCGAAGTCAACTTGACAAGGATAAAAAGGAAAAATCACACTGATCCCCAGTGGAGTCGCCAATTTTTTATGGAAGTAAATCCTCTCTGCAGATAGAGACAATCCTTCTAGCCCTAAAGTGGGTCTAGTCACAAAAGGAAAAACTAGAGTGTAGGTTCCTAATTACTGAATGAAATAGACGAGGTATATCGACCTACCTGGAGTCCAATTCTATCGTTGTGGCTGTTGTAGTGGTGGCCTATCGATTCCTGTATCGAAAAGTCATGATCCTTTTGTAGTGATACTTGAATACCTACATAAGATCAACAAACAAGAGTGGCCGAAGAAAAAATCTCATTCATAATTACTAACCAGTCAAGGAGGATTAAGCATGTTGCATCAATAAAATACATCAACACGACATGGGAACCAGACAATAGTTATACATATTTATTAATAGAATAAAGAGTTAAAAAAAAGCCTTGATGTCATAGCCTCCTTCACCGGGGTTCAAATGAAGCACGTCTCAATAATTTTTAGGGAATTCAGACAGGGTAAAGGCACAAGCCTAAGCTCTCTGAATGAGGGAATCTTTCGTTCTACCTTGAATAGAAATCTCTCCAGCTTTTCTGCTACAATATCTTTAGTTTAGGTAGCTTCATCAGTAGAGGATGGTTATATTTATAGAGGGAAAGGAGGAGGTTGGGATCCATACTATGGTGGTAAGGAGGCCTTATCCTTTGGGAGGTTTTCCAAAAATGTGGAAACAAGAGGCCAAAGGAGGAAGGCCGTGGTTATTCAGTTGAACCACTCCCTATGACTCATCCACGAGGTTGTTGTGATTGAAACTTCGCCTATATTTTTAAAAAAATTTCCATAAACATATTGGCGTGGGTGGCTAATTGAGACAGAGCGCCAGCTGGCGTGGGGGCCAGTGTTAATTTTCCTCATCGGCGCGAGAGCTAACGGGCTACCAGCGCCAAGGAAAAAACATGTGTTTTGAGCGGTCTGTTCAGGAAATGGTCAACAGATGGAATGTTGTCCTCATGGCAAGGGATGAAATGATGGTATTTTCATGGCATGACACTTTATTTTGATCATAGAAATGAGCCTCCAATGTGTGGGATGGGGATTGCAGGGACAATGACAAAATGATGTGTAACACATACTAGTTCATGATAATCTATCAACTCACATTTCAAATGACTTTTCCTATGAAATAAAGATTGAGCATGCCTCACTTTCTCTTCTAGTCAATCAAGGAAATGAGACAAAATGTGAAAAGAGGGGAGCATCACTACATGACCCACCATGGAATGATAAATTTAATAGTCATGAATGCTCAGGAATGCATTAAGAACCCTGTGACTTGGTTTGACTTTGTGGATATGGAAAAGGTTGAGGTTGTTGTCAAGATAAATCCCCTTTGCAGACAAAGGTGATCTCTCTAGCCCTAGAGTGGGTCTAGTGACACGAGATACTCTCTAATGCAAAGCTCTCTTAATGCTCTCTTAACTAACATTTACAATGTGACAAGAAAAGGGATAGAAGTACCTTTTTCCCAACACTACGCTCAAATATGTTGATGATGACCTTGATCCACGATTCTTTTAGGCTCACTCCCTGCTATTGATGGCACACGAATACCTGTTGATGATCAAGAGGCAAAAACACCTGTAATCCAACACATAATAATCATAAACACTAGCTTTCTAGTAGATCAAGGAGTACCAGAATGTTTGCATAAAAAATTAGACAAATATAGAAAGCAAACATCAAATTTTTATTGATAAATATAAAAGGAATAACTTACAACCCAAGCCTTGATGTTGGAGGCCTCCTCTGGTGAAAATATGAGTCCTTCAATGAATCACTAAAAATTCCTTCTCTCGAACACTTAGGCATTATCACGATGTGGGGATGCAAAGGGAACGGGAGTTTAGACTAGCTCGATAATGACCAAACGAGTTATAACATTGTTGGGATGAGCGATGTGAATTTATAGGAAGGGAGAAGAAGTTGGGATCCCATGAAAGGAGGATCAAGGCCCACTTTCTAAGGGATAACCCCCTATGGATGAGATCAAAGCTCTAAAATCTGAGAGCTTGACCCTATCACCATCGTTTAACTGCCACCTTAGAGCTTCTAGAGGTCGAAGCTTCTCCTCCATTTTAGGAAACACTACCAGAAAGGGATCAACGTGATTTTCCAATAAATAAGGATGTTGGTATCATTGAGCACGAATTGTGACTATGAAATTAACGCGAGCCTAAAACGAGGAAAAGCGTTGACCCAGGAAACTAGGAATTTTGACTGAGTTTATTCAGTAATATTTGAAGGTAGTTTTCTTTGGATCTTCATGGGATGTCTTAACATATTTCTTCATGGTGGAAACATTTCACATGATCTCTCATGGGGAATTTCAGGATCAGGGATGGGAAAATAACCATGGTGACAAATTACTATGTAATATATACCCCCTAAAGCATGAAGGCAGAACAAGGAGTGATGGCTGAAATGCTTTATGAACCAAGGTAAAGAGCTCATACCACCTTCTAGAAAAATTTCCAAATCAAACATATTACAATATATGAAATCTCTGGTATGAATATGCCTAATCACATAAATCTGCACTAAGCATCAAATAACACATTAACCTATGACATGATTTATGAGCCTCAATATTGCAACAAGAATGCTGCAACCACCAAGGCTACCAACTTTAATTATCATCCCGGGTTTTGTACAAAATTAAGAGGTATCGGCACTATGTGTGCAACATACAATGTGTCCCTCTTTGGTTGATCTAATTTAATGGAGGGAATGTCATCAAATCAAAGCCTAAACTAATTGTAGAAATTGAAGTATTGCTTTGAAAAGAAATTGATCCTAGGAAAGAACACCAATTTGTAATTGAAATCCTAAGAGCATGAATTCAAATAAAAATACCTAATCTAATTTGTGAAAATGAATGCCCTAAGTGGTGTTATCACTACAAGGAAAATACCGTCTTGCAGAGGTTATAAAGGAGGTTTTTAGTGTTATAAAATTGGCCAAAACTTTCAAAAAAAATTTCTACGACATCCGTTTTTGGTAACGGAGGTTTTGGCGGAGATTTTAACATAATTTTAACGCAACTAAAAAAACTAGGCAACCAAAGGTTATTATGGATGCTTTTTTATCGGTGCGCTACTAAGGTGTCAACACACCGGTGCGTGTCATCTAGATAGTTGGCCTAGGGCAGTTGAAGGTGCATGCACCGGGCCGTAAAGTTCTAAAACTACACTGGGCGCACTGTAGGTGATACAATGCATGGGGCCTTTCTAATTGGTATTGGGATTTGTGTGGTGCCCATAGGTCATATCAACACACCGGTAAGTAGTCTAATAGAAACACATCGGTGCGCAATACTAGACAAACATACCGATTTTTCTAATTCGTATTGGTATTTGTGCAGTGCCCATAGGTCGTACAAACCCACCGGTGCATAGTCTCACATAAACACACCGGTGCGTAGTATCACACAAACACATTGAGAGTTATAATTGGTATTGGTATTTGTGCGGTGCCCATAGGTCGTAGAAATGCACTGGTGCACTGTATCATATAAACACACCGGTGTACAGTAACTGACACGCATCGGTGTTCATTTTGTATTTATAGAAATTATACAAGATGCATGTATATTACCGGACTCCCCTGATCTAACAGATTAATCTTATGTTAAATACATAATCCTTCCACTTAATTCTTTGCAGAAATTAAATTGCCAATTGTAAACACATTTGAAGCAAATCAATCGCACATAAACACAGTTGTTTAAAAGGAAAGCTTAAAGTTAAAAACCCCAACTATCATATATTATGTTTGTCAATGGAACATGTAACAATCTCATAAAAATATTAGTACATCAAGCTCTCAGTACAATCAACAATCATTACACACTGTCATGCAGAAATTTGCATATCTATGCACCAATTTCTTGCCTCCCGACAACCTGCCTCCACTGTGTAATCCCTGCTGAAGAAGACCCTTGAATGAATTCGATATGGCCCTGCCTTGACTGTGCAATCCTCATTTGCAACTCCAATGTGTGTTGGATGCATTGAATGCATCACTATAGTCACAACAGATATTCCATCTCACCCTTTCACCTATCTCTCCACTGGGTCTCCACTGGAGCTAACATGCAAGTAGTTAACTGTTGTATTTGTTTAGTTGCAAGTGAGTCTCTAGTTGTGAATTAATTAAATAATTAATTCACTAAACTCTCACTATTCTCTCTTCAGTTAGAACTAGATACAACAAACACAACTGAGTTTAACTCACTTAACTGAGTTAAACTAAATAATAGCTCACATAACTGCTCTTCCAACTCTATCATAACTTGCCACTATCAGTTATAACTGAGTCCTCCATGCATGAGTCACCAACCACCCTAAGAATTGCGTAATTCCAACAGCCCACTGATTTGCCAAATATTTTCACTGAAATAAAGTTCTCCAAGAGAATAAGTTGATATTTATTTATTGTTGGCTAATAATAACCGGCAGGCATCTATTTTTAGATTAGTGATCTATAAATAGACTTCGCCCAATCTTCTAAAAATAGAATCTCATCTATTTTTCCAACTTGATCAACCATCTACAAATAGCATCCTACAACTTACAGAATATGCTAACCATGTCTAAAAATATACATACACCTAAAAATAGCATACGGGCCCCACTTAATGAAGGCGCTTAATTTTCACTAAGCTCGTCATATTTTTGAATCTCAAAACTCCCTCTCAACAAGACAGGGATTATCCTTCACCTCGATCCTACATATATGGTATTCGAATTTTCTCCTGGTGAGCGCCTTCGTCAGAATATTTGCATCCTGATCTTCCATAGGAATGTACTGAAGCAACATGATCTTTAGCTGCACACAATCTCCGATATGATGATACTGGATATCAATATGTTTAGATCTATCATGAAACATAGGATTAATCGAGAGTTTAATGCAACTCTGATTATCACAATGTATCACTGTAGGATCTAAATGTGAACCGAACAAAGCATCCAAGATCTTCCTCATCCAAATAGCCTCACATGCAACTTGACTTGCTACCATGTATTCTACTTTCGCCGAACCGAGTGCCGTATATTTTGCTTTGTTGTACTAAGAAAATGTTGTAGATCCGATAATAAAACCCCCCCCGATGTGATCTTTTTTTCTTGGGCTTCCTGCCCAATCTGCATCTGTGAAGCCATGCAACTTCACCTCATCCATCTTTCTGTACATACTCAGATGTGCCCCTAAGATATCTTAGGACATGCTTTCCTGCCTTCCAAAAGAGCTTGGTAGGCTTAACCATCGCTTGTGAAAGCTGGTTCACTGCATAGCATATGTCCAGTCTTATATTGAATAAATACATGAGAAAACCCACCAACTATCGATAAACAGTGGCATCCACTACCTCTGTCGATGTAGCATCCTCTTTCTTCCAATTTTCTGGAAGAGGAATGTTGATAGGCTTGCAGCCTTACATGTGAAACTTCTCTAGTATCTCTCGGGAATACTTTCCTTGAGACACAAATAGTTCACCTTCCCACTGCCATATTTCCAATCCAAGGAAATAATGAAGGAGGCCCAAATACTTCATCTCAAACTCCTTTGCAAGATCTGCCTTGCATGAGTGTATCAACTGCTCATCACCCGTTAGTATTAAATCATCAACATAAAGAACAATGATTAAAAGCTTACCCTCCACCACAATTTGGTATAGGTTTACATCCGCCTCACTCTTGGTGAAGCCAATTCCAGTGAAATAGTTTTCGATCCATGTGTACCAAGCACAGGATGCTTTCTGCTTCACCCCATACAACGTTCTTTTCTCTTTTGAGTCCGAACACATGCGACTCGCTGCTGAAGATCTCAAATCCTTCAGGCTGCTCAATGTACACCTCTTCCTCAATGATCCCATTAAGGAACGCAGTCTTCACATCCATTTTATGAATGTGCCAACCCATCCGCGCTGAGAGAGCAAGGATGGTCCTTATGGAAGAATACCGTGTGACATGTGCAAAGTTTTCTTCATAATCAATCCCCTCGATCTGTGAGAAGCCTCGGGAAATCCTCATTGGCATCTCCAATGTGTTTAAGATGCATTGAATGCGTCACTATAGTCACAACAGATAGTCCATCTCACCCTTTCACATATCTCTCCACTGGGTCTCCACTGGAACTGACATGCAAGTAGTTAACTGTTGTATTTGTTCAGTTGCAAGTGAGTCTCTAGTTGTGAATTAATTAAATAATTAATTCACTAAACTCTCACTAGTGTATCTTCAGTTAGAACTAGATACAACTAGCACAACTGAGTTAAACTAAATAATAGCTCATATAACTACTCTTCCAACTCTGTCACAACTTGCCACTATCAGTTATAACTGAGTCCTCCATGCATGAGTCACCAACCACCCTATGAATTGCGTAATTCCTTCAGCCCACTGATGTCCCACACTTGTTCACTGAAATAAAGTGCTCCAAGAGAATAAGTTGATATTTAGAGTCAGATTATTATTAAGGGCTAATAATAATCGACATGCATCTATTTTTAGAATAGCGATCTATAAATAGAATTTGTCCAATATTCTAAAAATAGAATCTCATCTATTTTTCCAACTTGATCAACCATCTACAAATAGCATCTTGCAACTTATAGAATATTCTCACCATGTCTAAAAATAGACATACACCTAAAAATAGCCTGTGGGCTCCACTTAGTGAAGGTGCTTTATTTTCACTAAGCTCATCATCTTGTTGAATCTCAATAGTATTTTTTAGAAACATCGACCCGTGACAGTTCAATTATTGTGATTTTTAAAAATTCATTATTCATCAAAAGTCGGCACATATTATAACAATATTCATATTAATTAAATTTTTATTAATGCATTTGAATGTGATGTTTGGATTAATTTTTTAATCATATCCTAATTATTGTGATTTTTAAAAATTCATTATTCATCAAAAAGACGACACATATCTTATAATTGTATTCATATCAATTATCTTTTTTTATTAGTGCATTTGAATGTGATGTTTGGATTAATTTTTTATATCATATCATCGATTTTCACATCTCTTCATTATAATATTTAATCATCCATAAATTTAATTAGTGGTGTTATATTTCACAGTGACAATGGAGAATGCAATAGAATAAATTAAAACATATATATATATATATATATATATATATATAAGACTGTCTTTGTCATACAAAATGGGACAATTATTGGTATCACTTTGTCTTTCAATTGGGACACTATGTCCATTAGATTAAACAAAACGTCTTATTTCACAGACAAATATTTCAAAAAAGACAATGCCTTGCTTTGATATCCAGACATAATGATCATCATTCTTCTCTTGAACTGATGTCACTTCTCAAGCTACTTCCATGACTTGGGTTATTTTCAGGAATGTTATGTTCACGGTGTTGATTGTTTTCTTCTTCTTCACCTTCCATCTACAAACATTAAAAAAAATTGTAATGAGTGTATATACATTGGTGAGAATAATTAAAATTGCAATATTAAATAATATACATCAATGTAAATCGAAAAGGAATGACGTACCATAGCAACAATTGACTCATGCACTATACACATTCTTTCAAAACCATGTACTATGCCATCTTTTAAGATTTCATCTATTGGTGTAGTTCCATACTTTGTTTCCTACAAGTTTTAAACCCCATAACAAATCATATATTTAATATAAAAGATTTTTTTGTTCTATTAATTATAAAAAGAGCTAAGTAAAACAAGATTGATAGATCCTTACAAATTCCATAATTAATTTATGATATGCCAACATATACTCACAACCCATATTTAACCCAATGTCAATCAATTCGTTTGATGGTTCTTCTTTGTATGTTAGCTCTTGTTTGAAGACATTCAATGATGATTTTGTAAAAAAACTTAAAATATACAAAAATGAAATCTGTTTAAGTTGTTATAAGGAAGTAACAATTACTCACAAACTTAGGTATTAACCCTTTTCTTCCTTGTCGTCCTGTTTTATGTGTTGAATGGGTTCCATTTTCTTTTCTTTTCTGCAAGAAAATACTTGAAAATTAATATTTAATGCTAAAGTATTTATTTATTGTACCTAATGATCAAAAAATTCAATGATTACATATTACATTTGAAGCACATTGTTGTTGATATGGCTCCTCCTGCAATGCATTTTTGTCCATTTATTTGACCATCTCCTTGTACACCTTTTTGGACATTCCTAGTAGCATATTTTTGATATCATCTAGTTCATCTTTTGAGATTTTCATAATCTTCCTGAAAATGTAACATGAAAATAAAATATTTAATTTTTATACTACTATATGGAAAGTAAATATAACAAAAGTGATATTTATAAATAATTCTAGAAAAACATTTAAAGGAATATTACTTTTTCATTCCTTATTTTTTGTTCTTGTACGTTTTTTCTATTAAAATTCGAACATGTCTCATTGACCAATTCTCTAGAAACTCTTCCTATAGTTTAGATAAAATTTGGTTCTTGGAATCATTGGATTGATTTTTGTATTGTAAGTGGAAAGAACATCTATACATTAGTTCCACTAGATCCCTCAAAATTTTTTAAAAGTTCTTCCCCCTTTTGTTAACCTGTAGCACCACTCTATATGAGCTAAGGAGCAATTCATTTTCATTTGCATGTTATATTCTGTTTTCCTTTATTAGAACAACATTCCTATTCTGAGTTGTTGGTCCTTGTAGAACATTAAACGGATGTGAATTAATAGATTGTTTGAAACATGCTATATAATAATTTTAAGTATATTATTAATGAAAATTAAAAAAAGAAACTCATATTGGACCTAGGATGTGCTATATCTAAATTATCTGCATTTGTACGTTGGATCACGTCAAATGAGATTCATGTGGCTATCATTCCATGATGGAGTCAAGAGATAGTTGATATTGTTTGTATGTTTGAGAAGGAAATGCCAACGAGTTTCATGGACTTGCAAGTTCATCTTCCAATCCACTTAGTAGATGTGGCTGAATTAGTTGAGGTGGTTTCTTGTCGTTGGATGTTCTTCTTAGAGAGTTACATGAAGAAATTGAAGTTTTTGTTCAAAAAAGGGAAAAACTCGAGGGGTATATGATAGAGGGATACATATCATATGATTCTTTCTATTATGCCAGTGAGTACATCAAGCAGATCGACAACCGACTAAATGTGATGATTTGGGACAATGAAAGGGATGAAGTCAAAAGAGAAGGGGAGTTGCTCCAAATGAATGGAAAAAAATGCTTGATAAAGAGTAAGTGACTTATAATTTTTTAAATTTACACAAAGTAAATATTCATGTTGAACTTCAATATAATGTATATTTTGATCTCTATGTACTATATAATGTCGGCTTGATTTCATCAACGAATGCTTAAATTGAAGCAATCAATAAATTCGTTCTTTACAATTCCAAAGCGAACAACCGTGGGTTGCATTGTACAAACAAAAGAGGATGAAATGGGATAGTGACAAGAAAGCATTTAGACAGTTGAATGGTAGGAGTGTGCCTTATCCTGATCATTTAAAAGAAAGTATGCCAAAAATATGCCCCAACAGTTGGGTTGTTGACCAAGTCAGAGAGAAATATGATACAACCGATTGTTACCTGCGTTCTGAAGAGGATGCGCTAAACGTAGGGATTGGGTGAAGCATCTCAGTAATAATATATTTAACTTATATGTACATTTGAAAATTAATAATGCACCTTTCAAATGTAATTACATATCTATTTCATATTTTAACTGTTGGGTTATTATAAGACACATGACACTATGATTTTTAAACTTTTTCATAGGTGCATTTGTTCCCATCATGTGGGCATATGGACACCATTTTCGCACAGAAAATGCCGATGATGGAAACATCACACAATATTGTGGAGTGGAAGTCGAGTTTGATCAATCTAGTCGATCTAGTCACCGTGATCAAAACCTAGTACGAGGGACATTAGGTTACATTGGAAAGATACAAGAGATGATTGAAGTGGATTTCTCTTCTTTCCAATGTGTTATTTTTAGGTCCAAGTGGTGGGACACCTTTGATCGAAATAATTTAAAGGAATATTGCGATAGTAAGCTGATATGTATCAACTCTAGAAAGATGTGGGATGAAGCTAAGGAGCCATATGTTTTCCCCAAACATTGCAACCGAGTGTTTTTTACCCAGATGTGTTGGATGGGGATTGGTGGTTCGTATTGAGACATGAACCTAGATCAAAACATGTTTTTGAGAAAAATAATGTTATCATGCCATGCAAGCTGGAAGATAATGAGGGTGATCATGAGAACCGAGAGTGATATGGTACATGTGTTATTTCATCAATATTTATACTTTTTAAGATGGGTTTTTATAAAGAAGAGGAATTAACTACCTTATAAATTATAATACTTTTTTTTTCAAAACATTATAATATGTATTTTGAATTAATTGGTAATTTACATTGTGTTAATGTTAAAATCAATATTTCACTTGATAATTTGCAATTATGTTGATCTAAAAAACAATGACGTACTATATACATGAATTACCAATTAATTCAAAATAAATTCATGTACGTACATGATAATTCTAAAGTACATGAATTTATTTGCATTATTTTCTATACTTTATTATGTTACAAAAATTCATATTATTCTAGATTTATTATTTTACAATTATTTACAATTTTATAATTTTTAAAATTTTAAAATTTTAATAAAATCATTTCACATTAATACAATTAAAATTTTACAAATATTTTACATACAATTAGAATTAGAATTAGAATTAGAATTTTACAATTTCACATAATATTACAATAAAATTACAATTACAATTTTAGAATTTTACATACAATTACAATCATTTCACAGTAATACAATTAAAATTTTTCAAATATTTTACATACAATTAGAATTAGAATTAGAACTACAATTACAATTTTACAATTTCACGTACAATTACAATTACAATTACAATTACAATTTTAGAATTTTACATACAGTTACAATTACAATTCTAGAGTTTGACATACAATTAGTATTACAATTACAATTTTACAATTTTACATATATAAAATTACAATTACAATCATTCCAAAATAAATTAAATATTACAATTACGATTAAAATTTTACAAATATTTTACATACAATTACAATTAAAATTACAATCACAAATACAATTACAATTTTAGAATTTTACATACAATTAGAATTAGAATTACAATTACAATTTTACAATTTGTCATATATACAATTACAATTAAAATTAAAATTACAATCATTTCGCAATAAATTAAATATTACAATTACAATTAAAAATTTACAAATATTTTACATACAATTACAATTAAAATTACAATTACAAATAAAATTACAATTTTAGAATTTTACATACAATTAGAATTACAATTACAATTTTACAATTTGTGATATATACAATTACAATTACAACCATTTCACAATACATTAAATATTACAATTACAATTAAAATTTTACAAATTTTTTACATACAATTACAATTACAAATACAATTACAATTTTAGAATTTTACATACAATTAGAATTACAATTACAATTTTACAATTTGTGATATATACAATTACAATTAAAATTACAATTACAATCATTTCACAATAAATTAAATATTACAACTACAATTAAAATTTTACAATTTTTTTACATACAATTACAATTAAAATTACAATTACAAATACAAATACAATTTTACAATTTTACATACAATTGAAATTAAAATTTCAATTACAATCATGACATAATATTTAATAAATATCATGATCATTTAATATTAAATTAAATAAATATCACGATCGTGATAACCGTCACACAAACATCATATTCGACTAAAAAACACATTCAAATTCACTAACATCATCTAATCATCGTGATCATGATCTTCTAACAAAACATAATTAGCATTGTATAACATCAACACAACACAAACATCAAATATACATCTCATTTCAAATAACTTCTATCACATACACATATGTCTGCAAGTTGCACATTAAATGAACATATCTAACATGACTTAACAATATACATATCGTAAATAGAAAATATTTCGGATTAATCACATCATTAGGATTTGATTAATCCTAATAATGTGATTAATCTGAAAGATTTTTTATCTACATTATGGATAAAAAAAGTCTTATATCTAACAATATACATATCATGATGATCATCAACATGTAAATTAAGTACAACTACAACATGAACATAAAATACATGTACCATCGGAGTTTTAGAATCTCTCAAGATTTTCTCAATTATTTCATGATATTTTGTTCATTTATTCTCCAATATTGATCCTCTAGTAGTAGGGAGCAGGTCCCAAAATTATCTCCTCCAAATCTTCATAATCTGCCCAATATTCCCACAATATTATACAAAGATATATAATACTAGGCAAAAATATGAAATTATATTTAAACCTTCCTAAGAACATATTAAAGAATAAAAATAAATTATTAAGTGTATAAGGAGAGATTTAATATATATTTTATGTGCCTAAGAAAGGTTAGATGGGCCTTAATTTATGTCTAATTTAGAGGCCCATCATACCCCCCTACTTAAATTTTTTCTCATCCTCTAAGCAACCTATTCATCCTCCTTACCTTGTGGTTATTCACGTATATTGGCTTATTTCATTCTCGGTTTATTGGTCCATGTGTTTCTCCTCCTATTGATATTATTGCTACTCTTCTATTTTCATTTCTTCTTGCAGGTGCTGCATGGAGGTCCTCAGGTGCCTTTGTTGGCATGTTCATCCTCCTGGAGTCTGTTGGTGGTCCTTTGAAGCCATATTCATCAAATTTTCTTCATATTTTGGCCTTGCTATGCCACACACAAATTTCCTATAGGAAACTTTCCAATTCTTGTAGCAGTATTCTTCTTGCTTCGTCTTGCTTCAAATTGATTATAAATGGAGGGAGATGGTTTGTGGATGATATGAATGGAGTCATGGGATGAGTGGAGTGTTGGATAGGTGAGTGGAGAGGCGTCATGCCAAGTTTCAGATGATCTAGCTGCTAATTGTGCAACATAGGGTTTAGAGAGTGAATCCTTGTGCATGGAGTGAAATAAGGGGTTGGGAATGGTAAGTATAGGCAAAACATAAATTATCATACTCTCCTTAAAATTCAGAAATCATTGAGAGAGCCTTTTCCTTCATGAATGAGTTTCTTGTAGCATTTGAAGGAGTTTCCTGTAGTGAAACAAGAATCCTGTCGCTGCTGGATTTTCCTGTAGCAATTACAATTAGGAGAAAAAAATGTTTGTTTTTGCCTATCTGAGAGGTGTAATGAATGAATGGGTGTATGTTGGAGTGGTTCATGGAGTGTGTAAGAAGAGGAGAGAGAGAAGAGAGGAGGAAAGCCACCTTTTATCAACAAAATTTGTCCTTTGTTTTTCCTGTAGAAAATATGTTTTTGTATGTAGAAGCTTTATTTTTCCTGTAGAAATTGTATGCCAAGAGGTGGTGGGTCCACCATTTATTTTATTTTTTATTTTTTCAAATTTTTTCTCTTTTTTTTTTTTCTTTTTCAATTTTTTTACTCTTTTTTTCATTGCATGGAAAATAAACTCAGAGTTCTTTTTCTGTTAACTGAGTTCACCCTTAGTTACCCCTTGGAACTCCTTGTCTTCCATCACAACCAACTGCTTACTACCCACTTTCTCAATTCCTCCTCACTTTTGTCTTGTTCCTCTCCCACATGTGCATGTGTCTTGGTGGAAAAGTGAAACTGACTGCTAGATAAGGTTGAGGTTTCTCTGCTACTAATTTTGGCTTTAAAAAAATTTCCTTCTCACACCAATGATGTTTTATTTAGATATAATAGATTTGAAGAAAAATTTAGATGATTTCATACCTGAGCCTTACTTTTGATTTATTTTTGCAGGTGATATTGAAGCTACTGATTGACTATTGAAGCTATCTTTGGTGGTTTTGAAGCTGCTACCGAAGCTTCATGTGATAATCTGCTAGAGGTCATATTGCTGATAACCTTGAATCTAGAGGTATTATAGGGTTTCTTTTGTTAATGTTGCTACTAGTTCACATCCCTGACTTAAATGTTTCTTCTGAGATGTTCATGATGTGAGTGACGTAGTTGATGGTTTTTTTATTTATTTACAAGTCTTCTTAATGTTGAGTTTTGATGTGACTGTACAAGCTACTCAGGACAACCTTCTTGTAACAGAATTGATTTAGGAATAGCTCTCAAATGGTAGATCTGATTGACCAAAATTTTTTATCACATTACTATCATCCTTATGCACCTCCCCATAAAAAATCTCGGCCATTGGATGCAAAAATCTTGAGAAAAATTAAAAATGGTTGTAGGTGATGGAGGTCTATTTCTCACAAACTATGCACCGAAAATTGCTGAAATTGTTTGAGAATATTACCATACTATATATTCATATCCCCCTGAAACAACTTGAAAAATGGATGCATGATTTTTTAGATATAATAAAAAAAAAGATCTGCTAAAAACTATTTAAGGACAACCCCCTTGTAGCAGACTTGTTTTAGGCATAGATATCAAACAAGAGATTGGATTGACCCAAAAAAATTTGAGCATATTACTATCACCCTTATTCACCTACCGATAAAACATCTCGGCCATTGGATGTACAAATCCTGAGAAAACTTTAAAAAGTTTGTAGTTGATGGAGGTCGATTTCTCATAAACCATGCATCAGAATGTGCTAAAATTTCTTCACTTGTTACCATCATATATATGAATCTCCCAATGAAAAAGGTTAGAAAATGGTGCATGGTTTTTGAGATATAATAAAAAAAAAAAATTCTTCTAAAAGCAAAAAGTTTCATGTGGAAAAACAGGGTTTCCTGTAGCATTTTAGGACAACGATGAAAATGAATGAAAAAAATCTTGGAAATGATGGGTGGATGTTGGAAATGGATGAGGGTGATGGATTGACATGAACTAGGTCATTTTGGAGCATCTGAGAAAAGGAGGAGGATGTCCAATTTTGACTTCCTTTGAATAGGGTTTTGACTAATATTTTCTTTTTGTCCCAAATTTTATTTTTTTTACTACCTGCAAAGGTTGGAGAGCACCTGAATTCATCAAAGACAGATACATGGAGAAAATACATTTGTTTTCTTTTCATTTTTTCACTTTTTTCCCTTTTTTTTAGGCCTTCTAGCTGCCTCAATGAGGTTTTCAGCTAGTGAGTCTGCCTAGGCATCTCAAAGGAGGTTTTCACCAAATTTCCTTATTTTCCCTTTTTCCCAACCCATTGACTGCATCATGGAGGTTTTCAATCAATGAGCCAATATTAGCTGTCTCAAAAGCGGTTATCACCTGAGATTTTATTCTTTTTCCTTTTTTCTCTTTTTCCATTTTTAAAAAAATTTTCTATCCTAATTTACTTGAAAAAAAAAACCTCTTTCACGTATAGGAATGCTTCCAATGGAGCCATGTTCACATCAAGATGACAGACAAAATCATGTGTACACTTGAAATACATGTTTTGACATGTACATGAATATGTGAGATGAATTTCTTTGACTGAGATTGTATCAAGTACCATTGAAGAAGAGTGTGATGCTGCAACTTAATGATTGTCTGGAACCATATTTCAATATATCTTTGATGCCCTTAGTTTTCTTTCTCATTTGGATCATTCACGATGTCTTCTTCTACCATGAAATTCAAATCTTCCTCTTTTTTATGATTATCCTCTTGAAAACTTGGAGGATATGATGGTAAACATGAGGGAACTTTCTCAATATCTGATTTTTATGTCTTCTCTTCATCAAGTGCAACCCCTGATTCTTTGATCTCCTCACTTGAATATTCTTCTTCTAGATGTTTTCCTTCAATGACATGAAGAAAATGTCTTTTTTGAAATACCTTTCTTGAACTAATATGAAAACCATTTAGATCAAGATGATATGTTTGGGACCTCAACATTATAAGTGGGATGAGATACTTCATTACATGGGTTTGGAAATGGTGTTACAGGTAGTTGAGTGGGAGTGGATCTATGAGATGGATGTGGCTAAGGTGGAGGTGGATGGTAGGGATAGCATGGAGTTCGACATGGAGGAAAATATTGAGGATGTTGTGAATTTTTCCCATAAGGTCCTTGCTAACCTTGTTGGCAAGATTGGTTTTGGGGTTGAGATGGCCAAGGTTTCCAAGGAGGGAGTATGTCCCAATTATTTTGAAATGGATGTGAATAAGCTTGAAATTGTGAATTAGGTCCTTGCATCATATCAATTTGACTAGGGTGCCATGGTATTCTTGGAGCTACATAACATAGCTTCTATGGTTATTGACTTGCTCCATTGTCTTCTTGGTAAATTCCTTAAACCTTGGTAATGATGGACAATATTTAGTAGAATACGATTCTGCAGGGATAACACAAATATAAACATCTTATTTTTTCTATTTTTTCATTCTTAACATTTCTACTTCACATATTTTGCTAATAATTTATGTTTTAAAGTTATCAAGAAAATTTCCAAGTTCATCTTGACTTACCAATGTTGATGTTGATTTACTTACTCTTGCCCTTCCTCTTGATATGTGCTTGCATGTTTCACAAATTTCTTCAAATGACAATTGGTATACATCTCATCTACTCATGAGATCAAGGAGATCAATCCAATCATCCCTAATTGTTCTAAGTAAGAGGGTTTTTAGTGTGTCAAATCCTAAATGTTGTAATTTTTCCCTCTTAACATTAAAAATGAACCTATCTATTAGATCCTCAAGGCTTTCATCTTCTTTTTGATTAATTCTAAATATTTCTTCCTTAATATCATGGTCTTTATATTTTTCTAGATATATATTTTGCATATCATTCCATGACATTATTTAATTAATACCTAAACTCATGAACCATTTAAGAGCTCTATCCTTCAGTGTTGTAAGAAACAATCTCAATTTTTGAGTGTGTGATAAGTAGCCATAAGATCTAAAAAGAATTTCAAATTCAAAGAGAAAGGTTTCCGGATCTTCTTACGTCATACCATGGAATTTGGGAAGGAAATATGGAGGGATGCTCTTCATATGCACACTAACATCAGTATCTTTAATGGGAAGTCCAAGGGGATCTTCTTAATTGCCATCATCTCCATCCATTTCTTCTACCTTTTCTACCAAATCTTCTTCTTCTACCTGCAAAAGTGGATGGTGATATGGTTCTTACTGCACCACATGATCAAATGGGGGGTTGGTTTTGGAGAAGTATTTTTATTTTTTTTGAATAAGAATGCTAATGTTGTACAATTCTTCGTTTTGAAAGGAAATATGCCTAATGCAAAATTTTTAATTTTTTTGAAGAAAGAAAAGAAATGAATCAAATAGGGAATAAAAAAATGCATACTTTAACACCTCCCTGACAATGGTGCCAAAAAGTGATGAGCCTCAGTATTGCAACAAGAATGTTGCAATTACTAAGTCTACCAACTTTAATTATAAACCCGGGATTAGCACAAACTTAAGAGGTATCGGCACTATGTGTGCATCACACAATGTGTCATTTTTAGGTTGATATGATGTAATGGAGGAAATTTCATGAAATCAAAGCCTAAAATAATTGCATAAATTTGAAGTGTTGCTTTGAAAATAAATTAATCCTTGGAAAGAACAACAATTTGTAATTGAAATCCTGAGAATGAATTCAAATAAAAAGACCTAAAGTAATTTGTGAAAATGAATGTATTAAGTGATGTTTATTCTTCCACTATTTAGGTCCTAGGGGTTATAATTCAAGCCTAAGAGAAAAAAACTAACCTTTGGGATCAAATTTGGTTGAGTTTACACATGCTACAAGAGTGCTACAGGTAACTTTATTTTTGCTATAGGCAAGTCTGTTTTGGAAATAACTCACCGAATGAATAAGTAAATAAAATTAAAATGGGATGGGACAATTTTTTTTATTAATTATGATGTCTTAGGTCTCCATTCCAAGTGGAATCACTCCAAAATACCCCTTTTCACACGTGCTAAAAAATAACAGAAAAAATACTATTCTAAAATCTGGAAATTTAAGAACTAGTGATCTAGTTAATCTATCAAATTCCTAACCTAATCAAGTGAAAATTAAATGATGCAATTTTTTTATTATAAAATTTAACATTATTATGACCTAATCCAGGTGGAATAAAGTCAAATGGATCTCATTAACCCGTTATAAAAAATATCAGAAATTTACTACTATTTCGCAACAAGGCATTTCCAGAAATCTTATATTCGTGAACTAGTAACCAAATCCAAGTAGCATAATGATTAAGATGACATTCCAAAGTTATTTTAAGGATGAATAATGCTTTTAACCTATAAAAACCTGAAAAATAACTCACTTCAATCATTTAACTCAATCCTACGGCAATAAACGAAACACTACTAAATATAGAAATATGCAAAATAGAAATAAGAGATGCATGTGAGTAAGAAGTGAAAAGAAATTGTGAAACAGGGCTTTGAGGCTCCTGGGATGGCCAAACCCAAGGAGAAATCATAGTACTATGGAAGAAACCAAGCCTTAGAATCTAAAAATGACGCCAATCTTCATTATTTGAATCAACCCAAGTACATCCCTACAAGAAAATAAAGTGGAGCTCCTAGAAAACAAGTTTTCTCCATAATAAGAATAAAAAATAGATGCCCCTAGAGGCCAATTTCAAATTGGTACTTATACAAAATGATGAGTAAGCATTC
The DNA here is from genome assembly GCA_034641835.2 of Pinus albicaulis. Lineage (NCBI taxonomy): Eukaryota > Viridiplantae > Streptophyta > Pinopsida > Pinales > Pinaceae > Pinus > Pinus albicaulis. Next base: position 234,407,566 of record CM076572.1, read on the forward strand.
CCCTTGAAAGGATGAAGCTTTCCCCTCCAAAATCCCTCAAATAGTGGATTTTGTTCCCAACACTAGGAGTTTGCAGTAAATGGCAGAGAGAACATTCCTAGATTTTCTCAATCATCCGAGTTCTAGAATCTCTCCAAAATTTCTCAATTATTTCATGATATTTTGTTGATTTATTCTCCAATATTTATCCTCCAGTAGTAGGGAGAAAGTCCCAAAATTATCTCCTTCTCCAAATCTTCATAATCTGCCCAATATTCTCACAATATTTTACAAAAAAAGCTAATATTAGGCACAAATATGAAATTATCTTTAAACGTTCCTAAAAACATATTAAAGCATAAGAAATAATATTAAGTGTAGAAGGAGAGATTTAATATATCTTTTATGTGCCTAAGAAAGGTTAGATGGGCCTTAATTTATGTCTAATTTAGAGGCCCATCAATGGTCACAACCATCCATCTAAATAGATCATAGAAATGGATTTGTGTTATGGACGTAGCCATCCTTATAGATAGGATCATTATACAATCATGAATTATGAATAAATCTCCGCAGAATGGATCAAAAATTTGATGTAGCCCAGGGTCTTCATCGCGATCTCAATCAACCCAATGTATGAATCTAGCCATGCGAATAAATGTGTTGGTGTCGAACATGGTAGAAACCACCTGATTACCGATCAATGATGAAAAATGTTAACAACCATGAGAGATACCACCGATAATGAAGATGGACCTAAAGGTACAACAAAACAATCTACAAGTGTTAATGAATGTGTTGAAGTCGAACACATGCAAAATCATTTGATCGAAGGCCAATGATGTGAACCTGTCGTCGAACACGAAGAACTTGCCTTTGAGGCATGCAAGCTCCAAGATACTGAACATAAGTTTCTAAATCACCTTCCCAGATAATGAGTTGAAGCCGAAAGGAAGTGATTCGTCGAAGGAGGGCCACGATGATTCCTACATCATCGACACAAAACAACAAATATCTTAAGATGATAGGAGTGGTTCGGGATTGTAACAAAGAAGGTCAGATAAGAAAATGATGTTTGACAAAAATAACTTCTCTTGAACATATTGGCGACATGAATTCGGAGCATGGCAGCATTTGACTAAAATAGGATTAGAGGTCATGTTGACAAAATTTGGTAGTCAAATGAGAGGCAAATGGATTTCCAAAACCCATGGAGGCAAAGTGATGAATGTAGGATGTCCCCAACCCGACATGAATTGCATATGAGTGTCATGTTCAAGAGTGAAAAGCTCCCCAAAATACACATAGGATTTAAGAAAGAGTGGAATAACCTGTTCGAAGTTTTGTTAAACCCAACGTTTCAGACTTATTATGTTCACTTTCAATTTTCCCCCCATTATCTATAACGAGTACCTCTTTATTTTTTATATCCAACGTGAAGAGACAACATATGTTGAGCGTGTAACTTCATTATTTGAATGAATCCATCCTAGTAAGTTTAACAAGCCCTAGGAACTCGAAACTCGGTCTCGTCGTGGTGACAAATTTTTCGTCGATTAATCTTTAATGAGTCTAACAAAAGGTTAACTCAGTAAATTTTCATGTTTAAGGAGTTTGAAAAGAAATAAAAAGGAAACTCCATCATGTCCCTTTTTATAAATCATCTCTTGCATCCGAAAAGGTAGAAAACAATATTTAAGAGAACCTCTTGACCATGTTCGATCAAGGTATTCCTTTTCGTAAATAGTAAATATCAACCCGAAAAAGGGGTAAACATATACTAAGATCACATCAATTCAATCACTTTAACGAGTTCGAAATGACAAGTACTCGACAATCTTTTCATTTTTCAAGAGTCATAAAAGAGTTGAAATTTGACTCCAGGGGGGTTCATTTTTCGTAAATTCTTACCAAGCCTGAAAACGAGATGAAATACAACTCGTTTACATCAGAAATAATTACCAACAATGTGAAGTCCTGTGACTGCACAAAAATAGAAAACATCACTGATATTGAGGAAAAATAATAAAATAATGGTGAATTTTTTTCAAAAATATATAAATAGACCAAAAAGTAAATTCATTTTCACCTTTCTATTTTGAGAAGAGAATTTTGTCAATTTTCCCTCCGAACTTCAAATCAGTGGTGCGACCGATCGAGGACACAACTCATCGAACTGCTAGCGTCAGGTAAGAGCTCTAAGACTCCTCTTAATTTTAATTCCATTTATGTATCATTTATTTTTAGAAATAGGGGGATTTATGGGAGGACTTCAAACCTCAGAATCGCTCGCAACCAGCACGCTTTCGAGCTATTGAGGTTGGGCTGGTCGCATTTAGCTTCTTAGGGCAGCACGCCACCAACGCAAAATTATTTTGGACAGTCGCACTAGCCGCGGGGAGGATTTTGAAACAAGAAATACACCTATATCTAAGGATAATTTCTAAAATTACTCTGGTGAAAGCTCCTAAAATTCCTTTTAAACATGTTTTGCAGGTGTTTTCCTGAAATATGTTGATTGAATGGAAAGAATGGGGCCGTGAGGTGGAATATCACCAAGCACTGCAAGACCAAAATTTCATAAATGCATCGCGCGATTGTGGTTTGTTGAAATTATTTCAAACATCAAGGATGAGAGCTTAGCTGGAGCTGCTCTAATATCTGATTAGTTTATGGAATGTGGACCGGCAGATATTTGTCATCGGAGACCACAAATTGGAACTACATGTGATGGAAATCTATTTCAATACTGGTTTTTCCAGGAGAGGGGAGAGAATCCAAATATTCGGAGCTCACACAGGGGGTGAAAGTACCATCATGCTCATCCAGAGATACTATCTTGGGGCTCGACAAAATGAGAGCAGGAAATTAGATATTTCATCTATTAGAGTAATTCCCCTGCACATAATTATTCATTGAATTACTAGAGTGGCAGGAGTCCAAGTGTTGCATGATGCAACGAAATCTCAGTTCCAGTACGCGGTGGACTATTTGACCCCAACGATGTTTAACTAGTGTGAGGGGCTACTGGCTAACATGAAGAGCCAGTTGACCAAGTGCAAGATAGGTTGGCTAAAATAATTCAGGTATGGTTCCATTCTGGTGACCTTATTTTTAGGGGGAGTACCATTGTTTTAGTACCAGTGGTTAGAGATCCATGATCCAGCCCTGGGGGACCCGAGGCTGATGAGATGGTGCAATATCATGCCCCAACAGGGTGGGGGCCAACAAATGCATTTCCCGACAGCCTTTTTCAGTTGGCTGTGTCGTCAAGTCATTGTGGTTAAGGACTATGCATATGCTGACATTGAATTTAGAGGAGATTCATACATTCCTATTCCACCAGGGACATAGTGGACCGATGGAGGTAAAAAAAAAAAAATTAACATTTTTTATTTTTTGAATGTTTTTGTTATGTATTCTGAAATGTGAACTTATGATGTTTTCTAGATATGTGTCCTTAAACTGCCGGATATTTTGTCGATTTCGCAGAGGGTAGCCTGCTCGATAGAGGATTATCCTTATGAGGAGGGAGAAGATACACTAGCCGAGTTAGAGTGGAACCTGGTTGGCCTTATGAGAGGCATTCCAGAGTATGCTACCTTCGATGAGATTCCTCTGCGCCTCCAGAGGCATACGAACGGGGTTCTGGGCATATTACGTCGATTACTTTGGCAAGTGATTCAAGTAGTCACCTGCTACCATGAGCACCATGTGGGCAGATAGCAGTCGTGTTTTTACATTTTTTTGTACTTGACATACCCGATATATATATATATATATATATATATATATATATATATATATAGAGAGAGAGAGAGAGAGAGAGAGAGAGAGAGAGAGAGAGAGAGAGAGATATGCATGTTTCTACGACTATTTTTGTATCATAATGATGCCTTTGATTTTTACATATTGCACAATTTTCTATCTAATACATGAATTGATAATATATCTGTTAATGTGTTTAAATGTCTTGGAATATGTTGATATGTGATAAAAATAAAAATGTATTTTCAATAATCGAACACGCAAATGCATACGCAAAATTTTAGGATTTTGCACAGAATAATGCCCATTTATTTGTAACACAATGAGTTGTGAGTCTAACTTAAAATCAAAACCTCTAATCCTGAGATAAATGGCATCCGATAATGGCTCGATCACCACACTGTATTCAGAAATATTGTTAATTGTTCGCCCAAACAAATACCTTGTAAATTAATCAACTCGCCATCAGGGGAGAAGAGTGCCCATGTTGTGGAAGACAGGTTCTGTGTGCTATGGAAAGCACCATCAGCAAAACCAACGTAATGATTCGAAGACATATGCAAACCAAGTGGAATAGAAGATGAGCAAAGGAAACATGTCTACAAAGCAAATAATCACACCAAAAATCCTATTAAAGTACAATAATGAATAAAACATTAATGTGCAAGGTATCACACTTATGGTTAAGTATAATATTTTTTCAGGTAGAGCCCATTTTAGGGCTTAGTCAATAGGCCTTCATAATCTACTATCTCATAGGCTCCTCATTCCAATACTCGTTGAATGATATAGGGCCCATGCCACATTGGCTCGAGTTTACCTACTCCCAATTTATCATGGGGTTGGTCATAAAGCATGTCCAAGTCACCTTTGGAGAAAATGCGAGGGTTGATGAATTTGTCATATTGAACTTTAACTCATCTTTTATGTGCCTCAATAACTAAAGCATCAAGCCTACGGGTCTCATCGAGATTCTCAAGGTACAACAGATGTTCCTCTTCTGGCGAAGTACCAGGAAGTAGTTCGACAACTAGCTTTAGAGATGGAATATCACACTCAATCGGGAGTGTGGCATCTATACCATACACATATTGGAATGATGTGAATCTAGTGATAGTCTTAGTAGAGGTTCGGTATGCCTAGAAAGCTGAGAAGAGCATGAGATGATAATCTCATTTGTGCTTCCTAATGGCGCGATTAACCCTTTTCTTGTCACATTGTAAATGTTAGTTAAGAGAGATTTGCATTAGAAAGTATCTTGTGTTTCTAGAACCACTCTAGGGATAGAGATATCACTTCTATCCGCAGAGGGGGTTTATCTTGACAACAGAATTGGTGGCTCTGCTGGGGATAGAAGTACCTTTTTCCCAACGCTACACTCAAATCTGTTGATGGTGACCTTTTTCCATGATCCTTTTAGGTTCAATCCCTGATACTAATGGCACGTGAATACCTGCGGATGATCAAGAGGAAACAAAAAAAAAATCCAATGCATAATAATCATAAAAATTAGCTATCTAGTAGGATCAAGGAGTATCAGAATATTTGCATAAAAAAATAGACAAATATAGAAAACAAACATCAAATGTTTATTGATAAATATAAAAGGAAGAGATTACAACCGAGCCCTTGATGTTGGAGGCCTCCTTTGGTGGAAATTTGAGTCCTTCATTGAAGCTATAAATCATTCCTTCTCCCAAACACTTAAGTATTATCACGATGCAAGGATGCAAAGGGAATGAAAGTTTAGACTAACTTGACAATGACCAACCAAGATCTAACATTGTTGGAATGAGGAATGTAAATTTATCGGAAGGGAGAAGAGGTTTGGAGCCCATGAAAGGAGGAGGAAGGCCCAATTCTAAGGGATAAACCCCCATGGATGATATCAAAGCTCTAAAATCAGAGAGCTTGACCCTATCACCACCGTTTAACAACCAACTCGCCGCTCTGAAACTTCTAGAGGTCGAAGCTTTTCCTCCATTTGAGGAAGCACTTCCAGAAAGATATCAACATGGTTTTACAATAAATAACAGCACTGACAGCACTAATATAGAACTGTGAATATGAAATTAGTGCGAGCCTAACACCAGGAAAATCGTTGACCTAGGAAACTAGGAATTTGACCAAGTTTCTTTAGTAATCTTCCAAGGCAGTTTATTTTGATCTTTAGAGGATTTCATAACACATTTCTTCATGGTGGAAACATTGCACATGATTTGTCATGGGGCATTTCAGGATCAAGGACGGGAAATCGAGCATGGTGACAAATTAATTTGTAACAGAGGTCTTCCTAGAAACACAAGCCCAAGCTCAAGTAGAACTTGGAGGAGAAAAAGCAGAGGGAGGATATAAGTAAGAGGAAGTTGAAGGTGAAGAAGGAGAAGGAGATGGATAAGGACAAGAAGAAGAAGAAGAAGAAGAAGGAAAAATAGAAAATGAAGGGGAGGAGGCACAAATAGAGGTATAAACAAGAACCAAAAAGGACTATGTCAGGCCTATTGTGACACAAATCAAGGAACATAAGACCCAAGAGGCGACGAGAACATCATCTAGGCCACAAAAGAAAAGGATAATGGAGAAGAAGGAGAGAAATTCAGAGGAAAACAAAAAGGAGGAAGTTATTTCCACCTTAGCAACATTAAGTACCCTAGCTAAACCAAAGGGAATGAGGGTAAGACAAGAACACATTTACTTTAAGAGAACGAAAAAAAACATGATAAGTGTTATCACCAAAAATTGGTCATATAACCATTTCAAATTAGATGGATCGAAGTACACCATGTAAGACCAATTTTACCATAGTAAAATTTCTTTCACTATAAGAAATAATTTAATAAACCAAATTTTATTAAGTTATTTCTGGTTAAACAAAGAAACCCCATGAGGAATAATTAATTAAATCCTTATTTATTTGATTTTCCTATAGGAATAATTAATTAAATCATCGTTTAAATAATAAACTTGGTCATATTTAACCCAATTGGGAGAAATAATTAGACAAGTCATTATTTTTCTTATTTTTCTCTAGGAATAATTAATTAAATCATTATTTAGCTATTATTCCTTGTTAAATTTGACTAAATCACCTAGGAATAGTTAAAAAAATCATTATTTTTTTATTATTCTTTAACCACATTCTTGAAATGATAAATAAATCATTTACTTTTTTATTGTTTCTAAATAAAGGTATTTAACGAATTTAAATACTTTTTCCCTCCAACAAAATACAATAAATATTCGAAGCTGTTAGATCTAGATTTTGGTTAATAATATTTCATTATTCCCCATTATCGAGGTTAACTCAATATTTTTTTTTAAATAGGAGGGTTTTTCCATTCATTCTTCACTTTTATCATTCTCATTTTTTTTATCATTTCCTTTTTCCATTTGAGCTCCCCTTAAGTTCGTCACATATTTTGGTTTTCTATATCATTGAGAGAGAGAGACTCGTGAAGTTGAAGCATTAAGGACAACCAAGAACCCATCCCATTGAGGGGACTAGTAAAATTTACTTGTTTCCTTCACTAGGTGTTACATAATACAAAAATTCATTCTTTAATATTGTCTTGTTTGTTGGATACTTGGAATTAATTTTTCATCAGTTCTTATTTATTTTTTTTGTTTAACTACTTTTACTACATAGATCTGGGTTTTTGCAAGATTTTATCTAATTTCCTATTACAGATATAAAGATTTGGACAACTATTTCTGTTGTTAGGGTTATTTTCCACTCATAGCTAAAGTAGGATCTTTTCGTACACTTGCGATAATATTTTACACTAACAAATGGCAACTCCACTGTTGTGATTCAGATTGCTATGTGACCAACAACTTAAACAACAAGGGTTTTTATTCACCAGTTTTTAGTCTCTTTATGTTGTTTTTATTTTTTTCCCTAATTCAGTCAAAATTATAAATTCTAGATGTTTTTTGTATGTAACAAGTACTGGTCACGCTAGAGACAGAAATTTTTTGCGGCCTGTCACCCAAGAACCAAGGAGAAGAAAATCGCAGTTGTAACCCGAATAGTGAGATTTCCCCCTGAAATCTCATTTATATGCTCAAAAATTTTGAGATCACCTATTTATAGGTCAATAACTATGATCTGGAATCTTTTTTTGAGTTTTTTCTGAAATTTTCAGGTTTTTCTGAGAGCATTGTTTTGGGTTGTCTGTATGGTTACCCCCAGGGGGGACCAGTTCCTCCAACACCTATCCCCCTCCAGGAAACTTGTATCCCACTCACAACACACCTTATGCATTTTTCCAACTGCATCAGTCGATGCCAGGGCCAATTTTTGCTCAACTTGTTTACCTAAGTGTTGCCCCATCTTCTTTCTATCTTTATGCACAACCCAACGCTCCAGCCCCTCTAGCATTAGTTCCCTTGCCTCTCGTGCCTTCTCAAACTCTTCCATAGTAGCCACCACCTCCTCAAGTTTAGGTGTATTCTCAATAGAGCACGATTAATCCCCCAAATTCCAAGAAAAATAATAAGGGGAAAGACAACTAGAACCAATAAGCGTAAAGTAACTAGGGTCGCCAAGGTAATCAACCAAACACACCTCAAATGAACCAGCCTAACACCGAAAAATAGGAAAAGGGTGATCAACCCAAGCAGAACAAGACCCTTCATGCGAACAAACCTTGTTCATGTTGTGGTGTACATATAAATTATACTCATTATTGTCACCTTTTACCCCAGATGTGCTAGCTGTGGCAATCCCAAGCAACGTCTAAAGGGCATCAACCTACCACATCGCTTCCTCTAAAAATTGCGCCGAATAAATCGAATGTGTTCACTAATCCTTTCCTTCAACAAGGATATGTCGTTGCCTAACCACCTTAAGGTCAAGCCATCCATCAACCTTAGTAGTCTGGTACCCTGGATTACTAGATTCTCAGGATGAACCCTGACAAGGTCAATATCGTTGATGTCAACCTTCAAACCCAGTTGCACCAGTATGACAAGCAACCGACTACGTATGAAACAAAGTCTCAAACCAAAGTATCCATAGAGTCCATTTCGACACCAAATTTTCCCTTCCAGATCCCTCAGCCTAAGGTAGAGGTCATTTCCAAGATCCCCAAAGGGTCATTATGCTGAAATGTTGCTTCTACCAAAGATGCCCACACCTACAGCATAGTAGATGACTTGGCACAATCTCCTGTAACCATTTCAATGTTGGAAGTCCTCTAGACATGCCCATCAAAAATAAAATCTCTAATATCTACTCTGGGTATTGTGGATCCTTCAAATGATCATTTGATCATATTTGACGTTGACAATTCAGAACATCCCCCTTTACTCTCATTTGTTTCCTTCCAAATACCAATCAATATATGTAATGCTCATGTCCAGTGATGTATCATCGACGAGGGCACATCCACCTGTGAGATATTTGCCTATGTTTGGAAGAAAATCGTGTCCCCTGATATGCCACCATCCACCATCACTTTGCATGCTTGGGACAACCACCCTTGCCAGCCCCTTGGCATGCTCCGCAATTGTCTAGTTACACTTGTGAGAAAGACTGTTTGTATTGACATAGAAGTCATTGATGCCCCATTGGATTATAATATCCTCTTGGGTCATAGCTACACCTATACGATGTCATTTGTCACATCAATGGTTCACTGTAAGATGTGCTTCCCCCACAATGGAAATATCGTCACCATCGATTAGTTGGCATATTATGAACCAAAGTCTCAGACCTCCCTTGAGTCCATCATATCTTTGGTTGTAATATTCCCAAATGGGAAAAGAAACAATATAATACATAAAAGTGGAAATATAAGTTTATACCTTCACATCAATATATGAAACCAACATGGATTCATTTTATTATATAGATCAACAACTCATACAACAAGAACCAACAAGCCTACAATAGATAAATCCCCTCAAGAATGAGGTGCTCCTAATACATAGAATGTCAGAAAGCTGCTACAACGTAGTCATGATGAGCACATCTACTACATATGGATACAAAAAATAGAAAATGGTTGATATATTCCTCAAGAGATAATATACATGAAGATCAATTCTCTATAACAACTTCCCACAAGAACCCAAGAGGGTTTTCAGAAAATACACCAAAATACAAGAAATGAACCAAATCCCTAGGGCTGAAGATTCACTGCAAATAAATAACTATAAATATGTGGCTGATATGATATAGAAAATAATGAATCCTTCCTCCAATAGAATCTCCATATTAAAGGTTGATCCATTCATTGGAAAACCTTCTCCCCAAATGGTGTACTGAAACCACCCCTGCAACTCCTCCCTAAAATAACGTAGTCCAAGACTGAAACTGCATTGTAGGGACAAATAATAATGTGGCTTGGTGCCAAATGCTACAATAAGACTCAAGGGCCTACTTTACTAGCCTCCCAATGGAAGGAAACCTTTCTCCACTGAAATATAGCTCAGAAATCACCCAAATGAATTCTCCACTGCTACATCCTGCAACACAACACGACCCTTTACCGAAATTGCATTGTAGTAGAAATATGGAGCTTGTCTTGATGCCAGAATGTGGAAATATAATGCATATACTTCTCCTGAGTGGGCACTTTATTTCCCCCGAGGATGAAGGTGGGATTCCTTCTCAAGAGCACCCTATGCTAAAAAACACTGCAGTCCTAGCTAAACAATTGAAGAGAGAAAAAATTCATACATACCATATCAAAATAATAATCAACAACATACCAATAATGGCTGCCATCCCCTTACTTATATGCTTGGTGATATTCCTCACCTTGGGCCCCACTCATTAAAGTCACTACTTCCATGCATGGAGTCTCCCTCTAAAACTGCATTGTCCCTTAATGAATGCCACTCCTTCCATACCAGCACTATTGATTTGGTCAAGGTTGACCCAGTCTACATGCTCCAGCCCATTTTCACACATAAGGGTGCTTTATCAAGCCACTAAAATGATCTCCATTCATGTTAGCAGTGATTTTATTCCTACTAAGGAGATTTATGGGTCTCCATACCCTCTTATTCATCAAACTAAAAATAAAAAACAAAAAATTAATATTACAACTAGCTTATAGCTAATTGGGAATATTACATCGGTGGCCAATAAGAAATTAGTCGCTCCTCTCACTAGTGTCTCACATGGAGTCTATAAATATTCCTCATTACTTGGTGCATTCCCTAATCCACCTCCTCCCATTTTCGAGCCTAGATTATTGAGTGTTTGCATGTTGCAAGCATCTCAGGCTTGCCTAAAGCATCCCGATAAGACTAACCAACAACCAACACCTTCTCTACCTCCTGTTGTTCACTCAACACAACCATCAGGACCATCTCCTCAAGGACCTTCCCTTTCTACTGGTGTCTCTCCCAATATTTTTCAACTAGGAATAGTTCCCCCAAGCCTTAACCATTTGGGAGCCGTTCTTCTAAGCCAACACCCTTCAGGTCAGATATCGTTTTTAGCTGCCCCATCTGGAGTCGTTTATGTGCCTTTTATGGCTATGTTGAGTTACCCAATTTTACCCTGGGGATCCCAGTCTGGTACATTGATCCCCCAATAAACACTCCACCTCGTCAACTTAAACCATATGCCGCTTTGACCTCAGTTCAACCGATCTCCATGACCCCTCCCTTTGCTTCAGTTCTAGAGACACCTCAACAATAATCTACTCCTGTTGTGAAATAATTCAGTGAGGGGGGAAAAACCAAAAAGAAGTAACCTAAGGAGAAGGCTCCCCAAACAACTCCAACTCCACCTAAGCCTCCAAAGCCAACACCTCCATGCACTTTGTGTGATGTTGTTGGGAATGCAACCAATAACTATCCTGAACTTCCTCATCTCAAACCTGTGGTCAATTTTTTTTTTCCTGAATATGAAATCCTAGAGGTTCATGTTACCTTACCTGATTCAGCCAAGAAACTCAAATCAGTGCGCACGAATCATCCTTGTTATTTTTACAATCATTACGACCACTATTTGTTGAAATTTTCAACAAGAAACAATGAAATTGGCATCCAGAAACAACATCCAGAAAAGGCACCCAGAAATGGCTACCATGCGAGGATTTTGATTTAATTATTCCTTAATTAAATTGAAAGAAATATGTGTCAAATTTATTTATCCCTATAATAAATTGGACAATAAATTGTAATGTTATCTCATAATCACTTGTAATAGTTAACTGAGTGTGATAGACTTAATTAGATCATGAAATTTGATTTGAGGGTGGCTTGTGAGGCATGTAGAGTGATTCTGTTTGTTTTAGATTTTAAGTTGCAGTTAGTGTATTAGTTTAATGCATGAGAAATCAGTTAACTCAATTAAGTGAGTTCAATTCAGTGTAACTAGTTGTACCTGATTGTTGCACTAGTGAGAGGTCAAGTGAAGTAAATCATATTTAATTCACTTGCAGTGATTTTTCAAGTGACTGATGATTTATTATTAAAAGCTGCATGCATGTCAGGTCTGATGAAGACCCAATTGAGACAGGGGTTAAAGGGATGTTATCTATCAGTTGTATTATTAGTAAATTGCTGGCGCGCAATTAGAAAACCATATGATTTCCCATGATGTATTGCACATTTTTGGAAGGTTGAATTTCCTAATTAATAGGGATAAATTTTTCTTAGTAGTGCGCAAGAAATGCAAGCTAAGCAGAGGCAATAAATTGGCTAAGTCTTGTTCAATTTTGTTCAGATCAGTGTGAGACAATTGGTAGAGTGTATGAGGTTGTGGTGAGCATGCATGCATTATTGTTTCATGATTCCTTGGTTCAATATACAATAGAGATAGAGGGGTTTTGAGCAATTGCTTTCCCCATAAAAATATATTGTGTTGTGGATTGATTTTCTTTCTCTTACTTGGTGTGATTGTGCGATCATGTTTAATTTCTGCAAATTAATTGTAGAAGGATTCAGTATATTTCTCTAGTATATTGCATGATCATATTGAATCCATTAGTATACATATTGTTTGTATAATTTCTACACTATTCCCATCATTGTCCCCGTCTCGAAGACTTTCCCGATACCCTTCAGGAAATTCACAAAATAGAGGCCGCTCGTAGTGGATCCTCCACTACTCTACTTGTAAGTTATACTTCACCAGAGCTGAAGGACTATTTTTCACCCATTGTGATACTTCCCCCCAATGTTGAGATGATGGACTCTTCGATCGTTATTATGTATATGTCATCATCCATGAGATCCATGGAGGAAGACCCCTCTGGGGCTTCCCATTTGTTACACTAAAATTTGTCACCATGACATTTAGCTGTTCATATGGGTATATCGACACCTATATCATGCTCTATTAGAAGTATACAACCCTAAAGTTCCTAAGCCAAGCTCTGAATTTGGAGAAAATCTTGTAAAAATCATAAAAATATTGGTACCGCACTTTTCTTTAGCTTTACCTGCAGCACCACATCCTTTTGCTCCAAAAACTGCGGTACCTACTGCACGTTTTGTTCATTAAAACTGTGGATCCCCATAAAAGGTAAAATGAGCGAGAAAGTAAATTCTAGAAGCCCAGCTGGTCGAATATTCTCCTAGCTGGAAGCTTCTAGAATGCGTTATTCAGTCGAAACCTTACTCCCTCCATTATCATGAAAATTCATTCCTTCATAAAAGGAGCCTATTCCTTGGATTTTGGAACTTAATCCCTTGATAAGGGGACTCTATCCCTTCCATTTTGGAGCTGTAACCACTTTCCTTCTCCTATAAATTGAAGCTTTGGTTCAATCTCAAGGGTAGATGCTGATATATGTAAAAAATTCTCTATAAATTTTGTACACACTTAGTACTTTCTTTGTACTTGGTAGCTACGATAGAGAAGGGAATTGATAAAGAAACATACGTTTTTTGCTAGCTGCAAGAATTATTACATAATCGTAGTTAGGCTGGTTCAAAGAGTGGAAGGGCTTGTCAGACCAAAGGAAAATGCTTGTTCCGGACCCTAGAAGGACCTGTATGACATCAAGGTGAACGTGGTTGTAAGATTCCTTCTTTTATTTAAAGATAATACAATTGGATCCCGTTTTCTCAATAAGTTGTTTATGTGTTTACTTGAATGACTTATTTCTTAAATTCCTTGATCATTAAGATAGATTTGTAATTTTTGAATTATTATATGTTGCAGGTGCTTTTGATTCTGTTCCATGTCTTTGTTTGCAGAAGTGACTTCTTCGAGTGATGGGAAAGAAGAAATCAACTAGCATTGGATCATAGGTAGGTCCTTTCTTCATCATAGAAAATTCTAAATTACATATAATCTAGAGAAAGTAGTTTACATTTGTCCTGTTTGTTTCTAGCTATCCTTGTGATACTAGGGATATCTTTCTTGTCTGCAAGAGCAATCCACCTAACACCATTCAGTTTCTTTTGAACCTCCCTCATCGAACACCCTGGTCTCAACATCGGTAGTGTTTCATCTGCTATCTCTTCATCTACCCTTCGTAGCGATGCGTATGTGAACAATATTTATCATGAAGATGCATCAGGTAGCTCTGGCGCATCAAGTCATCTATCTTCTGCCAGTCTTCCCATATTCCCACTATGAGGATAGTTCTTTTACTGTGTTAACCTCGTTAAAAAATAAAACAAGTTTATGAGGAGAGTTCCGTTTACTGTGTCAACCTCATTAAAAAATGAAACATGTCTAAGAGGAAAGTTATTTTCCTGTGTCAACCTCATTAAAAAATGAATCAGTAGGTTATGTACGTAGATTGTAGAGAGTATATATGAGGACAATTCTTTTACTATGTCAACCTCGTTAAAAAATGAAACAGACCCATGAGGACAGTTCTTTTCCTGTGTCAACCTCATTAAAAAATGAATCAGTAGGTTATGTAGGTAGATTGTAGAGATATTAGATTGATAGATTACAAGAGGATGGTTCTTTTCCCGTGTCAACCTCGTTAAAAAATGAAACAGATACCAAGAGGAATATTCCTTTTACTATGTCAACCTCGTTAAAAAATGAATCAGTGGGTAATAAGGAGATTTCCTTTTACTTTTTCAACCTCATTAAAAAATGAAAGCAGTCCCTGATGAGCATAGTTCTTTTCCTGTGTCAAGCTCATTAAAAAATGAAACAAATCCTCTCCTAGTCAAAGTCGAGTCTTTCATCTGATCTCGTAAATGAACCTTCATTCCATCCAGCATATTAGTAACCAGTAGTCTATTTAGTTGAATGAAATGAAGCTTGGGGGGCATGCGCTCTAGAAATTTATGCTTAGGGGCGATGTGTATGTGAACAATATTTATCATGAAGATGCATCAGGTAGCTCCGGCGCATCAAGTCGTCTATCTTCTGCTAGTCTTCCCATATTCCATTCCGATGAAGACAGTATGGAAGCCGTGACCATGCCTGATTTTCCTTGGGATGATATGCACCATCATGCATATTTCCTTCCGTAGCATACCCATGACCAATATTCCATGGAGTCCAAATAATTCATTCATGGTTAATTCGATTGATTTAGAAATCCCATTCCTATGCCAGATGCTTTCGAAGAAGGAAACATGGCCAATATCTCTCATACCATTCAAATAAAATTTTCGATAAACCATGGGTCGAAGAAAACACTACCTTGGGGGAACACTGCACCCCGGAAAAAATTGAGGTTTACACCAAGCTATTCATGGAATTCCATAATGTTTTTGCCTAGTCTTATTATAAGATTCTTGGACTTGATCCCGCGATTGTTGAACACCATATCGACACATGGCTTGATGCCATTATTTTCCATCAAATGTTGAGACCCATAAATAATTATAGATGAGAGGTTATCAAAGCTGAAATCGATAAGCTCAAGCAGGTTGTTTTTATCTATCCCATTGAATATACCACATGGGTTTCCAACCTGGTTCTTGTTCTCAAGAAACAAGCCACCATTCATGTCTGCACTGAATTTCATGACCTGAAAAAATCTTGTCCCAAAGAAAACTTCCCCACACTGTTTATTGACCAAACCATGGATGAGTGTGTGAGGCATGAGGTTCTATCCTTTATGGATGGATTCTCCAGATACAACCAGATAACTATCTTCCATGATGATAAGTTGAAAACTTTGTTCATTAGTCCATGGGGAAATTTTTATTATAGGGTAATACCTTTTAGTTTAAAGAATGCCAGAGGCAACTTCTAGTGGGCCATGTATTACTGCTTCTATGAATTGGCTCATATTATCCTTTCTTACCTTGATGACCTCACTGCTCATTCTAGGCTTCAGGCACAACACATTCATGATTTGAATCCCATTTTTCTCCGAGGTCGCAAGTATAATATCTGACTTAACCCATTGAAGTGTGTCTTTTGCGTTCCTACCAACCATCTCTTGGGCTTCATTATGTCCAAATATGGTATAAATACCGATCCCCTCAAAGTTCAAGTCACTCTTGAACTCCCTATTCCTCATAACTTGCACTAGTTACAAAGCCTTCAAGGAAAATCAAACTTCCTTCATCGGTTTGTACCTGACTATGCCACCACTGCGCATGGGTTTATTAGACTCCTTATATCTAACATTCCATTTGTTTGGGATGATTATGTTCAAAAATATTTTGATGCCATGAAACATTCTCTCACTTCCTCTCCCTTGATTAGTCCACCTATGTAATATTCCCAATCTTTCATAAGATGATTGGAATATTAGAGTTCTAACTTTTCTTAATTAATTAAGTAAATAAGAGGGTGGAGGAACCCATAAACCCCATAGATGAATAAAATCCACTTTTGATGTGTGAATAAGGATAATTTAGATCTACATCTACATTATGGAGTAGTTGAGAAGCTTCTTAAATGTGGATATCATGAATATTTAACGTAAAATCATGAGGATCTTGGAGGGGGTCAACTAAGATCATAGTACATTAAAAGTAATATCATAAAGCACTTATGATGATATAGTGGAGGAAGTGGTTTGTATAATGCACACATGATGGAGAGAGTGGAATTAAATGCAGAAAATGATGGAGATCATGGAGAGACAACATAATCTTCATGGAGGCTAGTGGCCACATGTACAACGCAGTTATCAAGTGGGCCAGGGCTATGGAATGCTCAAAATCTATATAGTGAAGACAAAGGCACAATAGAAGGAAATATTTGTATTATTATATTTTTGATATGTATAGATCTATATTTTTCTTGTGAAATTTCTATGCACGCTTATGTTGTTTAGCTAAGTCTGCAGTGTTGTTTAGCACATGGGTGTTTCTGAGCGGAAATCCCAGCCTTACCCAAGGGGGGCTTCGAGTGCCTACTATGGGAAGGTTTCTATTGATATATATTCATCATAAATCATTGGTTCCATATTAATCCACACTCATATGCACTTCCAGCGACAGAAATAATGAAATTCATATTCAAGGTTTTGAGAGGTGGTGGTTGTTTCTAGCACTTTAGCTAGGAAACAAGTGGAGGATTCATCCTTTCACCTTGTGCTTCAATATCAGCCTTCTAGGAGCTATATATTCATATCATACATTTAGGCCAGCATTTCACACCTCCATGTAGCAGTAATCCCCTCAAGGATTGCACAGTCCAGTTTTATAGATCTGAAGGAGGAAGGAATTTTCCAGTATTTCAGCTGGAAATCCTGTGAGGGACCATCTCCTCACTTTGTATTGACTAATTCCATCATTTATGAGATAAATTTCAGCATTCAGTAGAAGGCTAGAGATCCTCCCTCCTTGACAACATAGTTTTTGTCAGCAGTTGTGTAGCAACAGCTACAATCAGTGGAGAAGGTTGGAGGATCTAGAGTTTAAGCTTTCAACTTGAGAATCTAGTGAAGGGATCAACCCTTCTTGCATAGATCTGGTTGTATATCACATTGCAGCCATCTTTGATAATATTATGTAGTAGATCTACATACCCAACAGTTCTATAGTGAATCCCTAAGAGGTTGATTTTCTTATATTCCTTTCAAGTTTATCTTGGGTATCCATCATAGATCCCAGATCTCAATTTTCAGCACCATCGGAGCTCCGAAACTGCTAGATATACATTTCTATATTTTCCAGCAGTTGTTGCTCCAACATTTCCAGCAGGGGTAGCGTAATATTTTTGTTCTAGAATTCCATCAGTTACGCAGTCCCTCTTGTGGGATTACCTTAGGGTCATTCTATCCTTGTTCTTTGGCTTGAGTGTCTCATATTTTGAGCATTATTGTACTATTTATCCACCTCCTTGTTAATAAAATGGCTCAGATATTATGTACGTTTTAATGGTGTATTTAGATTAAATGTTTAATTTTCTACAGTTTCATCTATTGTGTTTTAGTATTACTACATTCTCCCTTTTGGGATATTACAGTGTTATCAAAGTATGATCTTTGGCTCAACTTGTGGCAATTTCATCTTTAACATCAAAGAAGATATAGATAGTACAGATCTAAAATGTCGGAGGGTTTAAGTTTTTCCACTCTTCTCTTTAGATCCATGCAATATCTCTCCAAAGATATCAATCAAATGAAGAGAGAAAGGCAAAAGGAGGATCCAAGAAGAATATTTGATGAGGAAGGTCCCATAACTTCCTATTAGCAGAAAAAGCAATCGGAGAAGCAAAGAGATTCACATTATTCTACTAGATCCACTTCCTTTGAGAAGTAAAGGGAATGGTGTTAATATGGAGGAGAATTGGGGTATGAGACCCTAAGTAAATATTTGTCTGAGTACAAGTCACATCCTAGAGCATTGAAGGAGAATCTCTCTCTCCAATAGTTTTTGCAACTCAAAGAAGAGAGGAGATTCCGAAGCAGCAATAGAAGAAAGATGCATAGATTCTACTTGCCTACATTTGATGGATATTCCACAAGAAAATTGAGGGCTTGGAGGGAAGATTTGGATACATTATTTCTATAATATCCAATAGTAGAAAGAGAGGCCGTGGATATTGCAGTGTTGCACCTAGAAGGTGAAACAAGAGATTGGTGGTTCAGTCACTTATCACATATGAAAGTGTCTGCTTATGCATATTTTATTCTAAGAATGAAGAAGAAGTTTGGTAGAAAGAAACCAGAGACATATCACATAGAGACATCTCTCATCATTGAGGAGATAGTAAATGAAGAGCCTAAGGAAGATGTCCTCATTATCACTAAGGAGGAGGAGCCTCTACCACCAGCAGCTGCAGATGTACTTTCATAAGGAAGAAGATCACTTGCATATTTGCAAGATGGTCTTAAGCTCTTGAAATTTGGAGCCCCATGCATGATTCATGAGATGCATGAAGAGGAGGAGGCATATACTAGCGTTTGTACAGTAGAATAGTAGCCATCATCAATACCAATAGTTGGATAGACCATTGCACTGGTTTGAGGAACTCTTGTAGATGTGCAAGAAGTTCCTGATATTCATCTTATCCAAGGTTTGCATATAATTTCATCTCATATTATTTCAATACCTCATATTGAGATTTGTGAGACCATGCCATTAGGGAAAATGCATAACCAAGGATTAGAGCACCTTGCTATTTGGAGCAGCAAATTATCACTGCACAAAGGATCCTTGACTTGATCAAGGAGAAGATGTATTGCTATCCCAGTTTTTCATGGTTGAGCTACACCCAACACTTTGTGTTGAAGTGTGGAATTGCAGAAGAAGGGAGGAGCACAATCCTATTCAGTACAGTGCTAAACTATGAGTTTAGAATTTTATGTGGCCATGAGACAACACATGTATCACCATGCAGATCTATAGTTTTGTCACTTAGTAGTAGTTATGATGAGAGGGCCCCATTATTTGTGGAGCATTCTGGAGGTAGTTTCACTCATGAAGCACTGGAGGGGACATATGATAGAGGGGTATACATCTTATGATGGTTTCCCATTATAAAGATGAAGTTTCTTTGGTGAGAATCTCATAGCTCAAAGAGAAAGATATACCTACAGCATGTATGAGCCTTATGGGTTCTATTGGGCCAATGATGAGAGGATCTCATGCAGAGACCTCAAAGGAGGCACACTTCAACATTTCATAGAGTTAAAAGCTATTTAGTTGGAGGAGATTAGTGTTATACCTTGGAGGGATACCAATATTGATCATGTCATGATTCATCATCCACATTGGGATGAATGGATCTGGATGAGAAGCGGGAGGTTGCCTACCAGCTTCCTGCAGATATATGATACTGGGAAGCAAGAAGCATGACTGTGCTAGTTTCTTTTGGGTGAGTATGGATAATATCCAACATCTTACATTTGCAAGATCCATGCCATACAAATCACTAATGACATGTAGTAGTAGGAGGCATGGATACGGTGGTTATCGATGAGAGAGTTTGGACATCTCATGATATATCTTATGTCCATGTATTTTCTTTTGTTTGGGATATGTATCATGTATTTCAATGTGATTTTCTTTGGGATGTATCTCATGTTCATGTATGTACTTAGGTTTGGGACAAAGCATAAATCTCACATGATGTGGTAGTAGCGAGATTGTTTGTATTGTTCTGATGTGACATACCACATGAGTCAATCAGTATGTTGTTTCTCCATGACTTGCATCATGATGATATAATATGGCAACAAGAATCCTTGTTGATTTGGTTACTATTGGGAGAGTATGGTTTGATTTCACCCTATACATTGCATGATGATGATGGAGGATGGAAACAAGAAGCCTTACTGCATTAGATTATGTTGGGAGATTATGGTCATTGTACTTGGTATGATGATGATGTGATGGAGCAGCAAGGTGCATTGTTGCGGTGGATTATCTTGAGAGAATATGGCCACTACATTTGGTACAATGATGATGTGGTGTGGTAGCAATAGGCATTGCTGTGGTGGCTTCTATTGAGAGATTATGGCTCTCATACTTGGTTTGATGTTGACATGGCATGGCAGCAAGAAGTATTGATGCGGTGGCTTCTTTTGAGAGAGTATGGCTCTCTTGTTTTTTTTCATGAAGATCTAGCATGGAATCAGAAGGCTTTGTTGTGGTGGTTTTTATTGGGATAATATGGTTTGACATTGTACATGTTCACCCATATGTCTCTACTTCTTATTTTTCACTATGTTGATGTTATGTTTGGATCCTACATGGCTAACAGGGCTAATGATGAGAGCATTGATAGATGTAATCTACTCTATGTATCATGGGTTGGAGAGATAGTTCATGAGTTGGGAATTTCCACTTTGTTAAGGAACCACTTCATTTCATGTATGTTGGGGTCCTGTGTTTTGATATATTAGCTTACCAAAAGACAAGGCAACATATAAACTAAACTTTAGAGTTCTAGGATCTAGCCCTCCTAGTCTCAGAGATGGATCACTCAATATATTTATAAAGATGTATCTTGAAAAGCTTAGAAGTTGATTTTAGGCTAGTTATGGGTTTCAAGGTTGTTTTTTTTTGTTTGGTTGGACAAGTATGTTTCATGCGGTATAGATAGAGCATGGGAATCTACAAGCCATTGGACAATGGAGTCATGTGAAGTCCAAATAGTTCTGATTGAGAAGGAAGGGAAACCAAAGGGAAAATTTAGCTTAGTCAAGGATCTGTTGAATAATATAGGTGAGATGGCATGGACATTAAGGACTAAGAGTGAACAACAAACCAAACCCTTTCACAATGGCTTAAAGGATTCGGGGAACGCCCTATTTCCTCTAGTAAACTCATTGCTTTGGACTTAATCAATATAACAATCAAAGAAAAAAGAAATGAAAACTAAACCCTCAGAATGAGTTATAGGATTTGGGGAATGCCCTATTTCCTCCTACAAGTTCACCTTTGAGAGCCTAACCGACAAAGACATACAATTGCACTAAAAGAAGAGGGAACGCCTTAGACATCTAGGACTGCAATTATAGGGGCCTTCAACACAATGATAACAACAAGGAATAGACGGTATGATTGAGACCAAACCTCACTATCAAACTACCAACATTAATAATCAAAGGTAGACTCCAGATACAATATTCAGATGGTAAAGAAAGAGGGAATGCCTAAACAGTCTTTAACACAACCGAATTAACCATTTCTGAAGTAAAATAAGCTGAATGTAAAGAGATCTATTAGACTACCCTGTCACATTTTGTAGCAAAAAATATATAAACAGTGAAAGATAAAAAGGTCAGAGGTGCTTCTAAGATACATTTCTCTGCCTAAACTTTTTACCCTACCGTAGGCAAAGCATGATTGAACAAAGTGGAAACACAGGAAATAACATTGACTATAAGGAGTACTTCACCAAAACTAGGCTCAGGGATCCGATGGTCCTGCCTCCTTCATCAACAGAAAAACACAGATCTTCACACTCTTTCAGAACACCAAAGCTTCTTCAAAGCAGCAATATGTATTACTTTAGAAATCACAAATCCCAACCTTTTACAATGAGACTTCGAAGAGTCTTTATAGGGAAAGTGAGGAAAGTAGGTGTGGATAGTTTTAATGAACATTAGAGATCGGAGAAGGTGTTTTGAATGCTCCATGATGTGTCTTAAATATTTCATTGAATTTTGGACAGGATCCATAACTCTGTAGCTCGTTTGAGGCTATTTTGACATGACGCCAATCACCCGTAGGGTGTTCTTGAGAAGGAAAACATCTGGAGAGGTATTGTATCTTCTCGATGTGAATTAAGTGAAGGATGGGCTATGAGGACTCCCATACTTCCGAATAACTACCTCTGAAAATATTTAGTAACTTCCCTGGTGAAATCATTGTTCTGTCTCTTTTGTACTCAATCCTGTATTAGCTCCGTTCATGCCTCCTTTCGCTGATTGCCCGAAATTTTCATGTACTGATACAGATTTCTCTTATGTGGTGTAATCAATGCACTGTCAGGTCTTTGAGACTTTCTGCCCAAACTAATAACTGTGCTGGGGCTCGATGCAGAATGGAGAATGGGTAGTAGTGATTTTGGTCCTTTCTTCAGTAAAGGACTGTCCTGCTAACATATCTTGTGCACTGTCGTGACCAATTATTTTCGTTCAACCATGCTGATTGTGGATTAAGCCTCTTAATCTTCAACGTTTAGGCTTTTTAAGTCCTTTAACCTTTTTCTGGTACACTTTTCCACTCCTGTGATTGTCTCTGTCTTCCCAAACGTTCTCTCTGCAAAATTTGGCTCTGAACATGGTATTATACGCCACTGAACAACTCTGTCTGTGACTAATGAAATAGAGCACAACCGCAATCTTTTAACACCTGCAAAAACAATAAAATCGTCAAGAAAATCCATGGGGGTGGAGGTAGGATGCTGTGGAGGCCTGGAGGAATGGTGGCGTAACAGAGGCAAACGTTGTGGATGTAACGGAAATGGTGGAGAAATGAAAAAAAATTAAAGTTTTAATATTGGGCATAATGATATAATGTTGATGCAAAACAAAGGTTCGATCCTTTGAATTGAAATACAAGGGAATGCACGTAAAACATATGAAATGAGTTTGGATATGGTGGGACCCGACGATGGAGGAGGGTGATTTAATATGAGCCATTGGATTGCATGAGGCAATCGACGGTGGTGATTGTCTGACAGAGGTTAATAGGGAAATCCGATGGGGGAATTATGGTGGAATAGCGATGAGATCTAGGTCGTTGATCTCAGACCAAATGGATGGACACGATGGAATTGGAAGATCGCAATCGGGGGAGGCAGCGGGTGACACATGTAAGAAGCTTCGATTGGCGATGCGAGATTCAACGCCAACCGTTGGATCGCGAAGGGGATCAACGGCGAAGATTAAATCGGTGGGGATATGGGAGGGGACAACTTAAAAGTTGCGATGCGATTGGAGTGGTGGTGCGACAGAGTGACTGTCGTCTGATCTGGAGGCAGATCGATGGCTCTGATGAAATCAGAGGAGCGGATGGATAGGGGCGACGGGCGCAGTGCGATTAGCGCTGGGATGTTGGATCAAAGTGGGGATCGATGGTCGAGATTTGATCGGAGGGGAATGATGGAGGGAAAATGAGGCAGAGCGCAATTAAATCCCGACCGTTGGATTTTATGTGAGATCGATGGCGGAGATTACATCGGAGGATCGCAAATCACAAAGGGCGGAGGGTGGCACCATTTGAAAATTGTGATTGCGATTAGAGCGAGTTTGTGTGGGTCGTCAGATCTTAATAAGATCAACGGCAGAGAACACTCCCGAGACCCACAGAACAAAAGCATCATCGCATCGAGGTTTTTCTTTGTTTAACACTGGAAAGCGCTTCCATCTGCCTCTCTGATTGCGATAAGCGCCTTACGAGCTAGCACTTGGTCTTAGTGTTGGGTCATGTGGGGAAGTGGTTTTTTGGGGCTGAGCCGAAAGGGGCTTAAGGCCTTAGTGAAGAGATGAGTTTTTAGGCCAAAAACAGGGATTTTTAGGGATTTTCTTGGCTTTCGGTAAAGGGGAAAAGGGTTGTTTAAACTTGTAAAAAGGGATTGTTAGAGGTTCAAAAGGATTTTGAAGGCCTTTCAGGGGGGAAATGGGGGTCTTAAAGAGGAAAAGGAGGCTTTATGAAAATGAGGGGAGATGAGTCAAAATGGGCAGCTTCAGAGGCCTTTGGAAAACAATTTCTTTGATATATCTGGCAGGGTTTTGGGCATGCCCTTGTAGAAACAGCAATGGAGATTAATCCAAAGGGACAAAGAATCATCATAAGACTTAAAAGATGATGGAGTTTTAGGGGAAATAAATCTCTTGAAGGCTTGTAAAAAAACTTAGCCACCATTTGGTATATCGATATTTATGGGTGGCTAACAGTGGCTCCACTTGGGGAGGACAACTTGCCCTTTAGGTTTCTAGAACCTCAGTAATCTTTGGTTTCACAGAATAGTGCCTTTCCATTGCGTAGCAGGTTTTTTTTTTTTGGATCTGATAACCTTTGCAGCAACCTTAAAACTGTCATTTCTTCAAAACAACATTTCTACCTACCCATTCCTACTGTCCTAGCATTTTCTCTTCTTTTGAGTGCACTTGGACTGGAAAACTCTTGTTCAACATTTTATTTTGCAAACAGAAAAACAAACCTATATAATGCTACCCTTATTCCTCCATGAGACCAGATTAAACAGTTGGTCTCATAACTTCTCTACCTAATCTAATGCCTGTCAGGTTTAAATAGTCCAACAGGCTTTCATTCTCTATATTCTAAGACAGAAATTGAAAATACGGTCAAACCAGGATTAGACTGTCTGGTTTGCTGCGGATCCATTTATAGCAACCATCCGAACATGAACTGAAAGTTAGCAAAAATTACAAAATCTAGAAGGCTTGAAATTCTGAAAAGTAAGAGTATCCATCCTTCTTTCTGTGACTCATATTTTGAGCTTGTTAGAGTCACTTTCTTCTTCACTCCAGCTCTGGTTTTGAGTTTGTTAGAGCTGATCTCTTGTTCTTTGTTGGTTCAAGTTTTTAGCATATTAGAACCAGCCCTAATTTTCTTCTTTAGCTCAATTTTTGAGAGAATTGGAGCCATATTTCTGATGCTTCTAGGTTCATATTTTTAGCATGTTTGAACTTTTCTTTTTGGTACGGGGCTATACCTTTCTTTTTTTATTTCTGCCCTCTCTCTTCTTCTTCTTCTTCTTCTTCTTCTTCTTTTCTCAAACAAATGGTATGTATAATGGATGAAAAACTCTGTAGTCTTAAGACTCTTGACAGAAGTAGTGTTTAAGCATCCTGCCATTGACAGGACCTCCAAACACTTCTTCACCATTCATTTCTTGCAAGAAAAATGCATTATGCCCTCTTAAGGAATTGATAATATAGGGCCCTTTCCACAAATTTTCAAACTTACCATGTTTTCCTTTCTCTTCCCTTCTTGAATCCCATTTGAGCACCACGTTCCCGACTTGGAAGTCATTTTCTTTAGTCTTTTTGTCAAAATTCATTTTGATGCTTTCTTGGACTGCTTGAATTCTCTGGTAAACTTCTTCTCTAGTCTATTGCAAGTGGATGGTCTGATTGATCTTTGTCTACATATAATTTTCTTCAATTTGAACCTCCTGCAGGAGTTTCATGACTGGAACACCTAAGGATGTTGGGAAAACAACATACATGCCATAGACCAGCTGATAGGGGGATGTGTTGATGGACTTTTTGGTGGTTAACCTGTCAGCCCACAAAGCATGAACAAGCTTACCATGCCATGATTTTTTATTTTTCTCCATCAAATTTTTCATGATGTTGATCAGGCTCTTGTTAGAAGATTCAGCAAGTCCATTTCCTTGGGGTTAATAGGAAGTAGAGTGGCCCAAGGTGATCCGATATTTATGGAAAAAATCAACCATCTTTTTGGATTTAAAGGCAACAGCATTCTCTGTGATTATTTTCCTAGGACATCCAAATCTGGACAATATGTTGGTCTGAAGGAATTTAATAATGATAAAGTCAGTAGCATTCCTAGTGGGTATGGCCTCTATCCATTTGGTAAAATAATCTGTGGCTGTGAGGATCCATTTATGCTGGGCCGAGGAGGGTGGATGGATTTCCCCTATGAAGTCCAAACCCCACTATTGGAAGGGTGTTTCAACACTAATAGGCCTTAAGGTTAAGGGAGAGAGCTTTCTCCTACCATCGAAAATCTGGCATTTGTGGCAAGACATTACTAGTTTGTGGGTGTCTGGAAAAAGGGTGGGCCAATAATAACCTGATCTGAGGATTTTGTTTGCTGTGGTCTTCCAATTTAAGTGCCCTCCACATTCTCCTTCATGCATTTCATGCATGATTTTTCCTGCATCCTTCTCAAGTAAACATTTTAGTAGTATCTCGACATCATTCTTCCAATATAAAACTCCATCTATCATGCAATATTTTAAAGCCTTCTGTTTCACAAATCTAGCTTTTTTTTTTGACAAAGAAGGAGGAGCATTTAAGTAAATCAGCACATAGATAATATCGGCATACCATCGAGATTTCGTGAGCGTTTCTTTAGTAAATGGTGCTGGGAACTCTTCTATCTCTTCTAAGGCATCAATCATATTCATATCTAGAACCTTGAAATTGGACTCGGCCATGAGTTTTGCTAATCCTTGTCCCTTGATGAGTTTGGTAGGCCTGATTTCTAAGTCATATTCCAGAATAGTGGCAATCCACTTTCCCCTTTTACCATCGGGGTCCTGACATATAATATCTTTGACTACGGTGTGTGGCACAAAGGCAATGATGTGTGAATGTAAGATGTACACCCTGAAATCCTTTAATGCTTTAACCAGTGCCAGGGCTTGCTTTTCAATGATGTTGTATTTGAGTGGGGCATCTCTTAAGGCTTTTCTAAATAAGGATATGGGTTTTTCATGTCCCGAGTTATTCTTCTGCAACAATACTACAACTATTTTCTGTTCTGATCAAAAAGAAAAAATATAGAAGTCTTTGGTGAAATCGGGACTGATGAGGACTGGTGCTTGAGTAAGGGCTTTCTTTACCAGTTCGAATGAATTTTTAGCTTGCATTGTCCATTTGATACCTAATTATTTCCTAAGCATGTTAGTGATGCTTTTAAATAGCTCGGCAAGGTTGGGGATGAATCTCCTCAAAAAATTAATCTTTCCAATGAAAGACTGTAATTCTTTGAGATTCTTGGGGTGACTGATATTCAATATGCCCTCAATTATTTTAGGATCTATTTTGATCCCTTCTTCAGAGATTATATGACCAAGAAACTTTCCTTCCTGGAGGCCAAAGAGTGTATTTTTGGGATTTAAAGACAAGCCAAATCTTCTACATTTCTCAAAAACTTTCCTTAGATGTTCGAAGTGTTCTTCATCAGTTTTGGAGAAAACCGTGATATCATCTAGGTAGATGATTATAAAGTAGCCTATGTCTTCTGAGAAGGCTATGTCCATGGCCCTCTGGAAGGTGGCCCCTGCGTTCATCAAGCCAAATGGAATTTTGACATACATAAATTTTCCCCATGGTGTGGTAAAGGTTGTCTTATTTTGATTGCTTGGGAGGACTAACACTTGGTTATAACCCGAGAACCCATCTAGTAAGGATATTCTTTTTGACCTAGCTACCCTCTGTAGAATGTGGTCCATTTTTGGCAAAGGGTAGTTATCTTTCAAAGAGGCTCTATTAAGAGGTCTGAAGTCTATACACAACCTAATATCCCCTGTCTTCTTCCTGACAGATACCAGATTGGAGACCCATTCCGAGTATCTGACAGGAACAATGATCCCTGCATCATACATCTTCTTAATTTATTTTCCTACTGCAGGCAATAAGACGGGGTTTATCCTCCTTAATTTCTGTTTGAAAGGTTTATGATTTTCCTTGAGGGGGATCTTGTGCTGAATGATGCTAGTGTCGTACGATTTCAAATCTTTATACTCCCATGAAAAGACATCTATAAACTCTTTCAAGAGTGCTATGTATTGCTATTTGATGTGTGCAGGCAGGGTGCTAGATAACTTAATCATTTTAGGCTCGGTTGGGCTGCCTATATTGTGCTCTTCCATATAATTAGTTTCCATGGGTTCTGCCTTTGGTTCTTTAGCCACATCGTTGAAATCAAAGAGCTGTTCTAGCGGCACAAGGCCTTTGGGTATGGTATCACCTTTGCACTCTAGAATTTCAAGGTCCTTTTGGTTTGGGTCATCAGATAAATTTTCTGTGAAAAGACGACCCAGCTGATTTATATTAGTAGGGGAGGGGGGCTCTGTTTCTGGAAATTTTTCCCCATCTGGAATTTTTTTTTTTATGGTTGCAACTTGGTGATGCTGTGGCAAACTCATTCTTTGATTGCAGGAAATCCTCTATATGTTTGTCATTGTTAAAAACCTTCCAATGATCTTCGTTATCCGACATTGTTGGTCTATTCTTTACCCTTATAATGAGTTGTTCCTCAATTCATGGTATCTGGAAGTTACTAGCAGCAACAAAAAGTTTGTTTTCCAGGTGGTTTTGGGCTCTTGGTATGAACACCAATTCATATTTTTCGAAATTTTTCAGGAGGTCTAAAACAGTGTTCCTATATTCCCTGAGCCTGGGGTTTTTGGTTGCGTATTCCCCTTTGATTTTTCTGATGATCAACTCAGAATCTCCTTGTACTGATATATTTTTTTCCTTTAAATCTTTGAGTATATGCAGGCCAAGGAGAAGGGCTTCATACTCTGTGATGTTGTTGGTGCACGAAAATTCTAATTTGCAGGCATGTCCTCTGTTTGAGTTGTGTATCCATACACCAATCCCTACACTATTTATGCTGCAAGAGCCATCAAAACTCATTTTCCAAAGTATTTCTGTTTCATTTTCATTTGTTTTGTGTTGCTCAAGACTGCTGGGGGTTGAGGTATCTAGAGGTTGAGAGGAGGACAAAACTAAATGTTCTGGTAAACTAATGTTTTTCTCGATTTCTTTCTCTATTTGGGTGACCTCATCTTCGTTGTATAAAATGAAGGAATCTAAATCTGAATGGGTGGAGTAAATAGAGGTGTTGTGAGGTTTTTCCTTGCTGCTCACCATGTATTTCATGAGGGTTTCACTATATAATCTTCTGGTTTGTCCAAATACTGGTATGGTGGAATAAGACATATCCATTTTTAGGCTGCCCTGAATCTTAGCTCCCCATGATCTAGATAGAATCATTCCATATTTTGGGGGAATGTCAGCTACTACTACGTCCATTACAAGATTCTTAGCAGGAATTTGGGATAAGTTAACACACAGATCTTTAATTAACCCCAATCATTTGACCTTTCTGGAATCAAAAGAGTACAGGTCTTTACAGGGTCTAGTGATCTCTAAGCTTAGGCTTTCCATTACTGCTTTAGGAATAAGGTTGTGTGATGCTCCTGAATCCAACATGGCATTATGTAAAATTTTGTCATGTATGTTTATACTGACGTAGAAGGGAGGCACATCTCCTTCCTAATATTTTCCCTCAATTTTAGGACCAAACAATAACTCTGGTTTATCGTCTGCTAAGTTCAGAGTAGCAGTATCAACATGTATATTCAGAGCTTTTAGGACCTGGTTTCTGTAAACTTCCTAGGTCACTAATTCAGCCAGAGGTATGTTGATTTTGATCTTTGCAATTTCTCCCTCTAGGCTGAAAGGTACTATTTCCTTTGTTACATTTACATCTGTTTTCTCAGTTACATTCTTTTCAGCAATCTTGACTTGCTGAGTTTTATTAGGACTGTCTACCTAGGCTATTTTAATAGGGCCACTAGCAGAGGTGCTAGGGCAACTTTCTTCAGCATTTGGCTGGCTGTTTTTATCTTTGTTTAAATCTGTCCTATTAGTCAAAACACGGGTTTTTTCTGCTATTTTCTTAGGCTGATTTTCTGTGTTTTTCCTAACAGTTGAGCTAGTGTTATTTTCATTTGGATTATCTATGTTCCATTTGCTTCTTAGATAATAGTGTCTGTGTATTTCCATGACTGCATTTTCAAACCCCAATCTATAATCATCAGACTCCTCATGTATATCTTCTTCTGGTTCTGAAGAGAAGAAACCTTGATCTTCTTCAGTGAGGAAAACATCATCCCCAATGTCTGATCCGATCAGGTTCATATGGTTTTCTCCCAAATTTTCAATCTCCTCTTCCTCTTAATCTACATATTTTTGTTGGAAAGGAGCTCTGATTTGCTGGTCATTATCTCTTTGCCCACCTGGATTGTTTTCTCTCCTAAAATTTTTATTTGTGTTTATATTTTTGGATTTTCTCTGATTGTCTCTTGGTTGTGCTCTTGGCTGTGTTCTCTCAAGTATTCTCATCCTTTTCATCATCTCTTCCAACATATTTTCTGTTTTTGAGCTAGATGTGGACGGTGTAGTGTCATCTTTATAAGTCACCCTCTTTTTCGATCTCAGCCTGGCTCTTTTTTCAATTAAGTTTGCTTCCACACTCACCACTCCCTTCTGCATGTCTTCTAGGGTTGCATAATCTCTTTCCCTCAGCTGATAGGCCATATCAGCGTCGAAACCTTTAGGATATTTCACTAATACCATGCCTTGGGGAGGTTTCATGTGGGGTGGGAGGGCATCATAGATGCTGTTAAACAAGGTGGAGCAAGCGAGGACGCTCTCTCCCTGATTTCTTTAAGGCTCTTATACTCTGCTAGTATTTGGAGAGGGTTGCTTTTGACTTCCCACTTGTTAATGAATGCTTGATGTAATGAGGGAAGATCATGGATGCTATTAGGAGTTAAGCCTTTAAACCACTTCTTTAATTCTCCTCCTAAACTCTGAGCGAATATTCTCATTTTAACGGTCTCATCATCTATTTCCATGTAATCAAATGCATCTCCCATTTCATCTACATGTTGTTGAGCTGTGGTAGATCCCTTTCCAGTGAAATGGGGAATCTTAGATTAATAGTCATTTGGTAAGGGAACCAAAGGTTGTGGTAGCGCTAGTGGGGCATACCAGGTTGCCATGGCAGTGTTTTGTGGAGGTAAAGGATTAGCTTGAGCAATAGGTATATGGATGACATAACTGCTTGGTCCAGTAACAAAACTTTGAGCGGATTTCGGGTGAGTGAGACCCAAGTTATGAACAAAGTGAATATCAGGAGGTGTCGATGGCGGAGTTTCTATGTCACTAATATGTTGAGCACTATGTGGTAGTGAGCTTGGAGGCTCAAAGTCTGTCTGCTCTGTACCATTGAATGACTTAGTCCTAGGTAAATTACTGGGTAAGACTGAATAAGCTTGAGTATCTGATAGGGTTGCAAGGTTTTCAGGCACTGAGTTAGTTCTATAAATGGGTCTGACAATATTTGGATCCTTAGACATGAGGGACTTCCGAAGAATGCTCTCTGGATTGTCAATTATTTTGGGAGGATTTGGATCGGGATAGGCTCTGGTATGGATTTTTATCGAAGCTAGTATGTTAGGTCTTAGATCCAATAGAGGGGAAAGCTAGCCAGATATGACAATCCTTAAGAGGCAAACTATCTTTAAACAAAGAAACCTAATCCTCAGAATTTCCTTAAGTATGGATGGTATGGTGACAAGATTGGTCTCCCAGTGGAGTCTTTTGGTCCTTTAGGAACTGTGGAGTCGCCAGGCGGAAAATATTTAGCCTTTCTGAAGGTAAACTGTATTATGGTTCCACCAACATGTTTATTATGAAGCCAATCTGAATTTTTTTTTGGTTTTTCCGAGTTGATGTGGTTATTTAAGGACTTACTGAGTCTAAAAGAGTTTTCTAGACTATCATATACTCAATAGGTCCCACCGTGATCACCATTATGTTGGGGTCCTGTGTTTTGATAGATTGGCTTACCAAAATACAAGGAAACATACAAACCGAACTTTAGAGTTCTAGGATCTAGCCCTCCTAGTCTCAGAGAGGGATCTCTCAATATATTTATAAAGATGTATCTTGAAAAGCTTAGAAGTTGATTTTAGGCTATTTATGGGTTTCAAGGTTGTTTGTTTTTGTTTGGTTGGAAAATTATGTTTCATGCGGTATAGATAGAGCATGGGAATCTATAAGCCATTGGGAAATGGAGTCATGTGAAGTCCAAATAGTTCTGACTGAGAAGGAAGGGAAACCAAAGGGAAAATCTAACTTAGTCAAGGATCTGTTGAATAATATAGGTGAGATTGCATGGACATTAAGGACTAAGAGTGAACAACAAACCAAACCCTTTCACAATGGCTTAAAGGATTCGGGGAACGCCCTATTTCCTCCAGTAAACTCACTACTTTGGACTTAATAAATATAACACTCAAAGAAAAGAGAAATGCAGACTAAACCCTCAGAATGAGTTATAGAATTTTGGGAACACCCTATTTCCTCCTACAAGTTCACCTTTGAGAGCCTAACCGACAAAGAAATACAATTGCACTCAAAGAAGAGGGAACGCCTTGGACATCTAGGACTGCAATTATAGGGGCCTTCAACACAATGATAACAACAAGGAACAGAGGGTATGATTGAGACCAAACCTCACTATCAAACTGCCAGCATTAATAATCAAAGGTAGACTCCAGATACAATATTCAGTTGGTAAAGAAAGAGGGAACGCCTAAACAGTCTTTAACACAACCTAATGAACCATTTCTGAAGTAAAATAAGCTGAATGTAAAGAGAGCTATTAGACTACCCTGTCACATTCAGTAGCAAAAAATATATAAACAGTGAAAGATAAACAGGTCAGAGGTGCTTCTAAGATACATTTCTCTACCTAAAATTTTTACCCTACCGTAGGAAAAACATGATTGAACAAAGTGGAAACACATGAAATAACATTGACTATAAGAAGTACTTCACCAAAACCAGGCTCAGGGATCCGATGGTCCTGCCTCCTTCATCAACAGAAAAAAACAGATCTTCACACTCTTTCAGAACACCAAAGCTTCTTCAAAGCAGCAATATGTATTACTTTAGAAATCACAAATGCCAACCTTTTACAATGAGACTTCGAAGAGTCTTTATAGGGAAAGTGAGGAAAGTAGGTGTGGATAGTTTTAATGAACATCGGAGATCAGAGAAGGTGTTTTGAATGCTCCATGCTATTTCTTAAATATTTCATTGAATTCTGGATAGGATCTATAACTCTGTAGCTCGTTTGAGGCTATTTTGACATGACGGCAATCACCCGCAGGGTGTTCTTGAGAAGGAAAACATATGGAGAGGTATTGTATCTTCTCGATGTGAATTAAGTGAAGGATGGGCTATGAGGACTCCCATACTTCCGAATAACTGCCTCTGACAATCTGTAGTAACTTCCCTAGTGAAATCGTTGTTCTGTCTCTTTTGTACTCAATCCTGTATTAGCTCTGTTCATGCCTCGTTTCGCTGATTCCCCAAAATGTTCGTGTACTGATGCAGATTTCTCTTATGTGGTGTAATAAATGCACTGTCAAGTCTTCAAGACTTTCTTCCCAAACTAATAACGGTGCTGGGGCTCGATGCAGAATGGAGAATGGGCAGTAGTGATTTTGGTCCTTCCTTCAGTAAAGGACTGTCCTGCTGACATATATTGTGCACTGCCGTGACCAATGATTTGCGTTCAACCATGTTGACTATGGATTAAGCCTCTTAATATTCAACGTTTAGGATTTTTAAGTCCTTTAACCTTTTTATGATACAATTTTCCGCTCCTGTGATTGTCTCTGTCTTCCCAGATGTTCTCTCTGCAAAATTTGGCTCTGAACATGGTATTCTACGCCACTGAACAACTCTGTCTGTGACTAATGAAACAGAGCGCAGCCAAAATATTTTCACACCTGCAAAACTAATAAACTCGTCAAGAAAATCCATGGGGGTGGAGGTAGGATGTTGTGGAGGCCTGGAGGAATGGTGGCGTAACAGGGGAAAATGCTATGGATGTAATGGAAACGGTGGAGAAATGAAAAAACATTAAAGTTTTAATATTGGGCTTAATGATATAATGTTGATGCAAAACAAAAGTTCGATCCTTTGAATTGAAATACAAGGGAATGCATGTAAAACATATGAAATGAGTTTGGATATGGTGGGACTCGGCGATGGCGGAGGGTGACTTAATATGAGCCGTTGGATCGCATGAGGCAATCAACGGTGGTGATTGTCTGACAGAGGTTAATAGGGAAACCCAATGGGGGAATTATGGTGGAATAGCAATGAGATCTAGGCTGTTGATCTCGTACCAAACAGACGGACACGATGGAATTGGAAGATCGTAATCAGGGGAGGCAGCAGGTGACACATTTAAGAAGCTCTGATTGGCGATGCGTGATTCAACGCCAACCGTTGGATTGCGAAGGGGATCAACGGCGGAGATTAAATCGGCGGGGAGACGGGTGGGGAAAACTTAAAAGTTGTGATGCGATTGGAGCGGTGGTGCGACGGAGCGACTGTCGTCCGATCTGGAGGCAGATTGATGGCTCTGGTGAAATCAGAGGAGCGGATGGATAGGGGTGACGGGCGTGGTGCAGTTAACGTTGGGCCTTTGGATCAAAGCGGGGATCGACGGTAAGGATTTGATCGGAGGGGAATGATGAAGGGAAAATGACGTGGAGCACCATTAAATCCTGACCGTTGGATTTTATGTGAGATCGACGACGGAGATTGCGTCGGAGGATCGCAAATCGCAAAGGGCAGAGGGTGGCACCGTTTGAAAATTTTGATTGCCATTAGAGCGAGTTTTCACGGGCCGTCAGATCTTAATAAGATCAACGACATAGAACACTCCCGAGACCCACAGAACAAAAGCATCATCGCATCGGGGTTTTTCTTTGTTTAACACTGGAAAGCGCTTTCGCTCGCCTCTCCGATTACAGTAAGCGCCTTACGAGCTAGCGCTTGGTCTTAGCGCTGGGTCATGTGGGGAAGTGGTTTTTTGGGGCTGGGCCGAAAGGGGCTTAAGGCCTTAGTGCAGAGATGAGTTTTTAGGCCAAAAACAGGGATTTTTAGGTATTCTCTTGGTTTTCGGTAAAGGGGAAAAGGGTTGTTTAAACCTATAAAAAGGGATTGTTAGAGGTTCAAAAGGATTTTGAAGGCCTTTTAGGGGGGGAAATGTGGGTCTTAAAGAGGAAAATGAGGCTTTATGAAAATGAGGGGAGATGAGTCAAAATGGGCAGCTTCAGAGGCCTTTGGAAAACAATTTCTATGATAGATCTGGTTGGGTTTTGGGCATGCCCTTGTAGAAACAGCAATGGAGATTAATCCAAAGGGACAAAGAATCATCATAAGAATTCAAAGATGATGGATTTTTAGGGGAAATAAATCTGTTGAAGGATTGTAAACAAACTTAGCCACCATTTGGTATATCAGAATTTATGGGTGGCTAACAATGTATAGAGGAGATCTTTGGACATCATATAGTTTCCACTTGTAGATTCATTGATGAGGAAGGGTATCTAAATTTTTAGTAGGAGGCCATTCTAGACATTATAGAGAGGCAACTTTGGAGCTAAGCATGCATTATACATTGTAGCAGATGGGGAGGCCTTCCATATGAGGATGCCATTTGAAGGGAGGATGTTTGATGTAGCATCTAATTTTGCAGTTGCTTGAGGACAAGCAACATTTTGGCGGGGAGGACTGTAATATTCCCAATTTTTCATAAGATAATTGGAATATTAGAGTTCTTAATTTTCTTAAATAATTAAGTAAATAAGAGGGTGGAGGGACCCATAAACCCCATAGATGAATAAAATCAAATTTTTATGTGCGAATGTGGATAATTTAGATCTATATCTACATTATGGAGTAGTGGGGAAACTTCTTAAATGTAGAAGGAGTGGAGATCATGATCTTTAATGTAAAATCATGAGGATATTGGAGGAGGTCAACTAAGATAATAGTGCATTCAAAGTAAGATCATAAAGCACTTATGATGAGATAGTGGAGGAAGTGGTGCATATAATGCACACATGATGGAGAGAGTGGAATTAAATGCAGAACATGATGGAGATCATGGAGAGACAATGCAGCCTTCATGGAGGCTAGTGGCCACATGCACATCGCAGTTATGAGGTGGTCCAGGGCTATGGAAGCCTCACAATATATATAATGAAGATGAAGGCACAATAGAAGGTAGGTTTTGTATTACTATATTTTTGATATATTTAGATCTAGATTTGTCATGTGAAATTTCTATGCACACTTATGTTGTTTAGCTAAGTGTGCAGTGTTGTTTAGCACACGGTTGTTTCCGAGGAGAAATCCCAACCTTACCCATGAGGGACTTCGAGTGCCTAGTATGGAAAGGTTTCTATTGAGCTCTATTCATCATCAGGAATTGGTGCCATATTCAGCCACACCCTTATGAACTTACAACTACATGAATAACACAATTCCTGTTAAAGGGTTTGAGAGGTGGTGGTTGTTTCTAACACTTCAGCTAGGAAACCGGTGGAGGATTCATAATTTCACCTTTTTCTTCAATATCATCCTTACAGGATTTGTATATTCATATCAGGAATTCAGGCCAGCATTTCACACCTCCATGCAACAATAGTCCCCTCAAGGATTGCACAGTCCAGTCTTGTAGATCTGAAGGAGGAAGGAAGTTTCCACTATTTCATCTAGAAATCCTATGAGGTACCATCTCCTCACTTTATATTCATTGTTTCCATAATTTATGAGCTACATTGCATCATTCAGTAGTAGGCTAGAGAGACTCCCTCCTTGACAATGTAGTTTTTGTTAGCAGTTGTGTAGCAGTAGCTGCAATCAGTGGAGAAGGTTGGAGGAACTAGATCTTGAGCTTTCGGCTTGAGAATCTAGTGAAGGGATCGACCCTTCTTGCATAGATCTGGTTGTATATCACATTGCAGCCATATTTAATCATATTATGTACCAGATCTGTGTTACAAGACAAATTACCTCCTCATCAGCTCAGAGGAGAAGATAACATGGAAGGAAGAAAATGGCCTAGACAAGACCCATTTTTTTCAAGCTAACGCACCCCAGAAACAACTAGGTAGAGTTATAACGCACCTAAGCCATGAAAAGGGAGCGTTAATTCCTAGGGTAATGCTTTGTATTGCCCAAGGGGTAGCATTATTCGTGTTTGAATGTGAAAAGGGAAATATCTTGTGGAAAACTGACTGGCATTTCCATCCTTTTCTCAGAAAGAGTCAGTTCAAAATAGAAACTAAAAGGCACAAACCTTTTATTAGGCCTTTCCAAACACAACTGGACTTCTATGGAAGAAAAAAGCAAAGAAAAGCGAGGAAACATCTAGCTCTTTCCCGATTCAAACTGGTTGAAAGAGCTGGAAATGTTTTCCCTCTCCATCTCCTATAAATTGGAGTTGTGGGCTCTTGGTCTAAGGTCAAATGTTTGATTATATGTGGAGCATAATTTCATTGTTGTAGTGTGAGACTTGAATATAAGAAGAGTTCATTGAAGACTTTCTACCTTGAGCATCAGCACACTTGGAGATAGAGAAAGAGAGAGAGGAATTGGAAGATCGAGGAGGGCTTGGTGCAACTAACAGTTGTAATCCTCATTTTCATAAATCAATAGAACTATATTTTTTTTTTCCACTCAATGCATCAGTGTCACAATTTTTGTTCAATTGTCTATGTAGCATGATATGAGTTGCTTAGATATGCATTGTTTTATGTTTTTTATATGCTTGTTTGATTGATAAGAAGCTATACTATTGTGAAGATTACACGAGTGCTTTGATTGGTTACACGATATGGATTTGGAGCTGGTGAAGGACTTCTACTCCTTCACTT
The DNA here is from genome assembly GCA_034641835.2 of Pinus albicaulis. Lineage (NCBI taxonomy): Eukaryota > Viridiplantae > Streptophyta > Pinopsida > Pinales > Pinaceae > Pinus > Pinus albicaulis. Next base: position 234,445,385 of record CM076572.1, read on the forward strand.
GGTGTTCTCCATAGGATCTATCATCCACAAAGAGGTAATCATTCCAAAACTTTCGTTGTTAATTATATATTAGTATGAACATGCATGCAGTAACTTTGGAACTTTACAACTAATCTTATAGTCTGCCTCGGGCACCGAAAAGCCCTGAGAGGGATACCCAATAACCACCACCCAAGAATATTACCCTATAGCAATCTGCATACCCAAAAATTGTATGGTGAATCCCTAAGAGGGTGATTTTCTTATATTGATAGATCTAGAAAATCCTTTGTGGGTTATCTTGGGTATCCATCATAGAGCCCAGATCTCAATTTTTAGCACCATCGGAGCTCCGGAACTGCCGGATATACATTGCTATATTTTCTAGCAGTTGCTGCCCCAACATTTCCAGTAGGGAAAAAGTAGTATTTTCCTTCCAATGGTCCAACAGTTACACAATCCCTCTTGTAGGAGGACCTTAGGGTAATTCTATCCTTGTTCTTTGGCTTGAGTGTCTCATATTTTGATCACTGTTGTACTATTTGTCCACCTCCTTGTTAATAAAATGGCTCAACTATTCTATACATTTTAATGGTGTATTTAGATTAAATGTTTACTTTGTTGAAGTTTCATATATTGTGTTTTAGTATTACCACATTCTCCCTTTTGGGATATTGCAACCCAACTTTGATAAGGACTTCATCCTGTATATCTCTGCTTCCTCCCATTCGATCGTTGGAGTCCTCATCCAAGAAGATGCTGCTGGAAACTAGCATGTTATCTATTATGTCAGTAAGAACCTTGTGGGACCCCCTATGTCCTATTAACATGAGGAGAAATTGGCGTTGGCCGTCATGTTCTTGGTCCAAAAACTTTTTCATTATATCCTTACATGTTCCACCAAGGTCATGACCAATTCCAACCCAATGGCTTTCCTCTTAAGTCGACGAACCATTAATGGGAAATACACTTGTTGGATCATTATCCTCCATGAATTCGATCTTGAATTTGTCACACCCAAGAGTAAGAAAGGTTTAGCCCTTGCTGAACTCATTTATGAATTACCTACTGGTACACATGATCCGTCAGTTAATGATGATTTACCCATTGAACATTTTTTTTCCATTACTTCAGATTATCCCCGGTATGGATACATCCTTACCTACCAGCAAACCTAGAAATTCGCCCCCCCATCTCTATCGTGATTCTCGACAATGTATACGACACCAAGCCCCTTGCTACTTTATCATTGGTGATGATATCTATCATCATAGTCTTGATATTGTCCTCCGTCATTGTCTAACACATGCTGAAGCTGAGAAAGTCCTTAATTCTTGCTATAATGATGCTTGTGGTGGCCACCTCTCTAGTATGGCCACTGCCAGAAAATCATGTGTGCCAAGAATTTTTGCCTTATCTATTTGGCGATTGCATTCAGGCAATCAAACATTGTCCCAATTATCATCTATTTCCCCCAAAGGCATGAGCTCCATCTGCTCCCCTCCATCCTGTCATATTAGCCATTCCTTTCTATAGATGGGCCATTAACTCTATGGAGTGTCGACCTCCACATGTTAGTAACCACAAGTATATTATCGTGGTTGTCGACTATTTCACCAAATGGGATGAGGCCATGCCAAGTTGAACAACACTGTGGCTATTGTAGCTCTATTCTTCTTTTACCATGTTATCGCTTGATTCGGGGTTTCGAAACAATTGGTCTCTAAACATGGCCACCATTTCAAAGATGAGATATGTTGTGAGCTATCCTCTCTATTGTGCTTTGAGCAAAAATATTCATTGTCTTATTGGTAATGGACAAGTTGAAGCGGTTAATAAAATCTTTAAAACTATGCTTCAACGGATGGTGAACAAGCACAAAACAAACTGGCACCTTATTATCTTACCTTCTTTGTGGGCCTATAGAAATTTTGTTAAAAACACCATAGGGTTTACTCCTTTCCACCTTTTTATTGGTGAGGAGGTGGTATTACTGATCAAGCGTGAAATCCCCTCCCTTCACCTAGCTGTTAAAATTCTCCCCGACACCCAACCTTTAGAACAAAGACTTATCATGCTTGAACATGCTTCTGAAGACCATTTTTTTGCATTGAAAATGATTGAAGCGGCTAGGAAGCACACCAAAGCTCAGTATGACTTAAAATTCTACCCTTGTACCTTTCATGAAGGTGATCTTGTTCTAGTTTATGACCAGGCTCATGATGTCCTTGGTCATGGAAAGTTTGAATCATTATGGCTAGGACATTACATCATCAATAAGGACTTGGGCAAGGGGGCATACATTCTAGAGGATTTCAAAGGCCAACTCCTTCCTTACCCTCACAATGCACTCTACATTAAGAAATTTTACCCATAGCATCTCCCATTGACATGCACGTATTTATTTCTGTCATGAATTTAAGTATCTTGCACTCTCCACCATCATCTCATTTGTTGTCTTGTGGCACCTTTCATATCGATCCATCATCCACACCGTATATTGGCCATGCCAATGGTGCAATTTGCTTCTCCCTGAATCTAGCCTCGGAAGCTTGGGCCATTTTTATCCCATTGCATTCGTTAGTTCACTCCAACGGTGCATGCATTGGATCTACCACCAATAACCAGGCTGAATATGATGCAATGATATGTTTTTCAGTCGATTTCCTTGACCATCGCATCCTTCATCTTCATGCTCATTTAGATTCCTTGCTACTTGTCATGTAATTCAATGGCGTTTATCGTGTGCATAACCATATCCTATTTAGAAAATATCTACGAGTGAAGGTTTTAGTACATGAATTTGAATCCATTGCATTCAGTCATGTTCATAAAGCCCAAAATCACTTTGTAGATACCATTGCAAATCAAATTCTAGATTGAAATTTATCACATGAATTTAACAAAAGACAACCATAAAAAACAAATGGCGAACCACAATCATCATATAAAATATGCATATCCATATTATGTATCATCACATAAAAACATAAATGTTTTGAGTCCACTATTCTAAATACATTCGACATGCCCAAAACATGTTACAAAAAAAAAGGGGTTACCACATGTTCCCATCCCTAGTCACTATCTGGAGGCTCCCAGGTCAATGGCTCTGCTCCATCAGCTCATATATAATGAACATCCTGACCGGCCATCGCCATGCGCTGCATGATCCCTCACCACTCTAAGGGAAGACCCATACACTCATTAGTATACCGATCTTCTATTTCGTACCACCCATGCTCTGGTACCCTGGTCAGCACCACATCACATCTGTGATGGAGATCCTCCAGCAGAGCCTCATATTCGGTTCTTTGTTGTGATGTTGATCCACTTGGTTTCGCAGCCTCACGCGCTGTGACACATCCTGCATATCATGCCATCTTGACCAGTGCTATATCTGTATAAAAAAAGTTAAGAATAAATACCACATACATATTCTAAAAAATTTAAATTCACCAAAAAATAACAGCTTTTACTTATCATCTAGTCCCCATTCTCGTCTGGGCCGAAGTGGCAAGTCAGGATCCCCCTGATAGTTCATACCACTGTAGGGATAATCGTCTATGTATAAAGGAATCTTATCCCAATGCATGAAAAAATTTGGTTGGAACACATGTCTAATTCCCCCCCCCCCTCCTCTATGTAGTAGTTTCCCCCAGCAATGCATCCTGGGCTCCTGTGGGCCCCCATCATAGATCTGCACATGAGGTCAGATAGTTAGGATCTTCTCAAAGAAGAAAGAGCGCAACACTATCCCAAATGAACAGTCATAGTTCACATATCACCTGCATAGTGATATCTGTCATTTCACCGACGACAGCATCATCTGGGCCCACCCATATTAGGTCCCACTCAAAACACTCTCCACTAACATCATCTTCCCTCCAATGATGTGATGGAACGCCTGGTTGCCCAGGATCCGTAAAACCATTGCAACGACAACCCATGTATCTATCCTCTCTAGATCACTAATAGAGATGGTTGTGCCCTTAACATGAGCATCCAGTCTACAATGGCACTCCAAAAACTTTGCTATGTTCCTCCCATGATGTAACACTAGATGTATGTTCCCCGCCACCCCTAGTGGGGGGATTCCGGTAAAAAAATAGATATTGTAATATTCCCAAATGGGAAAAGTAGGAATATAGTGAAAAAAAGCAGATCGTCATTTATAAATCAAGAGGCCAATATGGAGACCTTTCATATGTTATTACAATAGAAAAATATGTGTAAAATATGGCCCATAAGATGCATAATAGGAAATACAAGCCTCCAATGAATAAAATGCCTCAATAAGAGGTGCTACAATCATATATAAAAGCTTGAAGACCCTTACAGTGTTATTTTATTGGCTCTGAAACAACATTATTTTATACATCGGATCTAGAGCTGATATGTGCCTCAAAATTTAGATCTATATAAGATCCATGCACTATGAAAGCTCATCTATAGAACCCCTAAAGGGTTTTCATCAAAACACCAAGTACAAGTTGTATATCTGAGATCTAAGATGACAGATCTACTGAAAAATACAGATCTAGAAAGTGTGGCTGATATTATTTGATCAATACAATAACCTCCTCCAATAGATCCTAAAAGTGAAAGCCAGATCCCCATCAATTGAAAATCAACTCTCCAAATGGTGTGCTAAAGCACCCTACAACTCCTCCTACAGAAATAACACAGATCTAGAAGTAAACTACACTGTAGGGATCAAATACGATTGGCCTGATGCCAAGATCTGAAAATGAGCTCAAATCCATTCAATATTGTCCTCCCAATGAAGTGGAAACCTCCTCCACTGAAAAGGAGCACTGAAATGGCCTAGATCTAGAGATCTAGTCTCCACTTGCTGTAACTTGCAAAAAAAACCAAACCCTCAATAGGATCTGTGCTATAGTTGAAAGAAGAAGCTTGGCCTTAAGCCAGATAGTGGACAATGTAGTGCAAGAATCCTCCAAGAGCTACTCAATGGAAGAGGTGGGATTCTCGATCAGGAACACCGTGTGCTAAACAACACTCTATCTCAGCTAAATAGTAAGAGAAAGATTGTAATATTCCAAAATTTGCATGTAGCAAATTGGAATATTAATTTTTGTTTATTTCACTTAGGAGGTGAATAAAATGGGTAAAATGCCCATGAGTAGGAATAAAATCTCTCATAGTGTGAAAGGGATCAAAGAAGCAGCTTAATTTTGTACCTTCCAGTGTGAAAAGGGGGCAAATGCATGAGAACAAGGTCAATTTTGACCAAGTCAACAGCACTGCCTAAGAGGTGTAGCTTGCATGAGAAGACAACGCAGTTTGAGAGGGAGGAATATTATTTGTGGAAGAAACCCTAAAGTGTGGGGTCTGGGGCAAAGATACATTCACTTGTATAAAAGGAGGAGGAGGTAGCCATAGAGAGACATCTTTTGAGTTTATGATCATTTGTCTGATTAGATTGTTTGCAGTCTCTGGTTGTTCAGCTGAGTTGTAGTGCTGTTTAGCACAAGGGATTCCTGCTTAGGATTTCCTCTCATTCTTGAGAGGCCTCTTGAAGGATTGAACTTCATTTTCTCCACATCTTGGCTCAAGGCCAAAGCCACGTATTCAGTCACTGCATTATTTCTGCTGAAGTATAATGTAGTGTTGCTGGGTGTTGCAGTGGAGGGTACCACAGACCTTTCCTTGGCTCATATTTTAGAGGAGGGAGCTCCTATTCCTCCGGGAGGCTAGTTAAGGAGGTTTCTGAGCTGATTTCACATCTTTGGCACCAGGGCAAGCATTATCTATCTCCTACAGCATAGTCCAACTCCTTGACTATGGTATTTCTGAGCACAATTGCAGTAGGGGTTGCACCACTACTTTGGAGGGCAAGATCTTCGAGGATTGGATCAGACATTCACCTAAGAGATCCATTGGATGAGATATATGCATAATATGCAGCATCATTGGCTATCTTCATCCATTTCTATTTTCTGAGTTGCAGCTGCTGCCCAGCAACTCTGGCATTTCTGCAGATTTGCCATTTTTACTTGTATTTCAGCCAATCCTTCTTAAGATTGTTGTATAGTTATTTTCAGGGATTGAGAGCTTTCTCCCCCACATTTCTTGAGCTATTACTTTCATATCATTGTATTTCCATTTATTTTTCAACAGTGACCATAATATACAGTGCTGTCATAGCCTGGGGTTTCATATATGTAGCAGTGTTCTTTATCTCCTAACACATGTATTGTTGAGGCTTGCATTTCCTTGCTTGAGAGATTTCTTCCTCAAGATATTGTACTCATTTTATACTATAATATCACTTATTGGCTATTTTTATCTCTATGTATGCTAGCTCATTAAAAATAACGTTGTCACTCCATCTCTTTCTCAGGAATTGTTGCAGTCCCTTCATCGGGCACTTATTGAGGACATCTAAGTGTGGGAGATCTTTTTAACCCACTTAGAAGGATTTCTTTGGAGCCTCCTCTCAGATTTAGCACTTAGAAATTTTTTTCTAAGGGATCCAGGTCTTGGTTTCAATTCCTGTAGCAGCCATTACTGGAAAATGCATTTTCAATCATGCCTTGCTAGTTGTTCCAGATTTGGGATATTACAGTGGTATTGAAGCATAGTCTTGGCTCAACCTGTGAGTCTAAGCCCAAGAGATCATAATATTGAAGAGGATGAGTTTTATCTCATCATATTTAAGATCCATGAAGAACCTCCCCAAGGAGGATAAGCAGAAAGAAGAGGAAGAACCCTGCACTTCCTATTCTCATCAAGAAGGAGACAAAGAAATAAGCAGGAAAAAGACTCCATATTTTGGAGAAGAGAAAGGGGATAGGCTTACAAAGCTTCTTCCTAAATCTATACATAAAATTCATGAGGATTTCAAGAAGATCCGAAGGGATATGCATGAAGAATATCCAAGAGAGTTTAAAGAAAACTCTAGATATGAGGAAGGTGAGCAAGCAGCTACACATCCTAATACTCAGCACATTCACATGCCTAGGATTGTTGGAAGAGAGAGGTAAAAATAAGAAAAGGTTTCTAGGAGGGAAACCCTTAGTAATTTCTTGAAATAATTCCGAGATCATCTCATTTTTTCAGAGTTTTTCAAGATGAAGGTGAAAGGAAGAGAGCAACAGGATAGATTTCATCTATCTACCTTTGAAGGTTCACCTGTATGTTTAGCCAAAGCTTGGGTGGAGGAGTTAGAGACCTTTTTGCAGCAGCACCGCATTCTTGAAGATGAAGCCATCAAAGTTGCAGCACTGCATTTGAGAGGTAAGGCTTATGCCTGGTGGATCTTTGAATCCTTTTCTTTAATAAATGTAAACATTGCATCCTATGCTAGTTTCACTAAGGCATTAGTGAAAAGATTTGATGCAAGAATTAATGAGACACACATGGTGGAGGTAAAAAAGAAAACTCAAGAAAAACCCTTGCATGAAAACTTGCACCATACTTTTCTGGAGGAGAAAACTTCATTTCACACCTTTGAGCAAGGAAGCATGGAGATCTATTTTGCAAAAATGGATCCAATCATTGGAGGGTTGCCCATTCAGATTGCTGAGATTGAGGACAAAAAATTTGTCATGTATAGAGCTTATCTAGTGCCTCATGCAGAGGAAGGGGGAGCTCTTGCTCCAAGCAGAGGGATGATTGCATCTTTGCAAGGAAGTCCCCAGGATCTCATGTGTGGAGATCAAGGAAAAACTCATGTGCCATTGTTGAGGAGGTGTGGAACCATGGAGACACAAGTTGGAGGTAGGGAGAAGACGCAAAATCATAAGATGAGGAGTACAAATCCCTATTCATTTTTGGACGTTGATGCACCTAGGAAGGTGATTGGATTGCACAGTGGAAGCATGGAGATTTTTCTCCATTCATCTATTTAGTCATCTCTTATTGAGGATGTCTCATTGCATGGAGACATTTTGCTGAGGAGACCACTGGATTAGTAGAGGAGGATATATGCTTCACCATGTGAGGCACCACTCAGTGATTTCAGAGCAGTGGGAACCTTGGGAGAGCTTGATACAGTGCTGGGAGCCTGGGGTAGACTCAAGGAGAGAAAGAGTGTTCTCTCAACATCATCAGTACCCACTTCCATTTCAGATTCTGCATTGTGGCAGAAGCAGCAGGGGGAGGATAGAAACCTTCTGACTTGCATATTTGGCATGGGAGATTTCAAAGAATATGGTAACCATATGACAGGTGCTCTTCATGATAGATCATCAGTGCTATCACTATGGAGGATAGATCCATATTGGAACTCCTAGCTGTTGGAGGAGTATTCCAAGGATATTTTTACTTGCATGATATTGGATGACCTGTTGCATGAGGAGAAATATTCAGTCAGAGATGGGGTCATCTACTATCATGGTAGGATATTCTTTCCTAGAGCTTCCAAGCTCAAGGAGAAGTTGCTACAAGAAACTTATGAGGATTTCCTTTTCAGCCCCACTTTTTCTATGAGGGCATACCACACCATCATGGAGGGGTATTCTTGGATGGGCTTTGAGGAGGAGATATATCAGCATATGAAGAGATGCATGGACTAGATGGAGATGGAGGAGAGACATAACTCTTTGGAGGAGTTATCACAGCCACCTATTTTCTCTTTGAGGATGAGAGGAGACTCACTTATGAGCCACTCCACTTTTATGAGCAAGAGATATGGTAAGGGTATTCATTATTGTTTACATGATTATTTGTATGATGTATGTATGCATCCCTTAATCATACATGTGCAGGATGATGCTCCAAGGAGGATCATTCTTTTTTCTAGACCACATGGTTTAGATGAGGCCATAAGCATGATTGATGGACATTCCCTAGGAGGAATTGGGGAAGAGATATGTTATGGAGGACATGCTCCTTGTACACCTTACATTATTCACTTCCTCCATACTTATGAGGAGATTGGAGAAGCAGGAAAGTGGTTAAGAAGCCACTTGTTTTATCAGTCTCTATTGCAGTTGAGGGTCAAGCTGCGCTGGTTACATTTGAGGGACCATTGTCCTTCTCATTTGTTGCATATGGAAGCAAGTATGATTCTCATTTTTTCTCCCTACAGCTCTATTTTTTTATGTATTTATGAGGGGCATGCTTGGGAGAGAGACACATTGTGTGGATGTGTCCTTTGAGGGAGAATCCTCCTACACTCTTTGCACTACATGTTCCCGAGGGAGCATGGGACATGGTATGGTCACCTTGACAACAATTTTGTTTACATATGAGGTGAGCCATATGACGGATGAGATTCCATATGATGATGACTTCCAACTCATCATATATGGGGATATTTGGGCCAACTTGCTTTGCAGCATTGGCGGAGATATCTTTGGAGATCTAGTTCTCATCTTGCCACTTGAGGGAAACCTTATTGCAGCCTAGGATTAGCAGACACTATACACTTATCTTAAGTGGAGAGATAGACAGTGTGGGGTAGGCTACATTGTCTACCATGTGCAGATTTTCATACCACCTACTTTTCCGGAGCCAAAGGTGGAGGACAGTTTTCAAGAGTTTCCTAGTTGGGAGGTAGCTCATTTTGCATGGCTAATAGCTTGGGGATGGAGGATCCATATGGGACAGAAATTTCCCATTATATTTCAGATCTATTTCCTCAAGGGGACCCCTAGACATCACTTTTCTATCCTCTTGATTATTTCACTTTTACATGATGATGGCCTGATAGCTGACTTGCATGTTGAGGAGGAGCAATGTGGAGACTTTATTGATGAGATAGCATCACTTTCCTTGGAGGAGATCATCATACATGGATGCAACAGGGAGAGGAGGAGAAATAACTACACCTATCCTTACACTTTCTTGAGGACAAGAAATATTTGAGAGGGTAGGACTGTAATATTCCAAAATTTGCATGCAGCAAATTGGAATATTATTTTTTGTTGATTTCACTTAGGAGGTGAATAAAATGGGTAAAAGGCCCATGAGTAGGAATAAAATCCCTCATATTGTGAAAGGGATCAATGAAGAAGCTTAATTTTGCACCTTCCAGTGTGAAAAGGGGGAAAATTCATGAGGACAAGGTCAAGTTTGACCAAGTCAACAGCGTTGCCTAAGAGGTGTAGCTTGCATGAGAAGACATCACAGTTTGAGAGGGAGGAATATTCTTTGTGGAAGAAACCCTAATGTGTGGGGTTCGGGGAAAAGAGACATTCACTTGTATAAAAGGAGGAGGAGGCAGCCATAGAGAGACATATTTTGAGTTTGTGATCATTTGTCTGATTAGACTGTTTTCAGTCTCCGGCCGTTCAGTTGAGTTGCAGTGTTGTTTAGCACGAGGGATTCCTACTTAGTATTTCCTCTCCTTCTTGAGAGGCCTCTTGAAGGATTGCACTTAATTTTCTCCACATCTTGGCTCAAGGCCAAAGCCACTTATTCAGTCACTGCATTATTTCTGCTGAAGTATAACGTAGTGTTGCTGGGTGTTGCAGTGGAGGGTTCCACAACACCTTTCCTTGGCTCATATTTCAGAGGAGGGAGCTCCTATTCCTCCAGGAGGTTAGTGAAGGAGGTTTATAATCTGATTGGAAATATTTGGCACTAGGCCAAAAATTCTCTATCTCCTACAGCGCAGTCCAGCTCCTTGACTGCGTTATTTCTAAGCATAATTGCAGTAGGGTTTGCACCACTACTTTTGCGGGCAAGATATTTGGGGATTGGATCAACCTTTCACATGAGATATCCATTGGATGAGATCTATGCATAATATGTACCATCATTATCTATCTTCATCCATTTCTATTTTCTAAGTTGTAGCTGTTGCCCAACAACTCCAACATTTCTACAGATTTTCCATTTGTACTTGTATTTCAGCCAATCCTTCTTAGGATTGTTATATAGTTATTTTCAGGGGTTGAGAGCTTTCTCCCCCACATTTATTGAGCTATTACTGTTATATCATTTTATTTCCATTTATTTTGCAGCAGTGACCATAATATACAACGTTTTCATAGCCTGGGGTTTCAAATATGTAGCAGTGTTCTTTATCTCCTAGTACATGTATTGTTGAGGCTTGCATTACCTTGCTTAAGTGATTTCTTCCTCAAGAGATTGTACTCCTTTTCTGCTATAATATCACTTGTTGTCTATTTTTATCTCTATGTATGCTGGCTCATTAAAAATAACGCCGTCACTCCATCTCTTGCTCAGGAATTGTTGCAGTCCCTTCATGGGGCACTTATTGAGGACATCTAAGTGTGGGAGATTTGTTTAACCCACTTAGAAATATTTCTTTGGAGCCTCCTCTCAGATTTAGCACTTAGACACTTTTTTCTAAGGGATCCAGGTCTTGGTATCAATTCCTGTAGCAGCCATTACTGGAAAATGTGTTTTCCATTCATGTCTTTCTAGCTGTTCTAGATTTTGGATATTACAAAGATATATGTCTAAATAGACCATATATTCAGAAATATCATATACATCAACAACCTTCATATGGTTTCCATCATTTTCCTTAAATATAATATGAGCTTGCAAACCCTAAGCCCCATCCAAAAATATCACTACATTCACACAAAGAATATCCATATAAAACTGTGTTATCCCTCATTGATGGCCACTTCTCCATGACAATGTTGTTGATTTGGTCAAGGTTGACCCAGTCCAAGTGATCCAACCCCTTTCAAACCAAGGGTGCTTCAATTAAGCTGCCAAGATTTGTCTCTTTCACATTTGGCATTGATTTATTCATTATTAAGGAGAATTTTGGACCTCCTTTGCCTTCTTATTCTTTAAACAAATAAATAAAACAAAATTGAATATTCCAATTAGCTCATGACTAATTGGGATTATTACAATCCTCCCTTCCCAAATTTTTCTTGTCCTTAATCAAATGCCAAGGTGAGTGTTGTAAAACTCCATCATTGGTGACACCAACATGTGATAAGCTTCCCTCATAAGCTAAGTGTTCACCAATCCATCCCTCCATGAATTGATCCTCCAAAGTTCTCATGAGATGTAAATATTCCATCCCATAAGAAGACAATATTTCAATTGAAACAAACATGGTTTGCCCAATTTTATCCCTGAAACATGTAGCATAGTGAACATGGAGAATATCCATCCCATAGGGTAGATACATACCTCCCATCCTCCCTCCATACATTCCCATAAAAAGTACAAGTACATCATCAATGTATCGTATCAAAACTACATATATACAAACATAAATTTGTGCATATGGAGGTGGGTCATAGTCCCACATGTGGAACCATTGTAGTGCATCTCCTGAGTGCATCATACCATGATATGGTAAGTGGTTTACCCACCACTTAATTTTTTCCCAAGTCATCTCACTATGTCTGAAAGTGTGAGATATGATTGGTGCTTTAGGAGTGCACCCACAATGATACAAAATCTCCCTTTGATCTCCAAGGGAGTGGCCATGTTCAGAAATTTTTGTGGCCCAAAGTTGGCCATGAAGTTTATATGGTATACTATTCCTTCTTGGAGCTATGGCCTATATATCCATGGTGAAAGAATGCAAATAATAATCAAATGAAACATTAGTTACACAAGCATGTTCTTCACCAACATTTATCCTCATACAAATGGAGTGGTGCATTGATACATCTCCTCTCATTTTAAAAGAGGAAAGATATGGTTGAATTAACTCCTTTATAGAGTTATGTTGCTATCCCAACTCCACATGGTCCATGCACCTTTGAAAATGTTGATATATTTCTCCTTCAAATCCCTTCCAAGTGAAGCTTCTCATGATTATGTTGTACAATCTCATGGAATAAGTGTGGCTAAAAAGGAAATCCTCATAAGCTCTTTGTAGTAACTTATCCTTGAGATTGGAGGCTCTAGATAAGAATATCCTACCATGATAGTAGATGACTCCTTATTGGATTGAATAACCCTCTTCATGTAGCTGGTCATCAAGTATCATGCATGTGTGAAGATCCTTGGAGTAATCCACCAACAGATTGGATTTCCAATATGGATCAATCACCCATACTAATAGTGTTGATGATATATCAAAAGAAATGTTTGCCATATGGATACTCTCATCCTTGACATATCCCATGCCAAAGGTACATGTTGGAAGGTCATTCCTTCCATGCTTGTCCTCCCAGAACACAGAATCTGAAGTGATAGTGGGTAATGATGATGTTGGGAGAATGTCTCCCTCCTCCTTGAGCCTGCCCAAGAATGCCAGCGTTGTCTCATGGTCTTCTAATGCTCCCATCCCTCTTGGATCTATGCTTGGAGCATCATGTTGTGAGATATCTCCCACAAAATCTGAATCAGGTGGCCTCCCAGGTGGTTTTCCACTAAATAATAGTGTCCCATGCAGCAATCTCATAAGCATAATAGATGGGTCTGTAAGGTCCTTGCTTCCACTACGCAAATCCATCTCTGATTTCTATGTGGAAGTTGTATGTGATGGATATGTATGCATGCCTTTGATCATTTGAGTCTTACCACTCTTTTTATCCACCCATTCCATCTGCAAAGACTCCCAATCAATGGTGACTTTTCCCAAAGTAATCAGTCAGGTATGTCAACCACAAAGAAGTGATCAGTCAATGTCTATGTCTTCATGGTGACTGATAAGGATGCAACATAATGCATGAATTTCATTGTTATATCTCCTAGGACCAAAATATAAAATCCCTCAAAAGCATTAGTGGGTATTGCCATCATTTTCACTAGTTGGGCATCAATAAAATTGTGGGTAGCTCCACTATCAATCAAAACAGAAACCATCTGATTCAATATGGAACCTTGAAATCTTAATGTAAAGTAATTAGGTACTCCTCTCAAAGATGTAAGAGCCCCTCCAATAGGAGAAAATTCTCCATTCCCATCTCTTGATGGTGTTGGTTCATCTCCTGCAGTGTCATCACTGTGACCTCTTCTTGGTTCATCTTCTTCTTCCTCCTCATCATCTAAGAAGACCTCTATGTAATGTTATTTTCCAGATGCACATATATGTCCAGGTTCCCAAGCTTCTTCGAAAGTGAAGAAAAGCTTCCTTCTTCTTAGATATCTTCAGACATCATCATCAAGAGGTTTTTTATATGTGCTCTCCTTTGAAGGAGCAGCCTTTTCTTCTTTTCCCTTTGATGGAAAATAGGGCTTATGCTGAAATTTTGCCTTTTCTTTGGCAAGGAATATTGAAGGTATCTAGCCCTTTCAATGGCATCATTAGGGTAGTGGGCTTGGTAGACTTAACCAAACGATGAATAGGTTCATCTAACCCATAAATGAACATGTACACCCTTCTTGCTTCAGATAAATTAGGAACCATAACAGAAATTATTAAAAATTTAGATATGTAAGTTTTTGCATTACCTGATTGTTTTAGCTTTGCAAGGCTCATGAATGGTGCTTCAGGATCTCTTCTATAAAATCTTTCCACCAGCCTTCTAGTGAACTTTGAATAAGCAGTCACATTGGCATGACCTAATGTAGACAAGGCATGGAACCACCAGTCATGTGCTTCACCCTCAAGGTGCAGTGCTATAATCTTAATGGCCTCCATTTCTGGAACCTTGTTCAACTAAAAGTAGATGTCAAGTTTTTATACCCATGATTTGGCAGTAAACTTGGATGACCCATCAAAACTGGGTACAAATAATCTTCCCATAGTGTGATGTCGATCATGATTCTGAATGAATCCACCACTTCTATGATGATGCGTTCATTTTCTATTGTCCTTTATTTGAAAAAAATCCTGAAAACTCAAGTGATCTTTGAACCTCTGAATTTGAGATTCATACTCCATAAAATAGTCTTCAAGGGATTCTTGCTCCTGAAACCCTTCATTTCCCACAGCCAAAAATGTAGGCATGGTAGAGCATTGGGAAACTTGTGGTTGATGCAATGGTTGATCATTCCAGTGATGAGATAGGCCAGAGCCTTCTCCATGATTAAATCCTCTAGGGGATTCCTTGAATCTGTCCATTCTCATCTCCTTGATCTCTCTAGAAATGTCTTGCATGGCTCTAAGAAGGATCTTAGGGAACTCCTTCTCTTCATCTTCAGCTCCAGATAAAGGTGTTTTACCCTTGTCTTCTTTGTCATTTGTATAATAAAATATTCTATGGCTTCTTATTTGATACCTCTTCTCTCTATCAGTAAAATTCTCTCCTTCTTCATATGACATATTGGATTTTAGAATGCACAGGTTGTCCCAAGATTATGCTCTGATACCACTATAATATTCCCAAATGGGAAAAGAAGGAATATAGTGAAAAATGTTGGAACAATAACAAAGATCATCATTTATAAAGAAAGAGGCCAATATGGATACCTTTCATATGTTATTACAACAGAAAAATATGTGTAAAAGATGGCCCATAAGATGCATAACAGGAAATACAAGCCTCCAATGAATAAAATGCCTCAATAAGAGGTGCTACAATCATATATAAAAGATGGAAGAGCCTTAAAAAGTTATTTTATTGGCTCTGCAATAGTAGTATATTATACATCAGATATAGATCTGATATATGCCTCAAAAGTTAGATCTATATCAGATCCATGCACTATGCAAGCTCCTCTATAGAACCCCTGAAGGGTTTTCAGCAAAACACCAAGTACAAGTTGTAGATCTGAGATCTAAGACTGTAGATATACTGAAAAATAAATATCTAGAAAGTGTGGCTGATCTGATTTGATCAATACAATAGTCTCCTCCAATAGAACCTCAAAATGAAAGGAAGATCCCCATCACTTGAAAATCAGCTCTCTAAATGGTGTGCTAAAGCACCCTGCAACTCCTCCTACAGAAATAACACATATTTGAAAGTAAACTAAATTGTAGGGATAAAAATAAGGTTGGCCTGATGCCAATATCTAAAAATGAGCTCAAAGCCCTTCAATACTATCCCCCCAATTAAGTGGAAACCTCCTCCACTGAAAAGGAGCACTGAGATGGCCTAGATCTAGAGATCTAGTCGCCACTTGCTACAGCTTGCAAAAACAACCAAACCCTCAACAAGATCTGTTTTGTAGTTGAAATAAGAAGCTTGGTCTTAAGCCAAATAGTGGACAATGTAGTGCAAGACTCCTCCAATAGCTACTCAGTGGAAGAGGTTGAATTCCCGATCAGGAACACCCTGTGCTAAACAACACTCTATCTCAACTAAAAAACAAAAGATATATGCCTAAACAGACATTATATTTATAAATATCATATAAATCAACAACCTTCATATGGCTGCCATCCTCTTCCTTAAATAGAATATGAGCTTGCGAACTCTAAGTCTCATCCAAAAATATCACTACATTCACACAAAGCATCTCCATCTAGAACTGTGTTGTCCCTCATTGATGGCCACTCCTCCATGACAACACTGTTGATTTGGTCCAGGTTGACCCAGTAAAAGTGATCCAACCCCTTTCACACCAAGGGTGCTTCAATTAAGCTGCCAAGATTTTTCTCTTTCACATTTGGCATTTATTTATTCATTATTAAGGAGAGTTTTGGACCTCGGTTGCCCTCTTATTATTTAAACAAAGAAATAAAACAAAATTGAATATTCTAATTAGCTCATGACTAATTGGGAATATTAAAGATATCTTGGATCGTGAGCTCGATCCTGTGCCCCTGCACCATGAAGGCCTCCTAGTCTAGATCCTAGTAGCTCACTATCCTAGATAATAAGGGCTTAGCTACCCTCATCAGTGGGTTCACTACCAACTTGAGAACTCCATACCGAGCAAGTGCTCCTCTCACTACCCGATTCCCCTAAATCTCAAAATGAAGAGTGTCCATGTCTCTTTCACGACAATTGATATTTAACTCTGCCATACCTTCAAAACATCATCATGTCCTATTAGCTCAAAAAAATACAACTGCACCATAAAATTTCTAACCCCAGTCCTCAACAAGCCAAAAAACCATCACCTGTTTTCAGCCCCAACTCGCATTTTTCTGCCCATAAAATGCAAGCTCACAATTTTCCCTCTGTTTCCTATGATCCAGAGTGCATTTCAAGAGCAGAAAAGTGTGACCTGACCATAAATATGGGCAAGGGTCTCTTACTGAGCTCCGTGGACCTAATTTTAAAAACTAAACCGCTGAAAATGAAAAGTAAGGTTAGGACACCAAATTGCAACTGAAAGATCCTGATTCCAATGGTCGGTTTGTCCACTACGATCGCCAAAATATTTAGGGTCTTCTCTTCCTTTCCAAATTCATCACAACTCACTTAGAAAATGAATCAAATTCGAGGAAAAACACCATTTTATAGGAAAACCCCCAAATTTTCCATCGCCAATTGTGATGAAACTGTAGCTCGGTTTGAAAAATTGTCAGCATTGTTGGAAAGCTCTCATTGAGCACTAAAATAGGTCTTCTTTTGGTTTTGGTGATTTTGTACTTCACCCGAAAGCCATATTTTGCATTAAGTGTCACTTTGCCACCATTAAAACCAAATTTATTCACATGAGCCACTTGTACTTTGGCACCACTTTTCCTTTGTACTTGTCATCTCATGTGTCAATTTGCATCATGGTAAACCGTTATTTTTTAATGTTTTTATGGTCCCCCTTGGTCTATCCTATGTGGCAGCATCATTGAGTTTCCCTTGTTCAGAGCATCCGAGTTGAGTCATCATCGCATTCATGGAGTCTGTCATGAGCCCCTTTATCTCATGTTACAATATTCCATCCATATTTGCATTGCATTCAACATGTGTTTCCAATTTTACCTCCATTCATAGTGTCCCTCATCCCCTATGGAGTCGAGAAAATAACTTCTAGTTCAACCATGCATTTTTATGCTCTAACAAGGGAAGTCATCCATTCACTACTCAGTTTCCCCTTATTCCATCATCATCCTAGTTGTCAGTCCATCAATCACTTTACTATGATCCCTTGTGCCTTAGTTGAGTATTGATCATTGCCTCACCTATGGAAGACCTCCTTTTTTCGACATCAACACATTTTTTCGGTGCCTCGTATCAAGCAAAGGGAATCATAATTGCCCTTTGACTTGGTTTTTTCTCATATGCTCAACCTCAAATCATTATCGCCTGATTGAGATTCATATACTTGATGGTATGATGATCCAACATATTATACCAATGATTCCCAAGTGTGTGTAAGATGTTTTAGAGCTCATGAGGGGGTGGCCCTTCAGGTAGCTCCCCACATGCCCGGATGACCTCAGATTATGCTACAGCCTCAGATGTATTTCTGCGGATTCGATGTGTTCGATTCTAGCCACTTGTAGTGTTCACAAAATTCATGTCTCATTCATATATTCAGATGCATTTCCTGTTCAGTAGGTATTTTTTGGTTTTTATACCTGCCCCCCCTCCCCATTTCATATGAAGGGGCATTATGTCTCATATACTCATATGTTATTATATTTAGTTCAGGCACATGCTTCCTAGGTGCATTATGTATGTGGGATTCATTATATTATTTTCTATCCCATTGATGTCAGAATGTCATTTATATTGTATTATACATTTTGTAGCTCAGTCCCACATTGATAGGTTCACCATTATTATTTGTACTTTGTCATCTCAGAAGGTATGGGTATGCCTCCCCCGCCTCATTGAGAACAGGTACTCCAACATAAAAGGATATTTATATCACTTTGTAGGTCTTTCCCCCTTAGTAATTTTCCTCTCTCGCTTTGATTTATTGATGTCTCTCTCTCTCTCTCTCTCTCTCTCTCTCTCTCTCTCTCTCTCTCTCTCTGACTCCCCTTCAGTGTCTAGTGATTGTGTTCTTACAATGTACTTCGGTGATATAATTTTCTCCTAACACTCGTACGTTGGGGGGCAATCTGTTATCACCAAAAATGGTCATCTAACCATTTCTAATTATATGGGTCGAAGTACACCATGTAAGACCAATTTTACGATAATAAAATTTCTTTCACTATAAGAAATAATTTAATAAACCACATTTTGTTAAGTTATTTCTAGTTAAAACAAGAAACCCCGTTAGAAATAATTAAATAAATCCTTTTTTATTTGATTTTCCTCTAGGAATAATTAATTAAACCATTGTTTATATAATATTCATGTTCATATTTAACCCAAGAGAATTAATTAGATAACTCATTATTTATCTTGTTTTTCTCTAGGAATAATTAATTAAATCATTACTTAGTTATTATTCCTTGTTAAATTTGACTAAATCACCTAGTAATAATTAAACAAACCATTTATTTTTATTATTATTTAACCACATTATTGAAATGATAAATAAATAATTTATTTGTTTATTATTTCTAATACATGTATTTAACCAATTTAAATACTTTTTCCCTCCAACAAAATATAATAAAATATTCCAGGCGGTTAGATCTAGATTTTGGTTAATAATATATTATGATTCTCCATTATCAAAGATAACTCAATATTTTGTTATAAATAGGAGGCTTTTTCCATTCATTCTTCACTCTGATCATTCTCAGTGTCGATATCATTTCCTTTTGTCATTTGAGCTCCCACTTGAGTTCGTCACTTTGGGTTTTCTGCATCATTGAGGGAGAGAGACTCGCGAAGAGGAAGCATTGAGGACAACGGATAACCCATCCCATTGAGGGGAATGGGAACATTTACTTGTTTCCTTCACTAGGTGTTACATAATACAAAAAATAATTCTTTAATATTTTATTTTCTATTGGATATTTGGAGTTAATTTTGCATCAATTCTTATTTCTTTTTGTTGCTTAACTAATTTTACTGCATATATATGGTTTTTTGTAGGATTTATTCTAATTTTCGATTGTAGATCTAAAGAGTTGGACAACCATTTCTGTTGTTAGGGCTATTTGTCACTCATAGCTAAAGTAGGATCTTTTCGTACACTTGTGATGAGATTTTACACTAAAAATAAGGCAATGGAAGCCTAAACCACCTTCTCCAACCCTCATCACTATTGAATATTCAACCAACCATTAGGGGTAAGAATTGTAAAGAGCAAGAAGAATTCCGAGGAAAATAACCTCCATAAAAATAAAGGGAAAACAACCATAGATCCCACAAAATAGGCTAAGTACCAAGAGGACCAAAAATACTAAATAGATAATAAATATACAAGTTAGATCTACAGAACTATAGGAGGGGCCTATAAAGCTATATGAAGGCACCACAAAGCTACAAGAAGGATCTATAGTTCCACATGAAGGAACAAAAGTACTACAGGAAGAAACAAAAAAGCTACAGGAAGAAACATAAGGGTCTCAAGAAGGTAGTGTGCAACTGCATGAATATACATAAAAGCTACAGGAAGGGACTATGGGGTTATAGGAGAAAAATATAGACTTACAGGAGTCAAATCCCCAACCAAATCTTAGATCCTTTTATGTCTGGATCAATGTAGGGAAGATAATCGATACTCACTTTAAAGTCCAAAATTTCTTCAAGCTAGAAAAGGGGAGAGGAAGGACCCACAAGTGGATGAAAATTGAAAAATAAAAAGGAGTTGAAGATGTGGGTGGGTATCATGAAGGAGAAAATGAAAAATATGGGGGAAGAAATGGGTGATCTTATATTCAAAGAATCCAATCTAAGGACCACCTGCAGAATGAAAAAGACAAGGCTAAAGGCCCAACTATAGGAGAATGAAGAACAATTTTCTGCCATGGATAACTTATCCATGGAAGAAATACACTCTAGGAATCCATAAAAAATATACTCACTCTTCCTCAAATACCAATGATGCCAATTTTAGATTAAGACAATGACCTAACATGGCTCTGCCCATTTCCAAGACTAAAAAAAATTCATTGAGTTCTGTCATAAGAGTAGTGTTGAAGATAAAGCTAAAATGTTTGAGTTTTACATGCACAATTTAATACTCACTGACATGAACATTTGGGACCCAAAATCATGGATGGGAGATGTGAAATTGATGGCCTTAGCCTCCTGGCTCACCCATGAAGATGCCCTAGTTGAAGAAGTCAAAAGAGTCATGGATAGAGAGGTAGATGAACCCTTATAGATCATGGTAGAGTTAAGAGGCCCTCATCTCATCACTAGCAACCATAGGTTCATAGATGGAGATCCCATATTTCCACCAACCTATATAGATAAACATGAACAAGAAATATTACATTTTGAATATATTATCATAATTTTAGGAAATGAGAGCCTACAAGATTGTTAGAGAAGGTTGCATACCCTACCACACAACTTGAGAATGAAGGAATATCACTCACTAGAAAGGCTAAGGAACACTTTGGATAGAACACCTTTGTATAAAAATGATATTATATAGATTGGAAATCAATTGGATTGGACTCAAGTTCAGTCCTCCTTTAATATTAGGCTTGCAGGAGAATAGGGACCAGGAAAAATAACAAAGATAATGGTTGATATTGAAAAGAATGTATGTTTCCATCCTAAAGAATGCATTTTTTATGAGATAGCTTTGGATGTCAGAGAGGCTACTAGGGCCATGAATGAAGTATGGCTAGGTGAATAAGTTTCTCAAAGGATGAGAAATAGTTTCAGTAGGTGGGTATGATGGGCCTCCCAAATAGGTACAATTTCAAGGCCCATTTTACCATCCTATGGCACATTTTAACCTCTCTTTTTTCATTTTATAATATATTTTTCAAGTTATAATGTGCTCTTACGAAGGTTAGGAGATATTCGTTATACCCTATAGCATAATGCATTTAATGTGTAGGAAAAACATGATTTATTGTACAAAACATGTTGGAGACAAGAAAGAGAAGATCTAGGAGGCTTGCTCCTTGCATCAACCCATAAAAAATTCGGTTGGCTAATGAGGATTTACTACCCATCAGTTGGTGCAAGTACACTAGGAGACCATATCCACTTTTTTATGAGCTTTGCAGGGAAGAAATCCTCCCTTCAAAGAGGCTTCCCCTCACTCACTTTTTTATAAATAAGAGATCCTATTTGTTGAAGAATGTAACTAGTGTTGGCCTTCATAATTGTATTTGAGTCATGAATTAATGTACTTGTCAAAATAATGAAGAAAAATTATTATAAAATAAATTGAATTATTAAAGCTTGGATTTCATGCTTGGGTCAATGATTCTTAGGCCAAAGCCTCCATTGTAGGCTTCTAGGGTTTATATCAAGTTTCCTTGTCCATGTCATAATGTACAAGTCCCTTCTTGGGCTTCATCTACTAGGAACACAATTTATTTTAATATAAAATAGGTAGTTTAGGTCTCCTCCACCAAGTTGGCCTTAAGAAGGACAAGTCAGCCTCATCAAGGGAATTCAACCCCACACAAACACTTTATAAAGGAATCAATTTGACTCATTTGGAGCACTCTCACTCAACAATTTCAATTTTTAGTTGTTGAAGGAAAAAAATTATAGTGAAGTTGTTGGAGAAAGATTGAAGAATTTGAAATACCAAAATCAAGTTCTTGGTAAATCTATCTCTCACACGTGTGAAGATTATAAATTATACTGGGCCAAAATTCTGAATTTTCTAGGGTCGAAGTTCTGGATTGTAGCTAGGCTGGAATTATGAAGTTACTAAGGGTTGAAATTATGTGTTGTTGTTGGGTTGTAATTATTGGAAAAGAGGAGACTAATGAAGTTTTCTAAATATTGGAAGGATGACTTGGTGGAGGAGGAATGTATTTTAGGTCTAAGGTCTTTTTCTATCTCATTTTGATTTACTAGTGGAAGAGTTTTAATGGGTTTCCCCCTATAGAGGGGTTTTAGCCCTTGATGAGTGCCTACGTTTGGTGTCATTGATACTCATGCTTTGTTTTGATGATTTCTTGATGAAACTAAGAATAAAGTAGAACATAAGAGAAGATAATAAAACTAAAAGAATATCATAAGTAATTATCAACATAAGAAAATATTTTTTCCTTTTTGATTTTCTAACATGGAATTAGAGCTAAGGTGAAGAAGAAGGAAAAATGAAGACTGAAGATCTATTGAAAAGAGAGATATAAGAAAAGGGCTTCAAGGAAGGTCACAAGGAGTAGAAGATAATAATATGAAAAACTCAATGAAGTTAGAAAAAAATATAGAATGAACCACCAACTACATGGCATGGAAGAAGAGAATGGATATTATTCTTGTAAGACATAAAGTGTTGGATTTTGTTCAAAGAAAAGTCAAGGAACCATCATATGAAGCAGGAAAATAAAAATACAAGGAAATGAATATCTCATCCATGAACTTAATTTTAGACAGAGTGAAGTAAAATATTATCCCTTACATATATAATATAGAATATGTGAAAGCAATGTATGAATCCCTCTCCAAGTTATTCACCATCAAGAACATTGGCATGATAACTAGCCTCAAGAATGAACTAAGACAATAAGGATGACAATAGACAATACTATGTCATCATATTTTATAGGGATATATAGAATAATAAATGAAATCCAAGCAATATATGAGGTTGTACAAGAAACAGATTTAGTAATTTCTTCTCTTCTAGGTATACCACACTATTGGAGTGATTTTTCATGAAGAATTAACAGTTGGAAGGATACTCCAAAATTTGAACAACTATGGAATGCATGCAGTCAAGAAGAAGCCAAAATATAATTAGTAAACAACAAGGAGGATGAAGAACACAACACATCTAATGCTTATTTTTCTCATCATAGGAAGAAGGGAACTTCAAGAAGTTCAAAGGACCAAAGAAGAAAGTCGATCTATCCAAGGTTGAACGATACAACTTTCATAAGATGGGTCACTACAAAATTCATTGTCCTGAAGTTCCAAGGAATATGAAAAGAGAAAAAAAACATGTGAATGTTGTTGATGAATCTCCACCTAATAAAAATAAGACTAAAGAATCTAAAATCAAATACCTATTTGTCAAAGACTCTAAGGGAATATTATCCCTCACATATCCTTCTATCTTAAGATTTGCATTATTTTCCTTTATGTTTTTATTTCTAAAGTTGTAGTTCTAACATATCTTGTTAGAACATTTTTGAATTATTTTGATAAGTTGTAGGTATCCCTCAAAAGGATTGTATTAAGAGGGAGCCTTCACCATTTTACTAAAAGATAAGTATATTTTTCCTTGTCTCTTCTTTTATGTTTGGTTTCCATCTCATATCAATATTTGTTTGTATTATATGCTAATAAACTTTTATGTTTTCCTTGGTAGGAAATATTGCAGAGTACACAAAGGTAATGGAGAAGACTTCCAAGGATAAATTTGAAGCATGGAAGAAGTTATGTTGCAAAGTATTCCCTTCAAGAATTGATTTCCTACAAGGTTTGATGTATAAAAATTCAAGTTATATGTTAAATTAAAAGTTTTGTTACAAGGTTCTCTTCATAGAAAAGGTATGTCCATTCTCTTTTTAAATTTTCAATGACATCATTATATCTAAAATTTTTAATCTTACATATTCTTGTTAGGGTGATTAATCATTCGATTGAATTTACCCTCATTATACTATTGTTTTGATCATTCTTATGAAATCCTAACCTTTAGGGTTCACTATAAAAACCCAGCCTCTTAATGCTAAGGGAATGCCAATGTTAATAATGAAACCTTAAGTCTTCTTAGGGTTTTTCTAGAACATATAATGAAATCTTATTCTTTTGAAATTTAGCGTTTTGGTATATGTGTGATAAAATGATAGTCCTTTAGGTTTTACTGTAACAACCTTAGGTTAAAAGTTCATGTAATAAATTTATTAAAGGAAAATTAATACCAAGGCCATGGGACATGCATTCCAAGCTAAATGTTTGGAAAAATATCCTAGTGGGAATAAATTATTGTGTATTATGGCTAAGGGAAATTTTCAAAGGCATTGGAAAAGGAAAATATGAATTAATTGACATTTATTTATGAAAATATTGGAAATAGGAGGAAGAGGAAGGTTAAAGGTCACAGGTTGCATGTGACGAGGAAATTGAAGGAAAATTAAGGAAAATGAAGGATTAGAGGCATCAATAATAAAAATGATTCAAATCATCAGTTTAGAGCCTTTTTTCAATTCAGTTTTAGAATTGGTTTCAGAGAGGAGAAGAGAACCAAGAGGACAAAGTAAGCAATGAAAGCAAAGGAAGGCCAAGGAAGGAAAAGGAAAGAAAGGATCAAGCAAGGAAATATTGGATCAAGTGGCTTTGGTAGGAATACTTAAAGGTCACAGGTTGTATGTATGATTTCCTAGATGGTTTTTGCATGGATGCTATGTGCATGTGATCATTTGGTTATTTTTCTTTCATTTACATGTGTATTGTCGGGTTTAGACAATGTGTTTTAACCTTGTCTTTCCATTTTTGGATAGCCATGGTGTGATGGGATTCATTCTTGGTTGATATTTGTATTTTCAAAAGGTTTTGGATCCTAGTGAGGTGGTCTCAAGAAAATCCCAAGGGTTAGGGGTGGAGATGGTTTTCTTCAGGAAGCCCTCAATAGGTGGGGGGAGATAGAAAAATTCCTCAAGGGATGGTGAAGGAATTTTGAGGCATCCAATATTTTTATTAGTTTTGTGATCTCGGA
The DNA here is from genome assembly GCA_034641835.2 of Pinus albicaulis. Lineage (NCBI taxonomy): Eukaryota > Viridiplantae > Streptophyta > Pinopsida > Pinales > Pinaceae > Pinus > Pinus albicaulis. The sequence goes on from CM076572.1 coordinate 234,470,783, forward strand.
ACTGGTTTAGGTGATATCACAATACAGTGTTGGTGGAGGTGGTTTAACCTCTGGATTCCCTTGGTTTTTTATGGATTGGTTTATACCATGATATCCCACATTCATGATTAGAATATGGAACGTGTGTGATTGTATGAAAGAAATATTTGGTTCAGCCCAATCTATGGTCGGGTGGTACATGGAAGCCCCTCACTTGGTCAAATTTTTCATATGGATAGTAATAGATAAGTTTCTCTTTTCATTGATGAGTAATTATACTTGTTACTATGTGGCTTTAATGGTTTTTCTATCATTATTATCTATCTGGTTATATGTTGGTTATAAGAATGGTTTTATGATAGATCTTAGTCATGGATCTCATAATGTTTTTATTAGTAAGTGAATTAATAATTAAAGCATGGTATAATTGGTGTTATGATACCTTTTGTGAGAGGGAATTTGTCATTCTTGCTAAACCTCATATAATTTTTAGATCCCTATGTTCAAATATGCTTTCATGACATGTAGGTTTCATGTTCATGATGTATTTAATGGAATTTCAGTCCTAGTTGGAAGGGGTCAGGTCAATTCCTTGTTAAAGTATTGGTTTGGAAGCTTTGTTTCTACGTTATTCATTATTTATGGAAGCCTCATTGAGTTATAAGAAAGGGCCTGAGTCTTAGCCTTGAAAAAGTGGCTCTGAATTCGGGGTCCCTGGCACAAAAATCCTTGGAAAATTTCATAGTCACTAGGAAGAAAGTCTATGGGAGCGACTGGAGGGTTACAGTTGCATGTAGGCCTTGCAAAAGGAGTGACTGAGGCTCTAGGTTAGTGAAAAAGAGAGTTAACTCAAGGTTTGGACACCTGGAGGGGTTGAGTAGCCCTTAAGGTCCTATAGCACATGAGGGAGGTAAGTAAAATATGAAGTTATCAAATCCATTTCCCTAAGGTCATATAGGAGGTTGAGTCTTATCATAATGAACCTTAGCTCATGTTTACCCCGAGAAAACTGGTGAAAGTAGGTAAATGTGGGAGGAGGAAGTTACAGGGTGGTATCCAAGAAATTTTCACTCTCTTTGGGTAAAATATGATGTTGTTAAGGTTATGTTTGTCGTGAATGGGGTCATGGTATACATTTGGTATGGTCATGCATGATTTTGTTATATTGATATGATTATGACTATATATGTATCATACTAATGTGGATTGATTTTGATGATGAAATAAGCCTCCCCTGAACATCAATAAGGCATGGTTTTGATTTTGGTATCTATTTGGTTTATATGACACGGCCTACTTGCAAGAATAAGAGAATTACAGATGATGAAAAAAATGGTCAACTATAGTTCCCATGAATCTCCCTACACATCAGTTGGGCAGCAATGAGATGAGTATTCTCTTGGTATAGTAGATACATTCAGGAGTTTGAGGAAAAATATCAGAAGTTGGAAAGTATACAATTACAAGTTGTTTGAGGCTCAGGAAATACTTACAAGGGATTTGGAAAAGAAGGTATATGTTAATGCATCAATTCTTTAGAGCTTGTTGTAATTGCAAAGACAGGGAAAATTCACTATCACTCAAGAATAAAAAGAAAAGACTAATAGAACCTATGGTAGCAGGTCTCAATGTGGATACAGGTTGGATAGAGGAGACACAGTTAGAGGCAGTCAATCACTGGATACACCTGACAAGAGGACTGGAATGCATGGGCATAATTCTAGTTCCTCACCTAGGAGACATTATCATCATCATCACCACCATAATCCTTATAGGAGGAGTGAGTACTCGCCATAGGAGAAAGTCAAGCCTCTTACATTTGATAGAGAGATGAATAAGTCAGAAGATTCAAAGGCATGGTTGCTTTGGATGAAGAAATTCTTCAGATTGAATAACTATTCAGAGAACTTGAAAGCCAAAATAACTACCTTTAGTCTCAAAAGGAAAGAACATATTTGGTGTGAATATGTGAAGAATGTCAAGGGAATTCGAGAAAAAGAGTTGGTTTGGGATGAGTTTTAGAGAATCTTCAAGACTAAGTACTTATCTAAGAGATATTATGATGACATAGATAATTATGTTTATGAGCTATAGATGGGTTCCATCATAGATGATGAGTATACTAGAAGCTTCCTGAAGTTTTTGAGGTATGTACTGTACCTCAAGGATGAGAAGGCTATGATTCAAAGATTCATCAGTGGGTATATATAGAGACCAAATTGAGTTTGATGAGTCTATATTGTTAGAGGAGGCCATTCAGAAGTTGAAGCATCCAATCAAAGCACAAGGATGGGCCTATGCGTTATTTAAATGGAAATGAGAAATTTAAAGGGAAGTGGCTAGTGAAGCAGGAAATACCTTAGGATGTAGGGGAGAGAAAATGTTGCTCCTTATAAGAAGTTCAATGCAGTGGACAAGGGACATGGGTCACATACTAGAGAGAAGAATAATAAAGGTGATGGTAGGGGATAGTTGCAGTGTTGGATATTTGGAAAATATCATCACAAGAAGGATCGTCCATTGTACCATGGTGGCAAGCCTAAAATCTACAATGCTCAGGAGGCACAAAAAATTGGGGATGTGGGTCATAACATTCCTCAAATTTATGCAGTTGTGGACAACAAGCATGAATATCAACAAGAATACATTATGGAGATGGAAGGTGTTAGTTTCAATCAGTTCTAACTGTCACTAGTGATCAAATGTGCTCTTACAAGGTTTTTGTTAGGGTCTCAAGTCAAATTTGTGTTGTTTCAGTAGGTATTCAAAAAAAAAAAAAATTCACTGGCTAGTGTGTCTAGGTCTATTACTGCTCCTTTAAAAAATTTCATGTGCTAGACATTTTCATATTTTAGTTGGATAAGTCATGATTCCAAAGTCACCATTTTCATATCAATCATACCATCATGTTCCTCTTTCAACTCAGTGCCACCATTAGGTCATTAGGGTTTAAGTCATCAAAATATGTCATTTCATCAATAAATACGACAAATGAAGGAGTATTAATAGGGAAATTTCTCATAAAGTTTTTTTTCAAGTATAATTTATTTCAAAATATGATGTAATATGTTCTAATGATCCAAAGTTGCAAAGGCTTCAAGACAAAAGTGAAAAGAACATGGTGGGCCACCACACCACTATGAAGAATTTGACTTCCACAATATATAAAAGACCATCAAAATCATTTCTCTCACTAATTTCATTGGAATAGAGCACTCAATCACCGAGAAAGACTATCTCAGTAAATTCAGCACCAAAGGAAACTCTAAATAAGTGATTAGCACCCTCTCCAAGTAGCTACACTGCATTTTTAGGCAGCCACATTGCGTTTTTTCCAATACACAACGTTTTCACTCCTACAAGAAAAAAACGTGTTTCCAAGGGTTATTAGGGGCAACTGAAGGTTTCATCAGTAGTCTACAATTAAATTTAAACCTTTGACATCTCATATCAACATTTTTTTCCTTGTTTTTATGGTGAAAATCCTCCTATATCCCCCACGTTGCGTATTAGGTGGGTGAGCATCATTTTCCCAATTTAAAGCAAGAAAAAATATCCTATACACATTATACCCTTCCTCACACTCAAAAACACTTCTCACAACCCTCACACCCCCTCACCCTCATTTCCCAAACCCCTACATCCAAACCCTAGCTCCTACGCTACATTTTTGGAAATTTTAGGGCTAGGACTGTGTATAATTTCCCTAGGCTAATTCCTTCACTCATTTCATCATTTTCCACTTCCCTAAGCTTCCTAATACCCCTATCTACCTCCCTAAATTTTTCTACCCTCATATCCCCTCCATAATCCCTTCATCATATCCCCTTACCTACTTCCCCTATTTTTCCCACTAGGTTTTTTCCTTGCAAATTGTCAACATGGAGGGAGAAAGGAGATATTACAACAAAGGAGGTTAGATATCAAGGTTTTAGCTACTTAACACTCATGAGTTAATGTATTCCTCACTGACCAAGCAATGTTTTTAGAATGTAGGATGTTTAGGGTTTTGTGAGCAAATTCAACAAGTGAAATATCATGCCAAGTTAACAAGTCTATTTTCCACTAACCTTAGGAGGGATAAGGTTAGAATTGCAAGGGTGAGATTCAAAATTTAAACTGAGGACATAGCTACAGTTACAATGATACCAAATAGTGTGGAAAAATGGTTTAATATATTAGATTTGGAAGTGCATAATTACAAAGCCTTCATCAAAGGTCACTACAAAGATGCCATTAAGAAAGTTTTTCATTTTGGGCAACTTCTTGATAAGTTTTCTCCGTTGATGAGGGCCATTATGAAGTATTTTACATGTGAGGGCAGATTTTCTAGATTTTACAAATATCATGTCATATTGCTAATGCACTTGACAGGGGTAAAACCTCTCAACTTATCCTACTACCTCTACAAGAGCTTGGCTAAAATGGAAGAGAAAGTGTAGCATAGAGAGAGTGATGATCAAGCCAAAAAATTTCACCATGCCCTCATCAAAATCATTGTGTTTCACCAGCTTTCACAGATGAACATCACTTGGAAGACATTCATTCAATCCAATGTCTTCTTTCCCCTTGCTAGGTAACCTACTATTCAAGGTACACCATCAACACCATCCAAGCAAAGGGAGATTGGCTCATCTAGCATAATTTTAGTCAAGAGGACACCTAGGACTGAGGTGACTCAAAAATATCAGAGAGGTAGGAGGCTTGTGTTTTCTCCAAACATTATGGAAGGGGCCAAGCCTACATCAACAAAACAAAGATTCCCATCACAGCATGAGGCACCTTTGCAAGATGAGGAGCCATTCCAGATTGACACCGACATGGAAGACTTGGAGGTGGATGAAGAGCACAGAAAAATAGAGTAGGTCATCATGGATAAATATGTTGAGATCAGAGAACTCAAGGAAAACTTGTCCAAGGCCTATTTCTTGATTTCATTCCTAAAGCAGGAGAATATGTAATTGAAGATAAACCAACTACTCTTGAATAGGCATAAAGTTGATGTTAGCAAGCAATATGTAAAAGGAAAAGCAGTAGTTGACATAGATGAGTCAGATGAGCATGAGGAGCAGGAGAGATGGAAGAGGCCAAGAACTAGAGGCCTAAAAAGGGCACTTCAACAACAAAGAGAGGCATCTCCACCAAGGACCCAAATGATAGTGAATGAGCTCTTACTGGTAGAAATTGAGCAGGGCAGGGAATATTGGCTTGATAGAGTCAATGGTCATTTGGAAAAAATTCCGAAGAGGGAAAATAAGAACAATAAAATTCAAAGACACATGGCCATGCACTATTACGTTATAAATCAGGTGTCTTAGGAAAAAATCAAGCAATTGAAGGAAACACTCAAAGAAACCCTAATGAAGAAAGAAGAGAAGGGTGAGTTGGATTTTCTTGCTGATGATTCCCTCATAGCATATCATTCCATCTCAAGGCTTCATGGAGCAATTCTGGAGAAATTTTGAGCAAATCTGAAGAAATTTTGGAAAATTTTGAATATTTTTTACATTTTGGCAATTTTTCCATAGTCCCTAGGCCGAAAACGTAGTGTGCCTCACGATGCGCTTTTTATGGGGTCCTCCAAATGCTGAATTTATTGAATATTTGGGTATTTAATGGCCTCTACATAAAATTTATCCCCTGGGGCAGCCATCTCAACACTTTTTGGTGGGTCAAAATGTCAAAAAAACCACCCAAAAAAACACCTTTCTACCTTGTTTTTCAAAAGTTCGCTCCGTTTTTGGAGTACTTGTGGGAGAAATTTTTTTTGGAGGGATAGGAGGAGTGTTTTTCAGTGCTTGAAAATTCTATCATGTAGAAGTCAGGAAGAGCTTTCTCGAACATCTTTTAGATCAATCTTTGGACCTTGGGAAGGCCTCTAAAAGCCTCTTACATCAAATTCATCACGTTTTCCCCTCGCACATTGCATTTTGCTGATCTTTCACTGCGTTTTCACCTGAAAGCTAATTTTCTCGAGTTAATCAGTCAAATTCAGCCCTGCCTAATGTAATTTGTCATTTTTTGAGTTGTGATGATAAAATCATGTTTAATTATGCTAGTTAGAGTAAAAATGAGGTGGATACATGCTTGTAAATATATTTTATGGTCAAATGTATCAATTTCTCCATCTTCAGGAGAGTTTTGTCGAGGGAATAATGTGAATTGCTCCTCCACTCTAGGATTTGACCCTTGAGAGAGGGAAATGGTTTTTTTTCTATTTTATTCATATTTTAGTCATTTTGATGGTTGGACATTAGAGGGTGAGACTATTGTATCTTGTAATTAAACTTTTATTCAAGAAATCAAAGGACCAGTTGCAACTATTATCTAGGAATTCATGTGCAGTGAGTTTTTGATGTTGTATTTTCTATGTTTTAGTTTCATATAAAAGATATAAATGTTTCCTTTCCAGGCCTTTCTTTCCTCAGTGATTTTCCTAAAATTTTGATAATTATAATTCTTCATAAAGCTCTATTTTGTTTGGGAATGACATTTTATGTACTCTTCCTTCTATTTTAATGAATTCATGACACATGCTCATTAAGATCCCCCTTCATTTTCAAACCCTGCACTACACCGAAAAAACCATAAACCCATCACTAAAGCATTGCTATCTTGCTACTTCATATTTTTTCAGTTGAAACCCTTTGATAATTTGACCTAGATACTTGGTTTTCATCCCTAATCTAATAGAAAAGCCATCAAACTTTCAAAACCCTAGATCTGACCTAACTAGCCTAAAATCCACTCTTCATCTAGTCAAACCCTTTGGCTATGATTTCATAGAGAGATCCATATTTGGTTTGGTAAGGCTAGATACCAAACTAAAAGCTTGGTTTGAGGTTACCTCAATCGATATCATTTCTCGGCCTTGGGACATTGTAGAGGCTAACATTTCTAGCACCGTTGTCGGGGAATGAAGAGACAAATATTCCCCGAAAAGCATGAAAAGGATTAGATTTGATTGCTGATGGTGAAAAATGATCATGTACAAGAAGGTTTTTCATCTTTCAGCTAGTGACTTCAGCAGGTGGGTGATTGTCATCTTTCAGCAGGTGACTTCAGAAGGTTTTTCATCTTTCATGTACATATGTCTTCAGCAGGTGGGTGATTGTCATTAGGATTTGAAGCCCTCAAGTCTCGATGATATGTTTCCATCAATAAGTTCTGTAAGTGTTGTTTTATTGAGTAGTCAGTTTTTTTTAGTCAAATTTAGTTCAGTTTTTCTGCCAATTTTCAGTATTGAGTTTGGTATGTTGTTTTTAACTCCATGCCTAGTGGATAAGGCTACTTGGTCTATAATTTTCTTGACACCTCCAAGGATTTTCCATCCCCAATTGGAGCTAATGTTACTTTTTTTTCAGTTCTGTCTGTCACTAGTGATCAAATTTTCTCTTACAAGGTTTTTGTTAGGGTCTCAAGTCAAATTTTTATGGTTTCAATAGGTCTTCAAATAAAAATTTGGTCACTGGCTAGTATGTCTAGATCTGTTACTACTCCTTTAAAAAAATCATGTGTTGGTCATTTCCATATCTCAATTAGATGAGTCATCATTGCAAATTCACCACTTTCATCTTAGTCATACCATCACGGTCCTCATTTAGCTCAATGTCTCCATTAGGTCATTAGGGTTCAAGTCATCAAAATATGTCATTTCATTAATAAATCCAGAAAATGAAGGAGTATTAATAGGGAAATTTATTATAAAGTTTTGTTTCAAGTATAGTTGATTTCAAAATATGATGTAATATATTCTAATGATCGAAATCTGCAAATTTTTCAAGACAAAAGTAAAAAGCACATGGTGGGCCACCACACCACTATGAATAATTTGACTTCCACAAGCTATAAAAGACCATAAAAATCATTTCTCTCACTCATTTAATTGGCATAGTGCATTCACTCACCATAAAATACTATCTCAGTACATTCAACACCAAATTACACTCTAAAGAAGTGATTGGCACCCTCTCTAAGCAGCTACACTGTGTTTTCAGTCAGCCACACCACGTTTTTGCCAATACGTTGTGTTTTCACTCCTAAAAGAAAAAATATTGTTTCCAAGGGTTCTCAAGGGAAACTAAAGGTTTCATTAGTAGCTTAAAAGTATTTTTAAACCTTTTACATCTCCTATAAACATTTGTTTCCTTGTCTTTATGGTGAAAATCCTCCTATAGCTCCCACACTGCGTTTTTGGTGGGTGAGATTAATTTTCCCAATTGCAAGAAAGTACAACTATAATATACACATTATACGCTTACTCAAAATAAAAAACACTTCCCACAACCCTCACACCCACTCTCCCTCATTTCACAGACCCCTACATCCAAACCCTAGCTCCTACGTTGCATTTTTGGTTGTTTTAGAGCTAGGAATTGTTTATAATTTCCCTAGGATAATTCCTTCACTAATTTCATAATTTTCCAATTCCCTAAGCTCCCTAATACCCTTATGTACCTCCATAAATTTTCCTACCCTCATATCCCCTCTCTAATCCCTTCATCCTATCCCGTCACCTACTTCTCCTCTTTTTCCCACTAGGGTTTGCCTTGAAAAGTCAACATGGAGGGAGAAATGGAATATTACAACAAAGGAGGTCAAATATCAAGGTTTGAGCCACTCAAAACTCACGATTTAATGTCTTCTTCACTGGCCAAGAAATTTTTTCAGAATGTAGGATGTTTAGGGTTTTGTGAGCAAATTCAACGAGTGAAATATCATGCCAAGTTAACAAGTCTTCTTGCCACTAACCTTAGGAGGGATAAGGTCACAATTGCAGGGGTGAGCTTCACAATTTCAACTGAGGCCATAGATACAACTGCATGGATACCAAAAAGTAGGGAAATTTTTTTTAAGAGATTAGATTTGGATGCGTAGAATTACAAAGCCTTCATCAAAGGTCACTACAAAGATGCCATTAAGAAAGTTTTTCCTTTTGGAAAACTTCTTGATAAGTTTGATGCATTGATGAGGGCCATTATGAAGTATTTTACATGTGAGGGAATATTTTCTAGATTTTACAAATATCATGTCAGATTGTTAATGCACTTCACATGGGTAGAACCTCTCAACTTATCCTACTACCTCTATAAGAGATTGGAAAAAATGGAAGAGAAAGTGAAGCATGGAGAGAGTGATAATAAAGCCAACATATTTTACCATGCCCTCATCAAAATCATTATCTTGCACTAGCTTTCACAGATTAACATCACTTGGGATACATTCATTCATTCCAATGTCTTTTCCCCCTGTTAGTTAGCCTACTAGCCAAGGTACACCATCAACACCATCCAAGCAAAGGGAGATTGGCTCATCTAGCAGAATTTCAGTCAAGAGGAGACCAAGGGCTGAGGTGAATCAAACATATCAGATAGGAAAGATTTTTGTGTTTACTCCAAACATTATAGAAGGGGCCAAGCCTACATTAGCAGAACAAATATCACCATCACAACATGAGGCACCTTTGCAAGATGAAGAGCCATTCCATCTTGACACTGACATGACAGAATTGGAGGTGGAATAAGAGCACAAAAAAATATAGCATTTCATCATGGATAAATATGTTGAGATCAAAGAAATTAAGGATAACTTTTCCAAGGCCAATTTCTGGATTTCATTCCTAGATCAGGAGAATATGCAATTGAAGGTAAACAAACTACTCTTGAATAGGCATAAAGTTGATGTTAGCAAGGAAGATGTAAAGTGAAAAGTAGTAGTTGACATAGATGAGTCAGATGAGCATGAATAGTAGGTGCTAAGGAAGAGGCCAAGAACTAGAGGCCTAAAAAGGGCACTTCAGCAACAAAGAGAGGCATCTCCACAAGGACCCAAATGATAGTGAATGAGCTCATACTAGCAGAAATTGACCAAGAAAGGGAATATTGGCTTGATAGAGTCAATGGTAATTTGGAAAAACTCATGAAGAGGGAAAATAAGAAAAAAAAAATTCAAAGGGACATGGCCATGCACTATTACACGAGAAATCAGGTGTCTCGGGCAAAAATCAAGCAATTGAAGGAAAAAATCAAAGGAACCCTAATGAAGGAAGAAGAGAAGGGTAAGTTGGATTTTCTTGCTGATCCTTCCATCATAGCATAGAATTCCATCTCAGGGCTTCATGGAGCAAGTCTAGAGAAATTTTGAGCAAATTTTTTGAAATTTTGGAAAATTATGAAGATTTTTGACTTTTTGGCAAATTCTGCACAGTCCTTAGGCCAAAAACGCAGCGTGCCTCACGCCACGCTTTTGCTGGGGGATGAAAATGATAAATTTATTTCATATTTGGGTTTCTAATTTCCTCTACATCAACTTTATCCCCTGGGATAGCCATGTTAGCACTTTCTGGTGGGTAAAAATGAAAAAAAACCACCCAAAAAACACCTTTCTTCTTTGTTTTTCAAAAGTCCACTGCGTTTTTGGAGTACTTGTAAGAGAACAGATTTTTGAAGGTCTAGGAGCAGTCTTTTTCAGTTCTTGAGGATTATATAATGTAGCGGACAATAATATATTTTTCTAACATGTTTTAGATTAGGATTTGGACTTCAGGAAGACCTCCAAAAGCCTGTTGCACCAAATTCACTACATTTTCTCCTGGCACATTGAGTTTTGCTCATATTTCGCTGCGTTTTTGCCTGAAAGCTAATTTTCTCTAGTTGATCAGTCAAACTCAGCTCTGACTAATGTAATTTATCATTTTTTGAGTTGTGATGATGTAATAAGGTGTAATTATGCTGGTTAGAGTAAAAATGAGGTGGATACGTTCTTGCAAAAATATTTTATGGTCAAATGTATCGGTTTCTCTATATTGAGGAGAGTTTTGTTAACCTCCCTAGTCTTTAGGTTTTAGGTGAGGGAATCATGTGAATTGATCCTCCACTCTAGGATTCAACCCCTAAGAGAGGGGAAATTATTTTTTGTCTATATGTATGCATTTATTAGTCATTTTGATGGTTGGACATCAAAGGGCGAGACTATTGTAGGCTGAAATTAAGCTTTTATTTAGGAAATCAAAGGACTAGTTGCAACTATTATGTAGGAATTCATGTACAATGAGATTTTGATGTTGTATTTTCTCTGTTATAGTTTCATATAAATGATATAAATTTTTCCTTTCTAGGCCTTGCTTTCCTTAGTGATTTTCCTAAAAGTTTGATAAGCATAATTCTTCATAAAGCACTGTTTTGTTTGGGAATGTCATTTATGCACTCTTCCTTCTATTTTAATGAATTCATGAAACATTCTCATTAATATTCTCCTTCATTTTCAAACCCTACACTACACTATCAAAACCCTAAATCCATCACTAAATCATTGCTATATTTCTCCTTCATATTTTTGCAACTGAAACCCTTGATAATTTGACCTAGATACCTGGTTTTCATCCCTAATCCAACAGAAAAACCATCAAACTTTCAAAACCCTAGAGTTTACCTAACTAGCCTAAAATCCACTCTTCATCCAGTCAAACCTTTTGGTTGTGATTTCATATAGAGGGCCCTCTCCGGTTTGGTAGGGCTAGCTACTAAACTAAAAGCTTGGTTTGAGGTTACCTTTTTCGATATCCTTTCTCAGCCTTTGGGCATTATGAAGGCTAATAGAAGGTAATATCTATGGTCAAGTTGTCTCTAATTTAATTGATCCTATATCTAATTATATTTATGTTAATCCTAACCTAGTGGATAAGTTCGGCTTGAGAAAAGAAGTCCATGAAGAGTATTGGTTGGTGCAGTTGGCTATAGGTACTAAGAAGAGAGTTCATCATTGGGTAAGAGCTTGTGCATTCAAGCTGAATGGTATGCCTATAGTAGCACATCTAAATGTACTACCATTGGGATCATATAGTATGATTTTGGGTATGTATTGGTTGTATCTTCATAAGACTAAGGTGGATTTCTATGAGAAGGAATTTGAGTTCCTGGATAATAATATGGAAAATATAATGTTGCAGGGAAAGAAGAAACCTACATCAATGAGGATGGTCAATGATATGTGAGATAAGTGTAGTTGAAGGAAAGGGTGTGTGATGTTTGCAGTTCATATTTCCAATGAAAAGGGTAAGGATGTTGAGGATGAAGAGGTATCTTGTCTTGAAATTTTTTTAGGATGTATTCCCAATAGATATTCCATAGTTTCCTACTCATAGGGAAGTGTAAGTAATATTCCAAAATTTTAGCCTCCAAGCTAAATGGAATATTAGAGTTGTTTTATCACTAGGTAGGTGAATAAATGGGTAGGGAGGCCCATTAACCTCCTTTAGAAGGATCAATAACACTCCTAATGTGAAAGGAGTAAGAATAAGCAGCTAATTTGAGCACCCTTGGGTGTGAATAGAGATGGGATCATGTTGATTCAGTCAACTTTGAACAAGTCAACAAAGCTGTCTAGATACATTGAACTTCCTTGATGGAAAACACAGTTTTGGTGGAGGAAAACTTGCATGAGCTTGATGGCACATGTGGATGGTGTTAGCCACCTATAATATTTGTTATACCAAAAGGTGGATAAGACTTTTTGAGCCTCCAAGGAACAAATTTTATCACTAAAAATTGTTGGCTCTTGAAGACTCCTTAAAGGCCTCATGCCTCTGTCCAAAATATTCATTACCTTTGCCTTTTCATACTCAGAAAATTCTGTTGATTCCAAGAGAAAGACTGCTGAAGCACCTTCATTTTCCCCCTTCTCAATCCTTCATTTTCTCCCTTTTTCTCCATATTTTTCCTCTATTTTTATAATTTTCCTTCTTCCATTCATAAAAATCACTTTTCCGTAGTTAAAGAATCACTTTTTAACTATTCCGAAACCCCCGATTCCTTTGAAAAACCATGGAAAAATTTCATAAAAAATAAAGTATTTTGACTATGGACCTAAGCCCCTTGGGCTAAGTCCTAACCACTTCCCCCACATACCTGCACCCTAGAACCCAGTGCTAAACCCCTCACAGTGCTTATCGCATTGCAAACACGAGAGCGCTAGTTTTTATGCCATTATAAAAGTTCCGATGCGATCGCGCGATCGCATCGCAATATTCGAATGAGAAGATTAAAGCGCCCTGGCCCGATCCACGATTTGTGATACCCCCGATCGCATCATTATTTTATGTATATACCATGGGCCCGCCTTCCGTACTTTAAAAATTATAAATAATCCATCCCCATTCCTTTTTTCCTTTGTAAAATGCAAAAACCCGCTTTTCCAAAGTTTTGGTCTAAAAACCGAAATCACGTGTTAATATAATGGGTTGATTGAAAAGCCCATCCCAGATCTTCCGATATGCGATTAGCTCCTCCTTTCTATCCCCCAGTCATATCATCCTTCCATGCGCCCTAAGGCCCCGCAATCGAGCGCCATGCCATTTATATTTCCTCTGCCCAAAGTTTAAAACCTTTGGGTATATATTAAAACTCGTCGGTTTATTATATTTATACCTCCGCCGGTCCAAATTTCAAAGAAATCTCCACCGTCGGTCTATTTTGTAGATCGACGGTGTGGAGTTCATCTCCCTGTGGTCCCCACCGCCCATAAGCCGATTGCCCAAAACCGGCGGCATCCATTGCACCGCCTTTGGGGCAAGGGTGGTTTTTTCCCGATGGCCAACGATTCCATACAACGGTTGACACGCATCCCCTGTACCTTTTTCAAAACCACCATCCATCGCGCATAAACACAGTCCATCGTGCATTATTGTTTGGACGCGGATGCCCAGCGATATTGCCGTGGACCGTCTGATCTGGGGCGGGCCATCCGACGGCTATCACTCACCGAAGACACATGATAGTTAACTCGGCTGCACACGCGATAACTCAGGGTACGACGCGTCATCCAAGAAATATCTTTCGTCGATCTGATCTGAAGATCGACGGTCCACATTTCCTCGCCCATATTCTCTCCCTTTGACTTTCAACTTCCGTTCTTGACCGTCGATCTCTGTGCGACCGACAGCTCAAATTTAATCTCTTTTTCATCCGGTCCATGATCCCTCTCGATCAATCCTGACCGTTGGATGATTCCATCCAACGGCCACGCTCTTTCCCCACCTTCTGAAGCAGTTAAACCTAAAACATGCAGGATTTCTTAAAATGTTTTATGTTTTATGCAGGTTTTAAATGGTTTCCACTGTTATATTGAAGAAAGGCTAAGGGTTGGGGATGACGATTCCTGTGCCTTTAGTCCTTGAAAGAGAACCATTCATGGGCTTTTTTCAATGATTTATCAATGTTTCATGAGCATTGATAACATAAAGAGCCCTGCGCATCCCTGCACATCGACAAGACACTGTTTTATTCAAAAGAACAGTTAAAGAGTATAGGTTTGAAGACAAAGCACAATAGATGGAGATTAAAGATAGATCTGGGGAATTTCGGCTAAGAATGATTATCAAAAGCCTAATTCCCTGGGTTAGAACACAATTAATAGAAAATCATAAGTGTTCCACTAACAGAAAAGGCTTCCACCGCTTCAAACGAGGTGAATTGATTCCTCAGCTACCATAAAAGCCACCTATTGCCTCAAACCATTCAAACATAGGCCGAAGTTGTTGAAGAAGAGCAGATTTTGCCTCAGCGCAGCTAGGGAGTTACTTCTGAAAGGAAATCAATGCAGAAAATATCTGCAAAGTTACTCCACACAGCACAAAGAGCCTCAAAGTCAAAAAAAGCTCCCATCGAGCTATGATATTAATTGTAAAACATTTAATACAAAGAAACACCTGTAAACTTCTTCATCAAGCCCCTCAAAAGGTCAAGAAGTCTTGAATCTGTATTAATTACCTTAGGAGATCTTTTATCAGATCTCACCTCCTCATCCTTCTATAAATACTTCTGTAGAAGATGAGAATTTGTTGGTTGCAGAACTTTGAAATACATTTGAGCTCAAACTCCTGATTGTAAATAGTGTTCACTGGCCCTTGGAGCTCTGCTTGTGATATATTAGTTAGGCTGAGTAGTGAAGATGATTGTTGAACTAAAACATTGGACTTGAATACTGTAACTGGTTTGACATCAATATAAAAGTTGTTTCTTGGGATCCTGGTCTATATCATCGGTGAAGTGCCCCTCTCATTGTTATTGTTTTCCTTCTATGTATGTCATATTGTTCACTTTTCTCCGATAAAGAACATCACGCATAGAGTTAGGACCTACTGTATATCAACAACCTTCTCTGACTGAAAATCTTTGTCTTAATGTTTTCCTCAATTTTTTTTATTTAAGAATGACTTAATATAGTTAAGCAGTTAGGAATGTTGGAGTTCCCTCGTCCTACTGTTTTCCTTAAAAACATTGTTCTTGAAAGTTATTTTCCTTATTGTGCTTATTAAAGATGACTATGGAAGATATGGTGTGCCTTGGTCCTAGTTTTTTTCTCTAAAAGCAGATTCTAAAAGTTTCCCTTGGTGTTGACTGAAAGAAGATTAGGTTTAAAAGTACTTTATCTGATCTTAAGTTACACTTTGTCTCTCTTATATGTTTTCATACTTTCTGAAGGTAATTATGTGCATTACTGGATTGTTTGTCAATTAAGCTGCTTGAATACAGACTTTCCCAAGGAGTCAATGGTTAGCCCCGCACTTGGTTGGTTTTAAACAGTTACTTAAGAGGCTTTTCTTGTTTGGACTGACTATAAATCCTCTAAGAAATTATTATCAGTTTCCACCCCTCCAACACTTTATTGTTTCCATTCCATCATTTTAATCTCAATAATCTTGTGGTATAGATGACTTGCCCCTTGGATCACTCTTGATGTTGTTTCTCAATTAAAGCCCAGATATGACTTCATAGCCCAATGGACTAAAAAACAGCGTTATATCTATCTTTTAGCCAAAGCTGTTCTATTTTCTTGCAAATTCTCACCTTTGAAACTTTTTGCACTTAGAACTTTCCCTCAAGTAACATTCATGCTCAACCATCCAAAAACAAAACAAACCCTTGGCCTTCATAACTAGCCTAATATCATTACCCCAAACTTCAAAGAAAAATCCATCTTTGCACTTATTGGAGAGATCCCTCTCCGGATTCAGGAGGGCTAGATCCTAGAATCCCAAAGTTGGTTGAAACGATGTTTCTTCTGTAGTTTTAGTCTTACCAGTCTGCTGAAATTACAGATCCCTAACATTTCTGGCGACTCCGTTGGGGAACTGAACCTAGAATCATTTTTCATATTTATAAAACTTTGTGAGTAAAAAGCAGCCTTTTCAAGCACTACCAAGAAATGATAATCATGATAAAAATTATCTAAATCAGTGACAAACTAGGCAAACCCTAGGATTCTCTTAATACTTTATCTAACCTTGAAAGATCAGATGGCTTAGCCATAAGAGTAAATTGTCTTTGTCTCATAACCATAGCTAAGTTTTGAAACAGAGTTAGCATATTCTTAGAAACCACACAACTGAAAATAACTCAGAAAACCTAAAAATATTTCATATTGGTACTCAATAAACATGGTGGTGGACCATAAAACCTTTTACCTCCTTAGAAGCTAAAAACTTCCACTTGGCGACTCCAAAATCCTTAGCAGACCTTAAGACTCCACTTTGAAGAACCCTTATCATCATAATATCCTTCAAACTCAGTCAGAGGACTGCAGGATTAATTTTTTTTGTAAAATAGACTAGTTAACCTCTCAAATATTGTCATACCCGGTTGAACTTTTCTTGTGTGTTTGGGTTTGAAAAACATAACATAGTGGCTCCAAGAAATATTCACACTAGAGCCCATTCTGACCCTAATCCACCTGAGATAGTTGATAACCCAGAAAGTATCCTTTGGAAGTCTCCTAGGATTAATTATCAAATGTTTTCATATCACCCTTGAGAGCTAATTCAGTCCCTGAAAATATTTCAGCTCTACAACAATCACAAGCTGACTTAGTAAATCCATTTAGAAATAGGTCATTTGATGATATAATTCAGCTAGATTCTGAGTCTTCACTTTCATCCCTGGAGACAAGTGAACATCCTGGTAGTAGAGAAACAACACCACCTGATCTACACTTCCTGTTGAATTTAGGTGTCTCTCATCCAAGATCAGCTCAGCAATCTACTGTTGTTCCATCCACATCTACTCATCCTTCATCCACTGTTAAAACCACTCCACTTCAGCCCACCTTCCCTTTTTTCAACCCACCTGTGAATCCACCTCCACCTCCTGCCATGGCTGCATGGTATTCTCCCCTAGTCCTTCCTGCACCATTATTCAATCTTCCACAGGACTATCAGTCCAAAATTCCATTATATGATGCTAGCAATGCTGCAACTGCATCACAACATGTGGATAAGATGAATGACTACTTTGCCAGAAATTAAATTTATGATGATTCTGTCAAGCTTAGATTATTTTCTCAAAGATTAGGGGGAGAAGTAAGAAAATGGTTTAAAAGCTTAGCCCCCCATAGTATAAATGATCTCTCAGGATTCCATCAAACTTTCTTAAACAAATGGGAAGTAAAGAAGAACCCTCTCCAAGTCCTTTTTTATTATAAGAACCTCCATAGAAACATTGGGGAAAGTGTGCAAGCTTATTGCACTAGATTCAATAGTGTGTATAATGCACTTTCCCCAGAACTAAAACCTCCACAGGGCTTAGCTTTAAACAATTTTCCTAAAGGGTTTGACTCTGACATGACCTATTCGCTAAGAGAGAGATATTTTGCAACTCTTGAAGATATGAAAAGAGGTGCTCTTTCTGTGGAAGTCAACTTAATGGAGAAGAGAGCCAGAATGAAAACTGAAAATAAAGTGTTCTTTAGAGAGGAATCCACACCTTCTACTTCCAACTCAAAGATGGAGAGAATGATGGAAGAGATGATGAAAGAGATGAGCATAATTAAGAGAGCACAAGCAAATCAAAACCAAGCTGCTCCTCAAAATAGAAATCAGAACTAGAATCAGAATGTTAGAAGGAACCAACCTCCAAACAGACCTAGGGAAGATGATAAGCAGATCACTCCTCCCTTTCATCAAAACTGTGTAAGTGAGGTTGAGGAAATAAATTAAATATTAGAGGAAGAAGATATCAACATGCTGGGGGTACACAATGATGACTTTGAGATTCATTATGATAGAAAACAAGGTCTATACACACCTTATGATGACAAAAGGGATGATGATGAAATTTTTTATCAAGATATGGAAAATTTCATCATAGAACCTCAAAGAGAATATGACCTTAGAAGTAAAACTAGTCAACAACCCCCCAACAACAAAACCTTTGACAAATCCTCATAGAACAACACTGCAACCAAGCCTAAAGTTGTCGAACAAAAGGATAAAACAGTGGCTGTAAATTCTGATAAAGGTAAAGGAAAGGGCACTCAAGACAATGAAAAACAAAGTGCATACATTAGTAGTACTAACACTTTAGCTAGTACTCCTATTAAAACAATTTTGTCAAGTGTAAAAAGAAAAAATCAGCAAGCTGACATTGTTGATAAAATGACAGCTAATAAGGCTGAGACCAGTGCTTTAAAGAGTCAAATTCCTTTTGGCCTAGAACAGGAAATTTCTAAGATCAAAATCTCTGTTCCCCTCACTGAGTTAGCTGCCCAACATGTATATAGAACCCACATTTTGAAGGCTTTGAAAATAGAAGAAAATGAGGACACATTCAATCTTAATGATGACCAACTAGAGTTGATTTTTGGTCCTAAGATTGAAGGTAGATATCAAGAAGGACCTGTTCCTCCCTTTTATGTGAGTTTAAACGTTCATGACAAAATTTTGCACAATGCTATGCATGATTCCACGGATTCTCATAATTTAATGCCAAAAGTTGTAATGGAGAGCCTTGGTTTAGAGATCACCAGACCTTACAAAGACCTTTACTCCTTTGATTCCAGCAGAGTAAGATGTTTAGGATTAATCAAAGACCTCTGTGTTAACTTAACCCAAATTCCAGCCAAATGTTTAGTCATGGATATTGTTGTGGCTGACATGCCCCCAAATTATGGAATGTTATTATCAGGATCTTTGGGGGCTAAGTTACAAGGGAATATGCAAATGGACATGACCTATGCGACTATCCCTGTTTTTAATCAAACTAGAAGACTTTACAGGGAATCCCATATGAAGTTCATAGTTACAAGTCAAGAAAAACCACAAAACTCTCCCCTATATTCTATAAATACAGGCCTTTATTCTTTTATTATGTTTAATGATGAAACACTTGGAGAACAATTCACTTTATCAGGATTAATCGCCAACAGGGAGGAAGAGGAACACAATGTAGGTGTGTCTAAACAGTTTGTTGAACCTGTAAAATCTAGAAAACTAAACGAAGGTCTTGAGCTACAAGACAGATGTCCTTTTCTCTTAAACATTCACAATCAAGAAAACAACCCTTAAACAAATGAAGATCTTGGGGAATCAAAACAAATGAAACTAAGTGTGGAGTTTCCACAACGGCCTTTGAGCACGATAGTTAAAGAGGACAGTAACAAGGATGAAACTAATAAATGTCCTCTATGGAGTATGTATTTTGATGGATCCTACACTAAGAACAATGTTGGTGCAGGTGTTTGGATTAATAACACTGAAAACAACCACATAGAAAGCATTTCCTGCAAATTAAACTTTCAGTGTTCCAATAACATAACAGAATATGAATCCCTCCTCTTAGGCTTACACTTATTGAAAAAGTTAGGAGCCAGAAGAATCAATGTGTATGGGGATTCAGAGTTAGTCATTAGGCAAGTCAATGGGGAATATAATGCAAATCATCCCAAACTTAGAGCCTACCGAAATGATGCCATGGGCCTTTTGAAAACATTTGAGGAGTCCAAACTATTTATTGTCTCAAGAAAAAGAAATATGTGGCCCACAATTTAGCCTTTCTAGCTAGGACATATTTAACGCCATATAGCACCAAAGATTGCACAACTGAGATAAAATTTAGACCAGTTGTACCTGATAATGAAAATTATTGGCAGGTGTTTGACAATGAAAAACAAATAGAAGACTTCATGCAATTCAGAAATGAATTTGAACTACACTATTTAGACTTAGATTATGATACATACTACAGTGAAGAAAATTTCCTTGATGAAGAAGAACCGTCTCCTAAACCTACTAATATAAACCTGTTATCTAGCAAACTTAGAAACAAAATAGAGATGATTGCAGTGTCAGAAATGGAGGAGTTAGAAACTCTGCACTCTAAAGATGAAATTTTTCCTAAAGGTCTGGCTCCTTTGGAAGAGTTGTTTGATTTTAATGATGTGGAAAATAAACCAAAACTGGAACCTATAGAGACTAAAGTGGAGGAGTGCAATATAGGCAGTGAGGGGAAACCAAAAATGATTAAACTATCTAAGACTTTACTAGCTCACATTAAACTCAAATACATTGAGCTGTTTAAAGATTTTTCTGATGTTTTTGCATGGAGCTACGAAGATCTTAAATCCTATGACACTGAAATAACACAGCACAAAATCCCCCTCAAAGAAAACCAAAAACCATTCAAACAAAAACTGCGCAGAATAAACCCTGTTCAGTTGCCTTTGGTTCAGAAGGAGATCATGAAAATGTACGATGCTGGCATTATTGTCCCTATTAGATATTCTGAGTGGGTATCTAATTTGGTGTCTGTTAGGAAGAAAACTGGAGAAATCAGGCTTTGTATAGACTTTAGAGACTTAAACAAAGCTTCATTAAAAGAAAACTACCCTCTACCCATGATGGACCATATTTTACAAAGGGTGGTAGGGTCTAGAAGAATTTCTTTGCTGGATGGCTATTCAGGGTACAATCAGATCTTGGTTTATTCTGCTGATCAATTAAAGACAACCTTTACTACACCATGGGGCACTTTCATGTATGTGAAAATGCCCTTTGGTCTAATGAATGCTGGAGCAACCTTTCAAAGAGCCATGGACATAGCATTCTCAGAAGAAATGGGCTTCTTCATCATTATCTATTTTCATGATGTCACTGTGTTTTCAAAAACAGATGAAGAACACTTAGAACATTTGAGAAAAGTTTTCGAGAAGTGCAGAAGGTTTGGAATATCTTTAAACCCTAAAAAGACACTATTTGGGCTCCAAGAAGGTAAAATTCTTGGAAACATGATTTCAGAAGAGGGAATAAAGATAGATCCAAAGAGGATTGAGGCCATATTGCAAATCTCTCATCCTCAAAACATCAAGGAGTTGCAATCTTTCATTGGGAAGATCAAGTTTTTTAGAAGGTTCATCCCCAATTTGGCTGAGCTCCTTAGGAATATCACAAACATGTTAAAAAAGGAGCAAGGGGTAAAATGGACCTCGGAAGCAAGGAAGTCCTTTGAACTGGTGAAACAAGCGTTGACCAAAACACCAGTTCTGATAAGTCCTAATTTTTCAAAATATTTTTATATTTTCTCATTTGCATCAGAACATACCATAGCTGCTGTCCTTTTACAGAAAAACCCACAAGGACAAGTGCAGCCTATTGCATTATTTATCAAGGCATTGAGGGATGCCCCTTTGAAGTATAACATTATGGAAAAGCAAGCATTTGCTTTGGTTAAAGCATTGAAAGACTTCAGAGTATACATCCTTCACTCACACATCATTGCCTTTGTCCCAAACTCAGTTGTTAAAGAAATTCTAACACAGGATCCAGATGGTAAGAGAGGTAAGTGGATTGCTATCATCCTTGAGTATGATTTAGAGATAAAACCCACTAAACTCATCAAAGGCCAAGGTCTAGCTATATTAATGGATGAATCAAATTGTGAAGTTCTCGATATTCATATGATTAATGCTTTAGATGATCAAGAGGAAATATCAACACCCATTGTTGAAAACCATTTTATGAATTCCTCTTGGTATGATGATCTTCTTTATGTTCTGCTTAATTTGAATACACCTCCTGGTTTGACAAAGAAAAAGGCAAGATTCTTCAAATTGAAAGTTGTAAAATATTGCATTATAGATAGATGTCTTTATTGGAAAAATGCAGGTGGTCTATTGGTTAAATGTTTTCCTGAGTATGATGCAGAGAAGGTTAAGTACCAGTTCCATGAAGGAGAGTGTGGAGGTCATTTGTAATGGAAGACAACAACCAACAAAATTTTGAGGGCTGGTTTCTATAGGCCTACTCTTTTTTCTGATATCCACAAGATGATCATAGCCTGTCATAAATGAAAAAATTTTGAAGGCAAAAGAAAACTGCTACCCCTTCCTCTACATCCTATCACTGTTGAAGCCCCTTTTCAACAGTGGGGACTTTACTTCATAGGATAAATCCATCCACCATATTCTTCCCAGCATAGATGGATTCTCACTGCCACAGACTATTTCACTAAGTGGATAGAAGCCATACCCTGTAGACAGGCCAATGATTCAGTTATCATAAAATTCATGGAGACTAACATTCTCTCCAGGTTTGGCTGTCCTACCAAGATTATCACTGATAATGCAACAACATTTGGATCAAAGAAGATAGTTGAGTTCTGTCACAGATATCAGATAACATTAGGGCATTCCACAACCTATTAACCTCAAGGTAATGGACTTGCAGAATCCTCAAACAAAATCTTAGTGAACATAATCACGAAACTGCTAGAGGACAACAAGAAGTCTTGGCACACAAAGCTGGTTCATGCACCATGGGCTGACAGATTGACTTTGAAGAAATCCATTGGCATGTCACCTTTCCAGCTTGTTTACGGTACTGATGCCATTTTTCCAAACAGCCTTGATGTTCCAGTGATGAAGTTGATTCATCTTCAGCAAACCAGAGAGGAAGTTTATAACAAAGCATTGCAGAAACAGGAGAGCATTAAAAATATTTTTAACAGAAGAACAAAGGCTAGCAATTTCAATATTGGGGACAAATTTCTAAAGTGGGATTCAAGAAGGGAAGAGAAGGGAAAGCATGGAAAATTTGACAATCTATGGCTTGGCCCTTACTCTATTCATTCAGCTGCTGGTAACAATGCATTTTTCTTGCAGGAGTTGAATGGAGCAGAATTGTTTGGGGGTCCTGTCAATGGCAGGATGGTTAAGCACTACTTCTCTTGATCCATGATATGTTTTAAAGCCTTTTATATTTTTTCCATTATAAATATTTCATCCACCATTTCATTCAAAGTTGTAAAAACAAAAATACAAAAACAATGTAAAGAAGGAAAAGAGGGTAGATTGTCAAAACAAGAAAGGTATAGCCCCATACCAAAAAAGAGAAACAAATCTGAAAGTGTGCAAGCTTAAATGCCACTCCTAAAGAACACACTTCTAGTTAGTCAAACTGTCTAATCTTGACTAATTAGCTTTAAATTTTCTGCTGATAGGATAGTGAATTCGATTTTCCAAACTATTTAATCATGGCTTATCAGTAGATAGATTAGGATAGAAATGAAAGGTTCAAACATGTTCAAAACCTGAACCTTAGTTTCCAAAGAGAGATGACTCAAATATGTTTTATTTTTTGAGTCAAAAAGATGTAAAAATCTGGTTCTAATCAGCTCAAAATCTGAACCAGAGAAAAAGGAAAGACAACTCAATAAGAGTCAAATCAGAGCTGTAGAAAAGAGGAAGGAAATGTTTTCAAATTTCAGATCTTAAACCTTCCATTTTTTATTTATTTTTTCTGCAAAATAAATGTCTATGTGCAGCTTGTCTTTATGCCATAGATCACAGCAAGTCAAACATCTTAATCTTGACTTGACTGTTTTTGAATTTGTGTTTTAGAAATTTAGAGAATGAAAATCTGTTGGACAGCTTAATCCCAACAGATGGTAGATTAGGTAGAGAATCATTTGAACTCAATTGTTAAAGATGAGTTCAGGGAGAAATAAGGAGTAGAATTAGATTGGATTTACTACTTTCAAAAGAAAAAAAAATTGTGAAAAGAGTTTGCCAATCCAAGTGCACTCTAATGAAGAAAAAATGTTAGATCAGTAGGACTGGGTAGGTAGAAAGTTGTATTGATGAAGTCCATTATTTTCCATAGCTGCTAATATGTTTTCAGAGAAGATCATCCCACCAAAGGAAGGGCAGCCCAATGGATCAGGCACAGGTCAGCCTCCCAGAGAACATAAATGGATGAGGCAACTGATCAGTCTCCCAGAGAATGCAGGTCTGAAGTTCTTGATGCCTTCAAGAAGGCATCATCCCCAAGTGGAGCCACTGTTAGCGACCTAAAATATTTGTTATACCAAAAGGTGGCTAAGACTTTTTGAGCCTCCAAGGAACAAATTTTATCACTAAAAATTGTTGGCTCTTGAAGACTCCTTGAAGGCCTCATGCCTCTGTCCAAAATCTTCATTACCTTTGCCTTTTTATACTCAGAAAATTATGTTGATTCCAAGAGAAAGACTGTTGAAGCACCTTCATTTTCCCCCTTCTCAATCCTTCATTTGCTCCCCTTTTCTCCATATTTTTCCTCTATTTTTATAAGTTTCCTTCTTCCATTCATAAAAATTACTTTTCCATAGTTAAAGACTCACTTTTTAACTATTCCGAAACCCCCGATTCCTTTGAAAAACAATGGAAAAATTTCATAAAAAACAAAGTATTTTGACTATGGACCTAAGCCCCTTGGGCTAAGTCCTAACCACTTCCCCCACATACCTGCACCCTAGAACCCAGTGCTAAACCCCTCACAGCGCTTATCGCATCGCAAACATGAGAGCATTAGTCTTTGCGATACCCCCGATCACATCATTATTTTATGTATATACCGTGGGCCCGCCTTCCGTACTTTAAACCTTATAAATAATCCATCCCCATTCCTTTTTTCCTTTGTAAAATGCAAAAACCCGCTTTTCCAAAGTTTTGGTATAAAAACTGAAATCGCGTGTTAATATAATGGGTTGATTGAAAAGCCCATCCCCGATATTTCGATATGCGATTAGCTCCTCCTTTCTAGCCCCCGGTCATATCATCCTTCCATGCGCCCTAAGGCCCCGCAATCGGGCGCCATGCCATTTTATATTTCCTCTGCCCAAAGTTTAAAACCTTTGGGTATATATTAAAACTCGTCGGTTTATTATATTTATACTTCCGCCGGTCCAAAGTTCAAATCAATCTTCACCATCGATCTGTTCTATAGATCGACGGTGCGAAGTTCATCTCCCCGTGGTCCCCACCGCCCATAAGCTGATTGCCCAATGTAGAAATTTGCTGAATAATGATTAATTATCCACCGAGACTATCCTGATCACATACAATTCGAATTTATATGCAACACATAATCTCTTCCACTCAACTCAGATCATCAAACATGCGGAAATAAAATCAAGCGATAACACATCCAAAACATCACACACATTACACAGTATGTATGGGGAAAGCTTATAGCTGAAAACCCCTCAGCTATTGTGTATATTATAATGGAGAGAACATGTAACAGTACATAGTACAATACTTCTCACAAGTACTCAGTACTATCTCATAAAGTTACACACAAACTAGCTTGGTTTTGAACAAGTCACAGGTTCAAAACTCATCCACTAATTGCCTGCCTCTATTGCGCAATCAAGGCTGGTCTAATGAGAGATCCAAGGTTCGAATCTCCTTGGCTTGACAGCACAATCCTCATGGGAAATTTCCTCCAAGTGTGGTGCAAAACTCATGCACAACTAATGTCACAACTGATAGCTATCTCAACCCTTTCATCTACCTCTTTCACTGGTCTCCACTGAACTGTCCATGCACTGTAGTGAACTGATGTGTTCTTGAGTTGAATAATGAGTTAATAATTAATGAATTAAATAATATTTAATTCCACTCCACTCATAGCTAATTGATTAGCTGGTTAAACTAATAAAATAAACACTTATGCAACTCCCACTACTCTTTGTCTCATTAACTCCTCCAAACTTACGCAGCAGTCCAAGCGAAGTCAACCGTACATGATGCCATCAAACCCTAGAATAGCGTAATTTCCTCTTGTCAGATGCATGAGCCACTTACGTAGCTCGGGCGAAAGTGTGCTCCAAGAGAGTAAACTGAAGTTTAGAGTCCAAATATTATTAAGGGTAAATAATATTTGACTGTTCTATTTTTAGCCCGCGAGTCTAAAAATAGACTTCGACCTAAATGCTAAAAATAGAGATCCATATATTTTTACCAACATGACCAATCCTCCAAGAATAGCATACTGCAGCTCCCGGTCCATGATCCATATGTCAAAAAATAGACATAGTCTAAAAATAGATCCTGCGAGAATTTTTCTAACGGGCCCACTTGGTGATGGCGACGATCCTTCTTCGGCTCCATCATCTTGCTGCATTTTCAACACCCAAAACCGGCGGTATCCATCGCACTGCCTTTGGGGCAAGGGTGGTTTTTTCCCGATGGCTAGCGATTCCATACAATGGTTGGCACGCGTCCCCTGTACCTTTTTCAAAACCGTCGTCCATCGCGCATAACCCTTGAGTCCATCCGCATTGTGTTTGGATGTGGATTCCAGTGATATTCAGTGAACCGTACGATGCAGGGGCGGAGCCATCCAACGACTATCTCTCACTTAAGGCATACGATAGTTAACTCCAGCGCACCAGCGATAACTCAGGGTACGACGCATCAACCAAGCAATCTCCACCGTTGATCTGATCTACAGATTGACGGTCCACGTTTCCTCGCCCATATTCTCTCCCTTTGACTTTCAACTTCCGTTCTCGACCGTCGATCTCTGCGCAATCGACAGGTCAGATTTAATCTCTTTTTCATCTGGTCCACGATCCCTCTCGATCAATCCTGACCATTGGATGATGCCATCCAACGGCCACGCTCTTTCCCCGCCTTCTGAAGCAATTAAACCTAAAAAACGCAGGATTTCTTAAAATGTTTTATGTTTTATGCAAGTTTTAAATGGTTTCCACTGTTATATTGAAGAAAGGCCAGGGGATGGGGATGACGATTCTTGAGCCTTTATTCCTTGAAATAGAACCATTCATGGGCTCTGTTGAATGATTTTTCAATGTTTCATGAGCGTTGATAACATAAAGATTCCTGCGCGTCCCTGCACATCGACAAGACACTGTTTTATTCAAAAGAACAGTTAAAGAGTATAGGTTTGAAGACAAAGCACAACAAATGGAGATTAAAGATAGATCTGGGGATTTTCGGCTAAGAATGATTATCAAAAGCCTAATTCCCTGGGTTAGAACACAATTAATAGAAAATCATAAGTGTTCCACTAACAGAAAAGGCTTCCACCGCTTCAAACGAGGTGAATTGATTCCTCAGCTACCATAAAAGCCACCTATTGCCTCAAACCATTCAAACATAGGCCGAAGTTGTTGAAGAAGAGCAGATTTTGCCTCAGCGCAGCTAGGGAGTTACTTCTGAAAGGAAATCAATGCAGAAAATATCTGCAAAGTTACTCCACACAGCACAAAGAGCCTCAAAGTCAAAAAAAGCTCCCATCGAGCTATGATATTAATTGTAAAACATTTAATACAAAGAAACACCTGTAAACTTCTTCATCAAGCCCCTCAAAAGGTCAAGAAGTCTTGAATCTGTATTAATTACCTTAGGAGATCTTTTATCAGATCTCACCTCCTCATCCTTCTATAAATACTTCTGTAGAAGATGAGAATTTGTTGGTTGCAGAACTTTGAAATACATTTGAGCTCAAACTCCTGATTGTAAATAGTGTTCACTGGCCCTTGGAGCTCTGCTTGTGATATATTAGTTAGGCTGAGTAGTGAAGATGATTGTTGAACTAAAACATTGGACTTGAATACTGTAACTGGTTTGACATCAATATAAAAGTTGTTTCTTGGGATCCTGGTCTATATCATCGGTGAAGTGCCCCTCTCATTGTTATTGTTTTCCTTCTATGTATGTCATATTGTTCACTTTTCTCCGATAAAGAACATCACGCATAGAGTTAGGACCTACTGTATATCAACAACCTTCTCTGACTGAAAATCTTTGTCTTAATGTTTTCCTCAATTTTTTTTATTTAAGAATGACTTAATATAGTTAAGCAGTTAGGAATGTTGGAGTTCCCTCGTCCTACTGTTTTCCTTAAAAACATTGTTCTTGAAAGTTATTTTCCTTATTGTGCTTATTAAAGATGACTATGGAAGATATGGTGTGCCCTGGTCCTAGTTTTTCTCCAAAAGCAGATTCTGAAAGTTTCCCTTGGTGTTGACTGAAAGCAGACTAGGTTTAAAAGTACTTTATCTGATCTTAAGTTACACTTTGTTTCTCTTATATGTTTTCATACTTTCTGAAGGTAATTATGTGGATTATTGGATTGTTTGTCAATTAAGCTGCTTTAATACAAACTTGCCCAAGAGGTCAATGGTTAGCCCTGCACTTGGTTGGTTTTAAACAGTTACTTAAGAGGCTTTTCTTGTTTGGATTGACTATAAATCCTCTGAGAAATTATTATCAGTTTCCACCCCTCCAACACTTTACTGTTTCCATTCCATCATTTTAATCTCAATAATCTTGTGGTATAGATGACTTGCCCCTTGGATCACTCTTGATGTTGTTTCTCAATTAAATCCCAGATATGACTTCATAGCCCAATGGACTAAAAACCAACGTTATATCTATCTTTTAGCCAAAGCTGTTCTATTTGCTTGCAACTTCTCACCTTTGAAACTTTTTTCACTTAGAACTTTCCCCTCAAGTAACATTCATGCTCAACCATCCAAAAAAAAAACAAACCCTTGGCCTTCATAACTAGCCTAATATCATTACCCCAAACTTCAAAGACAAATCCATCTTTGCACTTATTGGAGAGATCCCTCTCCGGATTTAGGAGGGCTAGATCCTAGAATCCCAAAGTTGGTTGAAACGATGTTGCTTCTATAGTTTTAGTCTTACCAATATGCTAAAATTACAGATCCCTAACAGATGGGACCCAATGTGGAGAGGTTCACTCGCTATATATGGAGAGGATGGGAGCCTTTGTTATTCATGTTTTTTATTTGATCATTTGATCTTGTCTGATTAGAATTGGCTTCCTCTTGTTGTTTAGAAGTGTTGCAGTGTTATTGAGCACAGGATTTTCTCGAGTGGGAATCCCACCTCTTCCCTTGAGAGGCCTCTTGGGAGAGCTTGTCCTGTATTTCTCCACATCCAGGCTTGAGGCTAAGCACCATTCTTCAGTCCCAGCATTATTTCTGTAGCAGAATATTGTTGAGTTGCAGGGTGTTGTAGTGGAGGTTTGTTACACCACTTCCAGGTCTATTTCTCAATAGAAGGTGCCTTCCTTCTCTTGAGATATCAGCTAGGAATATTTCTGAGCACATTTCATATCTTGGAAGTAGGCCAAATGATCAGGAGCTCAAGTCTAAGCCATGGAAAAAGGCTAAAAAATGAAAGTGTTCAAAATTGGTTGAAACCAATATGGTTGCATAGGTCTCGTCTTCCTGATTCTGGTGCCACAAACGGTTCAAAAAATGGACACCGTATGAAGAATTTATTGCACTTTTAGTGGAGTGGGTCCAGCGGAGCACGAAGGGGCCAACTCTCCTCCCATGGAACCTCATCATATGACCAGTGTGGGAGCTTAATGTTAAGAGCGCTTAAAGAGCCTAATCTCAAGTTTAATATTGAATTAAGCTTTAGTTAAGTGGAGTTTAATATGGCGGAGATTTTGGAGGTGCTCCCAAATTTAGGCGGACTTCCACTTTTAGTGGAGTTAACTGGCAGTTGCCCCACATTTAATGGAGGAAATTGGGGCAAAGTTGTTTTGGTCATAACTTTCTCATTAATCAACATTTTTGAACGATTTTTTTTTTGATTTCATATGTTCTCAGAATTTTGGACTCAATGGCATAGGTTTCAGAGCCATTGGAGCTCATTTTCAGCTTGTTTAGCTTCGGAGAATATTTTTGAGCCACTAGGGCCATTTTGGGTTTGGAGTTATTTTGAGTTGTGGTTATCAGTTTTAGGTGAACCAAAGCTCTATTTCAGATAATTTCGACCGTATGAAGCCATTGGAAGAGGTTTCAGAGGCATTTGAGGACTTCTACAGCCCGAAAAGTTGCAGAGAAGTTCAAAGCACCAGCAGGACATTGAAGAAGAAATCACTGTTTATGGTAATCTTTCACTGTTTAGTGAATTTGAAAAGGAATTATTAGCTTTTTCATGTCTTCTGAATCATTTTATATATTCATATTTTTCTATTGAGACACTTATAATCTTGTATTTCATTTGAGAGCTTTTAATACAAGCGGACAAGCCCATTTTGGGAGGCTTGATCCAGGAGATGTAGCCCAAGAGTTGGGGTGAACTCCTATATCAGTTTGTTGTTATGTTTTGATGTTATATTGCTGAATATTTTTTCTGTTACCCATGTTAAGTTTCAGCAAGAAAAATTACACTTAAAATACATAAACAATGAAAAGACATACACCATTTGCAAGCTAAATTTTCACATAATGTCAAGTTTAAAGCAAGATCCTCTTAATTAAATCTGAGTGATTACTTCTTTATTTCTTTAGGCAGAGTCTGTAAGAGGGCCAGGTAGCCTCTAGATTCATCCTTTCTTTGAAAGGTGAAATATCCGGTAAATTCCCCTACAGTCTATCTTTGTATTAGAAATATGAAGTTCTCACATTTTCAGATTTAAACTTAGAGTATTTTTGCACTCATTTACATAAATGAAAATGGATACCTTGCACCCTTTTCAAGTACCTTCCATTTTCAGATTAGATGGTATCAGAGCTCAGGTTGAGCATTCCTTATGGTGCAAAAGGTTTTAAAACAGTGTAAGAGATCTACTGTTTTATTGGTTGCAAAATGGCTGCTTGAATGAGAAGGGGTCTTTTCTGGCATTTGGTTAAAAGCTTGTCGTTTGTTTGAAAGCTTTGAGGACTTTTCTTTGGAAGTTCCTTTTGGTTGTTTTGAACCATTTACATAATTTCAACTTCTTCTACAAGTGAAGTTTCCTCCTTCACGAGATTCTTCAATGATGACATGAAGAATGAGTTTTTTAAGGTGAAGGACATGGTGCAGATTCTCATTGAGGATCAAAGAGAAAGCATTAAGATTCATGCACAATTTCTAGCTATGCAAGAAGAGAAAGAAGCCATTCTTCAAAGATTGCATGATATGGAGTTGCAGCTTCTTCAAGCTCAAGAAGTTTTGTCCAAGAAAATACCTCATCTTCAGGATGTAAATCATGAGGTAAATCATTCTGATTTGTCTTCAAGTTCCTCCATTGAAAAGTATGTTGGTTATTTTGAAAAACATACAAGAGGTATTGGGTCCAAATTGATGTTGAAAATGGGCTATCAAGAAGGCAAAGGTTTAGGCAAGCATGCACAAGGCATTGTTGAGCCTATTTGTGTTGTGGAGTGTCCCAAGAATATTGGTCTTGGCTATGAGCAGCTTAATGGCGAAGCTTTGAGCACATGCATTCAAGAATGTGATGAAAATTTGAAGAGAACATTTCTCCCAAGTTCTCAATTACATCAATGTCAGGATGACAATCTTCCTTACCATTGTTTTAGGCCATCATTGTAGCAAAACAGGTATAATCATTCACATGATCAATTTGATTATGTTTCAACAAATAATGATCATTTTTCTTGTTCAAATGAAAGAAAATTTTGTTGCACATTTTGTGGTGGAGTTAACCATGTTGCTTCAAGATGCTGGTTGAAAAAGAAAGCACACAGGAAGCAGAAGAGGCAAAGAGAAATTTCTTAGAAAGTTCTTAAGAGTTGCACAGTTTTTCAAAGGAAGGGACATGATGTCTCTCATTGTTTGACTTTGCATCCAACAAATCGTCCAAAGCATATGAAACTAAGGGACAAACAGTTTGGCACAAGTGGATCTATGGAGTCCATTATCGATGTGGAAATGGAAGATTCACATGAAGAATTGCAGTTGCAGAAAAAGACGCCATGGAGTTGGCTTGGTAGGAAGTGGATTAACTTCTTATTGCAGTAAGTCATTACTCATTTTGTACATGCAAATTTCAGATTGGTATGCATGTATTTCAGTTGAAAAGTTGATGCAAGATTGCATGTATAAGAAGTTTCAGTTGAAGGAATTTCTTTGTTGTTGCAAAATTTCGCCATGGAGGTGTAAAAGATGAGTATGATACTCACTTATGTTGCAGCAATGTCTTTTTGTTCAGCTCTTGATCATCCACATGTTTTTAGGATGATGTACTTGTTGGTATTTGAAAAGAAGAGTTGAAGTTGCACATGTACATAGAGGTTGTATGTGTAATTAGCGAACTGTATATAGTTCATTGTACATGATACATACACATGTGTTTGTCAAGATGTATCTTGTTGTTTATCGACTTGTGTTGATTGTGTCATACATGTTTATCGACTTGTGTCGGTTGTGTGCACACTTGTTATATATTTTGTGTGTCAATTGTATAGCACATTTTATTGTCAACTTGTTGTTGATGTTGTATGTTGCACAAGATGCTTTTGGTGTCGTTTGGTGCAAAGAACGAAGTGTCAGTGCAAAGCAGTGTAAGATTCCATGAGTTGGAAAGGCATGCAAGAAAACAGGGCACAAAGTTCAGCAAGTGTCATTGCTGGTTTCATTCTGGCAGATTGGTATGGCGAGAAAACTTGGTCAGGATTTGGCACAAGTACATGGCTCATTCAGCAAAATTCGCCATGTGAACAATTGGAAATTCAGGAAAATTTTTGAAGGTTGAAGAGAAGAGGATGTTGTTATTCTCTCATTTTCTGTACTATAGTTCAGTTTCAGAATTTTAGTGAGCTTTTGGGGTCCAAAAGCCTCTCATTTGGGAGGTGTGATCAGGAGCTCAAGTCCAAGCCATTGAAAAAGGCTAAAAAATTAAAGTGTTAAAAATTGGTTGAAACCAAAATGGTTGCATAGGTCTCGTCTTCCTGATTCTGGTGCCGCAAACGGTTCGAAAAACAAACACCGTATGAAGAAATTATTGCACTTTTAGTGGAGTGGGTCCAGCGGAGCACGGAGGGGCCAACTCTCCTCCCATGGAACCTCATCATATGACCAGTGTGGGAGCTTAATGTTAAGAGCGCTTAAAGAACCTAATATCAAGTTTAATATTTAATTAAGCTTCAGTTCAGTGGAGTTTAATATGGCGGAGATTTTGGAGGCGCTCCCAAATTTAGGCGGACTTCCACTTTTAGTGGAGTTAACTGGCAGTTGCCCCACATTTAGTGGAGGAAATTGGGGCAAAGTTGTTTTGGTCATAAATTTCTCATTACTCAACCTTTTTGAACAAAATTGTTTTTGATTTCGTATTTTCTCAGCATTTTGGACTCAATGGCATAGGTTTCAAAGCCATTGGAGCTCATTTTCAGCCTATTTAGCTTCGGAGAAGCTTTTTGAGCCACTAGGGCCATTTTGGGTTTGGAGTTATTTTGAGTTGTGGTTATCAGTTTGAGGTGAAAAAAAACTCTATTTAAGATAATTGCGACC
This sequence comes from Pinus albicaulis, assembly GCA_034641835.2. Taxonomy (NCBI): domain Eukaryota; kingdom Viridiplantae; phylum Streptophyta; class Pinopsida; order Pinales; family Pinaceae; genus Pinus; species Pinus albicaulis. The sequence goes on from CM076572.1 coordinate 234,504,092, forward strand.
TTATGAAGTCATTGGAATAGTTTTCAGAGGAATTTGAGGACTTCTACAGCCCAAAAAGTTGCAGAGAAGTTCAAAGCATCAGCAGGACATTGATGAAGAAATCACTATTTATGGTAATATTTCACTGTTTAGTGAATTTGAAAAGGAATTATTAGCTTTTTAATGTCTTCTGAATCAGTTTATATATTCATATTTTTCTATTGAGACACTTATAATATTGTATTGCATTTGAGAGCTTTTAATACAAGAGGACAAGCCCATTTTGGGAGGCTTGATCTAGGAGATGTAGCCCAAGAGTTGGGGCGAACTCCTATATCAGTTTGCTGTTATGTTTTGATATTATATTGCTGAATATTGTTTCTATTACCCATGTTAAACAATTACACTTAAGATACATAAACAATGAAAAGACATACACCATTTGCAAGCTAAATTTTCACATAATGTCAAGTTTAAAGCAAGATCCTCTTAATTAAATCTGAGTGATTAATTATTTATTTCTTTAGGAAGAGTCTGTAAGAGGGCTAGGTAGCCTCTAGATTCATCCTTTCTTTGAAAGGTGAAATATCCGGTAAATTCCCCTACAGTCTATCTCTGTATTAGAAATATGAAGTTCTCACATTTTCAGATTTAAACTTAGAGTATTTTTGCACTCATTTACATAAATGAAAATGGATACCTTGCACCCTTTTCAAGTACCTTCCATTTTCATATCACCAAATTATTTCTCATCTCCTACAGCGCAGTCTCTTGCAATAACTACGTCATTTTTCATAGAGTTACTGCAGCAGGGTTAAGACCCTTGTTTTTGAGCTAGTTTCCTAGGGAAAGGGCCAACCCTTCTCCCGGAAAGCTATAGGAAGGGATTATCATCCCTATTTTGTATTATTAAGCTATATTTCTGTAATTTTTTAGTAATACTAAATTTTCTAAGATGAATATTTAGATCTGCTCTTTTTGTACTTTTACTTTCATGAAACCCTTGCCGGTTTGGCTTTATAATGCAATAAGGAGGTTAGATCTTCATTCTCCTGGAATATTGTTCCATTGAGTTCCAAATCCATGTTTTTATATCATTATACTATATAAACCCTCAGAAAATAACGTTTTTGTTTTCTTCAGTCTTTTCTGCATCACTTAAGTCATGGGATTTGGCTATTTTTGAGTTAATATGAAGCCGGGAGGTCTGTTTAACATATCAAAAGGGATTTCTTTCTAATCCCCTTTTGTATGTGAGGGCCTAATATCATATGCTAAGGGAACCAAGCATTATTACACCCAATAAAAATGTATATCTTTAGAAATAACGTTTTCAGGGTCTATTTGCTGCATTTTCCCCACTTGGGAATGTGTAGAAGTTCTTATTTTGCTGATGTTTCACTAAATTTATGGCTATATGTTTTTGAACACATCATATGAGTATATTTATTGTTAAAAATCCATTATTATGTTCATGAGTTGCTATAGCTCCAACTTTAGAATATCTTAAGATATTCTTATTGTTGTAGAAATTCCTAATTTTGGGATAGTACAGTGGTATCAAAGCATAGTCTTGGCTCAGCCTATGGAAATAAGCCATAAAAATATAAATAGGAGGAGAGATGAACACAAATAATACTCCATTGTGTGGAGAAAGAAAGGAATATAGGCTTACAAAGCTTCTTCCAAAATCTATGCAGTGCATCAATGAAGATCTTAAGAAGATGAGAGGAGAGATGGAATATCCTGAGGAATCTAGATCTAGAGCCAGATCTAGATTGGCACATGATAGTTGTGAGCATGCAACTACACCCTATTATGCACAACGCAGTCAAACGCCCAGATTTGCTATGAAAGAGATGGAAGAAGAGGAAATGCCAAGGAGGGGAACTCTTAGTAATTTTCTGCAAGAGTATGAATCTCAAACTGAAAATTTTAGAGATCATATTAATTTCAAAGATTTTTTCAAGTTCAAGGTGGAGAGGAGAAATTTGCATGACATGGATATATCTCTATCTATCTTTGATGGATCCCCAACTTGTTCAACCAAATCTTTGGTGGAGGAGTTGTATACTTATTTGCAGCAACACCAAGTTTCTAAAGATGAAGCCATTAGAGTTGCAGCACTGCACTTTGAAGGTAAGGCCTATGCTTGGTGGATATTTGAGTCATTTTCATTGAAAAATGTTAATACTTCTTCTTTTGCAAAGCTCACTAAGAGATTGGTAGAAAGGTTTGATAAAAAACATGAGAAAATCAAACCAATGAAACTTTTTCATATGTTGGGAGGACATACAAACTCAAAACCACTTCAGAAACCTATTGGAGGAGATCAAATCTTGCATGATATCTTTCTATAAGAAAGATACTTGTTTCATAACATTGGACAAGAGGGCATGAAGGTTTCTTTTTCAAAGGAGGATCCTCTTATTGAGCAGTTACCTCCTATTCATATTGAAGATCAAGAGAAGGATGGGGGTTACAGCGCTATCACATCTAGAGCATATATAGTGCCTCATGCAGAGGAAGGAGGAGCACATACTCCAACCGGAGGATTTCTTGTGCCATTAAAAGAAGTTCCCCAAGATCTCACATATGGAAGGCAAAGTAAAATCAATGAGCAACATGATTGTGAGATGATATTGATGGAAGGAGGAGGTATGGAGGAAGGACAACATCATTTGATGAGGAACACACACCCCTATCTATTTTAGAAAGTTGGTGCAAGGAGGAGGAAGACTGGTTTGTGCTGTGAGGGAAAGGGCAAGGTTGCCTAACCATATGAACAATCTTATCTTACCATTGATATCTCACTATATGGAGGCATTCCACCGGGGAGGCCACCAGATCTGAAGTTGGTAAGAGAAATATTTCCATTTGATTCACCACTCTTGGATTTTGGAGAGGTGAAGAATTTGGGGGGATACTTTGGCATGGGGGATGTCAAAGTAGCAAGCACAAGCATGAGGAGAGCTTCACATGCCAGATCATCAGCATTGTCTCTTGGGAGGATTGGTCCATATTGGGGATCTAAACTCTTGGTAGAGTACTCGAAGGATCTTGGTGCTTGCATGATTCTTGATGAACCTGATAGAGATGATAGATATATGGTGGATGATATGGTCATCTAATATTATGGCAGAGTCTTCTTGAATAGAGCTTCTAACCTCAAGGAGAAGATGCTACATGCAGCACATGAGGACTTCTTTTCCATGCATTTTGATGCATATCTTTCCTTGGAAGAGGAGTTCATTTGGGAGGGCATTTAGCATGACATATTTCAGCATATGGAGAGATGCATAGCCCAGATGGTGATAGAGAGGATGTCACAGCCACTTCCCTACTCTTTGGAGGTGAGGGAGAGTTTCCAGTTGAGCCATTTCAGCTCAAGATCTCAAGTACATGATGGAGAATGTACAATTTCACTTTATGTTTCGTACTTCTTTTCTTTATATGAGAAGCATATTGTACCAAGGAGGATTATCCCTTCTTGCATAGTGTATAATGATGTACTTGAAGCCATTTGTAGCATTGAGATTGGATATCTCATTGGTGGTTTGTGGGGGAAGCCACATGATTTTTGGTGTGCATCATTGACAACACTTTGTACTTTCATGTTTATATCTTGTAAGATAATTGTGGTAGAAAAAAAGTGGCTAGAAAAGCACTTGTTTTTGTTTTATTTGATGCAAACAAAGGATGTACTGCGCAGGTTCCTTATGTGGGACCTTGATCCACTTTCCGGTTGTCATATGACAACTTGTTTCTATTGGTTTTTGCTTCCATGTATTGCTGATATTTTTATGAGAAGCTTTGTTTGGAGAGTGGGATATGAGTTGAATATTCCCATTGGGAGTATTATTCTCCCTAATTTGCATGATGTGTGTTTTAGGAGAAGCAATGGGCAACTCATGATTTCCAAACTACATCTGTTTTCTTCATGTAGGAGGAGCCATTTGAAGAATTTGAGTTTTTGGAGGAGGCACTTCATGGTTTATTTGTTTGATGGGGTAGCTTGGGCCACTCTTGGAGGTCATGATATTTCAGCCCAAGATCAGAAGCAGCCCCTTACTTATCATAAATGGAGAGAGAAACCACTTTGTTGGGAGGATCCAATCTCTCCATGCAGCCCCAACACCTTATATGAATCAGGGGTTGAGGATCTTTTTGAGCTAACTAGATTGGCTCATTTCATTTGGATGATAGCATGGGTGTGGAAGTCACTCATTGGGAATAGTATTCCCCATGTTAATCATAATTCCTACCTTGAGGAGGCCATTGGACATCAGGGAGTTTTCCACCTACATCTTCCACCTTTCTATGATGTAAGCCATATGGTTTTGCATGCTTGGGAGGAAACGTTGGAGGACAGATTTGTAGCAGATCATTTTGAGCAGTGGTGGAGACTTTTGATGAGAATTCCACAAGAAGAGGAGGGGAGGATTTTTTCTCTCCTTATACAGTTGCTTTAGGACAAGAAAATTTTTGGAGGGGAGGACTGTAATATTCCAAAATTTTGGCCTTCAAGCTAAATGGAATATTAGAGTTGTTTTATCACTAGGCAGGTGAATAAATGGGTAGGGAGGCCCATTAACCTCTTTTAGAAGGATCAATAACACTCCTAATGTGAAAGGAGTAATAATAAGAAGCTAATTTTATCACCCTTGGGTGTGAACAGAGATGGGATCATGTTGATTCACTCAAATTTGACCAAGTCAACAAAGTTGTCTAGATACATTGAACTTCCTTGATGGACAACGCAGTTTTGGTGGAGGACAACTTGCATGAGCTTGATGGCACATGTGGATGGGACCCAATGTGGAGAGGTTAAATTGATATATATGGAGAGTATGGGAGCCTTTGTTATTCATGCTTTTGATTTGATCATTTGATCTTGTCTGTTTAGACTTGGCTTCCTCTTACTGTTTAGCAGGGTTACAGTGTTGTTGAGTACAAGGTGTTCTCAAGCAGGAATCCCACCTCTTCCCTTGAGAGGCCTCTGGGGAGAGCTTGTCCTATATTTCTCCACATCCAGGCTTGAGGCCAAGCACCATTCTTCAGTCCCAACATTATTTATATAGTATAATATAGCTGAGTTGCAGGGTGTTGCAGTGGAGGTTTGTTACACCACTTCCGGGTCTGTTTCTCAGTAGAAGGTGCCTTCCTTCTCTTGAGAGATTAGCTGGGAAGATTTCTGAGCATATTTCATATCTTTGCAGTAGGCCAAATTATTTCTCATCTACTACAGCGTAGTCCCTTGTAGGAATTGGGTCATTTTTCATAGAGTTGCTGCAGCAGGGTTAAGACCCTTGTTTTTGAGCTAGTTTCCTAGGGAAAGGGCCAACCCTTCTCCCGAAAATCTAGAGGAAGGGATTCTCATCCCTATTTTGTATTATTCAGCTATATTTCTATAATTTTTGTAGTAAGACTACATTTTCTGCGCTGAATATTCAGATATGCTCTTTTTGTACTTGTACTTTCATGAAATCCTTATCGGGTTGGCTTTATAATGCAATAAGGAGGTCAGATCTTCATTTTCTTGGAATAATGTTCCATTGAGTTCCAAATACATGTTTTTCTATCATTATACTATAGAAAATGTCAGAAAATAACACTTTTTTTTGCTTCAGTCTTTTCTACATCACTTAAGTCATGAGATTTGGCTATTTTTGAGTTGATATGAAGCCGGGAGGTCTGTTTAACATAAAAAAAGGGATTTATTTATGATACCATTTTTTATGTGAGGGCCTAGTATCATATTATAAGGTAACCAAGCGTTATTTCACCCAATAAAAACACATATCTTCAGAAATAACATTTGTAGGGTCTATTTGCTGCATTTTCCCCACTTGGGAATGTGTAGAAGTTCTTCTTTTGCTCTTGTTTCACTCATTTTATGGCTATGTGTTTTTGAACACATAATATGAGTATTTTTATCATTAAACACCCATTATTATATTAATGAGTTGCTGTATCTCCAACTTTAGAATATATTAAGATATTCTTATTGTTGTAGAAATTCCCGATTTTGGGATATTATAGTGGAATTTTCTATTGAGTTGGTACTAGGATAAGCACCAACATCAAAGGAAGTTACAAGATGAGCACATCAGAGTTAGTAGAGTTGAAGTTGCGGCTAAAGGAAATGATTGATAAGGGATATATTAGATCAAGTGTATCGCCTTGGGGTGCACCAATATTGTTCGTGAAGAAGAAGGATGGTACTCTCAAGTTGTGCATTGATTACATGAAGTTGAACAAGGTAACCATGAAGAAAATGTATCCATTTCCAAGGATTGATAACTTGTTTGAGCAGTTAAAGGGAGCAACGATGTTCTTGAAGTTTGAATTGAGACCATGATACCATCAGGTACGCATCAAAGAAGAGGACATCTACAAGACTCCTTTCCAGACTATCTATGGGAATTATGGGTTTATTGCAGTCCCTTTTGGTTTGAATAATGCTCCACTTACTTTTATTTTGTTTGATAAATAATGTGTTGCACCCTTATCTAGACAATTTTTTATTGTGTTCATTGATGATATATTGATATATTCTAAGAATGAGGAGGAGCATGCCAAAAACTTAGCAGTAGTGTTGATATTTCTAAGGGAGCATCACTTGAATGCCCTTAGTAAATGGAAATTATTTTATATTGAGTTAGTTTAATTGGGACATGTTGTTTCCAAGGAAGGCATAACAGTAGATCCATAAAACATAAGGGCTATAATGGAGTGGGAAACTCCTAGAAATGTGGATGAAGTCAAATTATTCATGGGGTTAGAAGGTTACTATAAGAGGTTCATCAATAAATTATCACGCATTTCATATCCTATTACATCATTGCAAATGTTACACCATTTTTTGGTCATTTAACCTATTATTATTAGATGGACCCAAGTACATCATGTAAGACCAATTTTACTCCAAGTAAAAATGCTTTCACTATGAAAATAACTTAGTAAATCACCTTTATTAAGTTGTTTATGGTCTAAACAGGAAACCCCATAAGGAAATATTAAATAAATATACAATTGTTTGATTTTACTCAAGAAATAATTAGTTAAACAGTAGTTTAATTAATATTTCTGGTTATATTTAACCCAAAACAAGGAAATTAATTAGATAAATCATTATTTATCTTATTATTTTCTAAGAATAATTGTATAAATCTTATTCAAATAATATTCTTTGTTAAATATGACTAATTCAACCTTAAATAATTAAATAAATCATTATTTATTTGATTATTACTCAACCATATCCTTAAAATGATAAATAAATCATTTATTTATTTATTATTACTTAATCACATCCTTAAAATGATAAATAAATCATTTATTTATTTATTATTTACAAATAAAGGGATTTGACTCAAGTCAAATTTCTTTTCCCTCCAACAAATATAATAAAATATTCCATAAAAGTTGGATCTATATTTGGTTAATTATATTTTAATTATGCACCAATCTCTAGACTAACTCAATATTTTGTTATAAATAGAAGGGTTTTCCCATTCATTTGTCACCTTTTGTTGCCTAAAGATCACTCTGGATCTCAACTCTTGGTCTGGCTATTGATCCATTATCATAGCCATATTTTTTCCATTTTTGTCTGGGTTTTCTACACCATCAAGAGAGAGGTATTCTAAATTTGAAGTGTTGAGGACTTACAAGAACTCATCCCATTGAGAAGAATAGGGAACACCCTCTTGTGTTTTCCTCCCAGGTGCCATTAATAAAAATATTCATTGGATATATTCTTGTCTTGTCTATTGGATCTATGGAGTAAATATTATTTTTTTACTGTTTAATGTCTTCTAATGCATAGATCTAGATTTTTGCAGCATTTTTCTTGATAATCTAATTGCAGATCTGAAGATATTAGCAGTCATTTCTGCTACTAGGGCTGTAAGTTATGCGCAGCTAAATTGGTCCTTTTTTGTACACTTCGAATCAAGATTCATACTAACAACTGGAAACTCCACACGGGTTTACCATTACGACCGCTATCATTTTTCTGATCCTTGCATATCCAACTACTTCAAACCCTAGGATTTCTCTTCACCCCCTTTTTTTTCTTATTCTTGATGTTGTTTGTAACCCATAAAACCCTAAAACTATAAAAATTCTAACTTCTGCATGTTTTCGGGCACATTGCGCAGGTGACAGACATCAGCCACAGCTGAGACAATTTTTTTTTTGAAACCTGTCGCCGAGAGTGTAGGAAGTGCAGGTCACACTTTTCTACCCAAAACCTATGACCTGGACCTCCAGGGCGCGCTTTACAGCCCAAAAAGTGCGACCTCTGCTGAAACAGGCCAAAAACTGTGACCTGAACTTTCTGCAGGGATTTTTCTGAAAGTTTTCTGGGTTCTGTTGAGCCTATGTTTAGGGTTGTCTGACCTCTGTCTCTACCCATTTTGGACCTGTACTTGTTCTATTTTTCTCAACTAAGTGGGAACCTAGCCCCCTAGGGCTTTAGTACCCTCCACTTTTTTGTGGAAGAGTGTTTGATGTTGCAGGTTGTCTGAAATTTCAGAGTCTTTAGCCATTTTTTCAGATCTGATACCTCATCTTCAGATCCAATTTAGATCAGCTTATTATCCATCCAAATCTCCTCTTTTAGCTTTGTTTGGGTTTCCCTTTAGGGGGCACTCTGTTTCCTTCCTGGAGATAGCCTTTCACCACCTCTTTTTTACAACAATTTTCCTCTGATTTGTTGCTGTTTTCTGCACCACTTTCCAGTAGATTTTGTCTTTTAGATCTCTGTCCCTCTTGACCCAAGATATATTAGCCTATTTTAGTGTGTTTAGATTAATTTTTTACTCACCTATAGACTAGTTGTTGAGAGGCCCACCTTCTTAGGTTTATATTATTGCATTATTAGCTGTTTATTTTTTGTTTTGCAGGCCTATATACTGTCATTTGCAAGGTTATTAACAGCTATACAACAACACCTTTTATTTTTCTCTAAAAATTTCTGGGTTTAAAAATTAAAATTTACACACACACCCTAAGCGAAAAAGGGCTTGGTTAACACCGCCAAGAAAAGACTTTAAAACATTGAAATCAATTGATCCTGTGCCTCTATGCCCTTTTTCGACATTGTAATCAGTTGATCTTGCACCTCCCTACCCTTGTCGGTCACTTTTTCCTTGGTTCCGTGTGTGTGTCGTCATTGCTCAACCTCCCATGGGCTCTGTTTTCCTCAGGAGGGGGGACAACACCTCCTGCACATCTTCCCCTCTTGGTAGCAAGTATTCAGGGTACAACATGCCTCCTCTCTTTGCTCAACCTCCTGTATACCACACTGTTACCCAACCTCTTCTGTCTAGTACCCCCGATGACCAGATTCTCATGATGAAATCCAATCAATGTTCAATCGTAGACATAAATCTTCAGACTTGGTCCCGTCAGTACAACAAGCCTCCCACTACGTATATCTCCGAGACGCCTCCTTTGGTCTCTATAGAGCCTCTTTCAACACCTAATGGCCCCTTGAAGATCCCTCAGCCTAGGGTGGAGGTTCATACTAAGATACCCAAGGGTCCACTACGCCAAAATGCTATTTCTGGAAGAGTTGCCCATTCGTATAGAATAGTCGATGATTTAGCACAATCCCCTGCTGCCATTTCAACGCTAAAACTCCTCTAGTCATGCCGTTCACAACGAAAAGCTATTCTGTCTGCCATGGGTGCTATAGACCCTTCTGACGATCGAATGATTGTCTTTGATGTTGATCGGTCAGAACATCCTCCTCTCCCTGCTTCCGTCGCTTTCCAAATCCCAGTCAAGATCCAGAACGCCAAATTTTCTCAGTGCATTATTGATGAGGGGGCATCCACCTGCGTGATGTACAGTTCGGTTTGGAAACAATTCATATCTCCTAAGTTGGCTCCTTCCACGATCACTCTCCAAGCATGGGATGGCAATGCCTCCAAGCCCATTGGCTTATTCCGCAATTTCCCTATCACTCTTGCAGGAAAGATGGTTTGCATTAACGTAGAATTCATAGACACCCCCTTGGATTACAACATTCTATTGGGTTGTAGCTACACTTATGCAATTTTTGTTGTCCTTTCCGCAGTTCACCGCAAGATTTCCTTCCCCCATAACAGAAATATAGTCACCATTTGTTAGGTCCCTATATCACTAGTATAGTCCCTTATTATTGTTAGTGCAAACCCCTTATTGTTATTATTGTACCCTTGTAATCCCCATTTTGTTATTATTGTGCCCTTAAATTATTATTTTTAGGTCGGCTAGGATTACATTGTGGCCCACTAGGATTACATTATGGCCCCATCGACTCCTATATATAGAAAGGAGGTTTTGTAAATTGTATAATCCAAGAATTTTTCATTCATGTAATGTATTGGAGGTTTCCCCCTCGAAGTGGCTTATTTCTAAGGCGTTGATATCTCTTTTCTTCTCTTTTTGGAGCTGGTTTCCCAACATTTGGTATCAGAGCTTTGGATTCTAGGGTTTCGCTGCTCCAAACAGGTCATTGTGGAATTTTCGCTATAAATTTTCTTCTACGAAGTTCTAGAAGCTGAAATTTTTAGGGTGTGAAGCCAAAATCCTAAGGAATATTTTCTAAAAATTTCAGAGCTTGGTTCGCAATATTTTCGGAGATATGATCTATGGAAGTTAGGTCCTTTTTCAGGCTCCTAAATAGGTCATCGTTTCATTTGCGCTATAACATTTTTTATACTGAGGTTAAAGATCTGAAATTTTTATGGTGCGAATCTTAAATCCTAAGGAAATTAGTCAAAAAATGGCAGAGCTTGGTTCGCAATATTTTTGGAGATATGATCTGTGGAAGGTAGTGCTTTTTCAGGATCCTGAATTTCATCTCAAAAAGGTGATCGTCGGAAAATTTCAATAACTCTCTCTCTGAGCATCGGATTGGAGTGCCGTAAAACTTGGTCACAAGTACACGGACTGTAGTTTCTTGGCTATCAATTTCAGAGGTGAATGATGAAACTGTGACACGTGGCAAGTCGTAAAAGTTCGTTATACTGAACCAGTCCATAATTAGGTCATTGTGGGATATTGGACATAAGTTTGTCTTGGAGAATCCAAATCAAGTCAGACCTATGGCATTCAAAAGAGAATTCATAGGGCTACTTCAGTAATGAATTTTAGATATTGAAGAGCCACAATCACATAGATAATACAATTTCAATATCGATCTCCTCAAAAGCAAGTAAAAGGTGTGTATTTTTTTTCCGAATTGCATAAGTCTTGTTTGAAGAATCAAGTTGAATTGATTGCAAGGGCATATTGTAGAATAGATATTAGTATTGGATTATAAAATGGCCCCTAAAAATAATTCAACACCCATTAAGCCTTTGAAAAGCTCTACTATGACTCATGAAGACGAAGAATGGCAACATGACATATCAAAATTACAAGAGCAAGTGCAACAAATTTCGCTCTCGCAAAGAGCAACAAAAAATGACACGGAAGTTTTGAAGAAAGGCATGGAAACTAAGATGGATGGTTTGAAGAAAAGCGTGGAATATAAGATAGATGGCATGGAATCTAAGATTGATGGCATGGAGGCTGGCATGGAATCTAAGATGGATGACATGGAAGCTAAGATCGATGAGAAAATGGAAAACATGAAGAATTTTCTAAAAGCAGACATGGAAGGTTTGACAAAGTTGATACAAGAAAGGTTTCCTAATGGTGAAAAGATAGTAAAAGAACCTCATGATGAGAACAAAATAAATGTTAATTGTGATTTCATAAACTCTAATGTTGGCGGGAAGAACCACCATATTCCAAAGATGGATATGAGGAAGTTTGATGGAAAGGATCCTGTAACATGGATACTACAGATGGAGCAATATTTTGATCTCCATAACGTGCAAAACACAAAAAAGGTACGCATTGCAACTTTACATTTAGAACAAAATACATTTGTATGGTATCGATGGCTTTGCTCCCGTAAAAAAATTGTCACTTGGTCAATTTTTACGGAGAAAATGATAGCACATTATGAGGATACAAAGAGAAACACCTTCTTTAGCCAATTGATAAATCTCAAACAAAAGGGTTTAGTGGGGAAGCACATTGAGGACTTCCAAAAATTGAATATAAGGGTAACTGATATTCCAGAGGAACACAGGATTGATCTCTTCATAGGCAATCTAAAGGATAACATCCAACATGAAGTTCGTGTTCTGAAACCGGATTCATTGGAGAAGGCATTCAGGTTGGCAAGAAAATTTGAATGTAAAATAATGGTGACAAGGAAGCCTACCACTCAATTCTATAAAGAAGGAAGTGTTACTACGCCTAGATTTCCACAACCTACAAGGTTGAAACCACAACAATTGGAAGAAAAAAGAGCAAAAGGGCTTTGCTATAGTTGTGATAGCAAATACACTAAAGGTCATAAGTGTGCTGAGAAGAAATTATTTTACATAGATTGTGAAGAGAAAGAAGAAAATGAACAAGAAGAGGATATACACCAGGAACCAGCCCTAGAAGAGGAAGAAATGAATCCGACCATATTGTGTAATGCACTGGCAGGAATTACCACTCCTCAAACTCTGAAGATAGAAGGACATATCAAGAAGAAAAAGGTAATAGTGTTGATTGATTCAGGTAGCACCCATAATTTTATTCATTGTAAGGTAGCCAAGGAATTAAATTGTTTCCTATACCCAGCACCATAATTTCAAGTGATGGTTGCAAATGGAGGAACTATAAATTTCTCTGGAAAATGCCATAATATCAAGCTAACCATGGGGGAATATGTATTGACTAGTCCAATGCTTTCCATTCCTATGGGAGGTGCTGATGTTGTACTAGGAGTACAATGGTTACAATCTTTGGGGACGGTAGCTTTTAATTTTTCAAGAACTTTTCTTGAAATTTTTTTCAGAAGGAAAGGAAGTCGAATTACGGGGTATTGAAGGGAAGACAGGAAGGATAATAAGCTCTAATTTCATGAAAAAGCTTCTAAAGAAATAACAACGAGGCGTAATTGCACAATTATGCTCACTAGAAGTTCCGACATCAAAATCATCTATTTCTGCAGATCTCCAACAAGTCTTGGACAATCATTCCAAGGTGTTTGAAACTCCCAAAGGACTCCCACCTATTAGTGATCATGATCATGCTATTCATTTGATTCCAGGAAGTGTTCCTCCAAACATCAGGCCTTATAGATATCCTTACTTCCAAAAGAGCGAAATTGAACGTATGATTGCAGAAATGTTAGAGGCGGGTATAATTCAACCTAATCAAAGTTCTTTCTCTGCTCTTGTAGTATTGGTACACAAGAAGGATGGATCATGGCGAATGTGTCCGGATTATAAGGAGCTCAATAAGCTCACCATTAAAGATAAATTTCCCATTCCTGTGATTGATGAATTATTGGATGAATTACATGGAGCAATTTATTTTACCAAGTTGGATCTTCGTTCGGGATATCATCAAATTAGAATGAAGACTGAAGATATTCCAAAAATAGCATTTCGAACTCATGAGGGTCATTATGAATTTTTGGTCATGCCTTTTGGCCTTACCGATGCACCTTCTACATTTCAAGGGTTGATGAATTCCATTTTCAAACCCTTCCTTAGAAAATTTGTGCTGGTATTTTTTGATGATATACTAATCTATAGCAGGTCTTGGAAGGATCATGTTGAACATGTTGACAGGGTGCTCAAACTATTGCAGGAGAAACAATTATATGCAAAAAAAACCAAATGTTTCTTTGGAGTACAAGAGGTGGAATATCTGGGTCATATTGTATCTCACGAGGGTGTTAAAGTAGACCCTAACAAAATTAAAGCCATTAAGGAATGGAAATTCCCCACAACCATAAAGCAGTTGCGAGGATTTCTCGGGTTAACGGGGTATTATCGCAAGTTTGTTAAGAATTATGGGAGAATAGAAGCACCTCTAACAACATTATTGAAGAAAGATGCATTTTCATGGACTCCTGAAGCAACTAAGGCCTTTGAACACCTTAAAGAGGCAATGTGCCTAGCACCGGTCTTAGCTACGCCAGACTTCACCAAAACCTTTATTGTGGAATGTGATGCCTCAGGAAATGGAATTGGTGCTGTTTTAATGCAGGAAGGAAGACCCATTGCTTTTGAAAGTCGTCCAATCAAAGGAAAGTATTTACAAAAACCTATTTATGAGAAGGAAATGTTAGCAATACTGCATGCACTAAAGAAATGGCGAACTTACCTAATGGGAAGACACTTTAAGGAAAAAACTGATCATGATAGTCTTAAACACTTTTGGAACAAAGACTATCTTCAGAAGAGCAGCAAAAATGGGTCACAAAGATGTTGGGTTATGACTTTGAAATAATCTACAAAAAAGGAAAGCTTAATGTTGTTGTAGATGCACTCTCAAGAAAGAATGAAGAGGTGGAAGCATTGCTTTATGCCATTTCTATTATCCAACCAGATTGGATAACTGAAGCAAGAGATGAATGGAAGAAGGACAAAGATGTATGGACACTCATTCAAAAGTTGCAGCAAGATCCTAGTACATCCGATACATTTAGTTGGAAAAATGATTCCTTATGGTACAAAGATCGCTTATATCTTTGTAATAATTCCCAACTAAAACAAAAGATTCTTCTGGAATTGCACACTTCTCCTTTAGGAGGACACTCAGGATTTTTAAAAACTTACCACAGGGTGAAGAAAGAATTTTTTTGGGATGGCCTTAAATTTTATATTCAAAAGTTTGTGGCGGAATGTTTGGTTTGCCAGCAGAATAAAGTGGAAACAATTAAGACCCCGAGACTTCTACAACCTTTATCCATTCCAAGTCAACGTTGGGAAGAGATTTCAATGGATTTTATCACAGGTTTACCTAAGTCCGAAGGAAAGAGTGTCATCATGGTGGTAGTTGATAGACTTACCAAGTATGCACACTTTTGTGCATTATCTCATCCATTTAAAGCAAGTACAACTGCTACTACATTTATGGACAGAATTCAAAAGCTACATGGAAGCCCAAGGGTTATTGTGAACGACAGAGATCCCATTTTTACTGGAAATTTTTGGATGGAGTTATTTTCTTGTTTGGGTACTCAATTAGCTCATAGCTCATATTATCATACTCAATCTGATGGTAAAACTAAGATAGTAAATAAATGTTTGGAAGGATATCTTCGTTGTTTTGTATCTGATAAAAAAACACAATGGTTCAAGTGGTTACCTCTCGCTGAATGGTGGTATAACACTTCCTTCCATACTGCAGCAAAAATGACCCCATTTATGGAACTTTATGGATATCATCCACCATCCATCACATCATATTTAAGAGAAAATTCGAAGGTTTAAGTAGTGGAAGATCACATCAAGCATCAGCAAGAAGTTCTCCAACTCTTAAAGGATAACCTGACTTTGGCACAAAATCTAATGAAACAACAGGTAGATCAACATTGTAGCGAGATAAATTTTGATGTAGGAGATTGGGTATTTTTATGGCTACAACCATACAAACAAATGTCCCTCAAGCAAGCTAAGAAGGATAATAAATTATCACCAAAGTACTATGGTCCTTACAAGGTGTTGCAAAATATTGGTACTATGGCATACAAATTGGAACTTCCTGCTTCTTCGCGAGTACATCCAGTTTTCCATGTTTCATGCTTAAAGAAGGTTATAGGTGAAAATCTTCCAGTTCAAACAATATTGCCAGAACTTGATGAGGAAGGAAAAATCATATTGGAACCCGAAGCGGTCATGGAAACAAGAACTTGACAGCTACGGAATCGATCAATTTCAGAGTATCTCATCAAGTGGAAGAACTTACCCACTGAAGATTCTACATGGGAGGATGAGAATTTTATACAGAAGCACCCGGAGCTACTAAAGCGTTGAGGACAACACTTTTTTGAAGGAGAGGGGCATGTTAGGTCCCTATATCACTAGTATAGTCCCTTATTATTGTTAGTGTAAACCCCTTATTGTAATTATTGTACCCTTGTAACCCCCATTTTGTTATTATTGTGCCCTTAAATTATTATTGTTAGGTCGGCTAGGATTACATTGTGGCCCACTAGGATTATATTGTGGCCCCATGGACTCCTATATATAGAAGGAGGTTTTGTTCATTTGTATCATCCAAGAATCGTTCATTCATGTAATGTATTGGAGGTTTCCCCCTCGAAGTGGCTTATTTCTAAGGCGTTGATATCTCTTTTATTCTCTTTTTGGAGTTGGTTTCCCAACACCATTGACCAGTTGACGTATTACAAGCCGAAGTCTCAGACCTCCCCTGAGTCCACTATCTCGTTGGTGGCCAGCAAGAAAACTGTCGACCCTTTGACCAGTGTCTCACCTGGCGTCTACAAGGACTCCTCCTTGCTTGGTACATTCCCTGGTCTTCCTCCTCCTATCTCTAATCCGAGCTCATTGAATGTTTGCATGATGCAATCATCTTGGGCTTCTCTCAAGAGGCCCGCCTCGGCTAGCCAGCAACCCCTCACCCTCCGTAGCCGTCTCCTAGCCCTTCGATGTAGCCTCTTGGACCTCCTCCTCCTGGCCCTTCAGCTGGTACTCATGAGCCTATTTATCCTCCTGGGTTGGTTCCTCTAGGCCTTAACCATTTAGGAGTCGTCCCACCTAGCCATTACCCCTTCGGTTAGAGATCGTTCCTAGTTCCTCCACCAGGCATCTATATGGCACCTGTCATGGCCACCCTCTCTCTTCCTAACTTGACCATTGGGCTCCTAGTTTGGTACCTTGATCCTCCAATTGCCACCCCACTAGGTTGACCTAAACCTTATCTTTCTTTGACCTTAGTTCAACCAGTCCCCCCGACTTCTCCCGTTGTCACAGTGCCTCAACCAGCTCAATAGGAACTTCCTCCTGTTGCGACTACTTCAAGTAAGAAGGGAAAAGCTGGAAAAAGGGCCTCAAAGGAAAAAGTGGTCCCGACTAACCTTGCACCTCCTCTATCTCCAAAGCCCTATGCTTTGTGTGATGTCATCGGTCATGCCACCCATACTTGTCCTGAGTTGCCCCGCATCAGGCCCATGGTTAATTTCATGTTCCCTAAGTTGACGGTCCCCGAAACCTCTGCTTCTTCATTGACCGTTACCAAGAACAAAAAGACTATTCACACCAAACACCCTTGTTCTTTGTGTGGTCTCCATGGCCATTACTCTCATCATTTTCCCTACCTTACGCATTACCATGCCTCTTTAGAGGTAGTTCGGGAGTACGAGATTGAACAGAACCAATCTGCTTCTCCCGTACTTGCACAGTATGCTGCAGGCCAGACCGAGGATTTACCCACTCCTATTGACATTCCCCCCCTGATTTCGACATGACGGAGCATGCGGCCACCATCCTCTACCTTTCATCATCCTTGAGACCCTCGACAAAAGCGCCCTCTGAATCTTCTCCTGTTTTTTTTCTTGACCCCCTTTTAGCAAACACCCCAAGCTCAACATCAGTAGATCCTTTATTTTCTTATTCTTACGTCATCCCCGCGATGATGCGCATGTGATTTTTTCTTCTCATGATGATGAGTCAGGTAGCCTCACCACATCATGTGGTCTCCCTTCCTCCTATCCTTCCACCTCCTATTGTGACAACGAGATCATGGAAGCTACATCCACCCCTGACCTCATATTTCCTGCCCATAAATTTGATGCCATCATCCACACCTTCAGTGACTTATGCAGCCTGAGCTCAAGCTATGCCACCAGTAGCTCCTACACTCCCCCTCACCAGTGGCATGTGGGAAGTAGACATCCTACCTAGATCACTCCCTTCCGTAGAGTGCATTCGATTTCTACTATGTACTCAGGTTTCCATCATTGTTCTTTATCCTCCCATTTATTATCTTGTGGCACCTTTTAGAGGGACCCCCCGTCAACACCTTATATCAGTTTTTTTGATGGTGTAAGTCTCTACTCCTAGAATTTAGCCTTGGCAGGTTGGGCCATTTTTACCCCTTTGTAGGCGCTTGTTATTTAAAACGATGTGTGCATTGGTACTGCTACCAATAATCAGGCCAAATATGATGTTGTGCGAGGTTTATTAGCCAATTCCCTTTCACATCGCATCCTCCACCTTCATGTTCATTTAGATTCCCTTCTTGTCATGCAATTGAATGGTGTATATCGTGTGCATAATCCTATCCTTTTCAGAAGATATTTACGAGTGAAGCTTTTGATGTGTGAATTTGAAATCATTACTTTCAGTCACGTACATAGAGCACAAAATCACTACATAGATAGCATTGAAAATGATATTCTAGATTGGAATTTGTTGAAGAGGTAAATCCCCTCTGCAGACAGAGGCAATCCCTACTAGCCCAGATCGGGTCTAGCAAAAATCGTATCATGCTAAGGCACATGTTCCTAATTACAATAAACCAACTTGTGAAGAAGGCATACCTCAATTCCAACACTGTTGTTCATAGAGAATATGGTGCTCCCATTTCCTTGCTCCAGCAGATCACAATCCTCTCGCTCGCCGCGATCGAACACCTGCACACACAAGAAACACGACAAACACAAGTGTAAAACCCGATATATATGCAATTATGCATCAGTTAGATAAGACACAACTCATGATAATAATGAAAAATACGAGTGGAACCATAACCAATAGTCGCTTATCATTAATTCATACAAAGGAAAATACAACCAGGCTCTGACGCTGAACCTTCCTTCGGTGGGTCGTCAGCGGAATACGTCTTAGTAAAGCTTGTCGAGTGTAGAAATTTAAATAACTGATATGTTATCCACCGAGATTCTCCTGATCACACACTATTTTATCTTCATGCACAATACAGAATCTCTTCTACCATTGATCATCACATGCGGAAATAAAATCAATTGCATGCACTCATTAAAGCCATAAAAATTCACACATATGAACACAGTATGTAATGGGAAAGCTTAAAGTTGAAAACCCCCAACTATCTATATATTATATATGTCATAGAGATCATGTAACAATAATCATACAAAGCTCCTCACAAGCTCTCAGTATAATCTCCACTTGCTACACATTAATCAAGCTAGATCTAGCAAAACACATGCTCCAATCTCTGCCACTTGATAGCCTGCCTCTACTGCGCAATCCCTGCTGAAGAATGCCTCTTGATGAGTTCGAATTACCCCAGCCTTGCTCACGCAGTCTTTATAGGCATCTCTACTAAGTGTTGGATGCAAACCATGCATCACTTATAGTCACAACTGATAGTCACACTTGCCCTTTCACCTATCTTTGCACTGGTCTCCACTAAAACTGTCCATGCACTGAAGTTAAATAATGTATTATTTAGTTGATTAATGATTTTATAATTAGTGAATTAATTAATAATTAATTCACACCACTCTCACTAATTGTATCAATCAGTTAAACTAGATACAAATAGCTCAACTATGTTTAGATTAGTTAAACTGAACACAACTCCATTAACTTCCTCAATCAACTCCACCAAACTCTCTCACATGAGTTCTAACTGAATTATCCATGCAATAGCTCCACTTAACCCTTAGGAATAGCATAATTCCTTCTGTCAGCTCCTATGCCACATCTGTGCACTTAACTGAAGTGCTCCAAGAGAATAATATAATGTTTAGAGTCCAAATATTATTAAAAGCTAATAATATTCGACATATCTATTTTTAGAATAGCAATCTAAAAATAGATTCCGCCCAATATGTCTAAAAATAGAAATCCATATATTTTTCCAACTTTACCAACCATCCATAAATAGCATCCTGCAACTCATAGAATATGATCAACATGTATAAAAATAGACATAGTCTAAAAATAGACTTTGCGACAAAAATCACTTGTGTGGGCCCCACCTAGTTTTGGTGATCACTTTCCAAATAGGATCAGGAATGATGTTTCAGGATGCCTCCTTCACTGTTTATTGTTTCAATATTCAACATCAGGGATGGGGACAAGCCTCTCTCTTCGATCGTCAATCTCCTTGCTATGGATTTTGCACTATGAGGACTATCAAAGCTCTTGCAGCATTCTTTAGGCTATGAAAGCTCTTGGAGATTAGCTTGCAAAGGGAAATGGCAAGCTTATATAGATGGTGGAAGAGGATTTGGGATCCCTACAATCATGGGATTGGACCTATCCTCAAGGAAGCTTCCATGAGAGGTGGCAAACTACTTCCTCTACATGGAAATACGGAGCCAAACATCCCAACTTAATTTAGAGACCAGTTCAGGAGTTGGTTGGAGTCAATCTTTCACCATTTATTTAAAAAAAACCCTTTATTAAGCCTGGCACGAGTGCGAATCTGAGACAGAGCACCAATTGGCATGCCCTCTTTGGAATATTTCCCCCATTGGCGCGGATATAACACTGGCTAGTCGTGCCAAGGGTGAAAAATCTATTTTTAGGGTTTTTCACAAGGAGATGTCTTCAGGGGAATGAAATTCCATGTCTAGGGGAATGTCATGAAAGTGTTTTTAGATAATGTCACTACTCACAGGTCACGGAATAAGCCCTCCAATGTGCAGGACAGGGAATTGCAGGGACGGTGACAAATTGTTGTGTAACAGATTCCCCCTAAAGCATGAGGCCCAAAAGAGACAGAGGGGTGAAATTCTTTACGAGAACGTTTCAAACTGAAAAAACTGCCTTCAGAAAACCTGCGTAGAGAAGTACAACTGATATCTCAAATACATGATATATATGTGGTATGGGTGCAGCCATCCATAACAGAGTATACAAGAATCCAGATCCAAGGCATGGACGCAGCCATCCAATAAGCACCGATAAAGAGACTCAGGTATGGTCGCAGCCATCCAATCAGTGAGTCATGTAACCAATCATAATAATCCACAAAATCGCAGCTTGGATTCCAACAGACAAAATCAAGGGTCTTGTGCTCCATCTTGACCCGAACAAAGTACAAGTTCAAGCATGCGAATAAGTGAGTTGAAGTCGAACATGCAAGAACATTGCCTGATTACCAGCCAATGATGAAAGTTGTTAACAGACGCAAGAGGTACCACCAATAATGACAATGGTACTCAAGGTACTGTAGGTACAATCTACGGCATGTGAATCAGTGAGATGGCATCGAACACCTGTAGAATCACTCGATCGAAGGCCAATGATGAAAACCTCACGTCGAACGCGAAGAACCTGCCATTAAGGAATGCAGGCTCCAAGGTACCAGAAGGGAGTCTCTAGATCAGCTTCCCGGATAATGAATTGAAGTCGATAGGAAGTGACCTTGATCGAAGGTGGGCCATAGTGTTTCCCACATCATCGAAACGAGACAGAGGAACATAATGTCTTTGCGAATCAAGATCAGATGAGAATCAGAGGAAGGTTGAAACTTGCAGAGGTCAACTTCTCTTGAACATATCGGCGGCACGACAGTGGATTTGGCAGTATTTGACATCAAAAGATCAGAGGTCATGATGACGAGGCAAAGAGCAGATGAAAAGTCAAAAGGGATCACCCAAACCCAAAGAGGCAAGTGGAAGACGAGATGAGATGTCCCCAACTTGACACGAATGCAGACAAGTGCCATGTTCAAGAGAGACATATTGCCGACATGACAATGATGCTGGTTCCATTTTTCCCCACCATTTCTGGCAAGTACCTCTTTATTTTTACACAAGCTTGAAGAGGATACCATATGCTTGTCATATAAGTTCGTCCTTCGGACAAACCCAACCTAGTACATTTAACGAGCCCTAGGAAGGAGAAACTCGAATATCGTCATCACGACTGAATCCGATGTCATCAGGTTTTAACAATTCTGACAAAGGAAGAACTCGGCGTCTTTTCATGTTTAGAGAGTTTGAAAAGACAGCAGAAAAGTAAACTCCAACGGTCCCTTTTCGTAAATAGTTCCTCAGATTCGAAAAGGTAGAAAAATATGTCTAAGAAAACCTCCTAGTCACGATAGGCTAGGGTATTCCTTTTTTGTAAGTAATCTATCCCGGCCCGAAAAAGGGATAAACGTATACTGGGTAGATGTTGTTTCGTAACCACTTTAATGAGATCAAAACGACAAGTGACTCGACAATCTTTTCATGTTTAGAGAGTCAGAAAAGAGCTAAAATTTGACTCCTCCTGGAGGAATGAGTGGTATAAAGGGTAGCAACTGGTTCCAGTAATGGTGGAACTGCTCAGAACAAGTAAAGGTTAAGAGGCTGGCTAACAAGACCACTCATCGCAGCGGTTCCTCAGGAACGGGTAACACAATCAAGTGAAGGTATATGATCGGCCAAGCAGATAGTGACGATGGAGTGAGAAAACCAAGGCTCATCTGGCAAAAAAAGGCTGATAAAATGACAATCACAAGAGGTAAAATGGGAATGGTTTCATTTTTACACAATCTTGAAATCAGGAAACTCTGCTTGAAGTTGGTTTCATTTTTACAAAAGCTTGAAACAAAGATAAACTATGCTTGAAACCAGTTTCATTTTTACACAAGATTGAAATGGAAACAAACTATGCTTGAAAAAAGTAAGCATGCCCCCAGCATGGTGACTCAATTCGAGGTACATTCCCCCCAAGCTTCAGTCCATGCACCTGAGTAAACAGATGGAGGGAGTGAAGGTTCAAGTTACGATATCTAAGAAAGACTCGACTGGGATTTTATGAGATCTGATCAAAGACTCAAATTGAACAAGAACATGTTTCATTGTTTTAACGAGGTTGACACATTAAAAGAACTATCCTCAGGACACCTTGTTTCATGGTTTAAGGAGCATGACACAAGAAAACAAACTATGCTCCGACCAGCTTGTTTCATTTTTTAAGGAGCTTGACACAAGAAAATGAACTGTGCTCCGACGACCTTGTTTCATTTTTTAAGGAGCTTGACACAGGAAAAGAACCATGCTCTGAGAAACCTTGTTTCATTTTTTAAGGAGCTTGACATAAAAAAAGAACCATGCTCTGACCGACCTCATCATAATGAACAAGAATTCATGGCTTCCAAGAGTTCCACTCCCGATGGAAGGAAAACATCCTGGAAATCAGGACCCAATGCCCCCAGCACACGTTGTACAACGACATCATCACTAAGTACATGCACGCGGTAGGTAGCCACATAGTTGACCTGTGGTGGGGCAGATACAACGGGGGGATAAAAACCAGGAAGGGATGATGGCAGGCCAACTACCATATTAGGACCAAAGAACGAAAGCTGATCAATGGTCACGATCCATCCTTCATGTGGAAAACAGACCACACGAAAAAGGGAGGAGACAAGTGCTCCCATGGCATAGGTGTAATCGCGCCCCAAGAGCATATTGAAATCCAAGGGGCCTGGAACAACCATCACGTCCATATGGATGGTTTTACCTCCCAAAGTAACAGGTAACCTTGGAAGGATACCTAATGGTTGACTAGTTCTTCTGTTAAACGCCAACAGATTCTACGTAACAGGCGCAAGCGACGGTGAACCAAAAGCATGCCAAGTAGTTGAGGGTAAAATAATAACAGACGCACCTTCATCTATAATGGTTCTGGGTACAACCAGACCAAAGGCCTGTACCGTTATCTCGAAAGGCACATAAGACGGAAGGCGGTATCCCGCAAATCGATTCCAATCAAAGGAAGCAACCAAACTACTTAGAGGGGCTACCATCGAACTGAGATGGTCTTCCCCTGGTGTTATGGAATAATAAGGAGCATCCTCCATGACCTCCATCTCGAAGGCGGGAGGAGTATCCTCTGGGACCTCCATCACGGGAGGCGGAGGAGCAACTTCTTGAGATATAGGGACAGGAGAATCTCTCTCCAAGTCCGAGGAATCTGAAGAAACAAGAAGAACATGAGGGATGTGAGGTCCACTCTCAATGAAAAAGACCTGGTGCACTGTAGACGGGGCCATTTCAACTGATCCCATGACCAATGGTTGGTCGGGAATGGATTCCTGAATTTCAATTTCCGAGGGAGCGGGATCGACCAAGGATGTCTCTTGACCAATCATAAGACTAGCTGGTGGAGGACTCAAAGAAATTTGTTTATAACCAGTCAGGAGGCGTGGTTTAGAAACAGTTGAGTTGTCCAAAACTCTGTTGGCTTCATCCATATACGGACAAAGGTGAATGGCATGGTGCCCTTCACACAACTTACAGGGATTGGTAAGATTACCCTGCTTCTTAGGAGTTTTACCAGCACCAGTTGAAGACGTTCCCCCAACCTGACTCCCGAAAGCCAAAGGAAATGGTTGACGACCGTTGGACCATACTTCGAGTACCTTGGGAATGCCAGGGAAATCTCGAAGAAGATGATCTCCTATGCACAACATGCAAGGGAACTTGACTTTTCGCGGAGGGTTGGAAGGTTTATCAAGAGGAGACATTTCAGAAGCAGTAACTGCAGCTTTAACCTCTCTCTTATCGGACTTCTTCTTCTTTGTCTTCTTCTTCTTCTTCTTAACCACCTGGTTACTCGAATCCAGACTTTCACCGGGCGAAGTAGAAGATGAGGACGCAGAAACAGGCGAAGAAGGGGAGAGGTCCACCTTGGAATCAACATGGTGTTGTTTAGGCGGAGGAGACGGTTGAACAGTAGCTGGGACATTCGGGACCACAGAGGTTGAAAACAACCAAACAAGCAACCCAACAGTTAACCCGGGAAGGGACAATGTTGCCATGTAAGGAGCGCCAACATTTCCAAAAGGAGGAAAAGGACCAGGATTCCCATCGGAGGGGATTCCTTGGTTGGTGAACTTCGGAAAAGTTTCCATCAGAAACGATCTTCAAAACAACACCCTAAAGAAACTAACTTTAACCAGGAATATTTCGTGTGAAGTTAATTTTTTTAAAACATTGAAACAAAACTCTACCATTTCATCTTTTAAGAGTCGAGAAACAGGCAAAAGGTGACTCTATCTCTTTTAGTTTTGAAACAAGCGTGAAAGGACAAGCGCTTGGTGATCTTTTAAAATTTAAGGAGTCAGATAAGATCAAAATGACTGCTCAGGAATTCTAGGAAAAGGGTGTACCAAATAACCGTGAACTGCAATATACACCTTGGTTTCAAAATGAAGGATAAATCAACCAAGGACTTAACGTACGTGCAGGCAATATCCCCGAATGATGTGTCCGGTGTATCACGGGTATAGGGCGGCAGACTCGGCTTCCTATGGATGAAGGATAGCAACCTAGTGGGGTCTCCCTTTATATATGTGACGGTACGGGGAGCACAAACCCGTACTAGCACTGTCTAAAGCCAAAATGCGAATGAAAACTACTAGGTTTAATGACGCCGGAACACGTCACTAGCCTAGACCTCTAAATATTTCGTTAGGTTTCAATGCTTCCTTAGGTTGATTGAATAAATTTTATGGTTAATCTTCAATTATGTTTTGGTTCCAAGGCCCTACCATATGTCATTTGACAATCTCCTATATGCAGCTATATGAGAAAATAAATCTTTCAATTCAATGAATGCTATCTAGTTAAGGGAAGAACTTCAAACAATGATGCAACAAACAGCAATACTAAAAACGAAATTTTTCCAAACTAGATGACTTTCACTATCCAAAAGTAATCTCAAACATTCAACAATGTGAATAATGCAATGTAATCTATGCAAAATCCTGTTTTTCGAAAACTATGCAATTGTAATCTATGCACAATTTCCTTTTCCTTTTCAAATTATAAGAATGCGCTCAATGCATTTTTCAATGAAATTAGAATCTACTTAATGCATGCTTTTAATAAAAGAGAATGCAATCAAATCGATTTCTAGTTTTCAATCATTAAACAATGTAATCTAAGTTCAATGATGGATCTCAAAAAATACTTTTCAATGCAATGTGATCTAATGCATTTTAACGAAAAGCAAACTATGAGACGAAAACTAAAAGAACGCAAATCTTCTTAATGAAGGATGAAAGAAAAAGAGATGTAAACAAACACTAAGAATGTAATCGTTGTTTCAAACACTTTGTCACGAAATCCCTCAAAAGGCGACAAGACATATGAGGTCAAACACAAAGAGGACTTCCAAAGCAAGAGATCAAAACAAGGCATTCATTCCCTTTTACATCAAACAATCATGGAAATAAGACATTTCAAACAATGAGCAATGTAATCTATGCTCATACAGTGAAAAGACCAGAAGGGAAAGACACACTGGTGAAGGATTTAGGGAAGAAATCTCAATTTTCACACGCCCTGAAATTGGCATGACTTTATCATTGACAACTAGTGCCAACTGGCATGACTTGCTCACTGACAACTAGCGCCAATGGAAAATTGGTGCAGGTTGCTAACTGACAACAAGCGCCAATGCCTGAAAATGAAAAAACAAATAATTTCCTCCAACCAAGACCAGACTCACCACTTTAAGCAGAATCTAAAAAAAACCCAAAAGCAAAGTACTGACCAAAAGAAACTTCCGAACAAGGGTAAACCCTAGCACCTATAGGAAATGGCGCGACCGTCTGGCTGTAATCCGCGCCAGACAGGGGATGGCGCGAGTGATGAACTGGAAACCTGCGCCAATTAGTGCGACTGTCAGGTTGGAAACCGTGCCAATCAAGCCAACCATGAAAAGATGAAAATTCGGAAAAGCAGAGGTCAGATCTGATCCTCTGGGGGTTGAACAGAGGTTTAACACTAGAAAAAGGTGAGAAAAAAGAGCTGATCAAGCAAGAAAAGTCAAGAATCGACTGAAAAGACAAGACAATACTCCAAATCAACGATCCCCAGCAGAGTCGCCAATTTGTTGAAGAGGTAAATCCCCTCTGTGGACAGAGGCGATCCCTACTAGCCTAGATCGGGTCTAGCAACAATCGTATCACGCTAAGGTGCAGGTTCCTAATTACAATAAACCAACTTGCGAAGAAGGCCTACCTCAAGTCCAACGCTGTTGTTTGTAGAGAAGATGGTGCTCCCGTTTCCTTGCTCCAGCAGATCACAATCCTCTCGCTCACCGCGATCAAACACCTGCACACACAAGAAACACGGAAAACACAAGCGTAAAACCTGATATATATGCAATTATGTATCAGTCAGAGAAGACACAACTCATGATCATAATGAACAATACGAGTGGAACCATAACCAATAGTCGCTTATCATTAATTCATACAAAGGAAAATACAACCAGGCTCTGACGCTGAACCTTCCTTCGGTGGGTCGTCAGCGGAATACGTCTCAGTAAAGCTTGTCGGGGATGGGGACAAGCCTCTCTCTTCGATCGTCAATCTCCTTGCTATGGATTTGGCACTATGATGACTATCAAAGCTCTTGCAACATTCTTTAGGCTATGAAGGCTCTTGGAGATTAGCTTGCAAAGGGAAATGGCAAGCTTATATAGATGGTGGAAGAGGAGTTGGGATCCCTACAATAATGGGATTGGCCCTTTCCTCAAGGAAGCTTCCATGAGAGGTGGCAAACTACTTCCTCTACATGGAAATCTGGAGCCAAACGTCCCAAATTAATTTAGAGACCAATTCAGGAGTTGGTTGGAGTCAATCTTCCGCCATTTATTTTTAAAAAACACCCTTTATTAATCCTGGCGTGAGTGCGACTCTGAGACAGAGCGCCAATTGGCACACCCTCTTTGGAATATTTCCCCCATTGGCGCGGGTATAACACTGGCTAGTCGTGCCAAGGGTGAAAAAGCTATTTTTAGGGTTTTTCACAAGGAGATGTCTTCATGGGAATGAAAGTCCATGTCTAGGGGAATGTCATGAAAGTGTTTTCAGATCATGTCACTGCTCACAGGTCACAGAATAAGCCCTCCAATGTGCGAGACGGGGAATTGCAGGGACGATGACAAATTGTTGTGTAACAGAATTTAACATAAGACAATAACATAAAAATATCAAAACGATGCATATCCATAGTATGTGTCATAGAAAATGTTTTAGAGTTCATCAACTCTGATACATATGACATGCCTATAGCATGTTAACAAAAACTCAAAAATGGGGGCACCACATGCCTCTACACACTAATCACTATCTGGAGGATCTCAAGCTAATGGCTTTGCCCCCGCTGCTCGTAGATCATGAACAATATTTCTGGCCATCGCTATGCGTTGCATGACCCCTCGCCATTCTGAGGGTAAACCAATACATGTATTTATGTACTTGTCATCTGAGTCTTGCCATCCACGCTCCAAAACATCGGTTAGAAGCCTCTCACATTTATGATGGATGTCCTCCAGAAGGGCTGCTGCATCCTCATTTTTCTGCGCCCTTGGTCCACTAGATCCTGCGGCCCCTAATACTGCAGGACACCCCATGTACTCGGCCGGTTTTACCGGTGCTGTATTTGCATACCAGAAGTAAAAGAATTAGTACTGCATACAATATTCTAAAAACTTTACATGCATGTAAAATATCAGTAATGTGGCACTTACCATCTGGTCCCCATATACAACCAGGTGGAAGTGGTAGATCCGGATCCCCTCAATAACTCATCCCACTATAGGGGTAGTCATCTATATACAGTGGCATATGATCCCAATGAACAAAGAAATAAAGACGGAACACTCGTCCAACTACTCCACCTCCTCCTTTGCACAGTAGTCACCCCCATCGGTGCATCCTAGGCTCTCTCGGGCCCCCATCTGGGAGCTGTATCCGAGGTCAAAGTGTCAGGATATTCTCAAAGAAGAAAGAGCACAAAACTGTACCATACTCACAATCATGGTTCACTTTCCGCTTACATAGAGACAAATGTCATTTCAACGACGAAAACATCATCTGGGCCCACCCATAGTAGGTCCCACTCAAAACACTCTCCACAAGAATCATCCGTCCCCCCATAATGTGATGGAGTGCTTGGTTTCCTAGGATTCATAGCACCGCTGCAGCCACAGCATAGGTCTCTAACCTCTCCAAATCCCCGATGGGTATCCGAGTCCCCTTGACTTGGATACCTGGATGACAATGGTGCTCTTTGAACTCTATGATATGTTGCCCACGTAGTAATACTGGCTGATTATTCCCTACCATCCCAAGTGGTGGGAGAATAGTCAGGAAATATATATCCTAGACTGTCAACTCGATCTGGTGCCCCTACACTATAAAGACCTCATGGTCCGGGTCCCAGTAGTTGAAAATTTGAGCCAATAAGGGCTCCCCAGCTCTCATCAAAGGGTTCTCCACAAACTTCAAAACCCCAAACCTGGCCAAAGCACTGTGGACACCCTGATCCTCCCGGATCTCCAGACATAATGCGCCCAGGTCTCTCTCTCTCCAGTTTATTCGTAATTCTGCCATACCTGCACAAAACCATCATATTCATTAGTATATAGATAGGAAAGACATTTTCTCATCAAAAAACCCTAGTGCTCAGCCAAAAAATAGCACCGAAACACCCCTCCCAGACAGGTCGCACTTTTCAGGCCCAAACCTGGGATAGGTCACACTTTTTTCCCCAAAAAGTGTGACCTGTCCGTGAGGAGGAGTAGAGGGCTTTTCCTAAGCATTAGGGACCTAATATGAAATTTTAATCCACTGAAAAGAAAGAGTAGGGTTAGGCATCTTACCTGCAACCGAAAGCTCCCAATTCCAATGGTCGGTTTGTCCGCTATGATCGCCGCAAGATTTAGGGCCTTATCTCCTCTCCACATTCACCATAGCTCCACATACAAATGAATGAATTTGGAGGGAAAATGCCTTATTAAAAAAGAAACCACTGTTTCTTCTTTCGCTCGCCATGATCCAACCATAGCTCTGTTTACCAAACCATCCACACTGTTGGAAAGCTCTCACCGAGCCCTCAAATGGGTATCTATTAGCTTTTTGTGATTTGATACTTCACTAGGACACATATTGTCCAAGATGCGCCACTTCACCCTTCATTAAGATCGAATTTCTTCACTTGCAACATTCTTACTAGGGGCACCATGTGGCCCCCATACTTGTCCACACTCGTGTTGACTTTCATCGTGAGTTACCATCTTGTACTCATTCTTTTATGGTCCCATTTGGACCCTTTACATATGTGGCAGCACCATCGAGTCACCCTTGTTTAGAGCATCCGAGTTGAGTCATAATTGCTTCCATGGAGTCTATCCTGAGTACCTTTACATCTTGCCATAGTCCTCCATCATTCATTGCTTGGTCCCACTCTCATGTCTCACATTATGCCCTTTAGTCCCACTGTCCCCTATCCCTCATGATATTGTGTCAGTCGTTGCCAGGTCATCCATGCCATTTATTCTCTAAAAAGGGAAGTCATCCATTCGCTACTCAATCCCTCCCATTTCATCATCATCATTGGTGTCAGTCTATCAGCCACTCTACTATTTTCTCTTGTGCCTTAGTTGAGGATCCATTATTGCCTCACCTATCGCAGACCTCCTTCTATCGACATCAGCTCATTCATTCCAGAAGACAGGTCTAGAGGGAATTGTACCTTGGTTCCATCTTCCACTCTTTTTCGGTGCCTCAGATCAGGCAAAGGGACTCCTTATTTCCCTTTGACTTGATTGTTCCCAGCTCCAGCTCCTTTTAGCATGATCGAGATCCGTATACTTGATGGTTCAGTGATGAAACAGCTAACATCGGTGATTCCCGGGTGTGTGTGGGATGTCTCAGTCCTCATGAGGGGGTGGCCCTATAGGTATCCACCGACACACTTGGGTGACCTCTTCGTTACAGCCTTCGATGCAGCTCCATACATTTGATGATGTCAGCCTTAGTCGCTTGCAGCGCCTTTTTTGCATACATCAGTCAAATTTACAGAACCCTTTCCTGTTTTCAAGGGCATCTAGGTTGAATTTATATCTCATGTACTCAGATATCATTGTTCAAGTCCTGGCTGTTATCCCAGGCACAATATGTATGTGGGATTCATTTTTATGTCATTCATCTCGCTCATGTTTATGCCAGCATATACTTAATTATTGCATTCCGTGGTTTTCCGGGCACCTTATTGTTTTTACTATTGCCTCGGTAGGCATAGTTACGCCTCCCCCTCCGCCTATAGTAGGTACTCACTCATTAAAAAGACTTGTCGCACCTGCAAGTCACCTCCTCAGGGTCTAGGTCTTTCAGCACTTTGGTTTACCTTATACTTCTCTCTCTTTGACTTCCCCTTTGATGTCTAGTGATTGAGTTCTTACAACGTACTTTGGTCATATGATTAGCTCCTAATGCTCGCACGCTGGGGGGAAATCTGTTACACCATTTTTTGGTCATCTACCCTATTATCATTATATGGACCCATGTATATCATGTAAGACCAATTTTACTCCAAGTAAAATTGCTTTCACTATTAAAATAACTTAGTAAATCACCTTTATTAAGTTGTTTATGGTCTAAATAGGAAACCCCATAAGGAAATATTAAATAAATATACATTTGTTTGATTTTCCTCAAGAAATAATTAGTTAAAAAGTAGTTTAATTAATATTTCTGGTTATATTTAACCCAAAACAAGGAAATTAATTAGATAAATCATTATTTATCTTATTATTTTCTAGGAATAATTGTTTAAATCTTATTTAAATAATATTCTTTGTTAAATATGACTAATTCACCCTTAAATAATTAAATAAATAATTATTTATTTGATTATTACTCAACCATATCCTTAAAATAATAAATAAATCATTTATTTATTTATTATTACTTAATCACATCCTTAAAATGATAAATAAATCATTTATTTATTTATTATTTACAAATAAGGGGATTTGACTCAAGTCAAATTCCTTTTCCCTCCAACAAATCTAATAAAATATTCCATAAAAGTTGGATCTAGATTTGGTTAATAATATTTTAATTATGCACCAATCTCTAGACTAACTCAATATTTTGTTATAAATAAAAGGGTTTTCCCATTCATTTGTCACCTTTTGTTGCCTAAAGATCACTCTGGATCTCAACTCTTGGTCTAGCTATTGATCCATTATCATAGCCATATTTTTTCCATTTTTGTCTGGGTTTTCTACACCATCAAGAGAGAGGAATTCTAAATCTAAAGTGCTTAGGACTTACAAGAACCCATCCCATTGAGGAGAACAGGGAACACCCTCTTATGTTTTCCTCCTAGGTGCCATTAATAAAAATATTCATTGGATATATTCTTGTCTTCTCTATTGGATCTATGGAGTAAATATTATTTTTTTACTATTTAATGTCTTCTAATGCATAGATCTAGATTTTTGCAGCATTTGTCTTGATCATCTAATTGCAAATTTGAAGATATTAGCAGTCATTTATGTTGTTAGGGATGTAAGTTATGTGCAGCTAAAGTGGTATTTTTTTGTACACTTCGAATCAAGATTCATACTAACAACAAAGAAAATGTAAGAAATTTGAATAGACAAAGGAATATGCAATTAGTTTTGAGCAGTTGAAGCAGTTGTTGAAAAACACTTCAGTTATCAATATTTCATATCTGGACAAAGAGTTTTTGGTGTGTATATATTCTTGAAAAATAGGACTTGGTGGAGTCTTGATGTATGAGGGACGAGTGACATGCTAAGAATCCAAGAAAATGAATGAGCATGAGCAGAAATATGTGACTCATGATCTTGAGTTGGAAGTTATTATTCATGCCTTGAAGATGTGGAGGCATTATATTCTTGATAGGAGGTTTGTATTGATGAGTGATCATAGTGGGTTGAGATATTTGTTTGACCAGTCGAATCTGAATGCTAGGAAGGCTAGGTGCTTGATCACGACCACTGAGTTTGACAATGAGATCAGATACATTAAGGGTAAGGAGAACATTATTGCATATGCTCTCTGCAGGAGATTGCAAATGAACCATGTTGAAGTGGTGAGATCATATGGGATAGATTTATAGGATAAAATATTACAAGAAGGACAACAAGATGATAGGTACAAGGAACTTAAGCACAGGTTATAGTAGGGTACAGATGATCAGGATGCAGACTATCATATTACGGAAGATGATTTGGTGAGATTCAAATACATGGTTTATGTGTCAGATGACAGTGAGCTCAAGAAGTTTATCTTGAGGGAGTTTGATGTCAAGCCATATTCAATTCACTCAGGATATTAGAAGACATTGAAAACAGTGAAGAAGTTCTACTATTGGTTGAATCTGAAGAAGGAAGTGGCAGAGTCTGTGGCTATATGTTTGGACTTTCAACAAGTGAAAGAAGAGTGTAAGCATCCAAGTGGGTTTTTTCAGCTTATTCCAATTCTAGAATGGAAATGGGAAGACATTTCCATGGATTTAATTACAGGTCTTCTGAGGACATCAAGGAAACATGATTTTATCATGGTTGTGGTCAATATATTGAGTAAGGTAGCTTAGTTCATTCTAGTGAAGACTACTTACTCAACTAGTGGGGTGGCATAGGTCTTCATCAGGGAGATCGTGAGATTACATGGTGTTCTGAAGAAGATTATTTTGGACTGAGATCGTAAGTTCACTTCCTGTTTGCAAGTTTGGGGACAGATTTGGCCTTCAATAAAACTTATCATTCACATACAGATGGAAAAAAAGAGAGGGTTAGTAGGATTGTGGAGGATATGCCAAGGATGTATGTCATGCATTAGCAGAGGAGGTGGGAGGAGTATATTCTATTGGTTGAATTTTCTTACAAAACTATGTTATATTGCAAATGACCTCCTCATCATCTCAGAGGATAATGACACATGGATGGAAGGAATTGACCTAGATAAGGACCTATCTTTCCATGGTAACTATTGAGCCCCAAAGATGTCCTTCTTTTCCACCACATTTCACTTCATTTTCTTTGTCCCTCATCAATTACAGGCTTAAATGATCAATATGATTGATTAGGATTACTTTAAGAATGTATATAATGACTAACTTGCTATGTTTTCATGATTTTGTTATTGTAGCAATTTTTTACTAGACTCGGCTACAGAACATAGTCATTCTGTAGCCAGTTGCCTATTCCGCAGCCGTTCTCATGTTTACGCAGGTTCCAAGTGTCACCTCAAGGAAAAACACATATGGTCGTATTCCACATCACTCCCCCATAATTTCTTTCTCTCCATGAAGTCTGAGCTCGAGTCTACAGGTGGTTATGCACGTGGGAAACCAAAACTAGGAGACAGAATTCTAATAGGACAAGGACTGTACAGATGTCCTTAATCATAGTACGAGGCCACCACCAGAGTCCTAGTTTGATTTTAGTTGGGAAAGAAAATTATTCCTATTTTATCTCAAAGACAGTTATGTAATTTTGTTATAAGTATGGCTCGGGAGACCGAGAAACAACTAGCTAGATTTATGTTTTATTGCTAGATCTCAGAAGACCGTAAATACTCTGTTTTGAAGAATTTCTCCTTTAATGAAAGAAGCATCACTTTATTGCAAGAGCTGAGTCAATATTGAGTATATTTGCGTGCTAATCCGATGGTAGAGGGCCCCTGCTACCTGAGAATCTTTGTTCATATGGTTTAGATAAGTAACTTAGCCTTGTTTCATTCTTAGTTTAATCAATTTTCTGAACTTTGTGTTTTTATACTTACTTGCAGCGGATACCACAATTAGTCTTATCCTTACAAACTCTTCCAAAATACTACTAACATTGGATGGGATATAACTGTAGTATTTAGGAGTTAGTTGCATTTCTCTGAACTTTATGATTTTGTGCTCAATTACATCAGTTGTTACAGCTAGTCGTAATCTTATAAACTCTTCCAAAATATCACTAACTCTAGATGAGACATAGTTGTGGTGTTTTGGAGCTTTGTTGTGTTTTGTTGAATTGTATGCTTTCATGCTCATTTACATAACATGTTGCAGCCAGTCCTGTTCCATAAATTATTCCAAAATACCACTAATTCCGAATGAGACAGAGCTGAAACATTTCAGTGATTAGCTGCATCTTTAGTCTATTTGTAGTACTCCGGAGGTAGATGTCACTCTAGTTTAATTCTATCACTATGTTTCAAGTTTGATAATGGCACTCTAGTATAACTCTGTTCACTGTACTTTAAGTTAGATTAGTGAAATTCTAGTTTAGTTCCAATTCACTATATTTCAAAGTTAGGCTAAAAGCATTTTAGTTTAGTTGTGATCACTGCGTTTCAAGTTTGATCAATTGCATTCTAGTTCAGTGTTATCCATTGTTCTTTAAGTTGTATTAACTGCCAAAATTAGAATTCACGACCTTCATTGTTTACAAACTAATCTTGTTCTTAATTTCTATTAATGCATCATCATATGGACAGGAATGAGTTAGTGATATCAGTTTAAGGCCTTGATTGTTCTGCAATCTTTTTCAATTTCACAAATAAGCTTTTTTTTCCCAAAAACTATTTTAGAAAATCTCTAACTTGCGAATAAGGCTTAGTAGTGACAAGTGGAGCTACAGAATGGATTAACCTTAGCATTACAAGTTAATTCATAGTAGAAATCTTATTGTGCTACAAATAATCTTTTTCCAATTGTGTTCCAATAAACTTTTAGCCATGGATGAGATTCTTTGTAATATTGTAAGATGGTTGTTTATTTAGGAGAACCTAATTTGCACTAAACTTGTCCTTTTCTCAAGCTATTCCAACATATTTCTAATGAATGAATTGGATGAGTTTATGTTATGAGTTATTGAGTTCATGTTGTGATTTATTTTCTTGCTATGAGTCATTATCAAACTTTGCATTTTCTGTTCTTTAGTATAGGTTTTGCTCTGTTTTTAGTGTGACCAACAACTGTTATTTTTCAACATTTAGTTCTTTTCCTTCTTAACATAAAACCAAAAAAACCAAAAAAATCATAAGAACAC
Organism: Pinus albicaulis; assembly: GCA_034641835.2. NCBI lineage: Eukaryota > Viridiplantae > Streptophyta > Pinopsida > Pinales > Pinaceae > Pinus > Pinus albicaulis. The sequence continues at coordinate 234,539,743 of CM076572.1, forward strand.
TAAACACAACGTAGTGAGAAACAGATACCTAGGCACATATAGTGCACCTCACTTCAGTAGTTTACTGACCCTGGTTGATAATTTATGACCTCAATTTAGGAACACTAAGTTGGGCACAAAATTTTGGCGCCGTTGCCAGGGAAGTGTAACTAGGTAGCCTTGTTTCTTACCTCCCAAAAACAATGACATGCATAGAGAAAGAGACTCAAGGGGTAGATTCATAAGAAGCAGAAGCTTGATTCCTAGAACACCACTTGTTTCACCAAGACCAAGAGCCAGCACACCTCCAACTCAAACCCACATTCCATCCTTTACTGATCCTAGACTTCCAGAGGACTTAAGATCAGATATTCCATCAGAAAGACTTTCCACTTTACCCACTGAACCTGTCTTGGAAGAAGATTCAGGAACCCCTGCTAGGGACTTAAACCTTTCAACTTCCATAGAAGAATAAACTATGGTAGAAGAAGGGGGAGGAGGAGTTTTTAATGGAGAACACACACTATTTGGAGGGGGTAGAGGTAGAGGTAGAGGAAAAGGAGGTAGAGGTGCAGAAGGAGAAGGAAGCAGAGGAAGAGGTAGAAGAGAAATGGGAAGCTCTTTTTGGTTTCCTATAGTAGATGAAGAAACCAATACAAATATGAAAAAAAATTTACCCTCTGTCCTTCCAAACTTTTATGGAATTAAAAATGAAGATCCTGAAACCTTCCTATTTGAATTTGAAGTCCTATGTAGAACCTATGACTACTTACAAGATGCTCAAAAACTTAAACTATTTCCTTCAACATTGAAAGGAGCAGCATTGAAGTGGTTTATGAGTTTGATCAAAAGTTCTATTAGGACATGGGAAGACATGAAACAAGAATTTCTAGAGAGGTATTTGGATTACTGTATGCCAGTCAACCATAAGGAGGAAGTATTTAAAATGCTACAAAAAGAGGATGAAAATTTGAAAGATTTTTTGGGGAGATTTAACTACAACATTAAAAGAGAAAAAATGGAAAACCTAGACCAAGACACCTTGAAAGCTCTCTTGTTGAAGACAATTAGGGATGAATGGTTAGATATCCTTAACATGATGGGAAAAGGGGATATATCTCAGCTCACATTACCTGAAATAACTGAATTATGTATCAACCTTTCAAGAGGGAAATCTAAAACTGTAAAAGGACCAAGAGACCCCGCTCTTGCAAGGGCAAGTAAGTCTGCTTCTGGGACAGTAAGTAGGGCAGAAATAGGACATATGCTTGATGAATTCAAATCTGATATCTTGGGGAGTCTTAGTGAACAAATAGACACCCTTAAACTACAAAACAAGCAAAAAGCTGAATCTGATGCCTTAGCAATCTTTTGTCCCAAATGTAGAAAGAAGCATGCCTTGAGAGAGTGTCCTTTGGATGCAAAAGTTGTAGAGACTTGTGTAATTTGTTCAGAAAAACATGAGACCAAGATTTTTCCTTCACTTCCTGGTCTTAAAGTTGTCTTTCAAGAAGAAACTCCTACAAGTTCCATAGAATCTCTCAATTTTGTCTCTAGGAGGCCTTGGCAAGGACCTCAAACACAAGGATTTCATGATCAGTTGTATAATCAACCCCCACCAAATTGGAATTCTTGGCAGCAACCTTGGCCTCAATTTCAAAATCAATCACAAACTTGGGCGCAAGGAGCACAAAATCCCTATGGAAGATACTCTCAGTATTACCAATATCCACCATCCTATCCACCATATCCATATTTCCCTCCTCAACAAAATTTTCAACAAAATCCTCAAAATCAACAACATCAAAATCAACCACTTCCATTACCATTTCCTCAGAAAACAAATCAGTTGCCTGCCCAACCCATACTAAACCCCAATAATAAAAATCCTCAGAACACATACATGATAGAAGGCCAACAGTTTCCAACTTATTTGATCACTCCTTTAGACCTTAGTGATGTTCAACTTAGGTCTGGAAGAATACTTGAAAAGAGGAAACCTTATGTAATCATACAAGAGCAAGACAATTCTGAGGAAGATTCTCTACGGGTAAATAAAAGTCTTGAAGAGAACACAACTTTCCAAGACCCAAACATTGAAAAATAAAAACAAAAAGAACCAATAATTTCAACTCCTATATTAGAGCAGCCACCACTATCCACTTCTACACCCCCCTTTCCAGAAAGATTACAAATTGATAGGGGTATAGTAAAACAAATTATGGTGCCTAATTATGATTTCCTAGATGAGATGAGAAATGTTTGTATTAAGATCCCATTATTACAAGCCATCAAGGAAATTCCAATCTTAGCAAAGACAATAAAGGAGTTGAGCATGAAGAAAACAAGAAAAAGAATAAGAGAGATAAAGAAAATTCAACTGGCAGAAAAAATAGCAGATATCATGATGGGTAAGATGGCTATTCCAAAGTATCTAGACCTAGGAAATCCAGTTGTTAAAATTCACATCAATGGAATTGAGATCCAAAACACACTTATTGATTTAGGAGCAACAATCAATATCATGAGTAGACAAATCATGGATAAACTGAAACGTCCTAATCTTCTTTTTACACCCACATTATTACAATTAGCAGACAGATCTGTGATCAAACCTGATGGGGTAATAGAAGACATTCCAGTGTCCCTAGATTCTTGGGAATATCCTGTGGATTTTATGATCCTAACTCCTAAGAATAATCTAGGGGGGCATCCTATTATATTAGGAATACCTTGGTTAGCTACAACCGATGATTTCATTAGTTGTAGATCCGGTGATATGTAAATCTCTGATGGTAGTTCAACCAAGAATTTTACCCTATATCCTCCAACAAAAAAAATTACAGAATTAGATGATACTCAATGGATAGAGGATGAAGAAGACTTACAACCTCTCTTCACAATTTCAGAAATTAGTGAAGATAGCTAGATTTTGAATACCTTAGAAAAATTTGAATCCTCTTCGGAATATAAGAATGAATAATTTCAAGAAGAATCCAACATTGAGTTTTTATCATCAAGACAGATGTCTCTTTACTCCATGGATAAATTTGGCAACTCTACAATTGAGATATTTCGAGGCAAAACTTTAAACATAAACAAGAACCTAGAGAAATCCCAACAAGAAGAGCTAGTCAAGATATTACAGAGATATTCTTCTGCATATGCATGGGAGTACACTGATATGAAAGGGATAAGCCCCAAGACTTGCACTCATCACATCTACATAGAGGAAAATTGTAAACCAATCAGACAACCTTAGAGAAGGATGAATCCAAATCTTAGGGAGATTGTTAAGGAAGAATTGCAGAAATTGTTAAATGTTAACTTTATCTATCCCATTTCAGATAGTCAGTGGGTTTCTCCTTTGGTAATTGTGCCAAAGAAAAATGGTAAATGGAGGGTATGTATTGACTACCAGGAATTAAACAAAGCTACTCTTAAAGATCATTTTCCCTTACCTTTCATAGATCAGGTGTTAGATACATTAGCTAGCAAAAAGTACTTTTCATTTCTAGATGGGTTTAGTGGTTATAACCAAATTCAAGTAGCACTTGAAGATCAAGACAAAACCACATTTACCTGTCCTTGGGGTACCTATGCTTACCGAGTACTGCCATTTGGATTATGCAATTCACCTGCAACATTTCAAAGGGCAGTACTAAGAATATTTTCAGATATAATACATGATTGTGTAGAGATATATATGGATGATTTCACAGTTTATGGAAACACATTTGAAGAAGCCTTAAAAAACTTGGAAAAAGTTTTAAAGAGATGTAAAGAAGAAAATATTTCACTTAGTCATGAGAAATGTTTTATGATGTTTACTGAAGGAATTGTTTTAGGACATCACATTTCAGGGGATGGGATTAGAGTTGATGAGTCAAAAGATGAATTCATCTCTAACTTATCTATTCCAAGTTGTCAAAAATATGTTAGGATTTTTCTAGGATTCACAGGATATTATCGAAGGTTTATCGAAAACTTCACCAAGATTGCATCTCCACTTTTCAAATTACTTACCAAAGACTGTGAATTCAAGTGGAATCATGATTGCCAGTTATCCTTTGAGACCTTGAAAACAAAAATCTTTGAAGCACCTATTTTAAGGGGACCTAACTGGGAGTTACTTTTTCATATTTCAACAGATGCCTCGGATACAGCTCTAGGAGCAGTAATGGGACAAAAAGACTTGATTCCATATGCCATCTACTATACCAGTAAAAATTTGACTCCTTCAGAGTTAAACTATATTGTAACTGAAAAAGAGTTTTTAGCTGTTGTTCATGCCATAAACAAATTCATACACTATATAACAGGTTATGAAACTTTTTTTCACACAGATCACTCTGCAATTAGATATCTAATGAAAAAATCAATTACTAATGGCAGAGTCATAAGATGGTTATTTCTTTTACAAGAATTCAACATTACCATTCTAGATAGGCCTGGAAAACAAAACACAGTAGCTGATTCCTATCTAGACTCCAAAACATCAAAGACAATACTCCAGTTGAAGATCAATTCCCTAATGAATATATTTTTGCAATTTCTACTCAAACTCCTTGGTTTGCTGACATTGCTAATTATTTAGTTTTAGGGAAATTTCCTTCAATAATGAATGCAAGAAACAAAAGAAAAATCATTTATGACAGTGAAAAATATTCATGGGTTGCTAATGAGTTATACAAAACAGGTCCAAATTTTATCATTAGGAGATGTGTTCGGGAAGATGAGATGCCTGAGATCCTCAAGGCATGTCATGATGAACCTTGTGGCGGACACTTTGCTGATAAAAGAACAACTTATAAGATCCTTCATTTAGGATATTATTGGCCATCCCTTTTTAAAAATGCTAAAGAGTATGTCAGAAGGTGTGACAGTTGCCAAAGGGTAGGGAAACCTTCTCCTTCAGGTGAGATGCCATTTCAGCCTCAGGTACATATTAAACCTTTTGAAAAATGGGCTTTAGATTTTGTAGGACCTATTAGTCCTCCATCAAGACAAAAGAAATATATATTAGTTTGCACTGATTATGTTACCAAATGGGTAGAGGCCAAGCCATTACTTTCTGCTACTGAAGCATCTGTAGTTAATTTTCTTTTTGAGGATATTTTTACTCGTTTTGGTGTCCTAAGGGAAATTGTTACAGATCAAGGAGCTCAATTCACATCAAGGCTAGTGGAACAAATGATGGAGAGGTACAAAATCAGACACAGAAAATCTACTCCCTATAATCCACAAGAAAATGGCCAAGTGGAATCTACTAATAAGGTCATTGAAGGGATCCTAACAAAGACTGTTCATTTACATAGAAGAGATTGGGAAGATAGGCTTCCTGAAGCCTTGTGGGCCTATAGAACTACATGGAGAAGCACAACAGGTTATACTCCTTATGAACTTGTTTATGGAAAGCAAGTTTTGTTTCCCATAGAGTTCCAGATTCAAACTTTCAAAATGGAAGTTCAGCTAGGACTTGATCTAACAGAGGCACAAAAGCACAGATTGGAGCAGATTAATGAATTGGATGAGATCAGACAAGATGCAGTCCAGAAAAAAAGTATAGTCCAACAGCAAAGGACTAGATGGCATGATAAGTACATCAAGGAAAAGAAGTTCAAAGAAGGTGACTGGGCTCTCTTGTTTGATTCAAAGTTTAAGGATTTTCAAGGTAAATTCCAAACACATTGGCTTGGGCCATATGAAATTATAAGAATTTTTGACAATGGAGCAATAAAAATCAGGACAATAGATGAAGAGAAGGTCACTTTTCTTGTAAATGGTCATAGATTGAAGCTGTATCACAAGCCACTTTCAAGAGAAGAATTTGTCAAGAGATTTCAAGAAAACAGTGATGTGAAGTTAATGAAGAAGAATTTTTCTTCTTCATCAACTTAGTTGAATTTTCTGAATTAAAAAACATTAAAATAATAATAATAATAATAATAATAATAATAAAAGTATAAACATGAAAACTAATCACTGATTAGCATGTTTATACAGAAAAGATAGAGTGAAAATCAGAATCTTTCTAACACTTTAACTTTTCAAATTTGTTCTTTTTCTGCAAGCAGCTATTACAAAATCATAAGTGCAAACCCATATTTCACTTATGATTCATTTCATTCCATTCATCCATACTTCATTTCATTCCATTCATCCATACTCCACTTCACTCCATACTTCATTCATTTCATTCCATGGTCCACCTCATTTTCATCTCAGAGTTTTAAGAGTGATTTCTTTCTGCAATTGAATAATATAGATCATAAGTTGCAAGTCATTTTCCATACTTCACTCCACTTCATAATTGTGATTCATTTCATTCCATTATTCACTTCACTCATACTCCATTACACCATACTTCATTATCCATTTTTTACTCATTTCATAAAAACATTCCATTCATGCTTCAAACCTTTCCATTCCATGTTTTAAGACTTCTACAGGTACATTATGCAATCAGTCAGACATTATGCAGCCAGTCAGACATTCTGCAGCCAGAGATCCTGAAGGCACTATCCAGTAATCACTTGATTGAGCAACAAATTGATCCTGCATATCCAAGACAACAAGAAAAATCAAAGGAGTTATGAGGACTGAAGACCAATGATTTTCAAAGGAGGACAAGGCATATCAAAACCAAAAGGAAAAAAAAAAATCAAAGGAAAGGCAAAGGTAAAAGTTATGAAATTATTTTAGTAACAGATCATGAAAGTTTAGCATAGTTAATTCATGTATGATTCAAAAAGGTTATTTTAATTAGTCGTGTTGATCATGCCTATCAAACCTATCATAAAAAATTTGGACAAAATCCCTTCCATCTTGACATATCCGATCATCATTTAAAACTTAACGGTTAAGTACTGAAGTGATTTAATCAGTCACGTCACTAGACCAAAGTATTTAATGATGATTTTTAATTTCTCACGAAATATCTCCGCGGTCTTTTCTTCCGTGATAATTCTCAACTCATTAATCCGTGTGAATCACCCTCACCGCATTATACTCATTTCATAACTACTCCATATCATTTCTTTCCGTAGCCACTTCTTAGCCATTCCGGTCTGTAAAACAGAGGAAACATCTGTGGAGTAAAAACATCTCTTTAATAGCCATTTTCACCGTGAGCAGAGGAGCAGTAATTTGAAGGTTGAAAAGATAAGTTATGGGTCTCATAGTAAGAACTGAACCAGTTGGAACCAAGTACTTGGAAGGCTATCCACAAATCAGAGAAATGCTAGAGCAGGCTGGATGGTTGCAATTTTTAGAAAAATTCAATGGTTTTCACAAAGAGGTGACTAAAACTTTTGCACGGTCCTTCAATGGAGCAGAGGTCGAAATAGGAGATGTTAAATTAACCATTACAGAGGCTTTCATTGAAGAAGCAACAGAATTACCCAGGCAAGGAGAAAAATGGTTTAAAAATAGGGAATTTCATAACGAGGCATGGAGGAGAATACTCAAAGCACCAGGTATGGATGTTTCCATTTTTAAGAAAGGTATTCCTAGCTCTGCACTAAAGAATAAATGGAGGAACATGTTGCTCATTTTGCAAAAAATTTTAACTTGTGAAGGAAGATTTGGTACCCTCTATGTTTATCATATTCGGTTAATGATGCATTTCTTAGGAGAAGAAATCAATTTTCCCTTTTTCCTACTTCATAGTATGAAAAGAATGGCCTCAAATGTACAAAAGAGGGTTCAATTTCTGGAAACAACCTTGTATCACCATGGGTTAGTCAAAATCTTAATTGAACATCATTTGGGAAAAATGGGAGATAATTGGGATGAGTTTCTAGTAAGGAATCACTTTGAGGAACCCAAGGAATCTCCACCTAAAGGCAAACCCATAAGAAGAAGCAGGAGAAAGGAAATTTCCAAGGCTGTTGAAACTAAAACTGGTAAATCAATACAAGAGGACAGTGAAGAGATGATTTCTGAGAAATTGGCTCAAATTAAAAAGCAGCTTAAGAAGGAAAGAATAATAAGAAAATATGCCAAAGATAGAGGAGAAGGGCCATCTCAACCGAGATGGAGCCACAGGCTTAGAGGTATACTAAAGAAAACAGAGGTTAGACAAACTGGAATCATAAACATTGAGGATGAAGAAACACCTACTGCTAGATCACCTGACTATCAGTACGAGGAGGATTTTGATGAAGGAGCTCCTGAAATAGACCCAGCACAACAAGAAATTTACAATTATGTTGAGACACTAGAAAGGAGAGCTTCAGAAAGTAGAGACAGAAGTCCTAGTCCACCAAAATCTGTAATTGATATGATAAGAAGAGATAAATATGAGTTAGAAGTACTCAATAGGCACATCAAGAATGAGAATGAAATTTTAAGGGAGCAGGTTAAGCTAAAAGGTGATATGAATACAACTCTGTCTCTACAAATGAAAAAGTTGCACAAGGCCAGTGAAAGATTGAAGAAGCAAAACAAAAAGTTAAGCAGGGCACTTACAAATTTGAGATTCAAGTTAGTCATAAGGAAGCCTAGCAGGCCATTGAGTGTCAGGCAAAGCAGAAGAAGAGGCTTAGATGTCCTAGCATAGGTCTCAGAGTACATGGAATAGTTGCATGAGGACATGCAAAAGCCTTGCAGTGGGGGTATGTTGAGCCCCAAAGATGTCCTTCTTTTCCACCACATTTCACTTCATTTTCTTTGTCCCTCATCAATTACAGGCTTAAATGATCAATAGGATTGATTAGGATTACTTTAATAATGTATATAATTACTAACTTGCTATGTTTTCATGATTTTGTTATTGTAGAAATTTTTTACTAGACTTGGCTACAGAACGCAGTCATTCTGTAGCCAGTCGCCTATTCCGCAGCTATCTTCATGTTTACGCAGGTTCCAGGTGTCACCTCAAGGAAAAACACATATGGTCATATTCCACATCACTCCCCCATCATTTCTTGCTCTCCACGAAGTCTGAGCTCGAGTCTACAGGTGGTTATGCACGTGGGAAACCAAAACTAGGAGATAGACTTCTAATAGGACAAGGACTGTACAGATGTCCTCAATCATAGTACGAGACCACCACCAGAGTCCTAGTTTGATTTTAGTTGGGAAAGACAATTATTCCTGTTTTATCTCAAAGACAGTTATGTAATTTTGTTATAAGTATGGCTCGGGAGACCGAGAAACAGCTAGCTAGATTTTGTTTTGTTGCTAGATCTCAAAATACCGTAATACTCTGTTTTGAAGAATTTCTCCTTTAATGAAAGAAGCATCACTTTATTGCAAGAGTTGAGTCAATCTTGAGTAGATTTGCGTGCTAATCCGGTGGTAGAGGGCCCCTGCTACCTGAGAAGCTTTGTTCATATGGTTTAGATAAGTAACTTAGCCTTGTTTCATTCTTAGTTTAATTAATTTTCTGAACTTTGTGTTTTTATACTTACTTGCAGCGGATGCCACAGTTAGTCTTATCCTTACAAACTCTTCCAAAATATCACTCACATTGGATGGGATATAACTATAGTATTTAGGATTTAGTTTCATTTCTCTAAACTTTCTGATTTTGTGCTCAATTACATCAGTTGTTACAGCTAGTCGTGATCTTATAAACTCTTCCAAAATATCACTAATTCTAGATGAGACATAGCTGTGGTGTTTTAGAGCTTTGTTGTGTTTTGTTGAATTGTATGCTTTCATTCTCATTTACATAACATGTTGCAGCCAGTCCTGTTCCATAAATTATTCCAAAATACCACTAATTCCGAATGAGACAGAGCTGAGACATTTTAGTGATTAGTTGCATCTTTAGTCTAGTTGTAGTACTCCGGAGGTAGATGTCACTCTAGTTTAATTCTGTCACTGTGTTTCAATTTTGATAATGGCACTCTAGTATAACTCTGTTCACTGTACTTTAAGTTAGATTAGTGACATTCTAGTTCAAGTTCCAGTTCACTGTATTTCAAAGTTAGGCTAAAAGCATTCTAGTTTAGTTGTGATCACTGTGTTTCAAGTTTGATCAATTGCATTCTAGTTCAGTGTTATCCATTGTTCTTTAAGTTGTATTAACTGTCAAAATTAGACTTCACGGCCTTCATTGTTTACAAACTAATCTTGTTCTGAATTTCTATTAATGCATCATCATATGGACAGGAATGAGTTAGTGATATCAGTTTAAGGCCTTGATTGTTCTGCAATCTTTTGCAATTTCACAAATAAGCCTTTTTCCCAAAAACTATTTTAGAAAATCTCTAACTTTCGAATAAGGCTTAGTAGTGACAAATGGAGCTGCAGAATGGATTAACCTTAGCATTACAAGTTAATTCAGAGTAGAAATCTTATTGTGCTACAAATAATCTTTTTCCAATTGTGTTCCAATAAAATTTTAGCCATGGATGAGATTCTTTGTAATATTGTAAGATGGTTGTTTACTTAGGAGAACCTAATTTGCACTAAACTTGTCCTTTTCTCAAGCTATTCCAACATATTTCTAATGAATGAATTGGATGAGTTTATGTTATGAGTTATTGAGTTCATGTTGTGATTTATTTTCTTGCTATGAGTCATTATCAAACTTTGCATTTTCTGTTCTTCAGTATAGGTTTTGCTCTGTTTTTAGTGTGATCAACAACTGTTCTTTTTCAACATTTAGTTCTTTTCCTTCTTAACATAAAACCACAAAAACCAAAAACATCATAAAAACACTAAACACAACGTAGTGAGAAACAGATACCTAGGCACATATAGTGCACCTCACTTCAGTAGTTTACTGACCCTGGTTGATAATTTATGACCTCAATTTAGGAACACTAAGTTGAGCACAACAGTAACGCACCCCAAGAACTACCAAGCTAAGTTATAAGAGTTCTCTACTTCTTTTAGGGAGCGTTAGTGCCTAGTTTAATGCCCTGTTTTTCCTAAAGGGCCTCGTTATTCATGTTCCATGAAGAATGAGGGGAAAATTCTGAGTCAAGTGATTGAAAATTCCAGCTTTTTGTCAAGGAGTCAGTCCAAAAAATTGGCAACCTGCGGTGCAGGCCTCTGATTGGACATTTCTAAACCTAACTAAGAATAAAAATAGGGAAAATGCTAGAAAAGCAAGGAAAAATCATGTATTTTTCCCTAATCAGACTAATGGAGAATAATGGAAAGGTCTTTCCTCCAAAACTCTTATAAATTGGAGGCAAGGCCTCATTGTCAAAGGTCGAAAGGTTGATTATGCAAGGAGAGAAATTTTGTTAGTCTGAGGTCATGGTTGGAATGGTTCATTGAGAACTATTTGCCTAGGAATTGTCACATTAGGATATTAAGGAGAAATATTTTGGAGTCAGAGGACTGAGGGAGGCTTGACCAAATTGATGGTTGTAACCTTCCTTCATTCGATATAATAGATCTACTTCTATTTTTTCCACTTGATTTCTTGTGATTAGATTTATTGAGTTATTTGTTTAAGATATATGTTATAAGTGGCCTAGACTTATTTTTGTTCATGTTTGAATATATGCTTGTCTTTGATTGTTTATTTGTGATAACATTGTGAAGATTACTAGTATTTTTGTTGGCTTGTAGGATTCAGACTTGGAGCTGGTGAGTCGGGCTCCCACCACACTACCTTGAGATCTCCAACAGATCAACACAAGGCATTGAGGTAATCCTTCTTTATTTTGCATTACCAATCAAATAATTTTATAAACATGCATCTATTGTCTTTGTGAATGTTGTAGCTAATCTGACTGTCTGCCTTGGGTCCCGGGAAGGCCGAAGAGGGATATTACTCTAGCTACCACCAATACATTTTACCCCTAAGAAGAACAGGTGACTCCATTTGGGGTTAATCCTTAGTTCCTAGTTTTTTTCATTTCAAACTCTTGGTTATTTCCCTCTATCAATTCTTGTTCTTCTCACAACCCTTTCTGACCATTTAGTGTGCTCTGAAACCATCTCATCTGCTCACAGTTTTTAGAATATGCCTTACTTGAACATATTTTTCAATTTATCCTCTATAATGCACCCCATGTGTGCACTCCAGAGCATTGTAACACAATCTCTACTTGCGAACAATGTGTTATTCTAGATATTAACACATTTTACCCTTTTCTAGGCAACGTTACTAATCCAAAACCTAGCTATCTCACCCATGTTGTGATTTCCTTGGGTGTTGAGTTGCTGGCTGTCACACTGGCTCCTGCAAATGAATATTTGTGCTTGGTTTCTTGTTGGCATATTAGTTTTTCTTTTGAAAAGTTAGCCTAGTTGAATTTGCTTTCTGAAATAAAAAAGGAAAAAAAGTTGTTTCTGTTTTTGTTTTTTTGATATAGCTAATTACATTATGTAAAATATTGGGTTAAATAATTGTTAGAGAGCATTGGTATCTATATCTTTCATAGGCTGAACTGCATTATTGGATATGTGTTGTTGCATGAAAGTATGAATAATTTTTCCTTGTAGAAGTAACTCTTTCATCGAACTGAATTACAAAGCATTTTCTACATGGTTTTTGTCAGAGTCTCATAAATTTCATACATTGAATCCCCCTCTGGAGACTTTTTTTTTTCCAAAGAAAAAATAAAACACTTTATATCTATAAAAAATTAACTATGTACATACATTTAATAATTTCTTGGGAAAGGTCCATTCTCTTCCCATTTTGCGGCCAAAAAATTTCAGTCTTTTCACATAGCCCCAGCCCTGAATAGGGTGTGCAAGTTCAAAATCTTCCCAGTTTGTCAAGGGAAAAAAAACCAACTTTCCATCAGCCTAGTGTGGAATTAGAAAAATGAAAAAGCATTTCCTGGGTCTCCTCTTTGGAGGAAAACAACCCAAATAAACATAAATAATATATCATGTTATGTGCAACAAAAAGAAACGGGTTCCCGGGCCTCCTCTTATGAGAAAAAATAGCCCAAACAGAAACAAAACCAAACGAATATAGAGTTTTGAGGAAGAGCTTCACAAGAAAAAAATCCTCATCTGAGTTTTGTGGAACATACATAATCTCACATTCAACAACAGAAATTATGAAAATCTGATACTATCTCTATAGAAAAAAGACTGAAAACCACTCAAGTAAATGGAGGATGGTTTGAATCCACAGAGCCTTCCGACCCTATTTCTCATGTTCTCCAGCTGCCCAAAATTTTCTGTACACCCTCCCTAGAAAGGAGTTCTGCAGCGGCATTCCTTTCCCTGTAAATATGACATAAATCAATGTGAGTAAAATAATTCTTCAGTAACCAACATTCTTCAAGGATAGGACGTAAAACATAAGTTGAACAAACAGATTCGTTGGAAAACCATTTGATGATGTTGAGCGAGTCCCTAGAAATCTGAACAATAGCAATATGCAAGTGTGTGAGCCAGCAAAGGAGGAGGTGTAAAGCTTTTATCTCAGCATAGTTTTTGGTTCATTGACCAAGTCCGATAGAGCCTTCTATTTTTCTTGATTGGTTTAGGTGAATAACAATTCCAACACCACACTGGTTTGCCATATCTGATTCTCCATCAAAGTAATCCCAAGGTATATCACCCCTGATTATCCCCCTATAGAGACTTAAATGCAAGAACGATAAATTTAAGTGCTTAATAAAATCAATCAATAAATATTTTCTGAGATTACACAAAGATTAGTTCAAGCTAGGATCTTGGGATAGGCAGGGCGAGAAAACTTCCCAAGATCGCAAAACATGAGATTAGTGTCATTAAAGAGTGAAAATCCTGTTGCACTCATACTACCAGGACTGCTCCCCTCACAAAGGAGTTAAGCACGAGACAAATTTGGTGTGTGTGAGAAGGTAGCCTGCCTTTGATTGCATATCCAGTGGGAATTTTGTGTATTAGGATTCCCCTCGGAGATGTCGAAACTAGATCGGGGATCCAGGTGTTCTGCCCATTATTAGGGGAATTTTGAGGTCTAAAATGGGCCTCTAAAGAAAAATGTACAAAAAAAATAAACTTTATAAGAACCAATAGGATTTAAGATGATGGTGTCAACCATGGGGATAATTCACCATTTTTTAAGTAAAAGGGTAAAAAGATTAAAAAAATAATAAAATAATAAAACTACTTTTCAACTCATATTTTCAACTTATGTCCCAATTTTTTTACTTAAAATTTGAGCGGGAGTACTCTTTGGATGAAAAATTTAATTCCTCATCCAAGGAGTATGCATGTTGCATACTTTCAATGTACCCTGCTACACGAAAAATGAGAAATACATAAAAAACGTGATTGCAATCACGTTTTTCATGTATTTCTCATTTTTTTTGTAGTAGGACCCATTGAAAGTATGAAACATAGGTACTCCTTGGATGAGTAATTGAATTTTTTATCCAACGAGTACTCCCGCTTGAAATTTGAGTAAAAAATTTGGGAGATAAGATGAAAATAGGAGTTGAAAAAGTAGTTTTTTCTTTCTTCCCTCTAAAATTTGATGATGTAATCAAATCTTATTTAATTATTTCCAATATTATTTTATAATTTCCTTAGGAGGCCCATTTTAGACCTCAAAATTCCCCTAATGATAGCATGTTGTCTAAGACTGTGACCCCCCTCATAGTGTCTGTGATTTGAGGCATCCATAGTTTCCAAACTTTAGTGAAAAACACAAGTTGACTGGGGCGGGATTCCCTGGTACTTAACACAGATGCACCTACTCTGCCTTTGGTTTTTGGGAGGGTTCTTGTCTTCACGAGAGTACTTTGCCCCATTATCTAAGGTTCGAGTGAAGCTAAAGAGTAATCGTAACTGTACATATGACCAACTCTCTCTATTTTCTATTATGATACTAGGTTTCATCTTCAATGAACGGTAGTTCTCAAACAGGATATTTCCCCTTTGGCTTCTTGTTGATTTAATTCTAAAGTTATTTTATTTTTTAGGTGTTGGTTTTATTACCACTAAGACTTAATAATATATCACATTAAAATATTGATACAATTAATTGGCGTCCTTCGACCCTCACCATCTATCTAGATGGAAAAAAGGCCTTCCTCCATTGAAACTAGAGGAGTTGTCGAGTCTCGGTCACCTAGAGTCTTCTTCGGAAGAACAGTCTCTAGTGTTGAACCCTATTTCACACAATGTTTTCCAATATATTGCGTTGCCTGAGGCTCCTTTCATGGAAGGATTTGTACCTCCTTATAATCATCCTCTCACTAATCCACTTGGGATTGTGGTGATTCAAGTAGAATCAGTACCTAAGATGTCTTCGATTACACACACATTCAATTCACAATATATGACCAAAAATTCTTTGGCATAGGTGGCCAACTTGGTTCCACCACCACCTCCCCCGCTAGTTTTCAGTTCTTCACGACTGACTAGAAGCCTTAATAGCCATAATATGCCTTGTCCTAGTAGCTTGGTCACAACATCTGTGAGTGGAATTTTGAACCTTCCATTCTCCACTCCTTTCATGTTTTCTCCTGGACTTCCAGCTACCGCTTCTATTAGTGTGGATGCCACGGTTCCTTTCAACAACCATTTCGGTTGGAATCCCTTGTTGAGTTCAAACCCCTTGGAATCTATACTAGGGGGCAGTGTTACCAACACATATGTGTCAAGGGCCACTTCGGTACCCCTCCAATCCATGGGCCAAGCAAGTCTATCCATTGTTAATCCAATTCCTCTTAGTGGTCAACCTTTTGGTGTAGGGTCTATGCCAAATGTAAATTATGCAGCCAATAATATGCCACAAGAAAACAATGTCACGTCTATCTTGGAAACCCTTCCCCAAAATAAACTGGGATAAGGGGGAACTATTACCCTGGGGAAACCAACCTTTTTCACCATAGTTTAACAACCCTTTGGAAAACCACCTTATATCCCTACACCACCACTACTTGGAAAATATTATCTGACGAGTCCTACATATCCGGTTGGGAACACTTTGATGGGAGGACACTACGGTTCGATTGGTCAACCAACACCTCCTTGGTCTGACTCGGGGGCAACAATGAAATTTCCATTTTTGGTAAATTTATACATCCCTGATCTGCATAAATTGGCCAACGATCCCATCAATCACAAACCGCTTTGGCCTCCTATACCGCATAATATTCCTTCAAATATCCGTAAGTTCGAAGGGAAACAAGGGGATAACCCGGACACATATGTCACCACCTATCATCTATGGTCTATTTCAAATTCCATGGTGGATGACAGTATCTGACTTAGGCTCTTTCCCCACACCCTCACAGGAAACACTGCCAAGTGTTACATTAAGTTACCATGAGCAGTAATTAACACATTTGGCGCCTTAGAAATTTAATTTCTCAACACTTTCAGTTCCTTATCTGCTACGAAACCAAAACAGAAATTCTAACCACGTTGCGCCAAGAAACTACCACCCACATCTCTGATAACATCCATGAATGGAGACGTAGGCAGAGGCTTGTCAAAGCCCCAATTTACTCCCCTGTGCCCCTAGAAACTCGATCCAATTCTCCTGCTACTCAGAAACCTGGAGCACATGCCGATGGCCTTGTTGGCACAACCTCTTGGGTTGTTGTAAAATATCTTAGTGGGAAAACTTCCCAACCATCTTCAGCTACCACCGTCGCTACCCAATTGGATGCTCTTCCAACCAGTGAGGTAAACTCTGTGAATTCTACACAAAAACCCTGCGGTAAGAACAAGAAGAACAAGAAAAATACCTCTCCTTCTGAGGAGAATCGAAATACTCAGAATAACCCAAATCATAGAATTGATGCTAAAATTGACAAAGGGAAAGAAAAAAATACCAAATTCCCTTTCAAAATATGTGCCGAGGACCACTTGACATATAAATGTCCTCACCTTTAGGAATGCACAGAAATTATTATGCAAAAGGATATTGGGAGGACCCCTGCTATCCTACATAACCCTTTCCCTAATCAAGAGCAGCGAAAACATCTTGTTGCAAACCCACCACAACCCCTGCAAGGGAAAATGGTGGTTCCCACCCTTCGGGTGAAGGACCATCCGCCATTTATGGCATGGAGATAGTTGAACTCCAAACTCAAGCCAAAAACTATGTAAATCTAGCCACTGATGCTCAATAAGTTGCTTCGAGTTCAAATCCACCGCTACCCAACGATATTCATATCAAAAGTCCTATTGTTGACTCTATCATTTGTCTCCCCAAAGGGAACCTTCATCACACAAATCATAACACCTTTGCACGTGCTTCCGATAACTACAACATAGAAGCACTATCAGCTATGTCTGCTCTCGAAGTGTTGCAAACCTGCCCAACACAAAGGAAAGCTCTACTTTTGGCCATTGGTGGAATTGACCCTCAGGATTATATGCTAGCTATCTTTGACTTGGAAAAATGAAAACCTTGCCTTTCTCATCAACTTGCCTTTCAAGTTCAAGTTGTGTCGAAAGGCAAGCCCATCTATTGCACTGTCATCGACGAAGGTGCATCGACCTACATAATGTCAGTTGTGTGATGGCTTGCCTTGGGTTCTTGTACTCTGTCTCCACCGTCGAATTCCCTCAAAGCGTTCGATGGCCAAACCTTCCTCCAAAAAGGCTACCTTGTTAGCTACCCCATTACTCTTAGTGGGAAAAAAATAATAGTGGAGATTGAAGTCATAGATTGTCATCTCGACTATAATATCCTTTTGGGCCATATTTGGTCTTATGCCATGACTGCCATTGTCTCTTCAATTTTCCGACTCATCCTCTTTCCTCTGGAGGGGAGGATAGTTATAGTGGACCAACTATTCTTCTACACCCCAGATTATTTCGCGTTATCTAGTAGCACCATACCCCGAGTAGGAGGAATCACTGAGTCTTACATCAATATAGGGATAGGTTTTCTGAAGCCCTATGGGTTGTTTTCTTCTCCCACCGCCTGAGGTTCCACAAATAGTTTCAATGATATCCGCCATCTTGGATGGCTCTATCGACCCCTGGATCCTACCGTCCCCTTTGTAAATTGATTCCTATAGAGAACAGATCCCGCTTTCACCAGATGAGTTAGCTTATCAAACCATCCAGTTTGCATCAAAATCCTTTGTTGCTTTGGTTTCAACCAATAGTACCACCCAGCTCTCACCCAAAAAAACTCCTTCTAAATATCTTCTTGATGAAGTGCTACCTTCAGACGAAGCTATTAGAGAAATTATGTCTCTAGAAGAGTGACCTTGGGTTGAGTTTCACCACCACGCTTCGATGTTTGATTCAGACCTAACCACTATGCAAATCCTGCCTTTTGACCCACCTAAGATCATTCCATCTGCGTACATGACTGTTCAAACTATTGATGCAAAAGGTAACTTGGGAAATATTTCTAAGCCTATGCTCATATAAATCTCAGTCAAAACATGTATCATGGGAAATTTACAGATTGTAGCAGATCGCAGTCCTGAGGAAATTGCACTCTTTACATCCCTTTTTAAGGAGTTCTGCGATGTTTTCACTTGGTCTTAGGAGGTTATGCCAGACATAGATCCTTCTATAGTCAAACATGAGATTAATATTTATGAAAATACCAAGCTTGTTTGGCAAAGACTCTGGCCTATCCACCCTTGAAAAGTAGCAACCAGCAAGACAGAAGTCGAAAAACTCTTACGCATTGGTTTCATCTATCCCATTCCTTTAATAGAATGGGTGTCCAATCATGTTCCTGTATATAAGAAACAAGGCACCAACTGGTTTTGTGGCTATTATCACAATCTGAATGTCACACGTCCAAAAGAAAATTATCCAACTCTATTTATAGATCAGATTATCAACGATTGCGGTGAATGAAAATATTTCTCCTTTATGGATGGCTTCTTGGGATATAAACAGATCAATATTAAAAATGATGACCAACATAAAACCACCTTCATTTGTCCTTGGGGAACCTTTGCGTATTGAAAACTCCTATTCAGTCTCAAGAATGTTGGAGCCACATTTCAAAGGGTTATGGACTATGAATTTCATGATATCAGACACATTTTTCAAGCTTACTTAAGTGATCTTCTCGCGCATTCCAATAAACGAGCTCAACACCTCGCTCATCTTCGAGAAATATTCAATAGGTGTAGGTTCTACAACATTCGTTTAAATCCGCATAAATGCATATTTTTTGTTGAGTCTGGATGACGTCTTGGGTTCATGATCTCCAAGCATGGGATTAAGGTTGATCCCGATAAGGTAAGGGAAATTATTGAGTTACCCACACCACAATCCATCTTAAAACTCCAACATTTGCAAGGGAAGGTAAAATTCTTACGTCGCTTCATTGTAAACTATGCCAAGTTAACGAAAGGCTTTATGCACTTGCATAAGAAAGGGGTATTGTATCTTTGGGATGATCCAGCTCAACTGTCATTTGACACCTTGAAACATGCACTTGTTTTTGCACCACTTCTTACTGCCCCCAACTATTCACGTGAATTTCTCCTCTACCTGGTAGCCTCACCATCCTCCCTAGGAATGGTTTTGGTTCAAGTGCATGATGACGATAATGAGAATGTGGTCTATTATCTGTCAAAAGGTCTTGTTGGGCCTGAATTATGATATTCACACGTGGAGAAGCTACCTTTAGCAGTTTTCTTTATTGTCATCCGCCTCCGACATTACATACTGCCACGACATACTACTTTCATTTCTTTGGAGAATCCCATGAGACATATCCTGTCTAGCCAGATCATTGGAGGAAAATATTCAAAATGGATTATAATCCTCCAAAAATTTGACTTGGTTTTTGCTGCTGCCAAAGCAAAGAAATATCTAGTCTTCGTCGTATGACTGTCGGATCTTCCCAAAGTTGACCCAGAACAAGTAGCTCATGATCCATTCCCTGATGAATTGGTCTATCTATTCGACTCTACTGATCCTTGGTATGGAGACATTCTTGTCTACTGAGCCTTATTTTTAGGGACTTTTTCTAGCTTGTCAAGCTAAAAAACCCCCGAGTTTCCTTCATTGAGCTGGTTAAACTTCCACGAAGAAGATTATGAGCCCTTCTTTTCCATATTTTTCTAGCTCTTTAAAAAACCGAAAAAGACACCAAGTTTTTCTTCGTTGGAATCGTTAAAATTTCACGAAGAACATCAAGTTTTTATTTGTTTGAATCGTTAAAACTTCGCGAAGAATATTGAGTTTACTTCGTCTCCTTTTACTCATAAAAAAATGAGGTAGACATATATTTAACATAGGTTTATCACTTTATCATGACTCAATGGTGTTGAGAATTTGGAGGGTTGATGATTAATACAAATTATCTTCTTGATAATTACTTGTGAGCTTAATTGATCTACTTATGTCTTCTCTTCATTATATTTTTTAGTCTTTCATAAAGTCAATTATCAAAATAAACAAGGCACAAACTTAGGCTCCTAGAGCCAGGGAAAAACCTCTCCCTCTTGGAGAGGAAAACCCACAAAGAATTCTTCTTTTATATCTTCAAATTACGAGTACCATGACCCAGACTCAAACCCTTGACCTAGATATTCTTCCAAGACCTTGATACAACTTCTTCAAACTTGATTCTTTTATTCTTTACCAATTTGCATTGTTCTACACTTGTACTAGAGAACTCGATCTCCAAGTTTCACTTCTTATAACTCAGTCAAATATAGTGACATCATTATCTTCTCTATGCATATACTTTTAGCTAAATTCCTTGAACTATAGTTAGGAAGGTAAATCTCATATTTACCTTCCTCACTTTCTCCTACTTTAAGACTTCCTTTCTTCTTATGATCACTATACCAACTTCAACAAATTATTCGTTCAATACAATTTCCCTTAACTTTATATTCCAAGATATTTACTTAGTTTTAGAAGCACAAAATAATATGTATTACAAATATGGTATATCCTCACCTTGGCTGAGATATCTTAGAAAATTCCGAAATCAAAATTTTGTGATAGACTTTCAAAATCCGTACTCTAAACATAGAGAAGTACACACTATTCTCTTATATTATTATCCACATTAATTACCCCTTGATATCTGAGCTTACTCTTGCCTGAGATCTGCACTGAAAATCGACACTTCCTTCTGGTCTTTAATATGCATTAAACATCAGATCAATCCACATTTTGTGTCCTCCAAATGGCCGCAGAACAGGTGTATTTATAGGGCACTGTTCCAAACTCTAATCTGACCACACAGTCAACTATGGAGTCGACCTCCTTGCTGAGATATAGGTGGACATGAGTGAGTTTGTTCCGACGTTTTATTGGAGTCCTGTGATTTGTCATATTGGCATACCAAATGACAAGGCAAAATGGAACCAGTCTTCGGAGCCCTAGGACCTAGCCTTCCTGGAATCAGAGAGGGATCTCTCTATTTTTTTTCAAGGGATATGAACTCGTTTTCTTTGTAGGGTTTATTTTAGGCTAGTTATTAAGTGTGAGGTTTTGTTTTTTGTTTTGGTTGGGTATAATGATAAAGAAGCATAGGTAGAATGAGGAAATACTAGGTCATTGGGAAATGGAGTCTAATGCAATTCATGATAAGTTCATAAATGGATCGGGGAGTATCATAGGGAAAATCTAACTTGGCCAGTGGATCTTCAAGTTTTAAGGGTAATGAGATGGACATCAATTATAAGAATGAAAAGTAGGGTAAAGGGAAATTAAGAATCATTTATCATATGTACTTCTAAAAAAAGGGACTTAAATATCACAAAACATGAAGAGGAAATCAATAGACAGTTCAAGCCATAAATTCTACAATCCACACTTCAGCAAATGATAATTAAACACAAAATTTTCCAATGAAATATAGAAGGTGGGAAACTCATTTAACTTCTAGTGATTTCACCTTCATGGAAAAAAACACTTAAGACACACATATAATAGTAATCAGAGAAGAGGGAACTGATAAACATCCTTGATTATAGTTATGAAGATATTTAAAACAATTAGTTAAGCAAGTAAAAAAGGTATGATTGAAACAAAGCCTCTTTGGCAGAATTTCAAGAATGGTACTTTAAAGAGAGACTTAAAAAACAATGTTTAAGTGGCAGCAAGTAAGCAGAGAAAACCATAAATCATGCTTGATACCAACTGTATTCAACTATTTATGAAATAAAAAAGCTTAGGGGGTCTAGAGAGAAATTAAGAATTCTCTAAAATTTCCTAGCAAAGGAAAACATTAAGGTAGTGAAGAATAAACAAAACTAAGGTGCTTTCAGAAGACATTTCTTAGCCTAAAAATTTTATTCTACTGCAAAACAAAAAGGTGTAAACATAATGAAACAGGAAATAACCATGATAGATTAGAAACACTTCACCAACAAACAAGCTTACGGATCTAGTGATCTAGCCTCCTTTTAATATTCCTAATTAGCCCGAGCTAATAGGAATATACTATTTTGTTTTCCTTTTCTTGTTGCAAGAATAAAATT
This sequence comes from Pinus albicaulis, assembly GCA_034641835.2. Taxonomy (NCBI): domain Eukaryota; kingdom Viridiplantae; phylum Streptophyta; class Pinopsida; order Pinales; family Pinaceae; genus Pinus; species Pinus albicaulis. The sequence continues at coordinate 234,562,029 of CM076572.1, forward strand.
GTAAAGGAGGATAAATTAAACTCCTAAAACAACAAAATAATTCAATGCCCATGTGAACAAGGCTAAATCTGGGCCGCCTTAGCAAAACACCCTTATGTGTGAAAGGGATTAAGTCATTTGAATGGGTCAACGAGACCAAATCAATAGCACTATCTAGATACATTGAACCACCTAGATGCACATCGTAGTTTTAGTTGGAGGCTAATCATGTGAATGCAGCTAGATCATTGAGATGGTTTACGGTTTGGCAAGGATTCCATATTATTTAAGGAGGAGGAGGACAACATGAGAGGGGTTGTTGAAGATAATATTTTTGAAGGATTTGTCTGCTTAGACAATTCACATTCTCTGGCTGTTTAGATGAGAATAGTGTTGTTTAGCACTAGGGTGTTCTTGATCAGGAATCCCACCTCTTCCTTGAGAGGCCTCTTGGAGGAGTCTTGCAATTCTTGAACACTATCAAGCATTTGGCCAAGCTCTTCTTCCAAATACAACGTAGATCCTATTGAGGGTTTGGTTGTATTTGTAAGTTGCACCAAGTGGAGGCTATATCTATTCAGATCTAAGCCATTATATTGCCTCTTTTCACTGGGAGAGTCTTCTATCTGATTGGCAAGAGAGTATTGGATGAGGAGAGCTCATTTTCAGATCTTGGCTCGAGGCCACATCATGCTCTAGAGCCTAAATCATAGTCCATCTTCCAGAACTACATTATTTGCAAGGAGAAAGTTGCAAGGTCTTTTGGCACTTCAAGGAGGAGAGATCTCTAGTGTTGGGAATCTGCCCTTCACTGTGGTGATCCGTGGACTATAGATATAATCCATGTTCCATTCAGATCTGATATGAATATTGATGTATTTTCTTCAGAAATTTTGAATCATTCTGCAGATAAGCTGCATTAGATCTCAGATCTACTCCATGTACAACATTTTCTGCTAAAAACCCCAAGGGGCTTTGAAGAGGATACTCTATAGTGTACAGATCTGATATAGATCTATCTTTTTGTACACATATCTGCTCTAGATCTGAAGTGTAACCTACAACTCTTTTCAGCTAATAAAATAATGCTGTCAAGCTTGTACAGTCACATCATATGGTTGCAGCCTCTTATTTTTTAGCATTTCTTCATGTAAAGTTTCCTACATTATGTTCTATGATGTATGGGCTTCAATATATTCTTTATATGCTGGTGTAAATGACATGATTGAGCCTACATATTGGCCTCCTGCATATATTTCACTGAACTGCATTATTTTCTGAGCAGTTTTTTCACATAGTGCTACAGTCCCTTCTTTGGGAAATTTTCCAGCTATACTAGGTGTGGGAGATTTGTTTAACCCACCTAGAAAGATTTGTTTCTGAGCTCCTATTGGATTTGGGTCTTAGATCATCATATCTAAGGGATCCAATGGATGATTTATAGAGCTGTAGCATACATTCCTGAAAAATGTGTTTTTCAGGCATGCCTTGCTAGCTGTCCCAATTTTGGGATATTACACTCCTCCATCAACAAAAAAATCAGGGCATGCACAAGTTCCAAGACTTCAATTTCCTTTCAAATTCAAAGAGACTATGCATTAATTCAAAGAGTCATCAAATTCCAACAAGATAATTATTTCAGATACAATATTTATGCTGCAAATGAGGAGGTGAAGTTAATCTAGGGTTTGAGTGTCATTTATTACAGAGTTAATGAATTCCTAACCTTGAAGACCATGCAAGGCTTAAGGCAGGAATATCTGCAAATATTTCTCTGAATAATAACTTCTATCTTAACTTCCTAAGGAAATATAGGTGAAATGTTTTGACTTTAAGGCCTATTCATAACTTTTACAATAACTGTTTGACAAATAAAAATACCTCTGACTCAGCCTAATAACTACTTAGTTCTTTATTGAAGGAAACAAAGCACTAGGTGGCAAAAATATCTTTTGAGGAGAGTAACTGCCATAGGCTGAGTCATTCGAATTTTTCTGGGTTAATCTGTCCTTTATTTTATCTTTAATCTCTGTCTTAAGCCTTAAAAATCTGTCTTTATGCTTTGACTGTCTTCTTTTTATCACGTTTTCTTCAATTCTGTTTGATCTCTGTTCTGTTTATTCAATCATTTATTTTATTTCTTTTGATCCTTTTGGCTTTATCCTTTTTTCCTTTCCACTATCTTCTTTCTTTCTTTGACTTCTTCTTTTTGGGCTAATCCTCTATTTTCATCTCCTGAACTGTGATTAGCCTTTCTAATCTTTCTGCTTTCTTTTTCTCATTGTTTCTCTGACTGTTTGTTTTTGCTGTGTGCAGGGGAGGCTGTCTTCATGGCTGAAGGGTTTCATTGGATCATTTGATGATCATGTTTCATCGATGATCAACATTTCAAGCAAATCCCCTAGACATCTCTTATTTTAATTTTCCTCTTGGATCGTCACCTAGAGGTCAATTTGGTCATTTATCGACCATCGGAATGCCTTTGGGCATTTCGCCATTAAACTTGCACAAAAGACAAATTATTTGTCTTTCAAAACCTACGGGAGGGTTTCTTTATGTTTTCGTGGTTTCAGACTATCAGAGGACGTTTGTAGAGGAGGAGAGGGTGCAAAGGGAAAGGTTCCAAAGGCGAAACCAGGAGAGATTCAAATGGAGGCGGGGGGAATTTTGATTTTGGCGCAGAGGGGGAAAAGCGGTTTTTCAAAAACCATAAGTGGTTTATCGCGTAGGTGGAAGGCGGTAAGATGTTTTGGGTGATGGATGCATGATACCACTGGGAGATTGACGCATGATAGGCGGAAACCACCTATTTTGCATTGGTCGGGAATCATCAAAACCATCGCAACGTTTTATGTGATATGCGTTCTGGGCCGTCAGATCTATGGTAATGAGATCAATGGTGCATAATGATTTGAGGAGCGACGAGAAGATTTGGGGGATGGAGCCCGAGGATAGGTGGCACAACGTGAATGGAGTCAAGGGGTAGTGGAAAGTGGGACAAGGGGTGAGGTGACATGGAGATCTTTGTCGGGTAGTGCGGGGTTATAACAATGTGGGGCAAATTTGGGGATGAAATAGCCATTGGATCATGGGAACAAATCACGATCAACGGTGGACATGGTTCGATAAAATGAGAGGCGATGTGAGGGAAAGCGGGCCCGCCTTTTAATATTTAAAAGGTTAGGGGCCTTTATAATAAGGTCTTGAGGGGTTAAAACAAAAGGGGTGGAGGTCTGATTTATATATGAGGAGGGACTAAGAATAAGCAGAGGGCGAGGTCTTACGTGAGCGAAAGGGGTTGGGGCTTAAGCAGAGAGGGGCTTAAGGCTTGATTTATAAAAAGAGTAGGTTTTTAACATAAAGAGGACTTTATGATAAAAGTTAAAGGACTTGATGGATACGAACTTGGTTTTAAACAATGTAAAAAGAGGATTTTTATATTGTTTAATATGTTTTAAAGGAAAAATGATGAAATGAAGGGGACTGATGAGGGTTTGGAGAAAAATAAAAAATGGGTTTTTCAAAGGAAGGGGGTTATGAATGAGAGTGAAAGTGAGGAAAAGAAATAAGGCACACAAGCCTAAATGAGAGAAATCCCTTCTTTGCAGCAGTGGGGTAAAATTTTTAGGAGGCAAAGAGAGAGGAGAAAATTAGTGAAGCATTTTGACTTAGGAAAATGAAGGCAGTGAGATTTCTAGAACTCACAATATTTCTCAAATCTTGTTTTTAGAAATTCAGCATCACAATTTAGTCATCTTTTGATATTAGCAAAAATTATTGATGACTAACAGTGGCTTCACTTGGGGAGGGTAGCTCCTTTCTTAGAGGTGTCTAGAACTTTCATTTTATCAAATCTCTAAGTTTTTATAGACCAGTGTCTTTCCATTGTAGATTTTTCTTCTTTTCACTTGCTGATATTTCTTTTAAGTGATTATCTTAACAATCTGCAACATATGATTCCTTTAACAGTATTTCTACCTACCCAATCTTACTTGTCCTAACATTTGTTTTCTTTGAGTGCACTTGAATTGGAAAAATCTTGACATTTTTATTTTTGAAAATAGAAATAAAATAACCACTTCTACCCTTATTGATTTCAAGAGTTCAGATTAAACTAATGAACTCTTTTATTCTCTACCTAAACTACTTGACTTCCAAGATTAAACTATTTGGTAGTCTGGATTCTCTAAAATATTGACATGAAATTTAAAACATGGTTCAAATTAAGATTAGGCGGTCTGACTTACCATGGTTGTGGCATTGGAACAAACTGCACACAATCATTATTTTGCATAAAAATTAACTTAGAAAGATAAGGCTGTGATATATAATTTGTAATGCATCCTTATCCTCCTTTTTGGTACTATTTTGAGCATGTGGAACTAGTATCTTATATTCCCCATTCTATCTTTCTTGATAAGTCAAATTTTGAAATAATCTTGACAATCATTGCTTTTACTAACTTATCAATCATAAATTTAAAGCATGTTCAACCATGACTAGGCTAGATGACTGAACAAGATATCATTTCGAATCAGTAGTGGCATTTAGACTTGCACACTTTCAAAAATACTGTTTTTTGGGTATGGGGCCATACCTCTTTTGAATGTGCCCTCTTTTTTTCTTTTCTTTCATTGTTTTTTTGTATTTTTTCTGATCTTTTCTCATGCAATGTTTATGTACAATGGATGAAAGTTTTGAAGTTAGGACTCTTGACAGAAATAGTGTTTGAGCATCCTGCCATTGAAAGGACCTCCAAATAACTCTTCTTCATTCAGCCCTTGTAAAAAGAAAGCATTATGACACCTAATTGAATGAATGATATAGGGTCCTTTCCACAAATTCTCAAATTTTCCATGTTTACCTTTGTCTTCCTTTCTAGAATCCCATTTTAGGACTTTGTATCCAACTTGCAATTTATTAGCTTTAGTCCTTCTGTCAAAGGTATTCTTGATGCTCTATTAAAATTCTTGTGTATTTTTGTAAACTTCCTCTCTTGTTTGCTGCAAATGAATAGTTTGATTCAGCCTTATTTGCATGTCATTTTCTTCTAATTGCACTTCTTGGAGAAGTTTCATGACTGGGACTCCCAAGGATGTTGGGAAGACTGCATCCATGCCATATACCAACTGATAGGGAGACATATTGATGGATTTCTTGGTGGTTAGTCTATCAGCCCATAAAACATGAACTAGCTTACTATGCCATCATTTTTTATTTTTCTCTAGCAGTCTTTCAATAATGTTGATCAGGATTTTGTTGGAGGATTCAACAATTCCATTTCCCTGAGGGTAGTAAGTTGTGGATTTCCCCAATGTGATATGATATTTATAGCATAAATCAACCATTATTTTAGATTTAAAGGCAACAACATTGTCTGTAATGATATTTCTAGGACAACCAAATCTAGATAATATGTTGGTCTCAAGGAACTTGATAATGACTGAGTCAGTGGCATTTCTAGAAGGGATAGCCTCTATCCACTTGGTAAAATAATATGTGGTAGTAAGGATCCAATTATGTTGGGAAGATGAGGTTGGGTGAATTTTTCCAATAAATTATAAACCCCATTACTGAAAGGGAGCTTCAACACTGATGGGATACAAAGGTAAAGGTAGGAGTTTTCTCTTGCCATAAAAAATTTGACACTTATGGAAAGTCATGAATAGTTTTTTAGTATCAGGAAAAAGGGTGGGCCAATAATAGCCAGCTCTAAGAATCTTGTTTATTGTTTCTTTCCAGTAAAGGTGTCCTCCACACTCTCCCGTGTGCAATTCATGCATGATCTATCCTTCATCATTCTCAAGCAAACATTTAAGCAATATGCCTACAAAATTTTTCCAATACAACAGTCCAATTAAAATGCAGTAATTTAAAGCTTTCTGTTTTAAGAATCTAGCTTTAGTCTTTGAGAAAGAAGGAGAGGTATTGAGATAAAGAAGAACATATATGATATCAGCATACCAATTTGAATTCAGGAATATTTCTTCAATGAATGGAGCAGTGAATTCTTCCTGTTCTTCTAAAACATCAACCATATTCATATCTAATGCTTGGAAAGTTGATTCTGCCATAAGTTTTTCTAGTCCTTGTCCTTTAATCAGCTTGGTAGGACTAATTTATAAATCATATTCTAAAATAATAGCAATCCATTTCCCCCTTTTTCCATCAGGGTCTTGATTTAGAATGTCCTTGACAACTGTATGTGGGACAAAAGAAATGATATGAGAGTGCAGGATGTAGACTCAGAAAACATTCAATGATTTTATCAAGGCTAAGGCTTGTTTCTCCATGATATTATATTTGAGTGGAGCATCTATTAAGGCTCTACTGTAGAAGGAAATTGGTTGTTCTTTGCCCATCTTATTCTTTTGCAACAGTACTGCAGAAATGATGTGTTCAGATGCAAATGAAAAAATGTAGGAATTCTTGGTGAAATCAGGACTGATAAGAACTGGTGTTTGAGTGAGAGCTTGTTTTACCAGTGCAAATGAATATTTGGATTCTAAGGTCCATTCAACTCATGTTTCCTTTTTGGGCATGTTTGTGATATTCCTCAAAAGTTTAACAAGGTTAGGGATGAACCTTCTCAAAAAGATGATCTTCCCAATGAAAGATTGCAACTCTTTGAGGTTTCTAGGATGACTAATTTTCAATATGCCTTCAATCCTTTTGCGATCTACTTTGATTCCTTCTTCAGAGATTATGTGGCCTAGGAGTTTTGGGATCTACTTTGATTCCTTCTTCAGAGATCCATATTAGGCAATGGCTAATTCTCTTTCAGGGAGGCTTTGTTCATTTTTCTAAGTCAATTCAAAGCCTAATTTCCCCAGTCTTCTTCCTAACAGATACAAGGTTGGAAACCCACTGTGAATATCTTAGGGGAACTATGATCCCAACATCATACATCTTTTTGATCTCTTTCTCAACTAAAGGTAATAAATTAGGCTTTATCCTTCTTATTTTTTGTCTGAAAGGTTTCTGATTTTCCTTAAGAGGAATTTTGTGTTGAATAATGATGGTATCATATGATTTCAGATCTTTGTATCCCCATGCAAACACATCTCCAAATTCTTCGAAAAGTGCAATATATTCCTAATTGATATTAGTAAGAAGAGTGCTAGATAACTTGATCATTTTGGGTTCATTTATGCTGCTTATGTTATGTTCTTCTACATTAGTTTCTATAGGCTCCATATTTGGTTTTTTAGCTACATCATTGAAGTCAAAAATCTCTTCTAATGGTGTAAGGCCCCTTGGTATTGAATCATATTTGCATTGTAAAACTGTTAGGTCCCTATATTAATAGTATAGTCCCTTATTATTGTTAGTGTAACCCCCTTATTGTTATTATTGTACCCTTGTAACCCCCATATTTTATTATTGTGCCCTTAAATTATTATTGTTAGGTCAGCTAGGATTACATTGTGGCCCCATGGAATCCTATATATAGAAAGGAGGTTTTGTAATTTGTATCATCCAAGAATTGTTCATTCATGTAATGTATTGGAGGTTTCCCCCTTGAAGTGGCTTATTTCTAAGGCGTTGATTTCTCTTTTCTTCTATTTTTGGAGCTGGTTTCACAACATTTGTTATCAGAGCTTTGGATTCTAGGGTTTTGTTATCCCAAACAGGTCATCGTGGAATTTTCGCTGTAACGTTTTTTATACGAAGTTTCATAAGCTGAAATTTTGAGAGTGCGAAGCTGAAATCCTATGGAACATCAATGCAAAATTTTAGAGCTTGGTTCGCAATATTTTCAGATATATGATCTGTGGAAGTTAGGGCTTTTTGTAGGCTCCTGAATTTAACCTGAACAGGTCATCGTGACATTTTCACTATAGATTTTTTTCTATGAAGTTTCAGAAGCTGAATTGTTTAGAGAGAGAAGACAAAATCTTGAGGAACATTTTCGCAAAATTTCAGAGCTTGGTTCGCAATATTTTCAGAGATATGATCTGTGGAAGTTAGGTCTTTTTCAGGCTCCCGAATTTCATCTCAAAGAGGTTATCGTGGGAAAATCTCCATAAATCTCTCTCTGAGCATCGGATTGGAATGTTGTAAAAAGTGGCTGCAATTAAATGGACTTTAGTTTCCTTTCTATCAATTTCAGTGCCAAAGGAGGAAACAGTGACACGTGGCAAGTCATACAAGTTCGCTATACTGAACCAGTCCATAATTGGGTCATTGTGAGAGATTGGACATAACTTTGTCTTGAAGAATCAAAATTAGGTCAGAATTGTGGAATTCGAAAGAAGATTCAGAGGGTTACTTTAGGGCCAAATTTCATATATTGAAGATCTGAAATCACAGAGCTAATTTAGTTTCAATATCGAGCTTCTCAACATCAAGAAAAAGGTGTGTATTTTTTTTCAAATTGCATAAGTCTTGTTTGAAAAATAAGTTCTAGTTGATTCCAAAGGCCTATTGAGCATAGCTATCAATATTGGGTTCTAAAATGCCTCTTAAAAAGAATTCAACACCCATTAAGCCTTCAGAAGTCTCTACTATGACTCATGAAGATGAATAAATGCAACATGAGATATCAAAATTCCATGAGCAAGTGCACCAAATTTCGCTATCGCAAAGAGCAACAAAAAATGAGATGGACGGTTTGAATAAAGGTGTGGAAGCTAAGATGAATGGTTTGGAAGCTAAGATGGATGGCATGGAAGTTGGCATGGAATATAAGATGGATGACATGGAAGCTAAGATCGATGAAAAGATGGAAAACATGAAGATTGGTCTAAAAGCAGACATGGAAGGTTTGACAAAGTTGATATAACAAATTTTTCCTAATGGTGAAAAGATAGTAAAGGAAAATCATGATGAGAAAAAAATAAATGCTAATCATGATTTCATAAACTCTAATGTTGGCAGGAAGAACCACCATATTCCAAAGATGGATATGAGGAAGTTTGATGGCAAGGATCTCGTAACATGGATACTACAGATGGAGCAATATTTTGATCTCAATAATGTGAAAAACACACAAAAGGTATGCATTGCAACTTTACATCTAGAAGAAAATACATTTGTATGGTATCGATGGCTTTTCTCCCATAAAAAAATTGTCACTTGGTCAATTTTTATGGAGGAAATGATAGAAAATTATGAGGATACAAAGAGAAACACCTTCTTTAGCCAATTGATAAATCTCAAACAAAAGTGTTTAGTGGGGGAGCACATTGAGGACTTCCAAAAATTGAATATAAGGGTAACTGATATTACAGAGGAACACAGGATTGATCTCTTCATAGGTACTTTAAAGGATAACATCCAACATGAAGTTCGCGCTTTGGAACCTGATTCATTGGAGAAGGCATTCAGGTTGGCAAGAAAAGTTGAATGTAAAATTATGGCGACAAGGAAGCCTACCACTCAATTCTATAAAGAAGGAAGTGTTGCTACGTCTAGATTTCCACAACCTACAAGGTTGAGACCACAAAAATTGGAAGAAAAAAGAGCAAAAGGGCTTTGCTACAGTTGTGATAGCAAATACACTAAAGGTCATAAGTGTGCTGAGAAGAAATTATTTTACATAGATTGTGAAGAGGAAGAAGAAAATGAACAAGAATCTTCAAAAGAAGAGGATATACACTAGGAACCAACCCTATAAGAGGAAGAAATGAGTCTGACCATATCGTGTAATGCATTGGCAGGAATTACCACTCCTCAAACTCTCAAGATAGAAGGACATATCAAGAAGAAAAATGTAATAATGTTGATTGATTCAGGTAGTACCCATAATTTTGTTCATTGTAAGGTAGCCAAGGAATTGAACTGTTTCCTATACCCAGCACCAGAATGTCAAGTGATGGTTGCAAATTCAGGAACTATAAATTGCTCTGGAAAATGCCATAATATCAAGCTATCCATGGGGGGATATGTATTGAATAGTCCAATGCTTTCCATCCAAATGGGAGGTGATGATGTCGTACTAGGAGTACAATGGTTACAATCTTTGGGGACAATAACTTTTAATTTTCAAGAACTTTTCTTGAAATTTTTTTCGGAAGGAAAGGAAATCGAATTACGGGGTATCACAGGGAAGCTAGGAATGATAATAAGCTCTAATGTCATGAAAAATATTTTGAAGAAATAAAAATGAGGTGTAATTGCACAATTATGCTCACTAGAAGTTCCAACATCAAAATCATCTATTTGTCCAGATCTCCAAAGAGTCTTGGAAAATCATTCCAATGTGTTTGATACTCGCAAAGGACTCCCACCTATTCATGATCATGATAATTGTTGTGGTGGATTCGAAACACAGGTGTACAAAATCGCACGAGTTTAGAGAGTGTGGTCTACCCTCTAAACTATAGGTAACAGGTAGCATCTGGGGGAGCTCAAAAGTATAAAACTTAAATGAAGTAATACACTAAAGTATGCTCTGTTGAAAAAATAAAAATAAAAACACAAAATAAGCTACATAGAGAGTTCCAAACAGTAACAAGGTAAACAATGGCTCGATGGCCTCTTCTTATTGAATGATTGGAATGAAAACAAATCTTACCCACTTGCCAAAGGGCCTACGCAGTGGCTCTAGGACCCGATGAAAGGATGTTTGTCCTTCAAGTTCTGCCTTCTGATGCAGTTCAACTCTCTCTCTCTCTCTCTGTGCTGAAATGGACTAAGATTGTTGGGTGGCCAACAATTGAGTCCTCTCCTGCTTCAGCTCCTTGGGTCACACAAACTGTTGGTGTTGCTTGGGAAACTTTGGCCAACATAACTTTGTGATCACCCATTGTTCATCTCTTTGTTGGTTTATATAGGTGAGCTTTCAAACCTCCTTCCCTCCCTTGGTACATGATGGATGGTGACCCAAGGGAGGGGCATCATTCCATTGTGTGCTGAAATATGCTTTTGTGTGCTCACATAATTCCTAACGGGACATTAGTGTTGTCCTTAGGTGGCTTTCACATAAGGAGAAACTGTCCTTTGCTTGCTTGTGGTCTCGGAAAGAGACTTTTTTATACTTCCAGGAATGCACGCTTGTCAGGCTCCAGTGCGCACAGAAGGCACTCTTTTCAAAGGAAAAAGTGCGCATTTGAGCATTTATGACTAGTTCAAATTTGATTTTCTCAAAACCTTAGAGATTTTAAATACTTATTGATTCTATAATGTATTCTTGTCCTGTAAATCCTTGGGCTCGAAAATAATTGATGTCATCTTCTGTTGTACAATTTTCTAGTGTTAACAATTTCCCCCTAATGTGTGAGGTCTAGGAAGAACTGTGTATTTGAAATACATTATAATTTATTTTCTGTATCGTACGCAGAGATAGAGAGAGAGAGAGAGAGATAGAGAGAGAGAGAGAGAGGCCTGCATGTAGAATATACAACACCTTGCACTGGATTTGAGATAACCATGGCCTAAGGGACCCCCTGCAAGCAGAAAAAATATACAACATATTTGAAAATTTTCAACGAGGCAGGCATGTCCCATGCTCGTGACGCTATGGCTAGTTAAACAAAATTGACAGATACATGTGTTGTCTGTGTCACTACTATGGTAGTGATGTCGGTGGTTGTTGACAATGACTGTTGACGCCCTCAGGGGAATTTTTTCTTTGAAGATAGGTGGAATGTGGTACCCATATGCGTAATCTTGGTATGGCATATCACTGTGCAATGTACGCATATGTACTGGTTGGGACCTTCCTGTGTAAGCATTGTTGTCAGAGACGCTTATAAAGGCATGGGTCTTCGACGGATCTTGATCAAAGTGCAATGGTTGTAAGGTACGATACCATCGTGACATGAAAGCTTTTGCTATAGTCAAATTTCAAGAGGATCGATGACATCTATGGACAATGATGTCTCCCATAGTGCCACCCGAGGATACCCCTTTATATGGGGAGGGCTCATCCAAGGTACTACTTCCTTTTTGGAAAAGAGGTGTTGATTTCGGCAAAAAGGAAGCCTTAACCAAAAAATAATGGGTTTAACATAGGCATGTTGGTGAGCGGTATATTTGAGTAGCTTGGTGGAAGTCATAGGTATTTCTGAAGGGAAAAATCCCTGGAGTCGGTAGGACTTCCATGGCGGGTATGAACCGGCTATGATTGTCGTAATGGTGCGTGTATGGGGGGTATGAAATACTTCGACCAAGGGAGATGGGGGACTACTTCCATGGGAGGAAAAAGTGAAATATGAGGGAAAATAGGCGAAGGGCGTTGTTTGTGATCTTTGTACACTTACCAAAGGAATAAAATAATGGGGTTTGGTTTGTAAAAAACATAGAGATGGGTACCCAAAAACATGAAAGAGGGTCGCTCACTTGATGGTATGAGGACGGTGTTTTTCTGGGGGTAGGGGTCCCATTGGTTGGTCTCATGTGCAGGGTTGTTGAAGCGGAAGATGTCACAAATGGGTTAATGTTGATGGAGGTATGGTGGGCCAAATGCGGTGCACGAAGGTGCACTTTCATTCTGCTTGTACAACCCAATCATCCGGGAAGGGGGTTAAGTTTAAATGGTGAACTTGACCTTATGCATGGTATAAGGATGGGCATGAGGTGCTTCCCTGAAAAAAAATGGCATGGCCATGGCGTCACTTGTGGGGTGATGTATGGTCTACTTGGGATGACGATCGCCATGGAGGGGAGGCTCTACCAACCATCGCGGATTTTTATCATATGCAGGGTGAGGTGATGATAAACATGGTCGGGTATGAGGACCCTATGGTTTATTTCTAATGGAGAAATGATGTTAGGATATGCAAAGTTTTTTGGGACTCTATCATGCTAAGGGTATAATGATACCTGCTCCGGAACTTTCGGTGGTCAGTGTTGTGAATGGTTTATGGGTTCTTCCTGCAAAACAAACTACCTCAAGTGAAAGCATCTTATTTTCATTCAATATTATTGAAAAACATGAATCTTGGAAAGGAATATGGGAGGGTGCATACCTGCCGGCGCTTGAAAAAATATTTCTTTAGAAAGTGAATGTGGGGCATCGCTTATGTTTATTATGGAGTGTTGATCACCGTGTTGCTTTCAGTTTGGTGATCATGTACTCTAAGCTCCAATTTTTCCTTGGGAGTTGTTACTTGGGTCCTAGTTTTGATTTTAGTTTTGGTTGCCCCCAGATTGTGATCATGGGGGATGGCATTTCCGGTTAGTGCCCCCCATCTAGGATCTCCCTGAATACAAATTACTACTGTCTAGGTGACCTTAGGTCAAAGACCTGACCAAGCCGTTTGTAGAAATCGATGTGCCTGAATCTTAAGAAGATGAGGCAACCAGGTTTCCTTTTCCTTGGTTGGTGTATGGTGGCTTGGGTGGAGGAGGGACAAATGGTTGTCGATCTAGTGACCTTCGTTCCTCCTATAGGTACCGAATGGTACACAGTTCATTTCCAGATGCCTAGATGGAGGGATCCTTTTGATAGGATAGCTTGACCGCACGTAAAGTGTCCCTATATTGCGGGACCTCTAGGCAATGATAGGTGTAGTGCCCATAGATGCCACAGATAGTGCATGTGTAATTGGTATGCAATGGTTTTCTTGTACTTTTGGTGGCAAGTTCCTTTTTATGGGAATGTTGTTTTGAGGTGCCTGCCTCGCAGCCGAGGAGTGGTTTTAATTCGTCCAACTTCGGGAATATGTGAGTAGGGTGTCTTGTGACATCACATATAGCGTAGGTTGATGACTCCCTCTGTATGGTGGGGGTCACCACTTTCTTTCCTTTCTTCGTGATTTTCTTTATCATGGTTTTTGGTTTTGTGGTGGGGATTTCCCTTGTGGGGGCAGTTTCGACTAGTACTTGGGTAGGTTGTGGCTCCTCGGGATCGGGGGGCTTTAACCAAAATGCAGTAACATTTGTAGCTGGCGTTCCTGGAGGGGGAATGAGATACCACACTGGGAATGCCAACGATATGTTAGGTAGTACCAGTGTTTCCAATACCTGCTAGGAGGTGAAGCCAGGAGGTGGGTATAGGAAAGGAATTTGGGAGGCGACATAGACTATGGAGGCTATAGTAGCTAATGCCTAGGTGTCATTACTGCTTGAGTCCGTGTCCTAACTAACCTCGGTGCTTGATGTGGACATCATGCACACCGGGGCCCCTGTGGCATCAAGAGATACTTTAGGGATAATAGGAGGATCTCCTAGGAATGAGCCTAGGATGGACGACGGTTTGAATTGGCCAGGGCCATATTCTTGATACTGTACAAGATCATTAGTGGTTATTTCTACATATGGTAGAACCATATCTGTGTTGGTCAAAGGATGATTTTTAGTGTGCGTTAGCTGGTCTACTGTAATGATTCGATCCTCATGGGGGAACATCATGATGCGGAAAAAAGAGGATGCTATGGCAGACATGGTGTACATGTAACTCCACCCAAGGAGTATATTGTAATCCAAGTGAGCATCCAAGACTTCGATGTCTATGTGGACCGTTTTCCCAGCTAAGCAGACCGGGACATTTTGGAAGAGGCCGATGGGGTTCGAGGGCCGGCCATCATATGCTCTAAGAGTGATGACGGAAGGTTTGAGTTTTGGGGCTCCTAACTTCTGCCATACATTATTTGACATGATGCACATGGATGCACCCTCGTCAATGACACATCGGTGAATAGTGATATTCTGTACTGATACTAGTATCTAGAAGGCGACCATGGAGGGAAGCCTAGGGGTGGCTTTTTCTAAATCAAAAGCCATCATGCACGTGTCGGCAGGGTTGACGGTGCCTAATGCAGAAAGTAGGGCTTTCCGCTGCTTTGGGCACGACTGCAGTACCTCTAAAGCGGACATAGTAGCAGGTGACTGGGCTAAATCATCTACGATGCTGTAATTATGGGCTGCTTTAGAGTAGGCCCTTTAACCATTTTTTTCAATGGTTCCAAAAGAATATTTGAAATGGTCAAAGGTGCAGTCGGCGCGCTCGTACTAGCCCCTGATGTACCGGTGTCCGGTGGGGTGTCGTAGCTACGATTCCGAGTTTGGAAAAACATTTCTTTGCCAGCCATGTAAATTTCATGGCTTTTTTTCTCGGAATCGTTGGGGTTTTGCTGCTGAATGCTGACCGTTCCTTGATGGGGGAAGGGTTCTTGCATAACTCCAGTTGTTTGGGAAGATCCTGTTAGAGTCGATCCTTATAGCCCTCCGTCAGAGATCATTTCGCTTTTTGCATATCATTTTTAGGTGTCTCGCTCATTCCACTTCGTTGCATTTCGCTAGGGGCATGCCATTGACTGACGAGAGGGTCTGGTCGTCTTGTGTTTCCTCTTGCTTGTACCTGTAGGGCTAATTAAAATTCCTCAAAAATCACTGAAGTTCAGGTCACGTCATTCACGGTCATAAATGATTATTTTTGTCAACAAGAGTCTTTAGTCCTAGAGTCTAGGGTTTTCAGTCTTTTGATACATGTAATAAAAGCTCACAGGCCATGAGGTTGGTTTCGAAAAGGTTCCTATTTCATATTGTTATTCTCAAAAACATTTGAAGACATTTCTAGTCTAAAACTCTGTTTTGGAACTAGAAATTGTCAAATTTATTTTTTGTAATAATTATGTATTTGTTCCACCATAGAAAGTTCAAAGTAGCCTCTGGTCTTAGCCAAAGCCAAAATGCCAAAATCCCTGCAAAAACAACCAATTTTCATCAGTCCAAGACTCAGAAAAAATAGTGAAAAGCCAAAGACAAAATTGCATTAAATGACAAAGTGCCAAGATTGCCAAACATTGCAAAGTGGGTTATGGAGAAAATTAAAAGCAAATCTGATTCTTGTGTGATATTTTCCAACCTATATAAAGCATTGAAGACAAATCATTTCATAAATTTCCAAAGCAAAGTCGAGTTTGGAGGGTTGGAGAGTTCTGGAAAACAGTGGGAGAGGTGTGTGAAGGAAAACTTCATTGTACAGTTTTGATAGAGATTTAATTGAAAGTTGCAGCTTTGTTTCATAAGATCCCTGTGGTAATAACTTAGCATTGTGTTTCTTCCTTTGTTTTCATATGTGTCTTGTAATATTTTGCAGTTCATTCGTAATCATTTTCTATTGAACGCTTTTAAGTAAGAGAGGTAGAATTCAATTGTTGCTCTGCCTTGGAAAAGTGTTCAAGTTCTGTGTTTTCTTCTGCCTGAAAAGGATTCATACATTAATGCCCTTTTCAGCTATCTTAAACAGTCTTTTCACCCCATTTAATTTCAATTCGAATGCTTAAGCTCTTGCCTATCTTGCCTCATGAGATTATCTGCGTCTTTCATTTAATTTCTCTGCTTCATGCTGTTCCTTGGCCCCATACTGCCCAGAAAACTCAGATATTCATTAAAACCCCTTTTCCTATCAATTTACTAGCCTAAAATCAGTTTCCTATTTTAAGTCATCTCGCACCCTAATTGCTCATTTTATCGAGATTGATCGGAGAGAGCCCTCTCCTATCCTCATAGGGCTAGCTACGAGGCTGAGCTTGGTTTGATGTTGCCTCGAGTTTTGTCTTCTTCAGCCTGAGGCAGATTCGAGCGCTAACATAGTGGCGACCATACTGGGGAAATGATCTCAATGGTTTTCTTGTTGGTGTGTTCGTTTCATGAGTTATAGACGGAGTCTGAAGTCACGCCAGGTAGCTTTCGAAACGCTTTTGCCATGCATAAGCGGAAGTAGATAAACGCTGCTTCAGTCGATCTCTGGTTAGCTTGTGAATGCAGCACTTGATTTGCAAATCACCCCAGTATACTTATTCGTTCTAGACTTTTGGATGATTGAGTCTAGAAGTCGATAGGCTGAAAATAATCTATTGTGTCCTTTGAATTTTTCTCGAATACATCAATACACTGGCTTCAAAAAGGCATACCAGATCAAATCCTGATCCAAATCCGCCTCCAGTATATGAAAACCCCAACCTAATCCCAAGAATTTTCCATCGAGAAGCTCCCATTATTCCTTTGGTCAAATCTCACTCATACCCCACTGTTTTTGAATACATTGAAGATATTGAGTTTGACGATCGGTTCGAGTTATCATTGTTTGAAACCAAATCCGAAAGTGCCACTGGTTCTACCGTCATCAATCCTGAGTTCATCAAGTATCTAGAAGTTGAGCAAGCAAATAGATCTATCGATAATTATATTCTGAATCTTCAAAACTCCATTGTGGAAACCAACATTCCTGAATTCATTGAATCTGCTTCACAAACTCTTGGGCCATCTGAAATTGCATCTGGTTCACGAATTCCCACTGAACCTCCCTTTATCCCTACCATTCCCGTACAGCCTGAGATCTCTGATCAGAAATTAGCAGTAGTTCCTCCTCCATCTCCACCGCATACACCTCGTTCATCTACTACTCCCATTCCACCTGTTTCTCCAAGACAACAGATTATAAATCCGCCAAGAGCCATGGCTGCTAGATTCGCACCTCTTGTTTTACCTGAAACTTTGGATCCTATGCTTGCTGATTATCAGAGTAAGATTCCAATATTTGATGGCACTCCATAGAGTATATCCGCTCAACAGCATATTGTGAGAATGACAGATTTCTTGGACCTGCATGAAATAGATGAAGAGAATGTGTCCATGAGGTTGTTTTCTCAGAATTTTGGAGGTGAGGTTCGTAAATGGTTCAGAGCTCTACAGCCCGCAAGTATCAATACATTACAAGAGCTTCAGACACAATTCTTAGATCGATGGGAGATGAAAAAAGATCCGCTGCAAATTACCTCTGAGTATACTAGCATCAAGCCTAATCCTGGTGAGTCCGTTCAGGATTATATTATCAGATTCAATACAGTGTATAATGCAATTCCAGATGACTTAATACCATCTAGAAAGTCAGCTCTCCTTAAATTCCCGGATGGTTTCGATCCGGAGATGGCTTATTCACTATGAGACAGAGATCCACCTACCTTGGAGGATATGAAGAAGATTGTTGTTAGTGTTGAGGCGAATCTGAATGATAAGAGAGCCCGGTTGAAAGCAGAAAAGAGAGTGACCATAAAAGAAGAAGATTCCACATCTGCATCGGAACAACACTTGCTTCGTGAGATGGAAAAAATGTTCAAAAGAATGACGCTTGACCAGCCAGAAACACAGATTCGTAATCCCAACTACCGTGGCCAGCAGCAGCCACAGTTCAGAATTAAGCAGCGTGAACAGAGAACACAAGAGCCGGTAGCCCAGCAGCAAATTAAAACTCCTCTTTTGCAGAATTTTGTGAGTCAATATTCAGACGATGACGATGATGTAGTAGGTGAGCAAAACCACTTCCTTACTCCCGATGATCTGCCTATTTACATCACTGAGGATGAAGAATATGGAGAAAGTTCAGCTACACAGAAAGATGAGGATTTCATTTTATCAAACGATGCAAATCTGGAGGAAGAATCAGATGAATACCAAAGAGGATATCTGAATGCTTTGTCCACTCAACAGAAGCAATACTCATTGAGAAACAGAGATGTGCCCATAAACCCAATTCAGAAAAGAAAAGAGGCTTCAGCACCTAAGATGGATTCACCTATACCACAGAAGAAAGGAAAAGAGACAATTGATCCCGCAGCTAATAAATCATCATCAGAAGAGAAGTCCAATCAACCAAACATGGTGAAAGATAAGGCTGAAAAGAAAGAAGTTCTGGTCAAAGAGGTTGAAAGAGTTTCAACTTTTAGTTTGGAAAATGAAATTTCCAAATTGAAGGTATCTATTCCTTTGACAGAAATTATGAAGAACAGCAGCTATCGAGGTCAAGTCTCCAAAATTCTGAATTTTGATCCAATGTTTGACACGGTAAATATTGAATATGATCAGCCTGAATTGATATTTGGGCCTGCTTTAGATGGTGAGTCCCCTGACAGTGATGTTCCTCCCTTTTATATCAGTTTGAGGTTGCATGAATATGTATTGCACAATGCCATGTTCGATTCTGGTGCTTCGCACAATCTTATGCCAAAGGCGATCATGGAAGAGTTGGGTCTAGATATTACAAGGAAATACCATGATTTTTATTCATTTGCTTCCAACCGCGTGAGATGTATCGGACTCATCAAATATTTGGTTGTAAGTTTAGGTCAAATTCCTGCGAAGAATGTCTTGATGGACGTGGTTGTGGCGGACATTCCTCCTCGATTTGGGATGCTCCTTTCTAGATCTTGGGGGGAAAAGTTGAAAGGTACACTATAGTTAGATTTCTCCTACGCAGCAATTCCAGTCTTTGGTCAAATGAGAAAGTTATATCGAGAGCAGAAGATGAAATACATGATAACAAGCAAGGAGAAACCAATCAATCATCCTGTAAATTATGTACATACTGACTTAGAGTATTTTGTTTTGTTTGCTGATAGTTTTAATGATATAGATAGTCAGTTAGTTTAGGCAAAAGATATACCAGAGATCACCGAGAATTTTAGAGAAGTTCTGTAGAAATAAAGACGAGAAAAGCAAGCTACTGTTGAGCAATCAGCTAAAGACGATGGGCAGCAAACAGAAAAAACAGAGCTGACGCAATTTCAGCACTTAGAGGAGGATGAAGATGGTCTTTGGACCATGGATTTTGATGGCGCAGTGGGTAGTGATGGTGCTGGAATTGGTGTTTGGATACGCAGTCCATTTTCCGCTCTGGATAAGGTTCCAAGCAATGTGAGAGTATGTTCCTAAAAACTAGCATTTGACTGTTCTAACAATGAAGCAGAGTATGAGGCTCTGATTGCTGGCCTTAATATCCTAAGAAAGCTGAAAGCGAAAAGAATTGCAGTCTATGGTGATTCGGAGTTGTTGATAAAGCAGGTAAAGGGTGAGTTTCAAGCCAAGCATACTCGCATGAGGGCTTACCGTAATGCAGTTTTAGATATTTTGAAGTTATTTTCAGATCATACCTTGACGTGTGTGCCTTGCATACAAAATGGTGTTGCTGATGGACTTGCTAAGGCAGCAAGCAATTTAAAAATCCCAATGAATTCCAGCAACAAGTTCGAGATCCATGTGAAGCACCGCCCCACCGTTCCGGACAATCAGAGATGTTGGCAAGTTTTTCAGGACGACGAGGAGATTAGTGATTTTCTGCAAAATAAGGGTAATTTTAAAGACACCTCCATAGATATAGAACATGATGATGGTAATGATGATATGCAGATAAATCAAATGGAAGTGCTGCAACTTAAAGATAACATCATTCCTAAAGGATTGATTCCTTTAGAGGAACTCTTTGATCAAGACGATGTAGCCCGCAAACCGACATTGAGGCCAACTGAAAAAGGTGTTGAAGAAGTAAATATTAGGATAGCTGAAAATCCCAAGATGGTAAAGTTATCCAAGTCATTTTCACCAAAGGTAAGAGTGGAGTATGTGAGATTTTTCTCTTCATTTGCTGATGCTTTTGCGTGGGATTACTCAGATTTAAAAACATATGACACTAATATCATTCAGCATACTATCCCTATTAAACTAAATCAGAAGCCTTTCCGTCAGAAGTTGAGGAGAATCAATCCGAAGCTGCTACCATCAATTGAAAAAGAGGTAAACAGGTTGTATAAGTCAGGAATCATTGTGCCTATCAGATTTTCTGATTGGATATCAAATTTAGTGCCCGTGAGAAAAAAGACAGGTGAAATCCGTTTATGTATCGATTTCAGAAATTTGAATAAGGTATCATTAAAAGACAATTATCCGCTGCCAAAAATGGACCATATATTGCAGCGAGTAGTTGGAGCATCAAGGATGTCACTACTCGACGGCTATTCAGGATATAATCAAATTTTGGTGCATGAAGACGATCGTGACAAGACTGCGTTCACCACTCCATGGGGAACGTTTCATTATGCCAAGATGCCGTTTGGTTTGAAAAATGCAGGTGCCACTTTTCAGCGTGTAATGGATATGGCTTTCGCCAATGAGAATAGAGCATGCGCGCGGCGCATAGAGTTTCAGGGCCGAAAACTTCAGTTCATCACCCAGATTCATGCCAAATCACTTCATTTTGCCTTGCCAAATCACTTCATTTTTCCTGAAAGTAAGTTGTTCATGCCTGCTTAGTGAATCATGGACATGCTATGGTGTTTCGAATGTGGAAAAACATGTGTTTGATATGGTGAGCATTAAACCCTATATTCATTGCAAATTCACTTCTTAGGGTTTTGAAACAAATGTTAATGATATTGTGGGGGTTCCAGGCTTGTGCTATTGATATATGCCTGTGTCATCTATTGTCAGTGGTGTCTCTGCTCTCACGCTCTCTCTTTGCTATTACATCACTGCTGTCATTGCTATTATCTTACCACTGTCATTGTCACATTGTTTATCATTTATATTGTAACACAGTCCCATATTCACGGTTTCCCATTCTTCATTGACAAACACAGTCCCATATTCACTTTTCCCATTCCCCATTGACAAAGCCTAACTATCACTGCAAGGGCTGTTTATTTTTTCTACATCACATTATACTCCTTCCTATTCTCTTGTCAAACCCCATGTAGTCAAGCAGTGACTGTTGTCCATTCAAACTCATTTGACAGAACCCTTATCATTGTGGCTTTCCTATAACACTTTGATACACACGTGACACATTTGGGATTTGGGTATACACTGAAACTCTTGTTTTTCACCATACCTATATCAGCGTATATTTTGCAAACATCTTGATTTCAGTTCCATGTCAGAGACGGATTCAGTTTATGAGCAGGCGTATGACAATGATTCCACAACAGAGGTTAATGTGCCATGGAGGTCTCACAAAAGTGGCAAAAGTGGTAGACATGTCAGGGAGGAGCCTACTTCTTTGGCTCAATTGCAGGCTTGCCCGCTTGCAATGGATTTTTTTCAGCATCAGTCATGTTTCCAATACTGTGAGATGATTTCACAAACCCAGCATCATCATGAGCTAGCTCGTCTATTTGTTCTACATTTACATGATGGCCGTGTAAACCTTGCCGGAGTTAACTTCATTCTGTCACCAGAGACTATTGCTCAGGCCACCGGGATACCAAACATAGGAGAGGAATGGAACAAAGGACAACAGCTAGAGAAATCCTACTATGAGCCATACATCAAACATGGGTATATGAGGCAGCTGAGCAGGGTATTTCCATTCAGATTTCTGAAGGATGAGTTTGCACCATTGATGAAGCTCATCATTCGATATTTCAGTTGCGAGGGCAGATTCTCGTGCCTCTATGCGTACCATGTTCGTTTGTTGATGCATTTCACGAGGGTACGTATGATGAGCATTCCATACTTCATGTATCGCAACATAGAGCGGATGACATTTCTTGTACAGAAGAAGACCCCAGCACAGCAACATAGCAGTATATATCATTACGCGCTGATCAAAATCATGGTGGTACATCAGCTGACACAGTAGGGCATTGCTTGGGAGGATTTCATCTCCCGTGACTTCTTCGCAGCATCACACCCACCTCCCGAGGTAGTTCATGATGAGGGAGAGCCTTCACACCAGCTTGAAATTCCTGAGACCGAGCATATCAGTGCTCCATTGTATGTGACATATCAGCGAGGCCAAAGGGCCTTATTTGCAGCTACACGACGAGTACAATCTCCACCCGAGGTGGAAGGGGTCTCGTTGACTTCATCAGCAGAGCGAGTATTATCTCCACATGATGTGGAAGGGGTCTCGCCTTTGTCTTCAGCACAGGTACAGATTCAGGATAGAGGCAAGAGGCCTATGCATGATGAGGGCCCCTCAGGAGGCCAAGATACTGAATTCATATTGATTGATGTTGATGCGAGCTCTCCTAGCTCGAAACTAAAAGAGATCATCCAGGAGAAGAAGGCCGAGATTGACACGCTGAATGTTAAGTTGATGAGAGCTCAATGGGTGATAAACTACCTGGAGCAGCGTAACAAATAGCTAGAGGATCAGCACACACTTGTAGAGCTGCGGCGAATCCGTGAAGATCGACAATTGGCCCGGAAGAGACCTGGTGACATGACACCAATTGAGTGAGAGACATGCCTCACACATGTTAACATTCATCTGGAGAAGTTGTTGGAAAAGGAAAATAGAGACAAAGACATTCTCCGTCACATGAAAGGTCATTATTGGGCCCGCATGCACGTTTGCAAAGCAAAAATGAAGATTCTGAAGAGGAGGTTGAGAAGAGCACTAAAACGGTGAAAGAGGCCTGATCCACTCCGGATTTTGGCCAAGGCTTCATTGGCTGAGCATGATACATGATGGAGGGTCTTCGCTCCAAATTTGAGCAAATTTGAAGAATTTTTTTTCATTTTGGAAAATTTTGGTCTCTAAACAGGTTTTTCAGCCCAACGCGTAGCGCGTCACGACGCGCGCTTATGATTTGGACACTTGCTGGGGGGGAAATTTGTATTTTTGGATTTTTCATGGTAAGTTATGCATTCTCAGAAATGGACGAAGCATTTCACCAAGTTCTGGATGATCAAAAGGGTCAAAAACACCATGAAAATCACCTTTCTGCCACCTTTTGCACCAGCAGGAAGTACTTGTGGGAGAATGAAGTTTTGGAGGGGAAAATGAGCTCAAAATTGGGAAATTCCACTTGGGTTAGATAGCAGACATCTAGGGCTTTCCAAAAAGCTATCATGAGCATGATTTTGATGCTGGTAAGTGCCCCAAAAGCAGGCTGAAAGGCGTGCGATGCAAAGAGCTCAGGCGCGCGACGCATAGAGAAAATTGGTCAATTTTTCATTTTCCAGCTCAGGATTTCGGCCAGTTGGATCAGTTTTGATTGTGGATGTAATTTTTGAGTTATCTTGATGTAATTTTGTGATTTGCATGTAACTTTGATTCACTTTTACCTATTCTAGATGATTCACTCCTAAAAAAGTGAAATTCAAGTGAAAGAATCAGTTTCCTTCCTTTTAGAGGCAAGTTGTTTGGCTGCTTAGATTCTAGCTCCTTGTTTAGAATTAGTTGAAACTGCTCCTAGAAGGAGGAATTAGACCCCTAGAGGCATGGGAAGGGGTTAGGATGGTCTATATGATGTAATTTCTGAGACACTATCAGGGTTGGACTCTTGGGAAAAGTTTGGCACACTATTGTACATATTTTTCATATTTTGGCTAAGGAAAGATCAGAGGTTTTGCAGCACTTGTTGGGATTCTTGTGGCTTTCAGTTCTTGATGGTGTTTTCTCTCAGTTTATTGTAAGTTCTTTAATGTTTAATGTATTCCATTCCCTTCTTATGCTTCTGAAACTAAATGAATGAGTAAATGAGGTTGAATCCATTGTTTCAGTGCTCTGCCTTTAAATTTGTTTAGTTTTACATGTTTTCGCCAGTTTGGAGAGGATCCATGTTCTCCCTTGCCCTCTTCAGCTCCTTGTCATTCTGATCCATCCATACACCTGATCAAAAGCATCAAGACTATTGCCTACCTCGCCCCAACTCGAATTCTGCAAAGATCTGGCCTTATCCCCGAACCCAAAAATTGTTTTTCCCATTTCTCCAACAAAAACCCAAAAAATCAAAATCAAACTTTCCTATCTCTTTACTAGCCTAAAATCAGTATTCATTATAAGTCATCTCAGCCCCTTTGAAGACCTTTTGCCGAGATAGACCCGGAGAGAGCCCTCTCCTGTCCTCGTAGGGCTAGCTACGAGGCTGAGCGTGGTTTGATGTTGCCTTGAGTCTTACCTTATTTCAGCCTAAGGTAGATTTGAGCGCTAACAGATCCTCCTTGTCCTCGGTTACTCTGAAGATTTTTAAGCTCAAGGAGTTCAGGACAGTGGTGAGTATAGTTCCCATACTCACCACATATCGAACAAGAATGGTTTGTTCGTAGAGGTGGCCACTTGCCTTGCTTTTGGGCATTTCTTGGCTCCTAGTTCTGGTTCCGGTTGGAGTTATTTCCCAGCCAGGGCTATAGTGTGCGCTTTTGGTTTCTCCTCCCTTGTCCAGGGTTCCCTTTGAGTTTTTTTTTTACCTTTCTTTTGACCACGTTAGGAGGGTAATTCTCTTGATCATACTGGTGTGGTTGATTTTTGGATGACTGCACAAAGTTCACCTGTGCATTATTTTGAGTCGGTGGGTTATGTTCTTGGGACTGAGCATACTATTGTCCTATGTTTTCATTTGGCTGTTGGGAGGGATTTCTTCCGTCATTTTTTCTTCCTGCATACTCAGTCCCCTTGGCTGGAGGGTAAGGTCCTGCTTGGTGATACATTGGCGTCCTATTAGTCAAATTTTGCTGCTGCATATGATGACTTTGAAATCCGGGTTGAGACATGTTCTAGGTAGACCCATGTGTGTAATCAGGATTTTGACTACTGATGCCTAGGTACCGTTGGGTCATTGACCCAACAAGTCCATCTGCAGAGTTTGACGCGCCTGGAAATTCTTGATAAGATTGCAGGTGCGGGGCGTTAGGCAGGATATTGTATATGTATCCTGATTGCATATAGATTAGTTCAAGCTGTTAGGCTTTACTAATTGTGCCCTCTTCAGATGTGGGGTTACATTGTGCCACATCCTTTGAAATCTCCATCATTAGAGTTTTCCAGAATAAATCTAAAAGGACCCGGTCATCAAGTTGTGCTTTGCATAAGCTGCGACACCGTCTCCACTCATGGAGATGTTCAAAAATGTGGGTAGAGGGCATTTGTCTAAAATGAGTGAGTAACTCCATTCCTGAATTGTGGCGAATGGGTAACTAAAAGTATGTGAGGAACGTAGTAGTGAGGGTGCTAAAGGTTCCATGTGAAGTAGGTGGTTGCTCAACGTACCATTTCGCGGCCACTCCCGTGAGAGTGCGTTGAAACAGCCTCAATCAAATAGTATCGTCAAATGATGCTATTCAATGAGTACCACAGGTGAAAGGTCATTAAATGATTCCTTGGGTCTTCTGCTTTCTTGCCCTCAAATTTTGGTATGTATGAAGGGAGATTCGTGGGCATGGGAGGCCAATTGGGGTCGTGTGCGATGGGGTCATTGGTGAGCTTGGTTAAATCTGGTAGATTTAACACTGCTAAGAAGGGTGATTGAGAGGTTGACGCCATGGAAATGTGTGAAGACACAAATTTTTGGTTAGAACGAGGGATAGTCTATGACGTACCCGGTTGTGAATTCAACTGGCTTCCCGTATGGGATGCACTCTTCTACCCCCTAGGGAACGAGGGGGAGTAATGTGCGGTGTGGTGTTGAGAGACTGACTAGGGTTCCCAACTAAGGTTCCTCCAAGAATGGAGGAACCAACCACTATGGCAATGTTCCATCTTTGACGCCTAAACGGTGAAAGACCTAGAACCCCTCCCAATAATGGGGAGAGGTCCAAAAGATGCCTGGATAGACAAGGTTCCGTTGGAACCGTTTGAGGGTAGTCCAGGTTTGGTTTTGGAAATTTTTTTTGAGGAGATTGAGTCTGTGATCACGACAATTTTATGGCCACATACATAAGACAAAGAAAAAATGAGATGAATTTTCCTTTAACTTAATCTATGTGAGAAATCAAGCAAAAAATGGTTTTTTTTGTTTACGCGTGATACTCAAAAAATCCTAGAATACCTAATAACGTCCACACACACTCAAAATTAACTAGGCCTTTAGAGGATTTCTTGCGAGTGTTGGCACAACATCCCATAAGAGCTAGTGATGCCCCCAGTCAGCTGAAGAGAATCAACCAAGGTAATGGTAGAGGGTCTAGCGCTTGCCTACATCGTCACCTATAGGGTAAAGGATTCCCTAGTTTTGGCCACTAAGAACCACCATCCCACATGAGCGTTTGAGTCTTGGGCTTCTTGGTAGTCAGTTAACAGTACCGAGTATCAGTCGGTTCAGGTATCCCCAATTGATATTGCACGCACTACGCCTAAGCCTAACCACCTCTGAATCGGGTCTCTACCATGCTCGGGTTTTCTTTTCCATGGGCTGATAGGTGGATTTTAAAGCTCCATAAAAATGAAACTTCTATGTTTCAAATGTGAAGCATGATCAAGGCGGCTTATTAGATGTGCACCCCCTTGATCCTAACTTAAACTATAATTTCTCTTGTGGCACCTGTGGGGAGAGTTTAGTGAGTTGGTTTAAGTTATTTTTAGGTGGCTTTCTTTTCTTAGTGGGTGAATTTGTGTGAGCGTATGGTGAACAATCTCATAATTTGAACATATGGATATCGGTGATCCTTTACAAAAGTCCCCTAGTTAAACTATGTGACAGTGTTCCTTGCTCAAATAAAAAGCATTTGCGGATAATGGGCCACCTCCAAAACCTCCTAATTAGTCTATGTGAGTGACTAAAGGGAGATGGAAAATCAAAAATTTAGAGTGTTCATATGATTGTCTAGGGTCACCCAATGGCGCAAAGACAACAGAGATTACTTGCTCTAACTTGCGATTCAATCCCAGTCCCGCAATTTCCTTAATGCAAAAATTGAAATTTAAACTAAAAAATTTCTACACTAGCTTATGCATGTGTGGTCATGAGCCACTTACTTGGACTAGTTAAACTAAGTGTGCATACCAGAATTTGCAAAAAACATAAATTGTTCGGAAAGAAATGGTTAATTCGCCCCCTACTTAAACTATGTGAGCACTTTTTGCAAAAAACCAACTTAAATGAAGACTAACTAAATGCCCACAAAAAGAAGCAAAAATCAGTTCTCAGAAGCTGTGGGGTATCAAAACAATTGTTGGTAGATACATTATGGGCTGCTCAACACTCTTACAAGCAGAAAAAATGCATAAGATAGGGAGAAAAACTCTCTCTGCAAATTGCGTGCAAAAACCTCTGACAGGTGTGCTTTCTTGTGCGCAGATCACCTCTGAACACGCGCCCTGTGCGTCTGAGTGAACAAACAGTGCGCAAAATTCCTGCAAGTAAAAAAAAAAATAGGACCTGCCTTCTTCAGTCTGTCACCTCAGTGAGTCTAGGGACTGCAAGATGGGTTAGAGGACTGTCAGCTCCACTCCAGCATAGACTAAGGGTCTCCTGCAAAAGAATGCACAACCACATAAACTTGAAACATGTCAATGGAGTCGCCAATCCTGTTGTGGTGGATTCAACACATGGGTGTATGAAATCACATGAGTTTAGAGAGTGTGGTCTACCCTCTAAACTATTGGTAACAGTTAGTATCTAGGGGGAGTTTAGAAGTATAAAACTTAAATGAAGTAATACACTAAAGTATGCTCTATTAAAAAACTAAAACTAAAAACACAAAAGAAGCTACATAGAGAGTTCCAAATAGTAACAAGATAAACAACGACTCGATGGCCTCTTCTTATTGAATTCTTGGAATGAAAAAAAATCTTACCCACTTGACAAAGGGCCTAGGCAATGGCTCTAGGACCTGATGCAAGGATGTTTTTCCTTCAAGATCTACCTTCTGACGCAATTCAAATATCTCTCTCTGCTGTAATGGACTAATATTGTTGGGTGGCCAACAATCGAGTCCTCTCCTGCTTCAGCTCCTTGGGTCACACAAACTGCTGGTGTTGCTTGGGCAACTTTGGCCAGCATAACATTGTGATCACCTATTTTTCATCTCTTTGTGGGTTTATATAGGTGAGCTTTCAAACCTCCTTCCCTCCCTTGGTACCTGATGGATGGTGACCCAAGGGAGGGGCATGATTCCATTGTGTGTTGAGATATGCTTTTGTGTTCTCACACAATGCCTAAGGGGGCGCTGGTGCTGTCCTTAGGCAGCTTTCACATAAGGATAAATTGTCCTTTTCTTTCTTATGGTCCCAGAAAGAGACTTTTTTCTACTTCTAGGAGTGTGCGCTTATCGGGCTCCAGTGCGTGTAGAAGGTGCTCTTTTTGAAGGAAAAAGCACACATTTGAGAATTTATGATTAGTTCAAATTTTATTTTCTCAAAACCTTAGAGATTTTAAATACTTCTTGATTCCATAATGTATTCCAGTCCTGTAAATCCTCGGGCTCAATATTAATTGATGTCGTCTTATACTATACGATTTTCCTGTGTTAACAATCATGCTATTCATTTGATTCCAAGAACTATTCCTCCAAACATCCGACCTTACAGATATCCTTATGTCCAAAAGAGTGAAATTGAACTTATGATTGCATAAATGTTAGAGGTTGGTATAATTCAACCTATTCAAAGTTCTTTCTCTGCTCCTGTAGTATTGGTACACAAGAAGGATGGATCATGGCGCATGTGTCCCGATTATAGGGAGCTCAATAATCTCAACATTAAAGATAAATTTCCCATTCCTGCGATTGATGAATTATTGGATGAATTACATGGAGAAATTTATTTTACCAAGTTGGATCTTCGTTCAGGATATCATCAAATTAGAATGAAGACTGCAGATATTCTGAAAATAGCATTTCGAACTCATGAGGATCATTATGAATTTTTGGTCATGCCTTTTGGCCTTACCAATGCACCTTCTACATTTCAAGGGTTGATGAATTCCATTTTCAAACCCTTCCTTAGAAAATTTGTGCTAGTATTTTTTTATGATATACTAATCTACAGCAGGTCTTGGAAGGATCATGTTGAACATGTTGACAGGTGCTCAAACTATTGCAGGAGAAACAATTATATGCAAAAAAATCCAAATGTTTCTTTGGAGTACAAGAGGTGGAATATCTGGGTCATATTGTATCTCACGAGGGTGTTAAAGTAGACCCTAACAAAATTAAAGCCATTAAGGAATGGAAAGTCCCCACAACCATAAAGCAATTGCGAGGATTTCTCGAGTTAACGGGGTATTATCGCAAGTTTGTTAAGAATTATGGAAGAATAGCAGCACCTCTAACAACATTATTGAAGAAAGATGCATTTTCATGGACTCCTGAAGCAACTAAGTCCTTTGAACATCTTAAAGAGGAAATGTGCCTAGCACTGGTCTTAGCTACGCCAGACTTCACAAAAACCTTTATTGTGGAATGTGATGCCTCAGGAAATGGAATTGGTGCAGTTTTAATGCAGGAAGGAAGACCCATTGCTTTTGAAAGTCGTCCAATCAAAGGAAAGTATTTACGGAAACCTATTTATGAGAAGGAAATGTTAGCAATACTGCATGCACTAAAGAAATGGCGAACTTACCTAATGGGAAGACACTTCAAGGTAAAAACTGATCATGATAGTCTTAAACACTTTTTAGAACAAAGACTATCTTCAGAAGAGCAGATAAAATGGGTCACAAAGATGTTGGGTTATGACTTTGAAATAATCTACAAAAAAGGAAGCTAAATGTTGTTGCAGATGCACTCTCAAGAAAGAATGAAGAGGTGGAAGCATTGATTTGTGCCATTTCTATTATCCAACCAGATTGGATAACCGAAGCAAGGGATGAATGGAAGAAGGATGAAGAAGTGTGGACACTCATTCAAAAGTTGCAGCAAGATCCTAGTACATCTGATACATTTGGTTGGAAAAATGATTCCTTATGGTACAAAGATCACTTATATCTTTGTAAGAATTCCCAACTAAAACAAAAGATTCTTCTGGAATTGCACACTTCTCCTTTAGGAGGACACTCAGGATTTTTAAAAACTTACCACCGGGTGAAGAAAGAATTTTTTTGGGATGGCCTTAAATCTGATATTCGAAAGTTTGTGGCGGAATGTTTGGTTTGCCAGCAGAATAAAGTGGAAACAATTAAGACCCCGGGACTTCTACAACCTTTATCCATTCCAAGTCAACGTTGAGAGGAGATTTCAATGGATTTTATCACAGGTTTACCTAAGTCCGAAGGAAAGAGTGTCATCATGGTGGTAGTTGATAGACTTACCAAGTATGCACACTTTTGTGCATTATCTCATCCATTTAAAGAAAGTACAATTGCTACTACATTTATGGACACAATTAAAAAGCTACATGGATACCCAAGGGTTATTGTGAGCGATAGAGATCCCATTTTCACTGGAAATTTTTGGACGGAGTTATTTTCTTGTTTGGGTATTCAATTAGCTCATAGCTCATTTTATCATCCTCAATCTTATTGTCAAACTGAGATAGTAAATAAATGTTTGGAAGGATATCTTTGTTGTTTTGTATATGATAAACAAACACAATGGGTCAAGTGGTTACCTCTCACTTAATGGTGGTATAACACTTCCTTCGATACTACAGCAAAAATGACCCCATTTATGGCACTTTATGGATATCATCCACCATCCATCACTTCATCTTTAAGATAAAATTCGAAGCTTCAAGGTGTGGAAGATCACATCGAGAATCAACAAGAAGTTCTCCAAATCTTAAAGGACAGCCTGAATTTAGAACAAAATCGTATGAAACAATAGGCAGATCAACATCGCAGCGAGAGAAGTTTTGATGTAGGAGACTGGGTATTTTTACGGCTACAACCATACAAACAAATTTGCATCAAGAAAGCTAAGAAGGATAATAAATTATCGCCAAAGTACTATGGTCCTTACAAGGTGTTGCAAAATATTGGTACTGTGGCATACAAATTGGAGCTACCTTCTTCTTCACGAGTGCATCCAATTTTCCATGTTTCATGCTTAAAGAAGGTTATAGGTGAAAATATTCCAGTACGAACAATATTTCCAGAACTTGATGAGGAAGGAAAAATCATATTGGAACCTGAAGCGGTCACAAAAACTATAACTCGACAGCTACGGAATCAATCAATTTCAGAGTATCTCATCAAGTGGAAGAAGTTACCCACTAAAGATTCTACATGGGAGGATGAGAATTTTATACAGAAGCACCCAGAGCTACTCAAGTGTTAAGGACAACACCTTTTTGAAGGAGAGGGGCATGTTAGGTCCCTATATTAATAGTATAGTCCCTTATTATTGTTAGTGTAACCCCCTTATTGTTATTATTGTACCCTTGTAAACCCCATATTTTTATTATTGTTCCCTTAAATTATTATTGTTAGGTTGGCTAGGATTACATTGTGGCCCCATGGACTCCTATATATAGAAAGGAGGTTTTTTAATTTGTAACATCCAAGAATTTTTCATTCATGTAATGTATTGGAGGTTTCCCCCTCGAAGTGGCTTATTTCTAAGGCGTTGATATCTCTTTTCTTCTATTTTTGGAGCTGGTTTCACAACAAAAACCTCAAGGTCCTTTTGATCTAAGTTGTCAAGTAATTCTGCCTTATAAAGATGTTCAAATTGATTTATATCAGCAGTAGAGGGTAGGTCTGTTTCAAAGACTTTTTTTTCATCAAAACAATCTTCTTTATGGCTTGAGCTAGGAGTTGGTGTATCAAAATAATTTTCAGATTGTAGAAAATCATCAATGTGTTTATCCCCCTCAAACACTTGCAAATAGTTTTCATTGTCAGGGATTGTGGGTCTATTTTTTACTTTGACAGTTAATAGTTAATTTCCATGGGGTACTTGACAATTGCTGGCAACAAAGGCAAGCTCATTTGCAAGGTTATTTTGAGCTCTAGGGATGAAAGTGAGTTCATATTTTTCAAAAGGTTTCAGGAGATCTAAGGAAACATTCCTATATTATCTTAATCTTGGGTTTTTTGCTGAATAATCCCCTTTTATTTGCCTAATAATCAGCTCTGAATCTCCTTGGACTGATATTTTCTTGGCTCTCAACTCTTTGAGTAAATGTAAGCCAAGGAGGAGAGCTTCATGTTCTGCAATGTTATTAGTGCATTGGAAATCAATTTTGTAGGCATGTCCTTTGTTTGTATTATGTATCCATACACCAGCTCCAGAACCAACTTTGCCACAAGAGCCATCAAAGCTCATGTTCCAAAGTGTTTCTATCTCATACTCACCTCATTTTGTTTTTTAGGGTTGCTAAAGTTTGAGCTGCTATGTTTTTCATTTGAGGGTAGATTTGGTTGTTCAAGTGGGCTTAATTCTTTTTCATTTTCATTTTCTTGTGTGCTAATTTTATCTTCATTGAAAAAGATAAATTAATCAAGATCTAAATGAATGGAATAAATAGGAGTGTTGTTGGGCCTATCTATGTTGCTTACCATATATTTCATATGAGATTCCTTGTATAGCCTTCTGGTCTAGTTAAAGACTGGAATGGTAGCATAAGACATGTCCATTTGAAGGTTCCCCTGAAGTTTGTCTCCCCATGATCTGGATAGAAGCATGCCATACTTTTGGGGAATTTCAACAACAACTATGTCCATAACTATACCCTTAGTAGGTATTTGTGCCAGATTGACACATAAATCCTTGATCAGACCTAAACATTTGACTTTGCATGAATCAAAGGAATACATGTCTTTGTAAGGTTTAGTAATTTCTAGGCCTAATCTCTCCATCACCACTTTTGGCATGAGATTGTGAGAGGCACCAGAGTCTAGCATGACATTGTGTAAAATATTATCATGTATATTTAAGCTAACATAAAATGGAGGGATGGCTCCTTCTTGGTATTTTCCTTCTACTTCAGGACCAAAAATCAATTCTGATTCATCATCTGTCAAGTTTAAAGTATCAGTATCATTTCTTATATTCAAAGCTTTCAAAACTTGATTTTTATATACATCCTGGGTTACTATTTCAGCCAAGGGTATGCTAATTTTGATCTTGGAAATTTCTCCCTCAAGGCTGAAAGAGACTAGTGTTTTTGATATATTTACATATGATTTGTCAAACATAAGTCTTTTCAGCAATTTTGTTTTGCTGAATTTTATTAGGGATGTTATTTTGGATAGATTTTTTAGGGCCACTAGCAGAAGTACTAGGGAAGCTTGGGTCAACACTTGGCTGACTAGTTTTTTCTTTGTTTAGATCAGTTTTTCTAGCCATAGTGTTAAAACTATTTTCTGTCTTTTTAGGAATATTTTCTGAGGTATTCCTAAGAGCAGTTTCGGTGTTTTTATTTTTGGAGGTCT
Organism: Pinus albicaulis; assembly: GCA_034641835.2. Taxonomy (NCBI): domain Eukaryota; kingdom Viridiplantae; phylum Streptophyta; class Pinopsida; order Pinales; family Pinaceae; genus Pinus; species Pinus albicaulis. Next base: position 234,595,712 of record CM076572.1, read on the forward strand.
TTTGGTTCTTTTTTCTCCTAAGATAATATTGTCTATGGACCTCCATTATATGATTTTCAAACCCCAATTGGTAATCTTCATAATCCTCATGATTGTTTTTAGTTTGTTCTAAGGAGAAGAATCCTTGTTCCTCTTCAGTGAGGAAAGCATCACCCTCACTGTCAGATCCTATCAAATTCACATGATTTACTTCCAACCTTTCTGTCTCCCTTTCTTCTTCTTCATTTACATAGTTTTCTTGGAAAGGAGGCCTAATTTTTTGGTCATTATCTCTTTGTCTATTTTGAATAAGATATTTTATGAAATATGGATTTATATTTCTGTTTTGGGGATTCCCTTGGTTGTCTCTAGGGGGTACTCTATCAGTTAAGTTTATCTTCTCCAACATTCTTTCCATTACCCTTACTCAGTTATCAATTTTGGCATCAAATGATGAGGTTGAGGCCATTGTTTCATTTTTGTATGTAACTCTTTTTTCTGATTTCAATCTAGCTCTTTTCTCAATTAGATTTGCTTCTACACTTATAGCTCCCCTTTGCATATCTTCTAAAGTTAAGGGGTCTCTTTCTCTTAGCTGATAGGCCATATCTAGGTCAAAGCCTTCTGGAAATTTTGCTAAGGCTAAGCCTAGTGGAGGTTTCATGTTTGGGGGAAGTGTATTGTAAACACTATTAAATCTAGTGCAGTAGTGTTGGACACTTTCTCCGGCATTTCTTTTAAGGTTGCTATATTCTAAGAGGATTTGGAGAGGGTTATTTTTAATTTCCCATTTGTTTATGAACGTTTTGTATAAATAAGGGAGATAATTTATGCTATTAGGAGTTAAGATTTCAAACCATTTTCTACCTTCTCCTTCTAAACTTTGGGCAAGGATTCTCATCTTATTGGTCTCTTCTTCTATTTCCATGTACTCAAAGGCATCATCTATTTTATCTACATGTTGTTGGGCAGTAGTAGATTTAGTTCCAGTGAAATGGGGAATTCTGGATTGATAATAATTTGGTAAATGAACCAGAGGTTGTGGTAAAACTAATGGAGCATACCATGTTGCCATGATAGGAGTAAATGAAAGATTTACAAGAGGTGGGTTTGTGGAAGGGAAAGTGGGATGAAATGGAGTGTTTTGAACAGTGGATGTGGGGATGGGTGTGGTGGAAGTACTTGGACCAAAAAATTGATTATGAGCAGATTTTCTATGGAAAGAGCTAAAGTGGTGGAGAAGCTGAATATCAAGAGTGGAAGGAGATGCTTCTCTGCTGAAATTTTGCTACAAATCTGTCGGCTCAAGGTCAAATTGGTCAATATCACTATGTTACTTGGTTCTAAATAAGTTCTTTGAATGGCACAAGTCAGAGTGAGGATATTTTAAGACTGTAAGGCTTTCAGGGACATATCTTGTTCTTTGAATAGTCCTATTAGTAGTCAAATTTCCAGCTCTAAAATTTTGCCACAAAATATTTTCTGTATTATCAACTATAGTAGGAGGATTAGGGTCTGGATGAGATCTGGTATGGATCCTTTGTGAAGCCAGATTTCAAACTCAAAATTTAGAGAGGCTAAAAGTTTTAGGACTGTTTTCAGAAGGTTGACCTCTCACAGTGTTTAGTAAACTTCTGAAATATGGGACTAGGCTTCTAAACTTCTTTAGGATTGATTTGGTACAATATTGAGGGAATCTAAAATAACTAGTGAAGTAATAGGCCTGTTGGGGTCCTGTGTTTTGATAGTTTGGAAAATCAAAAGACAAGGCAACATCAAATGAATATTTAGAGTTCCAGGAGCTAGTCCTCCTGTTCTCAGAGAGGGATCTCTCAAATTTATTTGTTTGCAAAGGTTTATCTTGTTTGCTTTGGATATTGGTTTTAGACTAGTTATTTAGTGCAAGTGTTTGTTTGTTTTTTTGATTGGTTGAAGGACATAGCAGCACATGAAAGGTCTAGGAAAGATAGGTAGAAAGGAGAAACATCAGATTGATTGGGAAATGGAGTCAAAAAGAGGTTATGAAAAACTCATCAATGGATATGGGATATCAGAGGGAAAATATAACTTGGCCACATGATCCTTTGGTTTTGTGAATGATATGGACATCAATGATTTGGAAAGAGAAATTGAATTCTCAATAAAGGGAACTTGAAAACATAACTTGAACAATAAAGAGATATTTGATAGACAGGGCTAACCATAAATTCTAGAAACAAACTTCAAGCAAATAATGACTTCAAGACAACTTTCAAAATGAAATCTAAGATTTGGGAGCACATCCTATTTCCTCAAAGATTTTATTTCAAATGACTTAGAAAACATAAAATATTCACTGATAATTTCAGTCATAGAAGAGGGAACACCTAACACATCTATGATTACAACTATAAAGACCTTTAAAACAATTGTTCAAGCAAGGACAAAGGGCATGATCAAAACATACCTCCTTGGCTAACTGTAAACAATGGTACTTCAAAGGGAGACTTCAAAAACAGCTTTCAAGTGGCAGCAGACAAGCAGGGAAAACCATAAATCATGTTGAAACCAGCTATTTGAACTATTAGAGAAAAAAACAAGCATGAGGACTAAAGAGAGAGATTGAAGACTCTAAAATACCTTAGCAGAAGAAAACATAAAACAGTGAAGGATGAACAGGTCTAAGGTGCTTCTAGGAGTCATTTCTTAGCCTAAAACTTTCATCCTACTGTAGTAAGAAATTATGGAACAAAATTAAAACAGGGGAAGACATTAAACAATTCAGAATACTTCACCAATAGCCAACATGGATCCAATGATAGAGCCTTCTCAAGAATGAACATGCAACAACATCATCAAGCTTCCAAGACTTCAATTTCTTCCTCAACTTCAGACAGACTATGTATTATTTCAGAGAGTTTCAGTATTACAACTAGTAAACAATCAACCAACAACTTCTCATCTTCTTCAGAAGTATTTATAGAAGAAATGAGGAGGTGGGAGCATTTAGGATTGAAGTGTAAAAAATTCTACACTAAATGCAACTCTTAGCCTTGAAAAACATGCAAGGCATAAGGCAGGAGAGAATTGCATTATGATTCTATTCTATGTACTCTATTTCTATTATTTTTAGGCTTAATGGGAAAAAAGATTGACTTCGAGGCTTATTTGTCTTTTACAAGAACTTCACTGACAGTTTAGAATTTTTTTCTTTCTTTTGTAATAATTTTCCAGGTGTCTTTATGAAAATATCTTCTAATTGGGCAATAAGCAGGCCTTATTTTTATCTATTAAGGCTGCAGGTGGCTCTTTTTGTAGCTAGGGGATTTAATTAGCCCCTTTTGATGTGGCTCTGAGGTGTCCTTGGACGGATATTTTCCTCTGTTTTTCCTAAAACACCTTTAATCTGTCTTTGATTTGTGTTTTAGGCCTAATTTGGCTTAATCTCTATCTTCTGTTCTTCATACTGTCTTTAATTAAGTGGATTAGGCTTTAGATAGTCGATTTTAGGCCTTGATCCCTCAAAACTGTGTTAAAAATATTTAAACATTTATTTCTGCTTTGATTTCATCCCAGGATACTGACACTCTTTGTTTGATTAATGTTTGCTATGTTTTGTTGCTGCGCAGGTGTTATAGAGGGTTCTCTAATGTCACCAGTGCTCATGAGGCACAGATAATCATGATGCGAAACCCTGCAAAATGATCCTCCTCATGAATAATGGCCTGAGGGATTGTCATCCTAGGCCTTTGATTTTCTTTTTAAAACAATGGGAAAAACATTAAAACCTACACAAACAAAGAAAAATTAGGAAAATCTTACGGGGATAGGTTTAAACTACTTCGGAGGTTTAGGTTATATCGTGACCATTGGATGAAAGCCACCAACGGCGAGGATTGCTCGTTGGGATTAGATGAGAAGGCGGTTGGATAAATGGTGGTGGAGATTAAGTCCAGGTCGTTGATCTGCAAAGATCAACGCTCAAGATCAATTGGGATTATATAACGCAGAGGGGGTGACTTTATAATGAAATGGAGAAATTTACAAAGGAAATGGGCGAAAAACCTTAGGCGGAAGGGAAATGGGGTAAAATGAGATTTGGGGTTTCCAGACAAATCTGGGATGTCGGATTGGATTAGCCAACAGAGATCAGCAGCGGAGATTCATTTATAAAGTCCTTTGGAAGAATGGTGGAGGGCGATGGTCGAAATGACGAGATTAAACTGGGATCGTAAGATCTCAGAGATCAATGACAGATATTTATTATAAGAAAATGTAATGGAAATTGGAATGGTGGTTTCGGCCATAAAAATCACTGTTGTTGCGCTACTCAAAGGTGGTTTTCAAAATTTCCCAAAAAAACGCGATATGGGTCCCTGGCTGACACGTGTCCTCTAGAAATTGCCCATATCGTGTAATTTTTAGGAGTTAAATTTCAGACTCAAATTTAAGCGACATGGAGTCCTGGACGTCGGATGAAAGGCAGGCAGATCCAACAGTTGAGATGAGAGCGCGATAAGACGAGTTGCGCGGGCGGAAGAAGGGGGGCAGGGTCAAGGTGGTTTAGATCTGGACCATCGGATCTAGGAATGGACGGTCCAGATCTGATCGCAGGACCACCAATCGGAGGAGGGCGGAGGAAGGCACAATGGATTTTTGCGATGCGATTGAGCAAGAGCCGTTGATCCCAAAACTAGATCGATGGTAGAGATTAAGTTATGAAGGTCGAAGGCCGAAGGATAGGTTTGGAGAATGGAGCGACTGGGACCGTCAGATCTGGGTATGACATAGCAGATCAACGGTTAGGAGTTGATCGCTGGATCTTATCGGCGGGGGAAAAGAACAGAGGATAAGTTGAAGATTTGTGATGCAATTGAGGATTGACCGTTAGATCAGAGGGTCAGATCAACGGCTTAGGTTTGATCGCATCACAAATTTTAGAGGGTAAGAAGAAGAAGGGGGACCCAAGGTAGACTTGCGATGGTCATCGATCATTTTTAGATTGACGATCAATATTCTTTTAAAACCTTGAACCATCGGTTTCATGGAATAACGAAAAAAGTTGGGTTTTTTACGAAATAACAAAGGAAAGTTATATTGGGAAACGTTTTTAAGCCTCTTAGCGCCCAGTTGCGGGACTTTGGGTTATATGATGAAGGCAAAGGGATCGGGTGTTTATAAAGAACAAGGGCCTATCACAATCGGAGTTTCAAAAAGTAAAAGATAACAAGGGAAGAAAGGAAAGACGATTGCGATTGCGCGATTAGGCCTTAGCACCTGGTCTTGGTGCTAGTCTTTATGTGGAAAAAGGGGTTGGGGCTAAAACAAAAGGGGCCTAAAGCCTTAATGTAAAAACGATATTTTTTAGGATTTTTTAAGGTTTTTTGAAGATTTTGAGAGTTCCGATAAGGTTTAAAAAGGAGTTTCAAACCTTATCAAAGGGAATCTTATGGAGGAAAGGAAGGGAAATGAGGGAAATGGATGAAATTTATGAGGAAAAGAAGATGAAAATGGAGGTTAATTATGAGTGTTGTGTTGGAAAAATACTGAGAGAGGGGGGGGGGGTGAATCAGTATTTAGGATTTACTCAGCATCTTTTTAGTTTTTTCAATCTTTAGTAACCCATAAGCTACTTTACTGAAACAGACTCGCGTATATACGCGGATACCCTTTACTGAACTCGCGTATGCACAGAGATATTAATAAACAAACAATTCTTCACTTAGATCCTTGCATGTATTCATTTATCAGATGTTTATATAGCAGTAGACATGTGCAGTAATAACAGAATGAAACCTCACACAAAAGCATCACACATGAACACCATGATTTTAGGTGGAAACCCAAGTCGGGAGAAAACCACCGCTGCCGTTGTCTCAGCCTTTAATATTTTATTATAGAGAAAAAATTCTTACAATCATGTACTGGTGCGGACTTATACCAGCACGCAGGCACCCACCTGCAAAAGGATGCCACCTTCTCTCGTTTACCAGCCTCACCTAGAAGGGAGCTTCAACCCCCTGCTCTCGTTTACCAGTCTCACCTGGAAGAGAGCTACTACCCCCTGATATTAGCACCAGCCTCTGCTGACAGAAAGCTTCTATTATCAGACTAAAGGCTTCAACCCTCAGATCCACTGCAGACCACGTTTCATCAATTTTCAAACTGGATCCAACAGCTCCAACACAACCCTTCACTCTTCAACAAACATACTTTGCCCAATGCTACAAACAGAACAGTGAACCCACTGAAACCAGAATATCAGAGTTAACCTAGACTTCAGAATAGACATTCAGAGACACATTCAACTTTGAGCAATCATCAGTTCAAATATGATACGTGCTTTTATTTATATGTATCCGCGTATATACGCGCCTTTACTGAAGACAACCCGCGTATGCATTCGTGCAACTTTTCAAGAAAACCTTAACAGGTCATACGCTCCTTTGTTGAAATATATCCGTGTATATACGCGCCTTCAGTGAAGAGAACCTGCGTATAGATCTATAAAAGATAAACTTTTCAGAACAGACAAGATCTATGAACTTACCCAGATTTCTTCAACTTCTTTTAACAGATTTGCGCCAGGTCTTCATCACTTCTTTTCAGATCATCCAAGGGTTTTTCCATTTCAAGATCTAGAGATCTTGAACCTTCATTATGTTCATAGATACATTATAGAATCAGATCTATCAATTAAGAGAAAAGTTTCATCATTCAGATATACTTCAGAGTGAAGTATTCATTAAAGCCCAGACACATGCACACCTCTCTCCTCCTTTGCACAATGAATTTCTTCTCTTTATATAGGTTTACCCTTTTTCAATACCATGAGCCAAAACCACATTACTTCCGATGGTATTCCTGGATGGGGTCATTTAGACGAATCATTACTCAATACAATGGGTCAATACCATGGTGGTTACCCCTGGTTTTGCACTTTATGAGCGCTTTTGCCCATACGCGACTTGGCACGTTATTTCCTGCGTGCATACGCGACTTCTCCTAGAAAAATCCGCGTATGCCTTGAGACATACTCTTTTCATCATAGATCTAGCACATACTGAATTCCTTTCTTCATTACCTTTTGTACTCACTGTAGCTACATCAGATTTACATCATTTAACAGGTTTATCAAAACATATTCTATCAAGCATAACTTCATCAAGTAGGTTGCCATCCTCTTCATCAAGTGGGTTTCCATCAAGGAAAACACTCAACATCATATTGCCAACAATATCCCCCTTTGGACTTGATGGCAACCACGATGGTGTTTGATCATCACAACAGATAGATACATTAAGAGTATAATGACTCCATGTCACTCTCCCCATTCTTTGACACCATTCTTTCCCTTTATTCAAACACCATGTCATTCTCCCCCTTTGACATCAAGGGCAAAGGGCGGACCAAAACCAACACAAGGTTTTTCTCCTCTTGTAGAAGGAAGCGCTCTGCAGATCTGATGTACACTGAAGTGATCGTGCTCCCCCTGAGTTCATGCTGAATCTTCAAACATATTTTTCAATGAAGTACATGACTCTATGACCTTCCTATCACTAAGACTCATACTTACATCAAATATCCAACCAAGTGGATTTACATATGAGACTCAAATACCCAACCAAGTGAGTTTACATATTTTGACTCAGCTACCCAACCAAGTGGGTTTACAAATTGAACAAGTCCTTAAATATTGCAATTTTACATCATGGGTCTCATCATGACCTTTTCATCAAATTACAAATATGATTTTTCATGACCAATACCAGAAAGACCTCAAGAGAGAGAGATCATATTACAGAACAAACATAATGCCAACAATTAATTATACTCAGCAAGGCCAATGCTCCCGCTGAAAGTGTGCATCCAAGCATCTTTTCTATATGACCGAGGCTCCCCCTTTGCTTGTGAATCCTGAACACTTTCAACAACAAATCATCAAGGCATCTACACCCAAAATCAGAATATAAGAGCTGAAAAGTCAATAGTGACTCCAAACAACATCAGAGATACCAAACAGCACTGCAGCTAAGCTGAATAATGATGACCCCAAACAAAAAAAAATGCCAGCAACCAAACATACGCAATTTTATGTGATTAAACTCGCGTATATACGCGACTGTTTTTCAGGAAACCCGCGTATACAATTTTAATATTCTGAATTTAATCAGATCTGATCTTCTGAGAGGCAGAGACAACACCCAAATTCTGTCTGAGATATTCGAATGCTTCCCTGGGCAGAGGTTTGGTAAAGATATCAGCAGCTTGTTCTTTGGAGGGAACATACTCCAACTTCACCTTTTGTTCAAGCACTTGTTCACGCAAGAAGTGATACTTGATGGGAATGTGTTTGGTCTTTGAATGCATAATAGGATTCTTTGAGATACTGATGGCACTTGTGTTATCACACATAATGGAGATAGGAGAAGTACATTTGATTTGAAAATCTCCCAAGGTTTGCATCATCCAAAGGAGTTGAGTGCAACAAGATGCGGCAGCCACATATTCTGCTTCAGCAGTAGATAAGGCAATAGAACTTTGCTTCCTACTGAACCATGATACCAACCGAGGCCCCATATAGAATGCACCACCACTTGTGCTTTTTCGATCATCAACATTTCCAGCCCAATTTGCATCAGAGTAAGCATGAAGAGTAAGATCAACATTCTTTGGATACCATAGTCCAAAGTCTTGAGTTCCTTGCAGATATTTGAATATTCTTTTGACAGCCTGAAGATGAGTCTCTTTTGGATTAACTTGGAATCGTCCCACAATACCAACTGAATGCATAATGTCTGGTCTAGTCCCAGTGAGATAAAGTAGGCTTCCTATCATTGATCTGTATTCTAGTTGATTCACTGCAGGAGAATCATCATGAGAACTGAGGTTACATCCGGTTATCATTGGTGTGCTTACAGGTTTGCATTCTTCCATGCCATACTTCTTCAAAATTTGCTTAAGATATTTTTCTTGTGATAAGAATATTCCATCTGCAGTTTGATGCACTTGCAACCGAAGAAAGAATGTTATTTCTCCAAGTAAGGACATTTCAAATTCTTGCTACATGACAGAAGCAAATTTCTTACTCATAGATTCTTCATTACTCCCAAAAATGATGTCATCAACATATACAACCAAAATCAAAAGTTTGTCATGTTCAATTTTTGTGTATAAGTAGCTATCAGCAGACCCCTTTGAAAATCCTTGTTGATGGAGATATTTGTCAAGACGATTGTACCATGCCCTTGGAGCTTGTTTGAGACCATATAGAGCCTTTTTAGGTTTACAAACAAGATTCTTATCATTTTCCAAAATGAATCCCTCTGGTTGTTCTATATAAACTTCTTCCTCAAGATCACCATTGAGGAAAGCTAGCTTGACATCCATTTGATAGACTTTGATTTGTTGAGAACTTGAAAAAGCAAGAAACATTCTTATGTCCTCAAGTCTAGCTACAGGAGCAAAATTTTCTTCAAAGTCTATACCTTCTTGTTGAGTGGACCCTTTGCAAACCAATCTGGCTTTGTTTCTTATAACATCCCCATTTTCATTTAACTTGTTCTTGAATATCCATTTGGTTCCAATTACATTTTTATCATGTGGTCTTGGTACCAATTCCCAAGTGTGATTCTTTTCAATTTGATCAAGCTCTTCATTCATGGCTTCAATCTAACATTCATCTTTGCTAGCTTGATTGACATTTTGGGGTTCAATTGTGGATAGGAATGCCAAATAGATAGAAGATCCCACAAGACTCCTCCTTGTTTGTACACCCGATTCCTTGTTTCCTAAAATTTGAGATTTAGGATGACTCTTTTGAAACATACTCGGATGGAGCTTTTTCTCTATAAATCATCTTCATATTCTTCATTGATCCATTGTCTATATCATTTCCATTTGATGTAGAAGGACAAAAATCACCATAATCTTCTTCTGTTTCTTGTTTTTCTTCTTTAGGAGCTGCAGGAGACTCATCAATAACAACATCAATACATTCAACAATCTTTAGAAGCCTTTTATTGTAACATTTGTATGCTCTGCTTGTAGATGAGCAACCAATAAGTATCCCTTCATCTGATCTGGGTTCAAACTTGCCAAGATTTTCATCATTATTTTTGATAAAGCATTTACTTCCAAAAATTCTAAAATGCTTCACACAGGGAGAATTACCATACCAAAGTTCATATGGAGTTTTGTCACTATTTACCCGAACATGTGCCTTGTTGAGAATGTTTGCTGCTGTATGTGCTGCTTCTCCCCAGAACATGTCAGGAGTTCCAGAATCATCAAGCATAGCTCTAGCCATTTGTTGAATTGTTCTATTCATTCTTTCTCACACCATTTTGTTGTGGAGTGCCCATACAGAACTGGTTTCCCTTTATGCCATGTTGTTCACAAAATTCAAAGAATTCATTTGATGTATATTCTCCTCCTCGATCAGATCTAAGACATTTAATTTTTAGACCTAATTCATTTTCACCAATGCTTTGAAGATCTGAAATTTCTCAAATGCTTCATCTTTGTGTTTAAGCAACCCAATCCAACACATTTTAGAGAAATAATCAATAAATAAGATATAATATTCTTCTCCACGTGGTGACTTTTTCCTCATAGGTCCACAAATGTCAGTATGAACAATTTCAAGAGGCCTACTTGATGATCCTTCTTTGGCATTAAATTGTACTCCTCGGTTCACTTACCAAATTGCAGGATTTCTTGCAAATGATACTTTCTGGTAGAGTAATATTGGGAAGACCACGAATAGCTTGAAGTCTACTTGCTTTGTCGATTTGAGAGAAGCTTAGATGCCCCAGCCTTCTATCCCATAGCCAATTTTCTGAAAATTTGCTCAAGTAACATTGATATTTGCAGTTCTTCAATACATATAGGTTTCTTGGAGTTCTTTTCCCTTTTATAATAGTTTTACCTGTATCAAGATCACGAACCACACATTATTTTGAACTAAAGACAACTTCAGCTCCTTGATCACACATTTGACTTACACTTAACAGGTTATGCCTTAATCCATCCACATACATGAAACCATTAGCCTTCACCTTTTCTTTTAGAAACACGGACCCTTTTCCTTTAATTACAGTAGGGGTATCATTTCCAAATGTAACTTTCTTTTCTTTTTCTAGAGCATTATATGCAAGAATTTTGCTTTTGTCACCTGTCATATGTCTTGAGCATCCACTATCAATGTACCATTGATTTTCTTCACCTTCTGCAAATAACGCTATCCCACAATTTTCCACCTGTAATTCCTTCTTTTTCCATACTTTGGTACTTGAAGGAAAATGTTGTTTTGGCTGGTCTTTGCTCCTGCATTCAGATTCTTCATGGCCAAAGTTATTGCAATAAGCACATTCAACTTTATTTTGAAGAGGAGAAAAGTTGTTATAGGTGTTCTTCTTTGGTTCAATATCCATCCTTTTCTTTCTTGCTTCTCTTGTCATGATGGTTTTATATGAAACACATTGAATGCCATGAATGCCTTTATGACCAAAATTGTGACATGAGAAACATTTTCCATTGAAGTAGAAATTTCTGCGATCATGAAATCTCCTATTTGAATTTACCTGTTGATTGTTGCTTCTTTGAGAGATATCCCTTGTTTTGTGATGATCATGCTTTACCTGTAAAGATTCTTTATTCCCTTGCTGAGTGGCTGAATGAAGTAAACCAGTTGTAGTTGCTTTTAGATAATTTGGTGCTGAAGCCTGAGAAGATTCTCCGGTATATCCAAGACCTGTCTTAATAAGAGGAGAACATTGAACCTTGATAATCTCATCTAAGGTTTTAGATCCTTCAGCAAATCTAAGATTCAGAGTCTTTACTTTCTGAAGTTCTTTTCTTAGACTTACTACTTCACATTCTAATTTTTCATTATGTTTCTTTGCTTCTTGATTCTGCCTTTTCAGAGTCTCTATGATTATTTTACTTTCTTCCAAGCATATTTTGAGTTGATTGTTTTGATTAATAAAATCATTGTCATCTAGAGCATCCATAAAAGCATCCTTATCGTCTCTAGAATTATTTTCAAATGCCATGAGAAGTCTAAGATCTTGTTCACATTCTTCCTCACTATCAGACAACCCATCACTGTCTTCATTTGTATAGTAGCTTTTCTTAGAGCTAGATCGGTTCTTATTCCTTCTTGCTAATTCTTTCTCTTTAGCAAATGTTTCTTTATAAGGACATTTTGCAGCATAATGACCAACTCTTCCACAATTGAAACATTTGAAAGGAAGCTTACCTTTGAATCTTCCGGTTCCTAGTTGGAGTCTTCTCACAAAGCTTGCCTTTTGTTTCCTCGAGATAAGATCAAATCTTTCCGGTTTTTGAACTTCCTTCTGCTCCTTTGTAGAGACTTTTAATAATAACTTCTTTGACTTCGGATGGTCCTCCTCTCCTCATTTCGTATGCAGTCAATATGCCATGAAGTTGCACCATAGTAAGATTTTGAAGGTCTTGTTTTTCTTCAAGAGCAGAAACTTTTGACTCAAACTTGGCCGTTAGTGATCTCAAGATTTTCTCAACCAAAGTGGATTCGGTTATTTTTTCTCCCATATTTCTCATACGGTTTACAACATCATCAACACGTAAAAAGAAACCAGCAATATTCTCATCACTATGCATCTTTAAATTTTCATACTCAATTCTGAGAGATTGAAGTTTTGCACTTTTTACCTTTGCATCACCTTCATATCTTAGGATGATTTTGTCCCATATCTCCTTTGCTGTATTTAGCTGCATGAATTTGACAAATTCTGCTTCAGTTAGACTTCCAGTTATAGCATTAACCACTTTTGCATTTGATTCATAATTCTTTCTTTCAATTGGATCTGTTGGTGTAGCAGCTGGATATTGACATCCTTGTTCAACAATGGCCCATATACCTACTCCCATAGACTGAAGATAGGATCTCATCCTTATTTTCCAGAAGATTAAATTTCTTCCGTTGAAGAGCGGAGGTTTGATAGATTGTTGTCCCCTCATGATTGCTCATCCCCGCTTTCGATCTTCCTTCTAGCTAAGCCTTTTCTAAGGACCTCGCTTCCGATACCAATTGTTGGAAAAATACTAAGAGGGGGGGGGGTGAATCAGTATTTAGGATTTACTCAGCATATTTTTACTTTTTCATTCTTTAATAACCCATACGCTACTTTACTGAATCAGACTCGCGTATATACGTGGATACCCTTTACTGAACTCGCGTATGCACAGAGATATTAATAAACAAACAATTCTTCACTTAGATCCTTGCATGTATTCATTTATCAGATGTTTATATAGCAGTAGACATGTGCACTAATAACAGAATAAAACATCACACAAAAGCATCACATATGAACACCATGATTTTTAGGTGGAAACCCAAGTCGGGAGAAAACCACTGCTGTCGTTGTCTCAGCCTTCAATATTTTATTATAGAGAAAAACTTCTTACAATCATGTACTGGTGCAGACTTATACCAGTACATAGGCACCCACCTACAGAAGGCTACAACCTTCTCTCGTTTACCAGCCTCACCTGGAAGGGAGCTTCAACCCCCTGCTCTCGTTTACCAGTCTCACCTCGAAGGGAGCTACTACCCCCTGATATTAGTACCAAACTCTGCTGACAGAAAGATTCTATTATCAGACTGAAGGCTTCAACCCTCAGATCCACTGCAGACCACGTTTCATCAATTTTCAAACTGGATCCAACAGCTCCAACATAACCCTTCACTCTTCAACAAACATACTTTGCCCAATGCTACAAACAGATCAGTGAACCCACTGAAACCAGAATATCAGAGTTAACCTAGACTTCAGAACAGACATTTAGAGACACATTCAACTTTGAGCAATCATCAGTTCAGATATGATACGCGCTTTTATTTAGATGGATCCGCGTATATACGCGCCTTTACTGAAGACAACCCGCGTATGCATTCGTGCAACTTTTCAAGAAAACCCTAACAGGTCATACGCTCCTTTGTTGAAATAGATCCGCATATATACGCGCCTTCAGTGAAGCGAACCTGCGTATAGATCTATAAAAGATAAACTTTGCAGAACAGACAAGATCTATGAACTTACCCAGATTTCTTCAACTTCTTTTAACAGATTTGCGCCAGGTCTTCATCACTTCTTTTCGCATCTTCCAAGGTCGATTTCAAGATCTAGAGATCTTGAACCTTCATAGATACATTATAGAATCGCATCTATCAATTAAGAGCAACATTCCATCATGCGTATATACTCCAGAAATTTATTCATTAAAGCCCAGACACATGCACACTACCCTCATCCTTTGCACAATGAATTTCTTCTCTTTATATAGGTTTACCCTTTTTCAATACCATGAGCCAAAACCACATTACTTCTGATGGTATTCCTGGACGGGGTCACATAGACGAATCATTACTCAATACAATGGGTTAATACCATGGTGGTTACCCCTGGTTTTGCACTTTATGAGTGCTTTTTCCCATACGCGACTTGGCACGTTATTTCCCGCGTGCATACGCGACTTCTCCTAGAAAAATCCGCGTATGCCTTGAGACATACTCTCTTCATCATAGATCTAGCACATACTGAATTCCTTTCTTCATTACCTTTTGTACTCACTGTAGCTACATCAGATTTACATCATTTAACAGGTTTATCAAAACATATTCTATCAAGCATAACTTCATCAAGTAGGTTGCCATCCTCTTCATCAAGTGGGTTGCCATCAAGGACAACACTCAGCATCATATTTCCAACATGTTGTAGGGGTAAAAATGATGGAAAATGGGGTTTTTCAGCAGTCTTTTCTTCAGGCAAACAACAGATTTTTCAGGTTTATAAGGGAAACAACAGTGAATATTAACTAAAGAATTAGTTATCTTCATAAAAACTTCAAGGATGATAGGTTCTCAAAGGGGAATTATCTCTTGGAGTTTTTGAAGAAAAAAATTAGCCACTTTTTGGTATAACAGAATTTATCAGTGGCTAACAATGGCTCCACTTGGGGAAGACGACTGGTTCTTTAGGTGTCAAGAACCTCAGCTGCAAATCTCTGGCTTTCATTAAACCAGTGCCTCAATCCATTGGGCAACAACCTTTCCTTTTGATGATCTCTACAGCAATTTAGAACAATGGAATTATGTCAAAACAATAATTCTACCTACCCATTCCTAATAATCCTAACATTTTGTCTTATTTTCAGAGTGCATTTTAGACTGGAAAACTCTCTTCAACAACACTTTATTCTTTTGAAAAACAAAAAAAATAATCTAAGTCTACTCTTATTTCTCCATGAACTCATTTTAAACAGTTGAGTTCATAAGCTTCTCTACCTAATTACTGTCTGTCAGGATTAGACTGTCTGACAGACTTTCATTCTCTAAATTCAAAAATAGAAATTTAAAAGAAAACAAGCCAGGATTGAACAGTCTAACTTGTAGCTGATCTATGGCATAAAAACAAGTTGCACATAGATTGTTATTTTGTAGAAAATTTAAAACAGAATGTGAAGGCTTAAGATCTGAAAAATTAAAACTTTCTTCACCATCTCTTCAGCTCTGATTTTGAATTTATTTGAGCTTGTTTGAACCAGTTTTCTTTCACTATCAAAGGTTCAGGTTTTGAGCATGTCTGAACCTTCTTTCTTCTAACCTAATATATCTTACTGATAAGCCAAGATTATGTTGTTTGGATGATCCTTTCACTAACTTATCAGCAGAAAATTTAAAACTAATTAGTCATGATTAGGCTGTATGACTAACTAGGAGTGTGTTTTTTAGGAGTGGCATTTGAGCTTGCACACTTTCAGACTTTATCTCTCTTTTTTGGTATGGGGTTGTACCTTTCTTGTTTTTACAATTTGCCCTCTTTTATCTTTTCTATTTGTTTTTGTATTTTTTATTTTTCTAACTTTGAATGCAATGTTTCAGACTATGATATTTACAACGAAAAAATAAGATGCTTTGAAACTCATGAATCTTGGTAGAAGTAATGCTTTAGCATCCTACCATTGACAGGACCTCCATACAGATATTCTCCATTCAATTCTTTCAAGAAAAATTCATTGTGACCCCTCTCAGCATGAATAATATAGGGTCCTTTCCACAAGTTCTCGAACTTGCCATGTTTTCCCTTCTCTTCCCTTCTTGAATCTCACTTAAGGACAATATTTCCAACTTGAAAATTGTTTTCTTTAGTCCTTTTATCAAATAGCTTCTTTATATTTTCTTGGACTAATTGTGTTCTTTCATAGACTTCTTCTCTAATCTGCTGTAAATGGATTGTTTGGTTGATTCTCCTCTTCATATCATTCTCTTCAATCTGCACTTCTTAAAGGAGTTTCATGACTGGAAATCCTAATGAGGTGGGGGAGACTGCATCCATGCCATAGACCAGCTGATAGGGGGACATATTAATTGACTTTTTGGTATTTAATCTATCATCCCATAAGGCATGAACCAACTTACTGTGCCATGATTTCTGATTCTGCTTCAATAGCTTCTTGATGATATTGATGAGGCTCTTGTTGGAGGATTAAGCTAATCCATTTCCTTGGGGATAGTAGGCAGTAAAGTGGCCCAAGGTAATGTAGTATTTGTGACAAAAATCAACCATTCTCTTATATTTGAAGGCAGCAGCATTATCTGTTATGATTTTTCTTGGACAACCAAATCTAGATAGGATATTTGTTTCAAGGAACTTGATAATGACAGAGTCAGTAGCATTCCTAGAGGGTACTACTTCTATCCATTTGGTAAAGAAGTAAATGGTAGTGAGGATCCACTTATGTTGGGCTGATGAAGATGGGTGAATTTCCCCAATCAATTCCAAGCCCCATTGTTGAAAGGGTGCCTCAACAATGATAGGATGTAAAGGTAAAGGAAGAAGTTTTCTCTTGCCATCAAAAATTTGACACTTATGGAAAGACATGACTAACTTCTGAGTGTCTAGGAAAAGGGTGGGCCAATAGTGACCAAATCTAAGGATTTTTTTTGCTATGGTCTTCCAGTAGAGGTGTCCTCCACATTCTCCTTCATGCAGCTCATGCATGATTTTTCCTGCATCATCTTCATGCAAAAATTTAAGCAAAATTCCAACAAAATTTTTCCAATATAATACCCCATCTAAGATGCAATAACTCAAAGCTTTTTGTTTCAAAAATCTAGCTTTAGTTTTAGACAAAGAAGGAGGGGCATTCAAATATAAAAGCACATAAATGATGTCAGCATACCAAGGAGAATTCAGAAATGTTTCTTCAATTAAAGGAGCAGTAGATTCTTCTATTTGTTCCAACACATCTACCATATTCATGTCTAGTGCTTGGAAGTTAGACTCAGCCATAAGTTTTGGTAATCCTTGCCCTTTAACTAGTTTGGTGGGCCTAATTTCTAAGTCATACTCAAGAATGGTTGCAATCCATTTTTCCCTTTTACCATTAGGGTCTTGACTTAGAATGTCTTTGACAACAGTATGTGGAACAAAAGCAATTATGTGAGAGTGTAGAATATAGACTCTAAAGTATTTTAATGCTTTCACTAATGCTAAGGCATGCTTCTCCATGATGTTATATTTGAGAGGAGCATCTCTTAAGGCCCTACTAAAAAAGGATATTGGTTGTTCTTGCCCCAAGTCATTTTTTTTGAAGTAAAACTACTACTATTGTATGCTCAAATGCAAAAGAAAAGATACAAAAGTCTTTGGTGAAATCTAGACTAATAAAGACTGGTGTTTGAGTTAGAGCTTGTTTAACTTGTTCAAATGATTGTTTAGCTTGTAAGTTCCATTTCACACCTACCTCTTTCCTAAGCATGTTTGTAATTTTTTTTAATAGCTCAACAAGGTTGGGGATAAACCTCCTCAAAAAATTAATCTTTCCAATGAAAGATTGTAATTCTTTGAGGCTTCTTAAATGGCTAATTTGCAATATGCCATCTATCCTTGTAGGGTCTATTTTGATTCCCTCTTCTGAAATTACATGAACAAGAAGTTTACCTTCTTGGAGACCAAAGAGTGTCTTCTTGGGATTCAAAGATAAGCCAAATTTCCTACACTTCTCAAAAAAATTTCTCAAGTGAATCAAATGTTCTTCATCAGTTTTTGAGAAAACGGTTATGGCATCAAGGTAAATTATTATAAAATAGCCAATATATTCAGAGAAGGCTATGTCCATGGCCCTTTGGAAGGTGGCCCCTGCATTCATCAATCCGAAAGGCATCTTGACATACATAAAGGTGCCCCAAAGTGTAGTAAAAGCAGTTTTGATTTGATCACTTGGGAGCACTAACACCTGGTTGTAACCCGAGAACCCATCCAACAGTGATATAATTTTTGAACCAACTACCCTTTTAAGTATATGGTCCATCTTGGGCAAGGGGTAGTTGTCTTTTAGAGAGGCTCTATTTAAATTTCTGAAGTCAATACAGAGCCTGATTTCCCTTGTCTTTTTCCTAACAGAGACTAATTTTGATACCCATTCTGAATATCTAATTGGTACTATAATCCCAGCATCATCCATATTTTCAATTTATTCTTTAACTAAAGGTAATAAAACAGGGTTTATTCTCCTTAGTTTTTATTTAAAAGGCTTTTGATTTCCCTTCAAAGGAATCTTGTGCTAAATGATGCTAGTATCATAAGATTTCAGATCTTTGTATCCCCAAGAAAAAACATATTTAAACTCTTTGAAAAACTCTATGTATTGCAATTTTATGTGAGCTGGGAGAGTGCTAGATGGTTTAATCATTTTGGTTTCTGCTAGGCTGCCTATGTTATGTTCTTCTACATCTTCTTCCACAGGCTCCATTCTGGGTTCTTTGGCTACATCATTAAAGTCAAAAAGGTGTTCTAAAGGTGTGAGACCTCTTGGAATTGTATCACTTTTGCACTATAAAACTTCCAAGTCTTTATGGTCTGCGCATTCAATTAATTTTGCTTCAAAAGGATTCTCATATTGATTTATATTAGTAGAATATATCATTTCAACTTCTGGGATTTGTTCAATATACAAACAGTTTTCTTTATGGCTGGTTTCTAATGTTGGTATGTCAAAATCGTTTTCTGATTTTAGGAAATCATCTATGTGTTTGTCAGAATCAAACACTTGCCAATGATCCTCATTATCAGGCACTACAAGCCTGTGTTTCACCTTTACACTAAGCTGTTCATTTATCTCAGGTATTTGGTAGTTGTTGGCATTGAAAGCAAGTTCATTCGCTAGATGATTTTGTGCTCTTGGAATGAAACTGAGTTCATATTTTTCAAAGGTGTTTAATAGATCAAGGGAAGAATTTCGATACTCTCTAAGTCTTGGGTTTCTAGCTGAATATTCTCCTTTGATTTGTCTTATGATAAGCTCAGAATCTCCTAAGATTGATATACTTTGGGCTTCTAATTGTTTAAGAAATTGTAAGCCAAGGAGAAGGGCTTCATATTCAGCGATATTTTTTGTGCATGGAAAATCCAGTTTATATGAAAAGCTATGATTTGTATTCGAAATCCATACACCTACCCCTGCACTCGTTTTATTACAAGATCCATCAAAGTTTATTATCAAAAGTATATCAGCCTCATTTTCATTTTGTTGTTGTTGTTGATTTTCAATGTTTTGAATTTGATTCGAGGGAAGATTTGATTGTTCTGGTGAACTGATTGGGTCTATGTTTTCCTTTTTTGTTGAGTAGTTTCATCTTCATTGTACAAGATAAAGGAATCTAAGCTTGACTGAATAGAATATATTGGAGAGTTATTTGGTTTATATATATTTCTCACCATGTATTTCATGTGGGATTCCCTGTATAACCTTCTGCTTTGGTTAAAAACTAGGATGGTGGCATAAGACATATCCATTTGAAGGCTCCCCTGAAGTTTGGATCCCCATGATCTTGATAAGAGCATACCATACTTAGGGGGAATGTCAGCTACAACTATGTCCATCACTAGACTCTTACCAGGGATTTGAGATAAGTTAATACATAAATCTTTGATTAAACCCAAGCATTTGACTGTACTCGAGTCAAAGGAATACAAATCCTTGTATGGTTTAGTAATTTCTAGGCCTAAGCTTTCCATTACTACCTTGGGAATTAGATTATGTGAAGCTTCAGAGTCTAACATGGCATTGTGCAAGATTTTCTCATGTATATTTAAACTAACATAGAAGGAAGGGACAACTGCTTCTTGGTATTTTCCTTCAACTTCTGGACCAAACAACAACTCAGGCTTGTCATCTGTCAAGTTTAATGTGTCAGTATCACTTCCTAAGTTCAAATCTTTCAAAAATTGGTTTTTGTACACTTCTTGGTTTACTAGTTCAGCTAGAGAGATGGTAATTTTTATCTTTGCAATCACTCCCTCAAGGCTAAAAGGAACAATTGATTTGTTCATATTTACATCTGTCTTTTCAATTGAATTCCTTTCAGCAATTTTGATTTGCTAAACCTTGTTTGGACTGGTAATTGGGATAGTTGTGTTAGGACCACTAGCTGAAGTGCTAGGGGTGCTTTGTTCAACATTTGGCTGGCTGCTTTTGTCTTTGTTTGAATTTTTTTTCTTAGCCAAAATGTTGGGGTTCTCTGCTGTCTTCTTCGGTTGACTTTCTGTGTTTTTCTTGATAGCAGTGCTAGTGTTCTTATCTTTTGAATCGTCTACGTTCCCTTTGCTCCTCATATCATATTGTTTGTGTACCTCCATGATCGCATTTTCAAACCCCAATCTATAATCATCAGAATCTTCATAGGTGTTTGTATTTTGATCAGAGGAGAAGAAACCTTGTTCTTCTTTAGTGAGGAAAACATCATCCCCACTATCTGATCCAATCAAGTTCACATGACCTTCTCCCAACCTTTCAATCTCCCTATCTTCCTCATATTGATCTACATAGTTTTGTTGGAAGGGAGGTCTAATCTGTTGGTCATTTTATTTTGGCCTATCCTGATTGTTTTCTCTTTTATAATTCTGATTTCTATTTATGTTTTGGTTGTTTTGAGTTTCTCGTGGTGGCACTCTATCATTCAAGTTGATATTTTCAAGCATTCTCTCCATTACCTTCACTAAGTTGTCAATTTTGGTGTCAGAAGTGGAGGTCGAGGGTGCAATGTCATCTTTATAAGTTACCCTCTTCTCCGCTCTTAACCTATTTCTCTTCTCAATTATGTTCACTTCTATGCTCACAGATCCTTTCTGCATGTCTTCTAAAGTTAAGTAATCTCTCTCCCTTAGATGATAGGCCATTTCAACATCAAAGCCTTCAGGATATCTTACTAAGGCCATGCCTTGGAGAGGTTTCATGTGAGGTGGAAGAGCATTGTAAACGCTATTGAACCTAGTGGAGTAGTCATGAACACTCTCCCCTTGATTTATTTTAAGGCTACTATACTCTGCTAGTATTTGGAGAGGGTTCTTTTTGGTTTCCCACTTGTTGATGAATGTTTGATGCAAAGCAGAGAGATCATTGATGCTCTTAGGAGGTAAGTTTTTAAACCATTTCTTTACATCTCCTCCTAAAATTTGGGGGAAAATCATCATCTTAATGGTTTCCTCCTCTATCTCCATGTAATCAAATGCATCTTCCATCCTATCTACATGATGTTGAGCTATTGTAGACTCTTTTCCAGTGAAATGAGGAATTTTGTATTGGTACTCATTTGGTAAGGGAAGCAAAGGTTGTGGTAACACTAATGGGGCATACCATGTTGCCATGGCTGGAAAGAAAGGTGGATTTACAAGGGGTGGATTTACAAGAAGTAAGGTGGGCTGAAATGGAGTGTTTTGAACATTGGTAGTATGGATTGGTGTGGAAGAAACACTTGGACTAGCAAACTGGTTTTGAGCAGATTTGTTATGGAAAAGGCTAAAGTGGTGAAGAAGTTGGGAATCAGGAGGAGTGGAAGGTGAGGCTTCTCTACTAAAGCTCTGTTGCAAATCTGCAATGTCAAGATCAGTTTGGTTTAAATCACCTTGAGATCCAGTTCTAAAGATGTTATTTTTATGATGTAAATCAAAGTGTAAATCCTCTAAGACAACAAGGTTTTCAGGGACATATTTTGTTCTTAAGAGGTTCCTATCAGTAGCTGTTTTTCCAGACTTAGAAGTCTGCCACGAAATTCTCTCTATATTGTCAATTATTAAAGGAGGATTTGGGTCTGAATGGGATCTAGTGTTGATCCTATGTGAAGCCAGACTTCTGTTTCAAAAAATGAGAAAGGCTGAATTTTTTTGGGATTTGTTTTTTAAAGTATTGCCTCTCAAAATGTCTTATCTAGTATGGGACTAAGATTCTAAACTTCTTCAAGGCTGGTTAACACCCTCCTAAATGGATCTGGAGACCTAGATGAATATTAAGCTTACTGGGCTAGTGGAGTCGCCAGGTGGAAACTTTTTAGCTTTTATGAAGGTAAAATATTGGATGGTTCCACCACCATGTTTATTGTGAAGCCAAACTGAAATGTTTTTTGAGTTTTTTTGAGTTTTTGGTATTATAGGTTATGTGAGTGTCTTAAATCTGATTCAACACTTAGCTAAGGTGTTTAAAACAAATAGAGTTCACTCCTATGGATTGATAATTGATTCCTTCAAGGTTTGATAAGGTTCTACGAGAATCCTAAGGGTCACTTAGTTTGTCACTGATTCAAATAAGTCTTATCATGATCACCATTATGCTTGGTAGTGCTTGAAGAAAGTTACTTATGTTGTACTGGAAAATAAGTGTTTTGTTTCAAAGCTTTTACTCAGCATCCCATCGTGATTTCCATTATGTTGGTGATGAGGTGGGATAACAATTCCCAGGGTATTCTTTGTAAAATTAAGGTCCTAAAGAGTTTAAGAGGTATTTAAGCAACTATATACTCAGTATGTCCCACCGTGATCGCCATTATGTTGGGGTCTTGTGTTTTGATAGTTTGGAAAATCAAAAGAGAAGGCAACATCAAACCAATCTTTAGAGTTCCAGGAGCTAGTCCTCCTGTTCTCAGAGAGGTATCTCTCAAATTTATTTGTTTGCAAAGGTTTATCTTGTTTGCTTTGGATATTGGTTTTAGACTAGTTATTTAGTGCAAGTGTTTGTTTGTTTGTTTGATTGGTTGAAGGACATAGCAGCACATGAAAGGTCTAGGAAAGATAGGTAGAAAGGATAAAAATCAGATTGATTGGGAAATGGAGTCAAAAATAGGTTATGAAAAACTCATCAATGGATATGGGATATCAGAGGGAAAATCTAAGTTGGCCACAGGATCCTTTGGTTTTGTGAATGAGATGGACATCAATGATTTGGAAAGAGAAATTGAATTCTCAACAAAGGGAACTTGAAAACATAACTTGAACAATAAAGAGATATTTGATAGACAGGGCTAACCATAAATTCTAGAAACACACTTCAAGAAAATAATGACTTCAAGACAAATTTCAAAATCAAATCTAAGATTCGGGAGCACATCCTATTTCCTCAAATATTTTATTTCAAATGACTTAGAAAACATAAAAGATTCACTTATAATTGTAGTCATAGAAGAGGGAACACCTAACACATCTATGATTACAACTATAAAGACCTTTAAAAAAAAAATTCAAGCAAGGACAAAGGGCATGATCAAAACAGACCTCCTTGGCTAACTGTAAACAATGCTACTTCAAAGGGAGACTTCAAAAACAACTTTCAAGTGACAGCAGAAAAGTAGGGAAAACCATAAATCATGTTGAAACCAACTATTTGAACTATTAGATAAAAAAACAAGCATGAGGACTAAAGAGAGAGATTGAAGACTCTAAAATACCTCAGCAGAAGAAAACATAAAACAGTGAAGGATGAACAGGTCTAAGGTGCTTATAGGAGTCATTTCTTAGCCTAAAAATTTCATCCTACTGTAGTAGGAAATTATGGAACAAAATGAAAACAGGGGAAAACATTAAACAGTTCAGAATACTTCACCAACAACCAAGCTCATGGATCCAATGATAGAGCCTTCTCAAGAACGAACATGCAACAACATCATCAAGCTTCCAAGACTTCAATTTCTTCCTCAACTTCAGACAAACTATGTATTATTTCAGAGAGTTTCAGTATTACAACTAGTAAACAATCAACCAAAAACTTCTCATCTTCTTTAGAAGTATTTATAGAAGAAATGAGGAGGTGGGAGAGTTTAGTTTTGAAGTGTAATAAATTCTACACTAAATGCAACTCTTAGCCTTAAAAACCATGCAAGGCATAAGGCAGGAGAGCATTCAATTATGATTCTATTCTATGTACTATGTTTCTGCTATTTTTAGGCTTAATGGGCAAAAATATTGACTTCGAGGCTTATTTATCCTTTACAATAACTTCACTGACAATTCATAATTTTGTTCTTTCTTTTGTAATAACTGTCCAAGTGTCTTTATGCAAATATCTTTGAATTGGGCAATAAGTAGGCCTTATTTTGATTTATTAAGGCTACAGGTGGCTCTTTTGGTAGCCGGGGGATTCAATTAGCGATGTGGCTCTGAGGTGTCCTTGGACGGATATTTTCCTCTGTTTTTCCTAAAACACCTTTAATCTATCTTTGATCTGTGTTTTAGGCCTAATTTGGCTTAATCTCTATCTTCTATTCTTCATACTGTCTTTAATTAAGTGGATTAGGCTTTAGATAGTCGATTTTAGGCCTTGATCCCTCAAAACTGTGTTAAAAATATTTAAACATTCATTTCTGCTTTGATTTCGTCCCAGGATACTGATACTCTTTGTTTGATTAATGTTTGCTGTGTTTTTTTGCTGCACAAGCGTTACAGAGGGTTCTCTAATGTCACCAGTGCTCATGAGGCACAAATAATCATGATGTGAAACCCTGCAAAATGATCCTCCTCATGAATAACGGCCTGAGGGATCGTCATCCCCGACCTTTGATTTTATTTTTAAAACAATGGAAAAAACATTAAAACCTACACAGACAAAAAAAAATTAATAAAATCCTACGGGGATAGGTTTAAACTGCTTCAGTGGTTTAGGTTAGATCGTGACCGTTGGATGAAAGCCACCAACGGCGAGAATTGCTCGTTGGACACAAATGAGAAGGCGGTTGGATAAATGGTGGTGGAGATTAAGTCTAGGCCATTGATCTGCAAAGATCAACGGTCGAGATCAATCGGGATTATATAATGCAGAGGGGGTGACTTTATAATGAAATGGAGGAATGTACAAAGGAAATGGGAGAAAAACCTTAGGCGGAAGGGAAATGGAGTAAAATGAGATTTGGGGTTTCTAGACGATTCTGGGCCATTGGATTGGATTAGCCAACAGAGATCAACGACGGAGATTCATTTATAAATTCCTTTGGAAGAATGGTGGAGGGCGATGGTTTAAATGGCGAGATTAAACTGGGACTGTCAGATATCAGAGATCAACGACGAAGATTTATTATAAGAAAATGTAATGGAAATGGGAATGGTGGTTTCGGCCATAAAATCCACTGGTGTCGCACTACTCAAAGGCGGTTTTCAAAATTTCCCAAAAAAAACGCGATATGGGTCCCTGGCTGACACGTGTCCTCTAGAAACCGCCCATATCACGTAATTTTTAAGAGTTAACTTTCGGACTCAAATTTACTTGATATGCAGTCTTGGTCGTCGGATGAAAGGCGGGCAGATCCAATGGTGGAGATGAGAGTGCGATAAGACGAGTTGCGCGGGCGGAAGAAGGGGGGAAGGGTCAAGGTGGTTTAGATCTGGACCATTGGATCTGGGAATGGATGGTCCAGATCTGATCGCAGGACCACCAATCAGAGGAGAGCAGAGGAAGGCGCAATGGATTTTTGCGATGCGATTGAGCGAGAGCCGTCGATCTCAAAAATAGATTGACAGTGGAGATTAAGTTATGAAGGCCGAAGGCAGAAGGACGGGTTTGGAGAATGGAGCGACTGGAACTGTTGGATCTGGGTATGACATATCAGATCAACGGTCAGGAGTTGATCGCTGGATCTTATCGGCGAGAGAAAATAATAGAGGGTAATTTGAAGATTTGCGATGTGATTGAGGATTGACCATCAGATCGAAGGACCAGATCGATGGCTTAGGTTTGATCGCATCACAAATTTCAAAGGGTAAGAGAAGAAGGGGGACCTAAGGCAGACTTGCGATGGTCGTCGATCGTTTTTAGATCGATGGTCATTATTCTTTTAAAACCTTGAACCGTTGGTTCCATGGAATAACGAAAAAAGTTGGGTTTTTTACGAAATAACAAAGGAAATTTATATTGGGAAAGGTTTTTAAGCCTCTTAGCACTCGGTTGCGGGACTTTGGGTTATATGACAAAGGCGAAGGGATCGGGTGTTTATAAAGAACAGGGGCCTATCGCAATCGGAGTTTTGAAAACTAAAAGATAACAAGGGAAGAAAGGAAAGCCAATTGTGATTGTGTGATTAGGCCTTAGCACCTGGTCTTGGTGCTGGTCTTTATGTGGAAAAAATGGGTTGGGGCTAAAACAAAAGGGGCTTAAAGCCTTAATGCAAAAAGGCTATTTTTTAGGATTTTTTAAGGTTTTTTGAAGATTTTGAGAGTTCCGATAAGGCTTAAAAAGGAGTTTCAAACCTTATCAAAGGGAATTTTATGGAGGAAAGGAAGGGAAATGAGGGAAATGGAGGAAATTGACGAGGAAAAGGAGATGAAAATGGAGGTTAATTATGAGTGTTGTAGGGGTAAAAATGATGGCAAATGGGGTTTTTCAACAGTCTTTTCTTCAGGCAAATAACAGATTTTTCGGGTTTATAAGGGAAACAACAGTGAAGATTAACTAAAGAATTAGTTATATTCATAAAAAATTCAAGGATGATAGGTTCTCAAAGGGGAATTATCTCTTGGAGTTTTTGAAGAACAAAATTAGCCACTTTTTGGTATAACATAATTTATTAGTGGCTAACAAGGCCTACTAGGGCTAGTGGAGTTGCCAGGTGGAAATTTTTTGGTATTTGTGAAGGTGAATGTGTATGGTCCACCACCAATAATTTACAAAAGCCAATCTAGGGATGTTTTATGGGGTTTTATGAGTTTCTTTTCTGTATTTCTAAGGTTTGTAAGAGTTTTCTACACTTGAATCATCATTTAGATGAGATGGTGAAACAAAAAAATTCTACTCTATGGCCATCAGTTGAGTTTTCTATGATTGATAATGGTTTTTGGAGTCTTAAGGTATACTTAGTTTGTCACTGACTCAGAAGGTCCCACCGTGATTGCCAGAATGTTGGAGTCCTGTGATTTGGCATATTGGCATACCAAATGACAAGGAAACATGGAACCAGTCTTTGGAGCCCTAGGACCTAGCCTTCCTGGACTCAGAGATGGATCTCTCTATTTGTTTTCAAGGGATATGAACTCATTTTCTTTGTAGGGTTGATTTTAGGCTAGTTATTAAGTTTGAGGTTTTGTTTTTTTTTTGGTTGGGTATAATGATCAAGAAGCATAGGTAGAATGAGGAAAAATTAGGTCATTGGGAAATGGAGTCTAATGGAAGTCATGATAAGTTCATAAATGGATCGGGAAGTATCATAGGGAAAATCTAACTTGGCCAATAGATCTTCAAGTTTTAAGGGTAATCAGATGGACATCAATTGTAAGAATGAAAATTAGGGTAAAGGGAAATTAAGAATCCTTTATCATATGTACTTCTCAACAAATGAACTTAAATATCACAAAACATGAAGAGGAAATCAATAGACAGGTCAAATCATAAATTCTACAATCCACGCTTTAGCAAATGATAATTCAAGACAAACTTTTCCAATGAAATATAGAAGGTGAGAAACTCATTTAAATTCTAGTGATTTCACCTTCAAGGACAGAAAACACTTAAGGCACACATATAACTGTAATCAAAGAAGAGGGAAATCCTAAACATCCTTGATTATAGTTATGAATATCTCTAAAACAATTATTTAAGCAAGTACAAAGGGTATGATCGAAACAAAACCTCTTTGGCAGACCTTAAAGAATGGTACTTTAGAGATAGACTTAAAAAACAGTGTTTAAGTGGCAGCAAGTAAGCAGGGAAAACCATAAATCATGCTTGATACCAACTGTATTCAAATATTTATGAAATAAACAAGCTTAGGGGGTCTAGAGAGCAATTAAGAATGCTCTAAAATGTCCTAGTAGAAGAAAACATTAAGGGAGTGAAGAATAGACAGAACTAAGGTGCTTTCAGAAGACATTTCTTAGCCTAAAAATTTTAATGTACTACAACATAGAAAGGTGTAAACATAATGAAACCGGGAATAACCATGATAGATTAGAAAAAATTCACCAAAAACCAAGCTCACGGATCTAGTGATCTAGCCTCCTCCATCAACAAACAAATCAAGGCATCCACAAGTTCTAAGACTTCAATTTCCTTTCAACTTCCAAGAGACTATGTATTACTTCAAAGAGTCATCAAATGCCAAAAAGATAATGATTTCAGATGCAGTATTAATGCTGCAAATGAGGAGGTGAAGTTAATCTAGGTTTTGAGTGTCATTTATTACATAGTTAATGAATTCCTAACCTTGAAGACCATGCAAGGCTCAAGGCAGGAATATTTGCAGATATTTCTCTGAATAATAACTTCTATCTTAACTTCCTAAGGAAAGATAGGTGAAATGTTTAACTTTAATTCCTATTCATAACTTTTACAATAATTGTTTGACAGATAAAAATATCTCTGACTCAGCCTAATAGCTTCTTAGTGCTTTATTGAAAGAAACAAAGCACTAGGTGGCCAAAATATCTTTTGAGGAGAGTAACTGCCATAATCTGAGTCATTCGAATTTGTCTTGGGTTAATTTGTCCTTTTTTTAATCTTTAATCTCTGTCTTAAGCCTTAAAACTCTGTCTTTATGCGTTGATTGTCTACTTTTTATCACATTTTCTTCAATTCTGTTTGATATCTGTTCTGTTTATTCAATCATTTATTTTGTTTATTTTGATCCTTTTGCCTTTATCCTTTTTGTCTTTCCACTTTATTCTTTCTTTCTTTGAATTCTGCTTTTTGGGCTAATCCTCTGTTTTCATCTCCTAAACTGTGATTAGCCTTTCTAATATTTCTGCTTTCTTTTTCTCACTGTTTCTTTGACTGTTTGTTTTTGCTGTGTGCAGGGGAGGCTGTCTTCATGACTGGAGGGTTTCATTGGATCATTCGATGATCATGTTTCATCGATGATCGACATTTAAAGAAAATACCCTAGCCATATTTTATTTGAATTTTCCTCTTGGATCGTCACACAGAGGTCAATTTGGTCATTTCTTGACCATCGGAATGCCTTTGGGCATTTCAATATTAAACTTGCACAAAACAAAAACTATTAGTCTTTCAAAACTTGCGGGAGGGTTTCTTAGAATTTTCGGGGTTTTGGATTGTCAGAGGACATTTGCAGAGGAGGAGAGTGTGTAGAGGGAAAGGTTCCGAAGGCAGAACTAGGAGAGATTCAAATGGAGGTGGGGGGGATTTGAATTTTGGCACGAAGGGGGAAAAGTGGTTTTTAAAAAACCATAAGTGGTTTATCGCGTGGGTGGAAGGCGGTAAGCTATTTTGCGTGATGGGCGTGCGATACCACTAGGAAATTGACACGTGGTAGGCAAAAACTGCCTATTTCGCGTGGGTTGGGAATCATCAAACCCATCGTAACATTTTACATGATATGCATTACGGGCCGTCGAATCTCTGGTAATGAGATCGACGATGTGGAATGATTTGAGGAGCGACGAGCAGATTTGGCAGGTGTAGCCCAAGTACAGGTGGTGTAATGTGAATGGAGTCGAGGGGTAGTGGAAAGCAAAACCCAGGGCGAGGTGACATGAAGATATTTTTTTGGGTAGCGCGGGGTTATAACAATGTAGGGCAAAGTTGGGGATACGACAGCCATTGGATCAGGGGAAAAGATCTCGATCAATGGTGGAGATGGTTCGATAAAATGAAAGGTGGGGTGAGGGAAAGCGGGCCCGCCTTTTAATATTTCAAAGTTTAGGGGCCTTTATAATAATGTCTTGAGGGGTTAAAAAAAAAGGGATGGAGGTATTATTTATATACGAGGAGGGACTAAGAATAAGCGAAGGGCGAGGTCTTACGTGAGCGAAAGGGGCTGGGGCTTAACCAGAGAGGGGCCTAAGGCTTGATTTATACAAAGAGTGGGTTTTTAACATAAAGAGGACTTTATGATAAAATTTAAAGGAATCGATGGATAATAACTTGGTTCTAAACAATGTAAAAAGAGGATTTTTACATTGTTTAATATGTTTTAAAGGAAAAATTATGAAATGAAGGGGACTGATGAGGGTTTTGAGAAATAGAAAAAATGGGTTCTTCAGAGGAAGGGGGTTATGAATTAGAGTGAAAGTGAGGAAAATAAATGAGGCACACAGGCCTAAATGAGAGAAATCCCTTCTTTGCAGCAGTGGGGTAAAATTTTTAGGAGGCAGAGAGAGAGGAGAAAATTAGTGAAGCATTTTGACTTAGGATAATGAAGGCAGTGGGATTTCTAGAACTCACAATATTTCTCAAATCTTGTTTTTAGAAATTCAGCATCACAATTTAGTCATATTTTGATATTAGAAAAAATTACTGATGACTAACACGTTTTATGAGGGATGTTGAGATCTTGTCTTTCTAGCCTTATCTTCCATTTTCCACAAGGTCTTGGAGCATGCATTACTAAAATAGATCCTTCATGAATGTGACACTTAATTATATTTAAAACTTAGAACCTAATAGACATCAAGAATAAGTCTATCTACATAATAAATCTTTCTCATGAAACCCATGAAGCAAGGACAACAAAATACATTATATTATTTTTGTCTTCTTCTTTACATAAGTTCATAATTACATAGTTAACATGAAGACCGACCTAGTTACACCTTTCAACACTCCCTCTTAACTAGGGAGGTATTCATACAAGTACATGGTAACTTTCAAAATGAATAATATCATAAGAAGAATCAAATTGGTAATCACATCTGTATATCATCATATCAACCAACATTGTCCTAGTGCAAGGCCTTGACTAACATCCCCATCTCTCAATGAGACAATAAACTACTATGCTAGAAAGACACATGAATTATAGACACCATATTCATTGTCTCTCCAAGTTACATACTCCACTCAGGTGTTCCCAAAGTATGACCTTCTTGGACTATTATTCTCTTGGGTTGCTAGCCCTCAAATAATATCGGTCCCCGACTACTCTTATCTTGAATTCCCTAGCACATTCTCAAAGAGTATCGAATGCCATATGATTACCCAATCCTCCATTCTATATTCCCAAGTGAATACCAGAATGATGTGTCTATCTCTCCCTCTCATGGAGGACCTGTTCCACAAGGGAATGTACTCATTCCTGTATAAAGAATGTACCTAATCTCATACTTAGGAATTACCCAGTTTCTTCCAAGTAAGAAAATGATCACTAGGCTCCCTCTCAATCAAGGACCTGCAACAGAAATGGTGAGACACCCAAATTCTCATGAAGAATTCATCCCCTAGATTTCATGGATTTTAATATTGAGGAGTATTCAACTTTAGCTCCACAGGGCACAAATCATCCATCACTTTCATTCATGAGTCACGTCATATACCAAAAAAGTGATTCATTTGTCTTTCTCATATGTTTATATGTTATGCCATGTTGCTTTCCTTCGAATCATCTCCAAGGATCATACATCCTTTCTCATGATTAGAAACCTTGCATAAATTCATCCAGATAAACAAATACATATGAACTTTAAAAAAAAAATTTACCTCAGTGATGATATTTCACCACGACATGTTTCTATAGGCATCAACATCCTTTATTCAGATTGACACATCTCCTAATGACATGTTTTTTCAAGGGTATTCTTCTTTACCAGATTACTGTCAGAGTCTACATATCCTCCTAGGAGATCTCCTAGTCGCATCTGCTTGGTTTCCGGATGATAACTGATTCTTGAAATGATTTCATTTCATGATCTATACCTTCTGCACATTCTCTATTCCCAAGAACTTACAAATTTTCCTGTTTCTCTTTCATATACAACCACCTCATATTTCATGAGGACATATTATGTTGATTTCATTTTATAGTGCACCGAGAGATCCTTCTCCATAGATCACACTTCTAAACATAGAAGTCAATTACATGCAACCTTATGAAATGACTTTACAACATATAGTATCAACATATAAATATATACATAACTCATACCTCGTTCTCTTGAGTCGCCTTGTAGAAATTTATCTATAATGAAGAGTTTCATTCCCTTGCCCTGCTCCATCAATATGTCATCACATCCTAGAAATATGTTTCCATGATAACTCTTGTTCTTGATTACTGCTTTCCATTAGTAGTGTTATCAGAGAGGTTTTCCCGGAGTTGATTCATCAACTCCTAACATGATTTTTATCATGGTTCTATAATATACATTTCTTCTTATCGAACTATTTTACAACAAAAAAAAATCACTTAAAGAAGAAGATGATCTTAATCATAGCAGAGATCCTTGCTTCTTCTTTCTTATATTTCTTTGCATTGGGTCCTTCCCTCATATCTCAGATATGGGCTTCTTCCATTTTCCTCTTTTCCTTGTCAGATTTAGGACAATCTCTTTTATAATGCCCAATTTCATTACATCCAAATCATTGCACATTGCCCATGTTTCTTATTTTATTCTAAGGACCAAATTTTCTGAATATTCCTTTCTTCTTGTAGGTGGATGCAATGGCTTGATTGCCTTCACTCGGTCCTGTATCAGATTTTTCTTTTAGTCTTGTTTCCTCTATTTTACATAGATTCCATAAATCATGGAATGGAGTGGCTTCTTTCTTTCTATAAAAACTTGAAGTGAAGTTTCCCTATTCCTATGGTAAAGAATTCAACACCATTGTAGTCATCTCAATGTCAAACATTACTTCTCCTAGTTCTTGTAGTTGATCTCTTATTTTAGAAATCCTCATCAAGTATGGAGTGATTCCTTCTTCCCTTGACAATTTAATTTTATATATTTATCATCTGAGAGAGATTGCTTCTCCTGCAGTACTCACAGAGAATAGCTCCACTAGTTTCTCATATATTTCCTTAGTAGACTTTAGTTTTGACACATAGGGAATGAGTGAGTCCTCGATCGATTCTATGAGAATCCTCTGGGCTTTGATTTCTCCCTTCATGTATTTGGAATGGGCTGGAGCATCTTATTTTTATGCTTTAATTTTCAATCCATTAATGTAGTCCATAACTTTGTCTTCAATTAGATTCAAATATGTCCTCTTCTTCCATGCACTAAAGTTTGATGACCCAACAAGGTTGTTGCTTTCTTTATAATAAATCATCTTGACAGATTTAAGTAAGGTCATAGATACTTACTTGAATAGAGTGGCTTGCAGCTTCCATGATGATGTTTGAAAATTAAGTCATAAGTTTCTTCTAAGATAGAAATCTTCAATGTAGGAGTTCTTGAATCCTTGATGAAGGATATCTTCAGAAGTTGAGGTCCTTCTTCTAACAACATTTTGAATGTTAATCTTTGATGGTCAATGATTACTTTCTTGATCAAGTTGATCCTTTAAATGAGATAGGAAACCTTTTCTTGAGGTAGCTAGAGAGTCTTCCTTTGCAAACTGATTTGATTTTTCAACCCAAACATTGATCTTCGCTTCCTGGAGAGTCTCCTTTTTCAAGCAGCCCTTAAGATTAGCACCTTAGCTCTAAAACCATATTGAGAATTTGGAGGGACGATGATTAATACAAATTATCTTCTTGGTAATTAATTATGAGCTTACTTGAGTTACTTATGTCTTCTCTTTGTTATCCTTTTTAGTCTTTCATCAAGATAATTATCAAAATAAACAAGACAAAAACTTAGGATCCTAGAGCCAGGGAAAAACCTCTCCCTCTTGGAGAGGAAAACCCGCAAAGAATTCTTCTTATAGATCTTCAAATGAAAAGTACCATGATCATCGACCTATATATTCTTCCAAGACCTTGATACAACTTCTTCAAACTTCATTATTTTCCTCTTCACAAATATGCATTGTTCTGCACTGGTACTAGAGAACTCGGTCTCCAAGTTTCAATTCTTATAGATTAGTCAAATATAGGGACAAAATTATCTTCTCTTTGTATATAATTTAACCGAATTTCCTTCAAATGTATTTAGGAAGGTAAATCTTAGATTTACCTTCCTCACTTTCTCCTACTTTAAGACTGCCTTTCTTCTTATGATCACTGTCCCAACTTCAACGAATTATTCCTTCAATACGATTGCCATTAACTTTATATTCTAGGATCTTTACTTATTTTTGGCATCACAAAAAAATATGTGTTACAACTGTGATATATCCTCACCTTGGTTGAGATAGCTTAGACAAATCTGCAATTGACCTTCTGTTATAGACTCCTAAAATCTGTACTGTAAACACAAATAAGTACGCATTGTTCTCTTATCTTATTATCCACACTAATTACCCCTTGATATCCGATCTTACTCTTATCTAAGATCTACACTGAAAATATGAACTTCCTTCTAGTCCTTAATCCACATTACACATCAAATAAATCCACTTTTTTTTCCCTCCAAACGGCCGCAAAACAGGTGTATTTATAGGGCACTATTCCAGCGTCTAAGCCAACCACACAATCAACTATGGAGCCAACCCCCTTGCTGAGATTTAGGTCGACATGAGTGAGTTTGTTCCAGCGTTTGATGAGGGTTGTTTAGAGCTTGTATTTCCAGCTTTATCTTCCATTTTTCCACGAGGTCTTGGATTATGCATTACTAGACTAGATCCTTCATTAATGTGACACTTAATTCTATTTAAAACTTATAACCCAATAGAAATCAAGAAGAAGTATATCTACATAATAAATATTTCTCATAAAACCCATGAAGCAAGTACAACAAAATACATTATATTATTTTCTTCTTCTTCTTTACATAAGTTCATAATTGCATGTTCAACATGAAGACTGACCTAGTTACACTTTTCAGCAAATGGACTAACTTACAGAAAAGGAACTGTGTTGTGCATACTATTACCCCTTTGTCACACCAGTTCACCAACCATGAAAAAGGTACCGCCTTGGAGTTGTGATTTACGATTTCTTTCAGACTCCCTTAACATGAAAAGATCATTGAGTTTACCCTTATGAACTCGTTAAACCTAATTAGACGGGGATTTTTTTTTCAAAGTAGAGACTCACTCTTTATACTTTGAAGGATGATTTTGTAGCAACACCTTGAACATGGCACTCCTTAGAAAAATTCCTTTCACCAACTTCTCGTCAAATCCTACCATTCTATGATTTTATCCTTCATATTCCGATGTTCCTAAATATTTGAATCCTAACACTCTTTTGTGTTCCTGAGTCGAAGTTACTTGCTACCCTATATGCTGCACCTTCTATTTTTCAAGAGATCATGCTATCTACTATTTCCTATATCAACCAAGCCATCATATACCAAAAATAATTTTCCCATCATCTGTTTGCACCATTTCTCTATACTGTCTTTAAAAAAAAATCATATTTGTCCCATTTCGTGTCAACTAATGTAGGAAACCTTATTGCTTGCCTTTTGACAGATATCTTCCTATCGACTTCAACATATTATCTAGGAAGGCGGTCCATAATAATATGAGTACCCTAGAATTTGCAGACCTTAGTGTAAGGTTACCTTGTGTTTTATTGGGGGTTTTCATCTATGGTTCTCGGTCAAATAATTCTACGAGTGTTCGACATCAACACCATTTTTTCGCGCTCGCTAGATTGTACTGTGCATCTTGGAGTCCATCATCCTTATCGGTGGCCATCCTCACATCTATTACCATTTTTCGTCATTGAATTGTAATCATAATATTTCTCACATGTTCGACTACACCTCCTTTATTCACATGTGTATAAATATGTATTTTAGAGAAGCGAAAACCAATACCTTGGGTAGAGGCTTACATCACTCAAATTTGTTTCCTATCCCAAGCTGCGTATATCATTTTCAGAGACAAATTATTAGATTGATCATGTCATGACATAATATTTCACATTGTGCTTATCGATGGACATGCGAGTCATATATATGTCTGGATAAATCACTTTGATACAGCTACTAAGCATGGGAATGGTCGACTCATGACAAATTTATATATTTTTGACATATGTTTCTTGTTTCAGGTTTCCCCTAGTCCTCCAACTCCTCTCTCGCTCTACTACACATATATAAAGTATTTCATCCATCGTCTTCATCTATCACCTCACACTTTAGGGGGCATATGTTATACTGCAAATGACATCCTCATCAGCTCAGAGGATAAGGACACATGGATGGAAGTAATTGACCTAGAAAGAGACCTATTTTTCCATGGTAACACACTCAAGAAACTACCAATCCAAGTTATAACACTTCTCTACTTCCTGTAGGGAGCGTAAGTGCCTAGGTTAAAGCCCTGTTTTGCGTAAACAACTGCATTACCCATGTTCCATGAAGAATGAGGGGAAAGTTCTTAGTCAATTGACTGAAGTTTCTGACTTTTTCTCAAGGATTCAGTCCAAAAAGTTGGAAACCTGTAGTGCAGGCCTCTGATTGGAAATTTCTAAACCTACTAAGCATCCAAAGAGGGAAAAAGCTAGAAAAGCAAGGAACCATCATAGATTTTTACCTAGTCAGACTAAGGGAGAAGAATGGCAATGTTCGTCCTCCAAAAATCTTATAAATTGGAGGCAAGGCCTCATTGTCAAAGTTCAAAAGGTTTATTATGCAAGTAGTGAACTTTTGTTAGTGTGAGGTTTCATGGTTGGCATGGTTCATTGAGAACTATTTGCCTAAGCATTGCCACACTAGGATATTGAGAGAGAGCTTGGAGTCAGAGGACTTGATGTCTCGTGATTAAATTTATTGTGTTATTTTTTTGGGATATATGTTATAACTGGCCTATACTTATGTTTGTTCATTTTTGAATATATTCTTATCTTTCATTGTTTATTTGTGATAACAATATGAAGATTACTAGTCTCGTTTTTGGCTTGCAGGATTTGGACTTAGATCTAATGAGGCAGGCTCCCACCAAACTACCTTGAGCTCTCCAACAGATCGACACAAGGCATCGAGGTAATCCTCATCTATTTGGAATTATCTGTCAAATACTTTTATAAACATGCATCTAATGTATTTTTTGAATGTTGCAGCTAATATGACTATCTGCCTTGGGTCCCGGAAAGGCTCGAGAGGGATCTTACTCCAACTACAACCTATGAATTTTACCCTAATAAAATGGGTATTAGGAGTCACTGAGGATGAGTCTATTTGTGTAGCTCTATGGGTGAAGTTGTAACATTCCCATGAGCTGGAGTGATCCAGTGAACATGGTACTTATTGGACCACACATGCTAAAACAAATAGAACAGTAAATGTGGGTTATAAAGAAGAATATAAAGGAAACATAGGACAAAAAAAAGAGTTATGCAGACCAACACATGGAATATAAGTAGTTTTAGGTTGGGTAACATGTGTGCTTTCCCATCAAACCCAATAAGAGATCCTAGAGGATTGGATCATGTTTCAAATTGGCACCATGATATTACGAGCCTTTTGAGATCCTTGATAATATTGGACCAATGGCCTACAAACTTGTACTTCCTCCAACAATGAAATTCGATTATGTTTTCCATGTTTCATTACTTAAAATATATGTGAAATATTTTATCATGTGATTGATTAGTCTGTATTGCAGGTGGAGCCAGAAGAAGAATTATAGCTGGAACCTCAGTGCATATAGAAAAAAAAATTTCGTGCTTCAGAACCAAGAAATCGAGCAAGTTAAAGTGTAGTGGAAGTAATTTCATCTCGATGAAGCTACATGGGAGATGGTTGATCAGATGCAGGCTATGTATCCTTCATTGTTTTCTGGCAGAGGAAAATGAGTTTACACATTTATTTGTGGTTTCTATTATCAATACCACAATGAGCACTATTATATAGCTCCAATAAGTGGTATGGTTGTCATGTTGTCATGATTTTCATGATTATTTTTCTTTTGAGTAGGTTTTTCAATGTAAACATTGTAACAAGCTAAGTTATAAATCTCCATAAGATTTTTTTTTTCTTTTCAGTAGTTTTAGTAGTTGTAGGTGTCATAGAATACCGTGGAAGATTTCCCCCTAAGGGGGAGGGGTCTGTAACAACCCTGGGTCAAAAGTTCATGTAATAAATTTAATAAATGCAAAATAATACCAAGGTCACAAGACATGTATTCCAAGCTGAATGTTGGGAAAAATATCCTAGTGGGCATCACTTCTTGTGTATTATGGCAAAGTTAAATTAGCAAAGGAAAATAGGAATTAATTGACATTTATGTATGAAAATAATGTAAATAGGAGGAAAAGGAAGGTGAAAGGTCATAGGTTTCATGTGAGGAGGAAATTAAAGGAAAATTAAGGAAAATTAAGAAATTAGAGGCATTAATAATAAAAAGGATCCAGAGCATCAATTTGGAGCCTTTTGTTAGTTGAGTTCAAAAAACGTTTTAGAGAGGATAAGAGCACTAAGAGGATAAAGAAAGCAAGGAAAGAAAATAAAGGAAAAGGAAATAAAAGGAAGTACAAGGAATGAAAAGGAAAGCAAGGATGAAGCAAGGAAAGCAAGGATCAAGTGACTTCAATGGGAATACTTGCAGGTAACAAGTTGCATGTATGCTTTCCTAGCTGGTTTTGGCATGCATGGTATGTGAATATTTGTATTTGGTTCTTTTTCTGTCATTGACATGAGTTTTGTTGGGTTTTGATAGTGGGTTTTAGCCTTGTCTTGCCATTTTCGAATAGCCATGGTATGATGGGATTCATAATTGGTTGAGATTTGGATTGTTGGAAGGTTTTTGATCCTAGTGAGGAGGTAACAAGAAAATTCCAAGGGTTGGGGGTGGAAATGGTTTTCTCCAGGAATCCCTCAATAGGCTGGTGGAGACAGGAAAATTCCTCAAGGGATGGTGAAGGAATTTTGAGGCATCCAAGATCGGTTTTGTTTTGTGATCTTGGAACCATTTTAGGTGAGATCATGGTACAGTGAAGGTGGAGGTGGTTTAACCTATAGATTCCCTTGGCTATTTATGGCTTGGTTTATCCTATGATATCCCACATTCATGCTTGGAATATGGCACACTTTTTATTAGCTAAAAGAAAGTTTTGGTTCAACCCAATCTATGGTCAGGTGGTATGTGGAATTCCTTGACTTGGTTGGCTTTTGCATATGATTAATAAGAGCTTAAGTTTCCCTTTTCATTGTTTAGTAATCATACTTGTTCCTATGTGGCTTTAATGGTTTTTCTATCATTATTATCTATCTGGTTATATGTTGGTTATAAGCATGATTTTATGACAAATATTAGTCATGGATTTCATCATGTTTTGATTAGTAATTGAATGAATAATGAATGCATGACCTCATTGTTGTTATGACAACTGTTGTGAGCGTGAATTGATCATTTTTGTTAAACCTTATATAAGTTTCATATCCATATGTTTATATATGAATCCATGACTTGTATATTTCATTTTCATATCTGTTTGAAGGAATGCCAGTCATGGTTGGGAGGGGTCAGGTCAGGTCCTTGTTCAAGTTTTGGTTTGGAAGCTTTTGTTCTATGTTATTCATCATTTCCATAAGTCTCATTGATTTTTGGAAGGGTCCTAAGTCCTAGCCCTAAAAAAATGGCTCAGAATTCAGGGTCATTAGCATAGAGCTGACTGGAAAATTCCACATTCATTGGGAAGCAGGACTATGGGAGGGACTGGAGGGTTATAGTTATATGTATGCCTTGACAAGGGAGCGAATGAGGCTCTACGTTAGTGAAAAAAGAGTTAACTCATGGGTTGGACACTTGGAGGGTTTTAGTATACCTTGGAGGTCTTGTAGTAGCTAAGGGAGGTCAACAAAGTCTTAATTTGTTGACTCCATTTCCTTAAGTTCATATAAGAGGATGAGTCTTATCATAGTGACCCTCAATTCACGTTTACCCCAGGAAAAATAGTGAAAGTGGGTAAATGTGGGATGGGGAAATTAAATTTACAATTAATATCTACATAATATAATGAAACCCCATATTTTTAGGTTTTGGTGATTTAGGGTTCGTGAAAAAAACATTTATAGTGAGATCCTAGGAATGAAACCCTTACTATATATTCGTCTGTATGATTGAAATTGTAATATGAATAAAATTGTTGTATATCTAACTTTGATGTTTCTGTGTTGGGTTTACCTACTAGATATTGATGTGAAAGTATAGCGCATCCTAGATATGTATACACAAGTATGCTAACTTAATGATTTATTTTGTGAAATATAGGGTTTATAACAAAACCTAGTGGAAATCGATATTCTAGGATATGATGATATTGTTTTCGATATGATTTAGTTTTGATGATAGAATCTAGTGTGTTCAAAAAACCCTAGTAGAGTCAGAAATGTAATTCTAAAATCTTATTGTTGAAACCTTAGATATACTTTCCTATGATTGGATTGTTATTAAATTATTGATATCAGCGGCCTTATGTCTTGAAGATGGGGTCTAGGGTTTATGAAAAAACCCTAG
Organism: Pinus albicaulis; assembly: GCA_034641835.2. Taxonomy (NCBI): domain Eukaryota; kingdom Viridiplantae; phylum Streptophyta; class Pinopsida; order Pinales; family Pinaceae; genus Pinus; species Pinus albicaulis. The sequence continues at coordinate 234,636,215 of CM076572.1, forward strand.
CAAGAATTTGAAGTCTAGTATATAAAATTTGTGTCTCTTGTTGATTATGAAACTAAATAGGTTTAGGTATTTGATATCTAAAGTTTGAATTTTTTGATGCTTCCATTGTAATGACATGATAAACATATTATAGTTGTCTTCATGCTTCTGTATATGTATATTTGGTTGTAGTTTTTTTTGAATATTTGTGGGTACATAATCTTCAAGGTATTCATAAGTTGAAGATGATAATGATGAGCATGATGAAGGAAGCTATAAGAATAATGATGATCAATATGCCATTGATTCCATAAGAAATAAATGAAGCCTTTAAATAATGAAGTTTATCAAAAGTTATGAAGTTTTTTATCTCCCCAAGTTAAGATGGAGCCTAGATAGAAGAAAGGTTATATCTCTCTAATTAAGAGGGAGGGCATATTATGTGTTATGAAACCAGCTCACAAAATAGAAGAAAAGAGAGATCAAAGACTTAAAATTCAGCCATTTCGAGGGGGAAACCTAATTTACATTAAATAAATGAACAATTATTTAATGATTAAAATGAAAAAAACCTCCTTTCTATATATAGGAGTCCATGGGGTCACAATATAATCCTAGCCGACCTAACAATAATAATGTAAGGGCACAACAATAACAATAGTGGGCTATTATGGGGCACAATAATAACAATATGGGAATTACAAGGGTACACCAATAACAATAAGGGGACTACACTAACAACAATAAGGGACTACACTAGTAATATAGGGCCCTGAGATGCCCCTCTCCTTGAAAAAAGTGTTGTCCTCAACGCTTGAGTAGTTATGGATGCTTATGTATAAAATTATCATCCTCCCACATGGAATGTTTAGTGGTAAGTTCTTCCACTTGATGAGATACTCTGAAATTGATCGATTTCATAGTTGTCAAGTTCTTATTTTCGTGATTGCTTCAGGTTCCAATATTATTTTTCCTTCCTCATCAAGTTCTGGAAATATTTTTTGAACCAAAATTTTGTAACCTATATCCTTCTTTAATCATGAAACATGGACAACTGGGTGCACTCAAGAATATGCAAGAAGCTCCAATTTTTATGCCATAGTACCAATATTTTACAACATCTTATAAGGACCATATTACTTTGGTGATAATTTATTATCCTTCTTAGCTTGATTGAGGGGAATTTGTTTGTATGGTTGTAGCCGTAAAACTACCTAGTCACCTACATAAAAAATTCTCTTGTTGCAATGTTGATATGCCTGTTGTTTCATTCGATTATGTGCCAAATTTAGGTTATCCTTTAAGAGTCGAAGAACTTGATGTTGATGCTCGATGTGATATTACACTCCTTTAACCTTATAATTTTATCTTAAATTTGATGTGATGGATGATGGATGATATGCATAAAGTGCCATAAATGGGGTGATTTTTGCTACATTGTGGAAGGAAGTCTTATACCACCATTCAGCAAGAGGTAACCAATTGACCCATTGAGTTTGTTTATTAGATACAAAGAAACGAAGATATCCTTCCAAACATTTTTTCACTATCTCAGTTTTCCCATCATATTGAGGGTGATAAGATGAGCTATGAGCTAGTTCAGAACCTAAACAGGAAAATAACTATGTCCAAAAATTTCCAGTGAAAATGGGATCTCTATCGCTTACAATAATTTTTGGGTTTCCATGTAGCTTTTGAATTGTTTCCATAAATGAAGTAGCAATTGTACTCACTTTAAATGGATGAGATAATGCACAAAAGTGTGCATACTTGGTAATTCTATCAACTACTACCATGATGACACTCTTTCCTTGAGACTTAGGTAAACCTAAGATAAAGTCCATTGAAACCTCCTCCCAATGTTGATTTGGAATGGATAAAGGTTGTAGCAAACTTAGGGTCTTAATTGTCTCAAATTTATTTTTCAAACCAAACATTCCACCACAAAATTTTGAATATTAGCTTTAAGGCCATCCCAAAAAAAATCTTTCTTTACCTTGTGCTAAGTTTTTAAAAATCCTGAGTGTCCTTCTAAGGGAGAGGTGTGCAATTAGAAAATAATATTTTGTTTTAGTTGGGAATTATTACAAATATATAATCGATATTTTTACCATAAGGAATCATTTTTCAAACTAAATGTATCATATGTACTAGATATTTCTTCAAATTTTGAATGAGTGTCTATACTTCTGTAATGTTCCAAAAATTTGAGGAACATTAAATTTTGTTAATTTTATGAAGAAGGTAAATAAAATGGGTAGGAGACCCATTCTTTGCATTATTAGAGAATAAAAATCCTCTAAGTATGAAATAGGATCATGTTGGAGCTTGATTTCACACCTCCATGTGTGAAAGGAGGTTTTTGTGTGAAAGGTTTGGCCAAGGTTGACCAATTCAAACTACGTTGGCATGAGTTGGAAAGCACTAAGTGGAACAATGTAGGAGGGAAGATTCTAGAGGAAGTAAACCCTGATTCGAAGTAGGTCCCATGGAGGGAAGGCTCACTTGTTTAAAAGAGGAGCAAGGCAACCATTGAGATTATCTTGGATCATTTTATATTCAAGTCTTAGAGACTTGTTGCTTCCTCTTGCTGTTCAACATAGCTGTAGTACCTTCGGGCACGAAGGAGTCCTGTTTAGGATTTCCTCTCCTTCTTGAGGAGCTCATGAAGGATTGCACTCATCCTCCATATTCTGGCATTTAGGCCATAGCTTCAGCCATCTACATCAGCGCAGTTTCTACAGCAGATATTGTGCAGTGTTGCTGCGTGTTGCTGGGGAGGTTTCCACAAACCATCTGAAGCTAGTTCTTTAGTGGAGAGAGGTTCCATCCATTGGGAGATCAGAAAAGGTGGTTCTTGAGCATATCCCACCATATTTTTCTTTAGGCCAACCACATTCCATCACTAGCAGCGCAGTCCCTCTCTTAGAAAACGTTCTTCTTGGTGGCTATTTGCTGTGAGGGATTGACAGTCACTTGGAGGGGAAGTCTTGGGTGAAAGGATCAATCTTTCACTTCATATTTTCATTGGAGAGGGGTTCTTCATCTGCAGAATCTATTTCAGCCTTCTCCATCCATTTCTAGCTTTTGAGTTGCAGTTTCTACTGCAACTCCGACATTTCTGTATTATAGTATTTCATATAGATTTCAACCAATCCTTATAGAGGATTGATGTTATGTATTTTAAGGGGTTGAGATCTTGCTCCCCCTTATTTATTTGAGCCCCTACTGTTATATCTATGTATTTTCATTATTTATGCAGCAGTTCCTATCTATAACTGCGCAGTCATGGCCTAGGGCTTTATTTATGCAACAGTGTATTTCACATTTTCATGTACAGGTTCCTTGAGGCTTCTAGTGCCTTGATTGAGTGATCATTCCCTCAAGGATTTGTATTCTTATTTGCTGCTATGTCATAATATGATGGCCATTGGATTCTCCAGTATTTCATGTGTATATGAATCACTGCTTTTTTCCATTTTTATGTATTTGCTATTACTGTAGCTGCAATGTTGGGGTTATCTTAAGAGATTCCCAATCTTGTTGTATTTACCTCTTGGGGATATTGTCCCTTGAAAACACTCTACAGACAAAGTCTGCTAGTGGGCCATGTAGCCTCTAGAGCTCATCCTTCTTTATGGAGGTGACAAATCCAGTAAATGCCCCTACATTCTATCTCTGGAATAGATTTGCTTGTCGACTGACAATGTTTCTGAAAAGGGAACATTACAAATTCTACGTCATTCTTCCATTCCTCCCTTGCTTTGTGTTGGATCCCTATAATTTGTAAGAGTGGAAAGAAAAAATACTGCAGGGGCCACATCAGAACCACTTTGGAATCCTAGGACCTAGCCTTTCTGGATTGAGAGAGGGATCTCTCTATAATGGTGTTTTCAATTGATATATCTTTGTGTTCTTTGTTTATGATTTTAGGCTAGTTATGAAGTTCTAAGGACTTGTTTGTTTTTCTTTGGATTAATTTATATATTGAAGGATCAATGGTGTGACTGATTGGTGGAATGTTTCAACTAAAAAAATAGACTGTGAGAGAACATCAATCCATTGGGCTATGGAGTCATAAAAGGATTTAATTGTTCATCAACTCTGCAAGGGAATTCATAGGGCTAGCTAACTATATCAAGTGGATTCTTTAGATTAGGTTGTGATATGAAAAAATAATAAGTTGTGAAGGCAGCAAAGCTATAGTCAGTTAAGAATATTCTAGCTCTACTTAGACAAGAAAATCCTTTTAAAGTAACTATTTGGAGCAAGCCAAAGGACTGGGCGAACCATAGACTTCTTTGAACAAACCTTTAATAAGAAACCTTTCAGACAACAATCCAGCAATCAAAAAACTACTTTCAGATAAAGAAAACATATAACAAAACAGTGAGAGTGGTCTAAGATGAAACCGAAATAATCTAATCTTCTTTTGACAAACTCTCAAAGACTCTTCAAAGCAACATTTCAAGGCAAACCAAAGGGCAGGGCATACCATGGACCTCTCTGGTTTTAGAATTTAGTAAGTATACTTTAAAGAAAGGTCTTAAAAACAATATCTCAAGTCTTACTCAAAGGAACATGGATTCACCACAATTTCCTTGGTTTCACTTTATTGAATTATTTCCAAGACAACAAGCTAGATGTAACTAGAAGGCAATTAAGAATCTTCCAATCAGACCTTGCAGAAGAAAACATAAAGATAAAGAGATACAGATAGAAATAGGGTGCTAAAACAACAAATCCTAATCTAAAACTTCAGTTTCTTTATTAGAGAAAGATGGACATAATGGAAAACATAAGGAAAAAAATGACAATTTAGGAAAACTTCGCCATTGATATAGCTCAAGGATCCTGTGAACATTCTTGTATTATTGATGATCAAACCAATTACAATACTCCAGGTACAATAGCTCTCTCCAACTTCGAGCTTTCTTCAGTTTAGTCTAGTATTCCTCAACTAGCTTAGCAGCAAAAATCAGTCCAATAACAATCAAGTAACCAACATTTAAAATGAGGCTCATATGCAATATTTATATGAAAAATGAGGAGGTGCTGCCAAAATAGGGTGTTTAAATGTTATTTATTACAGAGTTAATGATTTTTGACTTTTGAGACCATGCAAGGCCAAGGAAAAAATATCTGAAAGAGTTACTCTAAAATAATAACTTCTGAGTTATTTTAGTTGAAATATTTGGCTTTAAAGGCTTTGTAATAACTTTGTAATAATTGTTGAGCTGCTTTAAAATATCTCTGACTATGTAATAATTGCCTGATGCCTTTACGGAAAGGAATAATGTTGTAGGTGGAAAATTTGTCTTTGGAGAAGTAATTGCTTCTTTGCTAAGCTATTCGAAGTTATCTTTGGGTTATCTGTCATTGTTTTAATCATCAAACTTAGTAATTAGGCCTCTGAACCTTGATTTTTCTTTAATAATTCGTCTTACTGCCTTTATCTTTCATTCTGCTTTATGATTGTTTTGTCCTTTATCTCTTTGCTTTAAGCCTGTGACTTTCATCTTTAATCACTGTCTTTAAGGGCTAATATTCTGTGTTTGCTCTTTGATTTAGGATTTAGCCTTAATCCTTTGGCTTCCTTCATTTCCTTTGTTGTCTTCTCTGACTATTTTCTTGTTGTTTGTGTAGAGAGGATCCCTTCATGGTATAAGGGTTTATAACCCATCGATGATCATGATTCATCAAGGGTTAAGTATTTTATGTAAACTCTTGGCCTTCTTTATATGTATTTACCTCTTGAATCATCATCCATAGGTTATTTTATCATTTGAATGCCCCTTTGGGAATTAGCGCCATTAAAACCTGCAAACACACAAACTAGCATTAATTTAAAACCTACAGGATTGGATTTAAACTACATTTTCAGGTTTCTAAGGCATTGGGGGCAATCTGCAGAGGAAGGGAGGGTGCAGGGGCATGATTCTGAAGGTGAAATCATAAGGAAATCCAAACGAGGGAGAAGAATTTTGAATTTCGGAGCGAGAGGGGAATGCGGTTTTGGGAAAACCACAACAGTTTATCACGCAGGTGAAAGGCGGTAAGTGGTTTTAGGTGAAGGCTACGCGAGTCCACTGAGCATCGAACGTGTGTCCGGGCCAAAACCACTTTTTTTGCGTGGGTTAGGAGTGTTCAAATTCGGTGCAAAATATTGCGTGATATGATTTTGAGTCATCAAATCTTAAAATGTGAAGTCGACGGTGTGGAGGATTTCGGGACCAGGGCGCAGGTCTGGGGGTGGAGCCTAGTGATAGGTGGCAGGCTACGGTTGGTCAGCAAGGTTAAGTGGAAGGCGGGGCCCAGCGTGCTAACATGGATAGGTTTTTTGGGTAGCGTGGGGTTGGGTTATATGCGGGGTTAAGGTAAGAGATGGGATGACCGTTGGATCGGGGGAACAAATCTCGATGAACGGTGGATATTGCATGATAAACTGAGTGGTTGGAAGAGAAGTGGGCCCGCGTTTTAATTTTTTTTGAAGGTTTGGGTGGGTTTTTTATAAGGTTGGGGCTTTAAATAAAATGAAAGGGCGGAGGTGTAGTTATATGGTGGAAGGGGTTAGGAATAGGTGGAGGGTCATGGTCACGTGGGAGTGAAAAAGGGCTAGGGCTTAAGCGGAGAGGGGTTTAAGGCCTATATTTACAAAAGGGTGGATTTTACTATAAAAATATAGTTTTTATAAGTTTTAAGGGTCTGATAGGCTAAAAAAAGTGAATCTAAACAATGTAAAAGGGACTCTTACATTGTTTAAAGTTTTTTAGGGGAAAATGGTGAGTATGAGGGATTTTAAGGGAAAAAGAAATGGGATTTAGAAGGGAAAAAGGGAATGAATGATGGTGCAGGTGGGGTGAAAAAATGAGGAAATTTAGGACTGGAAAATGGAGTTTCTTTAGAGCAGCAGGGTGAAAATTTGAGAAGGTAGAAGATAGGAAAGTTTAGTGAAGAATAGTCAAACTTAGGATGATGAAGGCAATGAGATTTCTAGAACTCACAGTGTTTCTCAAATACTATTTCTAGAAATCGAAAATCATTTTTTAGTCATCTTTCAATATCATCAAAAATTATAGATGACTAACAGTGGCTCCAATTGGGGAGGGAAGCTCCTTTAGGAGGTGTCAAGAACCTCAGAAAATAAATCTCTGGAAGAATTAGACCAATTTCTTGATTTGCACCTTGACAAATCTCCTTTAACTTGATGATTTACTGCTTTGGAATTGTGATCTACAACATCTGAATCATATCATGATTAATTCCAACTCAACTTCTACCTACCCATATTACTTGTTCTAACATTTTTTATTCATTGGGTGCACTTGAATTAGCCTACCCTTGACATAATTTTATTTTAAAAACAAGAAACTAACAAATTCTACGCTTATATCAACCAAGAGTTCAGATTAAGCTGTTGAAATATTTTATTTCTCTACCTATTCTAACCATTTTTCAAGATTAAGTTGTCTGACAGATTTTTATTCTCTAATCTAAAATAGAAAATTGAAAACATAACCAAATCAGGATTGTGAAGTCTAATTTTTTATGAGAAGTGATACTTTGTACAAGTCTGCATACATAATTTATTTTGCAGAAATATAACATAAAATTTTGAGGGCTGAAATCTGGAATTTTCTTTTTTATCCCTCTCTTTCTATCTTGGTTCAGATGTTGGCGATATGTTTTTGGTATCCTATTATATTGAATTGATTGTCCTTGATGGAAAATCTCTGACAAAGGATGCAGATACTGACTGAATGAAGAATCAGAAATCCATCAGCAGTTCTATACAAGCAGAATATAAGACTGCATGTATATCTACTTTTCTTGCATAAGTTCGATGATGGATAATTGAAATTCGTGGTTGGGTTTGATGGTGCTCTGTATACAGTTAGAGGTACCAATGTTAATACGATCAACTGTGTATCACAACTGGTAGACAATGAATCAACGCGTGATAACCCTCTGTATTATGGAGTAAGGTGGTTATTCATATTCCGAATGGTGGATCAAATGCACGTAGAGAACCGAGTCGAACAGTCCGAAAGAATTTCATCAGAGCTGTATAATAGTAATCGTGGTTATATGAACTAATAACGCGGAGAAATGATTTGGCGAAAGTACGCTGACAGAACCTGGAGTAGAGGGGCGGAACCTTGCGAATGAACAGTGAACGTGGTTTAAGGCTGGAAGTGGTTTTCATCACACCACCTTTGCAGCGAAAGTGGTAATTGAGGAGGGGGGAGGAATTCCATAGAGCGACCGACGCGTGTCCCCGAGCGTCTTTTGAAAACCGCCTCCACTCCGCGCCATAGCGCATTAATGTCTGACCAAGGATGTCGCGCGATATTGTTGTGCGCCGTCGATCTGGAAGGGAGCCATCGGACGGTGGCCATATGAGGAAGATGCATGATGGATAACCATGGTATGGTGTGAGTATTTGATTGGGTCATTGATTATATATGTGGGCCCAGTTTAAATTATATTAATTAATCTAAGGTTTGTGGGGTTAATAAAGGATGTTGAATATGTGAAGTTGGCGAAATATGAAACATGTGATGAAATGTACGTGGGTTAATATATGCGATTGATCTCACGAACACATAAACAAGGGGTCGTTATATATATGTCTTGGGGATTTCATAACTAAAGGAGGAATTGGATTAATATCTCAATTTCAGATTGAGATATTAAAAAGCCTTAGATTAATTATCTAATTGCAAAATGAAGAAAATAGAAAAATAAGAAATTGTTTGGGGCTTGGGTAGACCCCGCTGGATTATCTAATTGATCCCGTCCAGGAATACCATCAGCGGTTGGGTGGTTTTGACTCATGGTTTTAATAAAGGAAAAAAATATATAAGGAGAAGAGGATTATAGTACAATGTGTGCATGCGGAGGGGTTGTTAATGAATAAAGCTCTTTAAGAGATATCTGCATGATTGAACTCTATTTTCTAAAAAAGTTGAATCTATGATGCACCTATGGAGTTGATGAAGGATCAAGATCTCTAGATCTAGAAATTATAATCTCTAGGAAGATCTGAAAAGAAATAATGGAGACCTGACGTAAGTCTGATGAAGAAATTGAAGAAATTTGGTGGATCTGAGGGTTGAAGTCTTCTGCATGAACTTGTAAACTTTCTGCCAGTACAAGCTGGTGTCAAAATCAGGGGGTTGGAGCTCCCTTCTAGTAGTGACTGGAGAACGAGAGAAAGTTGTAACCTTCTACAGGTGGGTGCCTGCGTGCTGGTATAAGTCTGCGCCAACACAAAAATTGTAAGAAGTTTTCTTTATAATAAATATTGAAGACAGAGATGACAGCAGCAGTGGTTTTCTCCCAAATTGGGTTTCTTTGTAAATCTTGGTGTTTTTGGAGGTATTTTTCTTATATTAACGTGATGACTTTATTCTATTATTCTTGCACATGCTTAGTTCTTTCTAAACTTCCTGATGAATGAATAATTAATAATCTAGTAAAATTGAATACACGTTACCAGTTGAGGATCTAAATGCGAGTTCCCCCACTCAGTATTTTTCTTAACAATTGCTATCAGAGCAGGTCCTTCTGAACAACTTAGCCACTAGAAGGAAGATCAATGAAGATGAGCAATCAAGATGGAATAGCATCTATCAGGCCTCCGCTCTTGAATGGAAACAATTTAATATTCTGGAAAACAAGGATGAGATCCTATCTTCAGTCTCTGGGAGCAGATGTATGGGCTATTGTTGAAGCAGGATATCAATATCCAGCCGCAGTACCAATAGATCCAACGAAAAGAAAGAATTATGAAACAAATGCAAAGGAGGTTAATGCTCTATTGGGAATTCTAACTGAATCAAAATTTGTCAAAGTCATGCAGCTAAATACAGCAAAGGCAATATGAGACAAAATTATTCTAATTTATGAAGGTGATGCTAAGGTAAAAAGTGCTAAACTCCAAACTCTCCGAATTCAATATGAGAACCTAAAAATGCATAATGAGGAAAGCATTGCTAATTTCTTTTTACGTCTTGATGATATTGTAAATCGTATGAGAAATCTGGGAGAAACAATAACTGAATCTACCTTGGTTGAGAAAGTTTTAAGATCACTAACGACAAAATTTGAGTCAAACGTTTATGCTCTTGAAGAAAAGAAGGATCTTCAAAATCTTACTATGGTGCAACTTCATGGCATACTAAATTCATATGAAATCAGAAGAGGAGGACCATCTGAAGTCAAAGAAGTCATCTTTATAGCTTCTACAAAAGGGAAATAAGTACAAGAGATAGAAGGATCAGGGTATATCTCAGAAGAAGATGAGGTAATTTTTTTAAAGAAACTCCAACTTGGTACAGGACGATTTAGAGGTAAGCTTCCTTTCAAATGTTTTGCTTTTGGAAGAGTTGGTCATTATGCTGCTAAGTGTCCTCACAAAGAAACACATGAAAAGGGAAAGGAAGTAGCAAGAAGTAATAAGAATCGGTTTAGCACTAGAAAAAGTTACTATACTCATGAAGACAGTGATGGGTTATTAGACAGTGAGGAAGAATGTGAACAAGATCTTAGACTTCTCATGGCATTTGAAAAAGAGTCTAGAGAAGAAAAGGATACTTTTATGGATGCTTTATAGGACAATGATTTTCTTGATGAAATCAATCAACTCAAAATATTCTTAGAAGAAAGTAAAATATCCATAGAAACTCTGAAAAACTAACTTCAAGAAAAGGAGAAACATAATGAGAAATTAGAATGTGAAATAGTAAGTCTAAGAAAAGAAATTGAGAAAATAAAGACTTCAAATCTTAGATTTTCTAAAGGATCTAAAACCTTAGATGAGATTATCAAGGTACAACATTCTCCTCTTCTAAAGACAGGTCTTGGGTATATTGGAGAATATTCTCAGGCTTCAGAACCAAATTATCTAGAAGCAGCTACAGCCAGTACACAACATTACGCCGCGCCGACGAGAAGGCCAGAATCTCTCCCTGGATAAAACGTGACCATCTGGTCAGGAACACTACTTGAGGTACCTTTCCAAAGAAACACCGATCAGGTAAATTCAAGTGGTAGAGAGATTTCATAATGTGAAATTTCTTCTTCAATGAACAATGTTTCTCATGTCACAATTTTGGTCATAAAGTTGTTCAATGTGTTGCATATAAAACCATCATGACAAGAGAAGAAAGAAAGAAAAGGATTGATATTGGAACAAAGAAGAATACATATAATAACTTTTCTCCTCTTCAAAATGAAGTTGAATGTGCTTATTGCAATAACTTTGGCCATGAAGAATCTGAATGCAGGAGAAAAATCCAGCCAAAAGAGCATCTTCCTTCAAGCTCCAAAGTATGGAAAAAGAAGAAATTACAGGTTGAAAATTGTCACATAGCTTTATTTGCAGAAGGAGGAGAAAATCAATGGTACATTGATAGTGGATGCTCAAAACACATGACAGGTGACAAAAACAAACTTCTCGCATATAGTGCTCTGGAAAAAGAAAATAATGTTACATTTGGAAATGATACTCCTGCTGTCATTAAGGGAAAATGATCTGTTTTTCTAAAAGAAAAAGTGAAAGCTAATAATTTCATGTATGTGGATGGATTAAAGCATAACCTGTTAAGTGTAAGCCAAATGTGTGATTAAGGAACTGAAGTTGTCTTTAGTTCAAAATAATGTGTGGTACGTGATCTTGATACAGGTAAAACAATTATAAAAGGAAACAGAACTCCAAGCAATCTATATGTATTAAATAACTGCAAAGAACAATGTTACATGAGTAAATCTTCAGAAAACTGGCTATGGCATAGAAGGTTGGGGCATCTGAGCTTCTCTCAAATCAACAAATCAAGCAGACTTAAAGTTGTTCGTGATCTTCCCAATATTACACCACCTGAAAGTATAATATGCAAATCTTGCCAATTCGGTAAGCAAACCAGAGTGAAATTTAATGCCAAGGAAGGTTCATCAAGTAAGCCTCTTGAACTCATTCATACTGACATATGTGGACCTGTGAAGAAAAATTCACCACGTGGTGAACAATACTATATCTTATTTATTGATGATTTATCTAGAATGTGTTGGATTGGGTTGATTAAACACAAGGATGAAGCATTTGAGAAATTTCAGATCTTCAAAGCACTGGTTGAAAATGAATTAGATCTAAAAATCAAGTGTCTTAGATCTGATCGAGGAGGAGAATATACATCAAATGAATTCCTTGAATTTTGTGAACATCATGGCATAAAAAGACAGTTCTCTGTAGCTGGCACTCCACAACAAAATGGCGTAGCAGAAAGAATGAATAGAACAATTCAACAAATGGCTAGAGCTATGCTTGATGATTCTGGAACACCTGACACATTTTGGGGAGAAGCAGCACATACAACGGTAAATATTCTTAACAAGGCACATGTTCATGTAAATAGTGATAAAACTCCATATGAACTATGGTATGGTAATCCTCCCACTGTGAAGCACTTTAGAGTCTTTGGGAGAAAATGCTTTATCAAAAATAATGATGAAAAACTTGGCAAGTTTGAACCCAGAGCAGATGAAGGGATATTTCTTGGTTACTCCTCTAGGAGTAGGGCATATAAATGTTACAATAAAAAACTTCGGAATATTGTTGAATGTATTGATGTTGTTATTGATGAGTCTCCTGCAGCTCCAAAAGAAGAAAAACAAACAACAAATGAAGACGATGATGACATATATCCTTCTACATAAAATAGGAATGATATAGACAATGAACCCAATGAAGAACCCTAAGATGATCTATCTGAAAAAGCTCCATCCAGATATGTTCAAAAGAATAATCCAGAATCTCAAATTTTGGGAGAGAAGGGATCAGGTGTACAAACAAGAAGGACTCTTGTGGGATCTTCTAGCTATCTGGAATTTCTATCCACTATTGAACCACAAAATGTCAATCAAGCCAGCAAAGATGAATGTTGGATTCAAGCCATGAATGAAGAGCTTGATCAAATTGAAAAGAATCACACTTGGGAATTAGTACCAAGACCTCATGAAAAAAATGTCATTGGAACTAAATGGATATTCAAAAATAAGTTAAATGAGAATGATGATGTCATAAGAAATAAAGCTAGACTTGTTTTCAAGGGGTACGCTCAATAGGAAGGTATAGACTTTGAAGAAACTTTTGCCCCTGTAGCTATACTTGAAGCCATAAGAATGTTTCTTGCTTTTTCAAGCTTCCAACAAATCAAATTTTATCAAATGGATGTTAAATCTTCTTTTCTCAATGGTGATCTAGAAGAAGAAGTTTATATAGAACAACCAGAAGGATTCATTTTGGGAAATGATTAAAAAATTGTTTGTAGACTTAAAAAGGCTCTATATGGTCTCAAACAAGCTCCAAGGGCATGCTACTATCGTCTTGACAAATATCTTCGTCAACAAGGATTTTCAAAGGGGTCTGCTAATAGCAACTTATACACAAAAACTGAAAATGATAAACTATTGATTGTGGTTGTATATGTTGATGATATCATTTTTGGAAGTAATGAAGAGTCTATGAGTCAGAAATTTGCTTCTGATATGCAGCAAGAATTTGAAATGTCTTTACTTGAGGAACTAACATTCTTTCTTGGCTTGCAAGTGCAACAAGCAACAAATGGCATATTCTTATCACAAGAAAAATATCTTAAGCAAATCTTGAAGAAGTATGGCATGGAAGATTGAAAACTTGTAAGTAAACCAATGATAACTGGATGTAATCTCAGTTCTAATGATGATTCCCCCATGGTGAATCAACCAAAATATAGATCTATGATAGGAAGTCTACTTTATCTCACTGGGACAAGACCAAACATTATGCATGCAGTTGGAATTGTGGGGCGATTCCAAGCTAATCCAAAAGAGTCTGACCTTCAGGCTGTCAAAAGAATATTCAAATATCTGCAAGGAAATCAAGACTTTGGACTGTGGTATCCAAAGAATGTTGATCTCACTCTTCATGCTTACATTGACGTAGATTGGGCTGGAAACGTTGATGATCGGAAAAGCACTAGTGGTGGTGCATTCTATATGGGGCCCTGATTAGTATCTTGGTTCAACAAGAAGAAAAGCTCTATTGCCTTATCTACAGCAGAAGCATAATATGTGGTTGCAGCATCATGTTGCACTCAACTTATTTGGATGATGCAAACCTTACAAGACATTCAAATCAAATTTTCACCTCCTATCTCCATTATGTGTGATAATACAAGTGCCATCATTATCTCAAATAATCCTGTTATGCATTCCAAGACCAAGCACATTCCCATCAAATATCACTTCTTACGTGAACAAGTGCTTGAACAAAAGGTGAAATTGGAGTATGTTCTCTCCAAAGAACAAGTTGCTGATATATTTACCAAACCTCTACCCAGGGAAGCGTTCGAATATCTCAGACATAAAATGGGAGTAGTCTCTGCCATGCAGAAGATCAGACCTGCTTAAATTCAGAAGATTAAATTGGATATGCTCCTGTTGAAGGTATTCAGGATGCACAGGCTAAGGGGGAGCATGGTATTGTCAGTACAAAGGATTCTGATCTATCCTTTGCCCTTGATGTCAAAGGGGGAGAATATTGCTGAATGTTTTTCTAGTCATGGTTGCCATCAAGTCCAAAGGGGGAGATTGTTGGCGATATGTTTTTGGTATCCTATTATATTGAATTGATTGTCCTTGATGGAAACTCTCTGACAAAGGATGCAGATACTGACTGAATGAAGAACTCAGAAATCCATCAACAGTTCTATACAAGCAGAATATAAGACTGCATGCATATTTGCTTTTCTTGCATAAGTTCAATGACAGATAATTGAAATCCGTGGTTGGGTTTGATGGTGCTCTATATACAGTTAGAGGTACCAATGTTAATACAATCAACTGTGTATCACAACTGGTAGACAATGAATCAATGTGTGATAACCCTCTGTATTATGGAGTAAGGTGGTTATTCATATTCTGAATGGTGGATTGAATGCACATAGAGAACCGAGTCGAACAGTCTGAAAGGATTTCATCGGAGCTGTATAATAGTAATCGTGGTTATATGAACTAATAACGCGGAGAAATGATTTGGCGAAAGTACGCTGACGGAACCTGGAGTAGAGGGGCAGAACCTTGCGAATGAACAGTGAACATGGTTTAAGGCTAGAAGTGGTTTTCATCGCACCACCTTTGCAGCGAAAGCAGTAATTGAGGAGGGGGGAGCGATTCCATAGATCGACCGACGCATGTCCCCGAGCATCTTTTGAAAACTGCCTCCACTACGCGCCATCACGCGTTAATGTCCAACCAAGGATGCCACGCGATATTGTTGTGCGCCGTAGATCTGGAAGGGAGCCATCGAACGGTGGCTGTATGAGGAAGATGCATGATGGATAACCACGGTACGATGCGAGTATGTGATTGGGTCATTGATTATATATGTGGGCCCAGTTTAAATTATATTAATTAATCTAAGGTTTGCGGGGTTAATAAAGGATGTTGAATATGTGAAGTTGGCGAAATATGAAACATGTGATGAAATGTACATGGGTTAATATATGCGATTGATCTCACGAACACATAAACCAGGGGTCGTTATATATATGTCTTGGGGAGTTCATAACTAAAGGAGGAATCGGATTAATATCTCAATCTCAAATTGAGATATTAAAAAGCCTTAGATTAATTATATAATTGCAAAATCAAGAAAATAGAACAGTAAGAAATTATTTGGGGCTTGGGTAGACCCCCCTGGATTATCTAATTGATCCCGTCCAGGAATACCATTAGCAGTTTGGTGGTTTTGACTCATGGTTTTAATAAAGGCAAAAAATATATAAGGAGAAGAGGATTATAGTACAAGTGTGCATGCGGAGGGGTTGTTAATGAAAAAAAGAAAAAATCTCTTTAAGAGATATCTGCATGATTGAAATCTGTTTTCTGAAAAAGCTGAATCTATGATGCACCTATGGAGTTGATGAAGGTTCAAGATCTCTAGATCTAGAAATGATGAATCTCTAGGAAGATCTGCAAAGAAATAATGAAGACCTGACGTAAGTCTGATGAAGAAATTGAAGAAATTTGGTGGATCTGAGGGTTGAAGTCTTCTGCATGAAAGTGGAAACTTTCTGCCAGTACAAGCTGGTGACAAAATCAGGGGGTCAGAGCTCCCTTCCAATAGTGATTGGAGAACGAGAGAAGGCTGTAGCCTTCTGCAGGTGGGTTCCTGCGCCAGCACAAAAATTGTAAGAAGTTTTCTTTATAATAAATATTGAAGACAGAGACGACAACAATGGTGGTTTTCTCCCAAATTGGGTTTCCACCTTAAATACTGGTGTTTATGAGTGTTGCTTATGTGTGGTGGCTTATTCTGTTATTACTGCACATGCTTAATGCTTTCTAAACTTCTGATGAATGAATGATACAATAATCTAAGTAAAGAATTTTTTCAATCAGATCTAAACACTGATTCACCCCCCCCCCCCCTCTCTTAGTATTTTTTCTTAAGATCAGATTCTGAGCTTTGGAACCAATTTATTTTCCTAATCTAATCTAGTCTACTGATAAGCCAAGTTTAGACAATTTGGAAAATATTTATTCACTAACCTATCAGCAAAAATTTAAAACTCACTTAGTCATGATTAGGATGTATGACTGAGTAAGGCTTCTCTTCAAGTAGTGGCATTTGGACTTGCACATTTTCAGAACTTACTGTTTTTTGGTATGGGGCTGTACCTTTTCTTTTCTGCCCTCTTTTCTTTGTTTTTCTATTTTTGCATATATATATATATATATATATATATATATATATATATATTATCTTTTTTTAAACAATGTTATATACAATGGATACAACTCTAAACTTAGGCGTCTTAATGGAAATAATGTTTGAGCATCCTGCCATTGACAGGACCTCCAAAAAGTTTTGTTCCATCCATTTCCACTAAGAAAAATACATTGTTGCCTCTGGCAGAATGGATAATATAGGGACCTTTCCATAGATTTTAAAACTTACCATGTTTTCCCTTATCTTCTCTTCTTGAGTCCCGTTTGAGCACTTTGTCACCAATGTTGAAATCATTTGCTTTTTTTCTTTTGTCAAATAGCTTCTTGATGTTTTCTTGCACTTGTTGTGTTCTATTGTAGACTTCTTCTCTGGTTTGCTGCAACTATATATTCTGATTTATCCTTCTTATCTTGTCATTTTCTTCAGACTGTACTTCCTGGATCGGCTTCATGACTGGCACTCCTAGGCTTGTTGGAAAAATTTCATCTGCTCCATAAACTAGATGGTAGGGATACATTCCAATTGATTTCTTGCATGTTAACTTTTCTATCCATAAGGCATGTACTAGCTTATTGTGCCATGACTTTTGATTCCCTTCCCGCAATTTCTTGATAATGTTTATCAAACTTGCTTTTGAGGATTCTGCTAGCCCATTACCTTGAGGGTAATAAGTTGTGGAATGACCCAATATGATCTGATATTTATGGAAAAAGTCCACCATCCTCTTGGATCTAAAGGCAGCAGCATTATGAGTGATAATATTTATAGGAAAAAAAAATCTAGACAAAATATGGTTTTTAAGGAATTTGATGATGACTAGATTAGTAGCAGTTCTAGATGGGATGGCCTCTATCCATTTTGTGAAGTAATCAGTTGTTGTGAGGATCCATTTATGTTTGGAAAATGAAGAAGGATGGATTTCCCCGATGAAGTCTAGGCCCCACTGTTGAAAAGGAACTTCAACAGAAATAGGATGTAGAGGTAAGGGTAAGAGTTTTCTTTTTCCCTCAAAGATTTGACACTTGTGGAAGGAAAATACCAATTTATGGATGTCTTGGAAGAGGGTGGGCCAATAATAACCAACTCGAAGGATTTTGTTGACAATTGTTTTCCAATAGAGGTGGCCTCCACATTCCCCTTCATGAAACTCATGCTTGATCTTCTCTGCATCATTCTCAGGCAAACATTTAAGCAATATACCACTAGCATTTTTCCAATATAACCATTTATCTATAATGCAATAATTTACAACTTTTAACTTCAAGAATCTTTCCTTTGTCTTAGATAAACTAGGAGGAACATTAAGATAGAAGATCACATACAAAATATTAGCATACCAAAGTGAATTCAACAATACTTCTTCAACAAGAGGGGTTGTGAATTCTTCTTGTTCTTCTAAAACATCAACCATATTCATATCTAAGGCTTTAAAATTTGATTCAGCCATAATTTTTTCAAGTCCTTGTCCTTTGACCAGTTTAGTGGGTCTGATTTCTAAATCATATTATAATATAACAACAATCCACTTTCCTCTTTTGCCATTAGGATCTTGTGTTAAAATGTATTTGACAACTGTGTGTGGGACAAAAGGAATGATGTGTGAGTGTAAAATGTAAACTCTGAAATCTTTCAAGGCCTTGATTAAGGAAAAAGCATGTTTTTCCATTATGTTGTATTTTAGAGGTGTATCTCTTAAAGCCTTGCTAAAAAATGCAATGGACTGTTCTTGTCCTTTTATGTTTTTCTAAAGTAGGACAACAGCGACTGTATGTTTTGATGCAAAGGAGAAAATGAAGAAATCTTTGTTAAAATTTGGGCTAATGAGAATTGGTGTTTGAATGAGTGCTTGTTTAACCAGTTCAAAAGATTTCTTTTCTTAAATGGTCCATTTAACTCCTGTTTCCATTTTTAACATGTTTGTTATGTTTCTAAGGAGTTCAGCAAGGTTTCACATGAACCTTCTTAAGAAATTAATCTTTCCAATGAAAGATTGCAATTCTTTGATGTTTCTAGGACGATTGATTTGCAATATTCCTTCAATCCTTTTTGGGTCTATCTTTATTCCCTCTTCATATATGATATGGCCTAGAAGTTTGCCTTATTGTAGGCCAAATAAGGTTTTCTTGGGGTTTAAGGATAGATCATACTTTTTTCACTTCTCAAAGACTTTTATTAAGTGAGCAAGGTGTTCTTCGTCTGTTTTGGAATAGACCTGTGATTTCATCTAAGTATATCACAATGAATAAGCCTATCTCTTCTAAGAAAGAAATATCCATGGCTCTTTGGAATGTGGCACCAGTATTTATTAAACCAAACAACATTTTCACATACATGAAAGTGCCCCAAGGTGTAGTGAATTTTTTTTTAAGTTGATCATCAAGATGTACCAGCATTTGGTTATATCCTGAAAAGCCATCTAGCAAGGAAATTCTCTTAGAACCCACTACCCTTTGTAACATATGATCCATTTTGGGCAAGGGGTAGTTATCCTTTAAAGAGGCTTTGTTTAAGTTTCTGAAGTCTACACAAAGCCTTATCTCTCCTATTTTCTTCCTCATAGATACAAGATTGGATACCCAGTTTGAGTATCTCACTGGGACTATGATTCTAGCATCATACATTTTTTTGATCTCTTTCTCAACCATGGGTAATTGCATAGGGTTTATTCTACGCAATTTTTGTCTAAAAGGTTTCTGGTTTTCTTTGAAGGGTATCTTATGTTGAATTATCTCTGTATCATATGATTTTAAGTCCTCATAACTCCAAGAAAAAACATTAGAAAACTATTTAAAAAGCTCGAGATATTTCAATTTTATATGAGCTGGTAGTGTTTTGGATAATTTAATCATCTTGGGTTTTAGTTCACTACCTATATTGCACTCTTCTATTTCAGTTTCAGTGGGTTCCATTTTTGGATTTTTGGAAACATCATTGAAGTCAAACAATTCTTCTAGAGGCACCAATCCCTTTGGCAAGTTATAAATGTGGGACTGCAGCACTTCAAAATCTTCTTGTTCGAAATTAGTGTTCAACTCTGTTTTCTGTGGGTGTTCTTTAGTTAACAGATTCATATAAGCAATGTTAGGAGTTTCTTCTTCATAAATTTTTTCCTCAGTAGGACAGTCTTCTTCATACTCTGAGTTTGAATTGATCATTTCAAACCCATTTCTGGACTGTAGGAAATCCTCTATATTCTTGTCTCCTTCAAATACTTGCCAATATTTGATATTATCAGGGACTACTGGTCTATATTTAACTTGGAATATGTATTGTTTGCTTTCATAAGATTTTAGACATGTACTAGCAACAAATGCTAAACCATTGGCAAGAATGTTTTGGTTTAAAGGGACAAAGTTAAGCTCATATTCTATGAATGTTTTCGAAATGTCAACAGCATCATCTCTATATGCTTGTAATATTGGATGCTTGGAAGTATATTCTCCATTCACTTGTTTAATAATCAATTATGAGTCTCCGTGAACAGTTATCCTCTTGGCTCCTAGTTTTTTCAATAATTGCAGTCCTAAGAGGAGAGCCTCATATTCAACTATATTATTAGTGCATTGAAAGTTTAGTTTGTATGAATGGCCCTCATTATTATTATTTTCTATGTTATGTACCCATATGCCTACTCCTGAACTAGTTTTACTACAAGACCCATCAAAACTCATACTCCAAAGAGGTTCAATTTCATATTTGTTTTTAAAGTCATCTCTGTCCTCTTTATCTTGTTTATTTTGGAAATCACTATGTTGTTTTTTAGGTTC
This sequence comes from Pinus albicaulis, assembly GCA_034641835.2. Lineage (NCBI taxonomy): Eukaryota > Viridiplantae > Streptophyta > Pinopsida > Pinales > Pinaceae > Pinus > Pinus albicaulis. The sequence continues at coordinate 234,656,735 of CM076572.1, forward strand.
TGCACTCTGTTCATTTTTACTTTGTTCCTCAAGGTTTTCATTGTGTTGAGTTTGATCTTGTTTGTCATAATCAGCGTTATGTGGATGGTTGGTTTGTTGCCTATGATCTTCATCATGTTTGTTGTGATGTTCTAAGTTAGAAAACTATTTTAGATTTTTCTCCTTTCTTCCCTCTTTTCCTATTATTGGTGTGTCATCTCCTTCTCCTTGCTCATTAAGATTTTCATCATTGTAAATAATGAATGAGTCAAGTTCTGTGTGAATAGAATAAAGAGGGGAATTGTCTGGTTTTTCCTGACTACTAACCATGTATTTCATGTGTGTTTCCCTATATAGTCTTCTTGGTTAACTAAATATAGGGATGGTTGCATAATTCATATCCATCTACAGGGTACCTTGGAGTTTAGCAACCCATGAAATTCAAAGGAGCATGCCATATTTAGGAGGTATATCAGCCACTACAATTTCCATCACTAAGCTCTTGGCTGGTATTTGTGCTAAATTGACACATAAATCTTTGATCAGGCCTAGACATTTAACTCTGCTGGAACCAAAGGAGTATAAATCCTTGTAAGGTCTAGTTATCTCAAGGCCTAGTCTCTCCATCACTATTTTAGGCATAAGGTTGTGGGAAACTCCCGAGTCAAGGATGGAATTGTGTAGAAACTTATCATAGATGTTTAGACTGACATAAAAGGGAGGAATGCCTTCTTCTTAAAATTTACCTTCTACTTTTGGTCCAAACAGAAGCTCGGGCTTGTCATCAGTTAAATTAACAGAATTAGTTTGTTCTCCTATGTTTAAATCTCTCAAAATCTGGGTTTTATATACATCTTGGGTGACTAATTCAGTAAGAGGGACAAGGATCTTGATTTTGACAATTTCACTTTCTATGCTGAAAGGTATCTGTGCTTTCGAAATGTTTAGATCATCCTTCCTAGTCACTGTTTTCTCAGCAAATTCAGCTTGCTGGTTTTTATTATGGACAATAGTTAAATAGTTTTACTATGAGCATTAGCTGAGTTTCTAGTGCTACTTTGTTCATCACTATATTTTTCATTGATTTGGCTATTTTTTCCTTTGTTTTTATCATAACTTTCAGCCACTTTTTTGTTGTTTTCGGCTATCTTTTTAGAAATATTTTCAGAAATATTTTTAGAAAAAATTCCAAAGGTTTTATTATTGGGAGTGTCTTGACTCTTCTTACTCCTAAGGTCATATTTTATGTGTACTTCCATTATGGAATTTTCAAAGCCTTGTTTGTAATCTTCAGACTCTAGGCTTTCTTCATCATAAGGTGTATATATGCCTTGTTCTTCTTAAGTTAGGAACATAGTATCCTCGTTGTTTACTCCCAATACGTTTATGTGGTCTCCCTCTATTTATTCAATCACTCCCTCATCTCCATTAGCATAGTTTTGTTGGAAAGGAGGTTTGACTAGCTGATCAGGGCCTCTTTGTCTACTTTGAGGGGGATCCCTTCTAAAGTTCTGGTTCTGATTTTGATTTTTATTTTGAGGAGCTGTTTGGTTTTATTTAGGATAATATCTCTCATTCATGTTAATTCTCTCCATCATCATCTCCATGGTTCTAACTAGACTATCAATTTTTGGGTCTGATGTGGAGGGTCCAGCTTCATCTTTGTAGGTAACCTTTTTCTCTTCTTTCAATCTAGCCCTTCTGGCATTTAGGTTAGCTTCTACACTTAATGCCCCTTTCTGCATATCTTCTAATGTGAGGGGTTCTCTTTCCCTTAATTGATAACACATGTCTGGGTCAAATCCTTCAGGAAAATTCATTAAGGCTAAGCCTTGTGGGGGTTTCATTTGTGGAGGGAGTGCATTATAAACACTATTGAATCTAGTGCAATAATCTTGGACACTCTCTCCAACATTTCTTTTAAGGTCATTGTATTCTAATAGGATTTGGAGGGGATTTATCTTGACTTCCCATTTGTTTAGGAACAGTTGGTGAAAAGTAGGGAGATCATTAAGACTGTTAGGGGTTAAGCCTTTGAACCATTTTCTTGCTTCTCCCCCTAAGCTTTGAAAAAACATTCTAAGTTTAGCACTTTCATCATCTACTTCTTATCTGTCAAAGTAGTCATTAATTCTATCTACATGTTGTTGAGATGTACTAGAACTACTAGCATCATATAATGGAATCTTGGACTGATAGTCTTGTGGTAGAGAAACTAGAGGTAAAGGAAGGATAAACGGAGCATACCATGTTACCATGATATGAGCTTGTGGAAAAAATGGAGGGTTAACAAGTGGAGGAAGGTGATGAATTGGAGTGGTTTGAACAGTGGCTGTATGGGTGGTTGTGGCTGAAGTACTTAGACCAGCTAAGTGATGTTGAGTAGATTTAGGATGAGAGAAGCCAAAGTTATGGAGAAAATGGAAATCAGGAGGAGTGGAAGCGCGGGATTCCCTACTACTACTTTGATGTGAGTCTACAAGCTCAAGGTTTATTTGGTCTATACCACTCTGTGACTTGGTTCTAGATAAGATTCTTATATGAGGTAAGTCAACTTGGGTATTTTGCAAGGTTGTAAGGTTCTTAGGGAAAGAACTTGCTCTGTGGATTGGTCTGTCAATAGTTGGGTTTTTAGATGTAGGAGACTTCCTAAGGATGCTTTCAGGATTGTCAACTATTGCAGGAGGATTTGGATCAGGATGGGATCTAGTATGGATTCTTCTAGAAGCCATGGTTTTGGACCCAACAAGTCAGAAAGGTTTTTAGAGCTATAACAGTCTTAGGATACAAGCCAAACTATGAAAGAGATACTTAATCCACAAAGTATTCTTGACTGGGTATTGTTTAATGTTTTGATGATAGGGTAAGTTCCCTAGTGGAGTCACCAGGTGGAGGATTTTTACTTGTTTTATGACTAATTGTTGTCCACCATCATCAATAAAAAAACATCCTTAGACGATACTTGATTCATCTTAGATTAATAAGGTTCTCTGAGTTTTGAGTGAATTTGAAATGTTTATTACTCATTATTCCGCAGTATGGTCACCACTATGTTGGCTCCCTGTAATTTGTAAGAGTGGAAAGAAAAAACAATGTAGAGGCCACATCATAACCAATTTGGAATCATAGGACCTAACCTTCCTGGATTCAGAGAGGGATATCTCTATAAAGGTGTTTTCAATTGATATATATTTGTGTTCTTTGCTTATGATTTTAGGCTAGTTATGAAGTTCTAAGGACTTGTTTGTTTTTGGTTGGATTAATTGATAGATTGAAGGATCAATGGTGTGACTGATTGCTAGAATGTTTCAATGAACAAATAGATTGTGAGAAAACATCAATCCATTGGGATATGGAGTCGTAAAAGGATTTAATTGTTCATCAAATTTTCAATGGAATTAATAGGGAAAGCTAACTATATCAAGTGGATTATTTATATTAGGTTGTGATATGAAACAATAATAAGTTGTGAAGGCAGCAAAACTATAGTCAGTTAAGAATCTTGTAGCTCTACTTAGACAAGAAAAGCCTTTTAAGGTACCTGTTTGGAGCAAGCCAAAGGACTGGGCGAACCATAGACTTCTTTGGACAAACCTTTAATAAGAAACCTTTCAGACAACAATCCAGCAATCAAAAGACTACTTTCATATAAAGAAAACATTTAAGAAAACAGTGAGAGTGGTCTAATATCAAACAAAAATAATCTAATATTTTTTTGAAAAACTCTCAAAGACTCTTCAAAGCAACATTTTAAGGCAAACAAAAGGGCAGGGCATACCATAGACCTCTCTAGTTTTAGACTTTAGTAAGTATAGTTTAAATAAATGTCTTAAAAAAAATATCTCAAGTCTTGCTCAAAGGAACATGGATTCACCACAATTTCATTGGTTTCACTCTATTGAATTATTTCCAAGACAACAAGCTAGATGTAACTAGAAGGAAATTAAGAATCTTACAATCAGAACTTTCAGAAGAATACATAAACATAAAGAGATACAAACAGAAATAGGGTGTTGAAATAACAAATCCTAATCTAAAACTTCTATTTCTTTATCGGAGAAAGAGGGACATAATGTAAAACATAAGGGAAACAATGAAAATTTAGGAAAACTTCACCATTGATATAGCTCAAGGATCCTTTGAAAATTCTTGTATTATTGATGATCAAACCAGTTACAATACTCCAGGTACAATAGCTCTCTACAACTCAGAGCTTTCTTCAGTTCAGTCTAGTATTCCTCAACTAGCTTAGCAGCAGAAATCAATCCAATAACCATAAAGTAACCAACATTTAAAATGAGGCTCATATGCAATATTTATATGCAAAATGAGGAGATGATACCAAAATAGGGTGTTAAAATGTTATTTATTACAGATTTAATGATTTTTTACCTTTCAGACCATGCAAGGCCCAAGGTAAAAATATCTGAAAGAGTTACTCTGAAATAATAACTTCTGAGTTATTTTAGTTGAAATATTTGACTTTAAAGGCTTTTTAATAACTTTGTAATAACTGTTGAGTTGCTTTAAAATATCTCTGACTATGTAATAACTGCCCAATGCCTTTATGGAAAGGAATGATGTTGTAGGTGGAAATTTTGTCTTTGGAGAAGTAATTGCTTCTTTGCTGAGTTATTCGAAGTTTTCTTTGGGTCATCTGTCATTTTTTTAATCATCAAACTCATTAATTAGGCCTTTGAACCTTGATTTTTCTTTAATAATCTGTCTTACTGCCTTTATCTTGCATTCTTCTTTATGATTGTTTTGTCCTTTATCTCTTTGCTTTAAGCCTGTGACTTTCATCTTTAATCACTGTCTTTAAGGGCTAATCTTCTGTGTTTTCTCTTTGATTTAGGATTTAGCCTTAATCCTTCAGCTTCCTTCATTTCCTTTGCTATCTTCTCTGACTATTTTCTTGTTCTGTGTTCAAGAGGATCTCTTGGTGGTATAAGGGTTTATAACCCATCGATGATCATGATTCATCAAGGGTTAAGTCTTTTATGTAAACCCTTGTACTTCTTTATATGTATTTGCCTCTCGGATCATCATCGAGAGGTTATTTTATCATTTGAATGCCCCTCTGGAAATTACCTCCATTAAAACCTGTAAACACACAAACTAACATTAATTTATAACCTGCGGGATTGGATTTAAACTGCTTTTTTGGGTTTTTGAGGCATTAGGGGTGATTTTCAGAGGAAGGGAGGGTGCAAGGGCATGATTCCAGAGGTGAAATAATAAGGAAATCCAAACAAAGGTGAATAATTTTGAATTTCAGTGTGGGAGGGGAAGGCGGTTTTGGGAAAACCATGGTGGTTTATTGCGCAGGTGAAAAGCGGTAAGTGGTTTTGGGTGAAGGCTGCAAAATTCCACTTAGCATCAGACGCATGTCCGGGCCAAATTTGATTTTTTCACACGAGTTAGGAGTGTTAAAATTCAGCGCAAAATCTTGCGTGATATGATTTTGAGCTGTCAGATCTCAAAAGGAAAAATCAACAGTGCAGAGGATTTCGGGACCAGGGCGTAGGTCTGGGGGTGGAGCCCAGTAGGTGGCAGGCTGCGGTTGGTCGGTAAGGTTAAGTGGAAGGTAGGGCCTAGCGTGCTGATGTGAATAGGTTTTTTGGGTAGCGTGGGGTTGGGTTATATGCGGGGTTGAGGTAAGAGATGGGGTGACCGTTGGATTGGGGGAACAGATCCCAATCAACGGTGGAGAGTACATGATAAACTAAGCGGTTGGAAGAGAAGAGGGCCCACGTTTTAATTATTTTTGAAGGTTTGGGTGGGTTTTTTATAAGGTTTGGGGTTTAAATAAAATGAAAGGGCAGAGGTGTAGCTATATGGTGGAAGGGGTTAGGAATATGCGGAGGGTCATGGTCATGTGTGAGTGAAAAAGGGCTAGGGCTTAAGTGGAGAGGAGTTTAAGGTCTATATTTACAAAAGGGCAGGTTTTACTATAAAATAGAGTTTTTATAAGCTTTAAGGGCCCGATAGGCTAAAAAAAGTGAATATAAACAATGTAAAAGGGACTCTTATATTGTTTAAAGTTTTTTAGGGGAAAATGGTGAGTATGAGGGCTTTTAAGGGAAAAATAAATGGGATTTAGAAGGGAAAAATGGAATGAATGATGGTGCAGGTGGGGTGAAAAAATGAGGAAATTTAGGACTGGAAAATGGAGTTTCTTTAGAGTAGCAAGGTGAACATTTGAGAAGGAAAAAGACTGGAAAGTTTAGTGAAGAATAGTCAAACTTAGGATGATGAAGGCAGTGAGATTTATAGAACTCACAGTGTTTCTCAAATACTGTTTCTAGAAATCCAAAATCATTATTTAGTCATCTTTCAATATCAACAAAAAATATAGATGGCTAACACTTTGGTTATACAATCAGGTTGGATAATAGAAATGGAACAAGGAAATGCTTACACATCCTCATCCTTTCTTGAGAGTGCATCTGCAACAATATTTAGCTTCCCTTTTTTGTATATGATTTCAAAGTCATAACCCAACATCTTTCTGAACCATTTTTTCTTCTTTTCTGAAGATATTCTTTCTTGCAAAAAGTATTTAAGTCTATCATGATCAGTTTTTACCTTGAAGTGTCTTCCCATTAGGTAAGGTCACGATTTCTTTAGTGCATTTAGTATTTCCAACATTTCCTTCTCTTAAATATCTTTATGTAAATACTTTCATTTGATTGGGCATCTTTCAAAATAATTGGGTCTTCCTTCTTGCATTAAAACATATCCAATTCCATTTCTTGAGTCATCATATTCCACAATAAAGGTTTTTGTGAAGCCTGGCATAGCTAAGACCAGTGCTTGGAACATTGCCTCTTTAAGATTTTCAAAGGCATTAGTTGCTTCAGTTGTTCATGAAAATGCATGTTTCTTCAATAATGTTGTTAGAAGTGCTACTATTCTCCCATAATTCTTAACAAACTTGCGATAATATCCTGTTAACCCAAGAAATCCTCGCAACTAATTTATGTTTGTGGGGACTTTCCATTCCTTAATGTCTTTAATTTTGTTAGGGTCTACCTTAACACCCTCTTGAGATACAATATGACCCAGATATTCCACCTCTTGTATGCCAAAGAAACATTTGGAGGCTTTTGCATATAATTTTTTCTCCTCTAATAGTTTGAGAACCTTGTCAACATGTTGAACATGATCCTTCCAAGACTCACTGTATATTAGTATATCATAAAAAAATACTAACCCAAATTTTCTAAGGAAGGGTTTCAAAATGGAATTCATCGACCCTTAAAATGTAGAAGGTGCATTGGTAAGGCCAAGAGGCATGACCAAAAATTCATAATGAACCTCATGAGTTCGAAATGTTGTTTTTGGGATGTCTTTAGTCTTCATTCTAATTTGATGATATCTAGAACGAAGATCCAACTTGGTGAAATAAATTGCTCCATGTAATTCATCAATCACAGGAATGTGAAATTTATCTTTAATAGTGATCTTATTGAGCTCCCTATAATCCAGACACATGCAACATGATCCATCCTTCTTGTGCACCAATAATACTAGAGAAAAAAAAAGAACTTTTACTAGGTTGAATTATACCAAACTCTAGCATTTCGACAATCATACGTTCAATTTCGCACTTTTGGACATACAAATATCTGTAAGGCCTAATGTTTGGAGGAAAAATTACTGGAATTAAATGAATAGCATTATCATGACCAAAAATATGTGGGAGTCCTTTGGGAGTTTCAAGCATCTTGGAGTTATTGTCCAAGACTTTTTGGACATTTGGAGAAATAGATGATTTTGGTGTTGGAACTTCTAGTGAGCATAATTGGGCAATGAAGCCTTGTTTTTATTTCTTCAGAATATTTGTCATGAGATTAGAGATTTTTATCTTTCCTAGCTTCCCTATGATACCCCCTAATTCTAATTCCTTTCCTTTCGAAAAAAAAATTCAAGAAAATTTATTGAAAATTAAAATCTATCGTCCCCAAATATTATAACCATTGTACTCCTAGTACAAGATTAGCACCACCCATTGGAAAGGAGAGAATTGTAATATTCAGTGCATATTACCCAATGGTTAGCTTGATATTATGGCACTTTCCACAGAAATTTGTAGTTCCTCCATTTTCCAACATCACTTGACACTCTGAAGTTGGGTATAGGAACCAATTTAATTCCTTGGCTACCTTACAATGAATAAAATTATGGGTACTACCCTAATAAATAAGCACTATTACATTTCTCTTCTTGATATTTCCTTCTATCTTGAGAGTTTGAGGAGTGGTAATTCCCGCCAATGCATTACAGGATATGGTCGGATTAATTTCTTCTTCCTCTAGGGTTGGTTCCTAGTGTTTATCCTCTTCTTTTGAAGTTTCTTGTTCCTTTTACTCCTCTTCACAATATATGTAAAAAAATTTCTTCTCAGCACACTTATGACCTTTAGTGTATTTTCTATCACAACTATAGCAAATCCCTTTTGCTATTTTCCGTTCTAATTGTTGTGGTGTCAACCTTGTAGGTTGTGGAAGTCTAGGAGTAGCAACACTTCCATTTTTATAGTTGTGAATGGTAGGATTCCTTGTCACCATAATTTTGCTTTCAATTTTTCTTGCCAACCTGAATTCCTTCTCCAATGTATCAGGTTCCCAAAGGCAAACCTCATGTTGGATGTTATCCTTTACACCATTTTTTGGTCATCTAGCTTATTATTATTAGATGGAACCAAGTACACCATGTAAGACCAATTTTACCCTAAGTAAAATTTCTTTCACTATGCAAATAACTTAGTAAAACACCTTTATTAAGTTGTTTATGGTTTAAATAGGAAACCCCATGAGGAAATATTAAATAAATCTAAACTTGTTTGATTTTCCTCGAGGAATAATTAGTTAAACAACAGTTTAATTAATATTCCTGGTTATATTTAACCCAAAAACAAGGAAATTAACTAGACAAATCACTATTTATTTATTATTTTCTAAGAATAATTATTTAAACCTTATTTAAATAATATTCTTTGTTAAATATGACTAAATCACCCTTAAATAATTAAATAAATCATTATTTATTTGATTATTACTCAACCACATCCTTAAAATGATAAAATAAATAATTTATCTATTTATTATTTACAAATAAAGGGATTTGACCCAAGTCAAATTCCTTTTCCCTCCAACAAATATAATAAAATATTCCATAAAAGTTGGACTTGATTTGGTTAATAATATTTTAATTATGCACCAATATCTAGACTAACTCAATATTTTGTTATAAATTGAAGGGTTTTTCCATTCATTTACCACATTTTTTTGCCTAAAGATCACTCTGGATCTATACTTTTGGTCTGACTTTGATCCACCATCATAGTCATATTTTGCTACCATTTTTGTTTGGGTTTTCACACTATAAAGAGAGAGGAATTTTAGATCTGAAGTGCTGAAGACTTACAAGAACCCATCCCATTGAGGAGAACTGGTAACACCCTTCTGTGTTTTCCTCCTAGGTGCCATTAATACAAAATTCATTCAACATATTCTTGTTTTGTCTATTGGATGCATGGAGTAAATCTTGTTTTTCTACTGCTTAATGTCTTTTGATGCATAGATCTATATTTTTGCAACATTTATCTTGATCACCTAACTGCAGATATGAGGATATTGGCAGCCATCATTGTTTTTAGGGCTGTTGATTATGCACAACTAAAGTGGTATTTTTTAGTATGCTTGGAATTAGATTCATACTAACACCTGGCGACTCCACATGGGTTTACGATTACGACCGTTGTCATTTTTATGATCATTGCATATCCAGCTACTTCAAACCCTAGGATTTCTCTTCAACCTCTTGTTTTTTCTTTTCTTGATGTTTTTTTTAACCTATAAAACCATAAGACATTAAAAATTCTAACTTCCATGTGTTTTCAGACCTATTGCGCAGGTGACAGACATCAGCCGCAGCTGAGATGACACTTTTTACTAAAATTTTCCGCTGAGAGTGCTGGAAGTGCAGGTCACACTTTTTGGCCATAAACCTATGACTTGGAGCCTTAGGACGCACTTTTCAGCCCAAAAAATGCGACCTCTATTGAAAATAGGTGAGAAACTGCGACTTGGATTTTTTGCGGGAGTTTTTCTAGAAGTTTTTTGGGTTTGTCTGGGCCTCTATTCAGGGTTTTCTGACCTCCATATCCACCAATTTTGGACCTGTACTTGTTCTTGTTTACTCAAATAAGTGGGAACCTAGCCCCCTAGGGCTTCAGTACCCTCCACACTTTGTGGAAGAGTTTTAACTGCTGCAGGTTGTCTGAAATTTTCAGAGCGTTCAACCATTTTTCAGATCTGATACCTCACCTTCAGATCTGCTTCAGATTGGATTTTTATCCATCAAAATCACCTCATTTAGCTTTGTTTGGGTTTTCCTTTAGGTTTCACTCTGTTTCCCTCCAAGAGATAGCCTTTCTCCACCTCATTTACAACAATTTTTCCTTTGATTTGTTGTTTTTTTCTACACCACTTTCCAGCATATTTTGACCTTTAGATCCCTGTCCCTCCCGATATTAGATCTATTGGCTATTTTGGTGTGTTTTAACTAGTTTTTTTCCTACCTACAGACTACTTGTTGAGAGGCCTACCTCCTTGGGTTTAGATTATTGCATTATTAACTGTTTATTTACTGTTATTTCAGTTTCATATACTGTTATCTGCAGGTTTATTTGTAGTTACACAAAACACTTTTTATTTCTCTCTACAAATGTCTAGGTTTAAAAATTAAAATTTACACACTTTTCACACACACCCTAAGCGAAAAAGGGCTTGGTTAACACCGCCATGAAAATACTCTAAAACATTGAAATCAATTGATCCTGAACCTCTTCACGCTTGTTTTGACATTGTAATTAGTTGATCCTGCACATCCTTGCCCTTATCGGTCTCTTTTTCCCTTGTTCCATGTTTGTGTCATCACCATTACGCTACCAAAGCATTTATCCTAGAGAATTCTTGGCCTTTCTCGTCAGTTTCTGGTAAGAAGACTTACTCCTTTGCATAGGATTCGAGTTAGTCCTCCTCCGAGTTTGCACTCCGACTCTTCTTCTGGTTTATTGGGTTCTCCTTCCGCCCCTGGTTCTCCTCCTGTCACCTTCACCATTTTTGGTTCAGGACCTAACGCTGGTGGTAGCCCCGGCCCTAATGCTGGGAATACTACTAGTGGGACTGCAACAGGAACTATCCCAGTTGCTCCCTTTCTTCCCTATATTGTAGGCCTCAGTCTTCCTCATTTTGACCAGTTGATAAATGACCCTATACACCATGATGCTAGTTGGTCTGTTATGCTAACTAAGCTCCCTTCCGACATCTCCAAGTTTGAAGGCCTTGTTGGAGAAGATCCTACAAATCATGTTCGATCTTTCCACATGTGGTGTTCGTCTAACTCCATTACCGTTGACTCTATCCGTCTTCGGTTATTCCAATGTACGCTTACAAGTGAAGATTATAAGTGGTATGTTTATCATGCCTCATCCTCTCATACCACCTTTGCGACTCTTGCTTGGGCCTTTTTATCTTATTTCCAGCTTCCTCTTCATTATGACACTGGTACCAAACTTTTGACTTCTTTCCGTCAATCTTCTGTGACCCACCTATCCAATCATGTCCAGGAATGGCAGAGAAGAAAGAGCGTATATCAAGCCCCTACCTTCGAAGACTGTGTATACATGGATTGGTTCCTTAGATTTCTCTTGCCACCTATCGGCAAAGATGTTGCATCACATTTCCCTCAAACCGAAGAAGTCACCCTCCAAATTGTGTTAAAATATGACCTGATCTACGCTCGGTCAGGTTATGTTTATACCATCCTACCTGGTCTTCCTAGACCCGGCGGTGCCAACGCACGGGGGGCATCTCATGCTATTGACGGTATCGTTGGAGCTCTCTCTCATCCATATGCTCTACCTGCCATGGGCTATGGTTTTCCTCAGGGGGGGCCAGCACCTCCTGCACTTTTCCCCCTCCCGGTAGCATGTATCCATGATATGGAATGCCTCCTCCTTTTTCCCAACCTCCTATTTACCAAAATGTTACCCAACCTCCTTATTATCCGTATCCACAGTTTGGTGCTCCAACTCCTCCAGCATTAGCACCACCTCCTCCCTTGCCTTCTCAACCACCGTAAAAAAAGTATGCACAGCAGGGCACGACTAATCCTCCTCCCTCCAAAATAAGAGGAAAGGCACTCAAAATCCATTTGCTCTCGGTAATCCTAGACCTAATCCTCAAAATAATTCCCCTAACACTGCTACCCAGCAACAAGGCACTCAGCCCAAGTAGGACAGGCCTGTTCGCATGAACAAGCCTTGTTCTTGTTGTGGTGTTTATGGTCATTACAAAAATGATTGTCCTCTTTTACCACAGATGAAGCAGATGTGGGAGTCTCAAGAAACTTTTCAAGGACAACAAGCCTCCCCTTCTGTCCCTCTCAATGCTGCGCCTAGTCAGCCGACTATGCTTACTAATCCTTTCCCTTAGCAAGGATTTGTGGCTACCCAACCACCTAAAGGACAGGTGACCACTCAACCTCTTCCATCTGGTACCTCCGATTACCAGATTCTCATGATGAAATCTGATCAACCTTTAACCGTAGACATCAATATTCAGACTCGGTCCCATTAGTACAACAAGCCTCCCGCTACGTCTATCCCTGAGCCACCTCCTTCGATCTCTACAGAGCCTCTTTCGACACCTAATGGTCCTTTGCAAATCCATCAACCTAAGGCAGAGGTTGATACCAAGATCCCTAAAGGACCACTACGCCGAAATGCTACTTCTGGAAAAGCTACCCATTCGTATAACATAGTAGATGATTTGGCGCAATATCCTGCTGCCATTTCAACGCTGGAACTCCTCCAGTCGTGCCCTTCACAACAAAAAGCTCTACTATCTGCCATGGACGCTGTAGATCCTTCTGATGATCGATTGATTGTCTTTGATGTTGACTGGTCAGAACATCCTCCTCTCCCTACTTATGTCGCTTTCCAAATCCCAGTCAAGGTCCAGAATGCTAACATTTCCCTGTTCATCATTGATGAGGGGGCATCCACCTGTGTGATGTCCGCTTCGGTTTGGAAGCAACTCGGATCACCTGAGTTGGCTCCTTCCACAATCACTCTCCAAGCATGGGATGGCCACGCCTCCCAGTTCATTGTCCTATTCTGCAATTGTCCTATTACTCTTGCAGGCAAGACTATTTGCGTTGACGTAGAAGTCATTGATGCCCCCTTAGATTACAACATTCTATTGGGTCGTAGCTACACCTATGCGATGTCTGTCGTCCCATATCTAGCCCATCGCAAGATGTCCTTCCCTCATAATGGAAAGATAGTCACCATTGACCAGTTGACATATTACGAATCGAAGTCTCAGACCTCCCCTGAGTCCATCATCTCTTCGGTGGCCAATAAGAAAACCATCTATCCATTGACCAGTGTCTCACCCAGAGTCTACAAAGACTCCTATTTGCTTGGTAAATTCCTTGATATTCCTCCTCCTATCTCTAATCCTAGGTCATCTAATTTTTTCATGATGCAATCATCTCGGGCTTCCCTTAAGTGGCCCTCTACGGCTAGTCAGCAGCCTCGCCCTCCGCAACCTACTCCTAGCCCTTCGATTCAGCCTTTCGGACCTCCTCCTCCTGGCCCTTCACCTACAGTTGGTATCCATGAGCCTCTTTATCGTCATGGAATGGTTCCTACAGGCCTTAACCATCTTGGAGCCATCCCACCTGGCCATTACCCCTTCGGTTAGATACCGTTCCTAGCTCCCCCTTCTGGAGTGTACATGGTACCTATCATGGCTACCCTCTCTCTTCCTAACCGCTACCCCACGTGGTCAACCCAAACCTTACCTTTCTTTGGCCCCAGTTCAACCGGTCCCCATGACTTCTCCCATTGCTACAGTGCCTTAGCCAGCTCAACAAGAACCTTCTCCTGTTGCAACAACTTCGGGTAAGAAGAGAAAAGCTCACAAGAGGGCATCAAAGGAAAAGGCTACCCCGAAAAACCCTGCCCCTCCTCGGCCGCCAAAGCATACTATATAGTGTGCTTTGCGTGATGTTGTCAATCATGCCACCCATACCTGTCCAGAATTTCCTCACCTCAAGCCCATGGTTAACGAAGCATTTCCAGAGTCTGATATCCTAGAGGTATATGTCACTATACCTGATTCGGTCCTGAAACTCAAGTTTTTGCACACAAATCACCCCTGTGCTTTGTGTGATTTCCATGGCCACTATACTTACCTCTATCCCCACCTCAAGGACTTTCATACCTCTCTATCGACTGTTCCCCAATTTTAGGCCAAGCACAATGAGTCCACCTCTCCCTTATTTGCGCATTTTTCTTCAGCAGAACCAGAGGACACATCCACTCCCATAGACATTCCCCCTCTGGATGTCAAAAAGACAAATTCTTTGGCCATTGTCCACTACCTGTCATCATCTATGAGATCCTTGGTGGAAGACCCCCCTGGGCCTTCCCCTTCTGTTTCGCCTGACCTCCCTTCAATGATCATCTTGGGCTCAACATCGATGGATCCTTCATCTAATTTTTCTTTTGTCACCCTCCGTGACGATGCGCATGTGAACCTCTCTTCTCATGATGATGAATCAGGTAGCTTCACCGTGTCAGGTGGTATTTGTTCCACCAGTCACCCCATATTCTATTACGATGACGAAATTATGGAATTATTTACCACCCCTAACTTTATCTTTCCCCCCTTACATCGCCCATGCATTCGAACCACATACACCTTGTGGCCATTACATTGACACCCAATGTTTGGGTAAGGGGGCACCCATATTTGAGAGACTAGGAGAAGCAATTCTCCACAACTCTCCTAGTGTATCTAGTCATGTCAAATCTAGTACCATTATTCTTCCACATTTATAAGAACCTCTAGAGTCCCATATCACTTCAGATCATTCTAGGGATGATACCCATCATCATTCCTTCATATTACATCAACAACCCAGTCCCTTCGACATTATTGTTGGCCAACCCATGATTTTTCTAGGAGAGCATCAGTTCATCATCTCCAAATCCTCTTTTTTGGATACTGACACCATGTATGCAAACCCAGAAAATTAAGTCCAAATTTTGCTTCATATATGCAATACCAAAAGAGATTATTAATCCTCCATTCCCTTTCTCGAACTGCATAACCATAACGAAAACAAATAGTGCACCACATCATTAAAATGTGTGTATATTACCCCTTTCTAAATACATTTTGGCATGACCATAACATGCTTGGGGGCACCTTTTCCCCTCAACCATAAAAATCCCAGCTCTTGGCAAAAAACAGCACTAAAACCCCCTTTCTCTGACAGGTTTCACTTTTCAGGTCATTTCCTAGGACATGTCGCAATTTTCTACCCAGTACCTGCTACCCAGGTTGCAGAACAGACCCAAAAAAGTGCAACCTAGCTTGTTCATGAGCTCTGGGTACCTAAACTGAACTTTCAATCCACCAAAATAAAATATTAGGGTTAGGCCTCTTACCTGCAACTGACGGATCTCAATTCCAATGGTCGGTTTGTATGCTATGATCGCCGCAAAATTTAGGGCCTTCTCTCCTCTCTACATTCACCACAGCTCCACATGCAAATGAGTGAATTTGGAGGGAAAATGCCTTATTAAAATAAAACCCCTGATTTTTCTTTCGCCTGCTGCGGCCAAAACGTAGCTCAGTTTGACGAATCATTTGTACCATTGGAAGCTCTCATCGAGCCCTCAAATGGGTATCTGTTAGTTTTCAGTGAATTGATACTTCACCAGGACACATTTTGTCGAAGAAGCGTCACTTCACACCTCCTCAAAATCGAATTTCTTCACTTGCAACACTCGTACTGGGGGCACCACTTTGCCGCCATACTTTTCCATGCTTGTGCCGATTTTCATCATGAGACCCATCATGTACTCATGTTTTTATGGTCCCCATTGGACCTGTTCTATGTGGAAAAACCATCGAGTCACCCTTCTTCAGAGCATTCGAGTTGAGTCATCATTGCATTCATGGAGTCTATCTCGAGTCCCTTTGTATCCCGCTATAGTACTCCATCCTTCATTTTCTTGGTTCCTCTCTCATGTCACACATTATGGCCTTCAGTCCCACTGTCCCCTATCCCTCATGATATTGTTTCAGTTTCTGCCAGGTCATCCATGCCCTTTATGCTCTAACAAGGGAATTCGTTTGTCCGCTACTCAGTACCCCCCATTTTATCATCATCACTGGTGTCAGTCTGTCAGTTGCTCTACTATTTTCTCTCGTGCCTTAGTTGAGGATCCCTTATTTCCTCACCTATGGCGGACCTCCTTTTGTCGACATCAGCTCACTCATTCCAGAAGACAGGTCTAGAGGGCAGTGTACCTTGGTTCCAGCTGCCACTCTTGTTTGGTGCCTCAGATCAGGAAAAGGGACTCCTTACTACCCTTTGACTTGATTGTTTCTCAGCTCCAGCTCCTTTCAGCATGATCGAGATCCGTATACTTGATGGTTCAATGATGCAGCAGTTGATATCAGTGATTCCTGGGTGTGTGTGAGATGTCACAGCCCTCATGAGGGGGTGGCCCTACAGGTAGCCCCACACATACCCAGATGACCTCTTCATTACAGCCTTTGATGTAGCTCCATATATTTTATGATGTCGGCCTCAGTCGCTTGCAACGCCTTTTTGTTTGCATGTATCAGTCAGATTTTCAGAGCCCTTTCCTGTTTACAGAGGCATTTGGGTTGTATTTGTATCTCATGTACTTAGATATTATTTTATAAGTCCTAGATGTTATCCCAGGCACAGTATATATGTGGGATTCATTATCATGCTTTTACCTAGCTCATGTTTATGCTAGCATGTACTATATTTCTCAGTCCCTTGTTTACTAGACACATTATTCTTTGTACTTTGTCTCGGTGGGCATAGGTATGCCTCCCCTGCTGCCTATAGCACAAGTACTCACTCATAAAATAGACTTTTTGCACCTGTAAGTCTTGCCTCCTCAAGGTGTAGTACTTTAGCGCTTCGTTCTACCTTCTATTTCTTTCTCTGACTTCCCCTTCGGTGTCTAGTGATTGAGTTCTTACAACGTACTTCGATCATACAATTAGCTCCTAACGCTCACACGCTGGGGGGCAATCTATTACACCATTTTTTGGTCATCTAACCTATTATTATTAGATGGACCCAAGTATACCATGTAAGACCAATTTTACCCTAAGTAAAATTTCTTTCACTATGAAAACAACTTAGTAAACACCTTTATTAAGTTGTTTATGGTCTAAACAGGAAACCCCATGAGGAAATATTAATAAATCTACACCTTTTTATTTTCCTCAAGGAATAATTAGTTAAATAGTAGTTTAATTAATATTCCTGGTTATATTTAACCCAAAAACAAGGAAATTAATTAGATAAATCACTATTTATCTTATTATTTTCTAAGAATAATTATTTAAATAATATTCTTTGTTAAATATGACTAAATCACCCATAAATAATTAAATAAATAATTATTTATTTGATTATTACTCAACCACATCCTTAAAATGATAAATAAATCATTTATTTATTTATTATTTACAAATAAAGGGATTTGACCTAAGTCAAATTCCTTTTCCCTCCAACAAATATAATAAAATATTCCATAAAATTTGGATCTTGATTTGGTTAATAATATTTTAATTATGCACCAATATCTAGACTAACTCAATATTTTGTTATAAATAGAAGGGTTTTTCCATTCATTTACCACCTTTTGTTACCTAAATATCACTCTGGATCTATACTTTTGGTTTGACTTTGATCCACCATCATATTCATATTTTGCTACCATTTTTGTCTGGGTTTTCTACACCATCAAGAGAGAGGAATTTAGATCTAAAGTGCTAAGGACTTACAAGAACCCATCCCATTGAGGAGAACTGGTAACACCCTTCTGTGTTTTCCTCCCAGGTGCTATTAATACAAAATTCATTCAACATATTCTTGTCTTGTCTATTGGATGCATGGAGTAAATCTTGTTTTTCTACTGCTTAATGTCTTTTGATGCATAGATCTAGATTTTTGCAGCATTTATCTTGATCACCTAACTGTAGATCTGAGGATATTGGCAACCATCTTTGTTGTTCGGGTTGTTTTTTATGCACAACTAAAGTGGTCTTTTTTCGCACGCTTGGAATTAAGATTCATACTAACACTCCCTATGAAGAAATCAATCCTATGTTCCTCTCGAATATTATTTACCCTTATATTCAATTTTTGGAAGTCATCAATGTGCTCCATTATTGAACCCTTTTGTTTGGGATTGATCAATTTGCTAAAGAAGGTGCTACTCTTTGTATCCTGATAATGTGCTATCATTTCCTCCATAAAAATTGACCAAGTGACCAGTGGTTTACAAGAAAAATTCATCGATACCATACAAGCTGATTTTGTTCTAAATATAAAGTTGCAATGCGTACGTTTTGTGTGTTTTGCGTATTATGGAGCTCAAAGTATTGCTCCATTTGTAGTATCCAAGTTATCATATCATTTCCATAAAACCTACTCATATCTATATTTGGAATATGGTGGGTCTTAAATCCAAAATTAGAGTCTATGAAATCAGGATTAACATTTGTTTTGTTCTCATCATGAATTTCCTCTACTAATTTTTCGCCATTAGGAATATTTTCTGGTAGCAACTTTTCCAAACCTTCATTCAAACCTTCCATTTCTTTCTTCAAATATTCCATGTTGCCTTCTATACCATCCATCTTAGCTTCCATGCCATTCCTCAAACCATCCATCTTAGCTTCCATGTTGCCTTATATACCATCCATCTTAACTAATTCCATGCCATCCATATTAGCTTCCATGCCATTCTTCAAACCATCCATTTTCCATGCCTTTCTTCAAACTATCCATCTTATTTTCCACGCCTTTCTTCAAACCATCCATTTCATTTATTTTTTTACTGTTTGTGAGAGTGAAATTTGTTGCACTTGTTCTTGTAATTTTGATATATCATGTTGCACTTCTTCCTCTTCATGAGTCATAGTAGAACCTTATGAGGGCTTAATGGGTGTTGAATTATTTTTAGGGGAAATTTTAGAACCCAATACTGATATATGTTCTTCAATATGCCCTTGTAATCCCTTCAAACTAATTTTTCAAACAAGACTTCTGCAATTTTAAAAATAAAATACACACCTTTTTCTTTCTTTTGAGAAGCCCGATATTGAATCTGATGTATCTATGTGATTTCAGATCCCCAAGATTTTATCTTTGGTCCTTTATTAGCCCTCTGAATATTCTTTCGAATGCCACAATTCTGACATGATTTGGATTCTTGAAGTCAAATTTATTCACAATCTCCCATAATGACCTAATTATGGATTGGTTCAGTATAGCGAACTTGTACGACATGCCACGTTTCATTGTTTCCTCCTTCGGTTCTAAAATCGATACATAAGAAACTAAAGTCCATGCAATTTTTGTCACTTTTTACAGAATTCCAATCTCATTATTAGAGAGAGAGTTATGAATATTTTCCCAAGGTCACCTCTTTGAGATTAAATTGGGGGGCCTCCAAAAACCCTAACTTCCACATATCATATCTCTGAAAATATTGTGAACCAAAATCTGAAATTTTTACACGAAGTTCCTCAGGATTTCTTCCCAAATGGGTGTGTTTTTTTAACATATTAAATTTTTCATATAAAAATTTATACTGAAAATGCCACAATTACCTAATTGAAGTAGTGAAACCCTAGAATCCAAAGCTCTGATACCAAATGTTATGAAATCAACTCACAAAATAGAAGAAAAGAGAGATCAACGACTTAAAAATCAGCCTCTTCGAGGGGGAAACCTAATTTACATTACATAAATGAAAAATTATTGGATGATTCAAATGACCAAAACCTCCTTTATATATATAGGAGTCCATGGGATCACAATATAATCCTAGCCGAACTAAGAATAATAACGTAAGGGCACAAAAATAACAATACTGAGCTATTATGGGGCACAATAATAACAATATGGGGATTACAGGGGTACAGAAATAACAATAAGGGGGCTACACTAACAAAAATAAGGGACTACACTAGTAATATAGGACCCTAACATTATGACAATCATAAAGTTATGCAACTAGATCATAAAAGAAAATAAAAGAAAATCCAACAACTTAAGAATTAACCTTTTCAAGGGGGAAAAACCCTTTACATCACATAAATGAAAATTTCTTGGATGATACAAATGAAAAGAGCTCCTTAGTATATATATGAGTCAAAGGGGCCACAATATAATTAGAACTTGTTAGTGTCTATGAGTCACCACTAACAAAATGTACTCTTTCCATATGATTTATAGGGTCATTAGGTCAAAATTTTATATTTTCAGATAAAATTTGGCATCTCTTTGTTGTCAAATAATCATTGGTTATTTTCTAGGACAGTGCTACTTTCTCCAGTTGCTCATGTTCATCATCACTCTTCATGGCCATGTCATCATTTATGTGTCCTAGGTCACCAAAAGAGTTAATGTGTTATCATATAGGTCATGGTCTAGGATTTACATTTGATTGTCATCATAATGTCAGTCATCAAAAGAAAAAATAGATTCATTTCAATTATTTGGGTCACCATCATGGGAGTTGGAAAATTAGGGAATTAAATAAAAAAGGTAACATTTCCATTTGAAGAATTATGCTGCAGTCACATCAGTAAAAAAGCTTTCTATCAAAAGTACACATGATGTCATGAGCCAAAATCAATTTTTTTGAGCTATAAAGAAAAATGATGCTTTCCAAGGGTTCATTCTATCCTTCCAAGTCTTCAAGGGCTGCTCTCTTGCATTGCAAAAATTTCCACAGCTATCAGAAGTTTAGATTACATCACCAAATTACTCAATTCATCAGCCTGCTGCGCTTTTGCTGCGTTTCTGGAAACTTGTTGCGCTTTTTTTTTGGATACATAAGGAGGGAAATAACATGTGAAAAATCCATCTCATTGTTTCAAACAACTTCAAACAAGTAAGTGGGACCATTAAAAATCTCTACTTCATTCAATTTCTTCACAAAATTGATAAATCCTTCCCTAGGGTTTGTTGCTGTGTTTTTGCTGTGCTTTTGTAATTTCATGGTTTATCTTTATTTGATAAGAAAATTTCCTAGTTTCTTGGCCTATACATCCCTAATATCATTCATTAGACACTACCTATGATCAGGTGATCATGTCCTAAGTTGAAAAAATGCTCAAAATTGGAACTTCTTAGAATTGGTTGAAACTATAACGATTGGATAGGTGTCGTCGATATGATCTTGGCACTGTGAATGACACTCAAATCCGACACTGTATGTGAAAGTTATTCAAGTTTGAAATTCTCAATTTCCTTCAAAAGTCTAGTTTTACCAGGGTTGACTTTGATTTTAAAAATATTAAAAAATAATATTCCACAGAATATTCCAAGAATATTCCCTAGAATATTCAATAGAATATTCCCTTCAAGCCTATCACCATTCGACACTTGGCATTTGAGGATTGGATATTGGTTTGACTGGATATTTTGATGGCCAATCAGTGGACACCACGTGGCCTACCTGGAGGCCACCACATGGCCCTAGGCCTGTGAAAATTTATGTGGAAAAATATTTGCAAGCTGGCAAGATTCGACCGCGGGTCAATCGGGTGGCAGCTCTAAGGCCTGACCGCCCGGGCTCATGGTGGTTCTTACCATCCATGGGTCACATTTCATATATGAAGTTTTATTAACATTTGGTTGGTGGAAAAAAGGGGGCTAGCCCCTAAGGGCCAACCCCCTATACATGGGACCACTGGCCCAGAACCATGGCCCATAGACCCTAACGGTTGTGGTTAAATTGTTGTGATCACATGTGTTGTGGCGGAGGTTGTGTAATAGTTTTAATGACCATGGTTATGAAACCGTTAACTCAATGGTTAGCTTGCGGGTTGGGCGATGGTCCATGTGACCCAACCCACCTAACATTTAATTTTAAATCTAATGGTTCCGACAGATTTGGGTGGAGTCCACCTTTTTAGGTGCCATTTCCATTATTAGCGGGCCTAACTCCAGTTTAGGCCAGATTGGGAAAATATTGTTTTGGTCATAACTTTCACATTATTGAACCTTTTGGAGCAATTTTTTTTTTATTTAAGGTATTCTCAGCATTATGGAGCCATTGGAACAAACTGCAGAGCCAAATGAGGTGTCTTTCAGCCATTTTTACTTCAGAGAAGCTTGGGGAGCCATCAGGGCCTTGAGGGAAATGGAGCTGCCTTGGACTACACTTCACTGTTTTAGGTGAAATCAGAGTCATTATTAGCTTCTTTCTGTGTTTTTAATTCATTTTCACAGTTGTTTGGTATGTTTAGGAATTTTTATCACTATATTACCAATTTTAGCATCATAAGATATCAAGGACACGCCCATTGGGAGCCTTGGACCCAACAAATGTAGCTCAGGAGGGGTGAACTACCTCATCATGCTGTTGTGTGTTTATGGTGAAGTTATTCTGCTGTGTTATTCAGATTTTTAAACAATAAATTAAAACAACACTCCCTCACGCCTAAATTCCAAAACAATTATCAAAAACACTTTGTTTCACTTGCAAGACTATTCAAACACTTTGCACACTTAACTTAATGGAAATGAATACTTTGAACAACAACAAAAAATAATTTCATTTTCACATCAGTTGGTATCAAAGCTTAGGATTAGAGCCTTAGAAGCTAGAGCTTTTACTCAACATTTGTTTTGTGCAAAGATTAAGTTATTTGTTTTCAATTAATGATGCTTACTAGGCTAGAAATCAAGAGAGGTGAAGGAAAATTTGTTAGTGCACAAACTAATCCATAACAAAGAAGGGTTAGAGAACCACCTCCAAGAGCCCTAGAACCAGCTTCAAGCATGTCTTCAAGAGAAAGAGAAGCTCCTAAAGAAATGGATCCCAAGGAAGAAGAACGGGTATTCTGGAAAGATTTCTTGGATATGATTGAAATGGTAAGGATCCTATACCAAGAAAGAAATGATAGGATTACTGGAGAAGGGTCTAAAAACCAAAAAGAAGGATAGGGTTCCTCGGGAGGAAATAAGAGTAATGACCATTAAAAGAAAGGACATGGAGGAAATGGGGATCCACCATCTCCATCTTCATCCTCTTCCTCTACATTGTCTTCCTCGACTTCGGTAAATCAGTCTCATCAGTCGAAAACCACTGGTAAAAATCCTTTTTTAAAGCTTGATGTCAAATTTGAATTTCCTATGTTTAATAGTGAAGTCAATGTAGAGAAACTTGAAAATTGGATCAGAGAATTGGAAGTTTATTTAAGGATTCAAAACCTTCATGATGACGACACCAAGATAAAACTAGCCTCGCTAAGAATGGATGGAGCAACATTGGTATCATGGGAAGCCAAGACCAAGGATGAAATTAAGAAACATGGTAAGATTACTTTATCATGGACTAAATTTATTACTGCAATCAAGAAGAAATTTAATCCATTATCTCATCTACAAAAGGCTATAATGAATTGGAAAAATTTTAGACAGCTTAAGGGACAGAATGTGCAAGACAATACCCAATAATTTAGGAGAAAATCACTCTTATTAGGGGTAGGCTTACAAAGTCAAGATACTTTACTGAAATATATAGGTGGTTAAAAAATTTACCTTAAACATACTATCGTTATGTTCAATCCTACTAGTCTAGATGAAGTTTGTGTACAAGCTACGCATTTATAGGTTAGAGGGAAAAACACTTTTGATGAGGGTAGAAACAAGCCTTTCAAAGGGAAGAACAAAGATAAAACCTTTAAGGGAAAAGGAAAAAAGAATGCATCTATCAAACAAGAGGGTGAAAAATTTATATGTAAACATTGTTCAAGAGAGGGTCATGAAGAGAAAAACTGTTGGAAACTACATCCTGAGAAAAGAAATCAGTTTAACAAAAGCAAGGGAAAGAAGAAAACTGCAGCTACTACAACTACACCTCAAGATTTAGGTGATGATTCAGGGGATGAAACCAAAATTGCAGCCATGGGTTTGAAAAGTATAAAGGGAAAGGAAACTGAAACTAAGCCAAGCACTAGTACTTCAAACTGTCATGTACAAGCTCCTAATGAGGAAGAAAGAATTGAATTGTTCCATGTGAGGGTAGTCTCAAAACACACTAAAATTGACACACTGTTTGACAGTGGGTCACAAGCAAATATCATATCAGAAAACTTGATCAAACAGATAAAACTTGAGATCATTCCACATCCAAAGCCTTATCCACTTGGGTGGATATGCAAGGTTGCAAACTTACAAGTCTCAAGAAATTGCATATTGCGATTTGCCATAACTGTACACTTTATTGACACAATTGAACTTGATGTGGTGCCGCTTGATATATCAGGAATTTTTTTGGGAAGTCCTTACTTATTTGACAGGAAAGAGATCTTCCATCACCATGAAAATAAATATCATCTCTTTAAATATGGCAAGGAGTTCATTTTCAGAGCACATTGCAAGAAGGCAGATATAGCGATGGTAAATGCGAGACAGGTAAAAAGGCTAGTAAATTCTAGTAAGATTTTTGTAATTCTTATGGTTAAGCCCAAGGTTGACATGAATCATGAGTCATTTGAAAATTGTGATTCCAAGCTTAAATCAGATTTATATGATGTAGTTGATTCACATCATGAGATGTTTCAGGAACCGACAGGTTTACCTCCTAAAAGGGAGATTCAACATGAAATCCATTTACATCAAGATTGTCCTCTTCCTAACATCGGCATGTACCGCTTGTCTATCATGGAGAATGCTGAAATAAAGAGGAAAATTAAAGACTTGTTGGACAAAGGATCATAAGACCAAGCACTTTTCCATGTGGGTCACCGATAGTGTTGATTCCAAAGAAAGATGGAACTTGGCGCATGTGTGTGGACTTCAGGGCATTGAACAAAATAACAGTAAAGAATCATTACCCACTTCCAAGAATATATGATTTTTTGGATCAGCTGAAAGATGCTAAATATTTCACTAAGTTAGAATTATGTAGTGGTTATCATCAAGTTAGAATTGCAGAAAGTGACATTTGGAAGACAACATTTAAAACCAAACAGGGACTCTTTGAGTGGCTTGTTATGCCATTTGGTTTATGCAATGCACCTGCAAATTTCATGCAGGTAATGGATGATGTCTTACGTCATTTTCTTGATGATTTCATTATTGTCTACTTAGATGACATCTTAATTTTCAGCAAGACTAGAGAAGAGCATGTCATGCATGTTAAGAAAGTAATTGACATTTTGAAGAAAAATCAGTTATTTCTTAAAATGTCAATGTGTGAATTTGGAAAGACTTCTTTGGTTTATTTGGGACACATAGTAGGAGGAGGTGCTTTGAGAATTGATCCTTCCAAATTATAAGCCATTGTGAATTGGCCTACTCCCAAATCCATTACAGAGGTAAGAAGTTTTTTGGGTGCAACTGAGTATTGGAGGAAGTTTATTTCTAACTGCTCTGCCATAGCAACTCCTATGCATGCAGTGACTAGTGTGAAGCATGCTTTGCAATGGGGAGGCAAGAAACAGAAAGATTTTGAGTCTTGGAAAGAGAATATAAGTTCAACTCCAGTCCTTGCATTACCGGACTTGAGACAACCATTCGAGATTCAGACAGATGCTAGTGATTACGCCATGGGTGCAATTCTCTTATAGCATGGTAAGCCTGTTGCATTTCATTCTGATACATCTAATGGTGTTGTTGTGAATTATCCTACATATGATAAAAATTTGTATGCGTTGGTACAAAGTGTCAAAAAATGGAAACACTATTTGATGGGCAAAGAAACAATTGTTCATACCAACCATCAGCCTTTACAATACTTGCAATCGCAAAGTAAATTGCAGCAGTCATGACATCTCAGATGGATGGGCTTCCTACAACAATTTCACTTGGTAATAGGGTACAAGAAAGGTATTTACAATAAGGTTTCTAATATGATTTCAAAGCCTATTATTAGTGCTAGTACTTTACTTAAGAATGATTCTATTGTACATGAGAGCGACATAGAACAGTATGCATCAGATGTTGATTTTAAGGATGTGTATGCTAACTTGAGTGAAGGGAATCATGTTGAGGAGAATGATTCTCATTTGCATAATAATTTTCTATTTCATATGGGAAATATATGTATACCACAGGGGGAGAGACTAAGCATCATGAGAGAAGCTCATTCTTCTCTCATAGCTGGACATTTCGGGGTAAGCAAAACGGTGGCACATTTACAGAGGTATTGTTATTGGCCTCGCATGGTAGATAGTGTTTCACGTTTCACTAGAGGTTTTTCATTATGTGCTACAAGCAAGCCTAGCAATAGGAATCTTGGTTTATATACGCCATTTTTGGTACCTTCTAGACCATGGGAAAGTGTTTCTATGGATTTTGTTGGAGGGCTACCATTATCTAGAAAGTAGCATGATTATCTTTATGTAGTAGTTGATCATTTCAGCAAGATGTGTATTCTTATGGCATGTAAGAAAACTATAACTGATGAAAAAACTGTTGATTTATATTTTCAACATGTATGGGTTCATTATGGCTTGCCTACTTCTATTGTTAGTGACAGGGATTCCAGATTTGTGGGGAATTTTTGGTCCAATTTATGGAAGATGATGGACACCAAGTTGAAGAAGAGTACTTCTTTCCATCCGTAAATAGATGGCCAAACAGAGGTAGTGAACAGAACCATTGTACATATTTTGAGAGGTTATTGCAACAAGCATCCCAAGATTTGGGATGAGCACTTGCATTACATTCAGCATGCTTACAACCGGGCCAAGCACTCTTCTACAAATACTTCACCTTTTGAAGCTTGTTTTGGGTATTTGCCTAAGTCACCTTTAGATTTCATTCTTGAGAAGGATGTGGCCATTGATGGGCATAGTGACATTGACAAAGCTCGCATGTTCATTGAAATAATTCAGCTCATACATTAGCAGGTTCAAGAACAACTTGAAAAAAGTCAAGGCAAGTACAAGGAGAGGCATGATAAGCACAAAATTGATCATAAGTTTCAAGAAGGGGATGAGGTATGGCTGCATATTAGTAAGGAAAGAATGCAAGGAGAAGGTAAAAAGCTGAAGCCTATTCATTATGGTCCATTCAAAATCCTTAAACAAGTTGGAAATAATGATTTTCAATTAGATTTTCCTTCATACATGCAAATGTATTCCATTGTGAATGTGGAAAATTTACGTTTGTATGAACCTCCTTTAATTGTTGATTATGAAAGTGACATTCAGCTACCATCCATAGAGGATTTCTCACCAGAATTTTTGGATGAGTTGAAAGAGGATGCTATCCTTGACAGAGGGACACGCACTTCAAGGAAGGGAAATGTTGATTATGTTCGAGTTGGTCTTAAGGGCAGCAAACCGAGTAAGGCAAAGTGGATTGAGGTGGAAAAGGTGAGGGACTTGTACCCTCATCTTCTTAACATGTAATTGAAGGATTTTGGGTCCAAAAGCTTACCAATGGGGAGGTGTGATCAGGTGATCATGTCCGAAGTTGAAAAATGCTCAAAATTGGAACTTCTCATAATTGGTTGAAACTAGAATGCCTGGATAGGCCTCGCTGATACTATCCTGGTGCCACTAATGACACTCAAATCCGACACTATATGTGAAATTTATTCAAGTTTGAAATTCCCAATTTCCTTCAAAAGTCCAGTTTGACCAGGGTTGACTTTGATTTTAAAAATATTAAAAAAATAATATTCCACAAAATATTCCAGGAATATTCCTTGGATTATTCCCTCGAATATTCCATAAAATATTCTGTTGTGTTATTCAGATTAAATTTTTTAAACAGTAAATTAAAACAACACTCCCTCACACCAAAATTCAAAAACAGTTATAAAAAACACTTTCTTTCACTTGCAATACTATTCAAGCACTTTGCACACTTAAATTAATGGAAATGAATAATTTGAACAAAAAAACAAATACTTTCATTTTCAGATCACCCTCTGATTCCCCTCACTTTATTTCTCCCATTTCATCAATTTCCCACACAAACCCTAGCTATTTGCTACACTTCTAGACTAGGATTGTGTTTTCCCTCTTTTGTCCCCTTTCCTCACTCAAATTCAGAAATTCTACTTTCATTGTGTTTCCAAAAAACTTCCCTACTCCCCATAATTTTTTCATAATTTTTCTGGTCCTGCATCCCCTCCATTCCATACTATGAACTTGCTATGTTTTCTCCCCTATTTTGCAGCTCAAGTCCCCTTACCCATTCTTGTGTGAGACTAGGGTTTCCTACTAGTAGTGAGGTCAAACATGGCCGAGACCAGTGAAAATAAAAAATTTAAAGGAGGAGAGATCTCAAGATATGAGCCTATTCATATGAAGGAGGTCAATGCATCAAATTTTATAAGGAATTCATTTGAAGAGGTAGGTTGCCTAGTGTTTTGTATCAAAGTGCAGGAGGTGGGTTATAACCATGACTTAAGTTTATTTGCTATCAATTTTAGAAGAGATAATGTCACAATTGCAGGGGTAAAATTCATGGTGTCAGTAGAGATTATAACTTCAGCTACTACAATCCCTAATGAAGGAGAGATTTTGTTCAAGGGGATGGATTTAGACATTGATCACTATAATTCTTTCTTGAAACCACAGTACAAAGATTCCCCTTCTCATATATTTCCTAGCAGGAAATTGTTGGACAAGTACACCCCCTTAATGAGAATTATCATGAAATAAATCACTTGCGAGGGTAGGTTCAGCAGGTTGTATCAGTACCACATGAGGTAGTTGTTGCATTTTACTTCTTGAAAGTCCCTCAAATTACCTTACTACATATTCAAAAGTTTGGTTAAAATGACATAGAAGGTGAATTCAAAGGGAAAGGATCATTCAGCTAGTTTACTTCATCATGCCTTGATCAAAAAAATAGTCCTCCACTAGTTGGCACAGATCAACATGCCATGAGAGACCTTCTTGGAGGAAGCTGCTCTTCTTCCTACCTTAAATCAGACAAAGAGTCAAAGCACTCCTTAGCATCATCTAGGCCATAGGAAGTTAGCTCATCAAACAAGCCATCAGTGACAAAGACACAACCTAGAGTAGAAATTTCAAATACCTATAATAGAGGTAAGAGGTTGATGTTTTCCCCTGAAATAGCATATATAACTAGACCTACGACTACAAATATGCTATGTAGGAAGACTATCAGTGAAGAGGGAACTTAGCTTGGCACTATGAGACAAGAATCATCAAGAGGAAAACATGATACACCATTGCACAATGAAGAACAAGAACCTCTTGATTTAGATATGGCTGAACTAGAAAAACACCATGAAGATAACTCCACTAAAGACATAATAAAAAATAAAGAGGCACATATCAAGGAGCTAAAAGATGATCTTGCCAAGGAAAATTTCAGGTGTCTTTTTTCAACAAGTAAATAGGCAACTGAAACTAAACCTACTTTTGCAAAGCAAACCACAAGGCAACCATCCATCATCCAACAAGGTAGATCCTGTGGTAGAAAAGGATAAGGGTAAGGCCATAATTGATGTGGACTAGTTTGAGGACAAATACATTTAGGTACAACCAAGAAGGCCTAAAACTAGAGCCGCGACAAGAAAATAAAAACATGAAAAAGAGCCATCTCCTCCTCAAGCCCACAAAGACATCAATGACACCATAACAACTGAAATTGAAGAAGACAAGGAATAATGGCTTAGGGTAGTAAATGAAAACCTAGGGAAGCTACTGAAGAATGAAAATAGAGACATTGCCATGCAAAGTCACATGGCAAGGCACTACTACAATAGAAACACTATTTGTAAAATTAGGGTTAAGAACGTGAAGAAGAAGCTCAAAAGGGCCCTAAGGAAGCTTAATAAGAAAGATACCTTGACCTCTTGGCTGATGCATCCTTATTTATTTGAAGGCATGAATTAAAGCAATGAAATGAGACAAATCTTGAAGATTTTGGAATTTTTTGCGTACACAGGAAAACTAGCCCATAGAAATGCAATGAGTACTTGCTGTACTTTTTTTAGGAGGTAAAATTTCCTAATTTCAAGCATGTGCAAATGGATAATGATGCAAGGATGTCATAAAAGTAAATGGGAAGTCTTGAAGGTTCACAAATTTTTAGTGACCAAATAATTCCTATTTTTGACCTTTCTTCCACCTTTTCAGACCACTTGCTACGCTTTTGGACAATCTTAATTCAAGTCAATTTTTCAAGGGTTTGTAGCTAGTTTTTGCAGTGATTTATGACTCCATTATGTAGTAGACATATTTGAATTTTAAACCATACATTTTTCAACCAAAAAATCATCAAGGAAGGCCTCAAAATCATCCTCTAAAGTTTTGTTGCACTTCTACTAATGTTGCTGTGTTTCTGAGAAATTTTGCTATGTTTCTAGGTTTGAAATTTTTTCTTGACACGTGGAGGTCAAAGGTAAAAATTGTCGATGTAATAGTTGGCTCATTATTTTTTTGATGGACTATAGGCCTATTTATGGCCATATTTGTAAAATAATCTTTTATTTAATGACTTGAGAAAAAATCTCAACTAGTTAGCTAAAAAATGGGAAATTTTTTTTTAACTTCCCTAAGATTAGGGTATGAGTCAGTAGGTTCATTAATTATTTGCTATGGATCAGAATTCGAACCCTAGAGGTGGAATCTTGCTCTATTTTCTATATGTACTCAAAATCAAGTCATTGAGAGGGTTGGATATTTACAGCTCATACTCTTTTGGCACTAGTGTACTTGACTATTTGTAGAAGTAATTTACAGGAAATTCCAAATAATTTTATGGGATTCTTGTGATATGGTTAGTGACAATGTTTTTCCCCGTTTCTCTTATTAATTTTATGATCAAGTTGTTCACGTAGCCATCTATTTCTTCTTGTGTTAATATCATAAGTTTTAAATAAGATACATTGCTTCATATGCTCCGTTTTATCTGATATTTTCATGTAAATGATTTTATCTTCCAAGTAAATGAATTAATACATGTATGCTCATATTAATCCTTCTACATGACTTCTTCCTCAACACACTATAATGAAAAACTCAATATTCCACTGACTACAACTACCATGCCTCATTTTATGTCTATAACTAACCTTTTGAAATACCTGGCCTACTTCCTAAAACTGGTATTTATTATCCAAAAAACCATAATCAAACCCTATTGAGCTTATAACTAGAATAAAATCCTTATTCTCCAGTCATTTCCATTGACTGTGAGCTTGATATTGAGAGAGCCCTCTCTGATTTGGTAGGGCTAGATACCAAATCTAAATATTTGTCTGTGGTTGCCTCTTTGGTTTCCTTCTCAGCCTTGGGAAACTAAGGAGCCCTAAAAAAACCTACATAATAATAATAATGTAAGGGCACAACAATAACAATAGTGGGCTTCTATGGGGCACAAAAATAACAATATAGGAGCTACATGGACACAAAAATAACAATAGGGTATGCAATAAAAATAACAATAATGGGGCCACAATAATATTATAGGGACCTAAAATGTCCTTCTCCTTCAAAAAAATGATGTTCTCAATGATTGAGTCATTCTATATGCTTCGGTATAAAATTCGCATCCTCCCATCTAGAGTTTTTATTGGGTAATTTCTTGCACTTAATGAGATACTATGAAACTAATTAATTATATAGCTATCAGGTTCTTTCTTTTGTGACTGCTTCAGGCTTCAATATGATTTTTCCTTCTTTGTCAAGTTCTTGAAATATTGTTTGAACTAGTAGCTTGTAATCAATAACCTTATTTAAGTATGAAACATGGAAAATGTTGGGGCTTTCATTTTTGAAAAGGCTGAAGCAGTTTTGAAATAGCTAAAATGATGGTAGGTTGCATACAGCCATTAGGAAGTTGTTGACAACAAAAAAAGTGAACTGAAAGAGAACTCAGAGATGTGGAAGGGCGGTGAGAAGAATACAAGGCACCTGAGTGAGAAAAGGCAGTAGAAAACCGAGAATCAAAGGAAAAAGGGTGAGGGAAGATGAAGTACTGACAATTCATTTGGGTAGGATGGAATAATGGAAGAAAGTAAAATAAGAGAGAAGGAGGTAAAGGGAAAAAGGACCAAAAGGCAACTACGGAGTGAGGAGAACCTCTTCTGTAACGAAGGTTATCATGATATTCTATATTTTTTAATATATGTGATATTCTATGTGAAGGCCCAGTGTGCCTAATGTAATGTGCTCTAATGAAGTTAATGGAATAAGAAATTATATGGAATATGTGTTGTCCATGAATATATTAAGTTCTTATGCTATGGTTACTTGGATATTCAGTTGTTATTTTTTTTAATATGTATCTTTCAATACTCTTTTCTTAATGATATTTCCTAGCTTCTCGTAGATGCATTATTGTTTTATTACGATGAGAATGCATTCTCTAAGCATGTGCTGATAGATGGTTTCTCTTATGATACTAAATATCAACTCCCTCATCTAACTAGGGTTTTGGCATGCCGCGGGTGAAACTCCTTACCCATCATTTCGTAAGGTGAAAATGTTGACGTTGTCCTAGAATACAAAAAATCCTTGTTGTCCTCTATGTTTGAACCTGTGTCTCCACCCAATTATTATTTTTTTCCAACAAATTATTCTGTTTCTTGGACCCAAAATATAAAAAGGAGTTGGAATATGGTATTAAGGATTTTTAATAAGGAGCAATGAAGTTGGTGGGATGACCACATAGATTGATTCATATCACAACAAGCTCAACTCCATCTATAAGGTGAAATAAAATTGAAGGATCAAATATTGTATGCGGACTCGGCTAATGACC
This sequence comes from Pinus albicaulis, assembly GCA_034641835.2. Lineage (NCBI taxonomy): Eukaryota > Viridiplantae > Streptophyta > Pinopsida > Pinales > Pinaceae > Pinus > Pinus albicaulis. The sequence continues at coordinate 234,689,582 of CM076572.1, forward strand.
AATGCAATATATTTTGGGGTAAATTTCCAAAATAGATCTATAATTGGTTGTAGAGATTATAGATAAAATGTAAATATGGTGAACAAAGTAGATCCCATCATACCTGGACTCAAACATGCTTGTTAGCACTACATCAATTGGACACTTATTTGACCCGAGCTGTAAATTTATGGGTGCATACTATATTAGAAGGGTATATCATTGTGTTTGTTGTAGAAATCCACTAGTATTTTTCTAAGGCTGATGACATATTCAATTTAGGTTTGTGGGGAGGGATACTAAAGGAAATCCCCCTATGGATTAAATTTCTAGTGGTGGAAGAAGGTTTTTTGGTGTTCCAAAACCCTAGTATGGAAGCTTAAACACCCAGTACTGGGGGAAGGATCTAAAGGGAGGGATGCTGCGAAACGAGGAGTTATGAAGGGATCGAAGCAATGAACAAATATGACTTCAAGAAATATATGGATCTAAGAGTGCATCGAAGAGAAAAGATACCAAATAAATGGTGAGAAAGGGAAATGAGAGAGATCAATAGGAAATATAAATATGTACACCAAGCAAGAGTGGTGTTGCAAAGTCAAGGAAGAGAAGAATTAGTAATAGGACCTGTAAGAAAAGAAGGGTCTACTGCAGGGGTTGAGAATCAAGAAGATAATAGGAGCCCATCTTGATCCATAGAATTTGTGATGTTAGATAAAATAGAAGGAGCGATCTTGAAAGATTCAGATGATGACACACATGTTGCAATGAGAAGTTTATTTCTGGAGAATGATTCATCCAATCAATAATGAAATAGGATATCCCCTTGTTCAGGTTGTACCTTCCCCAACCTTCCCTAATAGTTTATAAAAATCATGATCAATTTTTTTCAAAGTTAATTAAAGTTATTAAAGTTCATAGTGTGAAAACTACATATACTTCAAGTACTAGTACCAATGGTAATATTGGGAATATCCCACAAGGACCATCATAGTCTAGATCGTAAGGATTTTTACTTCTTCCTCAAGCTCAATTAGATAAGGAGGTATAATTCACATGATACCCGAAATTGTCTGGAAAAGGGAATGATGAAGTGGAACATCATTGGTATTTGTGCGAAGCCATATGGAGGGCCCACCCAATGCCAGATGCTACCAAATTTATTTATTTTCAAACCAATATTAGGGAGAGAGACTTGAGATGGTTCATCAAATGGTCAGAGCTACATGAAAATCCTGCAGTAGATGATGTCAAAAGAGAATTCGTGCAGAAATTCAAAATTCCTCAGATGAATCAAAATGGATTTTATAAATTATGGGAAATAAAACAATGAGAATGAGAAATGTCTTGGGAGATGATGCAAATATTTAAATATCCAATTGAAAAACTAAGCTATCCCATAGACCCGAACCATCAATGGGACTGGTTTATTAAAGAGATATTTCCACTTACGCGTACACTGCTGACCCAAAAAAATATTGACATGTTGCAGGATACTTTAGAGAAAGAAACAAGGATTGAAGCCATGGCAGGATACCCTCATGATTATTGGGGCAGAATAAAAATCCAAGATCCTTATATATTGGGCTTGAAAAATCAAATCACAAGTTTTAAAGAGAAGTTGAAAGACATGCAACAAACATGACCAACAAGACCAAATGTGTGATGTACACATTCCTTAGTTGAAGGTCATATAATCATATAGTGCCCAAGGTTTCATGGCCTAATGGGTGTATCTAGACTAGTGGGCCCCTCAGGATCCCCTCTCGCTACAAGATTTGCACAGATAGGAACACAAGGTATATATCAATGCCAAACATATTTCCATGGATTTCAAAATCAACAAAATCCAACACCAACTGATTACTGTGAGATATGTAAACCATATGGACATATTCCATGCCTCTACCCCATTTTTAATAAATATTCAAATGTCCCTAAAAAAAATTATTGTGAGTTATGCGCCTCACCAACTCATCACACAGACCAATGTAGGGCGTTTGATGCATTTGGTGACTGACTGGACAAAACAAAATATTGGTTCAATAAAACTCCTCGGGGATGAGGAGGAGGAGGAGCAAGGGAGGGGGGGCAGGATGGGAGCAAGAGGGCACCACCGAAAATCCAAAGACGACACAAAAGTCTAAAAATCAGAATACTAGAAAATAATCCACCCCTAGCACCAACACCTATCTACAGGGACACAACTTTTGTTTTCAGCAAGAATACCAAGATGACATGGTATGATGTCTACAATGAGTTTTTCAGGTGGGAAATTCTAGAAGAATAGGTATATTTCTCAGTATACATAAATGTCAAGAGATCAAAACTACACCATGTCATGGCATACCCCATGATTTTCTCGTGCACAAAAGCCATTGACTAGATCTTGCAAAAGATAGATTCCAAGTGTTGGGTTATAAGGGATCACACTGGGAAACCATTCCCCAACATCTTCAGCTTAGACCCAGATGTGTATTATGAGCTGCTAGAGAAGGAAGATTATTTTAATACCTAGTGGTTTCCAATGCATGATATCCCTGTTCAGGACACAGTTAGGGGTTCGTGGCAAGATCCCTCTAACTTCAAGGGAAAGAAGGACCAAGAACACCAAACAAAGGGCCTTAAGAAAGTCTATCAAATCATTGGAGCCATGATGTGTTGGATTTATGGGAGAGAAAACACCAGCACCTTTAACAGAACATGGGTCCCCATAATACACGAGGTCACCACCCGTGGGATGGTATTCAATTGGGCCCTCTTGCTAACATCGGCACTGAGGGAAAACATATCAGCAAAAAAATCTCTAGAAGAGGGACTAGCTTAACAGTTTTACATGGCTTCATATCTATTGGATGTTGTGTGTGCTAGATGTCGTTTTGACCATTGGCCCCAAAACTGGGACCCATTAGCTAGGGGGCTTTTCCACAAGGATATGAAGATATTTTTTGAATCTTGATACAAGCAGGACCTCGATATAATATAAAATTCATTTGTCACCTCAGTATACCTGTTGTTGTACGGAGAAGACCTGCCTCACATGTCGAAGAGAATGATGGAGACAATGATTTAGGTAGCACACTGGTTTCCCATACAGCAAGGGAATTACATCAAGGTGTTTAGGTAATTCAAGGTGCCACACACATTACTAATGTTTGTGACCAATAATCTGATATTGCAGGAACTCTGCTACTAGATGTCTGGTGGATTCTCTAAGACGTTGAGAAAAGGGAAGAAGAAACCATGACCGACTCTCCCACTAACCATCAGAGCCTACACGGTGAAAGAATTAAAAGAGGTAGAAGTTGAAGTTGAAAATATGAAAGGATTCCGGTTTGTACCCCTAAGCTTTTGATCTTATGACCCTAAAATAATTGTAAAATATCATTGCAAGAAGCCCAACTTCAATTGGTCTCATCAACACATGAAGACAACTCAAGAAGATGAAGTGAGGAATTGGTACAATGAAAACAGATAGTTAGGTACAGGAGAATAACTAGAATAAAATTCCCAAGAAAACATAAGTTTGTAGGATAGGACCGTGTCCATGAAGAAAAGGACACACATAGGGGGATCCTCTTCCCAATCAAAGAAACCCAGTAATACCACAATCACCGATTCCCTAGGCAGTGTTGGGGAAGAAGATATTGATGAGTCCTTGGAACAATAGGACACTTCCCTGGAAACATAGAATAAATAACTTAAGAATAAAAGGGACGAATAACTTAAAGTACTCAAGAAACATTAAGACAAAAAAAGAGGAGGAGAGCCAGAGGAAACAAGAAAAAGAGTGACACAAGAAGCAGCGGGAGGAAGAATAACTGAAGAATTAAGTAAGGAAAAAGGAAGAAGAAAATAAGAAGGCCAAAAATTAAAGAAGTAAATAGGAAGAAGAGAAGAAGAGGTAGGAACAAGCTACAAAAGAACAGTGAAGGATACAGGAGTAACATGAGAAAAAGAGGGAAGGGATGGAAAATAAGGTGAAAGAAGAAGAATCCAGAAGGCAACAAGAGGGAGCTAGTAAAGGCATTGAAGAGATCAGGATACAAAAACTACACCTTGGTGAGTGTGCAAACCTGCCCCCACTTGAAGTTCCCCAAGCTACTCCTATCACAGGTGGTCATCTTCCCCTCTCAGAGCTAGGCATATTGGAGGAACGAGATGTAATATTCCCAAATGGGGAAGGAGAAATATTTGAACACAATAATGGAAATAACAATGAACAAATAAATACACCATGATATGATAAAAATGTACAACCATCTTATTAAACATATCAGCAAATAATAGGCACAAGAACTTGAGGATCAATTCACTCAAGCAATACAAAAGAAGCCTCCTCTAAGAAAATATGTCAATACATGAGAAAAACATTGTTATACAGATGCCATTAGCCATGAAAGCGTAGTTTTAGGGCATAAACTGCTACAACAAGATATAACAAGGTGGATCTAATGTTACATAGCTCAAACAATGTTGATTGATGGAGATGGAGATGGCTAAAAATGATATATAAATGAATATATCTCCTCCAATAGATCCTTCAAGTGAAAGGTTGATCCCAACACTGAATATCTCACCCTCCAAAACAAGCACTAAAACCTCCACTGCAAATGCTCACTAAAATAATGCAGTCAAAGAGGGGATTTTCATTGTAGATGATGGGAATATTTTGGCCTGGTGCCAATATGTGAAATGAAGCTCAAGAACCTCCCTTTCTGATCTCCCAATGAGAATAAATATTCCTCCCCTGAAAAACTAGCTCAGAAAGTGGGTTTCTCAACCCTCCACTGCAACACCCTACAAAAAAACACAATTCTGAACAAATATTATGTTGTAACTGAAGATTGAAGCTTCGAAAGAATGATAGAGTGTGGAAATGATAGTAAAATACTCTTCCTAGAGGCTACCTCAAGGGAAGAGGTGGGATCCTCGCTCGAGAAAACCTGGTGCTAAACAACACAACAATCTCAACTAAACAGCTAGAGAGTGCAAGAAGCCATACATACCACAAAATCAATAATAAATAATATCCATCTATGGTTGCCTTCCCCTCCTTATAAAAAATGTGAGCCTTCTCACCTTGGGTACCACTCATTAAAGCCACTACTATCATGGATACTTCCTCCCATTCACACTATGTTGTCTCTCAATAATGATCCACTCCCTCCATACCAGTGTTGTTGATTTGGTCAAAATTGACCTTGTCCACATGCATTAGCCCCTGTTCACACATGAGGGTGCTTTATCTAGCTATGAAGGTTATCCCTTCTCACATTAAGAGGTATTTAATTCCTACTAAATATATTTATGGGTCTCCCTACCCATTTATTCATCTAACTAAATGACAAGATAAGAAATTAATATTGCAATTAGCTGCATGCTAGTTTAGGAATATTAAAGTCCTCCCCTACCAAATGTTGCTTATCCTCAAGAAACTACAAGGATAGAACCGAAGAGCCTCCTCTCCTCCCCTTGTAACATCCTCATATTATAAGCTCCTCCAATGAACAGGATGTTGTCTCATAAATAAATCTCCATGTTGCTCCTCCCAAGTATGCAAGTTAGATTTTGGTGACAATCCCAAATAGCTATCATTATGAAAAAGTGAAATAACCATGGAGGCAACTATATGTTGTTTAGAGGCCTTCTTGAGGCATGGAATCTGAAATATATTGGGAAATATCATTCCCATGTGAAGCCTCCATCCCCAAGCTATCATCCATACAAAATGAGTCACCCTCCAAAATGGTAACTCATATAAATACTCCTCCACCTTAGGCTCCTGCAAAGAAGGTGGGTTGCTTTTCTGAAATTGATAGACCAAATTGTCTATCCCATGCTGTCTCTCTCGCCACTTATGATGAGTGTATATTGGTTGCTGATTTTGGGTTGCAATAATGTTATCTTCCAGAGGCAAGAAGGAAACTGTATCTTCAAAGATCCTCTCTCTAGAGTCATGAATCATGCTCACCCAAACCACCCCATATATTATGAATAGGACATCATCATCATATGGCATCCAAATGAGAAATATACTGAAGGTTTCATGTAGTTCTGGAAGGTACCAACAGTTTCCCAAGTGGTCACAATGCAATTTTTCTAACTGTTGTTTCAAAATATAGCATGGAAAGTTGTCTCCCAACAAGTTGCTAGTTGTGCATATCATCTCATCTACTAGAAAATAGTAAATGGAATTTTTTATCAACTGACCAAACAAAGAATAGTACAACACTTTCCCCAAGCTATTCAAGAGATGGTTGTCCCCATCACTAATGTTGTTCCAAAAATTACCATGAAGCCCAAATAGAGGCTTGCCCTCTTGTGGAGCAATGCACTATATAGAGATGGTAAGAGAATGCAAATATTGTGTTATATAATCAATAAGTGAAAAAACACAGTTCTTACCATGTACTGAGAGTAGGTTGATAATAATATCCATGAATGAGCCCTCCATAGTGGTATGGCATATCTCCATGAGAAGGAATGAACCATGTGTTGCATGCAAATAATTCTTCTTATGCTTGGAGATCCAAGTCAAGAAGATCATATCATGGTAATAGATGTCTCCATCCACTACTCCATCACTCTCATCTCCTACTTGTCCATCAAATGAATCATGTGTGAAGTGATCCTGGGAACGCTCCATCAACAAACCCAAGCTCCCAAGTGACAACGTTGTTGGCCTTGGTAATAAGGCTCCTATCATCTCATAGCTCCATTCTTTGACATGCCAAATGTCAAAGTCATCTACCAAAATTCTGCTATATATGGGAGATTCCTCCCAAAGTGGAAGTACCTCCTGATCCTCTAAGGTTAAGGAGTAGCCCCTTTGTACCATTATGGTGCCATCACCTACTCCTGCAAGATCATGTAGAGTATGGGAGAAGATCATCCCATACTCTCCCAAGAGTTTCCAAAGCAACCAAAACCCTTGTTGCCTCCCCACACCATCACCATATAAAACATGGAGCAACAACATCATGGTTTAAATCAAAGATATCACATCACCCCAATACACCCAAACTCCTTGCTGCCATATGATGGAAGTGCCATGCCAAGTCCCAACCATTAGCACACCCTTTGGAATAGGATATGCTACATGATGTTCACAGCCTTGCCTCCTACTACCATGTGTCATAGATCTGCAAGTGGCTTTCCAACCTATTGCTCATCAACATCACCAATCCAACCAATGGTGAGTGTCTAACATCGTGCTCAAAATTGGCATCCCTATAATGGATAATACCACCCTCCCAAATCAGATTTCTATCTTTGAATTTCATGGGATGTTGTAATGCAATCTCCTATAGATATCAAAATGAAGACCACTCATCAATTACCAAGTTGACCCCATAAGGATCCATATAAGATGTAGTAAAAAACTTCTCATCAAAATGTGAAGTGCTCATCAAGAAGTATCCATCATAATAATGGAAGATGTCATCCATAATATGTCCTCCATCAAACATATGCCTATCCTCTACTACACATGTAGAAAGGTCATTGGAATGCTCCAATAATGACTGGGCCCCAAACCCATCACTGCTGCTCCATGACAGCGCTACTAATCTCCATAATGGTGCACTTATTGTCTCATGCTCATGCTCAATTCTAAACATATAGTTCTGCATTGGGCTGTTTAGGACAATGCTCATCCTATCCTCCAAAAATCTACACTCCAACCCTAAGAGTTGTGTGCAGCTCCACAATAAATAACCAGGATGTCTGTATATCTACTCCTTGAAAAAATCAAGGTTCCTTAGCGCAGTGAAAATCTTCTACTCCAAATCAACAATGTGCTTTGACCCTAGGTCATGCATTTTCCATGATAACATGTTTCCATAATCCTCCATATGATGTTCTGAAATAATAGGAAATGGAAATATTTGCATACCTTGGTAAAGCTTGGGAACATATTGTACTACTACAAGGGTTTCTTCCTTTGGTGTGATGACTTCCCCAACTACTGATGATGATGAATTCTCCTATATGGATGCATCAACTCCGGTACAAGTCTCCTCCTCCTCATGCATCTGAAAAATAGTGCATGGTGTTGGGGTTCCCATGTTTTGGCCAGATTGGCAAGACCAAAAGATGAGACAACATCAGAACCACTTTCAGACCTCAGGATCTAGCCCTCCTGGGCCCAGAGAGGGATCTCTCTATGTCAGTGAAGGTTTTATGTCTTTGAAGCTAAAAAGTTAATATATTAGGCTAGTTATAGGCATAGGGTTTGTTTGTTTGATTTTTGTTTGGTTGTTGGGAATCCAAAAAGAAGGGTTCAGTATAAGACATGGCTGTACAAAGAGGATTCTAGACAAAGGAGGTGAAATTTCAGAGAGCACTCAGGACCATTGGGCAATGGAGTCAGGAAAGGGTTTAATTTCTATTCAATATGCAGGCTTTCAGTTGGGCTAGTCATCTAAAGCATTGGATCTTAAAGATGATAGTGGGGCATAGAAAGACAAGAGGGAAGGTGAAGCAAGAAAACCTCCAAGTTGACCTTTCAGAAATCAGATCCAGGGACAGGAAATGCCGTTGGACAACCTATGATCCAGGACCTAAAAGTTTAACTCTTCAGACAAGGAAACGTTAAAGATTTAGAACAGAAAGGTGAAAACCTGAGATCAGAGAGAGACTTTGAACTCTCAATGCTTCAACCTCCAGCTTAAGGGAACTTAGAAAGGTTCAAATAATTGAAAAGGATCCTAGTGAGATAGAGACAGAGTTCTAAAACTCCCAGTATTCTGATTCGTTCAATTAAAGCCTAACAAGAACATCAAAGAACAGATTCATTAATTCATACATCAGCTAGCAGCATATGTTTGACCACTACACTGGTTAAATTAACGTAAAATCAATCCTCAGATAACACATTTAGCAGAAAACATCGAAGCCAGGGAGAGAAGAAACATAGGGTATCTAACAAGGGTAAATCTTATGCCAGATTTCTGATGCGTGCCAGAAGAAATGAAATGTAATGAACTACAAGGTAAAACAAAGACAAAGATAGGAAAACATCACCGCAGCTTTAAATCAGGATCCAAAGAAATGTGCTTGTCATATTAAAGAGCAACACCAGTCATGTACAACATTGCCAACAAATTGGTATTCAGTCTGAAAACATCTTCCTCAACCTATCTTACAACTTTACATAGAGAACATGTCTCAAGAGAAAAAACTTGTAGTTCACAGATATTCGACCAACAACCCCTACAATGTTTTCTCATGAGTTTTTTATATCTGAAAGAGAGGTAGAGGAGGTAGATGAAACACTAAATGAAACATTAAACAGAGTAGGAAGGGGGGGCTCGAGGCCCAGTCTGTTTTAATTAATATGCATTAATCTTCAGTACTCTTTGGGTGAAAGAGTGGTCTTTGACAGGCTGAAATTTACTCCAGGTATGTCTTTGATGTACTATCGGCTGTAGTACTTTGCAGTACTCTGGTGAATAAAAAAAAAGGCAGATAGATGACTATGAGGCTAGCCATATTGTGTAACAAATGCTCTGGTAGCATAGGACTGCTGTCAGGGAGGAAATCATCTCAGGGACACGATACATAATAGAAAGGGTATGGGTATTGTGTCCTTTTTCGGAAGGAAACTCCTGCTGATCGTGAAACACTAATAGCCTTTTTTTTATGCAATAGGCATTCTGTGTGATCTATGAGGTCTTAAATTTGGTACCTGGCCTTTAAACTCTGAATTAAGGCTTAATATATTCAATAATGTGCATTAGAACTCGTTAACTCTATACCAATACTCTTTGCCGCTTCGACTGTCTCTGTCAGTGAAATCTGAGCTTTGATGGCGCTGGAAAGGTTTCGCATGGTTAAAATATGTACTTTTTTAATGAAAATCATGCTCCAACACCTTCCCAGGTTCTCCTCTGTAATTTCAGGCTCTGAAAATGGTCTTTCTTTTGTTCTGTGCCACTATAACAGTGACTGTGAACCATGGCGGCATTCACCACCTGTACCCTGCAAAACCCGTAACTCTGTTAGGAAAACCATGCATGGGGAAGGGTGGATGTGGTGGAATTCCTGTGATGATGGTAGTGTAATGGGAGCGAAGGCTATGGATGCAATGGAAAGCAGTGGGAATATGCAGTGAGACGGTGGAAAAATGTATGCGGAAGTCGGGCGAAATGAAAAAAATTTAATGCAGAACATTAAAATTTTAATGCTTGGCTGGATGATACGATGTTAAATATAAAACCCGAGTTTTGGGCCTTTGAACACAATACATAGAAAATGTGCAGGAGACGTAAGAAATGGGTGAATATGGTGGGCCCCGGTCGAGGGTGGAGGGCGATCAATTGCGAGCCGTTGGATCGCAGGAGGCGATCAACGGTGGTGATTGTTCAATGAGGTTAATATGGAAACTCGATGGGAGAATTTCAGTGGAGACGCGATGCGATGTGGGCCGTCGATCTTGGATCAAAGGATGGACATGATGGAATCGTAAGATTGCAATTGGTGGAGGTAGAGGGTGAATGGATAGGGATGAAGGGCGCAGCGCGATTAGCGTCGGACTGTTGGATCAAAGGGGAAACGACGGCTAGGATTGGATTGGAAGATCACAATCGGGGGGGCACAGGGGGTGGTGCCTCAAGACTTTAGCGATTGCGATTGGGGCGGCGATGCGATGGAGTGATTTCCGTCCAATCTGGAGGTAGACTGAAGGCTCTGATGAGATCGAAGGAGTGGATGGATAGGGTGATGGGCGCACTACGATTAGCGCTGGGTCATCGGATCCGAATAGATAGATGGCTCAGATCGTAGCGGGATTGAACATAACAAAACACTATCGCATTGGGGATTTCGACTTTGCAAAGATACTGCGGTCCACTCCACCCTTCCGATTTCGATTAGCGCCTTACGGGCTGGTGCTTGGTCTTAGTGCCCGGGTCACGTGGGGAAGTGGTTACTAGGGCTGAGCCGAAGGGGGCTAGCCTGCGATATGGAAAAGAATGATTTTTAGCCAAAAAGGAGGGTTTTTAAGGCTAAAATGGGAATTCGATAGGGGGGAAAAAGGAATTTAAACTCGAATGAAGGATTTTCACTCGGTTCTAAAGGATGGAATGGGTGTTTTGGAAGACTTAGGAGGTTTTTTTTGGGTCAAAGGGGCTCAGTGTGCTGATTCTCATTATGTACAGGATTAGGAATTGTTTTATCAGGAGCACTAACTGCAGTTCTAGTGTTGCTAGTTGGTTGGCTTTGTTTATCAGTGTTTTGGTTGTTCTTACCTTTATTCTTCTCAGAACCCTCATCTACTGATTTATTACTATCAACAGTTACTTTAGAATTTTTCTCAGGCCTTTTCTTAATGGTGATCTTAGAATTTTTAGGTTTCGAATTTTCTAAGCTCTTTTTTCTTCTAAGTTCATACTGTTCTCTGACCTGCATGATGGAACTTTCAAAACCTAGCCTGTAATCCTCAGATTCTGATCCTTCCTCATCCCAATATGAGGATGAGGGCTGATCTTCCTTTGTGGAATAGTTGTGAATTGAGTTTTCTATTTCAAACATGTTTATTGTGGTTCCCTCAAACTCTTCTATGATTCCCTCATCTTCATCAAGAAAGTTCTCTTGAAATGGGGGAATAACTTGTTGATCTGATTCTCTTTGTCTGTTGGGAGTGGTATTGTTCCTTCTAAATTTCTGGTTCTGGTTACGATTTTGGTTTCTATTCTGATTACTAACTGTGACAACCATTTTTTCCATCATTTTCTGTAGCTTTTCCATGTTTTTGGATAGATGGTCATAATTGGGGTCAAATGTGGAGGCTGCAGTGTCATCTCTATATGTTACCCTTTTCTCAGCTCTCAATCTTTCTTTTTTCTCAATCAGATTGGCCTCTACACTCACTGCTCCTTTTTGCATGTCTTCCAATATGTTGTAATCTCTCTCCCTAAGCTAGTAGGCCATGCTAGCATCAAAGCCTTCGGGATATTTCACTAGAGCCATAACTTGGTGTTTGGTCAATTTAGTGTGTCCTAAATTGCTACATTAACTTGTCAATCCGGGATTCGTAAGCTGACGAAGTGTGGCGCACTATATGTGCAAGATAACCTATCTCTTATTTTTTTGTCGTTTTTGGTTTTTTTTCTTTTTTATCTTGGTTGGTTTCTAATGTGAGATGGAAATTCTAAAAGACAAGTATGGTTATGATTGTTCAAGGCAATGATGTCCTTTATAATGATTTACCAAACTTCAAACTTCAAAAAGGATTTTGAAACATACAATGACAAAATTAGTTCCTAAAAGGAAATGAAAATGTGACACTATTCTAGTTAAACAAACAGTGAACTATTGATCATGAAAACCATTACCCTTGCTGCTGTCTAAAAATAAAATAAACTGTACTCAAAGAAAAGATTGCAAGTAAAGTAAAACTAAAATCAAATTACATCAACTCATATTCTGACCCCTCACCATTAGTCTCGCTATGGCTTTTGGAGGTAATCATAAACAACTTGAGAAATCTGATATCTAATTTGCAGAAAAATAAACTAATATCAAATTACACACTCATACTTCAATCCCTCACCATTAGTCTCGCTATGGCTTTCGGAGGTAACTGATAATGACATGAGAAATTTAATATCTATCTTGCATAAAAGTAAACTAATATCAAACTATACACTCATACTTCAATCCCTCACCATTAGTCTCGCTATGGCTTTCGGAGGTAACTGAAAATGACATGAACAATTTAATATCTAACTTGCAGAAAAGTAAACTAATATAAAACTACACACTCATACTTCAATCCCTCACCATTAGTCTCGCTATGGCTTTCGGAGGTAACTGAAAATGACATGAGAAATTTAATATCTAATCTAACTACTAAAGAAAATGTGCAAGACTGAAATAAACAAAACAGTGCTGGAATTAAACAAAAACTAAGAAAAGCAAATTAGCAGAAGGACAATATTGATTCCATGTCATTAGTCATTATAAAAAGATGTGCAAATGCCCAGGCTACCTATTGTAATCTGGAACAAAAACACTGATCATTTAACAACAACATAAAACATAAAAGATTATGGACAGAAGTAAAATGTAAAGCATGAAATATTATGGACAAAGATGAAACGTAAATACCATGAAAGATGTAATGTATATACACGTGAATGACTATGGCACAATGAACTTAAATAAATGAAACATGAAACTATACAGTAATACACAAAACCTCAGCTTGTGCAGGGGCCCTCTGCACAATCCTCGGGAAGCAGCTTTCAAATACGAATTACGCTTATGAACAGAGTCTTCTCATATATTAAAATGAGGTCATAACAGAGAAATAATGTCACAGCACAATGGCGACGCAATTACATTACAGAGCTAACTATTATGTGTATGAGAACGCATTATTTATAACAGAAGGTGATATAACTAATTCCCTAAAGTCCGCGCTGATGGAAGACACGTGGACCATCACGTCCAGAGATCTAGCATTATGGCCGTCGTGAGGATTAAATCTATGGAGAGTGGCTGTTGGATTCGGCTTATGGAGCCGTTTACAGGTGTTGATATGTCTCCCGTGATTTAGAAACGGCCACACAAATCTCCACGTGATGAGAAACAGAGTTCTGTCACCGTGGGACTCTTCGGTTGACCACCGCTTGGCCACCTTTGACCACAGCCTTCTTAGGTGAATTCGACTGAGCCAATAGGACACGATCCATGTCCACGTCATTTATAACTTTCCCATGTGGCTCGATTTTCTTGAAGACACCTGCAATATAGACTTTAACAAAATGGCTGCGGAAAGTTGCAGCGGCTGCGGAAAGTGACAAGATTCCGCAGCTTAATGAGCAAAAATCTAAATCAAACAGTAGACACAAAACATAGTTAAAAACCATTTTAGATGCTATTTTACAATTAATATGCAATGATATTGATGACTTAGAAGGTCCAAGTGAATGAAAAAGGTGTAGAAAGGTGTATAAGAAAGATGCAGATTTGAGACTCAACATACCCCCACTGTGAAGGTGTTGCATGTCCTCATGCAACCAAAATTTTGATAATCCTTCTTCAATTCATATGCCTTGACACTTCAGCCAGTACATCCAGTCCTCTCCTCCTCTTCCTTGGTGCTGCTAACATCCTGGGCTTTTTCATCAAGCATCTGAACTTGATATTAATCAGTGCTCTACTTAACTTCTGGCATTTCTTCTTCAATTTCCTATTCTTTTTCTTCCATAGTCCCAGATGTAGCATGGTATTGTCATGAATGATCTTGTCCAATTTTCTTTGTTCCTTCAATGCCTCATTTTCATTTTTAATGTGTCTATTTAAAACCTCCAACTCAAAGACTTCTTGTTTCAATGATTGGACTAGATCTTCTTGTGCTGTGTGAGGCTGAGTGGATGAAGTACTGGGACCCGTGGCTGCTCTTTCTAAAGATTCTATATAATCATACACTTCTTGCTGCTTTGGGTCTATCTCAGGTGTCGCTTTTATTGGGCTGTCCCCAAAATGCCGTGGAGGAGAATTGTCTTCAAAATCTGGCTGAAAAGGGCTCATGTCAACGTCTGGCTGAGAATGAGATGGACTATGTTCAATGTCTGACTGAGAATGAAATGAACTATGTTCAATGTATGACTGAGAATGAGATGGACTATGGCCAGATGGAGTTTGTTCAGATGTTTCTTCTCCCAGATCAATAAAATGGGGTCCTTTCGTTTGTGTTTTCCTCAACTTTCCTTTAAGCCTGGAACTTCTTCTTACACGCTGTGGACTACTGTCTTTTTGCTTTTGTTTTCCTTTCCCTCTCTTTTTAGCCATAGATGATTGTTCCTGAAGGTGAACTAGTCTCTCAGATAACACTTGATGATCTTCTTCTGAAGAAGGAGTTTGATGCATAGCCTCAATGCCTTTTCTCTCTTTTGATTTTATTGGCTTTTTACCCTTGGTTTCTTCCTTCCTTCTTTTTGATAGTCTCTCTTATCTACTAGTTCTTTCAACTGTAGTAGTAGGAGTGCTTTGAGTTTCATCATTTGTTCTCTTTCTCCTACTCCTTCTTGATGTACTGCCTTCAGGAATTTCTTGGGGTTCTTCAAAGAAATTTCTAATAAAAAATTGTTCCCATGTGTCCTTTTTCTCTTTTAACTATTTTTCAATCAAAATTTTCACAAGACCATGGTGATATAAATGTGGTTCTACGTCCCCTAGATGCTTCTGGACGGTCACAGACATCTTCTTCAAACTATTTAATAAAAAGTATGGCAGATTGAGGGTCTGGTTGTTTAGAAAATTCATCAGCAATCGGGTATGATACATATACATTGACCCAAAACGTCCCTCACAGGTGATAAATTTTTGAATAACTAGCAGTAAACTAGCCCACTCCTCTTTCAAAGCATGAGCAGGAATTCCCCTTTTAAAAATAGTTACATCCATACCTGGGTTACGTAGGATTACTCTCTAGGCTTCATCACTAATACTCTTGTTCTTGAACCAGCGTTCACCTTCTTGAGGAAGTTCTGTAGAAGCTGCTATGGATGCCTCATTCACCGTAAATTTGAGGTCCCCAATTTCTACCTCCAGGCCATTGAAAGACCTTGCAAAAGCTTTTGTCACCTCTTTATGGTAGCCTCTAAAATTTTGGACAAATCGAAGCCACTTTGCCTTTTTCAATATATCCCTGACTTGCGGGTATCCTTCCATGAATTTAGGTCCTTCTGGTTATGTTCTCAACAACTAACCCATCTTTCTTTCTGCTCTTTAAAACTTGTCTGCGTGAGGAGGGTTCAACGGAGGTAAGACGGCTGAATGAGCGGAAATGAGCACGATTTATGGAGGAGACCAGTGACTGTAGACATATATCAAAGAATGGGTATACGGAATGTAGCATAACAGAGAACAAAATGGGGTGAAGCGGAACAGAGAAGGGTTACGTGAGCACGGTGGAAATGCAGCTGTGAGATCAATAAAACAGTAGGAGGAGTATAACACATCCAACAGTTATTTAAAATTGGGTGGCTGCAGAGTAAATGTAAGCACGTTTATGAAACGGCTACGGATTTTTATGCGGCTGAGAGAAGCCGTAGTCAAATCAACCACGTTTCATCATCACAGGTGGAGTATCGGAGTATGAGTGAAGATCAGAGGCTTGATTATGGGACCATTTGAAAATGAATGCAAGGATTGTGGGAGGATCATATAGAGATCGTGGAATGGTTACAGAGTTTTTCAATACAATCATTGCATATAATGGAGCTATGGTTTATAACTATGTAAAAATGTGCTTGAATGCCATTTGAAATAAATTTTTACTCATACCTTGGAATTCTTGCCATTTTTCATTGGTCTTCCCATGTCTTCATAATATGTCTTCAACCCGCATTTGATTTCATGATTGCTGAACTAACATCCTACGACATTTTTTTTCAAAACAGAGTGAAATGCAATCCTGCCTTCCCACGCTAAACAGGTGTCAGCTGTGGAAACAGGTGTCAGCTGCGGAAACTGACACAGCTATTATTTGGGTGAATGGAAATAGACGGATGATAACTGACTGACTGAAAATGGCCATGAAAGAAAATTTTATTGGTGAAATGAAATGAAATAGATGAAATGAAGTGAAATGGAATGAAGTGGAGTGAAATGAAGTGGAATGGAATGGAGTGGGTGGTCACAAAACTTGAAATGAAAGAGAGATTTTTTTTTTGGAAAATATAGGGTGTCAGGTGTTCCTGATTTTCACCCTACATTTTCTGTATAAGACTGTCAATCAATGATTGGTTTCCAGGCTTATACATTTTTTTATTTTTTATTTTTATTTTTTAACTGAAAAGAACAAAGGCTAGGCTGGTGGAGAAGAAGAATTCTTCTGTACCAGCCTGATTGCAGAATTTTCTTGAAACATTTTGACAAATTCCTCTTTTGAGAGTGGCTTATGATAGACTTTAAATCTGTGGCCATTCACAATAAGAGGAGTTTGAAACTCATCAATGGTCTTGATTCTTACCGCTCCATTGCTAAAGATCTTGTCAATCTCATATGGCCCAAGTCAATGAGTCTGAAATTTTCCTTGAAAATCTTTAAACTTGGAATCAAATAACAATGCCCAATCTCCTTCTTGAAACTTCTTCTCTTTGATGTACTTGTCATGCCATTTAGCTCTTTGATATTGAACTAGACCAGTTCTTAAAATTGCTTCTTGTCTGATCTCATCTAGCTCATTCAACTGCTCCATTCTATGCTTTTGGGCTTCTGATAAGTCCATCCCCAACTGAACTGCTATCTTGAAGGTCTTGACTTGGAACTCACTGGGGAGCAGGACTTCTTTCCCATAAACAAGTTCATAGGGAGAATGTCCTGTTGTATTTCTCCATGTAGTTCTGTAGGCCCACAAGGCTTCAGGAAGCCTTTCTGCCCAATCTCTTCTATGTAGATGAACAGTTTTGGTGATGATACTTTCAAGAACTTTGTTTGTAGACTCCACTTGACCATTTTCTTGCGGATGGTAAGGAGTAGATCTTTTGTGCTTGATTTTGTATTCTTCCATCAGCTTCTCCACTAGGTTGGATGTGAATTGGCTTCCCTGATCTGTCACAATTTCTCTTGGAACACCAAAGCGAGTAAAAATATCCTCATAAAGAAAATTAACAACTGAATTTTCAGTAGCAGACACTAATGCTTTAGCTTCTACCCATTTAGTAACATAATCAGTACAAACCAGTATATACTTCTTTTGCTTAGATGGTGGATTAATAGGTCCTATGAAATCTAAAGCCCATTTCTCAAAGGGTTCGATGAGTACCTGTGGTTGCAATGGCATTTCATTTGAAAGGGTAGGTTTCCCTACTCTTTGGCAGTTGTCACACCTTTTGACATATTGTTTTTCATATTTGAAGAGGGAAGGCCAATAATATCCTAAAGAGAGGATTTTATAGGTTGTCCTTTTGTCTGCAAAGTGTCCACCGCATGGTTCATCATGACATGCCTTAAGGATATCATGCATTTCATCTTCCCTGACACATCTTCTGATCACAAGATCTGGCCCTGTTTTAAACAATTCGTTAGAAATCCATGAATATTTTGAACTCTCCTGAATAATTTTTCGTTTTTCACTTGGAAATAAATGTGAAGGTAGTTTCCCTGTAACCAAATAGTTAGCAATATCTGCATACCAAGGAGTCTTAATAGTTACCGCAAACAAGTATTCATCAGGAAACTTATCCTCTACAGGAGAATCTTCTTTAGTATTCTGAATCCTAGACAAGAAATCAGCTACTGTATTTTGTTTTCCTGGTCTATCCAACACAGTAATATTGAATTCTTGCAAAAGTAAGAGCTATCTTGTCACTCTGCCATTAGTAACAGGTTTTTTCATTAAATATCTAATTGCAGAATGGTCAGTATGAATAAAAGTTTCATAGCCTGTTATGTAATGTCTAAACTTATTAATTGCATGAACAACAGCTAAAAACTCTTTTTCAGTCACAGTATAGTTCAACTCTGTGGGAGTCAAATTTTTACCGGTATAATAAATGGCATAAGGAACTAAATCTTTTTGACCCAACACAGCTCCTAGAGCTGTATCTGAAGCATCCGTAGAAATATGGAAAGGGAGTTTCCAATTTGGTCCTCTCAAGATAGGTGCTTCAGATATTCTTTTTTTCAAAGTTTCAAAGGTTGATTGACAATCAGGATCCCATTTAAATTCACAGTCTTTTGTAAGCAATTTGAAGAGTGGAGATGCTATTTTAGTGAAGTTTTCTATAAATCTTCTATAGTAACCAGTAAATCCTACAAAACTTCTAACATCTCTTTGACAATTTGGAATAGGTAACTTGGAGATGACTTCAACTTTTGATCTATCAACCTTAATCCCATCTCCCGAAATATGATGCCCCAAAACAATCCCTTCAGTAAACATCATAAAGCATTTTTCATGGCTTAATGAAAGGTTTGTTTCCTTACATATTATAAGAACTTTTTCCAAATTTTCTAATGCCTCTTCAAATGAATTACCATAAACTGTAAAATCATCCATATAAACCTCTACACAATCATGGATTATATCAGAAAAAATTCCTAGTACTGCTCTTTGGAATGTTGCGGGTGCATTACATAACCCAAAAGGAAGTACTCAATAGGAAAAATTTCCCCATGGACAGGTGAATGTGGTCTTATCTTGATCTTCAGGTGCTACCTGAATTTGATTATAGCCACTAAAACCATCCAAGAATGAAAAGTACTTTTTACCTGCTAATGTATCTAATACCTTATCGATAAAAGGCAAAGGAAAGTGATCCTTAAAAGTTGCTTTGTTCAATTCCCTGTAATCAATGCATACCCTCCATTTACCATTCTTTTTAGGTACTATAACCACAGGAGAAACCCATCGGCTATCTGAAATTGTATAAATGAAGTTTACATTCAGTAATTTTTGGAGCTCTTCTTTTACTATCTCCCTAAGATTTGGATTCATCCTTCTTTGAGGTTGTCTGATTGGTCTACTGTTTTCCTCAATATAGATATGATGGATGCAAGTCTTAGGATCAATACCTTTCATGTCAGTATACTCCCATGCAAATGCAGTAGAATGTTTTTGCAAGATTTTGATTAGTTCTTTCTGTTGTGACTTTTCCAAATGTTTGTTGATATTCAATGTTTTTCCTGGAAAAATCTCAATGGTAGAACTACCAAACTCTTCCATAGAGTAAAGAGACATTTGTCTTGATGATAAATATTCTATGTCAGATTCCAACTGAAATTGTGTGGGGTCATATTCTGAAGATGTCTCAAATTTTTCTAATGTGTTCATAATTTGACTATCCTCACTGATTTCCGAAATGGTAAAGACAGGTTGTATAATGTCCTCATCATCAACCCATTCATTGTCTCCTACTTCTGTGATTGCTTTTGCTGTAGGATAAAAATTGAATTTCTTTGTCGAATTACCATTAGAAATGTACATATCCCTAGATCTACAACTAATGAAAGCATCGGCTGTGTCTAGCCAAGGTCTTCTTAAAATAAGTGGGTGCCCTCCTAGATTACTCTTGGGAGTCAAAATCATAAAATCTACTGGATATTCCCAAGAATCTAAGGAAACTGAAATATCTTCTAATACACCATCTTGTTTAATAATTGATCGATCTGCAAGTTGCAGTAAAGTAGGTGTAAAAAGAAGGTTAGGAAGTTTTAGCTGATCCATAGTCTATCTACTCATAATGTTGATAGCAGCCCCTAATTCAATCAATGTATTTGGAATTTCCATCCCATTTATATGTGTCTTGACAATTGGACTACCTGGATCTACATACTTCTGCATGGTAATTTTTCCCATCATGATATCTGCAATTTTTCCTACCAGGTGGATTCTTCTTGTATCTTTTAGTTTCCTTCCTGGTCTTTTGAGACTCAACTCCTTTATTGTTTTTGCTAGAATAGGAATCTCTCTAATGGCTTGTAGCAAGGGAATCTTGATACAAACATTATTTAATTCATCTAGAAAATCATAGTTAGGCAACAAGATTTGTTTTTCCACCCCTTTATCAATTTGTAATCTTTCAGGGAAAGGAGGTGTGGATGAGGATGCAGGTTGCTCAACTATAGGAGTTGTGGGTGTTAACTTTTCTTTCTCTTTTTGAATGTTTGAGTTTTGAAGAGATGCTTCCTCAGAACCCTTATTGACTTTAAGAGAGTCCTCCTTAGAGGTATCTTGCTCTTGGACATCTATAGAAGGTTTTTCTAAAACTCTACCAGACCCGAGTTGTACATCATTGAGAGGAACAATCATATAGGTAGGAAATTGTTGTCCTTCTATCATGTAAGTATTCTGAGGATTTTTATTGTTAGGATTTGGCAATGGCTGAGCTGGAAGTTGATTTGTCTTTTGTTGGAATGGAAGCATGATTTGAGGATTTGGATTTTGCTGAGAAGATTGTTGTTGTGGAAATGGCAATGAAAGTTGTGGATTTGGGTTTGGAAGTTGTGGAGCTTGTTGATTTTGAAAAGATGGAGGATATTGATAAAATTGAGCAAATCTCCCATAAGGATTTTGCATCCCTTGTACCCATGGTTGATATGGATTCTGATGTTGGGGCCAAGGTTGTTGCTAAGGATTCCAATTTGGTGGGGTTTGAAAATTCATAGGGTTGTTAAACCCTTGAGTTTGTTGTCCCTGCCAAGGTCTCCTTGCAACAAAACAGAGAGATTCTACTGAATTTGGGTCTTCTTGAAAAACAGCTTTGAGTCCAGGAATTGAAGGACAATCCTTGATCTCATGATTCTCTTAGCAAATCATACATGTTTCTACAACTTTTGCATCCAAGGGACATTCCCTTAAAGCATGTTTCTTCCTACATTTCGGACAAAAGATGGCTAGAGCATCTGTTTCTGCTTTCTGCTTGTTTTGGATCTTAAGGGTGTCTAGTTGTTCACTAAGGCTCCCTAAGATATCAGTTTTGAATTCATCAAGCATATTACCAATCTCTGCCCTACTTACTGATCCAGTTGCATATTTGTTAGCCCTAATAAGAGAAGGATCCCTAGGCCCTTTTCCTGTTTTAGATTTTCCTCTTGAGAGATGGACACATAGTTCTGTTATGTCACTAAGTGGAAGTTGAGAAATGTCTCCTTTCCCCATCATGTTTAAAATATCTATCCATTCATCTCTAATGGATTTTAATATGAGGGCTTTCAAGGTTTCATCATCTAAGTTTCTCATCTTTTCTCTTTTCAAGTTGTATTGAAATCTTTCAAGTAAATCTTCCAAATTTTCATCTTCTTTTTGCATCATTTTGAATACCTCATCCTTGTGATTGGTGGGCATACAATAGTCCAAGTATCTATCCAAAAAAATTTGTTTCATATCATTCCAAGTCCTAATAGATTGGGTGGTTAATCCCATGAACCATTTCAAAGCAGCTCCCTTCAATGTTGAAGGAAACAATTTGAGTTTTTGAGAGTCTTCCATATAGTCATAGGTTCGGCACACGACTTCAAACTCAAACAGAAATGTTTCAGGATCCTCACTTCGCAATCCATAAAAGTTGGGGAGGACAGATGGTGAGATTTTTTTCATCGTTGTATGAGTTTCCTCATCAACTATAGGGAATCCAAACAAGTTGTCTCCTTCCCTATTTCTTCCATTGTTACCTTCACCATTGTTGTCTCCATTGTTTCCTCCTCCTCTACCTCTACCTCTACCTCCAAATCCATCTATTATTTCCTCTGCCATGATAGTTTCTTTAGATTCCTCAAAGTCCTCTGGTTCTTCTATCAAGGGAGGATGAGAGGGAGTCTCTTCCTTTTCTTCTTTAGGTGATTCTACTTCTTTGATTACAATATACTCTCCTGTAGAAGTAAAGAAAGGATCCTTTTCTAAATGAGATTTAGTAGGTGGTATAGGAGAATCCTCTAATTCAGCTGCTCCTTGAATTCCAAGAATCTTAAGGCTAGGGGTAGATGGTGGTGAATCTTGTCTATGCCTTGAAGAAGATGGAGTTGTGAAAATCAGACTCTTGGCTCTAGCTATAAACCTTCCCCTAGAATCTCTTGCTCTATGCATGTCATTTTTATTATATTTTTTTTAAGTTGGGCTGATAATTCTCTTTCTGATCTTCCAGGTCACACTAGGTGCAAGAAGAGAGCATACTTAAGAAATTACTGAACCAATAACTCTCTTTTCTGATCCTCCAGATCACACTAGGTGCAAGAGGAGAGCATACTTCAAGAAGTTATCAAGTTTTTCCCTTCTTTTTTTATTGTTTTTTTTTTTAATAAATTGGCTACCTAGTTACACTTCCCCGACAACGGCGCCAAAATGTTTGGTCAATTTAGTGTGTCCTAAATTGCTACATTAATTTTTCAATCCAGGATTCTTAAGCTGACGAAGTGTGGCGCACTATATGTGCAAGATAACCTATCTCTTATTTTTTTGTCGTTTTTGGTTTTTTTTCTTTTTTATCTTGGTTGGTTTCTAATGTGAGATGGAAATTCTAAAAGAAAAGTATGGTTATGATTGTTCAAGGCAATGATTTGCTTTATAATGATTTACCAAACTTCAAACTTCAAAAATGATTTTGAAACATACAATGACAAAATTAGTTGCTAAAAGGAAATGAAAATGTGACACTATTCTAGTTAAACAAACAGTGAACTATTGATCATGAAAACCATTACCCTTGCTGCTGTCTAAACATAAAAGAAAATGTACTCAAAGAAAATATTGAAAGTAAAGTAAAACTAAAATCAAATTACATCAACTCATATTCTGACCCCTCACCATTAGTCTCGCTATGGCTTTCGGAGGTAATCATAAACAACTTGAGCAATCTGATATCTAATTTGCAGAAAAATAAACTAATATCAAACTACACACTCATACTTCAATCCCTCACCATTAGTCTCGCTATGGCTTTTGGAGGTAACTGATAATGACATGAGCAATTTAATATCTATCTTGCAGAAAAGTAAACTAATATCAAACTATACACTCATACTTCAATCCCTCACCATTAGTCTCGCTATGGCTTTCGGAGGTAACTGAAAATGACATGAACAATTTAATATCTAACTTGCAGAAAAGTAAACTAATATCAAACTACACACTCATACTTCAATCCCTCACCATTAGTCTCGCTATGGCTTTCGAAGGTAACTGAAAATGACATGAGCAATTTAATATCTAATCTAACTACTAAAGCAAATGTGCAAGACTGAAATAAACAAAACAGTGCTGGAATTAAACAAAAACTAAGAAAAGTAAATTAGCAGAAGGACAATATTGATTCCATGTCATTAGTCATTATAAAAATATGTGCAAATGCCCGGGCTGCCTATTGTAATCTGGAACAAAAACACTGATCAGTTAGCAACAACACAAAACATAAAAGATTATGGACATAAGTAAAATTTAAAGCATGAAATATTATGGACAAAGATGAAACGTAAATACCATGAAATATGTAATGTATATACACGTGAATGACTATGGCACAATGAAATTAAATAAATGAAACATGAAACTATACAGTAATACACAAAACCTCAGTGTGTGCAGGGGCCCTCTGCACAGACCTCAGGGAGCAGCTTTCAAATACGAATTACGCTTATGAACAGAGTCTTCTCATATATTAAAATGTGGTCATAATAGAGAAATAATGTCACAGCACAATGGTGACGCAATTACATTACAGAGCTAACTATTATGCGTATGAGAATGCATTATTTATAAAAGAAGGTGATATAACTAATTCCCTAAAGTTTGCGCTGAAGGAAGACACGTGAACCATCACGTCCAGAGATCTAGCATTATGGCCGCCATGAGGATTAAATCTATGGAGAGTGGCTGTTGGATTCGGCTTGTGGAGCCATTTACAGGTGTTGATGTGTCTCCCGTGATTTAGAAACGGCCACGCAAATCTACACGTGATGAGAAACAAAGTTCTGTCACCGTGGGACTCTTCGGTTGACCACCACTTGGCCACCTTTGACCACAGCCTTCCTGGGTGAATTCGACTGAGCTAATAAGACACGATCCATGTCCACGTCATTTCTAACTTGCCCATGTGGCTCGATTTTCCTGAAGACACCTGCAATATAGACTTTAAAAAAATGACTGCGAAAAGTTGCAGCAGCTGTGGAAAGTGGCAAGATTCCGCAGCTAAATGAGCAAAAATCTAAATCAAACAGCAGACACAAAACATAGTTAAAAACCATTTTAGATGCTCTTTTACAATTAATATGCAATGATATTGATGACTTAGAAGGTCCAGGTGAATGAAAAAGGTGTATAAGAAAGATGCAGATTGGAGACTCAACACTTGGGGAGGTTTCATATGTGGAGGAAGAGTGTTATAAATGTTTTTAAACCTTGTAGAGTAGTCGTGGACACTCTCCCCTACGTTCCTTTTCAAGTTCTTTTATTCTGCTAATATTTGGAGAGGGTTGGCCTTGACTTCCCATTTATTTGTGAAGTTCTGGTATAAGGAGGGTAGATCTTGTATGCTATTAGGAGGTAGGCCTTTAAACCATTTCTTCACATCACCTCCTAAGCTCTAGGAAAATATTCTCATTTTGACTGTATCATCATCTATCTCCATGTAGTCAAAAGAATCTTCCATCCTATCTACATGGTGCTGAGCTGTGGTAGACTCCTTTGCAGTGAAGTGTGGGATATTTGATTGATAATCATTGGGTAGGGGCACTAGAGGCTGGGGTAAAACCAAAGGTGAATACTAGGCTGCCATGATGGTATTTTGAGGAGTTAAGGGGCTAGCTTGAGCAGCTAGTATACAGATGGCAGGGATACTTGGACCAGTAGAAGTCTGTTGAGCATATTTAGGGTGGCAGAGCCCCAAGTTTTGAAAGAAGTGAATATCAGGAGGTGTAGATGGAGGGGTCTCTCTGTCCATAATGTGTTTACCACTTTGAGGTGGTGGACCAGGAAGCTCAAGTTCTGGCAGGTCTAGAGCATTGAATGACCTAGTTCTAGGTACATTGTTTTGAGAGTCTAGGTAAAAAAATGGGTCTGATAGAGCTGAAAAATATTTCGGTGCAGAGTTAGCTCTATGGATATGACTGGAAATAGTTGGTCTTTTAGGTGTAGGAGAATTATTGAGGATGCTCTCAGGGTTATCAACTATTCCATGTGGGTTTGGGTTGGGATAAGCTCTTGTGTGAATGGTTCTTGAAGCCAGAATGTTGTTTTCCAATAAAGCAGCTTAACCCTACTTGTTACTTCTATTATGGATGATGTTGTTATAGAGGCTGGTCTCCCAGTGGAGTCTTATGTGAACCAAGATAATCAGTAGGCCTAATGATCACCAGTGGAGTATTTGATATTTAAGGAACTATGGAGTCGCCAGGTGGAAGGTTTAGGATGTTTTTGGGGGGCACACTGTCCACCACAGTGCTTATGTAATGCTCCTTTTCAAGGATATCCTCAAAACACAACAAAATCTAACCAAATATGGACAGGGAGGGCTTTTACCAGATATTTCACCTCTGAAAGAGAGTGAGATCTGGAGGCTATCTGGCCCTTTCCAGAATCTGTCTAAGAGTGTGGGGGGAAATACAACAAGTGGTGCAGAAAGTGAATTGCAAGAGGAAGTGTTTCACTACCAACCTAACCAGAGATCGTTGGCTTTCTGAGGCTCTTATGATGTAGTGAGATGGAAAATATTCAGAAAGCTTTCCCCAGTGGAGTCGCCATTATGTTGGGGTTCCCATGTTTTGGCCAGATTGGAAAGAACAAAAGATGAGACAACATCATAACCACTTTCAGACATCGGGATCTAGCCCTCCTGGGCCCAGAGAGGGATCTCTCTATGTCAGTGAAGGTTTTATGTCTTTTATTCTCAAAAGTTAAGATATTAGGCTAGTTATAGGCACGGGGTTTGTTTGTTTTTTTTTTTTTTGGTTGTTGGGAATCTGAAAAGAATGGTTCAGTATAAGACAAGGCTGTATAAAGAGGATTCTAGACAAAGGAGGTGAAATTTCAGAGAGCACTCAGGACCATTGGGAAATGGAGTTAGGAAAGGGTTTACTTGCTATTCAATATGCAGGCTTTTAGTTGGGCTAGTCATCTAAAGCATTGGATCTTAAAGATGATAGTGGGGCGTGGAAAGACAAGAGGGAAGGTGAAGCAAGAAAACCTCCAAGGTGACCTTTCAGAAATCAGATCCAGGGACAGGACATGTCGTTGGACAACCTGTGATCCAAGACCTAAAAGGTTAAATCTTCAGACAAGGAAACGTTAAATATTTATAACAGAAAGGTGAAAACCTGAGATCAGAGAGAGACTTTGAACTCTCAATGCTTCAGCCTCCAGCTTAAGGGAACTTAGAAAGGTTCAATTAATTGAAAAGGATCCTAGTGAGACAGAGACAGAGTTCTAAAACTCCTAGTATTCCGAGTTGTTCAATTAAAGCCTAACAAGAACATCTAAGAATAGATTCATTAATTCATACATCAGCTAGCAGCATATGTTTGACCACTAAACTGGTTAAATTAACTTAAAATCAATCCTCAGATAACACGTTCAACAGAAAACATCGAAGGCAGGGAGAGCAGAAACATAGGGTACCTAACAAAGGTAAATCCTATGCCAGATTTATTATGCGTGCCATAATAAATGAAATGTAATGAACTACGAGGTAAAACAAAGAAAAAGATAGGAAAACATCACCGGAGCTTTAAATCAGGATCCAAAGAAATGTGCTTGTCATATTAAAGAGCAACACCAGTCATGTACAAAATTGCCAACAGCTTGGTATTCAGTCTGAAAACATATTCCTCAGCCTATCTTACAACTTTACACAGAGAACATGTCTCAAGAGAAAAAACTTGCAGTTCACAGATATCCGACCAACAACCCCTACAATGTTTTCTCATGAGTTTTTTATATCTGAAAGAGAGGTAGAGGAGGTAGATGAAACACTAAATGAAACATTAAACATAGTAGGAAGGGGGGGCTCAAGGCCCATTCTATTTTAATGTCTATGAATTAATCATTAGTACTCTTTGGGTGAAAGAGTGGTCTTTGACAGGCTGAAATTTACTCCAGGTATGTCTTTGATGTAGTCTCAGCTGTAGTACTCTACAGTACTCTGGTGAATAAAAAAAAATGTAGATAGATGACTATAAGGCTAGCCATATTATGTAACATATGCTCTGGTAGCATAGGAATACTGTCAGGGAGGAAATCATCTTAGGGACATGATACAGAATAGAAAGGGTATAGGTACTGTGTCCTTTTTCGAGAGGAAACTCTTGTTGATCGTGAAACACTGATAGAATTGTTTTCTGTGCAATAGGCCATATGTGTGATTTATGAGGTCTTCAATCTAGTACCTGGCCTTTAAACTCTGAATTAAGGCTTAATATATTCAATAATGTACATTAGAACTCCTTAACTCTGTACCAATACTCTTTGCCGCTTCGACTGTCTCTGTCAGTGAAATCTGAGCTTTGATGGCACTTGAAAGGTTTTGCACAGTTAAACGCTGTAATTTTTTAATGAAAATCATGCTCCATCACCTTCCCAGTTTCTCCTTTGTAATTTCAAGCTTTGAAAATGGTATTTCTTTTGTTTTTTGCCACTATAACATTGACTATGAACCATGGCGGCATTCACCGCCTGTACCCTGCAAAACCCGCAACTCTGTTAGGAAAACCATGCATGGGGAAGGGTTGATGTGGTGGAATTCCTGTGATGATGGTAGCGCAACGGGAGCGAAGGCTATGGATGCAATCAAAAGTGGTGGGAATATGCAGTGAGACGGTGGAAAAATGTATGCGGAATTCAGGAAAAATGACAAAAATTTAATGCAAAACATTAAAATTTTAATGCTTGGCAGGATGATACGATGTTAAATATACAACCCGAGTTTTGGGCCTTTGAACACAATACATAGAAAATGCACAGGAGACGTGAGAAATGGGTGAATATGGTGGGCCCCGGTCGAGGGTGGAGGGCGATCAACTACGAGCCGTTGGATCGTAGGAGGCGATCAACGATGGTGATTGTCTGATGAGGTTAATAGGGAAACTTGATGGGAGAATTTCAGTGAAGATGCGATGCGATGTGGGTCTTCGATCTTGGATCAACAGACAGACATGATGGAATCGGAAGATTGCAATCGGTGAAGGCAGAGGGTGAATGGAGAGGGACAAAGGGCGCAGTGCGATTAGCTCCAGACCGTTGGATCAAAGGGGAAATGATGGCTAGGATTGGATCGGAAGATCGAAATCGGGGGGGCACAGGGGGTGGCGCCTCAAGACTTTAGCGATTGCAATTGGAGTTGCGATGCGATGGAGCAACTGCCATCCAATCTGGAGGCGGACCAATGGCTCTGATGAGATTGAAGGAGTGGATGGATAGGATGATGGGTGCACTGCGATTACCACTGGGCCGTCGGATCCGAACGGATAGACGACTCAGATCGTTGCGGGATTAAACATAACAAAACACTATCACATCGGGGATTTCGACTTTGCAAAGAGACTGCGCTCCACTCTGCCCTTCTGATTGCGATTAACGCCTTACGGGCTGGCGCTTGGTATTAGCACCCGGGTCACGTGGGGAAGTGGTTACTAGGGCTGAGCCGAAGGGGGCTAGCTTGCTATATGGAAAAGAATGATTTTTAGCCAAAAATGAGGGTTTTTAAGGCTAAAAAGGGAATTCTATAGGGGGAAAAAAGGGATTTAAACTCAAATGAAGGATTTTCACTTGGTTCTAAAGGATGGAATGGGTGTTTTGGAAGACTTAGGAGGGGTTTTGGGGGTCAAAGGGGGGATTTTTAAAAATGGGAAAAGGTTAATAATGAGGAATTTTGTAGAGGTACAAGGGCAAATGGGGAACTGTTCTAATCACAATTCTTTACAGTTAGTGAGGCTCTTTGGATGGAAATAGTGGTGAGGATATTTTTAAAGTCAATGGACACATAGAGGCTTCAAGGATGAGAGATTTTCATAGAAAATGTATCTCTTGAAGGCTTAAAACAATTTAGCCACCTATTTGCTCGATAAAAATTTCATAGGTGGCTAACACATGGGACTCTAAATGTCAAGAGATCAAGACCACTTTGCAAAGGTGCAAGTGTTCTTTCTCCTGATGCAAGTGCTCGTGCAACAAGTGGTGGTGGAAGTTTCTTCTCCTATTATTTCTTCTTTTCAAACTTCTTGATCGACCTTTGAGTAAAATCTGCATATGCAATCACTCTTGCATGACTCAAATGGCTGAACCACCAAATTTTTGCTTCATCCTCAAGGTGCAATGCTGCAATCTCAAAAAATTCTCTCTCTACTACTAGATGTAGTAGAAAAAATGCATCCAACTTCATTCCCCAAGCTCTTGTTGTACATGTGGATGACCCATCAAATGTAGGCAATAGAAATCTATTGTTGCAAGGTATTATTTCTTATTTGAGTTGAATGAACTATGGGAGAGTTATATTCTCCTTGAAAGCTTTAGGTTGAGACTTATATTCTACAAGATACTCACTTAGAATCTCATGATCTAAGTGCCCTCCATCTCCATGCCTCTTGTATTTTCCTTCAAAAGGAAATGGAATAGAATGTTTCTTTGAAGCTCTATGCAATACCGGATCTCCTTTTTGTTGATAGGAAGTACATGGACCTTCCTCATCTTGAAACCCTCTAGAGGTCTCATTGTTTCTCTCCATTCTTCTTTTCTTGACCTCCTTGGTGAGGTCCCTCTTAGATATGAAAAGAGATGAGATTAAAATCATTATTTCCATCATTCTGGCCTCTTTATCCTTCTTCTTATTCTCCTGATAGCATAATGGCTGAGATCCACAGGCTGAGCCAAGATTATGCTCTGATACCACTGTAATATTCCCAAATGGGGAAACAAAAATATTTGAACAAAATAATGGAAATAGCAGTGAAAAAATCAATACACCATGATATGAGACAAATGTACAGACATCTTATTAAACATATCAACAAATAATAGGCACAAGATATTGAGGATCAAGTCACTCAAGCAATACAAAACAAGCCTCCTCTAAGAAAATATGTCAATACATGAGAAAAACACTGCTATACAGATGCTATGAGCCATGACAGTGCATTTTTAGGGCATAAAATGCTAAAAAAAGATATAAAAATATGGATCTACTATTATATAGCTCAAACAATGCCGGGAGTGAATATCTAGGATCCCAAACACATTTCCAAGACAACCTAGGAAGGGTTTCCGAAAATACCAAAAAGTACAAAATGCCAGAATTCAGCCCTAGGGCTAAATAGCAGCTGAAAATGAATAACTGTATGGATATGGCTGAAAATGATATCTAAATGAATATCTCTCCTCCAATATATCCTTCAAGTGAAAGGCTGACCCCAACACTGAAGAACTCACCCTAAAAAACAAGCACTAAAACCTCCACTACAAATTCTCACTAAAATAACGCAGTCAAAGAGGGAATCTAAGTTGTAGATGATGGGAATAGGTTTTTCTGGTGCCAAGATGTGAAATAAATCTCAAGAACCTCCCTTTCTGATCTCCTAATGAGAATAATGCTTCCTCCCCTAAAAAACTAGCTTAGAAAGTGGGTTTCTCAACCCTCCACTACAACACCCTACAACACAACACAATTTTGAACATATACTGCGCTGTAACTGAAGACTAAAGCTTCACTAGAATTTCGAAGTGTGGAAATGATAGTACAATACTCTTCGTAGAGGCTACCTCAAGGGAAGAGGTGGGATCCCCGCTCGGGAACACTGTGTGCTAAACAACACAACAATCTTAGCTAAACAACTAGAGAGTGCATGAAGTCATGCATACCACAAAATCAATAATCAATAATATCCATCTATGGATGCCTTTCCCTCCTGATAAACAATGTGAGCCTTCTCACCTTGGGTCCCACTCATTAAAGCCACTACCATCATGGAGACTTCCTCCCATTCACACTATGTTTTCTCTCATTAATGATCCACTCCCTCCATACCGACGCTGTTGATTTGGTCAAACTTGACCTTGTCCACATGCATTAGCCACTGTTCACACATGAGGGTGCTTTATTCAGCTATGAAGATGATCCCTTTTCACATTAAGAGGGATTTTATTCCTACTAAAGAGATTTATGGGTCTTCCTACCCATTTATTCATCTAACTAAATGACAAGAGAAAAAATTAATATTCCAACTAGCTGCATGCTAATTTAGGAATATTAGATGGGAAGATGAGGTACTGGACTTCACATGACTATCCTAGGACCAATTCAACAACAAGTTTAGACAAGAAAGAAGAAAATACCTTGCCACAAATCCATATGAACCTCTAGCAATGATGACCAAAAAGGACATAGTTCTAGAAACTAGAAAAAAACCTAAAATGATAGCTTCAGTCGGAACTTCTTTCGTAGATGCAGCTTAAGTGAATGTAAGAAGGATGTCAAGCAAACAGATAAAAAATTTCAGAATAGACTCCACGTTATTGAATATAAATTTTCCAAAGAAGAAGAAAAGAAGAAGGATCTAGAGGCAGAGAACAAGGCACTACGACTAGCACCTGCTTATGCAAGTGAGATACAAGTCGCCATTAAAAATAAGGTGGATACTTTGGGGGGAACCATGATGCTGGTTTATGAGGAGATAATGAAGATGTGTCAAGAAGTCGCCCCTATAACTGGAATACAAGAAGATACAAGGAATAATTCCTCCCAATTGGAATAAGCCTCCACGACATTAGATAACATCTTGAAGTGGTGTGAAAATATCCCCAGGCTTAAGACACCTTGCCTAAAAGAGATTGGATCACCATCCAAAACGACAAGGTGCAGTTGCGCATGAAGAGCCAATCCCGAGACAAGGTAGCCAAGGACTTGAACAAATTCATAATTGCATATGACCACCTCCTTAGTGGGATAGATTCGATGGATTAAATCCACCACATACCCTCCATTGGGACGCTTACATACCAAAAGAGTTTGGAAGAAGTATTGTGGTCAATCCAAACATTCCTTGACTCGATGACCTACATGTGATCAAGGAAATCATCAGGAAATATGTAGTGGGGCCGGTCAGGATATATATGAAGTTGACTACCTTATCCAACTAGATCAACACCAAGAGAGGTACATTGATCCCAGATTCCTTAAAATTCCTCCATAGACACTCAGAAGACATGCCTCCACTGGCCCTGATAGCTTTCGATTACAAGGCTTGGAAGACCTACCTCAAGGCGCAGCTACAAATTGATACCCTAACCTTATCTATCACTGGTCATTAGGAAAAGACCGATACACAAGAGAAGTTTCCCTTTTGCACCACATGATAACCTAGGAGAAGTCAACTAAAATTTCAAAGGGAAGCATGAAAGACCCCTTAGGTCACAATTTCCCTAGGTTTCAACTTCCCCAAGTCACAATCCGCCTGAAGTCCCAACTGCCCCTAGGTTGTAACTTCCCCAAGTCACAATCCACTTGAAGTTGCAACTTCCCCTCAGTCGAAAGTAAGCCCAAGAGTTGGGGAAGACCAAAGTTCATATGTAACCCAAGATTCATCTCGGCCTATATGTACATCTTCCAAGGATTTTGTAATGGATTTTTGGTTTTCGACTTTTGAGAGAGACACATTGTTGTTTATTGAATGCATGCCTTTTGATGATGAAAAATAAGATTTATTAGATCTCACTATTGAATCTGACGAAATTATCCTGTGTGGTTGTGCTATGAATATGGTCTCTTCAAATGAATGAATGCTTCTTCAAGTCTTGGTGCACCTTTCTACTCATGTATTTTTCTTGTTTTATGAGCTTCCTTACAACACATGGATGGTATTGATGCTCTAAATTTAAAGATATGTTGATTAATTTCTATGTTGATATTTTCTTTAAATATTTATTTGAATGTGCATAGGTTATAAATGAAATGCTTAGTCATCACGAAATGTTTCTCGTTTTTTAAGTGAATATTGTTATAAGTATGATCTTGGTAAAGTTTTTCTAAAATGATTTTTCGTAAGTTTCATGCTTTAAATTCCTCTTTGTTATTCATCGTATCATGTTTTAGAGGGGTTCCCTCAATCACTGACTTGTGTTCGTTCAACATTCGTGCACTCTCCTTTTTAGTGATTCCCCTTCCTGTCCGAAAACCATATTCACCAACTTAACGGCAATTGGGCCTACATATTGGATGGGATCCCTAAACCAAACAATGTAGAGTCTAATTGGGATTATTCATCGGGAATATACCCTTAATGTTGGTGATATATTTTTTATCGTCAAAATATTTGGCTCTATAAGGAGAGATGAATGGTAGGTACTGATGCATGCCCTCGTCCATAAGGTTCCCAACAAGCTATTAATGATCCTCTACAAACCCCCCTGTTAGTATCAGTATTTGCATACTTCCACTAGGGATCAAAACATTTGCATGTGTATTTTAGGTGTCCCATACTGAATAAATTTTTCATCATTCCATTAGGTCATGACTTAAATTGTTCTGCTGGTGGTTGTCTTTGTCAATAATATCCACTTTACCTTTGAGATTCACATTGCTGACTCATTCCCATGTCCCCTTGAGCATAATAACACTTATGGAAATGCTCTTTTCACTTGAAAGTCTTTAAATCAAAATCCCATGCAAAATTCAGGTAAAAAAAGCAGTCCCGTTAGGTCATTACGGTTTTTCGATTTTCAAGGTCATTCCTTCATTCCGAATAAGTTAGCACATATATGAGAGGGAATAATTAAGAAAATTGGTTTTCAGATCATCATGATGTAAATATTATACTTTTAAAGTTGTATTTTTTTTATTTTATTTTATTTTATTTTTTATTTATTTATTTTTTATTTATTTTTTTCAGTTTAATGACTTTTATATCAAAATCAATATTTTGATAGAAAAGTCAAATATGTAATTTATTTTTATTTTTTCAAATGTAATTTTATGCTATTATATGGAATAATTTCATCCCAAATTTGTCAAAGTAATTATGTCCAACCCATAGTGGATGCAAAAGAGCCACAATTCATGTTGATCAAAACCTGCAATGCCAAAAGTCAGAAAGAAAAAGTGTATTAGTGATAAAGGAAAAGGACCTCAACATTAGAAAAGTGGGTATTCAAGTTAAATTTAAATCTACTTTATTATAAATCTCATCAAGCATTTCAAACAAGCTATTGTTACCCTTCGAATAATTAGGAGTATTCTGTAAGGAAAATTTTCAAAGTTTTTTGAGCGAAATTGGGCCAAATCCATAGGCGTTGCGCATTCAGAAGGTTGGCATTGTGCATTTGAACCAGCGTTGCATGCCTGCCTAGTGGCGTTGTGCCCTTGCCAGGAGAAATGTAAATTGCAAAGGAACTTCGCACTCATATAGTGGCACTGTGTGTCTGGATAGGTGTTGCGCCCTCACACAACAACGTTTCATGTCTACACAGTCAAGTTTGCTGAGGGTTGTACCACTTCAAACCACTTCAAACAAACATCAAAATTTTCCTAATTCCTCCAAGGATGTTCTAAACAATAAGTACACCCTCATTCCCTTTTTTCTAAGCTATTTGGTGACTCTTTAATGTTTTGAAGTGAAACCGTAATTTTAATTTATGATCACTGTTTATACACCTTGTTCACTTTCCTTAAGCATATATCAGTCACCAGCAGGGTAAATTTCATTCACCTAGGGTTTTCATTGACCTAGTTTCTTAATTCACTTCATTCCCTTCACTTGTTCAAGCTAGCCATCTCATCCCCATCCATTTCATCTCATTCCATTTGAACCCTAGGGTTTCATAAGCCAGAGTTTAAAATTTCTGAAGAAGAAGATAGTGGTATTGGTGAGACACAAATGCTAAGAAGAAATGACCATAAATGAGGGAAAATTAACAAGTTTGAACCAATCAGTACAAGAGAACTTATGGTCTCTCCTCTCACCGTGTCTTGCTTAAAACATGTGGGTGGTTTTGATTTTTGTGAGAGAGTCCAGCAAATTCAAAATCACTTGGGGTTAACAAGATTTTTCAGGACTAATCTACATGACAAATAAGTCACTTGTTGGGTTCACTTTTTATATTTCCACCAATGCTATTGTAGCTGCTACAGGGATCTCTAGTGTGGGTGAGAGGTGGTTTAAACAAGAAAAATTGGATATGAGCTATTATGAACCATACCTCAAACCTAGGTACAAGGATCACAAGAAGTCAATTTTCCCTTTCTTTGATCTCCTTGACCTGTATGTTCCCATGATGAGGATAATCATGAAATACTTCACTTGTGAGGGGAGGTTTTCTTGACTCTACTCATATAATATCCAACTCCTCATGCATTTCAATAGAGTTAGAATGCTACACATACCTTACTATTTTTTTCGCGGCATTGATAAGATGGCTTACATTGTGAAAAAGAGGGATTGCAATCATCAAATGCAAATTCTATTTCATCATTCACTCATCAAAATGGTGGTCATGCATCAAATTCAGCAGAAAAACATTTCACGGGATGCATTCATTGCAAATGAGGTTTTCACTACCCCACCTAGCCATCATGATCAAGATATCCCTTCATCATCTCATCCTCCTGTATCCACTTCTCCATCACATCCCGCTATTCATACATCACCACCCACTCACATCAATTCACCTCATGTTGATCCTACCTCATTACCTTTCTATAACCCTTCACCATCACATCATGATACCGGAGCCTCAAATAGTGAAAGGGACATTGAGGCAGCTTGCACTAAAATGACTAATATTGAGCAATTTTCGATGACATATCAGACAGGGCACATGCATGTGTTTGCTTCACATGGTGTGAAAGGGGCCATGCATTCTGTTACTGTCCCATGATTTGGAAGATTGGCTAAACCAAATGACAGTGTAACATGAAACCAGTCTTTGGAGTCCTATGACTTAGCCTTATTGGACTCAGAGAGGGCTCTCTCTATTGTGTGCGAAAGATGTAAACTTGTTCACTCTAGATGGTTGATTTTAGTCTAGTTGTGAAGTGTGGGGATTGTTTCTTGTTTTGGTTGGGTAAGATGGTCAAGTGGAATAGGTGGAGTGAGAGTCTGTCAAAGCCATTGGGCTATGGAATCAAATAAATTCATGAGTGTCTCAATTATGAATCATAGTGTGTTGCAGGGCCAATCCAGTAAGGTAAATGGATCCTTAGGGTAATGTGTGAGGTGGAGTGAACATCAAATTTGGGAAAAAATAAGAGGTATTAAATATATATAGTTAAAATCTATAACTCATGAGGTAGGGCAAACCATTAAGTTCAATGAACAATACTTAAACTGATAAATATACAAGATAAACATTCCAGTGAAATATAGAAAGCATAAGAGCTTCTAACTTTAGTAAATTCACCTTCAGAATTTGGGAAAACATATAAGATATCAAAATAACTCAATCTATGAAGAGGGAACTCCTAAACATCATAAATAAAGCTATATAGAACTCTAAAATAAGTAGGTAGACATGGAAAAAGGGCAAGATCGAATGAGACCTCTTTGACTTAACCTATCAAACAATATTCCAAAGAGAGGTTTCAAGATGGAATTTGAACAGCTTCAAGTAAGCAGGGCATACCATGAATCATACCTGTAAACTAGAATACTAATCCATACATGAAACAAACAAGTTTAGGTTGTCCTAAGGAGCAATCAAGAATTCCTTAAGATGACCAAACCGAAGAAAACATCAAGGCTATAACAAACAGGAGGATTGAGGTGCCTCAAAGAGCATGTCTCAACCTATAATTTTCTGATTTATAGCAACCAATAAGGATGAAGCATAATGAGAACAAGAAAACATAAACAAATTAAGAAGACATCACCGTTCACCAAGCTAAGGAATCCTGTATTAATATCCCTTTCTCAGGATTTTCTACAACAAGGTCCAAAGGGACGCTGTATAAGGAAGCTAATGCAAAAATAAGTTGAAAGGGGGCTTGGATCCCCTTGTTAACTCATTAAAAAATTATCTTCCAGAATTTTGACCCAAATAAATGACTCTATATGGGTTATTCAGATCTCCCCAAACTAGGTCCCTTAGAGAATGCTCAAAGAGAGAGACTACAGCAATATATGAACACAATCATGAAACTCTGCAAATATGAATACATCATAAGAGGGAAATTTTAAGAAGCCAAAATTATATCATCATATCAGCAATAATACACAATAAATTCATGAGGGACAAGCCACTCAAGCTATTGGAACCAATCTCCAATGATCAAACTAGGAAATACATGAGTTGCTGCAACTGCACAAAATGCAGGGAAGCAGTGACTGCACAGTCTCTATGAGAGTAGCAGCTTCTGAATACACAAAAAATGGTAATGTGGCTGAAGGATACAAATAAATGCCAAAAAATGGAAATATGGGCTCCAATACAAAATCTCTAGCCAATCCAGGAGGGATTGCTAGGGATACCGGATAAAAATACAATGTGACAATTAACTGCTAGGGTTAATATGTCACAAGAACACTGAATACATATGATGAGGCTATGGAAGATCTGAAATATGTATTTCCCTCCTCCAATGGTGCTCTTTAGTAGAAGGCTGATCCCTCTACTCAAGAACAATCCTCCCGATGAGTTATATGAACTCTCCCAACACTGCCTGCATGAAAATAACGGAGTTCCAACTCTAGAATGTGCTATGAGAGATGGTGAATGGTTGGCCTGGAGAAAAATATCTGAAATGATGCCCAGGATTCTCCTCTACTTCTCCTCCAAATAATATACAAGATCTCCACCGAAGAACAAGCCCAAGAATGACTCTATGAGTTCCTCTATTGCTGCACCCAGCAACACAACATTTTCTGCCCAATAGGAAAACGTTGCAGCTACAGGAGGAAGCTTGGAAAAATTCCATAATGAGGAAATTGAGCTCAAAACCCTCTCCTTCCTTGAGGATGAGGCGGGGATTCCTGACCAGGAACACCCTTGTGCTCAAGAACACTACAACCCTGCTAAAAAGCCCGGGTATGCAAGTCGAAGCATACCATACGAAAATGATGAACCAATAGCATAATGAAAATGGGCTGCCATATCATCCTTACAAAGAAAATGAACTCCTCTCACCATGGGTCCGATCCACACTTGCCACCTAGCTCATGCAAGTAGAGCCTCCTCTAAAACTACGTTTCCTTGTCATGGAGATTCCTCCTCTTGGACAACGTTGTTGACTTAGTCAAAGATGACTAAATGAAGCGATCATATTCACACAATTAGGTGCTTAATTTAGCTACTTATTCACCCTCCGTTCACATAAGGAGTGTTATTTATCCATCTAAGGGGGTTAAAGGGTCTCCTTACCCAATTTTTCAATGAAATCAAAATATGCAAACTATAATGTTCCTTTTAGCTTGAGGCTAAAATTTGGGAACATTACAGTCCTCTCCTCCCACATGTTTCTTTTCCTCAAGCAACTGCATAGAGAGAAAAAAAATTCTCCCCCTTTTCTTCTGTGGCATCCTCATCAAAAATCTCCACCACTACTCAAGATATCCTGCAACAAATCTATCCTCCAATGCCCCCTCCCAAGTATGCAAACTGAAATGGTGCACATCATGGAAAGATAGAAGGTGTAGGTGGAAAAATTCTTGCTGTGCTATGACCTCCTCAAGGTAGGAGTGATGACATGCATGGGAAGATTTTGTCCCCAATGATGATCCTCTCATCCATGCTATCATCCAAATAGAAATCTCAACCCCTGGTTTATGCAATGCATTGGGGCTGAATGGAGATTTGGGCTTTTGATTCCCAAGATGTTTCTCCCTCCATTTGTGGTACATATGGGGCTACCTCTATCCTTGGGATGAAATGGTATGGCCTCCAAGAATGGCCCAAGCTTCCCCATCAAGAAAATCAGCCATGAGATGCCCCCTCAAATTCTCCAAGTGGTTTTTCCCACAAGAAAAGAAAAGTAGCAATGTGACAATCATGGTTTTCCCATGGTGTCTCTTGCAATTTAGAACATGTACAATGGGGAGAATCATGTTCCCAATGGGATGTCCTAGTACCTCCAACACTCCCCAAGTAGTGCTCCCTATAAATGTATAACCATTAGCAATACCAGGAAGCAACATGTAATGAGAACAAGCTGCCTTAAGACAGCTAGAGAGTGGATCACTGCTCCACTCATGGAGCCAACTCAGTGAGCATCCTTCCTGCATCAAAACTAATAACAAAAAGTGCTTTCCCAGCCACTTCTTTTCTTCCACAAACATCTCATAAGGTGGAAACATGAAAGTACAAATTGGTGCCAATGGTGCACACCAAGAAGTATGTGGCTTCCCCCACAAACCATCATGAAAATAGCCACTCCCATTGCTGCAATGAGCCACAAGTACATCATAATAAGGAGCATAAGGAGATGTGATCATCCTTAGCTCATCAAGCTGCCAATATAAAGTAAATAAAGGTAAATCAAAATGAGAGTATATACCTTCTTTACCATGTACTCTGGTCCTTGAGCTGAAATGGCTCATCTGAATGCCCTCTCTCACCTGCAATGATTAGGGAAATGGTTGTGCCCACCTCTCTATAATAATATAGTCTATGCATCTGTCCCTATGCCGATATATATCATGCTGTATGCCCTCCCAAGTGAACTCCTCTAGCAAAGAAAAATATGCATCAAAGTGCTGCATGCAAAATTTTCTCCTTGAGACTAGAAGCTCTAGTCAAGAAGACCCTACCATCGGTATAGATGACCATCCCATCAATCATGTACCTATCATCTCCATCTGGTTCATCCAAAATCATGCATGCACGTAGATCGTTGGAGTACTCTACCAAGAGTTGAGACCTCCAACTTGGATCTATCCTTCTCAGAGACAATGTTGGTAATCTGCAATGTGGTGCTCCCCTCATGCTGCTTCCTACTACTTTGACATCCCCCATGCCAAATTAATCCTCCAAAATTCTTCCATGCCCATCATGCAGCTACTCATGCTCAAATAGTGATGGTGTCCTTTGGAAGTTGGCTTCCCATGAGAAGATGTCATCCACAAGGAATCTCCCAAGCTGGGCCAAGGTAAGCATGAGTGGCCTACATCCACTCCTATGTATGAAAGAGTCCTCCCTCAAAGAAATTATCCTCTTCCTCTCCAAATCTATGGAGAAATCATCCTGCATCATGAATATTCCATCCTCCATCCCTGCAGCAAACTCTGTCAGCGCAGTATAACTGATGAGAGTGGGTGATACTAAAAATGAGAGAGTGTCTCCCTCCTCCTTGAGTTTATCCCAAAATCTCTGCACTGTGTTGGACTCCTACAATGTTTTCACCTCTCCGGAATCCAAGAGTGGTGAACCAAATGACAAGATGCTCCTCATCAACTCTAGATTAGGTGGCCTCCCAGGTGGAATGCCTCCATATAGTGAGAGATATAGTTCAAAAGAGGATTGTATATATGAGTGGACTGATTTATCCCTCTCTTCACTACGCAGTACAGTCTCCTTCTCTAGTGCATAAGATTTATAGAATAGATAAGGGTGTATCAACCCTTGATGCTAATCCTTCTCTCCCTCCTCCATCTCACGATCCCCAAAAACTATTACATATGGCTCCAGAATTGTGCCTTGGTTTCCACATGTTGAAACATTTGGAACTCCTTGCAAAGATACAAGGGCTCCTCTAATAGAATCAATGCCCCCCATTTCACCTCCATGTGGTGATGGATCTCCCCCCAATGGGACAACGCTGTTAGATCTCTTATGCTCATCCTCCCCATCAATAATTGAGATTACCTCATCATCAAGGAGAGACCCTAGATCTTGGTCATCTCTTGAAGGAAGTACCTCCATGACTTCACAAACGGAAGAGGTCACTTCACACAATGGGGATATTTCCCTTAGCAAGCCATCATAAATTTTTACATCCCCTTCAGAAATATGGAATGGATTTTGTTTCATGGTTCCCTCCAATGCATGCAAAGTGTTGGATGTTTTGATACATAGAGTTTCACAGCGATTTTCATCAAATTTCCTCACCAACCCTTTAGTGAGTCTATCATTTGATTCTACATTTTCATGATAACATGAAATATAATTTTCAAACCACCAACCATTAGCCATACCTTTGAGTTGCAGCACTGCTCCTCCAATGGCCTCATCTTCTTCCTCCATTCTCCCTGCAGTGCAAGTGGGAAATGAACTGCGATGTGGATCTGCATGTGTGGCTGAATGCTCACATCCAATGCGATCACAACTAGGGCTTGCTTAATCCACAAACCCTCTCAGAAAATCTCTCCAGTTTTCCTTTTCTATCTCCTCAAGGTCTTCAATGATACCCTCCATGGTCTGGAAAAGAAGAAGGGAGACCTCCTCTTTCATCATTCCTCTTTTCTTGTTTAGTCTGTAAATATTCTCTTATTGGAGAGAAGCTCCTCTTTCTGATAGCATTAAATCTTGTGCACAGGCCGAGCAAGGATTGATGCTCTGATACCACTGTAATATCCCTTTTTTAGGATTTGCTGCAACAGGGTCCAAAGGGACGTTGTACAAGGAAGCTAATGCAAAAATAAGTTGAAAGGGGGCTTGGATCCCCTTGTTAACTCATTAAACACTTCTCTTCCAGAATTTTAGCCCAAAGAAATTACTCTAGATGGGTTATTTAAATCTCCACAAACTAGGTCCCTTAGAGAATGCTCAAAGAGAGACTACAACAATATATGAACACAATCATGAAACTCTACAAATATGAACACATCATAAGAGGGAAATGTTAATAATCCAACATTATATCATTATATCAGCAATAATACACAATAAAGTCATGAGGTACAATCCACTCAAGCTATTGGAACCAATCTCCAATGATCAAACTAGGAAATACATGAGTTGTTGCAAATGCACAAAATGATGGGAAGCAGTGACTACACAGTCTCTATAAGAGTAGCAGTTGATGAATACATAAAAAGTGGTAATGTGGCTGAAGGATACAAATAAATTCCCAAAAATGGAAATATGGGCTCCAATAAAAAATCTCTAGCCAATCCAGGAGGGATTGCTAGGGATGCCGAATAAAAATACAATGTGACAATTAACTGCTAGGGTTAATATGTCACTGAAAAATTGAACACATATGATGAGGCTATGGCAGATCTGAAATATGGGTTGCCTTCCTCCAATGGTGCTATTTAGTAGAAGGCTGATCCCTCTACTCAAGAACAATCCTCCCGATGAGCTCTATGAACTCTCCCAAAAATGCTTGCATGAAAATAACACAGTTCCAGCCCTAGACTGCGCTGTGAGAGATGGTGAATGGTTTGCCTGGAGCCAAAGATCTGAAATGATGCTGGGAGTCTCCTCTGCTTCTCCTCCAAATAGCATACAAGATCTCCACCGAAGAACAAGCCCAAGAATGACTCTATGAGTTCCTCTGTTGCTACACCCAGCAACACAATGTTTTCTGCCCAACAAGAAAATGTTGCAGCTGTAGGAGGAAGCTTGGCCAAATTCCAGAATGAGGAAATGGAGCTCAAAACCCTCTCCTTCCTTAAGGATGAGGTATGGATTCTCGACCAGGAACACCCTTGTGCTCAAGAACACTACAAACCTGCTAAACAGCCTGGGTATGCAAGTCTAAGCATACCATACGAAAATGATGAAACAATAACATAATGAAAATGGGCTGCCATCTCCTCCTTATAAAGAAAATGAACTCCTCTCACCATGGGTCCCATCCACACTTGCTACCTAGCTCATGCAAGTGGAGCCTCCTCTAAAACTGCGCTGCCTTGTCATGGAGATTCCTCCTCTTGGACAATGCTGTTGACTTAGTCAAAGATGACTAAATCAAGGTGATCCTGATCATATTCACAACCTTAGGTGCTTAATTTAGCTTCTTATTCACCCTCCTTTCACATAAGCAGTGTTATTTATCCATCTAAGGGGGTTAAGGGGTCTCCTTACCCATTTTATTCAAAAAAATGAAAATATGGAAACTATAATGTTCCTTTTAGCTTGAGGCTAAAATTTGGGAACATTACACCTACAAACAAGCCTCTCCTTCGTCAGTCCAAGCAAGCCATTCACCAATATTCACACGAGAAATTTGTTCTCCAAAATCATAAAAACCATGTATTTCTCTTGAAATCTCATCAAATGGCAACATTTTACAATGAGTCTCCATGCTCTATTTATCATGCATGGAGAAAAAAGATCTAAGAGAGTATCTAGAAGTCCATTGGTTAAACAGAAGTATCTCTATTTTCCTTGAGGCCTTGCAAGGACCAAGGCACAAAATATCTAGAATAAATATCTTTTTCGGCCATTTATAGAAATTAAATTTACTTTTAGGCCCTGAC
This sequence comes from Pinus albicaulis, assembly GCA_034641835.2. Lineage (NCBI taxonomy): Eukaryota > Viridiplantae > Streptophyta > Pinopsida > Pinales > Pinaceae > Pinus > Pinus albicaulis. The sequence continues at coordinate 234,733,343 of CM076572.1, forward strand.
AAGCCTCTGAAAACTTGCTAAACGTACATTTTGACTTTTCAGCCACAGAAGTGTAGCACAAAGATAACAAAAATGGGTCTTTTTGAAGCAGTGATTTGGAGGCCTTCCAGATGTCCAAAAAGGATCCGTGATGGCTCTTTGGAAAGGTATTGAAGTATAATTTCCAAATATACCTTTATTTTTCTGAATGAGTTCCATTTTCCTATCCAAAAGAATTCATTCTCCCAACACTGCTCTGTGCGCAACACCTTGCCTGAAAATGAGGCAGAATGGTCAAAATTTAGGTGTTTTTTGACCTTCTGGGGGGTCAAAACTGCTCCAAATAATCTGAAATTTTATGATAAGACTGATGATGATGTGAGGAATCTAAAAATGTAAAATTGGAAAGCTGAGGATGTACCAAATTTGTGCGTAGTGCCTAGGGTGTTGCGCACAAAGGCCTCAAAATTTCAAAAAAAAAAATTGTCCAATTTGGCCCAAAATTGGTGGAGAGGTCCCTCAAGAGGTATTGGAAACCTTTTGAGAAGCCTCAGCCAAAAATCCAAGGCTATCATGCACTTTTCCCTTTTTAGGTTTTCTAGCTCCATGAGGGCCTCCTTCAGTTTGACACAAGAAATCATGTTTTTCTTTGCATAGTGCTTGGTTATTTTCTTTTGGAGAGCAAGGCCTCTCTTTACCTTCTTAAAGTGCTTGTGCTCCTCTTTGTAATACTGAATGACATGTTGTGCCATCTCAAAATCCCTTTCCCACTCCTTAAGCTATGCATCTTTGGTCAAAAGTAGCATTCTAGTGGTCACCTCCTTGTCCTCATTGTCACTGTCTAGATCAATGAATTGAGGCTCTTGATTGGTTTTCTTGATTCTCTTACTCCATCTCACCTTTACCTGTTGCTCACCGCTTTCCATATTTTCCTTTCCTTTGTCCTTTGGCTTGATAGCTAGAGAGGAGATGGCCCTTTTCCTTTTTGAGGTAGCAAACACATCTCTTTCCCTCTGTGGTATTTGCATGTGAGAGGAGTGATCGTGGTAGTTTTGACAGTGTCTCCATCATTGCTATGACCTTTAGTGTTGTCACAATCCTTTTCATTTTTGCCATGGTTTCCATGAGTCACCTCATGCCTCATTGGGTCACTTCTTTCTTGATATTTAGCATCAACATCATCATTGTCTTCCTCATTGTTTTCTATATTGCCATATTGGTCTTCAAATTGATCCTGAACTTCCTCACTTTCCTCACTTTCACCTTGTTCCTCATGAAAGTATTTTTCTTCATAATTTGGCCCACTGTCCTTACCTTCAAATTATGTCTCTTTATCACTTGTTCATGAGCACTGTCATGATCTTATTCTTCACTTTCATGATCTTCTTCTTCACTTTTTGTGGGGTCATTATTAGAGGCATTTTCATTTTCTTCCATGTCATCCCCTTCTTCATTTTCTTGGTCACTGCCTGCCTTTTCAAAATATGTTTCAACCTCATTATCTGATTTTTATTGGTATTCTATTTCATCATCATCACCTTATGTTTCATCATATTCATCATCTTCATTTATATTTTCAGTGTTTTCACTAAGACTAGGCTCACTTTCATGCTCATGTACATTCTTCTCTTGTGCATATTCCTGCTGACTATCATCCTCATCATTTTCTTCATTATCCTCCGTGTCTTCATCTTGCTCATCAACAATACCCTTTTCTGTACTTGGGAGTGATTTATTTGTATCATCATTATCACTGTCTTTCTCATAGAGCTCAGTGTTTTCCTCTTCTTCACTATTTTCCTCTTCTTCTTCATGGCTAATGCCATCATCTTCCTCCTCATTACTGTTGTCATCATATTTTTCCTCAGTAAAATTTGCCTCTGCTCCACTTTTTTCATCACTTTCATCATTATCTTCTTGTTATTCATTGTTGTTGTCACCTCTTTGTTCCTCATTTAACTCTGCATCTGCCTCACTGTTTTCTTCATTTCCACCATCATATTCTTGTTCATCATTGTGTGAAGTGGAAGGAAAATTTTGCTGAATGAAGGCCTGGGGATTTGAAAATACATCATGTAAGATAAAAAATTCCCAAGGAATTCCCTGTTGTTCTAGCTGGTGTAAAAAAATCATATTAATCAAGGAGTGGTGAAAAAGGCTTTGTATTTGATGGGCATAACTCCTTTTCTTGACCATTGAAGCCATCTTTTCAATGCTCCGGTAGAGATAGTATGGTAGGTTTAGCAATTTAACCCTGGTGAAGTGCATTAGCAGCCTTATGTGATATGAATAAATCCTAGAGTACCTGCCCTCACAAGTGAAGTACTTGATGATCTGTCTCATCAGTAGGGCATACCTCTCTAGCAGGTGGGAGAAGGGGAAAAAAACCTTGCAACCTCGTTGATAACTAGGCTTGAGGAAGGGCTCATAGTAGCTTAAGGCCAACTTTTTTTGCTTGAACCATCTCTCACCAATATTTGGTATTCCGTGGCTTTAGCAATGGATTCATATGAGAGTTAAAAATTTACTCCTGCTAGGTTGACTTGGTGGTTTTGTAGGCTGAGAATGAACAACCTAGTCAAATTTGAGTGGCTTTGGACCTGCTTAACCCTCTCATAAAACTGATAGCATCCAACATCTTGAAAACATGCAAGGATTGTGGGAGAAGAGGTGATTTGCATGGTGTCTAAAGGCTCAAACCTATTAACCCTTCTTCCCTTGTGTTTTGGTTTGATAGGCCTTTGGCCTTCATCACTAATGGTACTGATTTCTCCCTCAGACATGGTGACTGATTATTTTATTGGACAAATGGTTTTTTTGCTTGATGGGAACTTTAGGTCTAGGGAGGACAGAATGAGGGATGGTGAGGGAAAAATTTGAGCAAATGGAGGGAAAAATGAGGTAGGTATAGGAAATTTTTCAGAGCTCTAGGAGGAGGCTTACTGGTATTGAGTGTCTTTACATAAATGACAACTCTCCAATTTTAAAACCCTACCCTAGGAGGTCAAATATTTTATTTTCATGAAGATTAGGGTTTGGGCAAATTAGGTTTTTAAAAATTTTCTTGATTATGAAAAATATCACTTGGAGGGCAAGGAAGAAATACCACCAACCTTTTCAAAGTTTGTGTAGGAGCTTGGAGACAAATCAGAGGAGAAAAAGTTGATTTTTGGCAATTTGACCAAAATCTTCTCTGTGCGTAGCACCACTTGACAGGTCGTTTATGTAGGGCCTTCCTATGCATAGAATTGGGTCAATTTGTGGGTGAGTCAGATGGCAAAATGGTCTGTCAGGCCTTCTCAGTGCACAACGCCATTGAAAGGCGGGCAATCAGGTGTCAGACTAGGCTTGTGCATAACACCTTGGTCGGTGCATAGCGCCGCCCCTCCGGTGCACAACACAGTGTATTTTAACACTACAGTTTCCCCCTTTATGCGCAACACTGACGGCTCGGTGCATAGCGTCTCCGTCGATCTGTAGCACCTGAAAAGTTCACCAAGTTTTGCAGAAAACCCCATAAATGTTTTCAATAGCTCTCCTCTTCGCTTTCAAAGACACACGTGAGTTGGGGAAGAGGTAAAGGAGACCTTCATACACCCTTTTTGAGAAATATTTCATGATCAAAATCCACTTTCTAATTTTTATTTCTCTTCTTAATTTTGTCACTGTATTTTTGGTTTGTTTGTCCTGTAGGTTGCAGAGTTCTGAAAATATGGCCTTTTGCCTTGCTGGATCATTTTGATGTCTCCTCTTAGACTGAAAAACTCTTGAAGAAGCTTAAATTGTGCCTTTTATCCATATTTTGGAAACATCAACCCTTTAATTGAAAATAAAAGGTATTTTAGCAAAGTTTTGATGAAAATAGGCAGACAATGACATTAGTGCTTTGTTTTGAAGGTTTTCTTCACTATGTCTTGTTCATGAATTTCAACACCTGGAAAAAACAAACTTGTGACCATTTTGGCACTTTCACCTTGGAGTCTCTAGCCCTGTATCCTTTATTCCTTTGATTTATTGGTGGATAGGCTGAAAGAAGAATTTTTCCCTTCCTCTGACTGTCATTCTGTCATGTTTTTCACTGTGAATCAGTGGAGACCTTGGTGTGGAAACCCTAGTAGTTGGAATCAACAACACTTTGGTCTTTTAGATGTGTCATCATTATGAGAAACATTAGGTTTTCTTGTCCCCATCAATATTCCTGGAGGTAACCATTTTTATAGTCCTGCAAAAGTGTCATTCATGGCTAATCTATCTTTTGCAGAATATACCTTTGATAAGGAAACCATTTTTGGAAGCTTCTCTTCTTTTCAGACGAATTACAGGTTTGTTCCTTTGATTAGTTTTCTAGTGATATATCTTTGGTGGGAAAGGTTAGCAGTTTAAACCATTTTGTGTCTTCTCTGACCACTTCTGTTTTTGCAGGTGCCTACACAACCTTTACCTTTGATCACTGTCCTTTTAGGGTTTGACACTTCTTTTCTTCAACAGTGAGCCTATGCTTATCATAATTACCTCGTTGGGAAATTTTATCTCATGCTTTCTTTCCTTTTGATCCTTTTTGAGGGGCCATTGTACTGATACCCTTTGAATGCCGTCTGTTGTTATGAATGAGGCTTTATCATCATCATTTGACCTATTTGGAATTCTTCCCAAACTCCTAGGTTTTAGGGCTATTAGGAAAAAGTAAATAGTGTTGTCCTCTAAGTTCTCTAAAACCCTTCAAACTCATTAATTATTTCTAAAAGTCTTCAATGGTGCATTGATGGATTGGAGGTGGCCTTTTTCCTTGTAGCCCTAGTATTGATTCATTGTTTTTCCAAAGCAGTCACAAACCCTGATTCTCTTCAAACATATTCCTGTTGCTTTCTTGTTTGTTGCGGGTGATCTTCTTGTGATGGTTTTCCATTTTACCTTTCCTCTTGCTAGGCTGATGGCCATTTGATTTTTTTGCAGAAATGTGAGCAAGGGGTAGTTGTCCCCCTGCAATATTTGTGCTTTAGGTCAAAAGGCCCTCCTTTAATGACCTCTTTTATGATTTTTGGACAAAATCACTTGTCCCTTTCTTCTTTGAATGCAGTTTCTTCATACAGGAAAAACATAGTTTATAGGATATGAAATCCACCCTATGACTTTGTGAAACCCTAGGTGACCTAGTGGAAGGTTCCTTGGATTTGGATTTTAGACTGAAACTTAGAATTTGGGGTATTCAAGTGTAAGATAGAGTTTATGACAAACTTATGTTTTGAAGATCCAAAATCCAATGTACTCGATTAATCTAAAGAGCCTACAGAGATAGTTTGAGATCATCAATGCTTGAGGTATTTTGGGGAGACATAGCAGAGCTATTTGATTGGTGGATTTAGGTAGTAGTGGGGGGTGTTGGGGTTCCCATGTTTTGGCCAGATTGGCAAGACCAAAAGATGAGACAACATCAGAACCGCTTTGGGTCCCTAGGATCTAGCCCTCCTAGACCCGGAGAGGGATCTCTCCATAGAACAAAGAATGATATATCTTTGAAAGCTCACAATAAGATGTTAGGCTAGGTATGAAGCACAAAGGGGGGTTTTAAAATGATTTGGTTGGTTGGTTGCTGGGTTGGTCATGAGATCATAGACTGAGAAACTAATGGGAGAAAGGGACAAAGCAACAGGATGTTTTAGTAAAGAGGATAGGTCAAGAAAGTGCCATCCATTAGGCTATGGAGTCATGAAAGGTGATTACATGCAACAACTAGCCAAAGCTTTCAAAGGGAAAGTCATCTAATACTAAAGGATCTTTAGATTATATGGTGGGATGGAACATTAAGGATTGAAAGTGAAAGAAGGAAAGCAACCTAATTTCTGTCTATAGATCAGATCAGAGGTCATTTAACTCCAGACCCACTTGGACATACTAATAGGAAAATATCAAAGGAGAGACAAAGGGGCAGCTTATAGATCGGACCAGAGGTCATTTAACTCTAGGTCAGCTTTAGCATGCTCCAAGGGAAAACAGAGATAATTTTAACAGAGAGATCTTATAAAGGCCAGCTGGTCGCACAAGGATCCTAGTGGATAGGGCTAACTCTGATCCCCAGTCTTCCCAAATCTTCCATCTTAAACCCAACAAGAACATCTAAAGACAGATTCATTTAATTCATACATCAGCTAGCAGCATAAGGAACTACTACACTGGTTAAATTAACTGAAATCAACCCTTAGATAACACATTTAGCAAAAAACATTGAAGGCAAGGAGAGCAGAGACATAGGGTACCTAACAAGGGTAAATCCTATGCCATATTTCTGATGCAAGCTAGCAGAAAATGAAACAGCATGAAAATGTAAAACACAGAGTAAGAAAAACATCACCAATAGTAATAGACCAGGATCCTATGAAATTTGCTTTGATTAATTGATGCAAAACCAGTCACATACACTGAGCTCAATGGATGATTACAATCCAAACTTTCTCCTCCTAGTCTACTACAAAACAAATACTCTTCTAATCCCTCCCAAACTATTCTAACAGTCAAAACTGAAATCCCTCTAACTACAACGGCAGCAGCTGAAAAACAACCTTTACAATATGTTCTTGAGGATTCTTATAGGAGAAAAGAATAACAGGAGTAGATGTAAACTTAAATGCATCATTAAAACTCTGAAGCAGCAGGAGGGCCGAGGCTCATTCTGTATAAATTCTGAGCATTCATTTCTAGCACTCTGTGGATGAAAGAGTGGTCCTTATCAGACTTCTATTTACTCTGGGTATTTCTCTAACGTACTTTGGCTGCAGGACTCTGTGGTACCATTGGTGAATAAACAGAAGATAAATGAATGACTAAGAAGTCTGCCATACTTCTGAAACAAATGCTCTAGTAGCTTCGGACTGTTGTCAGGGTGGAAATTTATTTAGGAACAAGGTGTATAATAAAATCTACATGGGTGCTCCGTCCTTTTTTAGGAAAAAACATTCTTCTGATGTAGAAACCCTGATACGCTGATTTTCGTGTTGTACCTTCTGCGTGATCCATGGGTCTTCAATCTGATTCTTTACCTTTAAATCTCTGAACATAAGGCTTATATATCTTCATTTGCGTGCCTTAAGCTCTCTGCTGCTTAATTTAAATCTCAGACTGTGAAATCTGTGTGTTAATGGTGCCGGGACATTTTCACAGATTAAAACCCTGGTCTTTTAATGCCAGTCCTGTCGTAGGACCTCCTCGGGTTTTCTTCATGATTTCTGCCTTTGCACATGGTATTTTCCTGTGTTTTCTGTCACTGTGACAGCGGGTGCAAATCATGGTGGCTTTCACCACCTCAAAACCCTGCAAAACAGAAAAATTGTTATGAAATCCATGAATGGGGGGTAATGGATGCAGTGCGGATGATGAAAATGGTCGTGCGGCTGGTGAAATGGTAGAACAATGCAGAGGAATGGTGGAGAGAAGCCTTGGTGAAGGTTGGTGGAGCGTAGAGGAAATTTAAATGAAAAACCTTAACAAACCCGACTTTTGAACAAATATATGCAATGGGATGGGTGGATGTACGGTGGATACACGTGGGGGTGACGTGGTGGGACCGGGTGATGGCGAGGCAATTAAATCTGGACCGTCCGATCTCGGTAGAGCTCGATGGTAGAAAGCACATCGGAGGGTGATGGAATGTGGGCCAGGGGTACGACCGCCATGGGTTAACTCGTGCGCAGCTCTGTGGAATGACGACCGTTGGATCAACTGCCCCAGATCGAACGGTGCACGTGCATATTGCTACGCATCCACGGATGAACGTTAATGTGCAATGGGGTAGTGGTTTTGAAATAGTGTCAGAGCCACGTGTCGAATGCTAAGTGGAATTGCTGGCCTATCGGAAAATACTGCCCTCCACCCAAATGCGGTGTGATAGAAACCGGATGGTTTTTGAATAGTATGCGGGGACCACCGGGGCGGGTAGAATGCGGACCGTCGGATTAACGGCTAAACGGACGGTTAAGATGTTATTATCAGTGATGAACAGGTTAGGCCATGGGCGCTGTGGAGCACGTGATAACTGTTCGATCAATACAGATCGACGGTTCAACTTTCGCCCAATACATATCTGATAAGCGCTGTTATGGGCTGGTGGGTGGTTCCAGCGCCCAGGTCACATAAGGGAAAATGGTTTTGGGGCTAGCTGAAGGGGGCTAAGACCCATATACATGGATAATATGGCTTTTTGGGCCATTTTAATGCAATTTGAGGGTGGAAAAGGGAAACGATAGGGAGAAGAGGACTGTTTAAGCCAAATGAAAAGTATTTGAAGGGTTTAAACAGGGTTTTGGAGGATTAGAGGATTAATGGAGTTTTAGAAGGGGGGGAAAAGGGTGGAAAGGAAGCTTAGAAAAAGGTGCAACAGAGTGAAATGGGATATCTTGCAGCGGTACAAGGGGTAAAAATAGGTCCCTTGGAGCACAGCTTTTGAAAATCAGAGAGGCCTTATAATGGGGATCAACAGAGGGGATTTATCAAAGGAAAAAGGCACAGGAGACTTCAAGGATGATGTGTCTCCGAGGGAGATGCATTCATTGAAGGCTCAGAAACAATTTAGCCCCCTGCTTTGCCTGTCAAAAAATTCATAGGGGGCTAACAGTGGCTCCACATGGGGATGGCTTCTTCTTGAAGGAGTCAAGAATTCAAAGAATAGATCTTTGATTGGGCCACCCTTCTTCTTTGATTTTCAGCTGCCACAATTATGAAGACATCAATTTAGCAGAAACATTCCCAAACAATCTACCTACCCATCCTACAATCCTAGAATTTTTTCTTCTTCTAGTGCGCATTTGGACTAGTAGACCCTTTACATCATTTTTATTTTTTACAAACAAGAAAATAAACATATTCTATCTCTACCCTTATTTCTCCATGAGACCAGATTAGACTGTTGGCCTCATAAATTCTCTACCTAAACTACTGTCCTCTAGGATTGGACTGTCTAGCAAACTTCTTCTCTATATTCTAAGATAAAAATTGAAAAATAGTCAAGCCAGGATTAGACTGTTTGGCTTGCTGACTTTGCAGAAATTAAAACAACTAACTACATGCTCTCAGGATGAGCTTTATTTCAGACTTCCTACCTACTATAATCTACTTGGAAATCTCTGATGTTCTAGGTGATACAATAATGCTAATGCAGCCATTCAAGCAGTAGCAAAAAAGGATATGAGCATTGACTTCCCGCCAAAGATAACCACAGGGTGCTCTGCATGTAGTTCTTCAAAACTGTGGTCACCAACAGTAGTGACCACTCCTAATGAATCTAGCCCGTGTTAAAGATCAATGCTGGAGTATTTGAGCAAATTAGGGCCTCCATACATTCTTCCAGAGGATCAATGAACAGATGATGTACATTTTCTTCTTTTAGGCCTCCCATCATTGGTAGGTTGTCTTCATCCTGGGCAGCTTTGACTATTTATTCCTCCACTGCAACCTCAAAGTGGATCTTGAAAGCCCATTCATCTTCTTCTTGCACATCAAAAAGCAGTGGAATTTCTTCTTTCTTAGGAGGAGGGAGACTTTCCAAAAAGGTTCTCAGGTCTCTGAACTGGTATGATTTCTCTTGTGAGTTTAGGAGTTCAATCTTAGCTTCATACCTTTCATCCACCACTTCTAAGAGGATTTTCCTGAGCACAGGTCCACCTTTTGAGCTGAGAGGAATAACCCCTGGAAGGTCCTCCACCTTATATTCTGCCAGGTCACTAGAAATTGTATCATGACACACTGCTATGAAATATGGAAACATTTCTGCAAACTGTTCAGGGTCTTCCATTAGTGAAGTGACTTGGTCTTTGGCATGGATGATGTTGTATTGCAACATGGTCTCCCAGTGGAGTCTTGTGAACACACAGATAATCAGCGGCCTACTGATCACTAGTGAAGTCCTTAAATCATTCAGGAATTGTGGAGTCGCCAGGTGGATGATTTACAATTTTACTGTCCACTGCAGTGATTTACCAAATCAGGTTGATTGGTCTCTTCCCGAGCGGAGTCGCCATTATGTTGGGGTTCCCATGTTTTGGCTAGATTGGCAAGACTAAAAGATGAGACAACATCAGAACTACTTTGGGTCCCTAGGATCTAGCCCTCCTAGACTCGAAGAGGGATCTCTCCATAGAAAAAAGAATGATATATCTTTGAAAGATCATAATAAGATGTTAGGCTAGGTATGAAGCACAAAGGGGGGTTTTAAAATGATTTGGTTGGCTGGTTTCTGGGTTGGTCATGAGATCATAGACTGAGAAAGTAATGGGAGAAAGGGAACAAAGCAGCAGGATGTTTTAGCAAAGAGGATAGGTCAAGAAAGTGCCATCCATTGGGCTATGGAGTCATGAAAGGTGATTACATGCAACAACTAGCCAAAGCTTTCAAAGGGAAAGTCATCTAATACTAAAGGATCTTTAGATTATATGGTGGGATGGAACATTAAGGATTGAAAGTGAAAGAAGGAAAGCAACCTAATTTCTATCTATAGATCAGATAAGAGTTCATTTAACTCCAGACCTTCTTAGACATACTAATAGGAAAATCTAAAAGGAGAGACAAAGGGGCAGCTTATAGATCGGACCAGAGGTCATTTAACTCCAGGTCAGCTTTATCATGCTCCAAGGGAAAACAGAGATAAGTTTAGTAGAGAGATCTTAGAAAGGCCAGATGGTCGCACAAGGATCCTAGTGGATAGGGCTAACTTTGATCCCCAGTGTTCCCAAATCTTCCAACTTAAACCCAACAAGAACATCTAAAGACAGATTCATTTAATTCATACATCAGCTAGCAGCATAAGGAACTACTACAATGGTTAAATTAACTGAAATCAACCCTTAGATAACACATTTAGCAAAAAACATTGAAGGCAAGGAGAGAAGAGACATAGGGTACCTAACAAGGGTAAATCCTATGCCATATTTCTCATGCAAGCCAGCAGAAAATGAAACAGCATGAAAATGTAAAACACAGAGTAAGAAAAACATCACCAATAGTAATAGACCAGGATCCTGTGAAATGTGCTTTGATTAATTGATGCAAAACCAGTCACATACACTGAGCTCAATGGCTGATTACAATCCAAACTTTCTTCTCCCAGCCTACTACAAAACAACTACTCTGCTAATCTCTCCCAAACTGTTCTAACAGTCAAAACTGAAATCCCTCTAACTACAACGACAGCAGCCAAACAACAACCTTTACAATATGTTCTTCAAGATTCTTATAGGAGAAAATAATAACAGGAGTAGATGTAAACTTAAATGCAGCATTAAAACTCTAAAGCAGTAGGAGGGCCGATGCTCATTCTGTATAAATTCTGAGCATTCATTTCTAGCACTCTATGGATGAAAGAGTGGTCCTTATCAGACTTCTATTTACTCCAGGTATGTCTCTGACGTACTTTGGCTGCAGGACTCTGTGGTACCATTGGTGAATAAACAGAAGATAAATGAATGAATGAGAAGTCTGCCATAATTCTAAAACAAATGCTCTGGTAGCTTCAAACTGTTGTCACGGTGGAAATTTCTTTAGGAACACGGTGTATAATAAAAGCTGCATGGGTGCTCTGTCCTTTTTTAGGAAAAAACATTCTGCTGATGTAGAAACCCTGATACGCTGATTTTCATGCTGTACCTTCTGTGTGATCCATGGGTCTTCAATCTGATTCTTTACCTTTAAATATCTGAACATAAGGCTTATATATCTTCATTTGCGTTCCTTAAGCTCTTTGCTGCTTAGTTTAAATCTCTGACTATGAAATCTGTGTGTTAATGGCGCTGGGACATTTTCACAGAGTAAAACCCTGGTCTTTTAATGCTAGTCCTATCTTAGGACCTCCTCGGGTTTTATTCATGATTTTTGCCTCTGCACATGGTCTTTTCCTATGTTTTCTGTCACTGTGATAGCGGGTGCAAATCATGGCGGCTTTCACCACCTCATACCCTGCAAAACAGAAAACTTGTTATGAAATCCATGAATGGGGGGTAGTGGATGTAGTTCGGATGATGAAAATGGTCGTGCGGCTGGTGAAATGGCGGAACAATGCAAAGGAATGATGAAGAGAAGCCTTGGTGAAGGTTGGCGGAGCGCAAAGGAAATTTAAATGAAAAACCTTAACAAACCCGACTTTTGAACAAATATATGCAATGGGATGGGTGGATGTACGGTGGATACACGTGGGGGTGACATGGTGGGACCGGGCGATGGCAGGGTGGTCAACGGTGGGGCAATTAAATCTGGACCATCCTATCTCGGCAGATATCGATGGTAGAAATCACGTCGGAGGGAAATGGACTGTGGGCCAGGGGTACGACTGCCATGGGTTAACTCATGCGCAGCTCTGTGGAATGACGATCGTTGGATCAACTACCTCAGATCGGACGGTGCACGTGCATATCGCTACGCATCCGTGGATGAACGTTAATGTGCAATGGGGTAGTGGTTTTGAAATAATGTTGGAGCCACGTTTCGAAAGCTGAGTGGAATCGCTGGCCTATCGGAAAATATCGCCCTCCGCCCAAAGGTGGTGCGATAGAAACCAGATGGTTTTTGAATAGTACGTGGGGACCACCGGGGCAGGTAGAATGCATACAGTCGAATTAACGGCTAAACAGACGGTTAAGATGTGATGATCGGTGATGAACGGGTTAGGCCATGGGCGCTGTGGAGCACGCGATAACCGTTCGATCAATATAGATCGACGGTTCAACTTTCACCCGATACATATCTGATAAGCGCTCTTATGGGCTGGTCGGTGGTTCCAGCGCCTAGGTCATGTGAGGGAAAGAGGTTTTGGGGCTAGCTGAAGGGGGCTAAGACCCATATACATGGAGAATATGGCTTTTTGGGCCATTTTAATGCAATTTGAGGGTGGAAAATGGAAACGATAGGGAGAAGAGGACTGTTTAAGCCAAATGAAAAGTATTTGAAGGGTTTAAACAGGGTTTTGGGAGGATTAGAGGATTAATGAAGAATTTTTAGAAGGGGGGGAAAAAGGGTGGAAAGGAAGCTTAGAAAAAGGGGCAACAGAGTGAAATGGGATATCTTGCAGGGGTACAAGGGGTAAAAATAGGTCCCTGGAGCACATCTTTTGAAAATCAGAGAGGCCTTATAATGGGGATCAGAAGAGGGGATTTATCAAAGGACAAAGGCACAGGAGACTTCAAGGATGATGTGTCTCCGAGGGAGTTGCATTCATTGAAGGTTCAGAAACAATTTATCCCCCTGCTTTGCCTGTCAAAAAATTCATAGGGGGCTAACAGGGGGTTTAGGAGAAACAAAAATAGAGGATTTGGGTCAAAGTTAATAAGATATAGACAAAAATGAGTGGCATGAGCCCCTAATGGGTTTTCTGGGACTGGTAAGCAGGGCTTGACATGATGGAATGATGAAATAGTAAAAAATTATCTTAAGGATAATGAAGGCAGTGATATTTCTAGAACTCACAAGATTCATGAATTTTGTTTCTAGAAATCTAAGATAGATATTTAGTCATCTACAAAGGAAAAAAATTACTAATGACTAATACCTTCTTCATTAGAAAAATAGGTATACAAGGGCAAGGAAAAGGCTACAGAGCCTATCATTGTTGAGAAGGAGGAAAAACATGAAACTGAGTAAGAGTTTAAGTTGATTGAGATTGATGAGGAGGATGAGGATAGAGCCACTAGTGCAATGATAAAAGGCAAGGAGGCAAAGATTAGTGAGCTTCAAGCTAATCTTGATAGAGCACAGTACATGATTGAATTTCTTGAGCTAGAAAATCAGCAACTGAAGACTAAGAAAACCATCAGTGAAGTCAAGACAATCAAAGCTCAGAGAGAGGCAGGAAAGGCCAAGGCCTTGCTGGAGGAGACCTTGGGAATATTTGATGAGAGTGATGATGAATAATATTAGCTTCCAAGACAAAGACTGAGGACAATTGGGATAAAAAAGGCTTTATCTCGGGAAAGGCAGAAAGAGGTCGAATTGGCAGAGCAGATTACTCCAAGTGAGCTACTTTCCATAGAGATTAGCAGAGACAAATATTCTTGGATTGAGAGAGCCAATTTGCATCTAGAGTTCTTGCTATAGAGGGAAAATAAAGACATTGACATTCAGAGGAAGATGGTGAAACACTATGCTATGAGAAACAAGATTGCAAGGGCTAAGCTCAAACGAGCCCATGCAAAGATTCAGGCTTTGACCGAGCCAAAGGAGAAGGATAAGTTGAAAATTATTTCTGAGGTGTCTCTCCATGCCTCTAACCCCTAAATCAACAAGAAAATTCACAATTTTGGCACATGTGGCATTCTTGTGAAAATTTTGATTTTTTGGACAGTTTAGCACACAGAAAATTTGCTAAACGAGCAGCGCCACTGGTGTTGCACTCTTTTATGAGGCATCAAATTGATTAATATCGACCAAAATCGTGTTCAAAATGATGAGGACTTCAATGCTAGCAATATTCAGAAAATTTGGAGGAGAACTGGTCCCTCAAAGAGGCAAAAAACCACAAATATTCATGTTTCCACCCTCTTTTTGACCCAGGCGTTGCACGTTTACCAGTCTTGGGAGAACAAAATTTTGATAGGGAATATGGACACCATTTTGGAAGCTAAATGAATATATGGAAACTCAACTCAGAGATATTTCCAATGAGCTATCATGGAGCTGATTTGGACAACAGGAAGTCCTCCAAAATTGGCTTATAAAATAGGTCAATGTTTCTGTCATGGCACTGTGCTTTTACCAGGAAATTTAAATTTTCACCAATTTCATCAAATTTTTAAGTTCCACTTCTGTTTCATATTTTACTTGGGTAAATGAGCAAGTTACCAATGTAAATATCATATTTTACTTTTACCTAAGGTAGATACATTAAGTAAGTCATTAGTTGAAGTCAAATGTATCAGTTCTTAAAGATAGGAATGAGTCACTTTCCTCATCCTAGACTCTAGCTTTCAGTTCAGATTTTGATGTAACAACTCCCTCACCTCATGGATTCGACTCCTAAGGATGAGAAGAAGTGTTTTTGAGGTCTATAAGGTGTATTTTTTCAGTAATTGTAATGGTTGGCATCAGTTTGAGAGATTGTATTGATCAAGTATCATCTTGGCTTGGACATTATTGGAAAATTGCAGTTATTTTCTTGGGATCCATGTGGTATGAGTTTTAGACATAGTTTCCTCTATGTTATCAATTTGTTAGAATATATTTTGAATTCATAAACCATTTCATATCTATAATATACTTGATTTCAAGTTGAAAGACATAATCCATATTTATTTATGCTCTGTTTTGGGAAATTTAGTATAATGTGTTTATTCTCTTTAGTTTAGAGAAAATACATTCCATATGATTTCCCTATCTTCTCACCAGTATTTTCATCTCATTTAATCATCTTTTTAATGTTAAATCTTTTACCTACCTTGACCCATAAAAAATACTACAATTTCATCTCCTTGGCCCTGATCTATTCCCCTTGACCTAATCCATGTTCAGTGAGCCCAATCCTAAAATCAAAATCAAAACCCTCTGTATTCCTTAGCTAGCCTAAAATATTTTTCATCCAGCCCTCTTGGCTATGATTTTTATGGAGAGATCCCTATCTGACTTGGTAGGGCTAGATACCAAGTCTAAAGTTTGGTTTGAGGTTACCTCGGGATTGCCTCTCTCAGCCTGAGGTTCGATCTGAGTGATAACATTTTGGCGACTCCGCTAGGGAAAGAAAAGAGTAAGATCAGATCAAAACCAATAATAAGTTTTCATTGAAATTCTTAAACTTGTGGATGATAAGTTTTAGAGTTTATTCAAAGGCTGAATTGAAAATTTTGTAAAGTGCATATTTTTTTTAAATTGGACATACTCGCTTCCCGAAGATACACCAGATCCAATCCCGATCCGAATCCTCCCACCATTGTTAGTGATCCTCAGAACATTGGAAGAAGAAGTAAAGTTGTTGTTGAGAATTCTAGTTTAATCGGAAATAAGTAAGAAATAAGTTCCATTCCTAGAGCTCATTCATTTCCCGAAAGGTTATAAAACCTGCAAGATATTGAATTTGATATAAATTTTGAGCAAAGTTTATTCCAGAGAAAATATTTGAGTTGGGTTGACAAGAAAGTTTTTGATTCCTCCATTTCCTTCCATAGTCCTGTTGAAGATCAGTTTTCACACTCTCAATTAGGGTTTCAATCAAGGTCTCAATCAACGACACAATTTTTACAATCTCTTAAAGGTTTGTAGAACTACTCTTCATAGGTAAGTACTTGGCTGGAAATTAGACCTTAGATCTCAACTTATTCTTCCATCACTTCATCTACTGTTACTCAGAATATCCCTCTCCCCCCTCCTTCTTCCTAATCCTATGTTCACACTACTCAGTCAGGGACAAGTTTTCCTTTGATCACATCAGGCATCCAAGTCTTGTTGTTAATCCTGTTGTTAATCCTCCACCTCCACCTCCACCTCCATCTCTAGTCATGGGTGAAAGATATGCCTCCATTGTTCTCCCTCCAAGTCTGGGTCAAATGCCTGCAAATTACCAAACCAAAATCCCTTTGTTTGATAATACTTAGTTTATAACATCTCAAAAACATGTATATAAGACGAATGAATTTTTTGATCTACATGAAGTTGATATAGAGGATGTCCAGATGAGGTTGTTTGCACAAATCCTGGGAGGGGAAGTGAGAAAATGGTTCAGAGCTCTACCGATAGCCACTATTGATACCTTATAATTTTTTCATTGTCAGTTTGTAGAAAGGTGGGAAGTAAAGAAGAATCCCCTTCAAATCCTATCCAAATATTAAAACATCAAAAGGAACATTGGTGAGTCTGTTCAAGATTATTGTGTGAGATTTAATGCAGTGTATAATGCTCTTCCTACGGATATGAAACCATAGGAGGGTATGGTTTTGGTCAAAATTTTGTATGGATTTGATGCTAATCTGGCATATCAGTTGCGTGAATGTGATCCTACAACTTTAGTAGACATGCAGAAAAATGTTGTAAGTGTGGATTCGAATTTGCTGGCCAAAAGAGAAAGGATGAGATTAGAAAAGAGAGTGACTATCAAAGAGGAGGCATCTACTTCTGAGAAAAACAAGGATTCATTTCTTCGAACAGTGGAGAGAATGGTTGACCGATTGTCCATTTCAGAGAGACCTGAACCATAGATACAAAATCCAAATTTCAGAGGTTAACAATAGTCTCAGTTAAGAATCAAAAAAAGAAAGCAGAAATCACCTGACCAAACAGTAAAACAACAACAGATTAGGACCCCATTGCAGTAGAATTATGTCCAAGCAGAAGAGGAAGAAGATGAAGATATGGTGATTGAAACAAATCATTTCTTTACAACAGATGGATTACCCATGTTCTTGACTGAAGATGAGAAGTATGTTAGCCACCTATAAAATTTGTCATATCAAATGGTGGCTAAATTTTTTTTTAAGCCTTCAAGAAACCAATTTTATTGCCAAAATTTCTATCTCTTTAAGCCTTATAAAGATATCTTATCCTCTGTTTAATCTTCACTGCTATTTCCCTTTCGAAATACTGAAAATCTGTTATTTTCATAAAGAAAAGACTGCTGCAAAAATCCCATTTTTCCCCTCCTTTCCCTTCATCATTAACCTCCTTTTATTCCCCTTTTTCCTATAAAATTCCTCCATTTTTCAGTTATTCCCCCTTCCTCTTGATGAAAATCCTTGTTATAGGGTTTAAAACTCATTTTTTAACCTTACCGAAACCCCCAAATCCATCAAAAAACCTTGAAAATTTCATAATTTTTTTTTTTTTTAACTACCGGCCTAAGCCCCTTTGGGCTAAGCCCTAAACCACTTCCCCACATGTGCCCTAGCGCGGGAACCAGGCGCTAAACCATTTATCGCTTATCGCATCGGAGCAATCGGACAACGCAAGTCTATTTGTTTTGTTGAAACCTCCAATGTGATTGGCCCTTTTATACATAACCCCCGATCCCTTTGCCGCTTCACAAAACCAAAGGCCCGCAATCGGGTGCTTAAAAATTATGAGCAAACCTTCCCCGATCATGTTCTCCATTTGTAAATTCATAAAACTCATTTTTCTAAGTTTTTTTCTAAACTCGCAGGTGCAATTTTTTTTAATGAAAGGGACCGTCGATCTAAAAAGCCGATAGACGGTCAACAGGATCTCGCATCGGATATTTTCTAAATGGGTAGATTGAAAAGGCCCTCACCTTATTCTGATTCTATTTGGCCCTTTGTATCATAAACCCCGGTCCCTTTCACTTGTTCATATATCCAAAGGCCCCGCAGTCGGGCGCCAAACCTTATATATAACTCGCCCCAAAGCCAATAAACCTTTGTATTTAATAAAAAAATTATTTTTATATGTTATAAATGGGCCCGCCGTTCATTGGTTGAACTCATTCCCCGACCGTTGATCATAGACCAGATCAACGGCCCGCACAATCTTGCATCAAATATTTTCCATCAGGCTCATTTATGTTTTTATTTCTCCCTCCCGATTGGCGACCTCCCGATGTAATATTAGCCGTTGATCTCCTCCCTGCCTTCCCAGATCTGATGACCATTATCACTCTAAACCAAAGCCCTTTTCCTCACCAAGAACTCCCCCGATTCATTTCCCACCGTCGATATGATCCGCAGATCGATGGTCCACAGTCAATCGCATCGGCACTCCTTTGTCTTTTCCCCCGCCGATTCGAAAGCTCCGATTACATCTGGGCCATCCACGTGTCAAGATCCAATGGCCTAGATTGTACCCCTCGACCTTTGTTAAAAACATGAAGCCCCGCTTTATAAGGCTATTTGAGGATAACTCAGTTGTTGATCTCTGTGGATCAACGGCCCATATTAACTCATTTTCCACTTCGTATATTGTTCCATTTAAACCCAGATTCAATCTCCACCATTGATCTTGTACATCTAATGGCCCAGATGGACCCTGATAGGCCCGGTGCCCTGGGTCCTACCCCATCCCAGATTTGATCTCAACCGTTCATTCCCAGATTTTACGGCTTAGATTAAAACCACCCCACCTGTTATTACCCATGCATCTTATCAATATCGCGCTCTCTCTTAGATGTCTGATCTGACGCCCCAGATCTAACGACCAGCGTGCATTTTCGCGCAGATTTATGCCTGAAGGATAATTCTCAGAAGTCTATGGGAAATAAGTGGTTTCAGAAAGCCATGTGGCGGCCTCTAACGCATATCGCTTCCAAAAATTTAAAACCACCTATTCCTCTTTTGGCCGCGCGAAATCAATTGTTTTGTTTTCCGAAACTACTTTTCCTTTTTCCACAGCATTTCATCGCGTTCGCTCCCCGCCGTTGATCTCTGCAGATCAACGACTCAGATTCAATCTGAGCATTACACTATCATCCACCGCCTTTTTCAAAGGGCCTTCATCGATCAATCCTAACCATTGATCTCTGTGGGCCAAACTAATCCGACGGCCTACGATCATTTGGAAACCCCAATTTCCCTTCCAATGCTTTTTCCTCCGCAAAGGATTTTTTACCTATTTTCTTCGCATTTTCTCTTATGTAATAAAAATGTGACCCCTTCGCATTATATTATTATGTTTGCTCCTGACGGTTTATCTGTGCAAGATAAACGACCCTAACTTAATCTCTGCACTGTTCACTCCACCACTTTCCTTTTTGACCCTCCGCTTGCAATCTCCACTGTTGGATGTTGTCATCCAACGGCCATGCTCCTAACTGAAACCTTTGAAGCAGTTTTACCCAATATGCAAGATTTTATTAACTTTTATTATATTGTGCAGGTTTCAAAGGTTTTTCCATTATATTAAAGGAAAACCAAAGGCCGGGGATGACGATCCCCCACGCCTTTGTTCATAAAATAAAAGCCATCTATAGGGTTCGGTGCCATGTTTAATCAGTGTATCATGAGCACTGAACCCTTTGTATACCTGCACATCAACAATACACTGTACAATTTAATCAAATAAATAGTATCAGTGTTGAAGACCTAACCACAACAGAACCAAAGAATTGAAGGTCGAATTACAGTTTTGGTGGATTACGGCTAAGATCAACAATCAAAAGCCTAATCCACTAAATTAAACACAGTTAAAGACAAACCAAAAATATCTATTAGACCCAGAAATCCTCCACTTCCACATCATAGGCTAATTGATTCCTCCCAGCTACCAAAGCCACCTGTAGCCTCAAAAGCATTCAACAGAGGGCCGAGAAATGACCAGAACAGAGGATATTTTGCCTCAAGACAACCGAATAGTTATTCCAAGCCAGACAGAGTTATTGCAAAGATGACACAGAGCCTTAAAGTCAACAAAATCATCCCACCAAGCTTAATTCTTAATGTAAAAAAATTAATACAGAAGAAATATTTGTAATCTTCTCCATTGAGCCCCTCAAAGGCCGAGAAGCATTAATTTGTATTAATTGAACCTTGAAGATCTTTTATCTCATCCCACCTCCTCATTTCTTCTATAAATACTTATGTAGAAGAAGAAACAATGTTGGTTGTAGAAATTTGAAATATACTTGTGCTTGAAACTTCTACATGTAAATAGTGTTCAAAGGTTCTTGAAGCTCTGTTTGTGATCTAATAAGTTAGGCTGAGAAGTGAAGATGATTTCTGAACTGAAACATCGGACTTGAAGAATGCAACTGGTTTGACATCAATAAACAAGCAGTTTCTTGGGATCCTGGTCTATATCACTGGTGAAGTGCTTATTTCTTTGTAATTGTTTTCCTTTCGTGTATGCCATTTTGTCCATTTATTCTCTAATAAAGAACAACAAGCATAGAGTTAAGATTTATTTTTTACAGTACCCTTCTCTGACTGATAATATTTATCTCAATGTTTTCCTCCAAATCTTCTATTTAAGAATGATTCAATAAAGTCAAGCAGTTAGGTATGCTGACATTCCCTCGTCCTATTGTTTACTTTAAACATTATTCTTGAATGTTATTTTCATTATTTGCTTAGTAAAGTTAGACTAGAAAAGTGACGGTGTGCCCTGTTTTCTAGCTTCTTTCTCCAAAGGTAATTCTGAAAGTTTCCCTAAGTGTATGCTGAAAGAAAACTAGATTTAAAAGTATCTTATTTGATCTTCAGTTGCATTTTGTTTCTCTTATGTGTTTTCATCCTTTCTGAAGGTAATTATGTGGATTACTGGATTGTTTTTCTATTGAGTTAGCTTTAATACAAACTTGCCAAAGAATTTTATGGTTAGCCCTGTTCTTGGTTGGTTTTAAACAGTTACTTAAAAGGCTTTTCTTGTTTGGACAGACTATAAATCCTAGTTGAAATTATTATCTGTTTCCACCCCTCCAACACTTTTATTGTTCCATTCCATCATTTTTATCTCAGATATCTTGTGATATAGATGACTTGCCCCATAGACCACTCTTGAAATTGTTGCACAATTAAAACCCTTTTATGACTCCATAGCCCAATGGACTAAAAACTAGCGTTATATCTATCTTTTTAGCCAAATCTTGTTTTGATTTCTTGAAACTTCACACCTTTGAAACTCTTTCATTTTAGGACTTTCCACTCAACTAAAATCATGCTCAACCATCCAAAACAAACAAAACCCCTCATTTTTAATAACTAGCCTAATATCATACCCAAAAAAACCTTAAAGATAAATCAATATTTTCACTTTATTGGAGAGATCCCTCTCCAGATTCAGGAGGGCTAGATCCTAGAATCCCAAAGTGGTTCAAGTGTTCTCTCCACAGTTCTGGTCTCACCAATCTGCTAGAATTATGGGGAGCTAACATTTCTGGCGACTCCACTGGGGATTCTGAGTAAAATTCATCCTACATACTTTGGAACCTCAGGAAACCTTCGATTTAATGAAATTTGTTCTGTTAGCTAGTTGAGCCACCAGCAACTAACATTTCTGGAGACTCCACTGGGGATTTTGAGTCAATTTCATTTTAAATATTCTTAAGACTCAGAAAACCCAAGATATTTTTAGATTGGTACATGGTGGTGGACCATAAAAAATTTTATCTCCAAAAGAGCTAAAAACTTCCACCTGGCGACTCCACACTCCGAAACTCCCAACAGACCAAATGACTCCACTGGTAGAAGACCTTGAACTGATTGAACAGACACAGTGACCTTTTTTTCTTATTTACAAACATGGATTTTGATATAGAACCAGAAGACAAACATATGCTCATGATGGATAAATTGATGTACATGCTTGGAAGAAGGGTGGATAGGTTTATGGCTAATTTAAACATTGGTGATCCAGAGAAACATATGCCTTTCCATGACCAAACACAAACTCTACCACTTCAAGACATGTATGATGAACAAGATGATAGAGAAAATAATCAAGAAAAATGTCTAATCATGATAGAAAAGATGATGTACATGCTTGGAAAGAGAATGGATAAATTGATGGCTAATATGAATGTTGATGATCTAGAGCAAGTTATGCTTTCCCCTTATCAAACACAAGCCCAATTACCTCAAGACCAAGACAGTGACCAAGATGTGTATTATGATGGAAAATGATGAGCCAACTTACAAAGAAAGAAATAAAGAAGGTTGTCAAGAAATTTTTGATTTCCTTCCTACGTCTTGTACTATGCTGATAAGAGATCTTCATGACCAAAATGAAAAAAATAATAGTGAACAGTACTTCGAGGAAACAAGTAGCCATTTGGAAAACACAAAACCTGAAATCGAGGAGACATCAACACATATAGAAACCCTTACTTTGTGTTACAACTCATTTCACATGATACAACCAGAGTGGCATCCTGATAATGAAGAGAAAATAACTCATGAACCCGATGTGCAAACTAAGTATCATAATAATCATGAGGAATTTTTTGAAACACAAGTAGATCAGGAAACAATAGAAAATCCTCAAATTTTCCCTGCAAGTACAAATCAAGATCCCTTAGAAGAGGCTCAAGAAAACATCCAGCCTCAAAATCAGCCTTTACAAGAGACAGAGAGCTATTGTACTTTGGTTCAAAGGGACATAGAAACATTTTTCCCATTGACAGAAGAAGAGATAGATCAGACTATTAATAAACAGTTAGTCTCTAGTATTTATTGCAAAACAAATGCTCTTGCTCATTCACGTAGTGAAATTTGTTGTAAAGACATAGAAAGTTTGTTTATTGGTCATAAGAAACAAGGTAGTTCTTTTTTTGTTTATACTGAAAGAACAATCTCTCTTTTAACAGAAGAAAAAATTGATCAAATACTAAAGAAGAAGCTACCCTCCAAACCATAATCTCAACCCGACAGTCATGAACATGGTGCCTATTCCATAAAACAAACCAATGGCACTCAAGATAAAGAGGATAGTAATGAAATTAGTGATAATACTGAAACTAGTCCTCTTTGGAATATGAATTTTGACGGGTCATGTACTAAAACTAATGCAGGTGAAGGGATATGGCTTTACAATACAAAGAAAAATCATTCTGAAGCCTATTCATATAAACTGAACTTTCAATGCATGACTGACATAGCAGAGTATGAGGCACTCCTCTTAGGGCTGCACTTATTGAAAAAATTAGGAGCCCAGAAGATAACAGTTCATGGAAATGCAAAATTGGTAATTAGGCAAGTGAAAGAAGAATGCATGGTTAAAAATCCTAGACTTAGAGCCTATAAGGATGATACCATAGATCTGTTAAAATCGTTCAAATAATTCCAGCTTATCCTTGTTCCTAAAGACCAAAACAGTTTTTCTTATGGATTAGCCCTTGTGGCTAATACATGTCTAAGACCCTGGGAGAGAAAAAAATACACAATTCAAGAAAAATTCAGACCAGTTGTCCCAAAAAATAAGAGATACTAGCAAAAATTTGAAGGAGAAAAAAAAATAGAAGACTATCCTGCTGTGGATATATCATCTTTTCAAGAAGAAACTTCTCCCTTTACTGATATTGATCTATCATCCAAAGAGCCTGAAATTATATCAGAAACAGACATAGTTTTAGAGAAAGAAGAAGTTTCACTGTTTGTTGTTTTGAGGGTTAAGAATGATGATACTTCCAAGCCACATACTGAAGAGATAGTCCTCAAAGATGAAGTCTTGGAAGCAGAAAATCTACCAGACCTGGAGGGCCAACGAGAAGAGAATATTCATATTTTCTTTGATGATCCTTTGGAAGAGTGTGTGGAAGTTCTAACTGGCTCAAATTATCAAGCATGGATCCTTTGCAAGAGCCAAATGCATGAAAAGCTGTCACCTTATGTGATAGTCTTGATTTTGAAGATTATTCTTCAAAATGTACTATGGATATCCCTGACAAGCAGCAAGAGTTTCTTTTTCTTTATGGCATTACTTAACTGGCTACATTGGCACTTTTGTATCATATAAAGATGTAAATACTCCAAGTTAGAATAGGTTAGATAGGAATGTCAATAAAGCTCAGTTTTGAGAAATTACATAGTTGTTGATTTTTGTCTCTGAAGAAACATCAAAAATACAAAAAACAATAGAAGAAAGAAAAGAGGGCAGATTGTAAAAACAATAAAGGTACAACTCCATACCAAAAAAGAGAAAAAAAAAGTCTGAAAGTGTGCAAGCTCAAATGCCACTCCTAAAAAACACACTTCTGGTTAGTCATATAACCTAATCATGACTAATTAGTTTTGAATTGAGTGCTGATAGGTTAGTGTATCAGATTTTCCAAACATCTTAATCTTGGCTTATCAGTTAGGAAGATTAGGATAGAAATTAAAGGTTCAAACAAGCTCAAAATTTGAACCTAAGATTCCAAAGGGAAAGTGACTCTAATATATTTAAATTTTTGAGTAAAAAACAGAGGTAAAATTGGTTCTAATCAGCTCAAAATCTGAACCGGATAACAAGAAAAAACATCTTGAATAAACTTAAAAAACAGAGCTGTAAAAAAGAGAAGTCCGTGCTTAGAACTTTCAGATATTAAGCCTTCCATTTTGATTTAATTTTCTGTAAAATAATATCTATGTGCAACTTGTTTTTTATGCCATAGATTAGTAGCAAGTTAGACTGTTCAATCCTGACTTGTATTCTTTTAAATTTCTGTTTTAGAAATTAGTGAATAAAATCTGTTAGACTGTTTAATCCTAACATATTAGTATCTAGGTAGAGAAGCATATGAACTCAACTATTTAATCTGAGTTCATGGAGAAATAAGAAGTAGAATTAGATTAGTTTTATGTTTTCAAAAGAATAAAATGCTGATAAAATATTTTGCCAATCCAAGTGCACTCTGAAAAGAAGAAAAAATGTTAGATCAGTAGGATTGGGTAGGTAGAAAGCTTGTGTTGATGAAGTTCCATTGTTTTTCACGGCTGCTAATATTTTCAGAGAAAAATAATATTATCTGAGTGAAGAAAAAAGCAGCCCAATGGATGAGGCATTGATCAGCCCCCCAGAGAACGAAAGTCTGAAGTTCTTGATGCCTTCAAGAAGGCATCATCCCCAAGTGGAGCCACTGTTAGCCACCTATAAAATTTGTCATATCAAATGGTGGCTAATTTTTTTTTGAAGCCTTCAAGAAACCAGTTTTATTGCCAAAATTGTTATCTCTTGAAGCCTTATAAAGATATCTTATCCTCTGTTTAATCCTCACTGTTGTTCCCCTTTCAAAATACTGAAAAATATGTTATTTTCATAAAGAAAAGACTGCTGCAAAAATCCCATTTTTCCCCTCCTTTCCCTTCATCATTAACCTCCTTTTATTCCCCGTTTTCCTATAAAATTCATCCATTTTTCAGTTATTCATCTTTCCTCTTCATGAAAATCCCTGTTATAGGGTTTAAAACTAATTTTTGAACCTTACTAAAACCCCCAAATCCATCAAAAAACCTTCAAAATTTCATAAGAAATAATTTTTTTAACTATGGGCCTAAGCCCCTTTGGGCTAAGCCCTAAACCACTTCCCCACATGTGCCCTAGCACTGGAACCAGGTGCTAAACCCATTTAGCACTTATCGCATCGGAGCAATCAGCCAACGCAAGTCTATTTATTTCGTTGAAACCTCCGATGCGATTGGCCCTTTTATACATAACCCCAAATCCCTTTACCGCTTCACAAAACCAAAGGCCCGCAATCGGGCGCTTAAAAATTATGAAAAAACCTTCCCTGATCATGTTCTCCCTTTGTAAATTCATAAAACCCTTTTTTATAAGTTTTTTTCTAAACCCGTCGGTGCAATGTTTTTTAATGAAAAGGACCGTCGATCTAAAAAGCCGATCGATGGTCAATAGGATCTCACATCAGAGATTTTATAAATGGGTAGATTGAAAAGGCCCTCACCTTATTCCAATTCTGATTGGCCCTTTGTATCATAAACCTCGGTCGCTTTCACTTGTTCATATATCCAAAGGCCTCGCAGTCGGGCACCAAACCTTATATATAACACGCCCCAAAGCCAATAAACCTTTGTATTTAATAAAATTTTGATTTTCATATGTTATAAAGGGGCTCACCGTTCATTGGTTGAACCCATTCCCCGACTGTTGATCTTAGACCAGATAAATAGCCCGCGCAATCTCGCATCGGAGATTTTCCATCGAGGGCGTTTATGTTTTTATTTATCCCTCCCAATTGGTGGCCTCCGGATGTAATATTAGTCGTTGATCTCCTCCCCGCCTTCCCAAATCTGACGCCCATTATCGCTCTAAACCAAAGCCATTTTCCCCACTAAGAACTCCCTCGATTCATTTCCCATGGTCGAGCTGATCCGCAGATCGATGGTCCACAGTGAATTGCATTGGAACTCCTCTGTCTTTGTCCCCGCCGATCGCCAAAGCTCTGATTACATCTGGGCCATCCATGTGTCCAGATCCAATGGCCCAGATTTCACCCCTCGACCTTTGTTAAAAACATGAAGCCCCGCTTTATAAGGTTGTTTGAGGAGATCTCAGCGGTTGATCCTTGCGGATCAATGGCCCATATTAACTTATTTTCCACTTCGTATATTGTTCCATTTAAACCCAGATTCAATCTCCACCATTGATCCTTTACATCTAACGGCCCAGATTGATCCTGATAGGCCCAGCGCCCTGGGTCCTACCTCGTCCCAGATTTTATCTCAGCCATTCATTCCCATATCTGATGGCTTAGATTAAAACCACCCCACCTGTTATTACATGAACATCTTATCAATATCATGCTCTCTCTCAACCTTCTGATCTGACGCCCCAGATCTAACGGCCAACGCGCATTTTTGCACATATTTATGCCTGAAGGATAATTCTCAGAAGTCTACGTGATATAAGTGGTTTCAGAAAGCCACGTGGTGGCCTCTGATGCATATCGTGTCCAAAAAGTTAAAACCGCCTATTTCCCTTTTGGCCGCGAGAAATCAGTTGTTTTGTTCTCCGAAACTGCTTTTCCTTTTTCCACAACATTTCATCGCTTTCGCTCCCCGCCATTGATCTCTACAAATCAACGGCTCAGATTCAATCTGAGCATTACACTATCATCCTCCACCTTTTCCAAAGGGCCTTCATCAATCAATCCTGGCCATTGATCTCCATGGGCCAAACTAATCCGACGGCCTACGATCATTTGGAAACCCTAATTTCCCTTCCAATGCTTTTTCCTCCGCAAAGGATTTTTTACCTATTTTATTTGCATTTTCGCCTATGTAATAAAAATGTGACCCCTTCGAATTATATTATTATGTTTGCTTCCGACCATTGATCTCTGCAAGATCAATGGCCCTAACTTAATCTCTGCACCGTTCACTCCACCACTTTCCTTTTTGACCCTCCACTTGCAATCTCCACCGTTGGATATTGTCATCCAACGACCATGCTCCTAACATCAACCTCTGAAGTAGATTTACCTAATATGCAGGATTTTATTAACTTTTATTGTATTGTGCAGGTTTCAAAGGTTTTTCAGTTATATTAAAGGAAAACCAAAGGTTGGGGATGACGATCCCCCACGCCTTTGTTCATAAAATAAAAGCCATCTATAGGGTTCGATGCCATGTTTCATCAGTGTAACATGAGCACTGATGCCATATGAACCCTTTGTATACCTGCACATCAACAAGACATTGTACAATTTAATCAAATAAAGAGTATCAGTGTTGAAGACCTAACCATAGCAGAACCGAAGAATTGAAGGTTGAATCACAGTTTTTGTGGATTACGGCTAAGATAAACAATCAAAAGCCTAATCCACTAAATTAAACACAGTTAAAGAAAAATCAAAAATATTTATCAGACCCAAAAAGCCTCCACTGCCACATCACAGGCTAATTGATTCCTCCCAGCTACCAAATCCACCTGTAGCCTCAAAAGCATTCAACAGAGGGCCGAGTAATGAACAGAACAGAGGATATTTTGCCTCAAGACAACTGAACATTTATTCCAAGCCAAACAGAGTTATTTCAAAGATGACACAGAGCCTTAAAGTCAAAAACATCATCCCACCGAGCTTAATTCTTAATGTAAAATAATTAATATAGAGGAAATATATGTAATCTTCTCCATTGAGCCCCTCAAAGGTCGAGAAGCATTAATTTGTATTAATTGAACCTTGAAGATATTTTATACCATCCCACCTCCTCATTTCTTCTATAAATACTTCTGTATAAGAAGAAATAATGTTGGTTGCAAAACTTCGAAATATACTTGTGCTCGAAAATTCTACATGTAAATAGTGTTCAAAGGCTCTTGAAGCTTTGTTTGTGATCTAATGAGTTAGGCTGAGAAGTGAAGATTATTTCTGAACTTAAACATCAGACTTGAAGAATGTAACTAGTTTGACATCACTAAACAAGTTGTTTCTTGGGATCCTGGCCTATATCACTGGTGAAGCTCTTCCTTTTGTGTAATTGTTTTCCTTTCGTGTATGCCATTTTTTCCGTTTATTCTCTGATAAAGAACAACAAGCATAGAGTTAGGATTTATTGTTTACAGTACCCTTCTCTGATTGATAAGATTTATCTCAATGTTTTCCTCCAAATCGTGTATTTAAGAATGATTCAATACAGTCAAGTAGTTAGGTATGATGGCGTTCCCTCGTCCTACTGTTTACTTTAAACATTATTCTTGAATGTTATTTTCATTATTTTCTTAGTAAAGTTAGACTAGAAAAGTGACGGTGTGCCCTGTTTTCTAGCTTCTTTCTCCAAAGGTAATTCTGAAAGTTTCCCTAAGTGTATGCTGAAAGCAGACTAGATTTAAAAGTATCTTATTTGATCTTTAGTTGGATTTTGTTTCTCTTATTTGTTTTCATCCTTTCTGAAGGTAATTATGCAGATTACTGGATTGTTTGTCTATTGAGTTAGCTTTAATACGAACTTGCCCAAGAAGTTTATGGTTAGCCCTGTTCTTGGTTGGTTTTAAACAGTTACTTAAAAGGATTTTCTTGTTTGGACAGACTATAAATCCTAGTTGAAATTATTATATGTTTCCACCCCTCCAACACTTTTATTGTTCCATTCCATCATTTTTATCTCGGAGATCTTGTGATATAGATGACTTTCCCCTTTGACCACTCTTGAAATTGTTGCATAATTAAAACCCTTTTATGACTCCATAGCCCAATGGACTAAAAACCAGTGTTATATCTATCTTTTTAGCCAAATCTTGTTATGATTTCTTGCAACTTCACACCTTTGAAAATCTTTCATTTTAGGACTTTCCACTCAAGTAAAATCATGCTCAACTATCCAAAACAAAAAAAAAACCCTCGTTCTTAATAACTAGCCTAATATCATACCCAAAAAACCTTAAAGATAAATCAATATTTGCGCTTTATTGGAGAGATCCCTCTCTGGATTCAGGAGGGCTAGATCCTAGAATCCCAAAGTGGTTCAAGTGTTCTCTCCGTAGTTCTAGTCTCACCAATCTGCTGGAATTATGGGGAGCTAATAGTGTATACTGAAAATATGAATTCTCCAAAATATGAAGACTATATCTTGGAAAATGATGATGATTTGGAGACTGAATCAGATGATTACCAGCATGGGTATATGAATGCTTTGAGTGCACAGCAGAAACAATATTATTTGAGGAGTAGAGATGTACCTATCAATCCTATTCAGAAAAGGAAAGAGGTATAGACAAAGAATGATCTTCCGAAAAAGGGTAAAGAGAATGCAGATCAAAATCATAGAAACGTCAATTAGCCATAAAAAAGCTCAGCTACTAAAGAGAAAGATATTTAGAAGAAGGAGACTGTGACAAGGGATCAAAATGATAGAAGAGATACTGCTATCAAAGAGGTAGATAAAGTCACAAAATTTCATTTAGAAAATGAAATAGCTAAATTGAAAGTGTCCATTCCTTTGATAGAGTTAGTAAAGAATAGTGGTTACAGAGATCAGGTGTCTAAAATGTTGCTAGTCGATCCTTTGCCCGATATGGTTAATGTTGAATATGACCACCCCAAGCTCATTTTTGGTCCAGCTATAGATGGTAAATTAGGAGAGAGTGAAGTTACCCCATTTTATTTAAGCCTTAGACTACATGGGTACATACTTCACAACGCTATGCTTGATTACGGGGCCTCTAACAATTTGATGCCTAACGCTATTATGGAAAATATGGACATGGATATCACCTGACCTTATCATGATTTGTATTCATTTGTTTTTGGTAGAGTTCACTACATTGGCCTCATTAAATATTTAGTGGTTTCTTTGGACCAGATCCCAGCCAAGAATATTTTGATGGATGTGGTGGTGGCTGATATACCACATCGGTTCGGTATGCTACTATCTAGATCATAGGGAGCCAAACTCAAAGGTACTTTACAAATTGACTTCTCTTATGCTACTATTCCTATTTTCGGGCAATTGAAGAAATTGTACTGGGAAAATAAAATGAAGTATATGATAGCTAGTAAGGAAAATCCCATAAATCATCTAATATAGATTGTACATACAGATATGGAATCTTTTATTTTGTATAATGATGGTGATTTGAATGATGTAAATAATCAACTAGTAATAGAAGAAGATGTTCCAGAAGTTTCAAAAAAATTTAGAGAAGTTTTGGATAAGGAAAAGGAAGTGGTGACTTCAGAAGTGATGACCCCAGAAGTGGTGATTTCTTCCGAGAAGCCTCCTGAAAAATAAAAAATCAGTACATAACAGCAAAATGAGGTGACTGTCCCAAATAAAACAGAACCAAAAATTGAGTTTCAACATCTAGAATATGAAGAGGGCCTTTGGAGCATGGATTTTGATGATGCTTTGGGTAAGGAAGGTGCAGGTATTGGTATTTGGATCTGAAGTCCAGTGTAATGTTCCCACTTAGCCTTAGCTAAGAGGAACATTCAATTTTGTTTTAATTTCTGTTTCATGAATAAATGAATAAAGAAGGACATGTAAAACTCCTAAAAATTCTGAATAAATCAATGCCCATGTGAAAAAAGACAAACCAGGGCCATGTAAATAATCACTTCCAAGTGTGAAAGAGGTTTGAGCTAAAGACTGGGTCAACCTTGACCAAATCAATAGCGCTGTCTAGGTTCATTGCATCTACAAAAGGGATAGCGCGGTTCTAGAAGGGAGCCTCTCATGTGAAAAGGGATAAAATCATCAAGATGGTTTAGGGTTTGCAAAGGATTTCTCATCTTATAAAATGAGGAGGAGGGCAGCAAGAGAAGGTTGTTGATTGATCATATTTCTGAGTATTTGTCTGCTTAGACAAATACCATTCTCTGTTGTTTATTGGAGGATTGTATCTTGAATTCCTATGTAGGGATTTCACTCCTTCCTTTGAGGATTCAAGGAGGAAAGTTTTCTGAATTGAACCACTATCAAGATTGAGGCCAAGCTCCTTCTTACATTACAACACTGCTCATCTTGAGGGTTGAGCTGTCTTGTGAGCTGCAGCAAGTGGGAGGCTAGATCTACAAAAATCTAGTGTATTTTTGGGAGCCTATTCTCATGGAAGGTGTTTTTTAACCACCTGAAAGAGTGTCTCTGCTTCTTGTACTTCAGATTTGCAATTTTATAGTAGTTTTCTATGTCATTTGATACACAGTGCTGTCCCATTGAGTAAACTGCGTTATTTTTGTATGAGGGTTTACATGGTGTCTTGCTCATAGTTTAGATCAAAGATCTATTGTGCTGGGCTTTGCCTCCCACTTGGTGATCTATGGATTAGCTTGTTGATCTATGTTATGTTTAGATCTGATCCGTTGTAATGAAATTTTATATTTAGAAATTTACTGCAGTAGTTTCCAGATTTGCATCTTGTTTCTCAGATCTACTCTTATTCATGCATGCTTTTATCAAAATTCCAAGTGGATCTTGAAGAGAAAAATATATAGTTTCTAGATCTAATATAGATCTTATGTTTCATCCAAATATATTTCCTAGATCTAAGTTGTAACTTCTAGCTGCTGAAGCTCCTAAAAAATAACGCTGTTGAAGCATTTGTGCAAATATACTTGTGTTCCTGCTCTCTTTTCTGAAGATCTATTGCTGTATTGGCTCGTGCATTCTACTGTATAATGAAAGGGCTTTATCATAATTCTGATTTGCTACTATAAGACTGAAATATAAGTTTCCTTTTTGATATCCTCTGAACATCTGCTAAAACTATGCAATTCTTGAAGTAGTGCTTGCATTTTTCTGCATCTTTCCTCTTTGGGTTCTTTTTAGCTAGTCAAGTTTTTGGGATATTTATTTAAATAGTCTAAAATAATTTTTTTATGATGAAATTCCATATATAAGTCTCATACAACATAATGAGGGGAACCAAGCCTTGATCTATGTTATTTTTTCATATTTTTACTTATACAGCGTTTCTCTTGAGCACCTTGTTGAAATTCCTGAAAAGGGAATATTACCGTGGTATCAGAGCTCCACACTTGGCACAGCCTGTGCTTGCCATTGAAGCACCAATCATGTTTCATTCCAAAGAACAGTATCCTCCCCCTGAGAGGGAGATGAGGTACCAAAATAGAAGTCATAGAAAGTATTACTACACCACTATTGATCTTGACAAGGGTCAAGACAAGGGGAAAGCCCCTGAATCTGTGAATGATAAGAATAAGGAAGCAGAGGAGTTTGAAAAAAATCTCTTGGAGGCTATGCAAGATCTATCCAAGGAGATAAAAGAGATGAGGGTGGATATAATGAGGGAATCCCTTGGGAGATTCCATCAAGGAGAAAGTTCTGACATGTCTCATTTTGGGACTGGTCAACCTGTGAGCTTGCCACAACCTCCACAGGCCTCACAACGCTCTACTATGCCTACCTTATTGGCTGTAGAGAATGAAGGACTACAAGAGAGAACCTCCCTGGAAGGGTACTTTGTAGAATATGACTCACAAAGTTAGAGGTTCAAGGATAATTTGAGCTTCCAAGACTTTTGCCATCTCAAGGACCAAAGGAGACCATGGTAGTAGTACAGAGATGGTGGTTTCTTCCAGGGGAGACACCATACTATGGGCAGGTTATTTTTTCCCAAGTTCTATGGAACATCCTCTTGTTCTACCAAAGCATGGGTGGAAAATTTGGACATCTATTTCCAGTTGAATAAAGTGCTCGAAGTAGAACCCATCAAGATTGTTGGGCTGCATTTTGAGGGTGAAACCCACAACTGGTGGTTCCATGGAATATATAAATTAGGACACAAAAATGTGTCTACTTATGCTGAGTTCACTAGAATACTAGTGGAGATATTTGATCGGAAAGATCCAAAGGCACCTTTTATAAGCTTAGCAAAGCTGAAGCAGACAGGAGATGCAAAGGCCTATATCTCTGAATTCCTGAGATTGTCAGTAATGGTCCCTGGTCTCTCTCTAGCAAGGAGAGTATACATGTTCATTGATGGCCTGGAGGAACCTTTGCATGGGTTGGTTAATTCTACCAAGCCCATCACTTTGCATGATGCCATTGAGAGAGCTAGAGATCTCCAAGATGCCTTGCCAAGAGCAAAGGAAACCTTCCAAAGCAAAGCCCCTCCCTCTTCAAGGGGAAAATAAGGGAAATCTGCTCCACCCAAGGATAGCTCACTGAAGAAACCTTTTGACATTGATCTCCGGAGAGAGTTGAGAAAAAATAGATTGTGTTTCACTTATCAAGATCCATGGGTACCGAGACATAGATGTGCTGTTGGAAGGGCACACTACATAGAGGTATTTTCAGACCATGAAGAGGAATATGGGAGTGAAGGACCTAGGAGGGGTCACAACGCTGGTGAAGATGAGGAAGAAGGCCAAACACCATCCAGGAATGAAGAAGGGGCCTTTGCTCCAACAAGTGGGACTCTTGCTTCTTTGAGAGGAGTGCCCAAGTACTTGACCCTCAGAGTAGAAGGTTCAGTTATGAACCAGAGAGTGTCTATTCTGATTGATAGTGGGGCAACCCACAACTTTATTGATGCTAACCTGGTGCAAAGGAGATAGATCCCCACTGATACATTTGATGGGTTCTCTGTTTTGGTCCCAAGAGATAGAACTATGCAGTGCATGTAATATGTTCCATCACTTTCTGTCACTATAGGATCCTACACTTTGGTGGATCACTTCTTTGTAGTGGACATACCAGACACCAATGTTATCTTGGGTTTCTAGTGGTTGATTACCTTGGGAAAGGTTACCACTGATTGGAAGGCCTTGCAAATGGAGTGGGTGGACTTGAAGAGTGGGAAACCACAAATCATTCAAGGGATGCACACTTAACCCACACCTAATGCTTCCACACAAACAACAGAGATGGATTTGCGTAGTGGAAGCAAGGATCTCACAGTCCCTTCTCTCATGTTTATGAGAATGTTGTAAGGAACATTCCTACCTCATGGAAAGCCACTTGGAATGTCATTAGGTTCTGATCTTGTGGGGAAAGCCTCATAAAGTGCTGCTCCAAAAATAGTTCAAGCAAGGATTGGAGAGCAAGCTACAACATTGTGGGAGGAAGCAAAGGGGAGGATTAGCCTTCCCACAAACAAATTTGGCATGTGTAATGTCAAAGAAACAATAAGCAACAAGGAAAGAACCACCATAGATGCATCAGCAGCGCTTTCCTTGTTGAGTTGTGTAGATCCATATTGGATATCTCAACTCCTTGTGGAGTACTCCAAAGGTCTTCACACTAGGATGATATTAGATGGCATGAAGCAAGGGGGAGGCTATTTGGTCCATGAAGGGGTCATCTATAATCTTGGTAAAGTATTATTGTCTCAAGCCTCCAAGCTTGAGCAAGATATACTACAAATATCACACAAAGAGTTCCTTTCCAGCTATATGTAGTCAGCCAAGATCTACACCCTAATCATGAGGAGATTTGATTGGGAGGGTATGAAGGAGGAGCTACATTAGCACTATGATTGGGATGAACTAGTACATCAGCACTTACAAGAGTGCAATGGTTATGAGGAGATGGGGCAGCCAAGGGACTCTATGAAGGAATGATTTCAGCCATCTCTTCCTTCTCTTAAAAGGGGAGAAATGCCCCTGTCCAACTCCATGTGTGTGGGAGACTTGAATGGTAAAGAATATGATCTTATGGAGCATGTTTATTTTTCTGATTTGACATATTATCTTACCACATGTATGTAGTCCATGGCTCCTACAAGGAGTGATATTACATACAGATCTCATGGCATTGATAAGGCCAATAAAAATTCTAAATCTGGCCACTCTCTTGAGGTGCAAAGGGAGATTATCCATCATGATGGGTGCTTCCCAAAGGCACCTAACTTGGGTATCACTTTCAGCCATGTCAAAGTGAACCATGTAGCAAAAGATGTGGTGGTAATACCACTTACCACACTCATATCTACTCAATACAAGGAGTGCATTGCGTTGGTATCTTATGTAGGATTGTGACCCACCTCCTCAAGTGCAAATTTCATTTTTCATATATGTGATTTTTCTTCCATACATAGATGATATATTGGTATTTTTTATGGGTTTGTATGGGAAAAAAGTGGGCAGTGTACATGTACCACATGGGATGGAACTTTATCTTGTACTTCATGATACATGTTTTAGATGTGACATTGCTTCACCCATGTTTATTCATGTTGAGTTTTACACTCCTGAAGGGATGGACTATGCCCCTATCATGTTAGCATTGGGGGAGAAATTTTTGATGCATTGGCTTGATGAGAACTTGGTCCATGATGAAAACCTGATCCTTGATGGTGCCATAAATGGAGAAGGAGAAGAACTGTAGCTCTTACCCTATCAGTTGCTTGAGGACAAGAAACATTTTGGAGGGGAGGACTGTAATGTTCCCACTTAGCCTTAGCTAAGAGGAACATTCAATTTTGTTTTAATTTTTGTTTCATGAATAAAGGAGGACATGTAAAACTCCTAAAAATTATAAATAAATCAATGCCCATGTGAACAAAGACAAATCAAGGCCATGTAAATAATCACTTGCAGGTGTGAAAGAGGTTTGAACTAAAGACTGGGTCAACCTTGACCAAATCAATAGTGTTGTCTAGGTTCATTGCATCTCCAAAAGGGACAACACAGTTCTAGAAGGGAGCCTCTCATGTGAAAAGGGCTAAACTCATCAAGATGGTTTAGGGTTTTCAAAGGCTTTCTTATCTTCTAAAAGGAGGAGGAGGGTAGCAAGAGAAGGGTGTTGATTGATCATATTTTTGAGTATTTGTCTGTTGAGACAAATACCATTCTCTGTTGTTTAGTGGAGGATTGTATCTGGAATTCCTATGCAGGGATTTCACCCCTTACTTTGAGGATTCAAGGAGGAAATTTTGCTGAATTGAACCACTATCAGGCTTGAGGACAACCTCCTTCTTACATTACAATGCTGCTCATCTTGAGGGCTGAGCTGTCTTGTGAGCGGCAACAAGTGGGAGGCTAGATCTGCAGAGATCTAGTGTATTTTCGGGAACCTCTTCTCATGGAAGGTGTTATTTAACCTCATGAAAGAGTGTCTCTACTTATTGTACTTTATATCTACAATTTTACAGTAGTTTTCTGTGTCATTTGAGCTACAACACTATCCCATTGAGTAAACTGAGTTATTTCTATATGAGGGTTTACATGGTGTCTTGCTCATAGTTTAGATCAAAGATCTCTTGTGTTGGGCTTTGCCTCCCACTTGGTGATCCATGGATTAGCTTGCTGATCTATGTTCTGTTTAGATTTGATACATTTTAATGAAATTTTATATTCAGAAATTTACTGCAGTAGTTTCCAGATCTACATCTTGTTTCTCATATCTACTCTTATTCATGCATGCTTTTATCAAAATTCCAAGTGGATCTTGAAGATAAAACTATATAGTTTCCAGATCTGATATAGATCTGATGTTTCATCCACAGATCTATCCTAGATCTGATTTGTAACTTCCAGCTGCTGAAGCTCCTAAAAAATAACGCTGTTGAAGCATTTGTGCAAATATACTTGTGTTCTTGCTCTCTTTTCGAAAGATTTATTGTTGTATTGGCTCATGCATTCTACTGTATAATGAAAGGGCTTTATCATAATTTTTATTTTCTACTGTAAGACTGAAATATAATTTTCCTTTCTGATCTCCTTTGAACATCTGCTAAAACTGTCCAATTCCTGAAGCAGTGCTTGCATTTTGTTGCAGCCTTCCTCTTTGGGTGTTTTTTAGCTAGTCAATTTTTTGGGAGATCTGTTTAAATAGTCTAAACTAATTTTTTTCTGATGAAATTCAATATATAAGTCTCATACAACATAAATGAGGGGAAACAAGCCCTGATATGCATTATTTTTGCACAGTTTTACTTATACAGCGTTTCTTTTGAGCACCTTATTGAAATTACTAAAAAAGGAATATTACATCCAGTGTGTGAGTCAAGGGGAATTCCAAGTAGTGTTAGAGAATTCTCTTATAAATTGGCTTTTAATTTTTATAATAAAAAAGTGGAGTATGAATCATTTATTATAGGTCTTAAAATTTTGAAGAAATTTGGTGCAAAACAAATTTCTGTTTATGGTGATTCTAAGCTTGTCATAAAGTAGGTGAAAGGAGAGTATCAAGCAAATCATCCGTGGAAGAGAGATTATAGAAATGCAGTATTGGATGTCTTAAAAATGTTTCCTAAGTATACATTAACAACAGTACCAAGAAATCTGAACATCATTGCATATTCTATTGCTACGGTGGCAAGTAATCTTAAAATTCCGATGAACTCTAGTAATAAATTTAAAATTCACGTCAAACATAGACCTACTGTTCCTGATAATTTAAGGTACTAGCAAGTTTTTTGGGATGAAAAATAAATAAATAGATTTTTGTAGAATTAAGGAAAATTCAATGATGCTTTTATTGATGATGTTTGTGATGTTGATGATCAAGACATAGAAGCCCGTCAAATGAATGTTTTGCAGCTGAAAGATAATATTATTCCTAGAGGTCTCATACCTTTAGAAGATATGTTCGATCAAGATGATGTGGCTAGAAAACCAACATTGACTCCTACAGAAAAGGGTGTGGAAGATGTGAACACTATAACAACAGATAAGCCTAAGATGGTTAATTTGTCTAAGACATTGTCTCCCGAGGCGAAAGATAAGTTCATTAAATTTTTGTCTGAATTTTTTGATATTTTTGCATGGGATTATGCAGATTTGAAGGTTTATGAGAAGAATATTATTCAACACACTATTCCCATCAAGCCTGATTAAAAACACTCCAGGCAGTAGTTGAGAAGGATAAACCCAATATTGTTGCCATCCATCGAGAAATAGGTAAACCGATTGTACAAATCAAGTATCATTGTGCCAATTAGGTTTTCTAATTGGATTTCAAATTTGGTGCCAGTAAGGAAAAAAACTGGAGAGATAAGGCTATGCATAGATTTCCGAAATTTGAATAAAGTATATTTAAAGGATAATTACCCGCTTCCTAAGATGGACCATGTTATGCAAATGGTAGTTGGAGCATCATGGATGTCACTGCTTGACGGTTATTCAGGTTATAATCAGATTTTGGTACATGAAGAATACCAAGGTAAAACTGCTTTCACAACACAGTGGGGGACCTTTGAGAATGTAAAAATTCCATTTGGACTCAATAATGCAGGGGCTACTTTTCAGCGAGCGATGGATATAGCCTTTGCTAATGAGAAGGATGTTTTATTAGTAGTGTATCTAGATGATTTGACAGTTTTTCCTGGTTCTGATGATCAACATTTGTATCATTTGAGAATTTTAATTTAGAAATGCAGGGAGTTCGTGATTTGTTTAAATCCGAAGAAGATTCTTTTTTCCATGGAGGAAGGTAAACTTCTTGGTCACATAATTTTCAAAGATGGCATTCGCATTGTTCCTTCTAGAGTAGAAGCCTTTCAAAAGATGGATTTTCCATGAAACAAAATGGATATACAGGCTTTCAATGGTAAGATGAAATTCTTACGTAGATTTGTCCCTAATTTAGCTGAGCATTTGAGATAAATGACTAATATGTTGAAGAAGGACAACAGTGAAAAATGGACCACCGATGCTATGAAGTCTTTCAACTTGGTAAATCTTGCTTTAACCACAGCCCCTATTTTAGTGAGTCCATATTATACTAGTGATTTCATAATATTTTCATTTGCATATAAGCATACCTTGGCTACAGTTTTGATGAAAAATAAGGATCAGGTTGAAAAACCTATTTCTTTCTTCGGTTGAGCCATTAGAGATGTTTCTCTTTGCTATAACATTATTGAGAAACAAGATTTATCCCTAATCAAAGCTTTGAAATATTTCTAGATCTATATTCTACATTCACATATTGTTGCCTATGTTCGAAATGTAGCGGTGAAAGAGGTTCTCACACAACTGATCCAGAAGGTTGGAGAGGTAAGTGGATAACAACGATGTTAGAGTATGATCTCGAGATCAGGCCTACTAAATTGATCAAGGGGCAGGGGTTAGCCAAGCTGATGGCTGAATCCAAGTTGCATGCTCTAGACATAAACCTTATTGCAACAATGTTAGATGATGAAGAAGATGGCGCTTTAATACAGGTATCAGAAATGTTTCTCACTTCACCATGGTATTCTGATATAGTGTATGTACTTCAGCACTTATGTCCTCCTCTTGGAGTGTCAAAAAGCAGGGTAGGTCTTTGAAATTGAAATCTACTAAATGTTGCATTCTAGGAAGTGCCCTTTATTTGAAAGATCTAGGAGGTGTTCTTTTGAAATGTCTGGTTGAAGATGAAGCTAAGAAAGTAATGGATGACTTACATAGGGGAGATTGTGGAGGCCATTTGTTTTGGAAAACAACAACTAAAAAATTGTTGAGAGAAGGGTATTATTGGCCAACTTTATTTTCTGATTTATACAAAACAGTCACAAACTCTCATGAATGTCAAGTTTTTTAGGGAAAAAGGAAACTCCTTCCTCTTCTGCTGAAGCATGTTGTAGTAAATTCTCCTTTTCAACAGTGGGGACTTGTTTTTATTGGGGAAATTCATCCCACATCACTGGCACAACACAGATGGATCCTAGAAGCCATCGACTACTTCACTAAGTGTATTGAGGCTATTCCTACAAGGAAAGCTACTGACACGGTAATCATTCAATTTTTAGAATCCAATATTTTATCTCGTTTTGGTTTTCCTCACAAGATTATTACAGATAATGCTGCAAAATTTAAGTCAAAGAAGATGGTTGATATTTGTCACAAGTACAATATTAGATTGGGCCATTCCACCACATACTATCCACATGGCAATGGATTAGCTGAGTCCTCTAATAAATATTTGGTGAATATCATCAAGAAACTTTTAGAGGAGAACAAGAAAAATTGGCATAGGAAACTTACCAAGGCTTTGTGGGAAAACCAAGTGAGCACCAAGAAGTCTATAGCTATGTCACCCTTTGAACTGGTTTATGGTCCAGATACAATGTTTCCTACATCACTTGAAGTCCTGGTTATGAGATTATTGCAGGAAGCAGATAGTGAGGAAGATGATATGAAACATCGAATTAATAAAATGATTCACCTTCAACAAACAAGGTAGGAAGTTTCTCAGACTTCTTCTAAGCTTTAGGAGAGAATTAAGAAGATTTATGATCACAAAACCAAAGAAGATAAATTTCAGCTAGAGGATGTAGTGTTGAGATGGGATGTAAGAAATGAAGATAAAGGTAAGCAGAAGAAGTTTGAAAATATTTGGAAGGGACCCTACAAGATATTGTATTATTGAGGACATAATTCCTATTTTCTATAGGAGATGAATGGAGAGGAATGTTCAGGAGGACCATTCAATGGTAGGCTCCTGAAAAATTACTATTTCTGATGCAAATTCTGAAAGAATGTTCCACTTTTATTGTAAATAATAGTTTATATTTTCTGCAAAGTTTGGGGCAGAAGATCATCTAGGCTTGGGGCCCGAAGTGAAGGCTATAAAGCTTGTTGATTTTCTGTTTTTTTCAGAGTTTTCGAGTTAGTTTTGAGTTAGTGTCAGAGTCATTTTTGTTAGTCATTAGTATTTTTCACCTGTTGATGATGACTAGTTGTTAAAGCCAAGTTTTCTAGCAGCTGATCTCCAATTGGTCAAATTTGCCAGCTAGAAAACACCCATAAACATTTTTGCCCTACTACCTTTTAAAATCAGCCCATGATGACATAAAACCTAATTTTCAAGCCCTATCTAGTCTCAGTCATACAAACTTGTCCATCAACTCTAAAGAGAATACTCCAAATCTATCAAAAAAGTCTCCCCTAAGTTAGGTGGTGGCGCTTTAGGGGATCTTCCCTTGAAAAAATATCCTAAGCCAAAAGAACCTCTGTCTAAAACCAACTAGTCATAGCTGAACTTCTTATTTCTGCAAGTAAATTTTGATACACCCTTAAGTCGTGCCACTAACAAGCCTTGATGTCTCTGCAGTGCATGTTTCAAAAGCCAAACTGATGTTGTGTTGATCTATAGTGTTTCAATGTCTTTTTCAAAAGTAGAAGTGTACCAGTGTTCCAGAATATATTGTTAAACTTAACATGAGAAGACATCTTCTTCTCATGTGGTTTTGAGCCTGGGATGCAAGTACTGGACAGATAGGTATTTCAATGATCTCCTGCAAACACAATCAAAAGGTTAGTGACTTATGACTAGCAAGTAATACTACAGATACTGGTCAAGTTGCTTCTGATGTCTAAAGATGCATAAAGTTATTTTAACAACAGGATTACATATCTCAGAGAATGCCCCTCATGACATATTGTCAATTTGTCACTTTTATTTACCTAACTATGAATAGGAACTACAAGGAAAGATGACATATTTTGACAAAGGGATGAAATAGCATCACTGTGTAAAACCTCCTCCAACCATGAGCAGATGGTTAAGTCATCTGTTAAGGCCTCCTTCCTTTAACAAGCAGAGGGCCAGGAACAGAGGTATGGCCTCATTTAAAGGGCACAAGGCTAAAAAATTCTGCAAATTTCCTAAAAACTTGTTTAACACCTTGTCTCCAATATATGAAACCACTAACACAACAGTGGTGTTTCAAGGATTGATTATATGGTTTCACTGTTTGAAAGACAGAGTTTGAGTGCAGTGGGAAAAAATTGGGTGATTATGAGTAGAAAATGTTGTTAAGAATATGGCCAAGCAATGAAATTATGTTATTCAAAGAGCTTTGGTTTTTCTTCTATCAGAGATCTCCTTCAAAGGCAACCTGAAGCTAAAGTGAAAAAAAATTGGACAGACTCATTAATGTGAGGAAAGGGTATGGCATGTGTTTTAAATTCATGGAAAACATTCAAAGAAATGAAACATGCCACTGTCACAAACAAAGGCCTTTTTTATGAAACATGTGAAGAATACCTTGCTGTTGCATATGATTGCAGGAAGGGTCTTTAAAGGATTTCCTTTTTGATAAACAGATGTTTGCCAAACCTAGGTAAATGCAACTAAGGTTTCACCCATAGTCAAAGAGAAATACCATTCAAAGGATGCATCTACAATCATTAATATGGTTTTGAGCAAGTTTTCTTTTAAGGAACAAATATGGACAAATAGTGACAGGGTTGCTGCCTTAATAGAGAGACAGTGAAAAATATTTTAGCCTTGAGATGACTTCTTCGCATTGGGAAGGGTCATATCTATAAAGACATTCAAAATAGCATTCACAACATTTGTCATAAACTTGTTCGAAAAGAAGGCTTCATGATATCTAAAAGGTGATGAAAGGATAAAAAATAGCATGTTTAGTTTTTATATAACAAAAGAATTTTTCAAAGGGCATTCAACCCTCACAAGTATGTTCAAAAGGTTGTTTGATTTTTCGTCATTTAAAGGTGGACGAGACCGTTGCAAAGTCCCACTGTGCAATTTCAAAACACTAACCAAGTGATCCCTTGGACGTTCATTGGAGAAGAAAGTGATTTCAGCATTTTTCAGAGTTTTTAAGGCCCTCAAGCCTGCGTAGCTCACTTGTAAAAGCGCGCAACGTGCCTGGGAGAGTAAATACAAAGGGTTATAATGATTGCGCGGCGTGCCTGTAGCGGCACGCGGCACACTTGTAGTGCCCATTCAAACACAGCCTAAGGCCGACCCGATTTCATTTCCATTGCATGGTGCTCTTCTTTGTGAATGTGCCGCTCACCCAAACACCTTCAAAAAACTATGTGGAGCTGCCCAAGCACAGTAATAAATTGACTGTTTTCTTTTCATGTGGAAAACACTTGTTGATTGGAATCAAAGAGGATTAAATAGGGACTTATAAGGAGGACAGGGGTGTTGTTTGAGAAACCATTTCAAGGACCATTTGAGGCAGCTTTTTTTTGCAACGAGTATCCAAAAAAAAATGCCTCCCAGGCAGGATAGTAGAAGTGGCCTTCACAGGAGGTTTGAGCCTGTTTCAACTGAAGAGGTAAATGCTCATCCATCAGTCCTGTTTAACTTTCATGAGGTTGGGTGTCTAGAGTTTTTTCAAAGGGTGCAGGAGGTGAAAAATTATTCCCCCTTGACACATCTTTGTGCTTTGAGATTTCAAGGGAAACACTTTTAGCTGGCAGGCTTAGATTTCAAGTTTTATCCTAGATCCATTTCCAAGGCCACAAAAATCCCTTATGTCGGAGAGAAGTGGTTCAAACAGAGCCACCTGGACTCATAACAATACAAACCCTTTTTGAAGCCTGAGCATAGAGATACATGTCCATCCATTTTTTCTTTCTCATATATGTTGACAAGCTATGCTCCCCTCATGAAGATAATCATGAAATATTTCACATGCAAGGGAAGATTCTCCCGGGTCTATGATTACCATGTCCGGTTGCTCATGCATTTCACAAGAGCCAAATTATTAAATCTCCCCTTCTTCCTCCATAAAAGTATTGAAAAAATGGCCTCCACTGTTCAGAAAAAACCTCCTTCTCAGCAGTCATCTTGCCTCTTCCATCATTCCCTCATCAAGGTTGTCATTCTTCATCATCTTGAGAAGAAGGAAATATCTTGGGAAACTTTCATTGCACATCCGGATTTTGCCATTGTTCCTTCATTCCATGCATCTCCTTCACCTTGCACTCACCATCCTTCGCCTTTTTCAAGAAGGCCCATTCCCAAGAATCTCAAATTTCCCATGATTGAGCAAGAAGAAGAGCATGATGAGAAGGAAGAGCAACATGATGAACAACAGCATGATGAGGAAGGGTAGCAAGGAGAATAAGAACATGATGAATAGCAGCATGATGAAGAGGAGGAACAACATGATGAAGAGGAGGAAAAACATGATGAAGAAGGGCAGCAAAGTGAAAAAGAGCACAGGGAGGAAGGGCAGTAAGGTGAAGAAGAACACAGTGATGATATGCAACATAGTAATTAAGGGCAGCACCATGAAGAAACCCAAAACAATGAGGAGGGAAATGATGAGGAAATTGAGCATTTTGAGGAGGATATTGGTAGCCCTCGCAGCAACAAAAAAGATGAAGATGAAGCCCGAAACATTGTAGAGACAGAGCCTCAAAGTCATAAAGATAGCAAAGGCAAGAGTAAAGAGGGCAGCCCTCAAAAA
This sequence comes from Pinus albicaulis, assembly GCA_034641835.2. Lineage (NCBI taxonomy): Eukaryota > Viridiplantae > Streptophyta > Pinopsida > Pinales > Pinaceae > Pinus > Pinus albicaulis. The sequence goes on from CM076572.1 coordinate 234,778,217, forward strand.
TACATGCAAGAAGACAGTCAAAGCATCCATGAAGAAACTCAAAAAAGTGGCAAGGATGATGAGGAAAGTAACAAGGGCGAAGAGCCAATAGAGCATGTGCTAGCTGCCACTCCTAGGCAAAGGGCCATGCTTCCTTCTCCAAAAGTGGCCAAGCCCCGGACATCAAGGAAAAGGGTGCCTAAAACTATAACTCCAAATGTTACTAGGGCCCTCCAAAGCAAGGGGAAATTGCCCAATCATACCATTGTCGAATTACCCAAGAGGAGGAAGACCAAGAAGGCTACCCAAAGCAAGGGAAAGGAGAAAGAAGAAAGCAGCCATGAAAAGGAGAGGGAATTTGAAATAATTCAAATCCAAAGTGATGATAGTGACAATGAAGCCCAAATCCTAGAGACTCTCTTGATCAATAGAGAAAAAAAAATTGATGCTTTGAGGACAAATCTAGAGAGGGTTAGAAACTTCAATCACTTTTTGCAAACACAAAATAAACAGATGAGTGTCCACATGGCGGTATATGAGACACGGGCCATCAAATAAAAAAAGGAGGCCTCCAAGGCGCAAGTTAAATTGGAAGAACTCATGGGTGAGTTAAATGATAGCGAAGATGAATATCAGCCCAGGAGAAAGAGGCCAAGATCCATGGGACTCGGAAGAGCCCTTGAGAAACAAAAGGAGGAAGAAGCTGCCCTTCTCCAATATATTCCTCTCACTACTTTGTTCACCCAAGAGATAGAGAAAAATTGAGAAGCATGGCTCGAGAGGGTGAATGATCACTTGGAAAAGAAGTTGGAGAAGGCAAACATATATTTGGACCTTCAAAGGAGGATGACCGGGCACTGTAAGAAGCTCAATCAGTTCGCCCGGCGGAAATTGAAGGCTGCATAGGAAAAACTCAAGGAAGCTCAAAGGAGGCGCCCATCACCAAAATTGAAGAAAGACACCTCAAAGCTCAAAATTTTGGCCTCATCTTCACAACATGTTTCTGAAAGCCCTTGAGGATCATGCTCGCCAAAATTGGGCGAAATTCAACTAGTTTTGGTTTTTTGTCATTTTTGGACTTTTGGCTAAAAATCATGGGCATCACCATTTTTGTTTGGGACATCCTAAAAGGATGAAAATGGTATCATTGGATGCAATAATTTTAGGGGAATCTACTCAACAATTTTTAGATCAATTGAAGATGATTTTCTCCCCCAAAATGGTGAAAAACACTCACTTTTTCCACACTCTACTCTGTTTATCAGCAAGGTCTATTTTTTGGGTTTTTACACACAGGTTAGTTTTTGAGAGACTTCCAATGATAATTTTGGAGGAAAATAAGTATTTTCAGATAATATACATTCAGAGCTTTCCAACAAGCCATCACGGGCCTTGTTTCGACATCAGGAAGGCATCCAAAAGTTGCCTGCAAGATAGAGGACTTTTTGCTGATATATTTCTTAAGTATTTTTTAGAAAAATACACTTTTCTAAAGTGACTTTTCCTAACGTGCGTTTATATATTTTTGGGCATAGTTAGTTATGAAAAGTAAATATATTTTCCTTTTTTTAGCATTTTTGAGATATTTTATTAGATATTTTTTGCCTTGGGCTTTGCAAAGCCTCAAGGACAAAATCAGATTTTTTGATGGGCCAATGAGATTGCAAGTTGCACTAGGAGGTTTTCCCTCATCTTGGCCTATATATTCCAAGAGACTTCATTGTAAATAAGGCTGAAATTGATGAATAGAAGAAATATATGGTTATGCAAGCTTGGAAGAAACACTTGTCTCATGCATTGGATAGTTTCTTGAATGTTTTTGGATGATGAAGGAGGTCTGTTGTTGGATTCCTTGACTTGGTAAAATGGTATAGTGTCCCTCTCTGTTATGATTCTTAGTTTTCATTTATAATTCCTTGTTCTTTCTTGCTATAATACAATAGAGAATATATTTGAGACATGCCCTTGGAGGCACCTCAAATTTCATGTTTCTTATTATCTTCTATGTTTTCTTCCTTCTTAGTCATATCAAAGAATCCTTGATTGCTCTTTGATAACTGAAGAACTTGTTTTCTTGTTTCATTTATGGTTTTATGCATGCTAAGTATGATTCACGGTATGCCCTACTTACTCATGGATAGTCATAGCTCCACCTCTGAAACTTTTCTTTGATTGATTAGATTTTCATTTGTTGAACCAAGGAGGTCTTGTACTGATCTTGCCATTTTCCTAAAAATATGCAATCTTGCTTCAAAGTGCCCAATAGCTTGAAATACTATGCTTATGCATTTCCTCATAGTGATTTGAGTTGTTTGTTTGTCTTAAATGTATTTCCCCAAAGTCTAATATTAATTTCCTAAAATTAGAGAGTCATATATCTCTATGTATTGCTTGAATGTTTATTTCTATGCATGGATCAGTTTATAGTTACATTTCTCATGATTAATGGTTATCCCTACCATGTTTATGTCAGCTATTGAACTATTTATGTTTGAAATCCTTTGTTCTTCACAGAATTAGTGTCCATATCACTCCATTTTACCCTAAGATCCATTTTACCTCGATCAAATCGGCCCTTCAACAACCTTGTATCACCATCTGAAAACTTTCTTGACCTTTTTCAACCCTATAGCCCAGTTGATCTGACATATTTTTACCTATCTTAGTCTTTGATCAATTCATCCCTCACAAACCTAAAGGCAAAACCAAAAACCTACTTCATAACTAGCCTAAAATCAGAAACACAAGAAGTAAACACATAGATATCCCTTACACAAATAGAGAGAGCCCTCTCTGAGTCTAGGAAGGCTAGGTCCTTGGGCTCCAAAGAATGGTGTGATGTTACACTGTCATTTGGCTTACCAATCAGCTAAATCAAGGGACCTTAACAAGTTTTTGAGTCATTTTATAGTATCTTTAAATGGTTTTTGAGTCAGTTTAAGTAATCTGCAGTCTTTTGGATTTTTTGACCGTATTTACCCAATGGTTAGGCACTTGGTCTACGGTGTTCTTGACACCTCCAAGCAGCTGCCATCCCCAATAAGGCCAATGTTAGTATCAGTATTTTCATACTTCCTCCAGGGATCAAAACACATTTGCATATGTATCTTAGGTGTCTCATCCTAAATAAATTTTTCATTTTTCCATTAGATCATGACTTAAATTGTTCCGCTAGTGGTTTTCCTTGTCAATAAGCTCCACTTTACCTCTGAGATTCACACTACTGACTCATTCCCATGTCCCCTTGAGCATAATAACACTTATAGAAATGCCATTTGTTAGGTCCCTATATTACTAGTTTAGCCCATTATTTTTATTAGTGTAGCCCACTTATTGTTATTTTTGTACACTGTAACCCCAATATTGTTATTATTGTGCCCTTACATTGTTATTGTTAGGTTGGCTAGGATTATATTGTGGGCTCATGGACTCCTATATATAAAAGGAGGTTTTGGTCATTTGTATCATCCAAGAATTTTTCATTTATGTAATGTGTTAGAGGTTTCCCCCTCCAAGTGGCTAATTTATAAGGCGTTGATCTCTCTTTTCTTCTATTTTTGGAGTTGGTTTCATAAAATTTGGTATCAGAGCTTTGGATTCTAGGGTTTCGCTACTCCAAACAGGTCATTGTGGAATTTTCACAATAACTCTTTTTATACGAAGTTTTAGAAGCTGAAATTTGTACAGCGTGAAATTGAAATCCTGAGGAAATGCCTGTAAAAATTTCAGATCTTGGTTCGTAGTATTTTTGGAGCTATGATCTGGGGAAATTAGGGTTTTTTCAGGCTCCCAAATTTCAACTAAAACAGGTCATCGTGGAATTTTGACTATAACTTTTCGTATATGAAGTTTTAGAACCTAAAATTTTTACAGTACGAAGCCAAAATCCTAAGGAACTTTCTGTAAAAATTTCAGATCTTGGTTCACAATATTTTTGGAGATCTGATTTGTGGAAGTTAGGACTGTTTCAGGCTCCTGAATTTCATCTCAAAGAGGTGACCGTGGGGAAAATTTCATCACTCTCTCTCTGAGCGTCGGATTGGATTTTGTAAAAAGTGGCCACAAGTAAATGGACTATATTTTTCGGCATATTAATGTCAGAGCTGAAGGAGGAAATAGTGACACGTGACAATTCGTACAAGTTCGCTCTACTGATCAGTCCATAATTAGGTCATTGTGGGAGATTTGGCATAACTTTGTCTTGAAGAATCTAAATTAGGTCAAACCTGTGGTAGTCGAAAGAATATTCAGAGGTCTACTTCAGGGCTTCATTTCAAATATTTAAGATCCAAAATCACAGAGATAATTCAGTTTCAATATCGAGCTCCTCAAAAGCAAGAAAAAGGTGTGTATTTTTTCGAATTACATAAGTCTCGTTTAAAAAAATAAAATAGTTTGAATTTATTCCAAGGGAATATTGAAGAATAGATATTAGTATTGGGTTCTAAAATGCCCCCTAAAAATAATTCAACACCCATTAAGCCTTAAAAAATCTCTACTATGACTCATGAAGACGAAGAAACACAACATGAGATGTCAAAATTACAAGAGCAAGTGCACCAAATTTCACTATTGCAAAGAGCAACAAAAAATGAAATGGAAGTTTTGAAGAAAGGCGTGGAAAATAAGATGGATGGTTTGAAGAAAGGTGTGGAAGATAAGATGAATGGTTTGGAAGCTAATATTGATGGCATGGAAGTGGGCATGGAAGCTAAGATGGATGAGATGGAAGCTAAGATCGATGAAAAAATGAAAGACAACATGGAAAAAATGAAGAATGATTTGGAAAAGTTGATACAAGAAATGTTTCCTAATGGTGAAAAGATAGTAGAGGAAATTCATGATGAGAATAAAATAAATGTTAATCCTAATTTCATAAACTATAATTCTAGATGGAAGAACCACCATATTCCAAATATGGATATGAGGAAGTTTGATGGCAAGGATCCCGTAACATGGATACTATAGATGGAACAACATTTTTATCTCAATAATGTGCAAAACACACAAAAGGTACACATTGCAGCTTTACATTTAGAACAAAATACATTTGTATGGTATCGATGGCTTTGCTCTCGTATAATAATTGTCACTTGGTAAATATTTACGGAGGAAATGATAACACATTATGAGGATACAAAAAGAAACACCTTCTTTAGCCAATTGATAAATCTCAAACAAAAGGGTTCAGTGGTGGAGCACATTGAGGACTTCCAAAAATTGAATATAAGGGTAACTAATATTCCATAGGAACACATGATTGATTTCTTCATAGGGAATTTAAAGGATAACATCCAACATGAAGTTCGTATTTGGGAACCAGATTCATTGGAAAAGACATTCAGGTTGGCAAGAAAAATTGAATGTAAAATTATGGCAAAAAGGAAGCCTACCAATCACATATATAAAGATGGAAGTGTTGCTACTCCTAGGCTTCCACAACCTACAAGGTTGACACCACAAAAATTGGAAGAAAAAAGAGCAAAAGGGCTTTGCTATAGTTTTGATATAAAATACACTAAAGGTCATAAGTGTGCTGAGAAGAAATTATTTTACATAGATTGTGAAGAGGAAGAAGAAAATGAAAAAGAATATTCAAAACAAGAGGATATACACCAGGAACCAACCCTAGAAGAGGAAGAAATGAGTCTGACCATATCATGTAATACATTGGCGGGAATTACCATGCCTCAAACTCTCAAGATAGAAGGACATATCAAGAATATAAAGGTAATAGTGTTGATTAATTCGGGTAGTAACCATAATTTTATTCATTGTAAGGTAGCCAAGGAATTGAATTGTTTCCTATACCCAACACCGGAATGTCAAGTGATGGTTGCAAATGGAGGAATTATAAATTTCTCTAGAAAATGCCATAATATCAAGATAACCATGGGGGAATACGTATTGAATAGTCCAATGCTTTCCATTCCTATGGGAGGTGCTGATGTTGTACTACAAGTACAATGGTTACAATCTTTGGGGACTGTAGCTTTTAATTTTCAAGAACTTTTTTTGAATTTTTTTTAGAAGGAAAGGAAGTCAAATTGTGGGGTATCACAGGGAAGCTGAGAAAGATAATAATCTCTAATGTCATGACAAAGATTCTGAAGAAAGAACAATGAGGCGTAATTGCACAATTATGCTCACTAGAAGTTCCAACATCAAAATCATCTATTCCTGTAGATCTCCAAAAAATTTTGGACAATCATTCCAAGGTGTTTGAAACTCCCAAAGGACTCCCACCTATTTGTGAGCATGATCATGCTATTCATTTGATTCCAGGAAGTGTTCCTCCAAACATCAGGCCTTATAGATACCCTTATGTCCAAAAGAGCGAAATTGAAGGTATGATTGCAGAAATGTTAGAGGCTGATATAATTCAACCTAGTCAAAGTTCTTTCTCTGCTCCAATAGTATTAGTGCACGAGAAGGATGGATCATGGCACATGTGTCCAGATTATAGGGAGCTCAATAAGCTTACCATTAAAGATAAACTTCCCATTCCTATGATTTATGAATTATTGGATGAATTAAATGGATCAATTTATTTTATGAATTTGGATCTTCATTTAGGATATCATCAAATTAGAATGAAGACTGAAGATATTTCGAAAACAACATTTCAAATTCATGAGGGTAATTATGAATTTTTGGTAATGCCTTTGGCCTTACCAATGCACCTTCTACATTTCAAGGGTTGATGAATTCCATTTTCAAACCCTTCCTTAGAAAATTTGTGCTAGTATTTTTTGATGATATACTAATCTACATCAGGTCTTGGAAGGATCATGTTCAACATGGTGATAGGGTGCTCAAAATATTGCAAGAGAAAAAATTATATGCAAAAACATCCAATTGTTTCTTTGGAGTACAAGAGGTGGAATATCTGGGTTATATTGTATCTCAGGAGGGTGTTAAGGTAGACCCTAACAAAATTAAAGCCATTAAGGAATGGAAAGTCCCCACAAACATAAAAAAGTTGCAAGGATTTCTCAGGTTAACAGGGTATTATCGCAAGTTTTTTAATAATTATGGGAGAATAGAAGCACCTCTAACAACATTATTGAAGAAAGAATAATTTTCATAGACTCTTGAAGCAAATAAGGCCTTTGAACATCTTAAAGAGGCAATGTGCCTAGCACCGGTCTTAGCTATGCCAAACTTCACAAAAACATTTATTGTGGAATGTTATGCCTCAAGAAAGGGAACTGGTGATGTTTTAATGCAAGAAGGAAGACCCATTTCTTTTGAAAGTTGTTAAATCAAAGGAAAGTATTTATAGAAATCTATTTATGAGAAGGAAATGTTAGCAATACTACATGCACTAAAGAAATGGCGACCTTATCTAATGGGAAGACACTTCAAGGTAAAAAATGATCATGATAGTCCTAAACACTTTTTGGAACAAATAATATCTTCAAAAGAGTAGAGAAAATGGGTCACAAAGATGTTGGATTATGAATTTGAAATAATATACAAAAAAATGGAAGTTAAATGTTGTTGCAGATGCACTCTCAACAAGGAATGAAGAGGTGGAAGCATTGCTTTGTGCCATTTCTATTATCCAACTAGATTGGATAACTGAAGCAAGGGATGAATGGAAGAAAGATGAAGAAGTGTGGACACTCATTCAAAAGTTGCAGCAAGATCCTAGTACATTTGATACATTTAGTTGGAAAAATGATTCCTTATGGTACAAATATCACTTATATATTTGTAATAATTCCCAGCTAAAAAAAATATTATTTTGGAATTGCACACTTCTCCTTTAGGAGGACACTCAAAATTTTAAAAAACTTACCACAGGGTGAAGAAATAGTTTTTTTTGGATGGCCTTAAATCTAATATTCAAAATTTTGTGGCAGAATGTTTGGTTTTCTAGCAAAATAAAGTTGAGACAATTAAGACCCCGGGTCTTCTACAACCTTTATCCATTCCAAGCCAACGTTGGGAGGAGGTTTCAATGGATTTTATAACAGGTTTACCTAAGTCCGAAGGAAAGAGTGTCATCATGGTGGTAGTTGATAGAATTACCAAGTATGCACACTTTTGTGCATTATCTCATCCATTTAAAGAAAGTACACTTGCTACTACATTTATGGACACAATTCAAAAGCTACATGGAAACCCGAAGGTTATTGTGAGTGACAGAGATCCCATTTTTACTGGAAATTTTTGGACAGAGTTATTTTCTTCTTTGGGTACTCAATTAGCTCATAGCTCAGCTTATCATCCTCAATCTGATGGTCAAACTAAGATAGTGAATAAATGTTTGGAGGGATATCTTTGTTGTTTTGTATCTGATAAACAAACACAATGGGTAAGGTGGTTACCTCTCGCTGAATGGTGGTATAACACTTCCTTCCATACTATAGCAAAAAAGACCCCATTTATGGCATTTTATGGATATCATACACCGTCAATCACATCATCTTTAAGAGAAAATTCTAAGGTTCAATCAATGGAATCTCACATCGAGCATCAACAAGAATTTCTCCAACCATTAAAGGATAACCTAAATTTGGCACAAAATTGAATGAAACAATAGGTAGATCAACATCGGAGCAAGAGAAGTTTTGATGTAGGAGACTGGCTATTTTTACGGCTACAACCATACCAACAAATTTCCCTCAAGCAATCTAATAAGGATAATAAATTATCGCCAAAGTATTATGCTCCTTATAAGGTGTTGCAAAATATTGGTACTATGGCATACAAATTGGAGCTTCCTGCTTCTTCGCGTGTTCATCCAGTTTTCCATGTTTCATGCTTAAATAACGTTATAGGTGAAAATCTTCTAGGTCAAACAATATTGCCAGAACTTGATGAGGAAGGAAAAATTATATTGGAACCTGAAGCGGTCATGGAAACAAGAACTTGACAGCTACGAAATCGATCAATTTCAGAGTATCTCACCAAGTGGAATAACTTACCCATTGAAGATTATGTTAGCTCCCTGTAATCAGCAAGATTGGAAAATTCTGACTGCAGGGAGAACATTGTTTCAACCACTTTGGGATTCTATGATCTAGCCCTCCTGAATCCGGAGAGGGATCTCTCCAATAAGTGCAAAGATGGATTTGTCTTTGAATTTTTGGGTAATGATATTAGGCTAGTTATGAAGGCCGAGGGTTATTTTTGTTTTTTGGATGGTTAAGCATGATTACTGTTTGAGGTGGAAAGTTATAAATGCAAAGAGTTTCAAAGGTGAGAAGTTGCAAGAAAATAGAACAAGCTTTGGCCAGGAAAATAGATAATTGCAGGGTTTAGTCCAGTGGGCTATGTATTCATAATAGGGTTTAATTGAAACAGTCAGGTTCAAGAGTGGTCCATGGGGCAAGTCATCTATGTCTAAGGATCTCTTTAAAGTTTGATTTATGGAATGAAATGGTACAATAAGAAGGGGAATTAAACATATGAAGAACAAAGAGCAGCCTAAGATCTGGTAAGTACTTCTAAACTAGCCAGCTTTTGACATACACTTAAGAAAGATATGAAAGTAAACTAGAATCTGGTAAGTACTTTTAAACTAGCCAGCCTTTGATACACTTTCAATAGAAAACATATTAAAACAAAGGGGAACTTGAAGGCAACGGTTGGAGGAGAAACTAGCAGGCTAGGCTCACCACAAATCCTCTCCTAGCTCTGCTCTACTTGGTAACTTTAAAGACAAACACGAAGACAACACAAAATGTCCTAAGATCTAATAAGTACTTTCAAACTAGCCAGCTTTCAACACATTCTAAGGGAAACATTCAGACAGTCTTTGGGGATAAAACTAGGACCAGGGCACACCATATCTTCCTTAGTTCATCTCTACCTAACATGAAATGAAAGTAACATCCAAGAAAAATATTCAGCTAAGAAAATAAGATGAGGGAAAACCAGCATTCCTATCCTTAAACTGAATTAAATCATTCCTAGATAACACAGATTTGGAAGAAAACATGAAGATAAATATTTTTAGTCAGAGAAGGGTACTGATATATAGTAGGTCCTAACTCTATGCATGCTATTATTTATAAGAGAAGATGAACACAGTGAAAACAGAAATAAAAACCCAATTCACAATAAGAAATAACATCACTGTTGACATAGACCAGGATCCCATAAATCAGCTTGTATTGATGCTCCAAACCAGTTACATCTTTAAGTCCAATGCTTTAGTTTAGCAATCATCTACACTTCCCAGAATAACTTATCTATCACAAGCAGAGCTTCAAGGGCCAGTGAACACTATTTACAGGCAGAAGTCTCAAGCTCAATTATATTTCAAAGTTCAGCAACCAAATCAACCAACAATTTCTCATCTTCTACAGAAGTATTTATAGAAGAATGAGGAGGTGAGATCTAATAAAAGATCTCCCATGATAATTAATATAGTCTTAATGGCTTCTCGGCCTTTGAGGGGCTCGATGAAGAAGTTTACTGATGTTTTGTCTGTATTAATTGTTTTACACTTAAGTTTAAGCTCGGTGGGAGTTTTTGTTGACTTTTAAGGCTCTGTGTAATGAATGAAATAACTCTGCTGATATTTTTTCATTAACTTCCTTTGGAAGAATTAATTCGTCGGCTGCGTTGAGGCAAATATTTGATTTTTCTCAATAACTTCAGCCTCTGTTTGAATGCTTGTGGCTATAGGTGGTACTGTGGTAGCTGAGAGGAATCAATTCGCCTCTGTTGAGGCGGTGGAGGCCTTTCCGTTTGATAAACACTTATGATTTTATTTAATTGTGTTTTAATTTTGAGGATTAGGCTTTTGATAATCAATCTTAGGTGTAATCCCCAAATTGTCTTCAATATTTTGTTCTGTTGTGTTCTGTCTTTGACACTGATACTCTTTTAATTTATTTAACTCTGTGTCTTGTTGATGTGCAGGCTGCGCAGGGCTCATATGGCATCAATGCCTCATGAAACATTGACGAGACGTGGAAATTGAACCCATGGATGGATTCCCTTTGATGAATCGAAGGTGTGAGAATCGTTATTCCCAACCTTTAGATTTTTCTTCAATATAATGGAAAAACCATTAATCACCTACAAAACACAAAAATAATTATGAAATCCTACGTTGTTTGGGTTTTACTGCTTCAGAGGGTGCGGGGAGGAGTGTGGCCGTTGGATGGCATCATCCAATAGTGGGGATTCTTTTGCGGGGGTCAAAAAGAGGAAGTTGACGAAACGGTGGGATAGATTAAGTTAGGGCCATTGATCTGTAGAGATCAACGGTCTAGAGCAATCATGTTTTCACAATGCGAAGGGGTCACATTATATTAAAATAGGCAGAAATGCAGAGAAAATAGGTTAAAAACCTTAGGTGGAGAAAAATGCATTGAAAAGGCATTCGGGGTTTCGGGATGATCGTAGGCCATTGGATTAGACCAACAAACAAAGATAAATGGTGGAGATTTATTGGAGCCATCACATTGGGGGAGAAAGAGATAGGAGGGATAATGGAATTTCCGATGCGATGGCATTGCATCGGAGATTTGCGATATGCGATGGTTTACAAAATTCCAGGGAGAAAATCCGATGCGATGTTCTAAGGACCGTGGGATCACGATATATATAAATGGCGAAAAAAGAATTAGAAATCGGCAATCGGAGATAGGCTGTGCGATGGTGTGATCGGGGGAAGTCGATGTGATGGTGCGATCGGGCCATCGCAATCAGAGGTTTCAAATGGACACAATTGGAAGAGCCTTTAGAAAAGTTTCCGATGCGATCAGGCCATCGCAATCAGAGGGGAGGTAATATTAAGTTTGGTGCCCTTTTTGCAGGGCTATGGGTTATATGAAATAATAACATGATCGGGGGTTATGAACAAAGGCTAATCGCATCGGAGGTCTCAATTCTAACAAAAATACTTGCATGCTATGCTTTGTTCCGATCCGATAAAACTCCAAAGGTTTTTAGCACTTGGTTCTTAGTGATAGGGCATATGGAGGGGAAGTGGTTTTAAGACTTAGCCCGAGGGGGCTTAAGTCTGTAATACAAAAAACATATTTTTTATGAAATATTTCTAAGTTTTCAAATGGATTTGGGGGTTTCGATAGAGTTTAAAAAGGAGTTTTAAACTATGTAAAGAGGATTTTATGAAGGGAAAATGGAAAAAATATGAAAATGAAGGATTTTTATGGGGAATAAAAGGGGTAAAAATGAGGTTAGTTTTGGAAGTGGAAGGAGGGGAAAAATGGCCTTTGCAGTAGTATTTTCACTTATGGAAACATCAGAATTTCAGATTATAGAATGGGAACAGTAGTGAAGATTTGGACAGAGGCATGAGGCCTTCTAGAGTCTTCAAGAGATAACACTTTTTAGCAATAAAATTTGTTCCTTGAAGGCTCCAAAAATTTTTAGCCACATTTTGGTATAACAAATTTCATAGGTGGCTAACAGTGGCTCCACTTGGGGATGGTCCCTTCTCGAAGGCATCAAGAACTTCAGACTTGCATTCTCTGGGAGCCTGATCAGTGCCTCATCCATTGGGTTGTCTTTCTTTCTTTGTATGATCTTCTTTTACTCTGGAAAAAGTCAACAGCCATGAAAAACAATGGATCTTTCATCAACAAGCTTTCTACCTACCTGTTGTGGCCAGCAACAACCCCCCTTCTTATTTAGTATTATCACTAATACTAAATAAGTGGGGACCCTTGGTCAAAAAATTTTAAAAATCAATTAGTGCTTGTATTTCCTTTTTCAATAAAACTTACTATCATAAACTTAGGAGAATACTCCTTGAAAAATCTAAAAAGGCTTAATTTTTATGATAAGGTAGGATAAAATCATTCCTTAATAAATATTGCATCACAAAAAAGGTAATGGATACCTCCTTACAAGCAGAATTCTAAGATTGCAAGATCGCGATGCGAAACTACGCACTAAAAACATTCATCGCATCGCATGCCTCAAATATCACTTACGTTGAAAAACCTCAAACCGCCGATATGCGATGGCACATATTGCAAATCTCATTTCACAGAAAACACATTAACGGATGATTTTCATATGCTATGCTCCAGCGATATTGCGGTATTGCGATATTGCAATTCCACGAGATTGCGATCTGCGATACTGCAATTTGCGATATTGCGAAGCAAATCGCAGATCGCCTTATCGCAGATCTTTAGGGCTCATTGTATGAATTTTTTTTTTCCATAAACCGAGACCTTGTTATGCACTTTAATGTTAATCAATGAGTTAGTTGCCAATCATTAATGAAATATGATTTTGTTCTAATTGAAGAGCCATTTCACGTAAGGTGGTATGTTTTATATGTCTTCGGCATTTAAAGCTTTACCGCCACCTTTTTCTTATCATTATTCTCACCTCTTTTGTAAACTGCAGGAACGAAGAATAGAAAAATATGCAAAGCAGTATTCAGGATATTATGGGAAAGAAAGGCAAAGCTCCGAGGTCTAAAGACAAAGAAATGACGCCTTTGTATACAGACACCGCCTGTAATAAAGATGCTAGTATTACTACTTGGGAAGGCATGTACAGTCTACTTGAGGAAGAGAATCCCAAAATAATGGAGGTTACAGCTACTGCAGCAACAGGAAGCATTGTGCCAAAGAATATCACAATGGAACTCTTATTGTGAAATAAGCGATAAAATCACAAATCAAGTCATAGACTTACGACATGATTACGATTTAATTGATAAAAGAGTTACCAAATATTTGTCTTGGAAAGAAACAGAGGAGGGGAAAATATCAGGCGCACCAATAATCAATGACAATCACAAAAAAATTCTCTTTAACAAGTGGGATGCACAAATCAGGAAAGCAGAGCAAGCGGCAGAAGAAGCAGCCATAGCAGCAAACAATTTTATTGACTACATAAATGAAAATTTTCATAGGGAAAATCTGATCTCAAAAACCACTCCAGGGTATCTACTGAAAGTACAGAAACTGCAGACAGGCTAGAGACAGAAGGCTCAAGAAAAGGCAGAATCAATCAAAAGATTAACTAAGTTGAATTGGGATTCTTACTAGGTGTATTTGGTAAAACCACACAGCCAATGCATGACTCTCAAATGTATCATCAATTATGCCGAGAATATGGCGCCAGCTCTTTCCGATTCCATTTTCACAGGACAGTTAAAGTCGGAAGTCGGCCAGCCGACTCTTCTCAAACAAATGTTGAACACTTGTGATTTCAAGGAACAGATACACAAATAGTTAGTTGTTAGTTTTAATTTTAGATTTAGTGTTAGTATTAATTTTTCTTTATTTTTTCTTGAAATGAGGACGGTCATTTAAAATCGTAGCCTACATTTTTGTAATAAATTATTTTTAGATTTAGTTAGTAGTATTTAAACCCTTCTCATGCATTTAGAGAAGGGTCCTGAAATTTGTCAAAAACTTGTCCTCAGAACATGCACTTTTTCACCCTCCGAGGAGGTTTTGATGAATGAATGGAACAGGATTTATTGATATATGCATTTAATATCTACTACTGATGTTGCAATTTTGTACTCTTAGTGGATTTTGGATTAAGAAGAGATAAATCATTATTTCTTGAAGCTCATGAGTAGAACTAGTTATAAATGGTACTTTTATCTCTTAACTATTTCTGCCTTTGTGTTAAAGTGATATTCATGTTCAGTTGTTTATATATTGATGCGTGAATGTTTGAGTTATCATTTGGAACTTCTGTACGGTGATAGCTATTTATTTGTGCTTAATATATGAGTAGCTTATTATGCGATATGTTTTTCACAACTGTTTCGTCTAACTTTTTATACGAAGTGTTTTATATCCATTGAATTCTTTTCTCATAACAGTTGAACGATCTTTATTACCAATTGTTATTTTAAATCATTTTAGATCGCATAACGGAAATATTACATCCCAGGTTAGTGTAGAATTAGATATTTCTATTTATTAGAATACAATTGCATGTTATTAGATTAGGGTTAGAATAAAAGCATTTCACTTAGGAACTTTTAGAAAGGAAATATCAATTCTCAACACACACACACACATATTAGGAAATTGGTCCCATATCCCTAGTCGGACCCACTATACCAAATAGAAAAGGAGCTGCTAACCAAGGTCCAGACTAGGTGGGTATCCCCCTTGTTGTAGACCTGATTTTCGGGGCTTCAACATATTTGGCGCTAGAAGGAGGGCCTCGAACTATGAATGGAAAGTAAGTCAAAATCTAAATACCATTCTGAGAGTAAATCACCCTCACCATCTCCCCTAACTTCCCCATCGCACTTACAATCTTTAAATATAGAGCCAGAAGTCTAAAGAACAACAGCCACTGCCACAAACCCTGAAATTTCAGAAGAATCTACTATTGAACCTCCTGAAGTTGAATCTTTGATCCATAAACTTCAGCGGTTTTCAATATCACCTCAAAGATCTGATAAATATCAAGGCAACATGACTTTGCAATATAACCCTGCTCATTCTCTCACCAGATTAAAGAATGAAAATTTTGGTGTTCAGCCAACCACGTTACCTCTACCTACAAGGAAGAGAGCAAGGAAATTACCTAAAGGGTCTGATAGCGAGACTCTTTCATCGTCATCATCCATCTCAACCTCTTCACTGTGAAGTCAACCATCCACCCCTCCACTTCAGATTATTTTCCGTCAGTCCACTGGAACTTCCACATCTCCTTCTCAAACATCTAGAATCGTAATATCCTCATGTTCGCAACCACAGGGATCATCTTCTGCGCTTTCCTCTGTTGGTAGTTCAGCGATGGCCCAATCTCCATGGAATAACCCAGGGGCAGTTTTAATGCCTGCGCCCTTGAGTCAAATACTGGCCCATCCTGAAGCAGGCATGCTAGAAGAAGAACATATAAATAACTTTATGTTGTCCATAAATCTCAATGGAGTTACTAATGAAGACGTTGTCATTCAAATTTTTCCCTATACTCTACAAGGAGCAACCGGATCATGGTATTTCTCATTACCGTCTGGATCTATCACTAGTTGGGATATCTTCCAAGATCAATTTTTGACTAAGTTTGGTGATGACAGGTCTACGGCGACACTGATCAATGACCTGTCTAACCTTAGGGCCGAGTCAAAAGAACCTATCAAATATTTTAATTCACGTTTCAATTAACTGTTAAATAAAATTTCTACTGCTTCCAAGCCTAGCGAAAAAGTGCGAAGTGAATGGTACATCTCTTCTTTACCATAAAACATAGAAATATTCGTTGATAGGGCTAACAAAACAAATTTAGTTGACAATATGAAGGAAGCAATAGCGGTAGATAAACGTGTCATAGCCCTAGAAAAGAAAAACGTGATAGAGGAATGAAAATACAAGAAGGTTACTTTTAAGGAAGACCCCAAGAAAAAACAATCGAAAGATCCATTCGATTTAGAAGGATTGCAAAAAGTTCTGAAAACCATGTCCAACGAAATGGTTGACATTAATAAACAAGTGGCAGAAACTTCTAAAAATCCATACAAGCCTTATAGAAGAAACCCTTCAACCGATTCAAAGCCGCCAAATGCTATCACAAGTGCTGAATCAGAAGAAGAAGAAGAGGAGATTGCTACTGAAGAAACTACCGATAAAGAAGAAGTTGTAGAGGTACAAGGTATGTGGGATTTTACCCTCCCAGATGAATAGTATCAAGAGGCATCCCTGTTTAACACTTGAAGTAGAAATCAACTTGATCCTCCTCAACCTACTCCTAAGCCAAAGAGCGCAAGCTCAATGACTAAGGATAAAGTTGCAGCCAAGAAAACGACATCTAAAGCGACTCAAACCTTCCCAGTCCAAACAGATTCATCAAATCCATCTAAAACGCTGATCATTTTGGATGAAATGGAGTATAATATCATAGAAGACATGAAGAATACTAGGGCTAACATCAATTTTTATGAATTGAGCAAGTTAAAACACCAGCAAAAGGTACTTTTGAAAGAATTGCATGCTGTACTAGAAAAACCTCTACCCGCCGCTGTAATCTCTCAAGCTTCCCATGAAATGGGAAGACCTCCAACTAATGTGATTAATAAAGTTGATCCAAATGATATCGCTTTAATTGGAGGAAGGTCGAGATCTCATACTCCCCCATTTCTTCTTACTTATGAAGTTTTCAATAAAAATTTGCATAATTGCTTAGTGGATTCTGGAGCTTCATCTAATATTTTACCAAAATCAATATGTGCAAAGTTAAACGTTCAACCGCAAAAATATGTTGTGCGCATAGTTCAGCTAGATCGATCGCAAGTTGAAGTGATCGGAAAATTAAATCAGGTTACCATAAGGCTGTCATCTAATCCAAAGGTATGTCAAGTTATCGACATTTTAGTTGCAGATATTCCATAATTTTATGGCTTAATTCTTAGCAGAGATTGGTCAGAAAAACTTCATGGATATTTTGCAACTGATTGGTCGCACATGTGGCTCCCTTAAAATGGTAAACCAAATCAGATAAAGGTTGAGCAAGAAAGACATCAGAAATACATAGTAACAGAACTAGAAGGAGAAAATGAACCGGTAGCATACAACAATAATATAATTGGCAACTACTCAGTTGATTCTTTCTTAGGAAATTTTAATGCTCATACTTCACCTTACTTAGAAAATTCCGTTTTATCTCAAGTAGAAAATTTTTCTCAAACAGATAGTTCTAAATGTATTAATTTTATAGATGCTCCTGTAAATAAATCTTTATTTTGGAAGTTATTTTTTGACGGTTCTAAGTCTAACGAAGGAGCAGGAGCAGGATGCGTGTTAATTAGTCCAGAGGGAAACAAAACTATGCTAACTTGTAGACTCGAGTTTGATTGCACCAATAATACCGCAGAATACGAGGCTTTAGTCCAAGGATTATACAAAGCAATCGGATTAGACATCAAATATCTACAAGTTTTCAAAGATTCTGAAATTGTAATCAAATAGGTACGCAATACTATACATTTTTTATCAGGTCATTTAAAGCATTACCAATATTTAGTTCAAGATCTGACTGAACACTTTATAGCATTTAATATTTCATCAATCCCCAGACTCCAAAATGCTAGTGCAGACCTCCTAGCTAACGTAGCTTCCAAGCTCATTCCTTCAGAAGACTATAGCCCTAATCGATTTTCAATCGAATTAATATTTAGACCCTCGATTCCTGATAACATTACCAATTGGAGAATTTTCAACGATGATCCTGATATTGTAAGCTGCCTCACATCTGAAGGATCTGACACCAATCAGATAATTGATGAAGACCAACATGACAGACAATTGCAACAAGATAGCACTAATAACGCTATGCCAAAGTTAGTATTCAAGTTAGAAGACCTTTATGATTTGAAAGATCGATTCAAAAGATCTACCAATTCAAAACTGCAAAGTTCAACTTTGAACTATGAATTAGTAAATCTAGGAACTGATACCAAACCACAGAATATCAACCTAGGTCGTGGCCTAGCTCCTGAAGAAAAATTAGCGTATTTTTGTCTTTTGAAACAATACAAAAGTGTCTTTTCTTGGAACTACAATGAACTCAAAACTTATGACACTTCTATTATCCAACATACTATCCCAATGATAAATGATGAAAAACCTGTCTAGCAAAAGCTGAGAAAGATCCATCCCAATTTAGAAAATCAGATCAAATCTGAACTCAATAATTTATTGAAAGCCAAAATCATTTTTCCTGTTCGACATTCTAAATGGGTTTCCAATATGGTTCCCGTTAGAAAGAAGAACGGAGACATTAGAATTTGCATTGACTTTCGAAATCTTAACAAAGCCTGCCAAAAAGATAATTTTCCTTTGCCTCCCATGGAGCAAATACTGCAGGCAGTCGCAGGATCAGAATTAATGTCCTTCTTAGATGGTTTCTTTGGTTACAACCAAGTGTTGGTCCATCCCGATGATCAATTGAAAACCACATTCAGAACCAAATGGGGCACTTACGCATATCAAAATATGCCCTTTGGTCTGATCAACGTTGGTGCCACATTTCAGAGAGCCATGGACATCGCATTCAAGGGATTAGTTAACAAATCAGTGGTAATTTACTTGGATGATATAACTGTATATTCCAAGAAATGAGGCAATCAACTTAGAGATTTAAAACAGATCTTCCAACGTTGTCAAATGTATGGAATTTCACTTAACCCGAAAAAAATATTTTTTTGCATTGAGTGAAGGTAAACTTCTTGGATTCATAGTATCAAAATCTAGAATTCATATTGATCCTGACAGAATCAAGGAGATTTCCAAAATACCCCTACCTCACAACAAGAAAGCTATGCAATCTTTCCTTGGCCAGATTAATTTTGTAAAGAGATTTGTGCCATATTTTTCAAGAATTGTATCTCCTTTACAAGAAATGATTAAAAAGAACTCAAACTTCAAATGGGGCCAAGATGAATATGAGGCATTCAATCTGATCAAACAAGAAATTGCTAATGCTCCATCTTTAGCAACTCCAAATTTTTTCGATCCTTTTATTTTATATACATTTGCCTCTAATAGATCATATGCTGCGATACTCACTCAAGCAAATCAAGACAAGGCAGAAGCCCCAATTTCTTTTTTCAGTTCAAATTTACAGGGGGCTGAGTTAAATTATTCAGATGTAGAGAAACAAGCTTATGCTATTTTCAAAGCAATTAAATATTTCAGACCCTTTCTACTTAAAACCCATAACAAAATCATAGTACCATTTCCAGCGGTAAGAAATCTCTTAGTACAGAAATATGTGGGTGAGAAAAGAGCCAATTGGGTTACTGCCTTACAAGAATATGGCGTAGAAATAAAACCAACGAGTATTGTAAAAGGTCAAGGCTTTTGCAAAATGCTAGTTGGAGCATTGCTTATTTCCGAAATACCATCTGCAGAGATACAAATGTATGAGGTAAGCCTAAACGATGTTGAATCATTATACGTTGATATCATATTTTATCTAAAGAATGGATATGCTCCTCCAAATATCGATTACATCAAGAAAAGAGCTCTAAGGTTGAAGGCTAAACAATATCAGCTCGTGAATGATGTTCTTTTTAGAATGAATTATGATTCTGTTCTCCTTAGATGTCTTGAGAAATCTGAAGCTGAAAAAGTCTTGCAGGAACTCCACGATGGGCTAGCAGGCGTACATTATGCTGGAGACGCTACTGCACATAAAATCCTCCGTGCAGGCTATTACTAGTCCACACTATTCAAAGACTCACATAGATATGTAAGGAAATGTCAATTTTGTCAAAACACTCCTGGGAAACAAAAGAAACCATCATTGCCGCTGCAACCAGTCAACATTGAGCAGCCCTTTGATCAATGGGGATTGGACATAATAGGTGAGATCGTTCCTCACTCTTCTAAACAACATAGGTATATCCTTACAACAACAGATTATTTCACTAAATGGGTAGAAGCAGTTCCTCTCAAGATGGCTAATGCTGAGCATATCATCGAGTTCATAGATCAATTCATAATCACCAGGTTTGTTTTACCTTCTGCTTTAATATTTGATAATGCATCGTATTTTTCTGGTAATGCTATGACTGAATTTGCAATCAAAAGGGGTTTCAAACTTAAATACTCTGCCAATTATTACCCACAGGGGAATGGGTTAGCTGAATCTACAAATAAAAACTTAATCAGAATCATTAAGAAAACGATTGATCAAAATCACAAAAATTGGCATAAGTCTTTAATATATGCTTTATGGGCAGATCAAATAACGCAGAAAGCCTCCATTGGCACTTCTCCCTTTAATTTAGTTTATGGGAAAGAAGTGGTTCTTCCAACTCATCTAGCAATTCTGTCTTTGGCTTTAGTTCAATATATTGATGAAGTACCAACTTCTTCCTTACAACTAAGGCAGCTAGAAATAATTAAGCTAGAAGAGCAATGAGAACAGGCCAAAATAACTCATGCTCATCACCAAGCATTAGTAAAAGCTTCTTTTGATTCAAACATGATATCCAGAAAGGACTTTCAGATGGGAGCTCTAGTTTTAAAATGGGACAAGGCTCATGAGGAAAAAGGGAAACATACGAAATTTCAACAAATGTGGCTTGGCCCTTTCCAAATCGCAGAAATCATAGGTCCATCTACCTTTATGTTACAGGATTTAACAGGAAAAAGAGAGTCTTTACCTGTTAATGGACAGATCCTCAAAAAATATTTTCCATAGGAGATCATTCTCCTATTTTTGTAGATTAGTTTTCTTTATTTTCATAATAAAACCAGTTGTAAATGGTTACATTTGGAATTCACGAAAAATATACAAATTATCTTTTATATTTTGTTTTTTTTCACTTGTATAAATAGAATTCTTCTAGAAAATTGATCATTATTATTGAAAGATATAGTTAAAGGCTCTAGGCCTAGAAATGATACTAGTTTCAACCTTGCAAATTTTGATAAAAAGTGACCTTTAGTGGGAAATTGTTTTATATCAGTCCAATAAAAGGTATCAATAACAAAACGAAGATTCTCTGTAAAAAAGCTCTTTCCAAAAACTCTACCATTGTCGTCCAGAGCTATCTTAAGGAAACAATGACTTCCTCCCCACCTAGGAAATTACAACGTTCAGGGATTAATCCAATGATACATTTTAACTTAAAGAGTAAGAGGTCTCATCACGAGCCAACTTATCATGATCATAGATATTATAGCTTGCTGAATTTTCCAATACTGCATACCACAACAGGGCAATGACTCAAGATTTTTGCAATCAAAAGCCAAGGGGTCTCATCACGAGCCAGCTTGTTCAGCAAAGTTATAAATAAAGTGAATGGCACTGTCATAAATTGGCTACCAAACCAAGACATTTTTCTTTAAGGGTAGAAAGAAAATGAAAGAAATAAGTGTGGATATGGATTTATTTTTGAAAATTGTATATTTCTCTAAGTAGGATACAGGATCATTTCTGGGTAACAGGTAACCCTGTCGAGGCTATAAACGCCTGCTGGTAGCAGAGGCTCTACCTATGACAAATGAGCATATTTAAAACTGATTTACAAAGAAGCCTTTGTTTTTATCTTTATAAACCAAGTAGTTACTGATGTAGATACAAGGAATAGTTTGAGGAAGTAAAAAATCAAAGTTAAATATAGAAGAAACGAAATATCATTGATAGATAAAAGCATGATGTACTTTGTCTTTCTATAATAAAGTTTGATTTTCTGAAAAAAATTCTATTTTATAAGTTTAGAAAATTCAAAAGAAAAGCAGAGATAACTGGTTCTTCCAAGTGAATCGCCAATTGTTGTGGCCAACAATAACCCCCCTTCTTATTTAATATTATCACTAATACTAAATAACTGGGGACCCTTAGTCAAAAAATTTAAAAAATCGATTAGTGCTTGTATTTCATTTTTCAATAAAACTTGCTATCATAAATGTAGGAGAATACTCCTTGAAAAATCTAAAAAGGCTTAAGTTTTATGATAAGGTAGGATAAAATCATTCCTTAAGAAATATCGCATCGCAAAAAAGGTAATGGATACCTCCTTACAAGCGGAATTCTAAGATTGCGAGATCGCGATGCGAAACTACGAACTAAAAACATTCATCGCATCGCATGCCTCAAATATCACTTACGCTGAAAAACCTCAAACCGCTGATATGCGATGGCACATATCGCAAATTTCATTTCACATAAAACACATTAACGGATGATTGTCATACGCTATGCTCCAGCGATATTGCAGTATTGCGATATTGCAATTCCACGAGATTGCGATCTGAGATACTGTGATCTACGATATTGCGAAGAAAATCGCAGATCACCTTATCGCAGATATTTAGGGCTCATTGTACGAAAAAGTTTTTTTTTCCATAAACTGAGACCTTTTTATGCGCTTTAATGTTAATCAGTGAGTTAGTTGCCAATGATTAATGAAATATGGTTTTGTTCTGATCGAAGAGCCATTTCACGTAAGGTGGTATATTTTATATGTCTTCGGCATTTAAATCTTTCCCGTCACCTTTTTCTTATCATTATTCTCACCTCATTTGTAAACTTCAGGAACGAAGAACAGAAAAATATGCAAAGCAGTATTCAGGATCTTATGGGAAAGAAAGGCAAAGCTCCAAGCTCTGAAGACAAAGAAATGACGCCCTTGTATACAGATACCGCCTGTAATAAAGATGCTGGTATTACTACTTGGGAAGGCATGTACAGTCTACTTGAGGAAGAGAATCCCAAAATAATGGAGGTTACAAC
Source organism: Pinus albicaulis (assembly GCA_034641835.2). NCBI lineage: Eukaryota > Viridiplantae > Streptophyta > Pinopsida > Pinales > Pinaceae > Pinus > Pinus albicaulis. The sequence continues at coordinate 234,801,365 of CM076572.1, forward strand.
TACTGCAGCAACAGGAAGCATTGTGCCAAAGAATATCACAATGGAACTCTTATTGTGAAATAAGCGATAAAATCACAAATCAAATCGTAGACTTACGACATGATTACGATTTAATTGATAAAAGAGTTACCGAATATTTGGCTTGGCAAGAAACAGAGGAGGGGAAAAGAGCAGGTGCACCAATAATCAACGACAATCACAAAGAAATTCTCTTTAACAAGTGGGATGCACAAATCAAGAAATCAAAGAGAGCGGCAGAAGAAGCAGCCACAGTAGCAAACAGTGTTATTGACTGCATAAATGAAAATTTGCATAGGGAAAATCTGATCTCAAAAACCACTCCAGGGTATCTACCGAAAGTACAGCAATTGCAAATAGGCTGGAGACAGAAGGCTCAAGAAAAGGCAGAATCAATCAAAATATTAACTAAGTTGAATTGGGATTCTTACTGGGCATATTTGGTAAAACCACACAGCCAGTGCATGACTCTCAAATGTATCATCAATTCTGCCAAGAAGATGGCGCCAGCTCTTGCCGATTCCATTTTCACAGGACAGTTAAAGTCGGAAGTCAGCCAGTCGACTCTTCTCAAACAAATTCTCAATGCTTGCGATTTCAAGGAACATATACACAAATAGTTAGTTGTTAGTTTTAATTTTAGATTCAGTGTTAGTATTAATTTTGCTTTATTTTTTCCTGAAATGAGGACAGTCATTTAAAACTGTATCCTACATTTTTGTAATAAATTATTTTTAGATTTAGTTAGTAGTATTTAAACCCTTCTCACGCATTTAGAGAAGGGTCCTGAAATTTGTCAAAAACTTGTCCTCAGAACATGCACTTTTGCACCCTCCGAGGAGGTTTTGATGAATGAATGGAACAAGATTTATTGATATTTTCATTTAATATCTACTACTGATGTTGCACTTTTGTACTCTTAGTGGATGTTGGATTAAGAAGAGATAAATCATTATTGCTTGAAGCTCATGAGTAGAACTAGTTATAAATGGTACTTTTATCTCTTAACTATTTTTGCCTTTGTGTTAAAGTGATATTCATGTTCAGTTGTTTATATATTGATGCGTGAATGCTTGAGTTATCATTTGGCACTTCTGTATGGTGATAGTTATTTATATATGCTTAATATATGAGTAGCTTATTATGCGATATGTTTTTCACAACTGTTTCATCTAAATTTTTATACGAAGTGGTTTATCTCCATTGAATTCTTTACTCATAACAGTTGAATGATATTTATTACCAATTGTTATTTGAAATCATTTTAGATCGCATAACGGGAAGATTACATCTCAGGTTAGTGTAGAATTAGATATTTCTGTTTATTACAATACAATTGCATGTTATTAGATTAGGGTTAGAATAAAAGCATTTCACTTAGGAACTTTTAGAAAGGAAATATCAATTCTCAACACACACACACACATATTGGGAAACTGGTCCCATATCCCCAGTCGGACCCACTATATCAAACGGAAAAGGAGCTGCTAACCAAGGTCCGGACCGGGTGGGTATCCCCCTTGTTGTAGACCCAATTTTCGGGGCTTCAACACTACCCAATCCTACAGATCTAACATTTTTTCTTCTTTAGAGTGCACTTGGATTGGAAAAATCTTTTACAACATTTTATTATTTTGAAAGCAGGAAATCTAATCTATTTCTACTCCTTATTTCTCCATGGACTCAGATTAAACAGTTGAGCCCATATGATTCTCTACCTAATCTACTATTTGTTGGGATTAAACTATCCAACAGATTTTTATTCTCTACATTCTACAATAGAAATTTAAAAGCATACAAGTCAGGATTGAACGGTCTAACTTGATGCTGATATATGGCATGAAAAACAAGTTGCACATATATTATTTTGCAGAAAATTAAAACAAAATGGAAGGCTTAGGATCTGATTTTCAATGCATTTCCTTCATATTTTTTACAGCTCTGTTATGACTTTTGTTTGAGTTGTCTTTCCTTTGTCATCTGGTTCAGATTTTGAGCATGTTTGAACCTTTAATTTCTATCCTAAACTATCTACTGATAAGCCAAGGTTAAACAGTTTGGCAAATCAAATTCACTATCCTATTAACCATAAATTTAGAACTAGTTAGTCAAGATTAGGCTGTTTGACTAACTATAAGTGTGTTTTTGAGGAGTGGCATTTAAGCTTGCACACTTTCAGAATTTGTTTCTCTTTTTTGGTATGGGGATATACCTTTTTTGTTTTTACAATCTACCCTCTTTTCTTTCTTTCTTTGTTTTTGTATTTTTTATGTTTATAACTTTGAATGCAATGATGAGTGAAGTATTTACAATGAGAAAAAGATAAAAGGGATTTCAGAGCATAACATGGATCAAGAGAAGTAATGCTTGAGCATCCTGCCATTGACAGGACCCCCAAACAGTTCAACTCCATTCAACTCTTGTAAGAAAAATGCATTGTTACTAGCAGCTGAATGAATGAGATAAGGGCCAAGCCATAATTTGTCAAATTTTCCATGCTTTCCCTTGACTCCTCTCCTTGAGTCCCACTTTAAAACTTTGTTCCCAATTTTGAAATTGATGGCCTTTGTTATCCTGTCAAAAAGCTTTTTAATGCTGTCCTATTTCTATAATGCCTTGTTATAAACCTCCTCTCTGGTTTGCTGGAGATGAATGGTCTGATTTATTCTCGTGATCATGTCATTATCTTTAGTTTGCAACTCTTGAATCAATTTCATCACTGGTACACCAAGGCTGTTTGGAAAAATTGCATCAATACCATACATAAGATGGAAAGGTGACATACCAATAGATTTCTTTAAAGTCAATCTGTCAGCCCAAAGTGCATGAACTAGATTTGTGTGCCAAGACTTTTTGCTGTCCTCCAACAATTTTTTTACTATGTTCACTAAACTCTTGTTGGAGGATTCTTCAAGTCCATTACCTTGAGGGTAATAGGCCGTGGAATGCCCCAATGTTATCTGATATCTGTGGTAGAATTCAACCATCTTCTTTGATCCAAATGCTGCTGCATTATCAATGATGACCTTAGTAGGATAGCCAAATCTAGAGAGAATATTATTCCCTATGAATTTTATAATAATAGAATCATTTTCCTGCCTACAAGGTATGGCTTCTATACACTTAGTGAAATAGTCTGTGGCAGTGAGAATCCATCTATGCTGAGCAGAAGATGGTGGATGGATTTCGCCTATGAATTCAAGTCCCCACTGTTGAAAAGGAGCTTCAACAGTGATTGGATGCAGAGGTAGGGGTAGCAGTTTTATTTTGCCTTCAAAAATTTGACATTTATGGCAGGCAATGATCATCTTGTGTATATCAGGAAAGATAATAGGCCAATAGAAACCAGCCCTAAAAATTTTGTTGGCTGTTGTCTTCCAGTACAAATGACCTCCACACTCTCCTTCATGGAACTTGTGCTTAACCTTCTCTGCATCAAACTCATGCAAACATTTAAGCAATACACCACTTGCATTTTTCCAATAAAGACATTTATCTATAATGCAATAGTTTACAGATTTTAACTTTAGAAACCTTGCCTTTGTTTTTTTCAAACCAGGAGGTGTATTTAAATTAAGAAAAACATAAATAATATCAGCATACCAAGAGGAATTCATGAAATGGTCTTCAACAATGAGAGTTGAGATTCCTTCTTGGTCATCCAAAGCATCAATCATATTAATATCAAGAACCTCAAAATTGGATTCAGCCATTAATCTAGCTAGAACTTGGCCTTTGATGAGTTTAGTGGGCTTTATCTCTAAATCATATTCAAGAATAACATCAATCCACTTACCTCTCTTACCATCTGGGTCCTGTGTTAGAATGTCTTTAACAACTGAATTTTGGATGAAGAAAATGATTTGTGAGTGAAGGATGTATAGTCTGAAGTCTTTCAAAGCTTTAACCAAAGAAAAAGCTTGCTTCTCCATCATGTTATATTTCAGAGGGGCATCCCTCAATGCCTTGCTAAAGAATGCAATAGGCTACTCTTGTCCTTGCGGATTTTTCTGTAAAAGGACAGCAGCTATGGTATGTTCTGATGCAAACGAAAAAATATAAAAATATTTTGAAAAATCAAGACTTATTAGAACTGGTGTTTTGGTTAACGCTTGTTTCACTAGCTCAATGGAATTCTTTGCTTCCAAGGTCCATTTTACCCCTTTCTCCTTCTTCAACATGTTAGTGATATTTCTAAGGAGCTCAGCCAAGTTGGGGATGAACCTTCTCAAAAATTTAATCTTTTGAATGAAATATTGCAACTCCTTGATGTTTCGAGGATGAGAGATTTGCAATATGGCCTCAATCCTTTTGGGATCTATCTTAATACCCTCTTCTGAAATAATGTGTCTAAGAAGTTTACCTTCTTAGAGCCCGAATAGTGTCTTCTTAGGGTTTAAAGATATCCCAAACTTTCTACATTTCTTGAAAACTTTTCTTAAGTGTTCTAAGTGCTCTTCATCGGTTTTTAAAACACAGTGACATCATCAAGGTATATAATGATGAAGTAGCCCAGCTCTTCCGAAAATTCTAAGTCCATGGCTCTCTGAAAAGTTTCTCTAGCATTCATTAGACCAAAAGGCATTTTCACATACATGAAAGTGCCCCATGGTGTAGTAAAGGCTATCTTTAATTGATCAACAGGGTGAACTAAGATCTGATTGTACCCTGAGTAGCCATCAAGAAAAGAAATTCTTCTAGACCCTACCACCCTTTGTAAAATATGATCCATCTTAGGTAAAGGGTAGTTGTATTTTAATGAAGCTTTATTTAAGTCTCTAAAGTCTATACAAAGCCTGATATCTCCAATTTTTTTCCTAACTGACACCAGATTAGACACCCACTCAGAATATCTAATAGGGACAATAATACCAGCTTCATACATTTTCATGATCTCCTTTTGAACCAAAGGCAACTGAACAGGGTTTATTCTGCGCAATTTCTGTTGGAATGGTTTTTGGTTTTATTTGAGAGGAATTTTGTGCTGTATTATTTCAGTGTCATAGGATTTCAGATATTTGTAACTCCACGCAAAAACATCAGAAAATTATTTAAACAACTCTATGTATTTGAGTTTAATGTGAGCTGGTAAAGTTTTAGATAGTTTAATCATTTTGGGTTTAATTTCACTGCCTATATTGCACTCTTCAACTTCATTCTCTACAGGTTCCAGTTTTGGCTTCTTGGAAACATCGTTAAAATCAAACAACTCTTCTAAAGGTGTCAGACCGCTTGGCAAACTTTCATCTTTAGAGTGCAGAGTATCTAAATCCTCTGTTTCTAACTCTGCATTTAATTCTGTTTTGTTTTTAAGTTTTCAAGTCAGAAGATTGATATTGACAAGCTCAAGAGATGGCTCTTCTTCACCAAGAAAATTTTCTTCACTGCACTCTGTTTCATACTCTGAGTCCGAACTGTGTAGTTCAAATTCATTTCTGAATTGCATAAAGTCTTCAATTTTTTTGTCTCCATCAAACACCTACCAATACTTTTCATTATCAAGCACGACTAGTCTAAATTTTATCTGAGTTGTGCAGTCTTTGGTGTCATACGGCGTTAAGCATGTTCTAGCTGCAAAAGCTAAATTGTGGGCCGCGATATTTCTTTTTCTTGGGACAAAAATCAGTTTGGACTCCTAGAATGTTTTTAAAAGGTCCATGACATTATTTCGGTAGGCCCTAAGTCTGGGATGATTTGTGTTATACTCCCCATTGACTTTCCTAATGAATAACTCTGAATCCCCATACACATTGATTCTTCTGCCTCCTAACTTCTTCAACAATCGTAAGCCTAAGAGAAGGAATTCATATTCCGCTATGTTATTTGAACACTGAAAGTATAATTTGCAGGAAATGCTTTCTGTGTGGTTGTTTTCAGTGTTGCAAATCCAGACCCCTGCACCACCATTGTTCCTAGTGCAGGATCCGTCAAAATACATACTCCACAGACGACTACTTTTGGTTTCATCTGTTTGGTGGTTGTCCTCTTCAACTGAAGTGCTTTCAGATGCTTCTTTAATATCAACACTTAGTTGTATTTGTTTCAACACCTCAGCCTTCTCTGTGTGTTGAGGGTTTTTTTCTTGACTGTCAAGGTTTAAGAGAAATGGACGGATGACTTGTAGCTCAAGACCTGTGTTTTTTTTGCCAGAGTTTACAGGTTCAGCAAACTATTCAGACACTCCTATGTTATCTTCATCCTCCTCTCTATCTGGCATTAAATCAGACAAGGTCACTTGTTCACTAAAAGTTTCATCATTGAAAAGGATAAATGAATCTAGGCCCGTGTCTTCAGAATAAAGGGGAGATTTCTGTGGTCTGTCTTGGCTTGTAACTATGTATTGCATATGGGACTCCCTGTAAAGTCTTCTAGTCTGATTGAAAATAGGGATAGTTCCATAGTTCATGTCCATTTGCATAGTCCCTAGTAACTTAGCCCCCCAAGATCTTGATAATAACATTCCATACTTTGGGGGTACATCAGCCACAACAATATCCATGACTAAGCATTTGGCTGGAATTTGGGCTAAGTTAACACAGAGGTCTTTGATTAATCCTAAACATTTTACTCTTCTGGAGTCAAAGGAGTAAAGGTCTTTATAAGTTCTGGTGATTTCTAGAAAAAGGCTCTCCATTATAGCTTTAGGCATTAAATTATGAGAAGCCCCGGAATCGTGCATAGCATTATGCAAAAAAATTTCATGAACGTTTAAACTTACATAAAAGGGAGGAACAGGTCCCTCTTGATATCTACCTTCAATCTTAGGGCCAAAAATCAACTCTAGTTGGTCATCATTAAGATTGACTGTGCCATTATTCTCTTCAATGTTTAAAGCCTTCAAAATTTGGGTCCTATATACATGCTAGGCAGCTAACTCAGTAAGGGGAACAGAGATTTTAATTTTTGAAATTTCCTGCTCTAGTCTGAAAGGAATTTGGTTCTTTGAAGAACTTGTTTCAGCCTTACTAGCTGTTGTCTATCAACAACATCAGCTTGCCGATTTGTTTTATTTACATTTGAAAAAAAAAATTCACAGGAGTACTAGCTGATGTGTTAGTACTGCTAAGGTCTGCACTCTGTTTTTCACTATTTTGAGTGCCTTTCTCTCTACCTTTATCAGAATTTACAGCAACTGTTTTGTCCTTTTGTTTAACAAATTTAGGCTTGGTTGTAGTGCTATTTTGTGAATATTTTTCATAGGTTTTTTTGTTGGGGTTTTGTTGACTGGTTTTGATTCTAAGATCATACTCTCTTTGAGACTCTATGATGACATTTTCCATGTCTTGATAATAATTTTCATCATCATCTCTTTTGTCATCATAAGGTGTGTATAGACCTTGTTTTATATTATAATGAATCTCAAAGTCATCATTATCTACCCCCAGCATGTTGATATCATCTTCCTCTGTTATTTCATCTGTTTCCTCAACCTCACTTACATAGTTTTGATGAAAGGGAGGAGTGACCTGTTGATCATGTTCCCTAGGTATGTTTGGAGGTTGGTTCCTTCTAAAATTCTGATTCTCGTTCTGGTTTCTATTTTGAGGAGCATTTTGGTTTTGACTTGCTTGTGCTCTCTCAAGGATGCTCATTTTCTTCATCATCTCCTCCATCATTCTCTCCATCTTTGAGCTTGAAGTAGAGGGTGTATTTTCTTCTCTAAAGGACACTCTCTTCTCATTTTTCATTCTTGCTCTCTTATCCATTAAGTTTACTTCCACAGAAAGAGCTCCTTTTTGCATCTCTTCAAGAGTTGCGGGATCTCTTTCTCTCATTTGATAGGCCATTTCAGGATCAAACCCTTAAGGAAAAATTTTCAAAGCTGAGCCTTGTGGAGGTTTTAGATCTAGGGAAAGTGCATTATATACACTGTTAAATCTGGTAAAATAAGCTTGTACACTTTCCCCCATGTTTCTATGGAGGTTCTTGTAATCAGAAAGGACTTGGAGAGGACTTTTCTTCACTTCCCATTTGTTTAGGAATGTCTGATGGAAGGCTTGAAGATCATTGATACTATGGGGGGTTAAGCCTTTAAACTATTTTCTTACTTCTCCCCCCAGACTTTGAGCAAATAATCTAAGCTTGATAGAATCATCATCAATTTCATTTCTGTCAAAGTAGTCGTTCATCTTATCCACATGTTGTGATGCAGTTGTAGCATTACTAGCATCATAAAATGGAATTTTGGACTGATAGTCCTATGGAAGATTGACTAATGGTACAGGAAGGAATAAGGGAGCATACCATGTTTCCATGATATGAGGTGGAGGTGGATTCACAAGAGGTGGATTAACAAGAGGGAAAGTGGGCTGAAGTGGAGTGGTTTGGACAATGAATGGAGGATGGGCAGAAGTGGATGGACCGGGAGTAGATTACTGAGCTGATCTCGGATGAGAGACACCTAAGTTGTAAAGGAAATGTAAATCAGGAGGTGTTGTTTCTCTGCTACCAGGATGTTCACTTGTTTTAGGAGATGAAAGTGAAGACTCAGAATCTAACTGATCCAAATCATCAAGAGACCTAGTTCTAAAGGGATTTACCAAGTCAACTTGTGATTGTTGTAGAGATGAAATATTTTCAGGAGCTGAACTAGCTCTCAAGGGTGATCTGAAAACAGTTGATAATTTAATCCTAGGAGACTTCCTAAGGATACTTTCTGGGTTGTCAACTATCTCAGGTGGATCAGGGTCAGGATAGGCTCTAGTATGAATCCTTCTAGGAGCCACTATGCTGTGATTTTAGACCCAAATAAACAAGAAATTTTCAAAAAGGTATGACAATATTTAAAAGGTCAACTAATCTGTTTACACAAAATTTAATCCTACAGTCCTCTAACTGATTTTGAAATGATATTACAATGATAAGGGTTCTTCCCAATGGAGTCTTAAGTTCTATTGAGGATTGTGGAGTCTCCAAGTGGAATTTTTTAGCTCGTAAGGAGGTAAAAGGTTTTATGGTCCACTACCATGTTTATTGGATACCAATCTGAAATATTTTTAGGTTTTCTGAGTTATTTTTGAGTTTTGTAGTTTCTACGAATGTCCTAACTCTGTTTCAAAACTTAGCTACGGTTATGAGACAAAGACAGTCTACTCTTATGGCTAAGCCAGCTAATCTTTCAAGGTTAGATAAAGTCTTATGAGAATCCTAGGGTTTGACCTATTTTGTCACTGATTCAAACAAGTTTCATCATAATTACCATTTACTTGGTATTGCTTGAAAAGGCTTCTTTTTACTCACAAGGTTTTATGAAGTTTTAAGGGGAACCAGAGATTTTAATTGGGTTCGATCCCCAGTGGAGTCGCCAGAAATGTTAGCTCCCTGTAATCAGTAAGATTATCAAAGTCCGATTGCAGGGAGAACATCGTTTCAACCACTTTGGGATTCTAGGATCTAGCCCTCCTAAATCTGGAGAGGTATCTCTCCAATAAGTGCAAAGATGGATTTGTATTTGAAGTTTTGGGTAATGATATTAGGCTAGTTATGAAGGCTGAGGGATTTTTTTTTTTTTGAATGGTTGAGCATGATTACTGTTTGAGGTGGAAAGTTCTAAATGCAAAGAGTTTCAAAGGTGAGAACTTGCAAGCAAATAGAACAAGCTTTGGCCAGGAAGATAGATAATTGCAGGTTTTAGTCCATTGGGCTATGGAGTCATAATAGGGTTTAATTGAAACAGTCAGGTTCAAGAGTGTTCCATGGGGCAAGTCATCTATGTCTAAGGATCTCTTTAGAGTTTGATTTATGGAATGAAATGGTATAATAAGAAGGGGAATTAAACAGATGAAGAACAAAGAGCAGCCTAAGATCTGGTAAGTACTTCTAAACTAGCCATCTTTTGACATACACTTAAGAAAGACATGAAAGTAAACTAGGATCTGGTAAGTACTTTTAAACTATCCAGCCTTTGATACACTTTCAATAGAAAACATATTAAAACAAAGGGGAACTATAAGGCAACGGTTGGAGGAGAAACTAGCGGGTCGAGCTCACCACAAATCCTCTCCTAGCTCTACTCTACTTGGTAACTTTCAAGACAAACACAAAGACAACACATAATGGCCTAAGATCTGGTAAGTACTTTCAAACTAGCCAGCTTTCAACACATTCTAAGGGAAACATTCAGAGAGTCTTTGGGGATAAAACTAGGACCAGGGCACACCATATCTTCCTTAGTTCATCTCTACTTAACATGAAATGAAAGTAACATCCAATAACAATATTAAGCTAAGCCAATAAGACGAGGGAACACCAACATTACTATGCTTAAACTGAATTAAATCATTCCTAGATAACACAGATTTGGAAGAAAACATGAAGATAAAGATTTTCAGTCATAGAAGGGTACTGATATACAGTAGGTCCTAACTCTATGCATGTTGTTCTTTATAAGAGAAGATGAACACAGTGAAAATGTAAATAAAACAACAATTCACAATAAGAAATAACATCACCATCGACATAGACCAGGATCCCATAAATAAGCTTGTGTTGATGCTCCAAACCAGTTACAGCTTTAAGTCCAATGCTTTAGTTTAGAAATCATATACACTTCCTAGACTAACTTATCTATCACAAGCAGAGCTTCAAGGGCCATTGAACACTATTTACAGGCAGAAGTCTCAAGCTCAATTAAATTTCAAAGTTCAATAACCAAATCAACCAACAATTTCTCATCTTCTACAGAAGTATTTATAGAAGAATGAGGAGGTGAGATCTAATAAAAGATCTCCCAAGATAATTAATATAGTCTTAATGGCTTCTCGGCCTTTGAGGGGCTCGATGAAGAAGTTTTCAGATGTTCTGTCTGTATTAATTGATTTACACTTAAGTTTAAGCTTGGTGGGAGATTTTTTTGACTTTTAAGGCTCTGTGTCATGAATGAAATAACTCTGCTAATATTTTTCATTAACTTCCTTTGGCAGAATTAAATCGTCGGTTGCGTTGAGGCAAATATCTGATTTTGCTCAATAACTTCAGCCTCTGTTTGAATGCTTGTGGCTACAGGTGGCACTGTGGTAGCTGAGAGGAATCAATTCACCTCTGTTGAGGCGGTGGAGGCCTTTCCGTCTGACAAACACTTATTATTTTCTTTAATCATGTTTTAATTTGGAGGATTAGGATTTTGATAATCAATCTTAGCCGTAATCCCCAAATTGTCTTCAATCTTCTATTCTGTTGTGTTATGTCTTTGACACTGATACTCTTTTAATTTATTTAACTCTATGTCTTGTTGATGTGCAGGCCGCGCAGGGCTCGTATGGCATTAATGCCTCATGAAACATTGACGAGACATGGAAAATGAACCCATGGATGGCTTCCCTTTGATGAATCGGAGGTGTGAGAATCGTCATTCCCAGCCTTTGGATTTTTCTTCAATATAATGGAAAAACCGTTAATCACCTGCAAAACACAAAACTAATTATGAAATCGTAGGTTTTTTGGGTTTTACTGCTTCAAAGGGTGGGGGGAGGAGTGTGGCTGTTGGATGGCATCATCCAATGGTGGGGATTCGCTTGCGGGGGTCAAAAAGAGGCGGTTGATGAAATGGTGGGATAGATTAGGTTAGGGCCATTGATCTGCAGAGATCAATGATCGAGAGTGATCATGTTTACGCAATGCGAAGGGGTCACATTATATTAAAATAGGCGGAAATGCAGAGAAAATAGGTTAAAAACCTTAGGTGGAGAAAAATGCATTGAAAATGCATTCAGGGTTTCGGGATGATCGTAGGCCGTTGGATTAGACCAACAAAAAAATATCAATGGTGGAGATTTATCAGAGCCATCGCATCAGGGGAGAAAGAGATAGGAGGGATAATGGAATTTCCGATGCGATGGCATCGCATCAAAGATTTGCGATATGTGATGGTCTAGAAAATGCCAGGGAGAAAATCCAATGCGATGTTCTAAGGACTATGGGATCATGATATAGATCAATGGTGAAAAAAGAATCGAGAATCGGCAATCAGAGATAGGCTGATGCGATGGTGCAATCGGGGGAAGCCAATGCAATGGTGCGATCAGGCCATCGCAATCGGAGGTTTCAAATGGACACAATCGGAAGAGCCTTTACAAAAGTTTCTGATGCAATCGGGCCATCGCAATTGGACGGGAGGTAATATAAATTTTTCCGCCCGTTTTGCGGGGCTATGGGTTATATGAAATAATAACATGATCGGGGGTTATGAACAAAGGCTAATCGCATCAGAGATCTCAATTCTAACAAAAATAATTGCGCACTATGTTTTGTTTCGATGCAATAAAACTCCAAAGGTTTTTAGCACTTGATTCTTAGTGCTACGGCATATGGAGGGGAAGTGGTTTTAAGACTTAGCCTGAGGGGGCTTAAGTCTGTAATACAAGAAACATATTTTTTATGAAATTTTTCTAAGTTTTCAAATGGATTTGGGGTTTCGGCAGAGTTTAAAAAGGATTTTTAAAATCTGTGAAGAGGATTTTATGAAGGGAAAAGGGAAAAAATATGAAAATGAAGGATTTTTATGGGGAATAAAAGGGGTAAAAATGAGGTTAGTTTTGGAAGTGGAAGGAGGGGAAAAATGGCCTTTGCAGCTGTATTTTCACTTATGGAAACAACAGAATTTCAGAGTATAGAATGGGAACAGTAGTGAAGATTTGGATAGAGGCATGAGGCCTTCTAGAGTCTTCAAGAGATAACACTTTTTAGCAATAAATTTTTTTCCTTGAAGGCTCCAAAAAGTTTTAGCCACCTTTTGGTATAAAAAATTTCATAGGTGGCTAACAGTGGCTCCACTTGGGGATGGTGCCTTCTCGAAGGCATCAAGAAATTTAGACTTGCATTCTCTGGGAGGCTGATCAGTGTGTCATCCATTGGGCTGCCTTTATTTCTTTGGATGATCTTCTTTTACTCTGGAAAAAGTCAGTAGCCATGAAAAACAATGGATCTTTCACCAACAAGCTTTATACCTACCCAATCCTACAGATCTAACATTTTTTCTTCTTTAGAGTGCACTTGGATTGGCAAACTCTTTTACAACATTTTGTTCTTTTGAAATCAGGAAATCTAGTCTATTTCTACTCCTTATTTCTCCATGGACTCAGATTAAATAGTTGAGCCCATATGATTCTCTACCTAATCTACTATCTGTTGGGATTAAACTGTCCAACAGATTTTTATTCTCTACATTCTACAACAGAAATATAAAAGCATACAAGTCAAGATTGAACGGTCTAACTTGATGCTGATCTATGGCATGAAAAACAAGCTACACATAGATATTATTTTGCAGAAAATTAAAACAAAATGGAAGACTTAGGATCTAAATTTTCAATGCATTTCCTTCATATTTTTTACAGCTCTGTTTTGAATTTTGTTTGAGTTGTCTTTCCTTTGTCCTTTGGTTCAGATTTTGAGCATGTTTGAACCTTTAATTTCTATACTAAACTATCTACTGATAAGCCAAGGTTAAAAGGTTTGGCAAATTGAATTCACTATCCTATCAGCAGTAAATTTAAAACTAATTAGTCAAGATTAGGATGTTTGACTAACTATAAGTGTGTTTTTGAGGAGTGGCATTTAAGCTTGCACACTTTCAGAATTTGTTTCTCTTTTTTGGTAATGGGCTATGCCTTTTTTGGTTTTACAATCTTCCCTCTTTTCTTTCTTTCTTTGTTTTTGTATTTTTGATGTTTATGAATTTGAATGCAATGATGAGTGAAGTATTTACAATGAGAAAAAGATAAAAAGGCTTTCAGAGCATAACATGGATCAAGAGAAGTAATGCTTGAGCATCCTGCCATTGACAGGACCCCCAAATAGTTCAGCTCCATTCAACTCTTGTAAGAAAAATGCATTGTTACCAGCAGCTGAATGAATGAGATAAGGTTCAAGCCATAATTTGTCAAATTTTCCATGCTTTCCCTTGTCTTCTCTCCTTGAGTCCCACTTTAAAACTTTGTTCCCAATTTTGAAATTGCTGGCCTTTGTTCTCCTGTCAAAAAGATTTTTAATGCTGTCCTGTTTCTGTAATGTCTTGTTATAAACCTCCTCTCTGTTTTGTTGAAGATGAATGGTCTGATTTATTCTCGTGATCATGTCATTATCTTCAGTTTGCAACTCTGGAATCAACTTCATCACTGGCACACCAAGGCTGTTTGGAAAAATTGCATCAGTACCATACACAATCTGGAAAGGTGACATACCAATATATTTCTTCAAAGTCAATCTATTAGCCCAAAGTGCATGAACTAGCTTTGTGTGCCAAGACTTTTTGTTGTCCTCCAACAGTTTTTTGATTATGTTCACTAAACTCTTGTTGGAGGAATCTGCAAGTCCATTACCTTGAGGGTAATAGGCTATGGAATGCCCCAATGTTATCTGATATCTATAGAAGAATTCAACCATATTCTTTGATCCAAATGCTACTGCATTATCGATGATGAACTTAGTAGGACAACCAAATCTAGAGAGAATATTATTCTCTATGAATTTTATAATAACAGAATTATTGGCCTGCCTAGAAGGTATGGCTTCTATCCACTTAGTGAAATAGTCTGTGGCAGTGAGAATCCATCTATGCTGAGTAGAATATGGTGGATGGATTTCTCCTATGAAGTCAAGTCCCCACTGTTGAAAAGGAGCTTCAACAGTGATTGGATGCAGAGGTAGGGGTAGCAGTTTTCTTTTGCCTTCAAAAAGTTGACATTTATGGTAGGTAATGATCATATTGTGTATATCAGGAAAGAGAGTAGGCCAATAGAAACCAACCATCAAAATTTTGTTGGCTGTTGTATTCCAGTACAAATTACCTCCAAACTCTCCTTCATGGAACTCGTGCTTAACCTTCTCTCCATCAAACTCAGGCAAACATTTAAGCAATACACCACTTGCATTTTTCCAATAAAGACATTTATCTATAATGAAATAGTTTACAACTTTTAACTTTAGAAACCTTACCTTTTTTTTTTTTTTTTTTCAAACCAGGAGGTGTATTTAAATTAAGAAAAACATCTCTGCAACTCATGGCCTCCGCTCCCTGGGCTCGGCGTTGCCCCTCCGTTCTGTGGCGCTCTGGACCGTGTGGCCTTTGCCCACGGGTGTGTTTTTGACTCTGCGCTGTATATGCTTCTACGCATGGGATTCCGGCTCTGATCCGGCTCTTTTCCCTGGCTATGGAGACAGAAGGTGATCCTCCCTTGCCTCCTGATCTGGAGGCCTTTAGATCCCTTGTAGCTGCTTCAGAAAAGAGGCCGCCCTCGGTCTCACAGCAAAAATTTGTTAAAAAGCTGGACAATATCCCTACGGTGACCCTCCCGGCGGAAGACGCTTGCAGATCAGCCCTTAACTTGGAAGAGAGAGGCCTTATCGGTCAGTTTACTGGGCTATGGCCATCCCCGAAAGCAGTAGAAGACTAGGTTAGACGAAACTGGACACCATTGGTTAAGGAAGGAATAAAAAGTTACTTTGTAGGCAAGGCGTTCTTCGTCTTCGTGTTTGACAGCGCGGAAGATCAAAGCCTGATCTTTCGAAACGGGCCATATTTATGGGCCCCCAAGGGTTATACTTGAATAAATGGTCTTCTGATTTTGACCCTGCGCAAGATGTGCCCACAGCCGTTCCCATTTGGGTGCGACTCCCGCATCTTCCTCTTCACTGCTGGAGTCAGAGCTCGCTACAATCCATCGGCAACACCCTAGGCAGGTACATCGACCAGGCCCCAAGGAAGGATCAGTTCTCTTGCGCCCGCATCTGCGTGGAAGTTGATCTGGAGGTCGGACTCCCCGAAGCTATCAAACTATCACTGGCCGACTGGACGCATATTCAAGAGCTCGATTACGAGCAACTGCCTTTCAAGTGTCGGCATTGCCACGAATATGGGCATTTCGCCAGATACTGCAAAAAAAGAAATGAGGAAATGACAGAGAAAGAGAAAGGTGAACAGTGGAAGCAAGCAAAGAGATCAGCAAGCAGTAGACAGAACAACAAGAGCAGAGCAAGAGAAACAGTTGTCAATACCGAGCAAGGAGATTCAAGCCATCAAAATGGTGGAAGCAGGGAATCAAATAGCATTGCAGCAGACAAAAACCCCTTCGAATCTCTCACTCCAGCATCAGACCCTCCAGAGCTCGAGCAGGACGATCCACCACAGCTGAGCAAACCAGAAAACGAAGAGCCAGGTAACATTCCAAATCCGACCCCTAGCAACACTCCTTCTCCTTCATATGCTGATATTATTAAACACAAGAAGAAGAGCCCAGAAAATATGGGATCATCTGATGAAGAAACCTTCGAAAGGCCCTCCAAAAAAGTAGGGAGAAGAACAAACAAGGAAACTAGGGAAGAAGAATCAGAAAGACAGAAAACCCTAGGCAGTCAACCCACCATTGAAATGACCATCGGGAGAAATACAAGACCAAGGGCGCCTAAGGGAGGAGGCCCCACCCCATCAAGTGGTAAATGATGCAGATGGTCTCTTGGAACTGCAGGGGTCTGGGAAATCCCAATAAGGCAGATGCTGTCAAAGATTTACTGAAGCTAGAAACAGTGGACATCCTAATGCTCCAAGAGACCAAGATAGAAGGGGAAACCCTTCTAAATACTAGCTCTATGAAATGGAAATATGACTCTGGAAAGGCGGTCAGTGCAAGGGGCTCGGCCGGAGGCATAGGCACATTCTGGTCAAAAAACTCCTTCACTTTAGAACATTGCTCAGAAACCCAACATTGGATCTATATTGAACTGCGCCACACTGCAAGCAATCTCTCCCTTGCCTTGTTTAACATGTATGTCCCAGTCCATTATGATGAAAAGAGAGAGTGCTGGAGGTCACTCTCAGATTACATAGAACAAAACAATCTTTCCAATATCGTCATAGGAGGCGATCTGAATATAATCCTAGATCCCAAAGAAAAAAGAGGAGGGATCTATGCCAGGGACCCTTTCATCAACACATTGGAAAATCTGATTCAGCAGTGGGATTTGGTTGACTACAAACCAGTGAAAGGCAAATACACCTGGACCAACAACAGAACAGGAGAAAATCACATATCAGCCAGGTTGGACAGATTCCTTATCAGCAGCTCGCTAATGATGGACAACAGAATAGTTTACACGAAAATCCTCCCAAAGCTCACATCAGATCATAAACCGATTCTTCTATGCTTGAAAGAAGAAGAAGATTTGGGTCCCCTCCCATTTCGTTTTAGTCCTCTCTGGGCCGAAATGGAAGGGTTCACTGAAACAATCCAAGCATCGTGGTGGATCGAAGTCTCTGGATCTCCTAGTTATGTTTGGGAACAAAAAATGAAAAACACAAAAAAAGCCCTCAAAGACTGGATAAAGAGATCTATGAAAACCCCCACTAGACAGAGGAAGGAGGCTGTTCTTTTGTTAGAAGATCTCCAATTGGAAATGGAGGAGAAAGACCTCTCATCCACAGATTTAGCCAATGAAAAATATGCTCAAAGGAACACTTACATCTCCTTCAGGAATGAAGAAGAGCACTGGCGATTAAAGTCTCGAAGTCTGTGGTTGAAATCTGGGGATATAAATACTACTTATTTCCATAGACAGTGCAGAGCACGTCTCTCACGAAACTACATTGCAGAAATCACTTCCTCCAACGGACAGGTATATAAAGGATTTGCACAGATTAAAGAGGCGGCAGTAAACCACTTTCAAAACCTACTTAGTGCAGATGGAAATGGGAATGAGGAGGATGTTTTAGAGCTTCTCTCCAACATTCCAAATCTGGTCAGCAAAGAGGACAACGACTCTCTATTAAGCCCAACTACAGAAGAAGAGATAACTTCCATAGTTTGGTCCATGGAACCTGACAAAGCACCAAGACCTGACGGATTCTCAATGCACTTTTACAGAATCTGCTGGGAGATAATCAAGCATGACCTCTTCAGATTGATAAGAGGAATCTTGAGAAAGGCGAAAGTTGGAGGCGGAATCAACTCCACCTTTCTTGCTCTAATCCCTAAGGAAACAAACCCTGGCTCCTTTGATCGATATAGACCAATCTCACTCTGCAATTCTTCATACAAGATCGTGTCCAAGCTACTGGCCAATAGAATTAAGCCACTTCTTCAAAAACTCATCTCTCCGGCTCAAGGGGGATTTGTTCAAGGCAGACAGATCCTGGACAATTTTATACAAGTCCAAGAAGCACTTCACTCCAGCCATGCTCGAAAAGAACCAGGTATGATCATAAAACTTGACATGTGCAATGCATTTGATAGAGTAAATCGTTCTTTTCTGTATAGAGTGCTTGCTGCCTTTGGATTCAGACAGGATTTCATAAACCTCATCAAAGCCTGCATTGAGAATGTCTGGACCGCTCCAATGGTGAATGGAAGACCAACTGATTTTTTCTTAGCCACCAGGGGATTGAGGCAGGGCTGCCCCCTCTCACCCTTTCTTTACATTTTGATGGCTGAGTCTTTGAGCAGAAAGCTAACTCATGAGAAACAAACAGGCAACCTTCCTGGGATAAGAATAGAACAGGGTATCGCTCCAGTGAATCACGCACTATTTGCAGATGATTCACTTCTGTTAGGGGGTGCATCTCTGAGAATTGCCAACAAATTCAAGTCCGTTCTCCAAATGTTCTGCAACGTTTCAGGTGCGCTGATCAGCGAAAGGAAGAGCGCCGTTTTTGGATGGAACATAGATCAATATTCAATTGACAGGATTGCAAATGTCTTGGGATTCAATGGACACGCAGCTTGGGAGCAAATAAAATACCTCGGCCTTCCATTATCGCTGTCCAACCGAAATTCTATGTGGGAGGAGGTGATCTCTAAATTCAAGAAAAAGATTAAAGCATGGGGCGGCTTCTGGCTTTCAACTGGAGGCAAGCTCACCCTTATTCGAACAGTGCTTTCAGCGTTGCCAACTTTCCAAGCCTCATTGTTGATGGCCCCAAGACAGATAGCTGATCGAATTTCCTGCCTCATGCGAAATTTTTTATGGAATGGCGGACGTGGTAATAGTAACAAGTTTCATCTAATTAATTGGGAAACAGTACTGCGCCCCTTGGCTGAAGATGGTCTTCAATTACGCGACCCCCAGAATGCCAACTTAGCATTGGGGTGCAAGCTATTGTGGCAGCTGCACAACGATCCCACTCACACTGTCAGCCAGATTTTTAAGAACAAATATCTTAATAATCAACCAATCACCACCTATAACCCAGAAAATTCTGCTAGAGGAACGCAGGCCTGGAAGCTCTGCAACAAATCAATCACCTTCTTCAGAACTCACCTGTACAAAATTCCAGGAAATGGAAAAAGTATTTCGCTGTGGAAAGATCGAATCATGGGCCATCCAGCTCTTGCAGCTAATAATGAAATAACAGAATTAAGAGAATGGCTAAGTTCAAAAGGAGTTCGGAAAATAGAAGACATTGCTGACTGGGATCAAATTGGCAATTGGAAGAGATGGTCTTTGCCCAATATTCCACCACAATTAAATAACCAGTTAAGCATTTTTATTGCTGCAATTACAGATTTTACCCCTGTGCACAAGGATGAGGAAGACTCATGGGGTTGGGGAAAGACCGGGGTTTATACAGCTAGACAGGGATACTTGCAGCTGCAAGGTAAAAAGGACTCTTAGCATCCAGAAATCGCGTGGAAACAGATCTGGGAACATTTCAGTCTGCCCAAGATCAACTTCTTTTTTTGGACTTTGTTTCATAATAAAATCCTTACTGGTGAAAATCTGTGCAGAAGAAACATTGCTGGTCCCCATCGATGTGTCCTCTGCAAAAAGGCTTTGGAAACCTCTGATCATTTATTCATTGATTGTGAGATTGCACAGAAGGTCTGGTCTATCTTCTTGACAGGTCTGAACGTGAGAATTCCTGCTCACTGCTCGATCATAGACATGTATTCGTCTTGGAAAGCCCGATATCCCTTCAATATTGTAGACAAATCACTGTGGCACAAGGTATGGAATGCAGCACCAAAATATGTATGTTGGAAGCTGTGGCTTGCCCGGAATGAAACTATCTTCAACCAAAAAGAAATAACTGCAGATACCATAGAGAGCCAGGCCAAGAAGCTCCTTTTAGAAACCCTAAGACAGTCCACAGTCAAAGATGATAGTTCCCTTCGAAATGATGAAAAGGCATGGTTGGAAGGCTTCACCCTCACGCTCAGATCTTCAGCAATCACACGTCCAGATTTCAAAGGAAAATGGCAGATTCGAGACACTGCGGACAGATTTAAGAAGTGGTGGAAAACACAAGGAAAATGCACTATTTTCTTTGATGGAGCCTCCAAAGGCAACCCAGGCAGGTCAGGAGCCGGAGGAGTCATTTATTTTCCGAATGGGAAAAATGAGGTCTTCAGTTGGGGACTTGGGATAAAAACCAACAACCAGGCTGAAATCCTCAGTCTTTTAAAGGCCTGTCAACTGGCCAGGAAAGAGAATTCAAGTGAAATAATTGTCTTTGGAGATTCTGAGTTGTTGGTAAAATCTCTAATATACAAAAAAGGGCTCAAAGATCCAGTGTTAAATAAACAGCTTGCAAGGGTGAACAGACTTCTGAAGGATTTCCCCTCAGCACAATTCTATCATATACTCAGAGAATTAAATACAGAATCTGATAGACTGGCAAATATAGGATGCACTCTAGAAAAGAGCATGATCAGCATAAATGCAGGGGCAGTGAACATGGCAATCATCCCCTAACAAGGCGCCCAAGTTAATTCAGAGATTTGTAATGCTTGATGCAGGGAATTGTAATACTTGATTTGGCTTCGGCCACCCCTTCTTATCAATAAAACTAACCGTTTCAGTTAAAAAAAAAAATTAAGAAAAACATAAATAATATCATCATACCAAGAGGAATTCATGAAATGGTCTTCAACAATGGGAGTTGAGATTCCTTCTTGGTCATCCAAAGCATCAATCATATTAATATCGAGAACCTCAAAATTGGATTCAGCCATTAATCTAGCTAGACCCTGGCCTTTGATGAGTTTAGTGGGATTTATCTCTAAATCATATTCAAGAATAACAACAATCTAATTACCTCTCTTACCATCTGGGCCTGTGTTAGAATGTCTTTAACAACTGAATTTGGGACGAAGGCAATGATGTGTGAGTGAAGTTTGTATACTCTGAAGTCTTTCAAAGCTTTAACCAAAGCAAAATATTGATTCTCCATAATGTTATATTTCATAGGGGCATCCCTCAATGCCTTGCTAAATAATGCAATAGGCTTCTCTTGTCCTTGCAGATTTTTCTGTAAAAGGAGAGCAGCTATGGTATGTTCTGATGCAAACAAAAAAAATATAAAAATCTTTTGAAAAATCAAGACTTATTAGAACTGGTGTTTTGGTTAACGCTTGTTTCACCAGCTCAAATGAATTCTTTGCTTCCAAGGTCCATTTTACCCCTTTCTCCTTCTTGAAAATGTTAGTGATATTTATAAGGAGCTCAGCCAAGTTGGGGATGAACCTTCTCAAAAAGTTAATCTTTCCAATGAAAGATTGCAACTCCTTGATGTTTCGAGGATGAGAGATTAGCAATATGGCCTCAATCCTTTTGGGATCTATCTTAATACCCTCTTCTGAAATAATGTGCCGAAGAAGTTTACCTTCTTGGAGCTCGAATAGTGTCTTCTTAGGGTTTAAAGATATCCCAAACTTTCTACATTTCTTGAAAACTTTTCTTAAGTGTTCTAAGTGCTCTTCATCTGTTTTTTAAAGCACAGTGACATCATCAAGGTATATAATGATGAAGTATCCCAGCTCTTCCGAAAATGCTATGTCCATGGCTCTCTAAAAATTTTCTCCAGCATTCATTAGACCAAAAGGAATTTTCACATACATGAAGTGCCCCATGGTGTAGTAAAGGTTGTCTTTAATTGATCAGCAAGGTGAAATAAGATCTGATTGTACCCTGAGTAGCCATCAAGCAAAGAAATTCTTCTAGACCCTACCACCCTTTGTAAAATATGATCCATCTTAGGTAAAGGGTAGTTGTCTCTTAATGAAGCTTTATTTAAGTCTCTAAAGTCTATACAAAGCCTGATCTCTCCAGTTTTCTTCTTAACTGACACCAGATTAGAAACCCACTCAGAATATCTAATAGGGACAATAATACTAGCTTCATACGTTTTCATGATCTCCTTCTGAACCAAAGGGAACTGAACAGGGTTTATTCTGCGCAGTTTCTGTTTGAATGGTTTTTGGTTTTCTTTGAGAGGAATTTTGTCCTCTATTATTTCAGTGTCATAAGATTTCAGATCTTCGTAACTCCACGCAAAAACATCAGAAAATTCTTTAAATAGCTCTATGTATTTGAGTTTAATGTGAGCTGGTAAAGTTTTAGACAGTTTAATCATTTTGGGTTTAAGTTCACTTCCTATATTGCACTCTTCCACTTCAGTCTCTACAGGTTCCAATTTTGGCTTCTTGGCCACATCGTTAAAATCAAACAACTCTTCTAAAGGTGTCAGACCGCTTGGCAAACTTTCATCTTTAGAGTGCATAGTTTCTAACTCCTCTGTTTCAAACTCTGCATTCAATTTTGTTTTGTTTTTAAGTTTGCTAGTCAGAAGATTGATATTGACAAGCTCAGGAGATGACTCTTCTTCACCAAGAAAATTTTCTTCATTGCAGTCTGTTTCATACTCTGAGTTTGAAATGTGTAGTTCGAATTCATTTCTGAATTGCATGAAGTCTTCTATTTGTTTGTCTCTACCAAAAACCTGCCAATAATTTTCATTATCAGGCACAAATGGTCTAAATTTTATCTGAGTTGTGCAGTATTTGGTGTCATACGGCATTAAGCATGTTCTAGCCGCAAAAGCTAAATTGTGGATCGCAATATTTATTTTTCTTGGGAAAAAAATTAGTTTGGACTCCTCGAATTTTTTTAAAAGGTCCATGACATCGTTTTGGTAGGCCCTAAGTCTGGGATGATTTGTGTTATACTCCCCATTGACTTGCCTAATGACTAACTCTGAATCCCCATACACATTGATTCTTCTGGATCCTAACTTCTTCAACAATCGTAAGCCTAAGAGAAGGGATTCATATTCTGCTATGTTATTTGAACACTGAAAGTTTAATTTGTAGGAAATTATTTCTGTGTGGTTGTTTTCAGTGTTGCAAATCTAGACCCCTGCACCAGCATTGTTCCTAGTGTAGGATCCATCTAAATACATACTCCACAGAGGACTATTTTTGGTTTCATCTGTTTGGTGGTTTTCCTCTTCAATTGAAGTGCTTTCGGATGCTTCTTGAATATCAACACTTAGTTGGATTTGTTTCAACACCTCATCCTTCTCTGTGTGTTGAGGGTTGTTTTCTTGACTGTCAAGGTTTAAGAGCAATGGACAGATGAATTGTAGCTCAAGACCTGCGTTTTGTTTTCCAGAGTTTACAGGTTCAGCAAACTGTTCAGACACTCCTATGTTATCTTCATCCTCCTCTCTATCTGTCATTAAATCATACAAGGTCACTTGTTCACTAAGATTTTCATCATTGAAAAGGATAAATGAATCTAGGCCTGTGTCTACAGAATAAAGGGGACAGTTCTGTGGTCTGTCTTGGCTTGTAACTATGTATTGCATATGGGAATCCCTGTAAAGTCTTCTAGTCTAATTGAAAACAGGGATAGTCACATAGGTCATGTCCATTTGAATAGTCCCTTGTAACTTAGCCCCCAAATATCTTGATAATAACATTCCATACTTTGGGGGTACATCAGCCACAACAATATCCATGACTAAGAATTTGGCTGGAATTTGGGCTAAGTTAACACAGAGTTCTTTGATTAATCCTAAACATTTTACTCTGTTGGAGTCAAAGGAGTAAAGGTATTTATAAGGTCTGGTGATTTCTAGACCAAGGCTCTCCATTACAGCTTTAGGCATTAAATTATGAGAAGCCCCAGAATCGTGCATAGCATTGTACAAAAAAATTTCATGAAATTTTAAACTTACATAAAAGGGAGGAAAAGGTCCCTCTTGATATCTACCTTCAATCTTAGGGCCAAAAATCAGCTTTGGTTGGTCATCATTAAGATTGATTGTGTCGTTATTCTCTTCAAGGTTTAAATCCTTCGAAATTTGGGTCCTATATACATGCTAGGCAGCTAACTCAGTAAGGGGAACATATATTTTAATTTTTGAAATTTCCTGCTCTAGGCTGAAAGGAATTTGGTATTTTGAAGAACTTGTTTCAGCCTTACTAGCTGCTAGTCTATAAACAACATTAGCTTGCTGATTTGTTTTATTTACATTTGAAAAAATTGTTTTCACAGGAGTCCTAGCTGAAGTGTTTTTCACTATTTTGAGTGCCTTTCTCTCTACCTTTATCAGAATTTACAACCACTATTTTTTCCTTTCGTTTAACAACTTTAGGCTTGGTTGTAGTGTTGTTTTGTGAATATTTGTTAGAGGTTTTGTTGTTGGGGGTTTGTTGACTGGTTTTGCTTCTAAGGTCATACTCTCTTTGAGACTCTATGATGAAATTTTCCATGTCTTGATAATAATTTTCATCATCATCTATTTTTTCATCATAAGGTGTGTATAGACCTTGTTTTATATCATAATGAATCTCAAAGTCATCATTATCTACCCCCGACATGTTGATATCATCTTCCTCTGTTATTTCATCTGTTTCCTCAACCTCACTTACATAGTTTTGATGAAAGGAAGGAGTGATCTATTGATCATCTTCTCTAGGTCTATTTGGAGGTTGGTTCCTTCTAAAACTCTGATTTTGGTTCTGGTTTCTATTTTGAGGAGCATTTTGGTTTTGACTTGCTTGTGCTCTCTCAAGGATGCTCATTTTCTTCATCATCTCCTCCATCATTCTCTCCATCTTTGAGCTGGAAGTAGAGGGTGTATTTTCTTCTCTAAAGGACACTCTCTTCTCATTTTTCATTCTTGCTCTCTTCTCCATTAAGTTTACTTCCACAGCAAGAGCTCCTTTTTGCATCTCTTCAAGAGTTGCAGGATCTCTTTCTCTCAACTGATAGGCCATTTCAGGGTCAAACCCTTCATGAAAATTGTTTAAATCTGAGCCTTGTGGAGGTTTTAGATCTGGGGAAAGTGCATTATATACACTGTTAAATCTGGTATAATAAGCTTGTACACTTTCCCCCGTGTTTCTATGGAGGTTCTTGTAATCAGAATGGACTTGGAGAGGATTTTTCTTCACTTCCCATTTGTTTAGGAATTTTTGATGGAAGGATTGAAGATCATTGATACTATGGGGGGTTAAGCCTTTAAACCATTTTCTTACTTCTCCCCCCAGACTTTGAGAAAATAATCTAAGCTTGATAGAATCATCATCAATTTCATTTTTGTCAAAGTAGTCGTTCATCTTATCCACATGTTGTGATGCATTTGTAGCATTACTAGCATCATATAATGGAATTTTGGACTGATAGTCCTGTGGAAGATTGACTAATGGTACAGGAAGGACTAAGGGAGCATACCATGCTGCCATGATATGAGGTGGAGGTGGATTCACAAGAGGTGGATTAACAAGAGGGAAAGTGGGATGAAGTGGAGTGGTTTGGACAGTGAATGGAGGATGGGCAGAAGTGGATGGACCAGGAGTAGATTGCTGAGCTGATCTCCGATGAGAGACACCTAAGTTGTGAAGGAAATGTAAATCAGGAGGTTTTGTTTCTCTGCCCAGGATGTTCACTTGTTTTAGGAGATGAAAGTGAAGACACAGAATCTAACTGATCCAAATCATCAAGAGACCCAGTTCTAAAGTTATTTACCAACTCAACTTGTGATTGTTGTAGAGCTGAAAGATTTTCAGGAACTGAACTAGCTCTCAAGGGTGATCTGAAAACAGTTGATAATTTAATCCTAGGAGACTTCCTAAGGATACTTTCTGGGTTCTCAACTATCTCAGGTGGATCAGGGTCAGAATAGGCTCTAGTATGAATCCTTCTAGGAGCCACTATGCTATGATTTTAGACCCAAATAAACAAGAAAAGTTCAACCAGGTATGACAATCTTTAAAAGGTCAACTAATCTGTTTACACAAAATTTAATCCTACAGTCCTCTAACTGAGTTTGAAATGATATTACAATGATAAGGGTTCTTCCCAGTGGAGTCTTAAGGTCTGTTGAGGATTGTGGAGTCACCAAGTGGAATTTTTTCGCTCGTAAGGAGGTAAAAGGTTTTATGGTCCACTACCATGTTTATTGGATACCAATATGAAATATTTTTAGGTTTTCTGAGTTATTTTTCATTTGTGTGGTTTCTAAGAATGTCCTAACTCTGTTTCAAAACTTAGCTACCGTTATGAGACAAATATAGTCTACTCTTATGGCTAAGCCAGCTGATCTTTCAAGGTTAGATAAAGTCTTATGAGAATCCTAGGGTTTGACCTAGTTTGTCATTGATTCAAACAAGTTTCATCATAATTACCATTTACTTGGTATTTCTTGAAAAGGCTGATTTTTACTCACAAGGTTTTATGAAGTTTTAAGGGGAGCCAGAGATTTTAATTGGGTTCAATCCCCAGTCGAGTCGCCAGAAATGTTAGCTCCCTGTAATCAGCAAGATTGGCAAAGTCTGACTAGAGGGAGAACATCGTTTCAACCACTTTGGGATTCTAGGATCTAGCCCTCCTAAATCCGGAGAGGGATATCTCCAATAAGTTCAAAGATGGATTTGTCTTTGAAGTTTTGGGTAATGATATTAGGATAGTTATGAAGGCCGAGGGTTTATTTTGTTTTTTGGATGGTTGAGCATGATTAATATTTGAGGTGGAAAGTTCTAAATGCAAAGAGTTTCAAAGGTGAGAAGTTGCAAGAAAATAGAACAAGCTTTGGCCAGGAAGATAGATAATTGCAGGTTTTAGTCCATTGGGCTATGGAGTCATAATAGGGTTTAATTGAAACAATCAGGTTCAAGAGTGGTCCATGGGGCAAGTCATCTATTTCTAAGGATCTCTTTAGAGTTTGATTTATGGAATGAAATGGTACAATAAGATGGGGAATTAAACAAATGAAGAACAAAGAGCAGCCTAAGATCTGGTAAGTATTTCTAAACTAGCTAGATTTTGACATACACTTAAGAAAGACATGAAAGTAAACTAGGATTTGGTAAGTACTTTTAAACTAGCCAGCCTTTGATACACTTTCAATAGAAAACATATTAAAACAAAGGGGAACTTGAAGGCAATGGTTGGAGGAGAAACTAGCGGGCTGGGCTCACCACAAATCCTCTCCTAGCTCTGCTCTACTTGGTAACTTTCAAGACAAACACGAAGACAACACATAATGGCCTAAGATCTGGTAAGTAATTTCAAACTAGCCAGCTTTCAACACATTCTAAGGGAAACATTCAGACAGTCTTTGGGGATAAAACTAGGACCAGGGCACACCATATATTCCTTAGTTCATCTCTACTTAACATGAAATGAAAGTAACATCCAAGAACAATATTTAGATAAGACAATAAGACGAGGGAACACCAATATTCCTATGCTTAAACTGAATTAAATCATTCCTAGATAACACATATTTGGAAGAAAACATGAAGATAAATATTTTCAGTCAGAGAAGGGTACTGATATACAGTAGGTCCTAAATCTATGCATGTTTTTATTTATAAGAGAAGATGAACACAGTGAAAACAGAAATAAAACAAAAATTCACAATAAGAAATAACATCATCGTCGACATAGACCAGGATCCCATAAATCAGCTTGTATTGATGCTCCAAACTAGTTACATCATTAAGTCCAATGCTTTAGTTTAGCAATCATCTACACTTCCCAGACTAACTTATCTGTCACAAGAAGAGCTTCAAGGGCCAGTGAAAACTTTTTACAGGCAGAAGTCTCAAGCTCAATTATATTTCAAAGTTCAGCAACCAAATCAACCAACAATTTCTCATCTTCTACAGAAGTATTTATAGAAGAATGAGGAGGTGAGATCTAATAAAAGATCTCCCAAGATAATTAATACAGTCTTAATGGCTTCTTGGCCTTTGAGGGGCTCGGTGAAGAAGTTTACAGATGTTCTGTCTGTATCAATTGTTTTACACTTAAGTTTAAGCTCGGTGGGAGCTTTTGTTGAGTTTTAAGGCTCTATGTCATGAATGAAATAAATCTGTTGATATCTTTTCATTAAATTCCTTTGGAAGAATTAATTTTTCGGCTACGTTGAGGAAAATATTTGATTTTTCTCAATAACTTCGGCCTCTGTTTGAATTCTTGTGGCTACAGATGGCACTGTGGTAGCTGAGAGGAATCAATTCGCCTCTGTTGAGGCGGTGGAGGCCTTTCCGTATGATAAACACTTATGATTTTCCTTAATTGTGTTTTAATTTGGAGGATTAGGCTTTTGATAATCAATATTAGCCGTAATCCCCAATTTGTCTTCAATCTTCTGTTCTATTGTGTTCTGTCTTTGACACTGATACTCTTTTAATTTATTTAACTCTATGTCTTGTTGATGTGCAGGCCAATCAAGGCTCGTATGGAATCAATGCCTCATGAAACATTGACGAGACGTGGAAATTGAACCCGTGGATGGCTTCCCTTTGATGAATCGAAGGTGTGAGAATCATCATTCCCAGCCTTCGAATTTTTCTTCAATATAATGGAAAAACCATTAATCACCTGCAAAACACAAAACTAATTATGAAATCCTATGTTTTTTGAGTTTTACTGCTTCAGAGGCTGCGGGGAGGAGTGTGGTCGTTGGATGGCATCATCCAACGGTGGGGATTCGTTTGCGGGGGTCAAAAAGAGGCAATTGACAAAACATTGGGATAGATTAAGTTAGGGTTGTTGATCTGCAGAGATCAACAGTTAGGAGCGATCATGTTTACATAATGCGAAGGGGTCACATTATATTAAAATAGGTGGAAATGCGAAGAAAATAGGTTAAAAACCTTAGGTGGAGAAAAATGCATTGAAGAGGCATTCAGGGTTTCGGGATGATCATAGGCCATTGGATTAGACCAACAAACGAAGATCAATGATGGACATTTATTGGAGCCATCGCATCGGGGGAGAAAGCGATAGGAGGGATAATGGAATTTTCGATGCGATGGCATCACATCGGAGATTTGCGATATGCGATGGTTTACAAAATACCGGGGAGAAAATCTGATGCGATGTTCTAAGGACCGTGGGATCACGATAAAGATCAACGGTGAAAAAAGAATCGGCAATCGGCAATCGGAGATAGGCTGATGAGATGGTGTGATCGGGGGAAGCTGATGCGATGGTGCGATCAGGCCATCTCAATCAGAGGTTTCAAATGGAAACAATCGGAAGAGCCTTTACAAAATTTTCCGATGCGATCAGGCCATCGCAATCGAAGGGGAGATAATATAAATTTTGGCGCCCGTTTTGCGGGGCTATGGGTTATATGAAATAATAACATGATCGGGGGTTATGAACAAAGGCTAATCGCATCGGAGTTCTCAATTCTAACAAAAAGACTTGCGCACTATGTTTTGTTCCGATGCGATAAAACTCCAAAGGTTTTTAGCACTTGGTTCTTAGTGCTACGGCATATGGAGGGGAATTGGTTTTAAGACTTAGCCCGAGGGGCCTTAAGTCTGTAATACGAAAAACGTATTTTTTATGAAATTTTTCTAAGTTTTCAAATGGATTTGGGGGTTTCGACAGAGTTTAAAAAGGAGTTTTAAACTCTGTAAAGAGGATTTTATGAAGGGAAAAGGGAAAAAATATGAAAATGAAGGATTTTTATGGGGAATAAAAGGGGTAAAAATGAGGTTAGTTTTGGAAGTGGAAGGAGGGGAAAAATGGCCTAAGCAGCAGTATTTTCACTTATGGAAACAACAGAATTTCAGAGTATAGAATGGGAATAGTAGTGAAGATTTGGACAAAGGCATGAGGCCTTCTAGAGTCTTCAAGAGATAACACTTTTTAGCAATAAAATTTGTTCCTTGAAGGCTCCAAAAAATTTTAGCCACCTTTTGGTATAACAAATTTCATAGGTGGCTAACAGATTCTACATGGGAGGATGATAATTTTATATAGAAGCACCCAGAGCTACTCAAGCATTGAGGACAACACTTGTTTGAAGTATAGGAGCATGTTAGGTCCCTATATTACTAGTTTATCCCCTTATTTTTATTAGTGTAGCCCCCTTATTATTATTGTTGTACCCCTGTAACCCCAATATTGTTAATATTGTGCCCTTACATTGTTATTGTTAGGTCGGCTAGGATTATATTGTGGGCCCATGGACTCCTATATATAGAAGGAGGTTTTGGTCATTTGTAACATCCAATAATTTATGTAATGTATTGGAGGTTTCCCCCTCAAAGTGGTTGATTTATAAGGCTTTGATCTCTCTTTTCTTCTATTTTTGGAGCTGGTTTCATAACACTCTTTTCACTTGAAAGTCTTTCAATAAAAATCTCATGCAAAAGTCAGGTCAAAAAAGCAGTCCCATTAGGTCATTAGGGCTTTGAATTTTTCAAGGTCATTCCTTCATTCCAATGGAGTCGGCACATATATGAGAGGGACTAATTAAGAAAATTGGTTTTCATATCATCATGATGTAAATATTATACTTTTAAAATTGTATTTTTTTTTTTCAGTTTAATGAATTTTATATCAAAATCAATATTTTGATAGAAAAGTCAAATATGTAATTTATTTTTATTTTTCAAATTTAATTTTATGCTATTATATGTAATAATTTCATCCCAAAAATATCAAAGTAATTATGTCTAGCCCAAAGTGGATGCAAAAGAGCCACACTTCATGTTGATCAAAGCTTGCAATGCCAAAAGTCAGAAAGCAAAAGAGTATTAGTGATAAGGAAAAGGACCTCAACATTAAAAAAGTGGGTAATCAAGTTAAATTTAAATCTACTTGCCTATAAATCCCATCAAGCATTTTAAACAAGCTATTGTTACCCTTAAAAGCATCAGGAGTATTCAGTAAGGAAAAATTTCTAAGTTTTTGAGAGAAATTGGGCCAAATCCATAGGCACTACACATTCAGAAGGTTGACACTACGCATTTGAACCAGCGTTGTGTGCTTGCCCAGTGGCGCTGCACCCTTTCCAGGAGAAATCAGTGTAAATTGAAAAGGAGTTGCGCGCTCAAACAGTGGCGCTGCGCATTTGGATAGGTGCTACGCCCTCACACAGCAGCGCTGCGTGCCTACATAGTTAAGTTTGTTGAGGGTTGTACCACTTCAAACCACTTCAAACAAACTTAAAAATTTTCCTAATTCCTCCAAGGATGTTCTAAACAGTAAGTACACCCTCATTGCCTTGTTTCTAAGCTATTTGGTGACTTTTAATTTTTTGAAGTGAAACCCTAATGAAACCCTAATTTTAATTTATGATAACTGTTCATACACCTTATTCACTTTCCTTAAGCATATATCAGTCATAGGTAAGTTAAATTTCATTCACCTAGGGTTTTCATTGACCTAGTTTGTTCATTCACTTCATTCCCTTCACTTTTTCAAGCTAGCCATCTCATCCCCTTCCCTTTCATCTCATTCCATTTGAACCCTAGGGTTTCATAAGTCAGAGTTTAAAATGTATGAAGAAGAATATAGTGGTATTTGTGAGGCACAAATGCCAAGAATTAATGACCATAAAGGAGAGAAAATTAACAGGTTTGAACCAATCACTGCAAGAGAACTTATGGCCTCTCCTCTCACTGTGTCTTGCTTCAAACATGTGGGTTGTTTTGAGTTTTGTGAGAGAGTGCAACAAATTCAAAATCACCTGGGGTTAACAAGATTCTTCATCACTTATCTACATGAAAAATAGGTCACTCTTGTTGAGGTCACTTTTGATATGTCCAACAATGCTATTGTAGCTGCTACACGAATCCCTAGTGTGGGAGAGAGGTGGTTTAAACAAGAAAACTTGGATATGAGATATTATGAACCGTACCTGAAACCTAGGTACAAGAATCAAAAGAATTCAATTTTCCCTTTCTCTCATCTTCTTGACTAGTATGTTCCCATGATGAGGATAATAATAAATACTTCACTTGTGAGGGGAGGTTTTCTCGATTCTACTCATATCATATCCGACTCCTCATGCATTTCACTAGAGTTAGAATGCTACACATAACCTAATATATTTCCCGCAGAATTTACAAGACGACTTACATTGTGCAAAAGAGGGATTACAATCATCAAATGCAGAGTCTATTTCATCATTCACTCATCAAAATGGTGGTCATGCATCAGCTTCAGTAGAAAAAAAATTCATGGTATTTATTCATTGCAAATGAGATTTTCACTACCCCTCCTAGCCATCATGAGTAGGATATCCCTTCATCATCTCATCCTCCTGTATCCACTTCTCTATCAAATCCCATTGTTCATACATCACCACCCACTCACATCCATTCATCTCATGTTGATCCTACCTTATCACCTTTCTATACTGGAGCATCAAGCAGTGAAAGGGACATTGAGGCAGCTTACACTGAAATGATTGATATTGAGCCATTTCCCATGACATATCAAGGCAAACATAGGCATGTGTTTTCTTCACATGGTGTGAAAGGGGCCATGCCTTCTTCATCATCAAAACAGGTAGACAAGGGCAAGGAAAAGGATATAGAGCCTATCATTATTGAGCATGAGGACAAACATGAAACTAAGTAGGAGTTTCAGTTGATTGAGATTGATGAAGAGGATGAGGATAGAGCCACTAGTGCAGTGATAAGAGGCAAGGAGGCCAAGATTAGTGAGATTCAAGCTAATCTTGATAGAGCATAGCACGTGATTGAATTTCTTGAGCTAGAAAATTAGTAGTTGAAGACTAAGAAAACCATCAGTGAATTCAATACAATCAGAGCTCAGAGAGAGGTAGGAAAGGCCAAGGCCTTGATGGAGGATACCTTGGGAAGATTTTATGAGAGTGATGATGAAGAATATCAGCTCTCGAGATGGATAATGAGGACAATTGGGCTAAAGAGGGCTTTAGCTTGGGAAAGGCAGAAAGAGGCCGAATTGGTAGAGCAACTTACTCCAAGTGAGCTGCTTGCCATAGAGATTAGCAGAGACAAAGAGTCCTAGCTTGAGAGAGCCAACTTGCATCTAGCGGGCCTGCTAGAGAGGGCAAAGAAAGACATTGACATTCAAAGGAATATGGCGAAACCCTATGTTATGAGAAACATAATTGCAAGGGCCAAGCTCAAAGGATCCCATGCAAAGGTTTGGGCTTTGACCGAGCCAAAGGAGAAGGAGAAGTTGAAAATTATTTCTGAGGTGTCTCTCTATGCCTCTAACCCCTAAATGAGCAAGAAAATTCACAACTTTTTCACATGTGACATTCGTGTGCAAATTTTAATTTTTTGGACAATTTAGCACACATAAAATTTTCTAAACGTGCAGCGCCACTAGCGATGTGCTCTCTTTTGAGGAATCCAATTGATTAATATCCACCACCATCATGTTTATAATGATGAGGAAATCAACTCCAGCAAGTTTCAGAAAATTTGGAGGATAACTGGTCCCTCAAAGAGGCAAAAAACCACCAAAACATCATTTTTCTGCCCTCTTTTTGACCCTGGCACTATGCATTTACTAGTCTTGGGATAACACATTTTTGATAGGGAATATAGACACCATTTTGCAGAATAGAGGCATATCTAGAAACTATACTCAGATACCTTTCCAATGAGATATAATGGAGATGATTTGGACAACAAGAAGGCCTCCAAAAGTGGCTTACAAAACAGGTCATTTTTTCTGCCATGGCACTGCGCTTTTACCAAGAAATTTAAATTTTCACCAGTTTCATCAAATTTTTAAGTTTCATTTATGTTTCACTTTTTACTTGTGAAAATGAAGAATTTACCAATGTAAATAAAATATTTTACTTTTATCTAAGGTAGATACATTAATTAAGTCATTAGTTGAAGTCAAATGTATAAGTTCTTAAAGATAGGAATGAGTCACTTTCCTCATCCTAGACTCTAGCTTTCAGTTCAGCTTTTGATGTAACAACTCCCTTACCTCATGGATTCAACTCCTGAGGATGAGAAGAAGTGGTTTTGAGATCTATAAGGTGTATTTTTTCAGTCATTGTAATGGTTGGCATCATTTTGAGAGATTGTATTGATCAAGTATCATCTTGGCTTGGACATTAATGGAAAATTGCAACTATTTTCTTGGGATCCATGTGGTATGAGTTTTAGACATAGTTTCCTCTCTGTTATCAATTTGTTAGAATGAATTTTTAATTCATAAACCATTTCATATCTATAATATACTTTATTTAAGGTTTAAAGACATAATCCATATTTATTTATGCTTTATTTTGAGAAATTTAGTATAATGTGTTCATTCTGTTCGGTTTAGGGAAAATACGTTCCAGATGCTTTCCCTGGCCTCTCACCAGTCTTTTCACTTCATTTAATCATATTTTGAATGTTAAATATTTTACCTAACTTTCCCCATAAAAAATACTGCAATTTCATCCCCTTGGCCCTGATCTATTCCCCTTGACCTAATCCCTGTTCAGTGAGCCCAACCCTAAAATCAAACAAAACCCCCTGTATTCCTTAGCTAGCCTAAAATTATTTTCATTTAGCCCTCTTGGATGTGATTTTTGTGGAGACATCCCTCTCTGAATTAGTAGGGCTAGATACCAAGTCTAAATCTTGGTTTGAGGTTACCTAGGGATTTCCTCTCTCAGCCTAAGGTTCAATCTGAGTGATAACACCCCCAACACCAATTCACAGGTCTAACTTTCGGAGATCTTGGTTTAGTAACTCTAGACCTTCACCCCTTGAGGATACTCCTCTCGTGGAGGATCCCCCTTTCTATGAAGTCACGATTGATCAATTGAGAGCCTTACATCCACTCACCCATTAGTTTCTTAGGGGTCTCCAGAGCCTCCCCACCACAAGCTCACCATACAACAAGCATACCTATTATCTGCGACACACTCGTCAGGGTTTCATAATAAATTTGATACCCAAAATTATAAGTCTAATGCCAGAAGACTATGTGGATGCAGTCGAGTGGCTCTCGATTGAATGTCCTGAAAGCCCCCCCCCCCCCCCCCCCCCCCCCCATAGTTTAAAGGGAGGGCCGAAGGAGCACCATTACTAGGGTCCCCAACCCAATCTGGAAAAATATTGTTCCCCCAAATAACCACCTATTTCCAGAAGACATTCGGAAAAATGACCCACTCGAGAGGGGCCCCGAAGGGGGTCAGGAAACAAAAAATCAGGGGAATGGTCGAAATATATATCAAAACCACCACCTCAACTAACCCCGAAACCAAAGAGTGCTTCGTTTCCATAGGAATTTCAGTGTTTTAAAAAAGCCGAGGAACTATAGGGATATCGAAAATCTAAGGGTTCCTTGAGATGATGATAGGTATTCACAACATGATGGCGACGCTTCCAGGTCGGTCAGCAAAAGTGAATCAGAAGGTGAAGTCAAAGCTCTCGTGATTCCACCCATGCCCGAAGATAACCGAGTTCAACCACTATCCTGGATGGCACATTCTCCTATGGGCATCTGAGGCCCCCTCCATGACATGCTTCGACACCCTGAGAAGTACTTGCCCAAGTTCAACCCTAAGAGGGGGCCATTAGCTAAAGACCATATTAATAACATCTACCTCTCCCTATAGATGATGAGGGTATAGTATGAAAACATAGCATGCAACCTCTTTCCTCACACCTTGGAAAGCAAGGCCTCTACTTGGTATCGCTCTTTACCTGTTGCTTCCATCCAGACATGGGAAGAGTTCTGACAAACCTTTCTCGAGAATTTCTCAGAGGATAAGACCCCTTCTATGATCCTTACGGAATTTAGAACATTGAAATTCCAAAATAAGGAAAAGGTTAAATATTTCAATCAATGATTCGCTATTATCCTGAATAATTTCTCCCCGAACATGGTCCTCGATGATTCCATCACCATAGAATATTACACGAGGGCTCTTCTGCAAGACATCGTTGTGTTCATTAATGTGAAGCCAAGGTCACCTTAGCTAAAAATTTCATGAAAACCCTTTTCATCAAGAAATATATGCTCTCCATAGGGGTCCTGGATCATGACAATCGCGATGACCCCAAGTCTATCAACAAGAAGTCGCAACCTTCAACTAGTAAGCCAAGAGACAAAGATAAGGACCCCTTCGAATTTGAAAGTATTGCTAAGTCTTTGAAACTTATAAAAAATGAAGTCACATATCTGAAAAGGAAGAAAAATGATGGTACCTAATGTAGAAAGCCCCAAAAACCTTTATTTGGAAGGAACAATAATACACCGAATCAGCCTCCTCAAAACCCCAATGAAAATTTCAACATCGAGGAGATCAACAACAATAATTTTTGTTCTATCCACCAGGAATCTCACTTAGAGAGAACCTTCCCCCAGTGGATCAATAGTATGACCATTGTGGTTAATCAATTTCTTGAATACCAGACCATGGGGGACCTCGAGGAGGAAGCCGACATACCTAAGGAGGAGATGTTCCCTCTTGATGAAAATCAAGGATCAACTGTTTTAGCCTTCAAATTTGTCAGCGGAGAGGAAAAATAATCCTTTTCAAAGTTTAATATGGCCAAAAAAATATAGCCCAAACCTCCTCAAACCTACAACCTTCATAGAAAAATCCCAATATCCGACCAGACACTTGAAGAGAGAAGAAAGGCGTTCTTGAGGAAAATCCTGCCTCCCAACAAGTTGAACCAACCCATGACCCCCACCTCAGAAAATACTAGCCTCACCACTACTAGGAGCATGCCCAAAGCTTGAATTCTCCCAATTCACCTCAGGTGACCAAATAATTCCCCACGCACTCAGATTCTGGATATAACATTATCAAAGATATGAAGAAAATGCGGGCCAACATTTCAATTTATGAGCTCGCCAGGGTAGCCAACCAACGTGATCTAATTCTTAAAGATTTTTCTACCCCTTCCTCAACAAGTAGGTCATCCCCTTCTTTGAAGGCAGACATTTCAACACCATCCCAAGCCATTATCATTCTCTAGTCTATTGTCAATGCCATAAATTCCAACTCACGAGGGTCCACACCCCTGTTTCCCTTATCATTCAAAATTTTCAATTTCAATTTTCATAACCGCCTCGTTGACTCTAGAGCATCAAGAAACTGTTGGAAAAACTGAAAGGGCTGGGGGGTGAATCAGTATTACTTTCAATTAGAGCATTAGTTGATCTTCAATTATTATCAGTGTTTGTACAATGATAACAAGAAACAAGAGGAACACAAATGCACACAGTTTTTAAGGTGGAAACCCACTCTGGGACAAAAACCACGTAATGATTTTCTAATAATTCTTTAATATTCAACTCCAATTGAAAATAAAGCTCCAAATCCCTAGAATCTAGAAAATCATTCTTCTCCAGCTCCCACTGGATGGATGCTCCAACGCCCGAGATTCTTCAGTAGTCAACTAAACAGATTCCCAAACACCCAATGAGCTACAAATCACCCTAGCACCACCCTACCACCCTATAGAAGAATAAAATAAGAATGGACTCCTTTACCAGGGAAAATGGTCCACTTTACAATGATATAGAATGATGTAGAAGAAGAAGATATACTATACCATAACCCCAACTTTTACACAACCACCTAATAATGATCCTAGACCTCCCAACACTGCCTCTTCAACCCTTGGTAGATAGATACTAGTACAATTTTTACAACAATGTATTTACAATGACTTAGTACAATGATACCTCTAGAATTATTGTATGCAGTGCTGCCCACTTGAAGACTTCATATGATGAACTTCTTATTGTTTTTATGCACCTTGGTTGCTGCTCTTGTCATGCTACCCTCTGTTGCACCTTGCTTTGCTTTTTTGCAGTAGAAATTCTGGTCTTTTGCAACCCTTGACAACACATGATCTAGCTTTTTCTTGCCTTCTAGGAGCTCGATATTGAATCTAGTGTATCTCTGTTATTTCAGATCCTCAATATCTAATTTTCAGTATTCTTTCCAATGCCATAGGTCTGACCCAATTTGTATTCTTCAAGAGAGAGTTATACCCAATCTCTCACAATTCCCTAATTAAGGACTGTTTCAACAGAGCGCACTTGTACGGCGTGCCACATGTCACTGTTTCTTCATTTGTCTCTGGAATTGATAGAGAAAAAATTAAATACTATGCACTATCTGCCACTTTTTATGGAATTCCAATCTGATACTCTGAGAGAGAGTTATGACGAATTTACCAAGGTCACTTCTTTGTGATGAATTTCAGGAGCCTGCAAAAACCCTGACGTCCACATATCATATCTCCAAAAATATTGCGCATATTGATATAAAATTTTTATGGCAGCTTTCTCAGGATTTCATCTTCGCCTCATAAAAATTTCAGCTTTTGAACCTTCTTAGAAAAAAATTTAGAGTGAAAATTCCACGATGACTTGTTTTAGATGGCCGAATCCCTTACATAAGGAGGAAATGAAGATCACAACTTATATGAATGCTTAAGTTGAGAGGGGCTTCAACAAGAGACTATGGGAGGGATTTTAGGAGCTTAAAAAAAATATTAATTATGACTTTTCAATGACCCATTCCCCAACCCCATGAGGTTTTAGCCCACTAACTGGGGGTACAAACTTCAAACATGAATATCTCTCAAACCGTGAAGAATTACATGGCGTGCCATATATCAACAGAAACATCTATAAAAGTAGAAACCATCAAAAGAATTATTGACCCAAAATATATTAATTTGTTAGGTCAAAATTCCCATGCAATATTGGGTTAGCCCCTGGTGCTGCTTGGGTTGACATCAATGAAAACCACTACTCAACAATCTCCCCCTTTGG
The DNA here is from genome assembly GCA_034641835.2 of Pinus albicaulis. Taxonomy (NCBI): domain Eukaryota; kingdom Viridiplantae; phylum Streptophyta; class Pinopsida; order Pinales; family Pinaceae; genus Pinus; species Pinus albicaulis. Next base: position 234,840,164 of record CM076572.1, read on the forward strand.
CATTGATGGCAACACAAGTACTCCCCCTGCGATCATGACACCTCTTCCTACAACATTCTCTCCCCCTTTGACATCAATGGCAGAGGGTAACTCCCCCTGACACACAACCATCCTATAGACCTGTACACACTTCCACTCCCCCTGACACACAACCGTCCTACAGACTTGTAATCTACTTCCACTCCCCCTTTATAATCTAAAAAAGGAAATTCTAATGAGAACTTGGGAGAATCCCAAGCTTTTGGTGAAGATATTCCAATGCTAGCGAATATTTAATATGTGATTCATTTGGTGCTTCTTGGAATCTTGCTACTTGTCCAACTGCTTTCATAACATCTGGTTGGGAGGCTATTACATATAGAAGACTACTAATCATAGATCTGTACAACCTTTGATCCACATCCTTAGATGAGTCGTCTATGCTCAATTTGCAACCTGTTACCATTGGAGTGCGGATGGGCTTGTAATCTTCCATTTTAAATTTCTTGAGCATTTCCTTGATGTACTTAGCTTGACATATAAATATTCCTTTCTCTTGCTGAGGTATTTGAAGCCCTAAGAAGTATGTCAGCTCACCAATTAAAGACATCTTGAAATCACTCTTCACCTTTGTAACAAACTTCTTACTTAGTCGATCATCATTGCTACCAATTATTGTATCATCCTCTTTAGCTATTATACATGAATTATTTGCTTCATCTAGAACATATATGTCATTTGGAGCTCAACTTGCTTTAGCCACAATTTCACCATACACGCCTTTCCTGATTTCACATTTCGTGGAGTTGAATAGTATTGTGTGTCCTTGATCACACATTTGTCCAACACTGAGCAGATTGTGATTCATGTTTTCAACCAATAGAACATTATTGGCTAGAGAATATTTTCTTCCAAGAGTGGCAGTACCTGATCCTATAACATTTTAAGATCCATCATTTCCAAAGGACACGATTCCATCCTTCTTCTCTTTCAGAGATACAAATTTATTTCTATCTCCAGTCATATGCATTGAGCAACCGCTATCAACATACCACACATCTTTGTTCTTTTGAGCCTTGAGAGCAAGAGAATAATTATCATTCTTCTTCTTCTTCCATGTTCGTTCATTCTATGGCTTCGAAGATTCTTCTAGAGGATTTTCAAGTCTGCAGTCTTTGGCTATGTTTCCAAAGTTTCGACATTTGTAACATTAAATATTATTTCTTAAATGTTCAAATCTATTGACGTTTCACTGAGCCCTGGGAAGTTCATATTTGACAGATCTCCTAGAATTGTATTCATTCCTAGGGTACGTACGACATTCTACAGCTTTATGACCAAATTTTCCACATGAATAACAGTAGCCATAAAAAATATGTTGGTACCTGGATGGAAATTTTCGTCGAGGAATTGTCTTCCAAGGCTATTCTTGCGAATCTTGTCCAATGAAGTCTACATGCATGTCAGATCTCATAGGTTCATTGTATTTTGTTGTAGAAGGTCCTGCTTCTTCTTCTTTGTAACTGATGCCAGTTTTTTCGTTGTAAGATCGTTGATTTTTGATGATTTCTTCCAATGCCCTTGAGATGTTGGCATAGTTTTGGATAGTTTTTCCTTTCTTCACTTCCTCACGCAACGAGACTACTTCGGCTTCTAATTCTTCCCTTTCTTGGTTTCTTTCTTCCAACTTCTTTTGAAGTGACTCTTCAATGCATTTGTGTTCTTCAACTTCAATTTTGAGACCTTGAACTTGTTCTTCAAGAGTTTTGGAATGGATCTTCTCCACCTTGAGATCTTTTATAAGCTTGATTGCTTCCTCATCAAATTCATCTATGGTCCATCCTTCTTCTTCGTTGTTTGATACCTCTTGCTTATTTTGCTTGGCCATAAAAAATGCTCTCTCATTTGCTTCTTCTTCACTATCATTTTCTTCATCGGATGATGAGCTATCTTCTTTAGAGAGAAAGTTCCTTTTGTATCCTTGCTTGTTGAATTTATTAAATCCTTTCTTTATTTTTGAGTTGCCATTAATTTTGTTTGGACATTTTGCTGCAAAATGCCCAACCTCATGACAGCTGAAACATATCAATGGAATTTTACCTTTTAATTGTCCCTTACCAATTTGTAGTTTTCTCGTGAAGTAAGCATATTCTTCATCTGAAAGACCTTCTTCATCATCTCCCTTTTCTTCACACTTGCAGGTGCATGTCTTTTCAATTGAAGGTTGTTTATCCTTATTGGTTTTCTTAGATGCAACGAACGCAGTTTCTAGATGCGAAGTGCCCTCTTCTTCATCAAGTCTCATTTCATATGCTATGAGAACTCCATGACTAATTCCTCTTTGCTAAGTTTGTCCGCATTTCAGACCGTATTCTAAGACCGATACCTTTGGGTTGAATCTCCCTGGTAACGTTCTAAGAATCTTTCGTATAATCATCTTCTTTTCAACTAGCTCTTCCAATCCTTCTAGAGTATTGGTTATTTCATCAATGCATTGGAAGCATGAAGCAATGTTTCCATCTTCTTTCATTTTGAGTTGCTCAAATTTTTCTCTATATATTTGAAGCTTTGCTTCTTTGACATTTGAGTCACCCGACATATTCTCAAGTTTATTCATACATTTTCAGTGGTTTTACAACCCAACACCTTATGATAAGCAGATTCAATAAGTCCACTGATAATAATATTATTTTCTTTTGCATCATTTACCAAATTCTTCTTACCTTGTTCATCCGCAGTTGATGTAAATCCATTTTGAACAGCGTCCCATACTTCATAACCTTGCGCTAAGAGATAGACCTCCATTATTCCTTTCCAAAGTGCATAATTATTTTCATTGAATAGAGGTACACCATTCTTGGTATGCTCCATGACCTCCTTCCAGTTGTTAAATTGTTATTGAAGGAACCTCTCCAACTGATTGTTAAATACCTAGAGAGGGGGTGAACAATACCTTCAATTAGAGCATAGCCTGATTCTAATTCTATTTTCTACTTCCGTTGGGTTGGTTTTAAAGCAATGATAGCAGCAAACAAAAGGAACACAAATGCACATATTTTTTAAGGTGGAAACCCACTCTGGGACAAAAACCACGTAATGATTTTCTAATAATTCTTTAATATTCAACTCCAATTGAAAATAAATCTCCAACTTCCTAGAATCTAGAAAAGCATTCTTCTCCAGCTCCCACTGGATGGACGCTCCAACTCTCGAGATTCTTCAGTAGTCAACTTAATGGATTCCCCAACACCCAATGAGCTACAACTCACCCTAGCACCACCCTACCACCCTATAGAAGAATAAAAGAAGAATGGACTCTCATACCAGCGAAAATGGTCCACTTTACAATGATATAGAATGACGTAGAAGAAGAAGATATACTATACAATAACCCCAAATTTGACACAACCACCTAATGATGATCCTAGACCTCCCAACACTGCCTCTTCAACCCTTGGCAGATAGATACTAGTACAATTTTTAAAACAATGTATTTACAATGACTTAGTACAATGATACCTTTAGAATGATTGTATGCATTGCTGCCCACTTGAAGACTTCATATGATGAACTTCTTGCTACTGTTATGCACCTTGGTTGCTGCTCTTTTCATGCTACCCTCTGTTGCACCTTTCTTTGCTTTGTTTCCATAGAAAGTCTGGTCCTTTGCAACCCTTGACAACACATGATCTAGCGTTTTCTTGCCTTCTAGGAGCTCGATATTGAATCTAGTGTATCTCTGTTATTTCAGATTATCAATATCTGATTTTCAGTCTTGTAGTAGTCCTCTGAGTCTTCTTTCCAATGCCATAGGTCTGACCCAATTTGGATTCTTCAAGAGAGATTTATACCAAATATCTCACAATGCCCTAATAAAGGACTATTTCAGCAGAGTGCGCTTGTACGGCGTGCCACGTGTCACTATTTCTTTATTTGTATCTGAAATTGATAGAGAGAAAATTATAGACTGTGCACTATCTACCAATTTTTACATAATTCCAATATGATACTCAGAGAGATAGTTATGATGAATTTACCAAGGTCACTTCTTTGAGATTAATTTCAGGAGCCTGCAAAAACACTGACGTCCACAGATCATATCTCCAAAAATATTGTGCACCTTGATGCAAAAATTTTACTGCATCTTCCTCAGGATTTCGGCTTCACCTCATAAAAATTTCAGCTTCTAAACCTTCGTAGAAAAAAAGTTAGAGTGAAAATTCCACGATGACCTGTTTCAGATGGCCGAATCCCTTACATAAGGAGGAAATGAAGATCACAATTTATATGAATGCTTAAGTTGAGAGGGGCTTAAACAAGAGAACGTGGGAGGGATTTTAGGAGCTTAAAAAAAATATTAATTATGACTTTTCAATGACCTATGCCCCAACCCCATGGGGTTTTAGCCCACTAACTGGGGGTACAAACTTCAAACATGAATATCTCTCAAACCGTGAAGAATTACATGGTGTGCCATATATCAACGAAAACATCTCAACAAGTAGAAACCATAAAAAGCATTATTGACCCAGAATATATTAATTTGTTAGGTAAAAATGCCATGCAATATTGGGTTAGCCCCTGGTTCTGCTTGGGTTGACATCAATGTCAACCGTTGATCAACAGAAACACCATGCTCCAATTTTTGTGCAAGAAGTTGAATATTCAGCCAAAGAAAAATGACGTTAGGATCATCCAATTAGACCGATCCCGGGTCCCCACCATGGGCGAATTGAACAATGTGTTAATCTGAATGTCCTCATATTATAGAGTACACCAATGCATTAACATCTTCGTCATTGATATTATGGAAGCGTATGGCCTATTGCTAAGCCAAGAATGGTCAAGAAAGATTAAAGGTTATTTTTGCACTGACTAGTCCCATCTGTGGCTCCTGTACAAAGGAAGGAACAACCAGATCAACATCGGTAGTGAGCCATACATGAAATACACCATCACTAACCTTGCAGCAACAAACGAGCCCCTAATCTTCACTCGGGAAGAGTTGGGGATGTGTTTATTAGAGTTTGAATTCAGATGTTACCAGGCCACTCCATTGTTTGTCACCTTGGGCACTTAGCTGGAATTTCCCCTTGTCCCCCACCTAAAGCTATCATGCTAGATTCTCCATCAGAAGTTGTTAAGCTAGATTCCCCATCTATAAACACATGCATCTTGGAGGCAACCCGAAGTGAAATTTGGACCCTATAATATGATGGTTCCAAAACCCAGGATCGAGTTGTTGCTGGTTGTATCCTGATGGGCCCTTGGAAGAATAAATTTCTAATTTCTTGCAGGTTAGAGTTCCAGTGAACCAACAATACTGCTAAATATGAAGCGCTAATCCTTGGGCTCAAGATAGCTATTGATCTAAAATTTGGATGCCTGAAGGTAATCGGTGACTCTGAAATCATCACTAGACAAGTACGCAATACCTTCCATTATTTGTCCCCACATTTGAAAGGATATTAGCAACAGGTATGGCATTTGATTTCTGCTTTTGATGCTTTTGACATTAAGTCGATTCCTAGGATGAATAATGCCACAAATAATACTCTAGCCAATGTTGCTGCTAGATTTACCTAGTTAAGGGATGGTTTTTATTTTTAAATTGTATATAAACCTGCAGTTCCTGATAATGTGGCTAAACTTCACATTTTCAATGATGATCAACAGGTGCTATACTTCATGCTAAATTTTGATGTGTTCAAGGACATCATTATCGAAGAGGAGGAACACGAGCTGGCTTTGCAAAAGGAAATAGTTGAATGTAAGGGAAATCCCATGCCCAAAGGGGTTGTCTCACTTGAGAAGTTATTTTATTTGCAAAGCCGATTCTGGGGGCCACCTAACACCAAAGTTCAAAGCTCCACCTTATCGCACGAGCATATTAACCTCGGAACAGAAACTGATCTGAAGTTTTTCAATCTTGGTACCGGATGCACACCTGAGTAAAGATGATATTTCATTGACTTATTCAAGAGGTATCAAGATTTTGTATCCTGGACATATGACACCCGGATCATCCAACACTTAATACCTATGAAAGAAGGCATTAGACCCTTCATTAGAAGATGAGAAAGGTACATCTGAATCTAGAACTGCTGATTCAGAAGGAACTCAAGAAGCTCCTAGATGCTCGCATTATAATCAAAGTCATACATTCAACATGGGTGTCGAACTTGGTTCTCATATGTAAGAAGTCCAGTGAAATATGATTGTGCGTGAATTCTGAAACCTAAATTGGGAATTATAAAATGATAAATACCCTATTCCCCCCATGGAAAAAATTCTTCAAACTATGTGAGACTCATATATGTCCTCTTTGTTGGATGGGTTCTCACAATACAACTAGGTGCTGGTTGTCAAGCTCGACCATTTGAAGACAACGTTCAAAAAAAAGTGGGGAACGTTCACATTCTGATGCATGCCCTTCGGTTTAATTAATTCCAGAGAAAATTTCCATAGGACCATAGACATCAAATTCAAAGGATTAATGGTACAAAGTGTGGTGGTATACTTGGACAATGTCATAGTATTTTCAAAACAAAGGTATGGCCATCTACACCACCTAAAACCGATTTTTGAGCGATTATGAAAGTATGGGATCTCATTGAATCCAAATAAAAATATTTTCACAGTCTCAGAAGGGAATTTATTGGGCCATATTATAACCAAATATGTAATTTTTGTTAACCCAGACCGCGTAAAATCCATTTCCCAAATTCCCCTCCCGAGCGGCAAGAAATCTATGCAATCTTTCCTCAGAAAATCAACTTCCTTCGCAAGTTCATATTTGACTTCGCCTATATTGTGAAACCCCTACAAAACATTATAAAAAAGGGTGCAAGCTTAAAATGAAATCAGGAAGAGAAGCAAGCCTTCCAAAATATCAATAAGGCCATTGTAGAAACCCTAGCCCTGTATAGCTCAGATTTCAGCAAAGGTTTTGTCTTTTACACTTTTGCCTTGGACTCGTCACTGGAAACTGTCGTCACCCAAAAGGAATATAGTCATGACGAACAAACCATATCATTCATGAGCACAGGTTTGAAAGGCGTCGAGCTGAACTATCCAGAAATAAACTAATAGGAAAATGTGGTATATATGGTGGCAAATCATTTTAGGCCTTATATCCTGAAGAACCATGTGACAGTTTTCTTCCCTCGCCCAATGGTCTGTTCGTTGTTCGTTCAGCAAGAGTTGGGTGAGCGGCGAGGAAACTAGATGACATGTCTTCAAGATTATGACCTAGAGTTCAAACCTACACATATAGTTAAAGGCCACGTGTTATGCAATTTGGTTGCTGAAGTAGCTGGCCCGCAAAACGACGATGGAGAGTGTCGGGAACATAAAATTGAAATGTACCAGGTAGATCATGTACACATGTCAGCCTCATCATAATTTTACTCAAAACTCATGTAATATCTTGGTCAGGGGACCTTGGATCTAACCCTTACAGTGAAAAAAAATGATCCATAAGTCTCAAAGCCGCTTCCTACCAAATGATACAAGGAAGATTATTCCGCAAGCACCACAACGACATCCTGTTACGATGTTTAGAGTTCGAAGATGCACAATGGGTCCTAAAAGAACTACATGATAGACCAGATAGGGAGCATTATATAGGTGATACCATAATGAAAAAGGTCATACAATCTAGTTTCTATTGGCCTACCCTATTCAACGATACTCACGCCTATGATTGCAGATGCCCCATGTGTTAGAAATATGCTGGCAAGAAATCTCGGTCATTCACTCCGCTGCAGTCTATATCAGTAGAGGAACCATTCCAGCAATGGGGTCTAGACATTATCAGAGAGATACTACCACACTCAAAACAACATTGATATATCCTTACAACCACCAACTATTTTACAAGGTGGGTTGAAGCAGTACCGTTATGCCAAATCAATGATAAAGAGGTAACAAGTTTTATTAATCAGCACATCGTGACTAGGTTTGACGTTCCAACCTTTCTTGTTTTTATAACACTAAATATTTTTCATCATTTAAACCATATGATTTTTCTATAAAAAATGGTATCTTTTTCAAACATTATGCCAACTATTACCCACATGGTAATGGGCTAGCCAAGTCAACCAACAAGAACATAATCTGTATCATCAAGAAGACTTTGTTATCCCAACAATGAAACTGGCACAATACCCTCAATAATTCCCTATGGGCCGACTGAATCACACCCAAAACTTCTCTTGGGACCTCTCCCTTCTTCTTAGTCTATGGGAAATAAGCCTTCCTGCCACCTAATATTTCCATTTCTGCCCTTCAATTATCTCAAGAATCACATGGCACCCCTTTCCCCATCTTGCACGCCCACATTGACACACCACTTAAGCTAGAGGAGGAAAGGCAAAAGGCCAAGGAGAAATTTTCCATTCACCAAATTCGAATCAAAAGCTGGTTTGACAAGAATTATGTTGGGAACAAAGAGTTCGAAGCCAATGACTTGGTCCTCAAATGGGACAATTCCCATGAGGAAAAAGGGGAAGCATACTAAGTTCCAAGCCTTGTGGACAGGACCATTCCAAATTAAAGAAAAGAATGACCAATATACATATATGCTACAAGGCTTGGGAGGGAGGATTGAAACTCTCCCGGTAAAGTGCCATGACCTCAAACACTACTTCACTTAACCACCTTTGGGTTGTTTCCACACCCTATACCATAGTATTTGCATTTTCTTTCACATCTGCTATTTTTATTTCTCTAGGTCTCTCGCATGTTTTGTTTTCCGTTTATGTTTTGTACATTTTTTTTTCCCATTTTGTTCAATAAGGAAATTTTCTTAAGTAGGTTTTTAGGAAATTTTCTCTCCAATGCCAAAGCTCCAAAGGTTGATGCAGTTGTTACTCAAACGGTGAAATTGTGCCTAGTTCTCTACTTGCAACTAATTGATCTTGAAATCCCTTGGCCTAAGTAAGAGTTTGAACACTGTCTTATGGGGAACTTAGTTGAATTAGGATATCCTAGTGTCAATGTCCAACCCTGCACACTAGCTCGACATTGCTTTTGAAAATGAACATATGATATAGGCAACTCGACGAAGGGGAAAGAGAAAATTTTGACCAACGAAAATTGGTTCAGGAAAACAATAAAATATCTCAATAAAAGGCCAGAAATAACCTCTCTTTCAAATTAAAATAAGTTAGGATCCCTCATCTTCCAAAGAAATAATTTCCAAAAAGAACAGCTTCCATGAGAATATACAAATAAGTGCTATATGAACATAAAAAAGAAGAAGGATAAAGGCTCGAGAAAGGCTTCCTGCATAGATATATGATGCAAGGAATTCACTAGGGTACTATCCAGGCTCGTTGGCAGTGGAAAAACATTTGTGATTTCTAGGAAGTGAATTTGATGGAGTATTACTTAGGATTGCTAGTAGTAGAGCAACACAAGAGATAGATAAATTATAATGAACTCTATAAATCTCATGTTGTTACTAAAACCCCCTTGTCGAGTCGCCAAGATGTTAAAAAATGGAGTGTAGCAATCTGAGTCGATGCAACCAAGGTAAGAAAATCTGCGAAGGTCGAAGAGAATGATAGTGGGACCCACAAGAACTAAAGGAAAAATGGCTAAGATCACCCCCCTCCCCAGCTGCTGAAGATAAAGTGCAAGCATAGTTTCTGAGGTTCTACTAGTGAATCAAGAATTTTTATAGCCACTACAACTACCTTTTGAAATTTGGTACTAGTGCAAAATTTTAGAACACATGTGCTTTTGATGAGATCCATAATAATGGAAGCACCCCTCAGGAAACCTTCGTAGGCCTGGGGCATTCCCCTCACCTAGTCAATTTTGAAAAAAAGTGGTTAATAACATCATTAATGGTCTGATATGGTCTTCCCCTCATTTTTTCCTAAGTATAGTCTCAGAGTTGCAATCCTCGTGAAACTCGACCATTCGTGACTTTGCGACCCAACGACCTCCTCAGGTCACCAGGTCACAAGGTTACTCTTCCACAGGTACTTTGTGACTATTGTGACTTGGCTACCTTGACACCTACATAAAGTCACAAGTTCACAAGGTCACAATTCCTTTTCAAAAACTAAGCATGCGACCCATGTGACTTAGCGACCAAGCAAACCTGGTTCGTTGAGTCGCAACAGTCACACATGTCACACGGGGAGAATTAATCGAGAGTTGTCACCTCGCGACCTAGCGACCCAAAAACCATGCGAACACATTTATTGCTCGCATGTGCTCCATTTTTATATATAGAAGGGTCGCGCTGGTTGGTTCCATTCGACTTGCACGATAGAGCTTCCAAAGTGGTCTGACAACCCAATTGGAGAGTGTTTTCTTCTAGGTAAGTCACTGTAACCTCTAGTAATTTTATTTTACTATCATACGTGCAAAACTGCACCTGATTCTCCCTCACCTTGTCTAGGGGTACACTTATTTACCCTTTAACTCCTTTTGTTATTACCTTGAGCCATCTCATTTCCCTTTTTTCCCCATTATTTCACCAGGCCTCTTTCTCCTTCCCAGTTTGGCCCAAAACCCTCTGTTCCAGCTTTGGCCCCTATTTTTCCACTCTTCCTAGAGCACTGAACCAAACTCAATCATGGATTTTTCTCCATTTCTCTATAATATTCCAAAGTTAGCATGCATCTACTTGGAATATTGATTTTTGTTTTTATCACCTAGCAGTTGAATAAATGGTTAAGGAGGCCCATGAATATTAAAAAATTCAATAAAATCCCTCATAATTTGAAAATGGATCATCATAGGAGCTAGATTTCACACCCTCATATGTGAAAAGGGGCATTTGCATATGGACAAGGTCAAGTTTGACCAAGTCAACAACACTGGGATAGGAGGTGGAGATCATCTTTAGAGAGAGCGCAGAGATAGTGGGAGGAATATTCCTTGGTGGAGGAAACCCTAATGAGTGGGATCCAAGGTTGGAGGGCTTCCACTTGTATAAAATGAGGGCAAGGAAGCCATAGCAAAACATGTTATGGATTATTGATATTGTGGTCTACATGACTATTCTGCTTTCTTCAACTGTTTAGTTGAGATTGATGTGTTGTTTAGCACAAGGAATTCCTGTTTAGGAATTCCTTCTCCTTTCAAGAGAGGCCTCTTGAGGGAGCTTGTACTTCATTTCTCCACATCCAGGCTTCAGGTCAAGCCAACTCCTTCAGATACAGTGTAGTTTCTGTTTAGAGCTGGGTTGTGTTGCAGGGTGTTACAGTGGAGGTTTCACAACACTTCTTGAGCTTATTTTTTAGAGGAGGAAGTTTTCTTTCCTTTGGGAGATCAGTGAGGAAGCCCTTGGATCATATTTCATATCTTGGCACTTGTCCAACACATTTTATATCTCCTAAAACGTAGTCCCTTTCCTTGATTGCATTATTTTCAGTGAGCAATTGCAGTGAGGGTTTGCGATGATTGTTGGAGGATGAGATCTTCAGTGATTGGATCAGCCTTTCACCTGAAGGATCCATTGGATGAGATTCATTCATCAAATGTTCTATATGTAGCCATCTTCATCCAAATATTGAGTTGCAGTTGCTATTCAGTCCTAGGAATGCAACTCCGACATCTTTTCCATTTTACATATTTTAGGAAATCCTTCTAGGATTGTCTTGAAATTGTGTTTGGGAGTTTATATATTCACTCCCAACATTTTATGAGCTGTATATTTCCATATCTATGTATTGACATATTCCAGTAGCAGTTGCCTCTAATAAAACTGTTGTGTCATAGCCTTGGGCAATATTTGTGTAGCAGTGTACCTTACTTTTTATGTACATGTTTCTTGAGTCTAATTTTTCTTATCTTGAATGACTCTTTCCTCAAGATATTGTATCTATTTGCTGCTATAATACTAATATGATGTCTATATGTTCTTATCACATTTCAGGAGTTGATTTATCACTTCTATTTCCATTATTGTGTTCATGGATTGCTACATCCCCATTTTGGGATATTACAATGGTATCAGAGCATAATCTTGGCTCAGCCAGTGGAATCTCAGCCAATATGCTATCAAGAAGACAAGAAGAAGAAAATATGTACAGAAAAGACAAGAAGGAGAATCCATTATTTGGAGGAAGGAAGGAGGAGAAGCTCTCAAATCTTCTTTCTCAATCTATGCAGAGTATTAAGAAAGATCTCAAGGAGATGAGAAGGGAGATGTGTAGATAATCTCCAAGAGAGTTTGAATCTGAAGCAAACTCTAGATTTTCATATGATGAGTGTGAGCATGCAGCCACACACTATGATGCACAACATAGTCATATGCCCATATTTTATATGAGGGAGATATAAGAAGAAGGTGTAATGTTCCCACTTAGCCTTAGCTAAGAGGAAAATTCAATTTTCTTTTAATTTCTGTTTCATGAATAAACGAATAAAGGAGGACATGTAAAACTCCTAAAATGTCTGAATAAATCAATGCCCATGTGAACAAAGACAAATCAGGGCCATGTAAATAATCACTTGTAGGTGTGAAAGAGGTTTTGAGCTAAAGACTGGGTCAACCTTGACCAAATCAACATCGCTGTCTAGGTTCATTGCATCTCCAAAAGGGATAGCGTGGTTCTAGAAGGGAGCCTCTCATGTGAAAAGGGCTAACTCATTAAGACGGTTTAGGGTTTGCAAAGGATTTCTCATTTTATAAAAGGAGGAGGAGGGTAACAAGAGAAGTTTGTTTATTGATCATATTTTTGAGTATTTGTTTGCTTAGACAAATACCATTCTCTGTTGTTTAGTGGAGGATTGTATCTGGAATTCCTATGCAGGGATTTCACCTCTTCCTCTGAGGATTCAAGGAGGAAAGTTTTCTGAATTGAACCACTATCAGGCTTGAGGCCAAGCTCCTTCTTACATTACAACGCTACTCATATTGAGGGATGAGTTGTCTTGTGAGCTGCAGCAAGTGGGAGTCTAGATCTACAGAGATCTAGTGTATTTTTGGGAGCATCTTCTCATGGAAGGTGTTCTTTAACCTCCTGAAAGAGTTTCTCTACTTCTTTTACTTCAGATCTGCAATTTTACAGTATTTTTTTGTTTCATTTGAGCTACAATGTTGTCCCATTGAGTAAAATGTGTTATTCTTGTATGAGGGTTTACATGGTGTCTTGCTCATAGTTTGGATCAGAGATCTCTTGTGTTGGGCTTTGCCTCCCACTGGGTGATCCATGGATTAGCTTGCTGATCTATGTTCCTTTCAGATCTGATCCATTGTAATGAAATTTTATATTCATAAATTTACTGCAGCAGTTTCCAGATCTGCATCTTGTTTCTCAGATCTACTGTTATTCATGCATGCTTTTGTCAAAATTCCAAGTGGATCTTGAAGAGAAAACTATATAGTTTCCAGATATGATATAGATATTATGTTTCATCCAAAAATATATCCTAGATCTGAGTTTTAACTTCCATCTACTGAAACTCCTCAAAAATAACGGTGTTGAAGCATTTCTGAAAATATACTTGTGTTCCTGATCTCTTTTCTGAAGATTTATTGTTGTATTGGCTCATGCGTTCTACTGTATAATGAAAGGGATTTATCATAATACTGATTTTCTGCTGTAAGACTGAAATATAAGTCTCCTTGCTGATATCCTCTGAACATCTGCTAAAACTGCACAATTCTTGAAGCAGTGCTTGCATTTTGCTACAACCTTCCTCTTTGGGTGCTTTTTAGCTAGTCAAGTTCTTGGGAGATCTATTTAAATAGTCTAAAGTGATTTTTTTCTCATGAAATTCCATATATAAGTCTCATAAAACTATAAATTAGGGAAACCAAGCCTTGATCTGCGTTATTTTTGCACAATTTTACTTATACAGCTTTTATCTTGAGCATCTTGTTGAAATTCCCGAAAAAGGAATATTACAGTGGTATTGGAGCTCCACTCTTGGCACAACCTATGCTTTCCATTGGAGCACCAATCATGCTGCATTTCAAAGAAGAGGATCCTTGCACTGAGAGGGAGAAGAGGTACCAAAATAGAAGTCATAGAAAGTATGACTACACCACGGTTGATCTTGACAAGGGTCAAGACAAGGGGAAAGCCCCTGAATCTGTGAATGATAAGCATAAGGAAGTAGAGGAGTTTGAAAAAACTCTCTTGGAGGCTATGAAATATCTGTCCAAGGAGATAAAAGACATGAGGGTTGATAGAATGATGGAATCCCTTGGGAGATTCCATCAAGGAGAAAGTTCTGACATGTCTCATTTTGGGACTGGTCAACCTGTAAGCTTGCCACAATGTAATGTCCCTTTTTCAGGAAATTGATACAACAATGAGAATATCTGAAGATATTCTAAAGTTGGAGCTCCAACAATAAGCAAGCACAATAATGGTGCAGAAAAAACACTCAACTCATAAAAACATGAGAGAAATCCATAGCCTTCTTATTAAGAAATAGCAGCAACAAATGAATACAAGATCTTGAGGAGAAAGGATGCTCAAGATATACAATGCTCAACCTCGAAGAACAAGTACATAACTCATGATGAAACACTGCTATACATGTGATCTCAAGCTATGACTGTGCAATTTACTAGAGTAACTGCATGCTACAAATGTCAAATACATAGATATATCAATATATGGCCCAATACAACAATGGGAGTGAAGATCTCATCTCCCAGAGACTACCTCTCATCAATCCTAGAAGGATTGGCAATAAAATAAAAAATCTGCAAAATGTCGGAGTTGCTGGGTAGCTGCAGCAACTTAGAAATAGAACTGGATGGAGATGGATAAATCTGATGCTCAAACTAAATATGCCTCCTCCAATGGATCTTTCAAGTGAAAGGTTGATCCCTTCACTAAATATTTTCCCTTCCAAATGTATCTGCAAAGCCCTACTGCAAATTCTCCTCTAGAATAACGCACTCACTAGATGAAACTGTGTTGTAGGGCAAGAGAATCAGTTGGCCTTGATGTCAAAATCTGCAATAAGCTCTGGGATGCCTCCAAACTGATATTCCAAAGGAAAGAGAGACTTCTCCTTTGAAAAATAGCTGAAGGAGATGGTGTAGTGAACCCTCACTGCAACACCCAGCAACATAGTGTTAATCTGCTGTAGAAATAACACTATCCTGATGGAAGATGCTTGGCCTCAAGCCTGGATGTGAGGAAAATGAAGAACAGTCTCTCAAGAAGGAGAAAGAATCCTAAACATGAATTCCTCTGGAAATTCTTGCTAAGCAGCACAAAATGCACAATTATCTCACAAGACAATGAAATGAATAATACAAGCATGAGAAACAATGGTTTCCTTGTCCTCCTTTTAAACAAATGAAAGCTCCATTAGGGTTTCCTCCACCAAATTTCCCTTTCCTCATTCACACTGCACTGGCTTCCTAAGTAAGCCACTCCTCCTATGGCAACGTTGTTGACTTGGTCAAACTTAACCAAGCCTCCTTGCAAATAACCCTGTTCACACATGAGGGTGTGAAAACCAGCTCCAAATATGATCCCCTTTCATACATAGATGGATTTTATTTATATTATTATTATGCATGGGCCTCCTTACCCATTTATTCTCCTCCTAGGTGAAATCGGAAAAATTTAATGTTTCAAATTATTGTCGAAAAAATTTGGAACATTACAGTCCTCCCCTCCCAAATGTTGCTTGTCCTCAAGCAACTGCAAGGATAGAACTGGAAAGCCTTCTCTCAAGACATGTATTCTATGTAGTGTTGAGGAACATCTTCCTCATTTGGATCCTCCATCCCCAAGCAATTATCCATACACAATGAGCTACCTCCCAACTAGGCAACTCCTGGAAACTGTCTTCCACCTTTGGCTCCGGCAAAGAAGGTGGGATGAAAATGTGCTCATGGTAGACAATGTAGCCTACCCAAAATTTTCCTTCTCTCCACTCATGATAAGTGTAGAGAAAATGCTGATCCTGGGCTGCAAAATACTTGCCCTCAAGTGGCAAGATGAAGACTATATCCCCAAGGACCTCTCCTCCAATGCTGCAAATCATGCTGGCCCAAGCATCTCCATATATGATGAGTTGGAAGTCATAAAAATATGGCATCTCATTCCTCATATGGCTCACCTCATAATGAAACAAATGAGCTACTGTAGTGGCCATACCATCTCCCATGCTCCCTTTAGAACATGTAGTGCAAATTGTGTGGGAGTTTTCTCCCTCTAAGGACACATCCACCCAATTTGTCTTTCCTCCAATCATGCTCCCAAGGAAAGCTCTAGAAATATCAATCAAGGGAACCATAAGGAGAATCATGCTAGCTTCCATGTGAAGTAAATGAGAAGGACAATGGTACCTCAAATGTAGCCAACACAGTTTTACTCTCTACTGCCATAGAAAATAAAATGATGGGTGGCCTCCCCACCATTTGCTTGCTGCCCCATTCTCCTGGAGAAGGTGGATGATGTGATGTGCAATGTATGTATGCTCTCCATGAGAAATTTCCTCCCCATCTCCTCTTATGGAGTGAACATCCATAATGGCCTCATGTAGACCATCAAATCTAGAAGGAAAAATATCCTTCCTTTGAGCAAATCCTTGCACAAATATGGTTAAGAGATGCATATATATAGAAAAATCATCATGCAAATCAACAATACTCCCACCATATGTTTTACTCATATAAATGGAGTGTCTCATAGATGATTCTCCCCTCATCCTCAAAGGAAAAAGAGTTGACTGTGCAAACTCCAACTCCTCATGTCCCATGGAGTGCCTCCTCAATCTCTTCAAGTGGTTTTTCCCACAAGAAGAAAATAAATGTAATATGGCCCTCATGGTTGGCCCATGGTTTCTCCTGAAATGTAAAAAATTTATAGTAAGGAGAATCATGCTCCCAATGGGCATCCTCAATCTCAAGCCCACTCTCCAAGTGAAGCTCCCCATACATATAAACATATCAGCAATACATGGAAGCATAGTACAATAAGAACAAGTTGCCAAATGACAACCGGAAAGTGGATCAAGGCTCCATACAAGGAACCAACGCAGTGCATGCCCTGCCTACATCAAGTAAAAAAAAAAACAGTACTCTCCCAGCCACTTTTTTGCTTCCACAATCATCCTACAAGATGTGAACATGAAAGTACAAAAGGGTGTCAATGGTGCACACCAAAAATCATGTGGCTCTCCCCACAAACCACCAATGAGATAGCCAATCTCAATGCTACAAATGGTTTCAATTACATCATGATACAATATGCAAGAAGGGATAATCCTCCTTGGTACAATATGATGCTCATAAAAAGACAAGAAGCAAAAAACATAAGGTGAAATTGTACATTCCTCATCATGCACTAGAAGACTTGAGCTAAAATGGCTCAACTGAAAATGATCCCTTACTCTCAATGAGTAGGAAGGTGGTTGTGACATCCTTTCCATCATCATCTGGGCTCTGCATCTCTCCATATGCTGATGTATGTCCTACTGGATGCCCTCCCAAATGAACTCCTCTGCCAAGGAAAGATATGCATCAAAATGCATGGAAAAGAATTCCTCCTGTGCTGCATGCAATAGCTTCTCCTTGAGACTAGAATCTCTAGTCAAGAAGACCTTGTCCTGGGAATAGATGACCATATCATCCATCATATACTCATCATCTCTATCCAGGTCATCTAGAATCATGCATGCATCAAGATCCTTAGAGTAATCAACTAAGAGCTGAGATCTCCAGTAAGGATCGATCCTCCTCAAGGACAACGCTGGTGATCTAGCATGTGTATCTCTCCTCAAGCTGATGTCTTCTACTTTGACATCCCTCATGCCAAATTTCTCCTCCAAACTCTTCACCTCTCCAAAATACAAGAGCGGTGAATCCAAAGACAAAATGTCTCTCATCAATGATAGATCAGGTGGCCTCCCTGGTGGAATACCTCTATGCAGTGAGACATCTATGTCAAGAGTGGACTACACATATGGTTGGGAAATCTTGCCATTGCTCTCACAGTGCAATACAGTCTTCCTCCTCTTTTCTTTATCTCTCTGAAATAGAGAAGGGTGTGTGCCTCTCATCACCTAATGTTGTCCTTCCTCCCTTCCTTCTCTCTCCAGATGCAATGCTACACAATCATGCTACTCAGTGATTGTGCTTGGACCTCCATGAATGAGATCTTGGGGACCTCCTTGCCAAGATGCAAAAATTCCTCTAGTTGGAGCTAGGGCTCCTCCTTCCTCTACATGAGGTACTAGCTCAACTCTAGAAATGGCAGTGCTGTTGCCCTCAGCTTCCTCAATATGAATGGGCAACCCTCCAATGGTTGGATCCTCTTTTGGACAAGGGATATCCTTGCCTCTTTGTGCCAAGAATGAAGATCTTGCCTCTACTAAATATAAATCTGATGCTCAAACTGAATATGCCTCCTCCAATGGATCTTTCAAGTGAAAGGTTTATCCCTTCACTAAAGATTTTCCCCTCCAAATGTATCTGCAAAGCCCTACTGAAAATTCTCCTCTAGAATAACGCAGTCACTGGATGAAACTGCGTTGCAGGGCAAGAGAATCAGTTGGCCTTGATGCCAAAATCTGAAATAAGCTCTGGGATACCTCCAAGCTGATATTCCAAAGGAAAGAGAGACTTCTCCTCTGAAAAATAGCTGAAGGAGATGGTCTAGTGAACCCTCACTGCAACACCCAACAACACAGTGTTAATCTGCTGCAGAAATAACACTATCCTGATGGAAGATGCTTGGCCTCAAGCCTGGATGTGAGGAAAATGAAGAACAGTCCCTCAAGAGACCTCTCAAGAAGGAGAAGGAATCCTAAACAGGAATTCCTCCAACAATTCTTGCTAAGCAACAAAGAATGTACAATTGTCTCACAAGGCAATGAAAGGAATAATACAAGCATGAGAAACAATGGTTGCCTTGTCTTCCTTTTAAACAAATGAAAGCTCCATTAGGGTTTCCTCCACCAATTTTCCCTTTCCTCATTCACACTATGTTGGATTCCTAAGTAAGCCACTCCTCCTATGGCAGCGCTGTTGACTTGGTCAAACTTAACCAAGCCTCCTTGCAAATAACCTTGTTCACACATGAGGGTGTGGAAACCAGCTCCAAATATGATCTCCTTTCATACATAGAGGGATTTTATTGATATTATTATTATGCATGGGTCTCCTTACCCATTTATTCTCCTCCTAGGTGAAATAAGCAATATTTAATGTTCCAAATTATTGTTGGAAAATTTTGGAACATTACACACAAGCTCCACAGGCCTCAGAACGCTCTACTATGCCTACCTTCTTGGTCGCAGAGAATGAAGGACTACAAGATCCAGCTTCCCTGGAAGGGTACATTGTAGAATATGACTCAAAAAGTCATAGGTTCAAGGATAACTTGAGCTTCCAAGACTTTTTCCATCTCAAGGATCGAAGGAGACCATGGCAACAGTATAGAGATGGTAGTTTCTTCCAGGGGAGACACCATACTATGGGTAGCTTATTTTTTCCCAAGTTTGATGGAACATCCTCTTGTTCTACCAAAGCATGGGTGGAAAAGTTGGACATCTATTTCCAGTAGAATAAAGTGCCCGAAGTAGAAGACATCAAGATTGTTGCATTGCATTTCGAGGGAGAAGCCCACAACTGGTGGTTTCATGGACTATCTACATTGGGACACAGCAATGTGTCTACATATGCTAAGTTCACTAGGAGATTAGTGGAGAGATTTGATCGGAAATATCCAGAGGCCCCTTTTATAAGCTTGGCAAAGTTGAAGTAGACAGGAGATGCAGAGGCCTATATCTCTGAATTCCCGAGGTTGTTAGTAATGGTCCCTGATCTATTAGTAGAAATGAGAGTCTACATGTGCATTGATGGCCTGGAGGAACCTTTGCATGGGTTGGTTAAGTCTACCAAGCCCATCACTTTGCATGATGCCATTGAGAGAGCTAGAGATCTCCAAGATGCCTTGCCAAGAGAAAAGGCAACTTTCCAAAGAAAAGCCCCTCACTCTTCTAAGGTGAAAGAAGGGAAAGCTGCTCCACCCAAGGAGAGCTCACTGAAGAAACCTCTTGACCTCGATCTCTGGAGGGAGATGAGGAAAAAGAGATTGTGTTTCACTTGTCAAGAGCCATGGGTACGAGGACATAGATGTGCCCTGGAAGGGCACACTATATAGAAGTATTCTCAGATTTTGAGGAGGAAGATGGGAATGAAGGACCTAGGAGGGGTCACAATGCTGGTGATGATGACGAGGAAGATCAATCACCATCCAGAGGTGAAGAGGGAACATTTTCTCCAACAAGTGGGACTCTTGCTTCTTTGAGAGGAGTGCCCAAATACTTGACCCTAAGAGTAAAAGGTTTAGTCATGAACCAGAGAGTGTCTATTTTGATTGACATTGGGGCAACCCAAAACATTATTGATTCTCACCTTGTGCAAAGGAGAGGGATCCCCACTGATACTTTTGATGGGTTCTCTATTTTGGTCCCAAGAGATAGAACTATGCAGTGCATGCAATATTTTCCATCACTTTCTGTCACTATGGGGTCCTACACCTTGGTGGATCACTTCTTTGTAGTTGACATACCAGACACCAATATAATCTTAGGTGTACAGTGGTTGATTACCTTGGGGAAGGTCATCACTGATTGGAAGGCCTTGCAGATGGAGTGGGTGGACTTGAAGAGTGGGAAACCACAAATAATTCAAGGCATACACACTTATCTTGCAACTGATGTTTCCACACAAAAAACAGAGATGGATTTGCGCAGTGGAAGCAAGGATATCATATTTCCTTCTCTCATTTTTATGAGAATGTTGTAAGGAACATTCCTACCTCATGGAAAGCCACTTGGAATGCCATTAGATTTTGATCATGTGGGGGAAGCCTCACAAAGTTCTAGAGCAATGGAAGAGAAAGCCACAACGCTGTGGGAGGAAGGAAAGGGGAGGATCAGCCTCCCAGCAGACAAATTTGGCATGCATAATGTCAAGGAAGAAATCAACAACAAGGCAAGCACCACCATATATGTATTAGTAGCACTATCCTTGTTGATTTGTGTGGATCCATATTGGAGATCTCAACTCCTGGTGGAGTACTCCAAAGATCTTCACACCGGGATGATATTAGATGGGATGAAGCAAGGAGGAGGCTATGTGGTCCATGAAGGGGTCATCTATCATCTTGGTAAAATATTCTTGTCTCAAGCCTCCAAGCTTAAGCAAGAGATACTGCAAAGAGCACACACAGAGTTCCTTTCCAGCTACATGCAG
This sequence comes from Pinus albicaulis, assembly GCA_034641835.2. NCBI lineage: Eukaryota > Viridiplantae > Streptophyta > Pinopsida > Pinales > Pinaceae > Pinus > Pinus albicaulis. The sequence goes on from CM076572.1 coordinate 234,861,351, forward strand.
TCAGCAAAGATCTACTCCCTGATCATGAGGAGTTTTGATTGGGAGGGTATGAAGGAAGAACTACATCAACACTATGATTTGGAGGAACTACATCAACACTTACAAGAGTGAAATAGTTATGAGGAGATGGGGCAGCAAAAGGACTCTATGCAGGAGACATTTCAGCCATCTATTCCTTCTCTTAAAAGAGGAGAAATGCCCATGCCTAACTCCATGTGTGTGGGAGACTTGAATGGTAAAGAATCTGATATTATGGAGCATGTTTATTTTTCTGATTTGAAAAATTATCTTACCATATGTATGCAGGCCATGGATCCTACAAGGAGTGATATTACATGCATATATCATGGCATGTATTGGGCCAATAAAAATTCTAAATCTGGCCACTCCCTTGAGGTGCAAAGGGAGATTCTCTATCATGATGGGTGCTTCCCAAAGGCACCTAACTTGGGTATCACTTTTAGCCATGTCAAAGTGACCCATGTAGAAAATATGTGGTGGGAGGACCACTTACCACACTCAAATCTACTCAAGACAAGGAGTGCATTGCGTTGGTATATTCTATGGGATTGTGACCCACCTCCTCAAGTGCAAAGTTCAGTTTGCATATATGTGATTTTTCTTCCATACATAGATGATATATCGGTATTGTTTATGGGTTTGTATGGGAAAAAAGTGGGTAGTGTATATGTACCACATGGGATGGAAATTTATCCTATACTTCATGATACATGTTTTAGATGTGACATTACTTCACCCATGTTTATTTATGTTGAGTTTTACACTCCTGAAGGGATGGACTATGTCGCTATCATGTTAGAATTGGAGGAGAAAATTTTGATGTATTGGCTTGATGAGCACTTGGTCCATAATGAAAAATTGATCCTTGATGGTACCCTCAATGGAGAAGGAGAAGAACTACAACTCTTACCCTGTCATTTGCTTGAGGACAAGTAACATTTTGGAGGGGAGGACTGTAATGTTCCCATTGAGCCTTAACTAAGAGGAACGTTCAATTTTGTTTTAATTTTTGTTTCATGAATAAATGAATAAAGGAGAACATGTAAAACTCCTAAAAAGTCTGAATAAATAAATTCCCATGTGAACAAAGACAAATCAAGGCCATGTAAATAATCACTTGTAGGTGTGAAAGAGGTTTTGAGCTAAAGATTGGGTCAACCTTGACCAAATCAACATCGTTGTCTAGGTTCATTGCATCTCCAAAAGGGACAACACAGTTCTAGAAGGGAGCCTCTCATGTGAAAAGGGCTATGTCATCAAGATGGTTTAGGGTTTTCAAAGGCTTTCTCATTTTATAAAAGGAGGAGGAGTGCAGCAAGAGAAGGTTGTTGATTGACCATATTTCTGAGTATTTGTCTGCTTAGACAAATACCATTCTCTGCTATTTAGTGGAGGATTGTATCTGGAATTCCTATGCAGAGATTGCACCTCTTCCTTTGAGGATTCAAGGAGGAAATTTTGCTGAATTGAACCACTATCAGGCTTGAGGCCAAGCTCCTTCCTACATTACAGCCCTGCTCATCTTGAGGGTTGAGCTGTCTTGTGAGCTGCAGCAAGTGGGAGTCTAGATCTGTAGAGATCTAGTGTATTTTTGGGAGCCTCTTCTCATGGAAGGTGTTATTTAACCTCCTGAAAGAGTGTCTCTACTTCTTGTACTTCAGATATAAAATTTTACAGTAGTTTTCTATGTCATTTGAGCTACAATGTTGTCCCATTGAGTAAATTGCGTTATTTCTGTATGAGGGTTTACATGGTGTCTTGCTCATAGTTTAGATCAGAGATATCTTGTGCTGGGCATTTCCTCCCACTTGGTGATCCATGGATTAGCCTTTTGATATATGTTCTGTTCAGATCTGATCCATTGTAATGAAATTTTATATTCTAAATTTACTGCAGCAGTTTCCATTTCTGCATCTTGTTTCTCAGATCTACTCTTATTCATGCATGCTTTTGTCAAAATTCCAAGTGGATCTTGAAGAGAAAACTATATAGTTTCCAGTTATGATATATATTTTATGTTTCATCCAGAGATCTATTCTAGATATGAGTTGTAACTTCCAGCTGCTGAAGCTCCTCAAAAATAACGGTGTTGAAGCATTTCTGCAAATATACTTGTGTTCCTGCTCTCTTTTCTGAAGATTTATTGCAGTATTGGCTCATTCATTCTACTGTATAATGAAAGGAATTTATCATAATACTAATTTTCTGTTTTAAGACTGAAATATAAGTCTCCTTTCTGATCTCCTCTGAACATCTGCTAAAACTGCGCAATTCCTAAAGCAGTGCTTGCATTTTGCTGCAGCCTTCCTCTTTGGGTGCTTTTTAGCTAGTCAAGTTTTTGGGAGATCTGTTTAAATAGTCTAAACTGATTTATTTCTGATGAAATTCCATATATAAATCTCATACAGCATAAATGAGGGGAAACAAGCCCTGATCTGCGTTATTTTTTCATATATCAACTTATACAATATTTCTCTTGAGCATCTTGTTGAAATTCCTCAAAAAGGAATATTATAGAAGGAATGCCTAAGAGGGAAAATATTAGTCATTTACTGCAAGAATATGAATCTAAAACTAAGAATTTTAGAGATCATATCCCTTTTCCAGAGTTTTTCAAGATCAAGGTGGAGAGAAGAAAGCAGCATAATGGGAGTAGATTTTTCTTATCTACTTTTCATGGTTCACCTACATGTTCAGCTAGAACTTGGGCAGAGGAGCTAGACATCTATTTGCAGCAGCAATTTTTTTTTGAAGATGAAGCCATCAAAGTTGCAGCGCTACATTTTGGAGGTAAGGCTTATACATGGTGGATATTTGAGTCTTTTTCTTTGAAAAATGAAAATACTTCTTCTTATGCAAAGTTCACTAAGAGGATAGTAGCAAGATTTGATGGAAAACTTTCTAAGACATCCTTGGTGAAACAAAACCAACCAAAAAAAACTGAAACTTTGCATGTGTTGGAGGAAATTGTAAACTCGACTCAACTTCAGAAAACCATTGAGGAGGCTGAAATATTGCATCATACTTTTATAGAGGCAAGACCTTTATCTCTTAATTTTGAACAAGAGGGCATGGAGATCCCTTTTTCAAAAGAGGATCCAATTATTGGAGGGTTTCCCATTCATATTGGAGAGGAAGAAAAGGTTGAGAAAAAAAACGTTGTCATGTATAGAGCTTATCTAGCACCTCATGCAGAGGAAGAAGGAGCTCTTACTCCAACAGGAGGGATTCTTGTATCATTGCAAGGAATTCCCCATGATCTCATATGTGGGGATCAATGCACAACTCATGATCAACATGTACCATTGATGATGGATTATGGAACCATGCAGACATAAGGCAGAGGTAGGGAGGATGGCCAACATAATTTGATGAGGAGCACACAACCCTATCTATTTTAGAGGGTTGATGCACAAAAGAGGGAGACTAGATTGCGCAGTGAAGGCAGGGACAAGTCTATCCATTCATATATGTAGTCTACTCTTGATGGTCATGGCTCATTACATAGAGACATTTCACTAAGGAGACCACCAGATCAGCATATGATGAGAGCTGCTTCACATTTTGAGGCACCACTCATTGATTTCAGAGGAGTGGAGACCTTGGGAGGTCATTGTACAACACTGAGAGTCTTGGGTAGACTCAAGGAGGATGGAGATATTCTCCCAACATCATCATTACCCACTCTCACTTCAGATTTCGCGCTGTGGCAAGAGGAGCAGGAGAAGGATAATAGCATTCCAACTTGCATCTTTGGCATGGGAGATGTCAAAGAGGAGGAAAACCATATGATATATGCTCTTTATGGTAGATCATCAACGCTGTCACTATGGAGGACAGATCCATATTGGAAATCCCAGCTGTTGGTGGATTATTCCAAGGATCTTTTTACTTGTATGATATTGGATGACCAGTTGCATGAAGAAGGATATTTAGTCAGAGATAGGGTCATCTACTATCATGGTAGAATATTATTATCTAGAGCTTCCAATCTCAAGGAGAAGTTACTACAGACAACTCATGAATATTTCCTTTTCAGCCACACTTATTCTATGAGAGCATACCACACCATCATGGAGGGGTACTTTTGGGAAGGCTTTGAGGAGGAGATATATCATCATTTGAGGAGATGCATGGATCATGTGGAGATGGAGGAGATACCCAACTCTTTGGAAGAGTTAACAGAGCAACCTCTTTTCTCTTTGAGAATGAGAGGGGATTCATCCATGAGCCACTCCATTTGCATGAGAAAAACATATGGTAAGGATATTGTTTGGTTGCATAATGATTTTTATAAATATGTGCATTCCTTAACCATATATGTGTAGGAATTTGCTCAAAGGAGGAGCATTATTCCTTCTAGACCTCATGGTCTACTTGAGGCCATGAGCAGTATTGATGGCCACTCCCTAGGAGGACTTGGGGAGGAGATACCTTATGGAGAACATGCTTACTATGCACCATACATCATACACTTTCTCCAAACTTGTGAAGATATTGGGGCAACAAGAAAGTGGTTGAGAAGCCACACATTATGTCATTCTCTATTGCAGTTGAGATTCAAACTACATTGGCTGCATTTGAGGGACCATTTTCCTTCTCCCTTACTGCATATGGCAGCAAGTATGATTCTCATTATGGTTCCCCATTTTTCTATTGTTCTTATTTTTATTGGGAGCATGATTGGGGGAGAGACACATTGGTTAGATGTGTCCTTTGGGGAAGAGGATTCCCACATTTTTTGCATTACATGTTCTAATGGGAGCATGGGAGGTGATATGGCCACCACATCAAAACACTTGTTTCTTTATGAGGTGGGCCATGATATTGATTGGAGCACTTGGGAAATGAAACTCATAAATCATTGGGAGAAACTTTTCTATGAGTTTCCATGTCATGTTGTGCAACAACAGTTAGGAAAACTTCACTATGACCACTTGGGAAACTGTTGGTAACTTTTAGCTCTACATGAAACCTTCAGTATTCCCCTCACTTTGATTCCATATGATGGTGATTCCCTATTCATCATATATGGGATTGTTTGGGCCAACATGATTCACAACATTGGAGGGAAGATCTTTGGAGATCCATTTTTCTTCTTGCCACTTGGAGGCAACATTTTTGCAGCCCAAGAGTAGTAGGTACTCTAAACTTGTAATAAGTGGAGAGGAGGACAGCATGGGGTATGCTATTTTTTCTACCATGATCATATTTTTAGCCCACCTACATCACAGGAGCTCAAGGTGGAGGGGGATTTTCAGGAGTTTCCATGTGGAGAGGTAACTCATTTTGTATGGATGATAGCTTGGGGATGGGAGATTCATATGGGGATGATAGACCTCAATGTATATCATACCTCATGCCTCAAGAAGGCCTTTAGACAGCCCATTGTTTTCTCCATGGATGTTTTACTTTTACATGATGATAGCTGTTTGGGATGCTCACCAAAAGCTAGCTTGCATACTTGGGAGGAGAAAGTTGGAGATGCATTGATGAGACAACATCTTGATCCTTGGTCAATTTTATCATATGAGGATGCTACAGGGGGAGAAGAGGAGGATCTTTAATTCTATCCTTGTATTTTCTTGAGGACAAGCAACATTTGGGAGGGGAGGACTGTAATATTCCAAAGTTAACATGCAACTACTTGGAATATTGATTTATGTTTTTATCACCTAGCAGTTGAATAAATGGGTAAGGAGGCCCATAAATATTAAATAAATGAATAAAATCCCTCATAATGTGAAAATGGATCATCATAGGAGCTGGATTTCACACCCTCATGTGTGAAAAGGGGAATTAGCATATGGACAAGGTCAAGTTTGACCAAGTCAACAACGCTGGGATAGGAGGTGGAGATCATCTTTAGAGACAACACAGAGATAGTGGGAGGAAGATTCCTTGGTGTAGGAAACCCTAATGAATGGGACCCAAGGCTGGAGGGATTCCATTTGTATAAAATGAGGGAAAGGTAGCCATAGTAAAACATGTTATGGATTATTGATATTGTGGTTTGCATGCCTATTTTGCTTTCTTCAACTGTTTAGCTAAGATTGTTGTGTTGTTTAGCAAAAGGAATTCCTGTGTAGGAATTCCTTATCCTTTCAAGAGAGGCCTCTTGAGGTAGCTTTTACCTCATTTCTCCACATCCAGGCTTCATGCCAAGCCACCTCCTTCAACTACAACACATTTTTTGTTTAGAGCTGGGTAGTGTTGTAGGGTGTTGCAGTGGAGGTTTCACAACACCACTTCCTGAGATTATTTTTCAGAGGAGGAAGTTTTATTTCCTTTGGGAGATCAGTGAGGAAGCCATTGGAGTAGATTAAATATCTTGGCACTTGGCCAACATAGTTTCTATATCCTACAGCGCAGTCCCTCTCCTTGACTACGTTATTTTCAGTGAGCATCTGCAGTGAGGGTTTGCCGTGATTATTGGAGGGTGAGATATTCAATGATTCGATCAGCCTTTCACCTGAAGGATCCATTGGATGAGATTAATTCATCAAATGTTATATATACAACCATCTTCATCCAGACCTTGAGTTGCAACTCCTATTCAGTACTAGGACTGCAACTCCGACATCTTTGCCATTTTGCATATTTCAGGAAATCCTTCCAGGATTGTCTTGAAATTGTGTTTGGGAGATTAGATCTTTGCTCCCAACATTGTATGAGTTGTATATTTCCATATATATGTATTGACATATTCTAGTAGCAGTTGCCTCTAATAAAATTGTGTTGTCATAGCCTTGGGCAATATTTGTGTAGTAGTGTACTTTACTTTTTATGTACATGTTTCTTGAGGCTGATTTTGCCTATCTTGAGTGACTCTTTCCTAAATATCTTGTATCTATTTTCTGCTATAATACTAATATGATGGCTATATGTTCTTCTCACATTTCATGAGTTTATTTATCACTAATATTTCCATTATTGTGTTCATGTATTGTTGCATCCCCATTTTGGGATATTACATTCTCTTCGCCATTTCTGCCCTTGTGCATAGGTTGCACTTGAAAATTCTGCAACAAGTGCTCTAGTGCGACCTCGCGACTTCACGACTAGCATGACCTTATGGCTTGCTCCACCCCATGACCCCAAAACCCAATCACAAAGTTGAAAACTTGCCATTTTTCAATAATTATGACCTGTGCGACCCTGTGACACCGCGACCTAGTTGCAAAGTCACAAAATTTCCATTTTTAGACCACTGCAACCAAGCATGTAGGTCGCGCGGGTCACAACTGCCTAAAAAACACTCCGTGCGACATTTCTTGTTGGAAACTTAGTGACCCAGACCTACTCGGGCACTAGGAAGCTTGGACTAGACACTTTCACTATCATATTGTTGCATCCATGTCATCTATCTTATCATGGGATTTTTTCTTGAACATGCTAGGTGATGTAGAAGATGAGCTCAATTTTGTTTCAATCCCTTCTTCTTAAGGTGATATGGCACCTCTAAAATTTTGAAGACAACACAAGAGCCCGAAAATTAGTATACTAGAAAATGATCCACCCCTGACACCAACACCTATATATAGGGACACAACTTGTGTTTTTAGCAGGAATACCAAGATGAAATGGTATGATATCTTGAATGAGTTCTCCAGGTAGGAAATTCCAGAAGACCAGGCAGATTTCTTAGTATACATAAACTTCAAGAGATCGAGACTGCACCATGTCAAGACACACCCCTCGATATTTGCATGCATGGAAGCCATCGACTAGATCTTGCAAAAAATAGATTCTAAGTGTTGGGTTATAAGGGAACATGCTGGGAAACCATTCACCAACACTTCTTCCTTAGATTTTGAAGTGTATTATGAGCTACCAGAGAATGAATATTCTTTCAATACCTTGTGGTTGGCGATCCTTGATGTCCCTATTTAGGACACATTGAGGGGCTGGTGGTAATATCCCTGTAAGTTCAATGGAAAGAATTACCAAGAATACAAAACGAAGGGCCTTAGGAAAGTTTATCGACTCATTGCATCCATGATGTGTCAGATGTATGGGAGAGCAGACCCCAACACCTTTAGCAGAACATGGGTCCCCATAATGCTTGAGGTTTCCACCCATGGGATGGTCTTCAATTGGGACCACTTGCTAACATCGACACTGAGGGAAAAAATATTAGTAGCAAAAGCTCCAGAAGAGGGAATAACATCAAATTTTTACATGGATTCATATATATTGGATGTTGTCTATGCTAAATGTCATTTTGATCGGTGGCCCAAAAACTAGGACCCATTAGTCGGGGCCCTTCTCTACAAGGATCTAAAGATATTCTCAGACTCTTGATACAATCAGGACCTCGACATAATAGCAGATCCCTTTATCACCATACTCTACCTCTTGTTTTATGGATAAGAACCACCTTGCATGTCGAAGAGAGTGATGGAGACAATTATTGAGGTAGCACACTGGTTTTTCATACAGGAAGCCACTTACATCAGGGCGTTCGGGTCATTCAAGGTGCTCCATGCATTTATAAGGTTTTTGACCAATAAAATGCTATTGCAAGAAGTCTGCTACCAAATCACTGGCGAATCGTATAAGATGTTCATAAAAGGGAAGAAGAAACCATGGCCAAATCTTCCACTGACCATTGGAGCCTACACGATGAAAGACTTCAAAGAGGAAGAAGTTGGAGCTAAGCAGATGAAAGGATTCTAGTTCGTACCCCTGAGATTTTGATCCTATGACCCTGAAATAATTGTACCAGCTCACTCAAAGAAGGAAAACTTCAATTGGTCTTATCAACACACAGAGACAACTCAAGAATATGAATTAAGGAACTGGTACAACACAAACAAGAAGTTAGGTCTAAGAACCTGAAGGATAAGAAGAACCATAATAACATTTCCAAGAAAACATAATTTTGCAGGAAAGGTCTGCAGCCATGGAGAAAACGACGCACACAAGGAGATCCTCTTCCTAGTCAAAGAAACCCAGGAACACCACAATCATTGATTCCCCAGGCAGTGTTGGGGAAGAAGGGAATGATGAATCCTTGGAACAACAAAACACTTCCCTGGAAAAGTAGAAGCAAGAACTTAAGAATAAAAGGGAATAAGAACTTAAAAGTACTCAAGACACATTAATACAAAAAAAAGAGAGGGAGAGTCGAAGGCAAAAAGAAGAAGAGAAACATAGGAAGCAACAGTAGGAAGAAAAAGTGGAGAAACAAGAAAGGAAAAAGGAAGAAGAACAAAAGAAGGTCAAAGAACAAAGAAGGAAAGAGGAAGAAGAGAAGAGGAGGATGGAACATGCTACATAAGAAGAGCGAATGATATAGGAGGAACATGAGAATAAGAGGGAAGAGATGGAAAATAAGGTGAAAGAAGAATAATCCAGAAGGAAGCAAGAGGGAGCTAGCAAAGGTGTCGAAGAGACTAGGACACAACAACTACACCTTGGTGAGTGCACAGACCTGGCCTCGCTTGATGTTCCCGAAGCTACTCCTATCACAAGTGGTGATCTGCCCCTCTAGGAGCTAGGCATCTCGGAGGAATGGGAAGATGAGGTACTGGACTTAATAAGGCTATCCTATGACCAGTTCAACTACAAGATTAGGTAGGAAAGAATAAAATACCTTGCCAGGAATCCAGACAAACCTCTAGAAGTAACGATTGAAAAGGACATAGTTCTAGACACTAGAACAAACCTTGAAATTATAGCTTCAGCCATAACTACTTTCAGAGCTACAATTGAGGTGAATGTAGGAAGGATGAATAGAAATATAGCATAATTGTAGAAAAGACTCCACGTTACTGAACATAAAGTTTCCAAAGAAGAAGAAGAGAAGAATTTTATAGAGGCAGATAACAAGGCACTACGACTAGCGCTCACTAATTCAAGCGAGCTACAGGCTACCATTATAAATGAGGTGGATATTTTGGGGGGAACCATGATGCTGGTTTACGAGGAGATAATGAAGATGGGTCAAGAAGTCACCTCTATATCCGGAATAAAAGAAAATATGAGGAAGAAGTCCACCCAATTGAAAGAATCTTCTACGACATTAGATAACATCCTAGAGTGGTGTGAAAGATATCTCGGGGTTATAGACACCTTGCCTAAAAGAGATTAGATCACCACCCAAAATTACAAGGTGTAACTGTGCATGAGGATCCAATCCTGGGACAAGCTAGGCAAGGAATTAGACAAATTCATAACCGCATATGACCACCTCCTTAGTGGGATAGATTCGATGGCCGAATTCCACCACATACTATCCATTGGGACATTGATAGACCAAAAGATTCACAAAGAAGTATTATGGTAAATCCAAATGTTTATCAACCTGATTAGGAAATATTCTAGCTCGGATGACCTACAAGTGACCAAGGAAAGCATCGCGTAGTACGTAGTGAGGCCAGTTAGGATATATACGAATTTGGCTACCATATCGAACCACATCAACGCCAAGAGAGGCATCTTGATCTTGGAAGCCTTGGAATGCCTACATAGACACTCGGAAAACATGCCTCCACTAGCCTCAATAGCTTCCAATTACAAGCCTCGGCAGAACTACCCCAAGGAAAAACTATAGATTGATACCCCAGCCTTATCAATCACTTGGTCATAAGCAAAAGGAGGATACACAAGAGAAGTAGTACTTTTTTAAACACATGATAACCTAGGGGAAGTTGACTGAAATTTCAAAGGGAAGCATGAAATACCCCTCAAGTCGCAACTTCCCTAGGTTGCAACTTTCCCAAGTCGCAATCCACTTGAATTCATAACTTCCCTAGGTCACAACTTCCCCAAGTCGCAATCCACTTAAAGTCATAACTTCCCCTCAGTTGCAAATAAGCCCAAGAGTGGGGGAAGACCAAAGGTCATGGGTAACCTAAGAGTCATCTCAACTTATATGTACATCTTCCGAGGATTTTGTAAGGGATTTTTGGTTTTGAACTTTTGAGAGAGGAACATTGTTGCTTATTGAATGTATGCCTTTTGATGAATACAAAGAAGTGTTATTGGATCTCGCTATTGAATCTGACGAAATTCTTCCATATGGTTCTACTATGAATATTGTCTCTTCAAAAGGATGAATACTTCTTCAAGTTTTGGTGCACCTTTATACTCATGCATTTTTCTTGTGTTATGAGCTTCCTTACAACAGATGGATGGTATATGATTCTCTAACTTTAAAGATATGTTGATGAATTTCTTTGTCTATTTTTTCTTTAAATATTTATTGGAATGTGCATAGGTTATAAATGAAATTCTTATCCATCATGAATTGTTTCTCATTTGTTAAGTGAATATTTTCATAAGTATGATCTTGGTAAAGTTTTGCTAAAAATTCTTTTCGTATGTTTCATGCTTTAAATTCCGCTTTGCTATTCATGGTATCTATAATGTTCCAAAATTTTAGCCTCAAAGCTAGATGGAACATTAGAGTTAGAAACAGCTCTAGCCGGTGAATAAATGGGTAGAAAAGCCCATAAGTCTTCTGAGGAGGATAAAAACACTCCAAGTGTGAAATGGGACACTCTTTATAGCTTAATAAAACACCTCCATGTGTGAACAGGGATAAAATCAAGTTGATTTAGTCCACTTTGACTAAGTCAACAACGCAGTTGTGGAGGAGGAGGAATCCAAGAAGGAATAACGCAGTTTTGGAGGGAGATGTATCTTTGGATAGATATGACTTAATTGAGTGGGGCCAAGGGCAAGAAAACTCATGCTTTATTTAAGGAAGAGGATGGCAGCATTATTCTTCATGTTTTAGATTTTTATTTTGTCTGCTAATACTTTTTGCTTCCTTTGCTGCTTAGGAGGGTTGCAGTGTTGTTTAGCACCGGGTGTTCCTGAGCGAGAATCCCACCTCTCTCCTTGAGGAGCCTCATTGGGAGATTTTTCATTCATCATTCCACATCAAGTTTTCAGGCCAAGATTCAGCCTACTTCATCATCGCAGTTTTTTCTGGAGATTGTGCAGTGTTGCTGGGTGCAACAGTGGAAGGGATTGGAATCCCGGTTCTTGAGGTAGTTTCTCATTGGAGGGAGGTTTCCTTCACTTGAGGGACCTTTTTGGAGAGCTCTAGAGACTATTTCAGATATTTGGTATCAGACCACACATTTCCCCTACATTCCTAGTGTTGTTCCAGCTAGGGAATGCGTTATTTTGGAGGCAGTATTCAGCAGATGGTCTTGTGGCTTCATTGCGGTGTTTCCTTGTGATTGAGAGGTTCATTATTTCATGGGAGGAAGACCTTGAGGGATGTAAATCAGATCATACATATTTCCAGCCTTTTACACCCTTATGCTTCAGTTTTGCAGTGGTGATTCAGTAAATTTCTGAATAGTACATTTGTATGTAGAGTGTTTAACAAGAAACCCTTCTCGGGTTTTCTTGTAATTGTAATAAGGAGAATAGATCTCAGTTAATGAGCTTGATTTTATAATATATGAGTAGATATAATTGTTTCTTTAATTTTTGAGTTAATACCCTCATAGTACTGTGCAGTCCCTTTTATGCAAAAATCCTTGTGTTGCAGTATTTGGGGTTTTTAGTCATTTTCAGCTACACTAGTGTGGGAGGTCTGTTTAACCCACCTATTTTGATTTGCTTCATCTCTATTCTTGGATTTAGGTTTTTTAATGACTCATCTATAGGATCCAAGGGTTGGTTTCATTATTTTATATCCTAAGTTGTTGGGAGTACATTATTTCAGCAGGCTTGCTGAGCTGTTCCAATTTTGGAATATTACAGTGGTATCAGAGCACCTTTCTTGGCACAGCCTGTGGATCTCAAGCCATTAAAATTTTAGGAGAGATGGAAATAAAAAATAAGGCTTCATTATGTAACAGAAGGAGGGAAGACAAGCTTACAAATCTTCTTCCAAAATCTATGCAGAGCTTTCAAGGAGAGCTGAAGAAAATGAGATTGGAGATGGGATTTCCAAAGGAGTTTGGATCTAGAGCTGAATATAGATTTTCATATGGTGAGTGTGAGCATGCAGCTACACACCATGATGCACAATGCAGTCAAGTGTCCAATTATATCTTGAGATGGATGAAAGGAGGGAGAATACCTAAGGGGATGACTCTTAGTGATTTGTTGCTAGAGTATGAATCTCAAACTGAGAGGTTTAGAGATCATACTGATTCCCAAGAGTTTTTCAAGATTTAGGTGGAGGAGATCAAGAATTAGGATTCAATTATATTTCTTCTAACTACTTTTTCCGGATCACCTACATGCTCAACTGAAGCTTGGGTGAAGGAGCTAGACTCCTATTTACAGCTGCACCATATTTTCGAAGATGAAGCCATCAGAGTTGCAGCGCTACATTTCAGAAGTAAGGCTCATGCATGGTGGATTTTTGAATGTTTTTCTTTTGAAAATGCAAACACTTCCTCTTATGCAAGATTCATAGAGACATTGGTGGGGAGGTTTGGTGAAAAAATTCCTACGACACATGAGCAAGGAAAACTTGAGAGAACAAAAACCTTGCATGTGATGGAGGAAAATCCACTTCAGAAAACCATGAGAGAAGCTGAAATCTTGCATTACACATTTCTGGAAGAAAAACCTCCAGTACATATTCATAAAAAATGGGGCATGGGGATCTCTTTTTCATAGGAGGATCCAACTATTGAGATGTTTCCCATACACATTGATGGAGATGACGGAAACAACGCTGTCACATCTAGAGCACAACCAGTACCTCATGCAGAGGGAGGAGGAGAACATGCTCCAATAAAGAGGGATTCTTGTATCCTTACAAGAAGTTCCCCAGGATCTCATACATGGAGGTCCAAGCACAATTAGTGAGTAGCATGATTGTGCATCATTGCAGCTGGAAGGAGGAGGTAGGGAGGAAGAGCAGCATCATATGATGAGAGGCACACACCCTTATCTATTTCAGAGAACCAGTGAAAAGATGAGGTAGACTATATTGCACTGTGAAGGCAAGGGCAAGGTTGCCCAACCATATGTACAATCCCCTCTTGACTTTGATGTCTCACTACATGGAGGCATTCCACCGGGGAGGCCACCAGATCTAGCATTGATGGAATACATCTTGTCTTTGGATTCATCGCTCTTGGATTTTGGAGAGGTGAAGAGTTTGGAGGAAATATTTGGCATGAGGGATGTCAAAGTAGTAGGCAGCAAATGAGTAGAGCTTCACATGCCAGATCACCAGTGCTGTCTCTTAGGAGGATTGATCCTTATTGGAGATCTCAGCTCTTAGTAGAGTACTCCAAGGATATTTGTGCATGCATGATCCTTGATGACCAGGATAGAGATGATGAGTATATGGTGGATGATATGGTAATATATTCACATGGAAAAGTCTTCTTGACTAGAGCTTCTAGTCTTGAGGAGAAATTGCTACATGCAGCACATGAGGATTTCTTTTCCATGCATTTTGATGCATATCTTTCCTTAGCAGAGGAATTCACTTGGGAGGGCATCCATCATGAAATATTTCAGCATATGGAGAGATGCATAGCATGGATGATGATAGATAGGAGGTCACAGCCACTTCCCTACTCATTAGAGGTGAGGGAAAGATTCCCGTTGAGCCATTTCAGCTCAAGATCTCAAGTACATGATGGAGGAGGTATAATTTCACATTTTGTATTGTACTTATTTTCCTTGTTTCAGCAGCATGATGTATCAAGGAGAATTATATCTTCTTGCATATTTTTTGGCTTAAGGGGTCCTGACCCAGGTTTGGTGTCCAAGGTTTGCCAACAAACTCCTATACTACTGGCCATTTCGAAAGTGACCTGCTTGCGCAGGTCAAAGCCTCACTCGAAGTAGTATGGGTGGGTGCTGGAACTAGGTTTCTGCACCCTGAGAAAGGATGGGTAAGGCAAGCAGAGCTATGCTAGGTCCTGTAATCCCAGATTACCTTTTTTTTTGTAGGGTTAATTAGGTCTCTGTTTTTAATATTCCAAATCAAGAAAATGATACAACAATGAGAATATCTCAAGATATTCTAGAGTTGGAGCTCCAGCAATATGCGGACATAACAATGAAGTAGCAGAAACACTCAACTCATATAAATGTGAGATAAATCCATAGCTTTTGATTAAATAATAGCAGCAAAAAATTAATACAATATCTTGAGGAAAAAGGTCACTCAAGATAGGCAACGCTCGGCCTCAAGAAACAAGTACAAAATACACGACAAAACCACTGCTACACAATGTATACCAAGCTATGACAGCGCAGTTTTATAGAGAAAATGCATGCTAAAAATTTCAAATACATGGATATGTAAATACATGGCCCAATACAACATTGGGAGTGAAGATATCATCTCCCAAATACTACCTCATGTCAATTCGGGAAGGATTGGCAATAAAATACAAAAACTTCAAAATGTTGGAGTTGTTGGGTAGCAGCAGCAACTCAATGTAGAAATTTGCTGAATAATGATTAATTATCCACCGAGACTATCCTGATCACATACAATTCGAATTTATATGCAACACATAATCTCTTCCACTCAGATCATCAAACATGCGGAAATAAAATCAAGCGATAACACATCAAATCATCATACACATTAACTCAGTATGTATGGGGAAAGCTTATAGCTGAAAACCCCGCAGCTATTGTGTATATTATAATGGAGAAATCATGTAACAAACTCAGTACAATACTCCTCACAAGTACTCGGTACTTTCTCATGAAGTTACACATAATCTAGCTCAGTTTTGAACAGGTTACTGGTTCAAAACTCACCGCCAATTGCCTTGCCTCTATTGCGCAATCCAGGCCTGTCTATATAGAGATCCAAGGTTCGAATCTCCTTGACTTGACAGCGCAATCATCATGGGAAATTCCTCCAAGTGTGGTGCAAATCTCATGCACAACTGATGTCGCCACTGATAGCTAACTCCACCCTTTCATCTACCTCTTTCACTGGTCTCCACTGAACTGATCATGCACTGTAGTGAACTGATGTGTTCTTGATTTGATTAATGAGTTACTAATTAATGAATTAAATAATATTTAATTCACTCCACTCATAACTAATTTATTAGCTAGTTAAACTAATCTCAACTAGTTCAACTAAAATAAACAGAACACAACTCCACTAGCTGTCTCATTAACTCCACCAAACTTCTGCCACTGAAGTCCTAACTGAAGTCAACCATGCATGATGCCATAAAACCCTTAGGAATAGCATAATTCCTCTTTCAGATGCATGAGCCACTTCCAAGGCTCGAACTGAAGTGCTCCAAGAGAGTAAACTGTTGTTTAGAGTCCAAATATTATTAAGGGTAAATAATATTTGACTTCCCTATTTTTAGGAGAGGCAGTCTAAAAATAGACTTCGAACTCTTCGACCTATAGGTCACAAAAATAGAGTCCCATCTATTTTTACCAACATGACCAATTCTCCAAGAATCTCATACTGGAATCCCCGGACCATGCTCCATATGTCAAAAAATAGACATAGTCTAAAAATAGACTTTGCGCCAGAATTTGCCTGCGGGCCCACTTAGTGAAGGCGACTTCATTTCACTAAGCTCCATCATCTTGCTGCATTTTCAACACTCCCTCTCAGCAAGATATGGATTATCTGCAACCCCTATCCTGCCTCTGTGGAATTTGAACTTGCTCCTGGTGAGCGCCTTCGTCAGGATGTCGGCATCCTGATCCTCCATGGGAACATATGAAAGCATCATGATTCTCCGCTGAACACAATCTCTGATATGATGGTACCTAATGTCGATGTGTTTGGACCTATCATGAAATACTGGATTAGCCGAGAGTTTAATGCAACTCTGGTTATCACAGTAGATCACTATAGGCTCCAAATGCAACCTGAACAATCCTGTGAGGATCTTCCTCATCCAAATAGCCTCGCATGCAGCTAAGCTAGCTGCCATGTACTCGGCCTCTGCTGAACTGAGTGCCACGGATCTCTGCTTCCTGCTGTACTAGGAAACTGCTATCGACCCAATGCTAAAAACTCCTCCAGAAGTGCTCTTCCGATCCGTTGAACTCCCTGCCCAATCTGCATCAGTGAAGCCAGAAAGCTTCGCTCCATCCTCCTGTCTGTACCATAGACCATATCCCGATGTGCCTCTGATATAGCGCAATACATGCTTGCTTGCCTTCCAAAAGAGCTTGGTAGGCTTAACCATAGCTTGCGAAAGCTGGTTAACTGCATAGCATATATCGGGTCGTGTATTGACCAGATACATAAGCGACCCCACCAACTGTCGATAGACAGTGGCATCCACTACCTCCGCTGAAGTAGCATCCTCCTTCCTCCAACCACCGGGAAGAGGAGTGTCAACAGGCTTGCAGCCTTGCATGTTGAACCTCTCCAGAATCTCCCGGGCATACTTGCCCTGAGAAACAAACAGTCCTCCGTTGCGCTGCCAAATCTCCAATCCCAGGAAATAATGAAGGATGCCCAAGTCATTCATCTCAAACTCTCGTGCAAGATCCTCCTTGCATGAAAGTATCAACTGCTCATCGCCAGTCAAAATCAGATCATCTACATACAGTACGATGATCAACATCTTCCCCTCCACCACAATATGGTACAGGTTTGGATCCGCCTCACTCTTGGAGAATCCAAGCCCAGTGAAGTAGTTGTCTATCCGAGTGTACCAAGCACGAGGTGCTTGCTTCAGCCCGTACAATGCTCTCTTGAGTCGGCACACATGCGACTCACTGCTGAAGATCTCAAAACCTTCAGGCTGCTCTATGTACACTTCCTCCTCAATAACTCCATTGAGGAACGCAGTCTTCACATCCATTTGATGAATGTGCCACCCCATCTCCGCTGAGAGAGCAAGGATCGTCCGTATGGAAGAGTACCTTGCGACAGGTGCAAAGGTCTCCTCATAATCAATCCCCTCGATCTGTGAAAAGCCACGGGTGACAAATATCGCCTTTTACTTCTCCACACTCCCGTCAGCTGCCTGCTTCACCTTGTAGATCCATCGCAAACCCACCACAGATTTCCCCACCGGTCTTGGGACAATCTCCCATGCACTGTTCCTGACGATCGAATCATATTCTTCGATCATGGCATCAACCCATGCGGGTTCCTCCACAGCTTCCTCAAAATAGGATGGCTCCGTCACGACACATTGACTCACAAGAGCCATGTATCCAGTGTACCGATCCGGTGACTGCCTCTGTCTGCGCTGTGCTGTAGGTGGTCCTACAACCTTCTCTGCATCTTGAGCCAGTCGCTCAGCTTCTGTAGTGCGCATGCGCCCTCTGATGGTTGGCGTTGCATGGGTGGTTTCTTCCACCTCCTGAACTTCCTCTTGTGGCTAATCCACATCCGGAAGCTCCTCCTTAGGAACTAACGGCTCCTCATCTGCATGCAAGTGTAGCTCCCTCTCAAGCGAACACTGCATGGCTTTCTCCTCCTGAAATTTTATATCCCGTCGCACAACAGTCTTTCGACTGTCTGACAAATATACTCGGTAGTTGTGAGGTGTATCGGTGTACCCCACAAATATTCCAACCTCTGCGGTTGGATCCAGCTTCCTTCTCACATCCTTCGTCACATGCATGTAGACAGGAGAACCAAAAATCCGCAAATGGGAAATATCAGGCCTCTTGCCAGAATAAGCCTCCTCCGGTGTACTCATGCCAAGAACCTTGTGAGGACAACGGTTCTGCACATACAATGTTGTATTGCATGCCTCAGCCCACAAGTGAAGGGGTAGGCCCTGATCATGCAACATCGCCCGTGCAGCACCCACGATCGTTCTGTTCTTCCGCTCAGCCACCCCGTTCTGCTGTGGGTTATGGGGTGCGATGAGCTCTCTTCGAATCCCTTTTGCGCTGCAGAACTCCTTGAATTCAGCCGAGATGAATTCACCACCATTGTTGCTCCTTAGAGCAATCACCTTCTTCCCCGACTCCTTCTCGACCAGTGCTTTAAACTCACAGAACTTCGCGAATGTATCGCTCTTCTTCTGCATGAAGAAGATCCGGCACTTTCGAGAGAAATCATCAACAAAGATCACATAATACTTGTGCTTTGCTGTCGAAGCAACTGAGAAAGGACCACACACGTCTGTGTGAACTCTCTCAAGGATCGTCGTGGCGCGACTATCCTTCTCGTGAAAGGTGGCTTTCACATGCTTCCCTAAAGTACACTTGCACTGATATGACTGCGCAAGAGTGCCCTTAGGAAGCCCAGTAGAAATCTGCTGCAGAATCTTCAAATCTCCATGACGAAGGTGGCCCAATCTCCTGTGCCACAGTTCGCCCTCATCATCCCGGCTCACCACTTCTCCCGCCTTGCATGCCATTGCTGCGCAGCCATCTACCTGCAACTGATAAAGGTTCTTGGTTCGAACCCCTATCTTCCGGGTCTCTCCAGTAGTCTTACTGCGCAAGAAGGCTTTTCCTTCGCTGAAGACCACATCATACCCCTTATCCTCCAACATCGCCACAGAGATCAAGTTCTTCTTCAATCCAGGTACATGCATGACATCCTTTAGTACAAAGGGTTTACCAGACTCCCTCTGAAAGGATATGGTACTGATACCAGTCGCACTGTATCTACCATCATCGCCCATCTCGATGTGCACACCCAAATCTTTGTCCTCCAGGTCTGAGAACAAATCCCGATCTCTCGTCATATGAAATGACGCACCGCTGTCCAAGAACCATACCGATCCCATCACACTTGAAACCAAGCATGCGATCAATGAAAAATCAAGCTCGAACTGTGAAGCCAAAGCTTCTCCATCTGTAGATCTTCCCGCTTGCTTGTTCTTCTTCTTCTTTGGACAATTGGTAGCATAATGTCTGTGATCATGGCAGTGAAAACACTTCACTTTTTCCATATCCTGCTTCTTTCCCTTTGCACCAGAATGAGAGGTTTTCTTACCCTTCCCCTTCTTTTCTTTGGCAACCAAAGTGCAGTTTTCTTCATCAGCTCCCTTTGATGAAGATCCATCTCGAGTAGTCCTCCTTATCTCCTCCTGCATGAGATCCGCCCAAAGGCGCTCCCATCCCGGCAGCTTCTCCTGACCATTGACACTATCTTGATATGAGTGCCAAGCCTTCGGAAGAACAAGGAGAGCCAGGTAAACCATGTCCTCATCTTCGACAGTCACCCCCACACTTCCCAGCTCATCTCTGCATTGAGTGAACTCTGTGAGGTATTTGGCAATACTGTCGCCCTTCTCCATCTTGATGTTCCTGAGCTTATCTTTGAGCGCCATCTTCCTTTGGTCACTCTTATTCTGGAATAGATCCGTCAAAGCTTTCCACATTAAATATGGAGAAGCCTTTCCATGCAGGCTTGATACAATATGATCCTTGACGCCCTCCAACAGGATCCTTCGACATTTCGCCATCTTCTTTTGCCATGCATCGACTTCAGTAGGATCAGTGGGATTTTGGAAATCCGTATCTATGAACTCTGTCAGACCATTATCTTCTAATACTGACTCCATGCGATCCTTCCATGCAACATAATTTGAACTGCCTTCAAGAGCATATTCGAGTCGCAAACCGTTCAAAGACATTTTCAACACTGGCACCAAGAAAAAAAAACTGCTGCAAAATTTCGAATTCCACCTCAAAGCTCAACCGCTCTAGATCTGTGAGAACAAATTTTTTCTAGCACAGAGATTGACTGCAAGGGGCGTTTACCAGACCTTTCACTTTCCGAAGAAAGATGAATCCGGAGGCTACCTGGCCCGC
Source organism: Pinus albicaulis (assembly GCA_034641835.2). NCBI lineage: Eukaryota > Viridiplantae > Streptophyta > Pinopsida > Pinales > Pinaceae > Pinus > Pinus albicaulis. The sequence continues at coordinate 234,882,048 of CM076572.1, forward strand.
ATGCAGACTCTGTCTACCGAAATAAGTTTGTAATCACTGTGATGATCAATCTCTGCTTCAATAGCTCCGATACCATGTATAAATTTGCTGAATAATGATTAATTATCCACCGAGACTATCCCAATCACATACAATTCGAATTTATATGCAACACATAATCTCTTCCACTCAGATCATCAAACATGCGGAAATAAAATCAAGCGATAACACATCAAATCATCATACACATTAACACAGTATGTATGGGAAAGCTTATAGCTGAAAACCCCGCAGCTATTATGTATATTATAATGGATAAATCATGTAAAAAACTCAGTACAATACTCCTCACAAGTACTCAGTACTTTCTCATAAAGTTACACACAAACTAGCTCAGTTTTGAACAGGTTACTGGTTCAAAACTCACCGCCAATTGCCTTGCCTCTATTGCGCAATCATGGCCTGTCTATATAGAGATCCAAGGTTGGAATCTCCTTGGCTTGAAAGTGCAATCATCATGGGAAATTCCTCCAAGTGTGGTGCAAATCTCATGCACAACTGATGTCGCCACTGATAGCTAACTCCACCCTTTCATCTACCTCTTTCACTGGTCTCCACTGAACTGATCATGAACTGTAGTGAACTGATGTGTTCTTGAGTTGAATAATGAGTTACTAATTAATGAATTAAATAATGTTTAATTCACTCCACTCATAACTAATTTATTATCTAGTTAAACTAATCTCAACTAGTTCAACTAAAATAAACAAAACACAACTCCACTAGCTGTCTCATTAACTCCACCAAACTTCTGCCACTGAAGTCCTAACTGAATTCAACCATGCATGATGCCATCAAACCCTTGGGAATAGCGTAATTCCTCTTTCAGATGCATGATCCACTTCCAAGGCTCTAAATGAAGTGCTCCAAGAGAGTAAACTAAAGTTTATAGTCTAAATATTATTAAGGGTAAATAATATTTGACTTCCCTATTTTAAGGAGAGGCAGTCTAAAAATAGACTTCGACCTATAGGTCCAAAAAATAGAGTCCCATCTATTTTTACCAACATGACCAATGCTCCAATAATCTCATACTGCAATCCCCGGACCATGCTCCATATGTCTAAAAATAGACATAGTCTAAAAATAGATTTTGCGCCAGAATTTTCCTGCGGGCCCACTTAGTGAAGGCGACTTCATTTCACTAAGCTCCATCATCTTGCTGCATTTTCAACACTCAAAAATAGAACTGGATGGAGATGGCTCTAGATGATGCCCAATCTGAATATGCCTCCTCCAATGGATCTTTAGAATGAAAGGCTGATCCCTTCACCAAAGATCTGACCCTCCAACAATCTGCAAGAGCCCCACTGCAAATGCTCCTCTCAAAATAATGTAGTCACTGGATGGAACTGCACAGTAGGGCTAGGAAATGATTTGGCCTTGATGCCAAGGTCTCCAATATGCTCCGAAATGCCTCCAATATGATATCTCAAAGTAAATAGGGACTCCTCCTCTGAGAATAGCTGATGAAGGTGGTGTAGTGAACCCTCACTGCAACACCCAGCAACACAACATTAATATGCTGCAGAAATAACGTTGTCTTGATGGAGGATGCTTTGCCTCAAGCCTGGATGTAAAGAAAATGAGTAAAAATCCCTCAAGAGACCTCTCAATAAGGAGAAGGAATCCTAAACAGGAATTCCCCCAGAAATTCTTGCTAAATGGCAAAGAATGCTCAATTGTCTGAATAGACAATGAGATGAATAATACAAGCATGAGAAACAATGGTTGCCTTGTCCTCCTTTTAAAAAAGTGAAAGCCCCTCTACATGGGTCCCACACCTTTTAGGGTTTCCTCCACCAAACAACCCTTTCCTCATTCATACTACGCTACTTCTCTAAGTGTGCTCCACCTCTTGGCCCAACCCTGTTGACTTGGTGAAACTTGACCTTGTCCATTTGCAAATAACCTTGTTCACACATGAGGATGTGAAAACCAGCTCCAATGATGATCCCCTTTCATAAAATGAGGGATTTTATTGAGATTATCACTATGCATGGGCCTCCTTACCCATTTATTCTCCACCTAGGTGAAATCAACAAAAATTAGTGTTCCAAATTATTGTCGGAAAATTTGGGAACATTACAGTCCTCCCCTCCCAAATGTTTCTTGTCCCCAAGAAACTGCAAGGAAAGAACTGGATAGCCTCTCATCAAGGCATGGAGTCTATAATGTGTTGAGGAACATCTTCCTCATGTGGATCCTCCATCCCCCAAGCAATCATCTAGGAAAAATGAGTTACCTCCCAACTAGGCAACTCCTGGAAACTGTCTTCCACCTTTGGCTCCGGCAAAGTAGGTGGGATGAAAATATGCTCATGGTAGACAATGTAGCCTACCCCACCCTATCCTTCTCTCCACTCATGACAAGTGTAGAGAAATTGTTGATCCTAGGCTACAAAATACTTTCCCTCAAGTGGAAAGATGAAGACTAGATCCCCAAGGACCTCTCCTCCAATGCTGCAAATCATGCTGGCCCAAGTCTCTCCATATATGATGAGTTGGAATTCATCATCATATGGCATCTCATTCATTATATGGCTCACCTCATAATGAAACAAATGAGCTGTTGTAGTGGCCATACCATCTCCCATGCTCCCTCTAGAACATGTAGTGAAAACTGTGTGGGAGTTTTCTCCCTCCAAGGACACATCCACCCAATGTGTCTCTCCTCCAATCATGCTCCCAAGAAAAGCTCTAGTAGTATCAATCAAGGGAGCCATAAGGAGAATCATGTTGGCTACCATGTATAGTAAAGGAGAAGGACAATGGTCCTTCAAATGTAGCCAACGCAGTTTGACTCTCCACTGCCATAGAAAATAAAATGATGGGTGGCCTCCCCACCATTTGCTTGCTGCCCCGGTCTCTTCACAAATCTGGAGAAAGTGGAGGATGTAATGTGCAATGTGAGTACATTCTCCATGAGAAATATCCTCCCCATATCTACTTAGGGAGTGATCATCCATAATGGCCTTATGTAGACCATCAAATCTAGAAGGAAAAATATCCTTCCCTTGAGAAAATCCCTGCACATATATGGTTAAGAGATGCATATATATAGAAAAATATTTATGTAATCCAATAATACTCTTACCATATGTTTTTCTCATATAAATGGAGTGGCTTATAGATGAGTCCCCCTCATCCTAAAAGGGAAAAGAGCTGACTGTGCTAACTCTTCCATCTCCTCATGATCTATGGAATGCCTCCTCAAGTTCTTCAAGTGGTTCCCCCCACAAGAAGTACAGAAATATAATGTGGCATTCATGGTTGGCCCATGGTTCCTCCTGAAATTTACAACATGTATAGTAAAGAGAATCATGCTCCCAATGGGCATCCTCAATCTCAAGCCCACTCTCCAAGTAAAGTTCTCCACAAATATAAACATATCAGCAATACATGGAAGCATAGTACAATAAGAACAGGTTGCCAAATGACAACCGGAAAGTGGATCAAGGTCCCACACAAGGAACCAACACAGTGTAACCTTTTCCTGCATCAAATAAAATAATAACAAGTGCTCTTCCAGCCACTTGCTTTCTTCCACAATCATTTTACAAGATGGAAATATGAAAGTACAATTTGGTGCCAATGGTGCACACCAAGAATTACCTGGCCTCTCACACAATAGCTAATCTTAATGCTACAATTGGCTTCAAATACATAATTATACAATCTGAAAGAAGGAATAATCCTCCTTGGTACAATATGCTGCTCATAAAAAGACAAGAAGTACAAAATATAAGATGAAATTGTACATTCTCCATCATGTACTTGAAGACTTGAGCTGAAATGGCTCAACTGAAAGTTATCCCTTACTCGCAATGAGTAGGAAGGTGGTTGTGATATCCTCATCATCATCATTTGTGATATGCATCTCTCCATATGCTGAAATATGTCTTGTTGAATGCCCTCCCAAATGAACTCCTCTGCCAAGGCAATATATGCATCAAAATGCATGGAAGAGAAGTCCTCATATGCTGCATGCAGCAACTTCTCCTTAATATTAGAGTCTCTAGTCAAGAAGACTTTGCCATGTGAATAGATGACCATATCATCCAATATGTATCTGTCATATCCCTCTGGGTCTTCAAGAGTCATGCATGCACCAAGATCCTTGGAGTAATCAACTAAGAGCTGAGAACTCTAGTAAGGATCAATCCTCCTCAGAGACAGCGCTGGTGATCTGGCATGTGTAGCTATCCTCATGCTGTTGTCTGCTACTTTGACATTCCCCATGCCAAATTTATCCTCCAAACTCTTCACCCCTCCAAAATACAAGAGCGGTGAATCCAAAGACAAAATATCTCTCATCAATGATAAATCAGGTGGCCTCCCTGGTGGAATGCCTCTATGCAGTGAGGCATCAATATCAAGAGTGGACTACACATATGTTTGGGCAACCTTTCCCTTGCTCTCACAGTGTAATACAGTCTCCCTCCTCTTTGCACTGGCTCTCTAAAATAGAGAAGGGTGTGTGCTTCTCATCAGAAGATGCTGCTCTTCCTCCCTTCCTCCTCCTTCCAGCTGCAATGTTGCACAATCATGTTTCTCACTGATTGTGCTTGGACCTCCATGTATGAGATCCTAGGGACTTCCTTGCAAAGCTGCAAGAATCCCTCTAGTTGGAGAAAGTGCTCCTCTTCCCTCTGCATGAGGTGCTAGATCAACTCTATAAATGACAGTGTTGTTGCCCTTAGCTTTCTTAACATGAGTGGGAAACCCTCCAATGATTGGATCCTCTTTTAGAAAAAATATCTCTTTGCCTCCTTGTGCCAAAATACCAGATGAAGGTCTTACCTCCGACAAAGCATCATACAAGATATTAGCCTCCTTCATGGTTCTATGAAATGTTTTTGAGTCTATGGTTTCTTCCATCACATGCAAGGGCTTTTTTTGTTTGAATGTTTTTGTTCCCTCCACAAGTGTTTCAGAATTTGTTCTACCAAATCTCCTTATCAAAGTTCGAATGAACATTGCATAGGAAGAGTATTTTCATTTTTCAAAGTAAAAGACTCAAATAACCACCATGCATAGACCTTACCTCCCAAGTGCAATGCTGCTACTTTGATGGCTTCATCTTTTGGAATCTGATGCTGCTGCAGAAAGGTGTCTAATTCTTCTATCCAAGCCCTGGCTGAACAAGTAGGGGAACCATCAAAGATAGATAGAAGAAATATATCCTCATCATGTTTCTTGCTCCTCCTTACCATGATCTTGCAAAACTGTAGAAAATTAATATGATCTCTAAACTTTTGAGTTTGAGATTCATACTCATGCAAGAAACCTCTAAGAGTTCCTTTCTGTGGCATTCCTTCTTCTTCCTTTCCTCCCATGGAAAAGTTGGCCATGTGACTACACTATACCTTATAGGGAGTAGCTGCATGCTCACACTCTCTATAAGAAAAACTAGAGTTTGACTCAGTTTCAAACCCTCTTGGAGATCCTGTACAAATCTCCCTCATTTTCTCCTCAAATTCTTCATGAATGCTCCGTATAGATTTTGGAAGAAGCTTTGTAAGCTCATCTTCCTTTTTCTCTCCATGAAATGGAGTGTTCATATTCTCTCTCCTTGATAGCATGATGTCTGAGATCCACTAGCTGGGCTAGAGATCATGCTTTGATACCACTGTAATATTCCAAATCAGGAAAATGCTACAACAATAAGAATATCTCAAGATATTCTAGAGTTGGAGCTCCAGCAATATGTGGACACAACAATGAAGCAGCAGCAACACTCAACTCATATAAATGTGAGAGAAATCCATAGCTTCTGATTAAATAATAGCAGCAAAAAATGAATACAAGATATTGAGGAAAAAGTTCACTCAAGATAGGCAATTCTCAACCTCAAGAAACAAGTACCAAATACATGGAAAAACCAGTGCTACACAATGTATACCAAGCTATGACAACACATTTTTATAGAGAAACTACATGCTAACAATTTCAAATACATGGATATGTCAATACATGGCCCAATACAACATTGGGAGTGAAGATATCAACTCCCAAAGACTACCTCATGTCAATCTGGGAAGGATTGGCAATAAAATAAAAAAAATTCAAAATGTCGGAGTTGCTGGGTAGCAGCAATAGCTTAAAAATAGAACTAGATGGAGATGGATCTAGATGATGCCCAATCTAAATATGCCTCCTCCAATGGATCTTTAGAATGAAAGGCTGATCCATTCACCAAATATCTCACCCTCCAACAATCTGCAAGAGCCCCACTGCAAATGCTCATCTCAAAATAATGCAGTCACTGGATGGAACTACATTGTAGGGCTAGGAAATGAGTTGGAATTGATGCCAAGGTCTCCAATATGTGCCGGAATGCCTCCAATATGATATCTCAAAGGAAAGAGGGACTCCTCCTCTGAAAATAGCTGATGAAGGTGGTGTAGTGAACCCTCACTGCAACACCTAGCAACATAACATTAATCTGCTGCAGAAATAACGTTGTCTTGATGGAGGATGCTTAGCCTCAAGCCTGTATGTGAGGAAAATGAGGAACAATCCCTCAAGAGACCTCTCAAGAAGGAGAAGGAATCCTCAACAGGAATTCCCTCAACAATTCTTGCTAAACAACAAAGAATGCTCAATTGTCTGAATAGACAATGAAATGAATAATACAAGCATGAGAAACAATGGTTGCCTTGTCCTCCTTTTAAACAAATGAAATCCCCTCTCCATGGGTGCCACTCCTTTTAGGGTTTCCTCCACCAAATAAGCCTTTCCTTATTCATACTGCGTTGCTTCTCTAAGTTTGATCCACCTCTTGGCCCAACACTGTTGACTTGATCAAACTTGACCTTGTCCATTTGCAAATAACCCTGTTCACACATGAGGATGTGAAAACCAGATCCAATGATGTGGGACCTACTGAGTACATAAAAGTCTAGAAAAATCTTGTAGACTCATTAGTCCTTCAAAATTAAAATCAGACAAACAGCCTATAAAGTCATTTAGAGTAAACTCCTTTTACTTCACCACCTTAGCTAAGTGATGAATCAGGTTTAGAACACTCTCACAAACTAGGTTGCATATAAAAACTCAGAAAACCCCAAAAAAACGTCCCTAGATTGGCTTTTTCTCAGTTATTGGTGGTGGACCATAAATACATATCTCTAAAAACAACAAAACATCCACCTGGTGACTCCACTAGCCTCTAGTAGGCCTAATACTTCATAAAAAACCAAAAATTTCATAAATCATACTATCCTTTTGACTTACCTTTCCAAAAAACAAAAAGTTCATGATGCAACCTTTGAAATCAGTGAAAAACTAAGTATAACTTAGGATTCAGAAATATTCATCTAAACATAAGAAGTCAATAGAATATCCTATAAGAATAGAACCATAGCTTTCTCAACAATCTAGCAAAATGTTGAACTGAGTTTTAAATCATTCTTACAATTTTTTACATAAAATTTTTTAGAAAATATTTTCCTAAAAAACATCTTTTTCAGTATTGGTGGTGGACCATAAATCTCAAGAACATCCACCTGGCGACTCCACTAGCCTTCATTTTGTTTTTACCTTACTCACATCCGCAAAACCCCTAGAGAGGACAACCATCCAAAAAAAACAATCACAACTGTCACCCTCTCTAAACTTTGACTTTGAAATCTGGCTTCACGAAGAATTAATACCAGATCTCACCCAAACCCAATTCCCCCTATCAGAGTTGATGACCCAGAAAAGATTTTGTGGAAAACTTCTGAAACTGGTAACTTAGCTACCAATAGGACCATCCACAAAGCAAGCTCTGTACCTGAACATATTACATCCTTTCAAGATTCCCAGTTTGACATGAGTTCAACAAAATCCCTTTTTAGAAGCAAGTCGCAAAGTAAAATCAACCTTGATGATCTTGAGCCCTTAGATTTGCAACAGAGTCATAGCAGAGAAGCCTCACCCACTACACCTCTTTATTTTCAACTTCTCCACCACTTCGGCTCTTATCATCCCAAATATTCTTAGAATCAATCCACAAGTCCAAGTACCTTCGCCACACCCATTCAGACCACCACTGTGTAAATCACCTCATCCCCTACTACAAATCCTCATACTGTAAATATACCATAAGCTCCCATCATGGCAGCTTGGTATGCACCCTTAGTGTTACCACAGCCTTTGGTACCATTACAAAATTATTACCAATCCTTAATCCCACACTTCACTAGAGCTGAGACTACTACCACTCAACAACATGTAGATAGAATCAGTGATGCTTTTGAGTATATGGAAGTAGAAGATGAAACCATAAAGATGAGAATGTTTTCCCAAAGCCTAGGCGGAGAACCCAAGAAATGGTTTAAGAACTTAGCTCCTAACAGTATACATGATCTCCCAGAACTTTACCAAACTTTCATAAATAGGTGGGAAATTAGGAAAAACCCCATCCAAATCCTTTCCGAATATAAAAATCTTAAAAGGAATATGGGGGAAAGTGTTCAAGACTATTGCACTAGATTCAATAGTGTCTATAATGCCCTCCCGCCTCACATGAAACCTCCACTTGGCTCAGCATTAGAAAAATTTCCTAAAGGTTTCGATCCAGATATGACATATCAATTAAGAGAAATATACCCCGCAACTTTAGAAAAAAATACAAAAATTAGCTATTAGTGCCGAAGCCAACCTAGCTGAGAAAAGAGCTAGGATAAGATCAGAAAAGAAAGTCACATACCATGATGAGGTCATGCCTTCAATTTCCTCCTCAGATCCCAGAATATACAACCTGGTTAAAACCATGGAGAGAATGTGGGAAAGAATGAATCTAAATGAAAAAGCACCTCTTAAGGATAGCTAGCCAAATCCTCAAAACAGAAATCGGAACCAAAACTTTAGAAGAGACCCGCCTCAAAACAAACCAAGGGAAAATGACCAACAGATCAAGCCACATTTCCATGAAAACTATGTTGATGAGGTAGAAAGAGATATGGAACCACTTGATGAAAATCACTTAAACTTGATAGGTTCTGATAGCGAGGGTGAGGTGTTCCTCACAAAAAAAGAACAAGTTTTCTTCTCCAAAAACCAAAATGAAACAAAATATGATGATCTCGAAGATCCTGAGATAGGATTACAAAATGCGACAATGGAAGTCCATAGGCAATTTGATCTTAAGTGTAAGATAAACCAAGACAACTCTAAGAAAGGTAGCTTAGACATTGCTGTTAAAAAAACCCCTGATACCATTCTTAAAAGAACAACAGATAGTAACGAAATCTTGGCTAAGAGAACTGACCAAAACAAAGACAAAACTAGCCAGGCAAGCCTTGATCCTAACTGTCCTAGTACTTCTACTAAGATCCCCGAAACCACTATATTGAACAAAACCCCAAATCAAAATCAGAAAATTAAGAATATAGAGAAAGTCATGGCTAAGAAAACTGAAGCAAATCTATCTAAACTACAAGCACCCTTCAGTTTTGAAGGGGAAATCACTAAAATTAAGATCACCATGCCTCTCACTGAACTTATTGCTCAAAGCTCATACAATTCTCAAGTGCTGAATGTCTTAAACATAGGAAATGATGCAGATACTTTACACCTAGCTGATGATGCCCCTGAGGTGTTGTTTGGACCAAAAATAGAAGGAAACTATCAAGAGGGAACCACTCTTCCTTTTTACATTAGTCTGAATATACATGACCAAATCCTACATAATGCCATGCTAGATTCCGGGGCCTCTCACAATCTCATGCCAAAAGTAGTAATGGAAAGATTAGGCCTAGAAATAACAAAACCTTATAAAGACTTATATTCATTTGATTCAAGAAGAGTCAAGTGTCTAGGCCCGATAAAAGATCTTTGTTTCAGTTTGGCCCAAGTACCTACAAAACACTTGGTCATGGACATAGTGGTAGAATACATCCCTCCCAAGTATGGAATGATTTTATCCAGATCTTGGGGGGCCAAGCTTCAAGGAAATATTCAACTAGATATGTCATATGCCACCATTCCTATGTTTAATCAAACAAGAATACTATATCGGGAATCACACATGAAATATATGGTTAGCAGCCAAGAAAGGCCAGATAACATCCCTATGTATTACATACATTCAGATCTAAATTCCTTCATTTTACATATTGATGAAGACATTGATAAACAGGTAGGAGAAATTGAAACAAATTTGGGCACACCACATCAAACGCCCCAGATTCTCTATGATGAGATGGATACTCAAAACTATCATGACCCAAAACAATTATGTCTTGAAGAGTGGGAATTTGATTTTCTAGAAATAGAGATAAATCAGAAAACAGAACACATTCTACACCCTCAAGCAAGTTGCTCAAACCAAGAAAAAACATCAAAAGTACAATTAGATTTTTTTTTCAAAACAGAAGCACTGGAAGGCTTACACAGTACAAATCTCTTTGGAAATCAGGAGCAGGGGAGTCTTATGTTCTTACCATACTTAAATGCTTCACCATCCCAAAACCTTACCTCTCCAAGTGAAGCTTTAACTTTTGCAACCACTTTGATGAATCCAGGGAAAATGTCTAATGAATTTAATGAAGGGGAATATGATGACAACAGTCCCAAGACACCTGAGCTAATTGAACTAGCTAAAATTCTATCATTTCACCAAAGATTAAGAACTGCTAGAGTATGAAAAATTGTTCAAAATACTAATACATGTCGGGAAAACAGTTTAAAACACTATGACAATGCCATCATTTCAAGAACTAACCCTTACAAAAAGAAATGCAAAAATCTTGGTCAAACATTTACAATTAAAGAAAAAAAAAATGGACATAGGATTTGTGTAGATTTCAGGAACACAGATGAACCTCCCCAAAATAGCATTTATATCCTTCCCAAAACAGATCATACCATGCAAAAACTAGGAGTTTCTAATCATATGTCTTTGCAAAGTTATGTTTCAGGATTTCATCAGTTAATTCCTCTTCAAAGTAAACAGCTTAAATATTTTTTCAAATACACTGGAAGCAGTTCCAGATTCAAACCTAGAGTTTCAAAACCGCTAGACACCAAAGACATTTTCTTGAAGGCCATGTTTCCAGTTTTGAATTTCTTCACTATGATGTACCTTGACGATGTCATCATCTGTTTTAAAAATGAAAAAGAGTATCTATATTACCTAAAGAAGATGTACAACAAAGGCAGGAAGTTATAGAGAAAAGTAGCAAGAAGATACAGAATTTTTCAAAGACTCTTGCAAGAACCCTTATGTTGTGCTTGAAAGGGAAAATTTTCCAAATTTTTTTTTTCAAGAGCTGACCAGACCAAGAGCATCGGGAGATCCCTTTGAAGACAAAATGCTCAAGTTCCACCATTTTCAAGATTTCTAGTTTTAAAATTTTCACTCATTGTACATATCACTGTTTAAAAAAAATAAATCAAAAACAAAAAATACAAAAACAGTAGAAAAATTGAAAAGAGGGTAGTTTTAAAAATAGCAGAAAAGCCCCATGTTCAAAAAAATAGTCATGCTGAAAGTGCGCAAATCTAAATGCCACTACTAGTGCTCAAAGAATATCTTGTTCAGTTATCTAGCCTAATCATAACTGGACATGTTTTAAATTGATTGCTGATAAGTTAGTGAAAGAAGTGCGCAAATCTAAATGCCACTACTAGTGCTCAAAGAATATCTTGTTCAGTTATCTACCCTAATCATAACTGGACATGTTTTAAATTGATTGCTGATAAGTTAGTGAAATAAGTGATAGTAAAATTGTGTAAGCTTGACTTATCAATGAAAGTAGATTAGGAAAAGATACTAGTTCCACACGCTCAAAACATAACCAAAGAGGAAAGCAGGGATGAAAAACAAACTATGTATCCTAGCCCTGATTTTTCTAAATCTCATTTTGAACGAAAATAACACTTGTGTGCAGTTTGTCTTTATGCCACAAACACATGACAAATCAGACTGTCTAATCTTGATTTGGTCATTTTTGAATTTCATGTTTTAGTTTAGCGAATGAAATCCTGTCAAATAGCTTAATCTTGAAAGTCGATCTAGCATAGGTAGAGAATCAAAGGAGTTCATCAGTTTAATCTGAACTCCCGGAAGATATAAGTGTAGAATTAGATAGTTTTCCTTTTTTCAAAAATATTATGTCAAAGGGTTTCTAGTCCAAGTGCACCTAAAGAAGAAAAAATGTTAGGATTTATAGCCGGGTAGGTAGAGATGACTTAGATGCTAATCATGCTGTAAATTTTCAGAAATAACATCTAGAAAGAGAGAAATTTGCACCAATGGATAAGGCACTAGTCTTCATAAGCCAGAGATCTAAAATTCTAGACATCTCCTAAAAGGGAACTACCCTCCCCAAATAGAGCCACTGTTAGTCATCAGTATTTTTACCTGTTTTGATGACTAGATTCCTTGGCTAAGTTTTATAGAAACTAATCTCAATCTGTCAATTTTTCATCTAGAAAACACCTCAAACAAATTTTTGTTTTCCTACCCCTCTCCTTCAGCATATAATGAGAAAAACCCTTTAGTTTTCTAAACCTATTTCATTACAGCAAAGTCTCCATGTCCATGACTGTCATAAACCATATACCTCTGCTAACCATCAAAATCCTTTGTTTTTCATACAACCCACTGTCCAACGTTTAACAAAATGACTACCCCTCAAACCCTGATCATCTTGTCATGTGATAATCCACTCATGCCTAAGAAGCCATTCAAGAGCTGTGACAAAATCTGTAGGTCTAGGTGGTGGTGTTTTAGGGAAAACTCTTTGTCAAGACTGTTTTAAACCAAAACCCTATTTTTCATCATCATGTCAATCATCATTCTCCTCTCACCCAACAAACAAAACCTTGGTCTACCCTTAGGTCACACACCACTAAATCTTGCTTTGTCTCTTTTAAGAAGAGCTAACAAGTTTTCAAATCAGGAAAGAGAAAGAGTTTCCCTGAAGAAAGATGATCAAGTGAAATTTCAAGAATTATCATGATGTTATATCAGCAAAGTTTCTCAGTGATCAAATTCATTTCATCAATACATGTGCTAAGGATCAATGGCACAGATCAGTTTGGGGCAAGGGAAAATTTCAAAGAATAGCTCCAAGTAAAAAGAACAGTTGACTATTATAAAGACTAAGGGAAATACAGAGTTTAGAGAGAAGAAGACATACAAGATTCATCCCTACAAGCCAAAACACCAAGAATGTCAAAAAACCTCCATCAAGACAAAAATGAGTACCAAAGTTAGAAAAATATTGCCTCTAGTGCTTTAGGTCAATTACAATGGAATTTGTTCCCAAAATTATGGGCCAACTCTCAAAATCAGTCTCATAAAACCAAGAGTGACAATCCTTTGGAGAAAGGCCTCTAACAGACTAGGCATCAGAATGAAAGGTGTAAAAGGAACAACTGCATTTTTATCCTACTTTAGCCTAGCTTCTAAAAACATTTAAGGAAAAATTCATCATCAAAAAAGCTAAAATCCAATACCAAGAAGATGTCATTTCCAAGATAGGCACAGTAAACATTTATTAGTTGGAAATGCATTACCTTCTCTTGATTTTCATAGTGAGTTTCGCAAGAAGTCATATCTTAAAAGCAGAACAGGCACAAGGTGCAGAATTTGGTTTCAAAAAGAGCCTCCTTCATGACAAGCAAAGGGCCCACAAAAAACTGGTTCAAAATACAAATCTTCAAATGATGTAGCAGTGTTAGATAAAAGGATATCGTTGTGTTTTAAGATAGCCTCCCTTGAATGACAAGCATAGGATCTCTTTGGAATGATAAGCATTGTTTGTCTAAAGAGCCACAAACAGTTTGTTCATGGACATTTTTTAGTTGGTTAACAGAGGTCCAATAAGCACCCATTCAGTTTGTCAAACATTGCCTCCTTCATGATAAGCAGAGGGCCCACAAAAAATGGTTCAAAGAAAGTTTTAAACGGTAGAAAGGATGAAAGAAAACTTTGTGTTTATAGTGTCTTTTTGAGCAGAAGGCAAAAGCCCTAAGTTTTCAAGAAGCCTCCTTCATAAATAAGCAGATGGAACTTAGTTGGTCTAAAGGTTTTCTGTGAAGGAAAATAACAGTTGAGTAAGGACCTCCATCAGTGATAATAAGAGGACCTACACAGTGGCTTTGATAAACCTAGGTAGTTGCATCTTGCGAACCCTAGGCGAGAAGTTTGTAGAAATTTGAAGACGCGACGTGCCTGTGGCAGGACGCAACGCACATGTAGCATCTCTTCGTAGTATTTTACACATGGCACAGTGTGCCTGTAGCGTCGTGCGACGCGCCTGTGTGTGTCGACCAACCGGCTCACCCGATGTTTAGAGGGCGCCCAGTGCCCGACCCGAAAACACCACAGCATGTGCAGATGCTACGCGCCTATGCACAGAAGCATAGCACCGCTCCAAATACCTCCAACTCACCACAAATCATATTTTTTCCCAGTGAAATTATCTCCAAAAGTGCACAACGCATTTTCAAGAGGTATTTACTATTTTCTTCGCCTAATTTTTTGAGTTTGAGAGGTTTTAAGAATCAATTTTGTTAAGAAAAAGACACAGTCCAATGAAGGAAAAAACACATTTTATTCTTAAAACCACCATTTTTACTAAGAGAAAACAAGACAGTGTTTAAGGAGGAAGGAACCTTGTCAGTTTAAAAACTTGTTTGGTTTGATTGTTTAAAAAAGAAACACAATCCACAAAGAGAAAAGCAGCTTTTGTGCTAAAGGAAAAAAGGCATGTTTTCAAAGTCAAAAATGTGTTTGCAAAGTGATGAAAAGAAACATAGTTTAGAGAAATAGACTTATTTTCATAGAAAAATATAGTCTTGCAAGAGGGGAAAATAGTGTTTGAAGAAAGTCTTAATTTAGTCAAAGACCTGTGTTGGTAAGAGAGTGAAAGAAAAGCCTAAACAAAACTATGCCTCCAAAGAAGGCCAGCAAGGGTGGATTTCACAAAAGGTTTGAGCCTGTTACAACTTAGGAAATAAATGACTCCCCTTCAGTTCTTTTCAACTTCCATGAGGTAGGCTGCCTTGATTTTTTCCAAAAATTCCAGGAGGTCACCAATTACCCTCCCTTAACATAGTTGTTCGCCCTGAGGCTGCAAGGAAAGCATGTTCACCTAGCAAGTCTAGACTTTAAAATCACTCCTAGGGTTGTCTCCAAAGAAACTAATATCCCCTATATAGGAGAAAAGTGGTTCAAAAAATCATACCTAGATCTAAATCACCATAAACCCTTCCTAAAACCAGACCATCAGGATGCTTGCAAAGATATATTTCCTTTTTCTCACTTATTGAGTAGCTATGCCCCCCTCATGAGAGTTATCATGAAGTATTTCACATGTGAAGGGAGATATTCCTGAGTTTATTCCTATCACATCAGGCTTCTCATGCATTTCACAAGAACTCATTTACTAAATATCCCTTTCTTCCTCTACAAAGCATAGACAAGATTTCCTCCCTTGTTCAAAAGACACCTCCTGCTCAGCAAAAAGCTAGTCTTTTCCATCATTCTCTCATCAAAATCATCATCCTTCACTAGCTTGAAAAGAAAGGAGTGTCTTGGGAGACTTTCATTTCTCATCCATATTTTGCTATTGCCTCCTCATCTCATGGCCCATATCATATATCCTCCTCACCCTCCACTCACTATGTCTCTCCTTCATCGAGTCAAAATACTCCTCAAAAGCAAGAATCTCCTATGATTGATAGTGAAAAAGAACAGTCTTATGAAAGCAGGCATGAAGTTAGTGATGATGAGGAACATAGGGACACTAAGAAAAATAGTGAGCATGAACCAAGTGACAGACCACAGGGCAGTGACCATGAGTATACTATTGATGGTGAAGAAATCTCACCAAAGGATAAGGAAGTCAGTGGCACTCAAAAAATTAGCGAGGATGAAGAGCAAAACAACCCTAAAAAGAGCAATGAAAATGAGCAAGGGAACAGTGAAGATTCCAAGCAGGGTAGTGATGATGAAGAACAACAAGCTAGAGGTGATGAAGAGCAAAAGGAAAATGTTCAAAGCAGTGATGAGGAACACCACAGTCCTCAACAAAGTCATGAAACCAATCAAAGGGACAGTGAAAAAAGTGCCTCCCAGCAAAGTAATGACATGGTGACAGCCCACACACAGAGTCTAAGGAAAACAGTGATGATGATGGCAGCATGCAAAATGACAAAGAAGATATTCATAATGAAGGAAACCCTCAACAAATTCAAGAAAGTATGGAGTGTAAACAAGGAATTCAACATACAGACAATGAATATAGTCAAGTAGCAGAAAAGGATGATGAAGCTGGCAGCCCTAAACAAGCTCAAAACAGTGAGGAAAACAGTGAACAGGGTAGCAAAGCAGGTGATGATGGAGGTAGCGGTGTAAAATATCAAGTTGATCAAGTGCTAGAGATAAAACCTCCTCTCTCTTCTCCTCAACACAGCCAAGAACATGTGCTTGTTGCCTCTCCTAGGCAAGGGGCCATGATTCATTATCCAAAAGCACAAAAGGCTAAAAACACCAGATCTTCAAAGAAGAAGATCACTCCAACAGTGACTATTAATGTCACTAGGGTGCTAAGGAGTAGAGGAAAACTACTTAAGAAGAGTATTGTTGAATTTACAAAGAGGAAAAGAGAAAAGAAGTCTATCAAAAGCAAGGGCAAAGAAAAAGTTGAACAACAGGAGAGTAGCCATGAAAAAGAGAGGGAGTTTGACATCATACAAATAGGCAGTGATGTTGGAGATGATGAAGCTATAATTCTTGAGTCGCTTTTGCAAAACATAGAAGCCCAAATCCATGACTTAGAAATTTATCTAGAAAGGTCAAAGGACCTCGTACATTTTCTACAAATGTAAAATAAACAAATCAGTGGGCAAATGGCAATTTATGAAGCCCAAGCATTCAAATACCAAAGGGAAGCATACAAAGAACAAGTCAAGCTTGAAGATTATATGGGAAAATTTGATGATATTGAGGAAGAAGAGCAGCCAGTAAGAAAAAGGCCTAAGACTATGGGTCTTAGGAAAGCTTTGGAGAAACAGAAGGAAGAAGAAGCAACCCTTGTTCGATCTTATCCTCTCACACAATTGCTTGCCCAAGAAATAGAAAATGATAAAGAATCATGGCTTGAAAGAGTGAAAAAGAATTTAGAGGATAAATTAGACAAAGCAAACAGAGACTTGGGTTTTCAAAGGAAGATGACCGAGCACTACAAGAAATTGAACCAATTTGCCTGAAGAAAACTCAAACTTGCTCAAGAAAGGCTCAAAACTGCCCGAAGGAGGCGCCCGGTGGAAAAAGTGGAAAAAGTGGAAAAATACATATCTAAGCTTTAAATATTGGTTTCAGATTCCTTGCATGCTTCTAAAAATCCATAAGGGGTTTGCTTGCCAAAATTGAGCAAATTTTGACATGATCTTGTTTTTTATGTTTTTTGGCCCTAATTGCACATTTTTCTAGGCGCTGCCATGTGTGCTAGGAGCATCCTCAGCTCACAAGAGTCATTTTTTTGGATGTATTAAATTTGGGGGCATATACTCACAAATTTTCAGATCCAAAGAAGGTGTTTTGGTCCCCCAAAGAGGCAACAATCAGTCAAAATTCACCTTTCTGCCTCACATATCAGCAGATGAGACCCTCTTGGGTTTTTTCACTCATTCCACTTTTTGATAGAATTACAGGGATCATTTTTGGAAAAATCAAGTAGATATAGAAAATAGACATCTAGGGCTTTCCAAAAAGCTATCGCGGGCCTCGTTTTGACATTGGGAAGTTCCTCAAAAGTTGTCTGTAAAACATGTTTCTTTCTGCTGCTATGCTCCTATAGCATTTTGGCTTAAAAAGCAGTTTTCTGAATCTGATCATCCAAATGTGCGTTTAGCTATTTTTAACTCCATGTCAGAGATTAAAAGAAAATTTTATTTCTATTATTAGCTTAAATAGATATTTTTGAAGATATTTTGTGCCTTGGGCTTTGCAAAGCCTCAAGGACAAAATCAGATATTTGTATTAGGCCAATGGCCTTCTAGATGCTCTAGGAGGGTTTCTTTCTCTTTGGCCTATATAATCCAAGAGAATTCATTGTAACCGGAGGCTGAAATTGATGTTATAGAGAAAATGCATAGCATATGAGCTTTGAATAAATACTTGTCTTATGAAGTGGATGATCTCTTGCTTGACTTGGATGGTGGAGGAGGATTGTTTGTAGGATTCCATGGCTTGGTGAATGGTATTGTGTTCCTTATCTGTTATGTTTCCTTAGTTTATCATACATGTTTTCATGATTTTTTCTTGTTTTAGGTCAGTAAAGAATATATTTGAGACATGCCCATGGAGGCACCTCAATTTTCCTGATTCATTGCAGCTTCTATGTTTTCATCTTTCTTGGTTATGTCAAAAAATTCTTAATTTCTCTTTGGCAACCTAAGAATTTGTTATTAGTTTCATTAATGGTTATTATGTATACTATCTAGTATGATTCATGGTACGCCCTGCTTACTCATAGCTAAACAAAACTCCATATCTGAAATTTCTCTCTGAAGTATTGATTGTCTTAGCTAAGTCAAAGAGGTCTTGTTTCGATCTTGCCCTTTGCCCATGACTTTGCAGTATTATTTCAAAGTTCCCAATAGCTCAAGATATGATGTTTAGGAGTTCTCTCTTCATATATTGAGTTTTTTGTTTATCTTATTTGTTTTCCCAAAAGTATGAAGGTAATTTTCCCAAAGTTAGAGGGTCTTATACTTCTATGCATCACCTGATTGTTTATTTTCTGCATCTATCAGTTTGAGTTTCATTTATAGTGATTAATGGTTAGCCCTACCACATGAATTTTTGTTGTAAAACTATTTATGCTTAAAATCTCTTTATCTTTCACAAACTTAATTTTTATCTCATTTCACTTACATCCAAAGAATCCATTTATTTCGACCAGATCAGCCTTGCAGTAATACCTTGTACACCATTTGAGATAGTCTCGACTTTTTCGACCCCATAGCGCAGTTGATCTGAAGAAATTTTGATCTATTTATCCTTTGATCAGTTCCCCTAAAAAACCCAAAACAAACAAATGTACTTAACAACTAGCCTAAAATCAAATATATAAAAGCAAACAAGTTTACATCCTTTGCATAGTAGAGAGAGCCCTCTCTGAGTCCAGGAAGGCTAGGTCCTAGGGCTCCAAAGCTTGGTTTGATGGTACCCTGTCATTTGGCTTGCCAATCTGCCAAATCATGGGACCCTAACATCTCAGACTTCTTCCGGTCTATAATATTCCTAATTATCCCAAGCTAATAGGAATATTTCATTTTGTCTTTAATTTTATTTATTGATGAATAAAATGTAAAGGAGGACATGAAAAACTCCTAAAACATAAAAATAAATCAATGCCCAATATGAACAGAGAAAAATCAAGGCTTTCTTAATAAAATAAACTTGTGTCTGAAACATGTTTGAGCTATTTGACTGGGTCAATAGGGCCAAATCCACAACGTTGTCTAGGTTCAATGTATCTCCTAAAGGGACAACGCAGTTCTAGAAGAAGGACCTCATGTGAAAGGGGTTAAGTGATTCAAGGCGGTTTAGGGTTTTGCACATCCTCATCTTATAAAAGGAAGGAGAAGGCTGAAGAAAAAGGTTGTTGATGATAATTTGATTTTGAGATTGCTTGAGCAACTCAAACTCTCTTGGCTGTTTAGCTAGAGAGAGAGGGATTTCCTATTTAGGAATTCCTCTTCTTCCTAGAGGGTCTCTTGGAGGAGATTGTGCTGCATTGATCCACTATCTGGAATTTTGGCCAAGCTTCACCTCCCTTGATAGCGTAAATCCTGATTAGGGCTTCACTGTTTAGAGAGCTGCAACAAGTGGAATCAGATCTATTCAGATATGAAGAGTTCTATTGCATCTTTTCAGTGAGGAAGTCATCTAAACCATTGGCAAGAGTGAAATAGCTGATTTGAGCTTCATATTCTTATCTTGGCATCAAAACAAAGTGTGCTCCACTTCTTCAGTGTAGTCACTTGAGGAAACTGCGTCCTCTTTGCATTCAAGTTGTAGTGTACAGTTGTTAGTAGTTTTGAGGAGAGATCTCTGGTGAAATGACTCCTTTCCTTCACTGAGGTGATCTGTGGATTGGCCAACCAATCCATTTTCTATTTTTAGATCTGATCTATTGTGTATCATATTCTTCAGAAATTTCTGAATATTAATGCATATCTATGGTGTATATTTCAGATCTATTCATTGATATTCATCTTCTGCTGAGATCCCCAAGGGGAATGTACTAAAAATCTCTTTTTGCATATAGATCACATTCTGATCTGTGATTTTCTATTAAATTCTGTTGTAGATCTAAAATATAATGAAACACTTCTTCATCCACCTGTAAATTATGCTGTTCAGCTCTTCTGTCTCATTTCATGGTTGCATCACCTCATTTGGAGGCCTTTCTTTGTGTAAATATTTGTTTTTCGTAATGTAAATCATCTGATTCATATTATAAGTTTTCATACTAATGTTATAGAATTATTTCAGCTAAAACCCTCATAAATTACACTCTGCATTCTTAGCCATTTTTTGCATACTCAAAGCCATGGGAAATCAGGGTTTTTAAGCTTAGTTTGGGAAGGAGGAGCTGTTTAACTTATCTAGAATTATTTTTTTGAGCTAAAATTCAGAGAATAGGCCCCTCATAACCCAATATGAAATAAAATCCGTCCATTTCTCTTAATGTTATGCATATTTCTGAATACACTCATTTTAGGGCCAAAATCATCACTTTTCCCCACCTTTTGGTCTATAAAACACTGTATAAGGTTGCTGCTGCATATTTAACTGAAGGATAAGTGTTTTTACATCTTTATCAGACATATTTTTTTAGCTCCACATTGGTAATAACTCATATTATTCCCAATCTGTAGTTGTTCCTTAATTTCGGATATTACAGTGGTATCAAAGCAAGATCTTTGGCTCAGCCTATGGCTTCAAGCCAAAGTGATGAATAAATAAAGGAGGAATATTTAAATCTCTATATATAGAGTTTTTGGATGTCCAGGTAGCCTCTGGATCTCATTCTTTTTTCAAAGGTGACATATCTAGTAAATGCCCCTGTAGTCAATCTCTGGAATATAATTTTGATATTCCTGAAAAGGGGACATTACAGAAAGTGAGAAGAGAAGAAAATATTTTAGAATGCTGAATAAAATGAGTTTTACCTCATCATATTCTAGATCCATGAAGAGCCCCTTCAAAGAGGATAGACAGACAAAGGAAAAAGAAGAAGAGAATGAAACTCCTAGAGGGTTTCAAGGAGAAGAAAGTTGCAGTGAGACCTATAGAAGGTTTCAAGAAGGAGAGGAAGATCCATGCACTTCCTACCATCACAAAGAAGATGCATTGTACAGAAAAAATAAGAGCATGGCTCCACCACTTGGAAAAATGACAGAAGAGGAGATCTCCCTGCTCCTTTTCCAGACCTTGAAGGGTATCGAAGAAGATCTCGAGGAGATTGAGAGGGTGGAGACTTGTACTAGCACCGGCACAACCTTTGAAGAGTAGCCTTCAGTAATGGAGGAAGACTACACAGTTGCACAAGAAGCTCTTGCTTCTACATCCCACCAAGGTATAATTAAAAATCAATCTATTATCATTTCAGCGCATTGTATGAAGAGATCTACATTTCTGTATGCTACTGGGTTAGAGCAACAAAGTTGCACTGCGTTGTGAAAGAGTAGTAAGGAAGAAATAAGGCACCATTCCTCATGGGGGAATTCAAATTACAGCTTCATTCATGAAGCAATGAAGGGAGAAATTATGAATGGTAGACATCTTGAAGTGAGAAACCTTTTCTCCTTTCCAGATGCCTCTTTCTCAATGAGCACTCCCCAGCTCAAAGAGAAACTTCTACCTGCAGATCCAGAACCTCAATGGGTTTGGAAGGAAAAATATGAGAGGTATTTTCTTGAAGATATCAAAGGGATTGCATTTCAAAAGCCCTTGAAATGCAGAAGGTGTGAAACCATGAGGACACATAGAGGAGATGGGGAAGAGGGCCAACCTCATTCCTGTCCATTGCAGAAGGTTGAAACACCTAGGAATGTGATTGGATTGCACAGAGGAAGCATGGAGGGTATTCTCCACTCATGTATTCAGTCATATCTCATTGAGGAGGTCTCATTTTGTGAAGATTATGGCACCATACATGGGCAGCATGTGTCATCACTATCAAAGGATGAGATCCTGAAGATTGCAGAAGGCAAAGAGGAGGTCAAGCTTCACATGGTAAGAAACATTTGTCCCTCTTTATTTCAGCACAATAATCCAAAAAGAAGGCTAGGTGATCCATTGAAACAAAGCAAGGACACATCAATCCATACATCCCTCCATGATCTATGCCTTTATGTCTCCTTACTTGAAGGAATTCCACCAAGGAGTTCCCATGATGAGTAAAAGAGCAAAGTGTTCCCTCAACCTTGTGCATCAATGTCATCTCTTTCTAAGAGGGAAGCAAACACAACATTGGAGTCTTTGGGTAAGAAGTATGCTTATGTAAATCACATCTTATTTTATGATTGCATGTATTCTCTTACTTTATATTTGCAGGCCATAACTCCTAAGGGGAATGTTTTACCTTACAAGCTTCATGGCCAACTATGGGACAAGATTATTTTCAAATATGGCCACCCGCTTGATGGGATAAGGGAGGTGTTGCAACATGATGGGTGCTACCCAAAAGCACCAAATATACATTTCAATTTCAGCCATGGTGAAATGATAAGAGCAACAAGCAAGTGGCATGCAACCCACTTACCACATCTAGATCTTAAGCGGGAAGGAGATCACTTGCGCTGGTTCTTATTGGGTGAGTTTGGGAATCACCCAAAGTTTTTGATTTTCTTGTCTCATGCCATGTACTCAAAGAAAATAGTGCATAAGAAGAAGGCATGTTTGTTTTGGTTGATGAGGAGAGAGTATGGACACCTCATGTTGAATTTCATGTCCATACATCTACTTGTATTCATGTTTTATGTACATGTATTTCTATTTAGAATGAATATCATAATCATGTATGTACTTTGGGTTGGGAGAAGATGTAACCTTCTCATGAAATGGCATATGGGAGCATGTTTATATCATGATGTTAATTATGCTCCAATATTTATTGTAAACATGAGGGGATGAATGATACATTGGATGAATGTATCCATTGGGAGTACAATTCCCCATATTCATTTTCATTTCAAGAAGAGGATGGAACCTTATATGGATGTTGCATTGTGTATTGTGTTCTCTTATGCAAAAGGCCATGTATTGAGTTTGTGTCATGAAAGGAAGTCTCTCACATGGGAGAAATTGGAGCCTGACATGTGTTGCTTGAATTCCATTTAGCCAACACTCATTATCCTCTATCATTTCCAAGATTTGAAGAAGCTTATTTCAGCAAACAAGTGGTGGGATGGCCCCTTATTATGATATGATTTTAAGCAGCATGGGAAGGGAAAATTTCCACATAACACCTTTGGCATGGAAGGGGGCCAAAAGGAAGAGTCAAATCAGTTCAATCTTTCTTCTTTTGAGGAAGAGAATAGATCCATGCACCACTCCATTGATGGGAGGAGGATTGTTGGTGAAAATAATGATCATGTTACATATGTTTTATATTATGATTTCATGTACTCTTACACCATGTTTTTGCAGGCCATGACTCCAAGGAGGAGTGTTATATCATGTGAGCCTCTTGGCCAATATTGGGCCCCAAAAATTTCTGAATTGCGCCACTCCCTTGAGAAGAAAAGGGATATTTTGCAAGATGATGGGTGCTTCCCCAAAGCACCAAAAATATATCACACTTTCAGCCATCGTGATATGATGTGGGTAGAAAGTAAGTGGTTGGAAAACCACTTACAATATCTACATTTGATGCAAGTAGGGGATGCCTTGCGTTGGTTCCAAATGTGGGACTATGACCCACCTCCATATGTGCAATTTTCTATTTTCAAGCACATTGTTTTGATTCCCTATCTTGATAATGTACTTGGAATTCTATGGGGATGTATGGGGAAAGAAGGAAAGATGGCATGTGCCTCATGGTATGGCTACTCTCCATGTACTTTATGTTTTCTTTTTTCAGGGAGAGCATGGGAGCAAGCCATGTTTGTTTCATATGATCTATTGTCTCCTCATGGGATGAGCTATTTGCATGTCATGAGAACCTTGGAGGAGCAAGACATGGATGGATAGATTGGTGAGCACTTGGCTTTTGGGGGAAGCTTATCTTATGTTAGTGTCACCAAGGAGGAGATTTTGTAGCACTCACCTTGCAGTTGCTTGAGGACAAGAAATTTCTTTGGAGGGGAGGACTGTAATATTCCTAATTATCCCAAGCTAATAGGAATATTTCATTCTGTCTTTAATTTTATTTATTGATGAATAAAATGTAAAGGAGGACATGAAAAACTCCTAAAACATAAAAATAAATCAATGCCCAATGTGAACAGAGACAAATCAGGGCTTTCTTAATAAAATCCACTTGTGTTTGAAACAGGTTTGAGCTATTTTACTGGGTCAATAGGACCAAATCTACAACGCTGTCTAGGTTCAATGTATCTCCTAAAGGGACAACGCAGTTCTAGAGGAAGGACCTCATGTGAAATGGGTTAAGTGATTCAAGGTGGTTTAGGGTTTTTCACATCCCCATCTTATAAAAGGAAGGATAAGGCTCAAGGAAATTTTTTTTGATGATCATTTGATTTTGAGATTGCTTGAGCAACTCAAACTCTCTTGGTTGTTTAGCTAGAGAGAGAGGGATTTCCTATTTTGGAATTCCTCTTCTTCCTTGAGGGTCTCTTGGAGGAGATTGTGCTGCATTGATCCACTATCTGGAATTTTGGCCAAGAATAACCTCTCTTGATAGCATAAATCCTGATTAGGGCTTCACTGTTTAGAGAGCTGCAGTAAGTGGAATCAGATTTATTCAGATCTGAAGAGTTCTATTGCATATTTTCAGTGGGGAAGTCATCTAAACCATTGGCAAGAGTGCAATAGCTGATTTGAGCTTCAGATTCTTATCTTGGCATCAAGCCAAAGTTTTCTCCACTTCTTCAACGCATTCACTTGAGGAAATTGTGTCCTCTTTGTAGTCAAGTTGCAGTGTACAATTGTTAGCAGTTTTGAGGAGAGATCTATGGTGAAAGGACTCCTTTCCTTCACTGAGGTGATCCGTGGATTGGCCAACCAATCCATGTTCTATTTTCATATTTATCTATTTTGTATCATATTATTCATAAATTTCTAAAGATTACTGCAGATCTATGGTGTAGATTTCAGATCTATTCATTGATGTTCATCTTCTGCTGAGATCCCCAAGGGGAATGTACTAAAAAGCTCTTTTTGCATATAGATCCCATTCTGATCTGTGATTTTCTATTATGATCTATTTTAGATCTAAAATATAATGAAACACTTCTTCATCCACCTGTAAATTACGTTTTTCAGCTCTTCTGTCTCATTTCATGGTTGCAACACCTCATTTGGAGGCCTTTCTTCGTGTAAATATCTGTTTTCCCTAATGTAAATCATCTGATTCATATTATAATTTTACATACTAATGTTATAGAATTATTTCAGCTAAAACCCTCAGAAATTATGGTCTGCATTCTTAGCCATTTTCTGCATACTCAAAGCCATGGGAAATCAGGGTTTTTAAGCTTAGTTTGGGAAGGAGGAACTGTTTAACTTAGCTAGAATTATTTGTTTGAGCTTAAATTCAGAGAATAGGTCCCTCATAACCCAATATGAAATATACTCCCACAATTTCCCCTAATGTTACACATATTTCTAAATACACTCATTTTAGGGCCAAAATCATCACTTTTCCCCACCTTTTGGTCTATAAAACGCTGTATAAGGTTGTTGCTGCATATTTAACTGAAGGATAAGTGATTTTAAATTTGTATCAAACATATTTATATATATCCACATTGGTAATAACTCATATTATTCCAAATCTATAGCTGTTCCTTAATTTGGGATATTACACGGTCCCGGCAACAGAACCATTTGTTGGCTTAAGGTGTCCTGACCCAGGTTCGATGTGAAAGGTTTGCCAAAAAACCCCTATACTACTGGTGATTTTTGAAGTGACCTGCTTGCGTAGGTCAAAGTCTCACCCGAAGTAGTATGGGTGGGTGCTAGAACCAGGTTTCTGCACCCTGAGAAAGGATGGGTAAGGCAAGAAGAGCTGCGCTAGGTCCTGTAATCCCAGATTAGCTTGTTCTGCGCAGGGTTAATTAGGTCTCTGTTTGAATCCACATGTGCTAGATCTATAGTTATATGCTTTTATGAAAATAACACAACATTATATAAATAGAACATAATAGATCCAAATCCAGAAACACACTTACACAGATCTTCGTAGCTTACAGACAAAAAATGCACAATACAAAAGTTACCAACAATTCACACAATATTACTCATAGATTCAGTCCTCTATCAATCCTTCTTATTCATTCATTCATCAATTCTTCCTTACAATTCCCTTCCCAACCTGCGCACACAGCAACAGGGTCTGCACACAGCTAGACTTGGATCTCCGCGCACACAACCAGTAGGAGTCCTTTCCCAAAAACCCAGATATTTTAAGCAAAAATTCGCATCAATAGCTCCTCATTTCTTATCCTTTACAATACAAAATGCTCGTCTATTTATAACAATCTAGCCTAGACTTTCCTTTGGTCTGCAAACTATGGTTTTCAGACCCCTAGTTTACCCTTTTACCCATTACAATGCTTTCGGGCCTTTGACCCACCCCAAAACCCCTGCGCTAGACTAAATCTAATAAAAAATATTCAAAATGGACCAATTTCGTAGCTTGTTAGGAGACCCTATTCCAACAATATTGTATGATGATGTACTTGCAGCTACTTGTAGCATTGACTTTGGCTATCCTTTTGGTGGTTTGTGGGGGAAGCCACATGATTCCTGGTGTGCACCATTGACACCACATTGTGACTTCATTTTTTCATCTTATGAGATGACTGTGGCAGCAAACAAGTGGCTGGTAAAGAACTTGTTATTTCTTATTTTTATGCAGGCAAGGGATGCCCTGTGCTGGTTCCATGAGTGGGACTATGATTCACTCTCCAGTTGTCACTTGGAAACTTGTTCTCATTGTACTTTTCTACCTTATATTGCTGATATGTTTATGTTCATGGGGAGTTTTGTTTGGAGAGTGGGCTTGAGATTGAAGATGCCCATTGGGAGCATGATTCTCCCCCCTTTACATGTTGTACATTTCAAGAGGGGCCATGGGCAAATCATGATTGCCACATCACACTTATTTTCTTATTGTGGGAGGAACCACTTGAAGAACTTGAGGAAGCACTTCATGGATCATGTGAAGATGGAGGAGATACATAACTCTTTGGAAGAGTTAGCACAACCACCTCTTTTCTCTTTGAGGATGAGAGGAGACTCATCTATGAGCCACTCCATTTGCATGAGAATACTTATGGTAAGGGTATTGTTTGTTTGCATAATGAATTGTATAATGTATCTATGCATCCCTTAACCATACATGTACAGGATTTTTCTCCAAGGAGAAGCATTATTTTTCCTATACCTCATGGTCTAATTGAGGCCATGAGCAGTGATGGTAACCACTCCCTAGAAGGATTTGGGGAGAAGATGTATTTTGGAGAGTATGCTCACTTTGAACCATACATCATTCACCTTCTCCAAACATATGAGGAGAGTGGGACAACAAGAAAGTGGTTGAGAGACCACACTTTTTGTCACACTCTTTTGCAGTTGAGGACCAGACTGCGTTGGTTACACTTGAGGGACCACTGTCCTTCTCCCTTGCTACACATGGTAGCAAGCATGGTTCTTATTATGGTTCCTTATTTTGTTGTTGTAATTATATTTGTTGAGAGCATGATTGGGGGAATGGCACATTGGTTGGATGTGTCCCTTAGGGGAGAGATCTCCCACATTATTTGCATTTCATGTTCTAATGGGAGAATGAGAGAGTATGTGGCCACTGCAGAAAAACATTTGTTTCCAGTTGAGGTGATCCATATGATTGATTCAATGCCATATGATGGTGACTTCCAACTCATCACATATGATATGATTTGGGCCAGCATGTTTCATAACGTTGGAGAAGAGATCCCTGGGGGTCTATTATTCATCTTGCCACTTGAGGGAAATATTATTGCATCCCAAGACTAGCATATACTCTACACTTATCATAAGTGGAGAGGATGACAGCATGGAATAGGCCTTCTTGCCTATCATGTTCATTTATTTAGCCCACCTACATTTCAGGAGCCAAAGGTGGAAGAGATTCTTCATGACTTGCCATGTTGGAGGGTGACTTACTTCATTTGGATGATAGCATGGGTGAGGGAGGCACTCATTCACCATGTTGGTCATCACTCCTACTTTGTGGAGGCCATGAGACAGCAAGTATGTTTCCATTCACATTTTCTGCCTTTGATTGATGTAGACCATTTGGTTTTTCACACCGAGGAGGAAAAATTCGATGACAGTTTATTTGAAGATTCTCTTGATACAATGATGGAGGCTATTGATGGGAGGCCACATGAGGAGAAGGGGAGAAATTTTTCTCTCCCTCTACATTTACTTGTGGACAAGCAAATATTTTGGAGGGGAGGACTGTAATGTTCCAAAATATTAGCCTCAAAGCTAGATGGAACATTAGAGTTACCAGCAACTCTAGCCAGTGAATAAAAGGGTAGAAAAGCCCATAAGTCTCCTAAGGAGGATAAAAACACTCCAAGTGTGAAGGGGGACACTCTTTTTAGCTTAATAAAACACCTCCATATGTGAAAAGGGATAAAATCAGGTTGATTCAGTCCACTTTGACTAAGTCAACAACACAGTTGTGGAGGAGGAGGAATCTAAGAAGGAATAATGTAGTTTTGGAGGGAGACATATCTTTGGATAGAGATGACCTAATTGAGTGGGGCCAAGGGAAAGAAAACTCATGTTTTATTTAAGGAAGAGGATGGCAGCATTATTCTTCATGTTTTAGATTGTTATTTTGTCTGCTAACACTTTTTTCTTCCTTTTCTTCTTAGCAGGGTTGCAGTGTTGTTTAGCACCGGGTGTTCCCGAGCGGGAATCCCACCTCTCTCCTTGAGGAGCCTCATTGGGAGAGTTTTCATTCATAATTCCACATCATGTTTTCAGGACAAGCTTCAACCTACTTCATTAGCGCAGTTTTTGCCGGAGATTGTGTAGTGTTGCTAGGTGCAGCAGTGGAAGGGATTGGAATCCCGGTTCTTGAGCTAGTTTCTCATTGGAGGGAGGTTTCCTTCACTTGAGGGACCTGTTTGGAGAGCTATAGAGTCTATTTTAGATCTGTGGTATCAGACCACACATTTCCCTTCCATTCCTAGTGTTAGCCATCATTAAATTTTGTTACAGCAAATGATGGCTAAAACAAGTCTAGTGGCCTTGAAGAAACAAATTTCATGCAAAATTGTGAGTTCTTGAAGCCTTGATGTTTTCCTTGTCCAAAAGGATCCCTTCCACTAATATCTTCATTAAAAATATTTCAAAATCTTTTTGTTTCCAAAGGAAATTTTTTTTTTCAAAAGGCCCCATCTCATCTTCACAACTGCCCCCATATCACTTATTTTTCCCATTTTATTATCCTTCATTCCTTCTAAAAATCCCCTTTTTCTCCCTCATTTACTCTTACTTTCCTTAAAAATCCCCTTCAAAACCATTTGGCCATTTTTATTTGGTTTTAAAAATCCATTTTGCCTTACCCGGAACACTAAAAAAAACACTAAAAACCCATAAAAACCTTTAAAAAGTTGTTCCGCTCCTTTTAGGCCTTAAGCCCTAGCCCCTTTTTTCTGTCATAATACCATGCCATGCGACCAAAGAGCTAAAGCCCATTGTAATCTCAGCCTTTTTTCCTTCCCCGCGACCTTTTTCCTTTGTAAAAAGTTTTCCGCCGATGCGAAGCCCCGATCACTCCATCGCATTGGCCATTGCATATCGGAAATTTCCCGTTTCCTTTGTCCCGGACCCATTCTCTGCCAATATGTTGATATCGTGATAAAATCTCCACTGTCAATCCAGTCTGATCAGATGGCCCACGTTGATTCACATTTTGGCTTTCACTCCCGCCTGTCCATCCTCCGCGATTAGATCTTCACCGTTGATCTGACTCCCTCAAATCCAACGGTCCTCGCTATCTCACAATTTCATTTTCCTCTGACCATTCCCATCTACCCACCTTTCTCTGATAAAATCTGGATTGTTGATCTCTTTAATCCAACGGCCTTCACTAATTCTCTCTTTCCCCTCCCCTTGCACCATTCAAGCCTTTGTGTGATTCTGTGATGCAATCTCCGCTGTTGATCTTTTCAATCCAATAGCCCACATTTCTTATGCTTTTCAAACCCTGCCATTTCATTCTTTTCTACACATCTGCGAGAAGATCTTGACCGTCAGTCCTCACGATCTCACAGCCCACATTGCTTCCCCTTTCTTCCACCTCGCCAGTCTCATAAACCTTCTCGTTTGATTTGAGCCGTCGATCAAATCTGATCGGACAGTACTCCCTCATCGGCGCATCAAAAATTTAAAATCCCTCTTCCCATGACCCTTTGTCTCGCCGATAGCCGATCTCCGATTTCATCTCAGCGGTCCATCTTCTAGATCCAACGGCCATCAATCAACCTCCTATATGATCTTGTCGGTCCCACCTGACCTCACAAAGCTTTTTCAATGCTTTCTCGTTCGATCTCCATAGTTTATCCTCACGATCCAATGGTCCATATTCCTTTTCGTGCTCCATTTCACCAAATCCCCCCAACATGCAATTTCCACATGAAAATGTTGGTTTTTAGAAGCCACGTGTTAACCAATGAACTGTATCGCGTTCCCCCTGCTCATTACCACTTACCGCCTAGACCCTATGCAAAAAACAACTTCCGGTTTCACAAAACCGCTTTTCAATCCTCTGCACCAATGTAAATTTTAAACCTCTGCCTGCATTTCACCTCTTCTGCACTACTCTTTCACCCTCCGCCAAGCCCCCTGAAGCAGTTACAACCACATCATGCAGGATTTTATAATTTTTGTTGTTTGTTGCAGGTTTCATGGCGGTTTCGTAATATAAATCCATCCCACAATCCAATAAAGGGACAAGGCTGAGGATGACGATCCTCTATGGCTGAATTAAAAGATAAAAGGTACAAAAAAGGTTCAAATTTCATGTTTCTTCTAGTGTTTTATGAGCATTGGTTACTCAGTAAAACCCTCCAGCGCACAACGAAAGCACTTGTCAGTGAAGAATTAAAGTTAAATAAAGAACAGTGGAGACCAAATTAGAATATTAAAGATAAAGGGGTTAAAACACAAAGTTGAAGATTAAAAGACTTAATCTCACGGTTTAAAAGGATAAAGCACTGTTCGAGGAAAAATTAGTTTAAAAGTTAAAATAGTTGGTAAAAAACAAAAAGCATGAAAGATGGTTAAAAGAGGACCTAAGTTATATCAAATGCCAAATTCAAAGTTTCAAGAGAAAATACAGATCAGCAGAAGACCGCCTCTAAATGCTACATCAGTGAGGAAATTACTCCCTCCAAAGACTAAAAATGCCACCTACAGGCCTATTTATTCAAAAGGAATACACAGTAAATGCAAAGTTAGAGATATTTTATTAAAGACAGCTTGGAATTAATTTCTAGCCTACCCAAAGGCTTCAAAGTCAAAAAACGCAGCCTGAAGTAGATGAAACTTAATGTAAAAATCAATTAACAGAGTCAAAAATCTGAAATCTTCTCCATTGTGCCTCTCAAAGGCCGATAAGCATTTACTCTATATTAATTGAACAATTAGACCTTCCTTTCACTCCACCTCCTCAAATTTACCTATATATATCATATGAGGAACCTAGTATTATTTTTGGTTGAATACTTATTGAATGTAAATAGTTTTTGAGGCTGCTGAAGCTCTGTTAGTGTTTGAAGAAAGATAGGCTGAGAAGAGAAGTTTGAAGCTATGAAGACTTACTGGACTTGAAGATTGTAACTGGTTTGAACATCAAATATAAAAGCTGATTTATGAGATCCTATTCTATGTCAATGGTGATGTTTTTCTTACTGTAATTGTCATGTTACTTATGCTTCCATATTGTCCACTTTCTCTGATAAAGAACAAAAAATGTATATTAGGATTTACTTCTTAAAGTACCCTAAATCTCACTGACAAGCTTTATCATTATGTTTTCTTCTAAATGTGTGTTTTGGAATGAATTCAATAGAGTGTAACCAGTCAAGGAATGTTGGTGAGCCCATGTCTTGCTGAGTAAAACTTGAGATATTGTTCTTAAATAATATTTTCATTGCATGCTAAGTAAATTTAAACTAGGGAAGTCTATGGTTAGCCCTGTCCTCTAGTGTTTTCTCCAACAACTATTTTGAGAATTTCCCTTAAGAGTATGCCGAAAGCAGGATAGGTTCAAAGTCCTTACCTAATCTTAGGCTACTTTTTATGTTCATCTTGAATGTTTTCCTTTGAATATGCTGAAAGCAGGCTAGGTTAAAAGTCCTTACTTGATCTTAGGATATTCTTTGTTTTATCTTAAATGTTTTCCTTTGAGAGTATGTCAAAAGTAGGATAGGTTCAAAGTCTTTACCTAATCTTGGGCTGCCCTTTCTTTTCTTACATGTTTTCTTCTTTCACACTTCTTAATGTTCCATACCATAAATCAACTTAAAGAGATCCTTTGATATAGATGACTTGCCCCATAGCCCACTCTTGAAACTTGTTGTGAAATTAAATCCTTTTGTGACTCCATAGCCCAATGGATTGATACTGTTTCTTACCTATCCTATCAGCTGAACCATTCTTTCAACCTGCTCACACCTTTACCCTTCAAAATAATTCCTTCATTTTGATGATATCTCACCCAACCAAAAAAAAACAAAACCATTGTACTTCATAACTAGCCTAATATCATATCTTTGAAAACACTTATATAGAGAGATCCCTCTCTGAATCTAGGAGAGCTAGATCCTAGGATTCCAAAGTGGTTCTGATGTAGGCTCTGCAGTGTTTTTTCTTGCCAATCTTGCAAACTACGGAAACCCAACATACTGGCGACCATACTGGGGAAAAACAATATTGAGTAATAGATAACTTCACAACTCAACGAACCCCTATTTCTGAATGAAACAAGTGTCACCAAGACTGGTTATTATTGATTGTTGATGGTGAACAATGACCAAAACCTTGAAAATAAGTAAAAATCCTTCACTTGGCGACTCCATTAGTATTCAGTAGGCCTGCTGACCCCACTGGTTTTTCCTAAGACTCCACTGGGAAAAATTTATCGTAACATCATGAAAACTCAGTTAAGAATACTTTGAAGATTGAGTTTTCTTTGAAAAATATTAGTTAGCCTCTTAAAGACTGTCATATTTGGCTGAACTTTTCTTATCATTAAGACTTAAAAAACCACATAGTGGCTTCTAGAATAATTTATACTAGAGCCTACCCTGACCCAAATCCTCCTGAGATAGTTGATAATCCAGAAAATATCCTTAGGAAATCTCCTAAATCCAAAACTTCAAATGTTGTCAGACCAATTCATAGAGCTAATTCTATCCCTGAGAATCTCTCAGCTCTGCAAGATACACAAGTTGACTTAAGAAAATCATCCAGAACTAAGTCACTTAGTGATATAGATCAAATAGACTATGAGCCTCCACACTCACCCCAACATAGTGGTGAACATACTGATAGTAGAGAAACTACCCCACCTGATCTAAATTTCATTCATAACTTTGGTTTCTCTCATCCTAGATCTACTCAACAATATCTTGTTGATCCAAGTACTTCTATTATTCATACACCCACTGTTCAAACTACTACATTCCATCCTCCCCCTTCTTTCATAAACCCTCCACTTGTAAACTCCCCATTTTTTCCACAACCTCCTATCATGGCAACATGGTATGCTCCCCTAGTGTTACCACAACATCTGGCTCCTTTTCCACTAGACTATCAGTCCAAAATTCCCCATTTCACCAGAAATGAAACCACTACTGCTCAATAGCACGTAGACAAGGTGAATGATGCCTTTGATTATATGGAAATAGAAGATGAGACCATTAAGATGAGAATCCTTGCCCAAAGTTTAGGAGGAGAGGCCAAGAAATGGTTTAAGGGTTTAACTCCTAATAGTATAAATGATCTCCCTTATTTACATCAAATATTCATAAACAAATGGGAAATGAGGAAGAACCCTCTCCAAATACTTCCAAATTACAACAACCTCAAGAGAAACACTGGGGAAAGTGTTAAAAATTATTGCACTAAATTTAATAGTGTTTATAATGCACTACCCCCAGATTTGAAACCTCCACAAGGCTCAGCTTTGGCCAAATTCCCTGAAGGATTTGATCCCGAAATGGCCTATCAGCTAAGAGAAAGGGATCCCGTAACTTTAGAAGACATGCAGAAGGGAGCTCTTAGTGTGGAAGCAAATCTAATTGAGAAGAGAGCTAGAATGAAGACTGAGAAGAGGGTATCATATAGGGATGAAGCTGCACCTTCTACATCTGACTCAAAAATGGAAAGGATGATGGAAAAGATAATGGAGAGGATGAGCATATATGAAAAAGCTTAATCTAGAGAAAATAAATCAGCTCCTCAAAACAGAAATCAATCCCAAAACCAAAATCAGAACTTTAGAAGAAATTAACCTTAGAACAGACAAAGAGATGTTGATCAACAGATCAGACCTCCTTCCCAAGAAAATTATGTTAATGAGGATGAAGAAACAATTAAAAAAATAGAGGATGATAACACAAACATGTTGGGAGTAAGGAACGAGGATTCTCATTTACTCCATGAAAGAAAACAAGTTCTATATACACCCTATGATGATAGAAGACCAGAAAATGAATACTGTGAACAAGATTTTTAAAATGCCATCATAGGATCACCCAAAAAATATGACCTAAGAAGTAAAAAGAATCAAGAAACTCCCAGGAACAAAACCTCTAATAATTCTGCCAAAAATAGCCCTGTAAATACTTCCAAAAAGGCAGCAGAAAATCATAAAATAGTGGCTGAAAGTTCTGATCCAAACAAGGGAAAAAACACCCAAATCAATGAAAAAAAGAGTGATGACCCTAGTAGCACTAGCATTTCAGCTAATTCTCCTAAAAAAACCATTTTGACTATTGCAAATAGTAGGAATCAACAAACTGATTTTGCTGATGGATTAGTGACTAAGAAGACTGAATCAAACATTTTGAAAAATCAGATTCCTTTTAGCCTAGAGAGTGAAATTGCTAAAATAAAAATCTTTGTCCCACTCGTTGAGTTAGTCACTCAAGATTTATATAGAGGTCAAGTTCTTAAAGCCTTGAACATAGAGAATGTTCATGACACTGTTAACTTAAGTGATGATAAACCAGAGCTCCTATTTGGACCAAAGATTGGAGGAAACTTTCAAGAAGGAACTACCCCTCCATTCTATGTCAGTTTGAATATCCATGATAAGATTTTACACAATGATATGCATGATTCAGGGGCTTCTCATAACCTCATGCCCAAAGTAATCATGGAGAGATTAGGCCTTGAGATAACCAGACCATATAAAAATTTGTATTCTTTTGACTCCAGTAGAGTAAAATGCTTAGGCCTGATCAAAGATCTTTGTGTAAAATTGACCCAAATCCCAGGAAAATTCATAGTGATGGATGTGGTAGTGGCTGATGTACCCCCCAAATATGGCATGCTTCTTTCAAGATCATGGGGTGCTAAGTTGCAAGGTACTATGCATATGGATATGATTTATGCCACCATCCCTGTCTTCAGACAACCTAGAAGACTCTATAGGGAAACACACATAAACTATATGGCGAGTAGTCAAGAAAGACCAGAAAACTCCCCTCTCTATTCTATACATACTAACCTTGACTCATTCATTCTTTATAATAATGAGCAAGAGTTAATCGATGAAACATCAACCAATATAGTGGTCACTCCACACCCAAACATAGTGGCAGACATAGATGAAGAGGAAAGCAAAGAGAAAACTAAAAAACAGTTTGCTAACTCAGAAATTCACAACAAACAAATTGAAGGTCTTGAGGTCCAAAACAGTCATGAACATAGTACCAATCAAGAAAATCAAAGAATAAAGCCTCAAAAAACTGAAAATATTGAGGAACTAAATAAATACAAACACAGGGTAGACCTACAGGATCAACACAGTGACAATTGTAATGAACAAAACAGAGAGGAAATAAATGATAAATATGAAAAACATCCTCTTTGGAGTATGAGTTTTGATGGGTCTTGCTCCAAAAATGGTGCAGGAGTAGGGATATGGATGCACAACACTGTAAATAATTATGCTGAGGGTAATTCCTATAGATTAAACTTCCAATGTACAAACAACATAGCAGAGTATGAGGCTCTCCTTTTAGGCCTCAATTTATTGAAAAAATTAAGGGCCAAAATAATAACAGTTCATGGAGATTCAGAATTGATAATTAGGAAAGTAAATGGGGAATATACTGCTAAACATCCCAGACTTAGAGCCTATAGAGATGATTTGATGGACTTGTTAAAAACATTTGTTGAATTCCAACTTACCTTTGTCCCAAGGAACCAAAACATTATTGCCAATGGACTAGCCTTTGCTGCTAGGAATTGTCTAATGCCTTATGAAAGAAAGCAATGCACCACCCAAGTCAAATATAGACCAATTGTCCTGGATAATGAAAATTACTGGCAATGTTTTGATGGAGATAAAAAAATAAGAGACTTCCTACAATCCAAAAATGAATTTGAAATACCAAACTTAGATTCAGAGTATGAACAAGACTATCCTAGTGAAGAAAACCCACTTTTTGAAGAAGAAAAGTCTCCTGAGATTGCTGAAATAAATATGTTAACCCATCAACCCAAACATACAACAGAAAATAGCACAGATTTAGAAAATGAAGACTTAGA
The DNA here is from genome assembly GCA_034641835.2 of Pinus albicaulis. Taxonomy (NCBI): domain Eukaryota; kingdom Viridiplantae; phylum Streptophyta; class Pinopsida; order Pinales; family Pinaceae; genus Pinus; species Pinus albicaulis. The sequence continues at coordinate 234,919,080 of CM076572.1, forward strand.
AGTGCTGCAATCTAAAGATCAAAGCTTGCCAAAAGGACTGGTCCCATTAGAAGAATTGTTTGACTTGAATGATGTTGCCAAAAATCCAAAACTGGAACCTACTGAATCTGATGTGGAAGAATGCAACATAGGCAGTGAGGAAAAGCCCAAAATGATCAAACAATCCAAGACACTGCCAGCTCACATTAAACTGAAATACATTGAGCTGTTTAAATAATTTTCTGATGTATTTTCATGGAGCTATGAAGATCTAAAATCATATGATACACAGATAATCCAGCATAAGATACCCCTCAAAGAAAACCTGAAGCCTTTTAAACAAAAATTGCGTATAATCAACCATGTTTGATTACCTCTGGTAGAGAAAGAAATTAAGAAAATGTACGATGCTGGAATTATAGCCCCTATTAGATACTCAGAGTGGGTGTATAATCTTGTATCAGTTAGGAAGAAAATAGGAGAAATAAGGCTTTGCATTGACTTTAGAAACTTAAACAAAGACTCATTAAAGGACAACTATCCCTTGCCCAAAATGGATCATATCTTACAAAGGGTAGTTGGTTCTAAAAGGATTTCTTTTTTGGATGGCTTCTCAGGTTACAGCCAGATATTGGTACATCCTGATGATCAATTCAAAATAACCTTTACTACTCCTTGGGGTACTTTCATGTATTTGAAAATGCCCTTTGGATTAATGAATGTTGGTGCCACATTTAAGAGAGCGATGGATATTGCATTCTCAGAAGAAATAGGTTACTTCATTGTGATTTACCTTGACGATATAACTGTATATTCTAAAACAGATGAAGAACACCTAATACACTTGAGAAAAGTCTTTAAGAAATGCAGAAAATATGGGTTGTCCTTAAATCCAAAGAAAAACATTGCTCGGTCTCCAAGAAGGTAAAATTCTTGGACATATCATATCTGAAGAAGGAATAAGGATAGACCCAAAAAGGATCGATGGTATATTGCAAATCAACCATCCTAGAAACATCAAGTAACTTCAATATTTCATTGGGAAGATTAATTTCTTTAGAGGGTTCATGCCCAATCTAGCTGAACTCCTTAGAATCATGAAAAATATGCTTAAGAGAGAGGAAGGAGTTAAATGAACCTTAGAAGCAAAGAAATCATTTGAGCTGGTAAAACAAGCACTTACCAAAACACCAGTTCTCATTAGTCATGATTTTACAAAACATTTCTTCATCTTTTCATTTGCATTAGAATACACAGTAGCTGATGTCCTATTACAGAAAAACTTGAAGGGACAAGAGAAACCAATTGCATTTTTTAGTAAGGCATTAAGAGATGCACCTCTGAAGTACAACATAATGGAAAAACAAGTCTTTGCCTTGGTCAAAGCCTTAAAAGACTTCAGAGTTTACATTTTGCACTCCCACATTATAGCATTTGTGCCTCATTTAGTTGTAAAAGACATATTAACCCAGGACCTAGATGGAAAAAGAGGAAAGTGGATTGCTGTAATTTTAGAATATGACTTAGAAATCAAGCCCACTAAGCTCATAAAGGGTCAAGAACTAGCAAAACTTATGGTTGAATCCAACTTTCAAGCTCTTGATATAAACATGTTTAATGCATTAGATGAATAGGAGTAGTTGGCAACTCCACTTATTGAAGATAATTTTTTGAATTCATCTTGGTATGCTAATATTTTGTATGTTTTTGTCAACTTAAATGTCCCTCTTGGTTTGTCTAAAACAAATGCAAGATTCTTAAAGTTGAAAGTTGTAAATTACTGCAATTTGAATAAATGTTTATATTGGAAAAATGCTAGTGAATTATTGCTTAAATGTTTGCCTGGGAATGATGCAGATAAGATCAAGCATGAGTTTCAAGAAGGAGAATGTGGAGGCCACCTCTATTGAAAGTCAACTGCTAACAAAATCCTTAGAGTTGCTTACTACTGGCCCACCCTCTTTCAAAATGTCCATAAAATGATGATTGCATGTCACAAATGCCAAATATTTGAAGGCAAAAGAAAGTTGCTTCCCTTACCTCTACAACCAATCACTGTTGAAGCTCCTTTTTAGCAGTGGGGCCTAGACTTCATTGGGGAAATACATCCTACCTCATCTACCCAACATAAATGGATCCTCACAGCAACAGACTATTTTACCAAATGGATAGAAGCCATCCCTTCTAGGAATGCCACAGACTCAGTTATCATTTCCTTCCTTGAAAACCATATACTGTCTAGATTTGTCTGTCCTAGAAATATCATAACTGAAAATGCTACTACATTTGGGTCTAAAATATGGTGGAATTATGTCATAAATATCAGATTATATTGGGTTATTCCACAACTTATTACCCTCAAGGTAATGGGTTGGCAGAGTCTTCAAATAAAAGTTTAGTGAACATAATCAAGAAGTTACTGGAAGATAACAAGAAATCATGGCACAGTAAGATAGTACATGCATTATGGGCAGACAGACTAACAATTAAAAAATCAATTGGAATGTCTCCCTACCAGCTAGTTTATGGAATAGATGAAATATTTCCAACCAGTCTAGGAGTGCCAGTTATAAAGTTGATCCAAGAATTACAGTCTGAAGATGATGATATGACAAGAAGAATAAACCATACTATACATCTGCAACAAACCAGAGAAGAGGTATACATCAGAGCACAACAACTACATGAAAACATCAAGAAGCTGTTGACAAAAGAACCAAGGCAAGTGACTTTAAAATTGGTGACAAAGTATTGAAATGGGATTCAAGGAGAGAAGATAAGGGAAAACATGGAAAATTTGATCATTTATGGTAAGGCCCTTATCTTATTCAATCTGCTATTGGAAACAATGCATTCTTTCTGCAAGAATTGGATGGAGCTCAATATTTTGGAGGTCCTGTCAATCGTAGGACTCCCAAAAATTATTTCTGTTAACTGATATCTTGTAAATTTTTGTAGATGTTCTATGCTAAGAGCAGTTTTACTTTTCTTACAGCAATCATACAAATAGTTAAGCAAAATGCAGATAGAACATATAAGTAGATCTTACAGAAGACAAATCAGAAATAGGAAAATGTGTGTGTTCGTTACGGCGGTCAACAGGATGCTTCAACCAGCAAAGTCTCCTTGGTCAGCCAGCCCAGCATGTGTCACAACAGACCTCCAATCAGCAAATGAGTCAACCCAAGTCAACTCCACAAAAGTCAACGCTGTCCTGAAAAAGTCAACGCAGGGCAGCAAGCTAAAAGTCAATGCAGCAGCAGATTGGTCAACCCTTTGACCTCGATTTCTGTGCCAAATAGTACGGCCTTCCTAAATCGAACTTCCCACAAGTTTTCAGCCCAATTGGACCATGCGTTGACCAAATTCAACGCTGGTCAAACTTTCTGCAAAACCCTAACTGCAGAAAATCGTCCTTCAACTCAGCCGTACTGTTTTTGTCCTTCTTCTCCTTCACACGTGTGGCTGAACTCGTCCTCCAAGAAGCTCGTACTAAATCAGATGAGAGAAGTTGTTGTGAGTTGTGTTGTGTGATGAAATGCTCTCCAACTTTGCCTGTATTTATATCCATCATTGGGGCGTGTGACACATCTGCTGGGGGCGTGCAACCTTAAGGCCGACCTGCACATATAATTTATTAAGAATAATAAATTCAAAATAAATGTTCTGCTCATCGGATTAAGACATATTATATATGGATTTTACACCTCTCCGAAAGAGGATTCCAACAAAAATAATAGCCTCTTAATCTGAGCATCATAACATGGAGTTTGGACCTAGTTGTCCAAATTTAACACTCCCTCTCAACTAGGGAGAACTCCATCCATCAGTGCAATCAAACATCGTGCGTCATCCCGCTGTAACTTGCTTTGCTGGCCTCTTTATTTCAGAACAGAAGTGGGTCAGTCACAAAGACATCATCCCCCGACTGACATAATCAGTCCAGAGGTTCAAAACCTCTATCAACCTCATGAAGAGTATCCAACCAACCCAAAGTTGGTTCATCTGACCCGAAGTCAGGCAGAGGTCCCAGACCTCACTAAACTTGATCCCAGATCAAGTGGTTGGACCGTGCCATCCTAGATAGAGAGTACGGCAATCTCTGATGCGTCCATCAGTCCTTGCTAATAGTCTCTAGCTTTTCCCACCTCATTGGCCAAATGAGAGGTACTTCCCATGAGCCCTGAACTCAATGGGTAGGATGCATACGGGGCACAGATAAATGAGTGGCGAACCAGCTCAATAATCACAAGGGTGGGGCAGAAGCATTATGAGTGCTTATAGCTCCGAGAAGCTATCCCCAAAGCCCCCCAGAGCTCCCAGAGCTCATCGTCCAACAGGACCCACATCATAGGGTCTTTCCACGACACTAAGACTCTCACGGAAGGTTAGGAACTTGACCATCCCCAGGGGCTTAGTGAGAATATCCGCGACCTGCTCATCAGTTCCTATATGATCGAGCCTTACGGCGCCTCACTGTACCATATCCCGGATAAAGTGGTACCTGATATCAATATGCTTGGATCGGTCGTGGAACACAGGATTCTCAGTCATACGAATCCCACTCTGATTATCACAGAGTATCACAGTGGTATCTAGCACATGTCCAAACAGCTCACTAAAGAGCTTCCGCAACCAAACTGCTTCACAACAGGCCATACTAGCAGCAATGTATTCGGCCTCCGCGGTGCTCAAAGCCACCGACTTCTGCTTCCCGCTCATCCATGAGATCGAAGCAGAACCAAGATTGAAGCAGCATCCCGATGTGCTCTTACGATCCACCACACTGCCAGCCCAATCGGCATCAGTATATCCACGGAGTATCACACTCCCGGCAGTGTATCTCAGCCCATGGTTTATCGTGTCCCGAAGATATCTCAAAAGATTCTTGGCACCAACCCAGTGAAAATGATGAGGCTCAACCATCTGTTGACTCAAAGTGTTCACTGCAAAACATATGTCCGGACGTGTGTTCACTAAGAACATCAAAGCTCCTATGAGTTGACGATACTCAGTAGGATCGGCCAAGATAGGCCCAGCAGCGCTGCCACTCAACTTCTTAAAGTTGAGTTCCATCGGTGTCGACACGGACTTACAGTCCACCATCCCAAATCTTTCCAGAAGCTTCACAATATATTTTCCCTGAGAAAGGAAAATCTCTCCAGGTCTCTGCCAGACCTCCAGGCCTAGGAAATAGTGCATCAGTCCTAGGTCCTTCATCTCGAATTCAGTAGCAAGCTCCCTCTTACATTGATGAATGAGAGGGTCATCTCCAGTCAGGAAGAGGTCATCCACATACAGCACTAGAATGAGAGGCTTCTCTTTCATAACCTTAAAGTATAGGTTCGGATCAGCATTGCTTCGAGTGAAGCCCAGCTTCATCAAGTAACTATCCATCCTCTCGTACCAAGCTCTGGGTGCTTGCTTTAACCCATAGAGGGCTTTCTTCAACCTGCAGACATGAGTGTCTCGATTTTGAACTTCAAATCCCAGAGGTTGTTCCACATACACCTCTTCCTTTATTGCACCATGCAGAAAAGCGGTCTTGACATCCATCCGATGAAGACTCCATCCTTGCGTAGCAGCAAGGGCTATGATTGATCGAATGGTGGTATATCGTGCCACAGGTGCAAATATGTCATCATAGTCAATTCCTTCCCTTTGAGAGAAGCCACGGGCAACAAACCTTGCCTTGAACTTTTCAGCACTCCCATCAGATCCATGTTTGATCTTGTAGAGCCATTTCGCGGTGACAACAGATTTGTCCTTCGGTCTCGGGACCACATCCCAGACATCATTCTTCATTATGGAATCATATTCTTCGTGCATAGCATCCTTCCAAACTTGATGCTTTACGGCTTCCTCAAAAGATCCAGGTTCAGATTGTACAATAGTACTCATGGCAGCTAGATACCCTTGGTATCTACACGCCTTCTTGCTTTCTCGGAATGTCCCCCTTGGGGCAGCATGACCCTCAGCATCTTCGAGGGTGTCCCTGAGCCATGATGGTCTCTTTCCAAGTGAAGGGGTTGGATCAATAGGGTCCATTGGCCCTTCAATATCAGGCATAGTCTCATCCTGGGGTTCTTCCAGATTTCCAGGTCTTTCTTCATGATTTTCTTCAGATCTAGGAAGATCTACTACTTTCTTCAAGGAAGCATCTTCGTCAAAAGTGACATCATGGCTTATCTCTACTTCCCTTTGACCAGGTACATAGACTCTATATGCCTTAGAAGTCTCACTGTAGCCCACAAACATTCCTTTCTTCCCAGTAGCATCCAGCTTACTTCTCTTTTCTTTCGGCACATGAAAATAGACAAGACATCCAAAAATTCTAAAATGTGAGACATCAAGTTTCTTACCAGAGAAAACCTCTTCGGGAGTTTTGGAGTCCAAAGCGGAATGAGGGCATCGGTTTTGAATGTACACAGCAGTATTTGCAGCTTCTCCCCACAGAAACTTTGGTAGACCCTGGTCACATAGCATGGCACGGGAAGCTTCCACAATAGTCCTATTCTTGCATTCAGCAACACCATTCTGCTCAGGAGTATATGCAGTGGTAGTCTCCCTCTTAATGCCAGCTTCTCTGCAAAAGTCTTTGAACTCATTTGACTCATATTCAGTGCCATTGTCAGTCCTCAAAATCTTGATCTTCTTTCCGGTCATGTTTTCCACCAAGGCTTTGAAGGTACAGAACCACATGAAAGCCTCATCCTTCTTCTTCAAGAAGTATATCCAGGTTTTGCGAGAGAAGTCATCAGTAAATGTCATATAGTAAGAACATCCCCCCAGGGATGTTACGGGAAACATACCAGAAAGATCAGAATGGACCAGTTGCAATATATCAGATGTCTTTGTGACACTTGAGGGGAAAGGTCCCCTTGTAAGTTTTCCTTCAGCACAGCCCTTACATACACCTTCATGATTATTTCCAAAATCAGGCATCCCTGTCACCACCTTCCTTACTTCGGGAAGGGCCTTGTAATGAAGGTGTCCAAATCTTCGGTGCCATAGTTCGGTTTGTCGGATAGTATCACAAGTCATAGCTCCCAACTGACTCCCTCCAACCTGGTAGAGTGTACCAACTCTAAAGCCAATTGAGATAGCTTCCTTGAAGCTCTCCTTCCACATGAGCACCTTTCCATCAGAGAAGGTTACATTGAATCCTTTGTCTTCCATGGCAGATACAGACACAAGGTTCTTCTTCAATTTAGGTACATAGAGTACATCTTGCAAACGAAGGACTTGTCCTTGAGACAAGTGGAGGGTCACAGTCCCTGTCCCTTTCACAAGATAAGTGGCATTATCCCCAAGGATAATTTCGAGATTAGTATCCCTTTCAACCATGTCAGAAAGTGCTTCCTTGAATCCGGTGATGTGTCTTGAGGCACCACTATCGATTAGCCAGACATCCATAGTGTCGGGCGGAGATGCAGCTGAGAGAGCGATACTAGAATATACTCATTTCTTTTATCAACAACATTAGACTCCTCATACCTGGTATTTCTGGACCTTTTAGAAGGTTGATTGTTTCCTCCAAAGTGAGCCTTCCTCTTTCCTTTGGATTTGTCATTTCTTCGATTCCCATTCCTCCGGTTGTTGTTATCGTCACTATCAGGAGAATCCTTCTTGAAGGGGCATTCTCTAGCATAGTGTCTAGGCCTATGGCAGGTGAAACATTTACCCTTCTTCTCTTGAGTCTTTGTCCTTCCTTTGTCCTTAGAACCACCAGAGTTCTTCTTTCGGGAATGAGCACCATAGGCAACATTTCTTTCATTATCGAATTCCTTCATCCTTGTTTCTTCTTGCATACATCTAGACAGAAGCTCATCAAAGTTAGGAATGGTATTATTGTTGAGAATGGTAGTTGTGAATACTTGCCATTCGTATGGAAGTCCTCCAAGTGCGGTGAGAACCATCTCACGATCAGCTATTGTCTCCCCAATAGCTAGCAGATTGTTCTTGGTTTCGGTCAACTTCAGAAAGAAAGTTTGAACAGACTCATCTCGGCCCTTCTTCATATTCTTCAACTTGTTCTTGAGGAATATCACTTGGTTCACATTGTTTACTTGGAACATAAGTATCAATTTGTCATACATCTCCTTGGATGTGCCTAGTTCAGATATGTAGGCAACCAGACTCTTATTTCTGGATTCCCTGATCAGCAGCTTTGCTCTGATTTCTCCCTTCTTATACTTGTTTCTAACAGCAGCAGAGGCATTGGATGGAGGTTCTTGAATCTTCCCTGTCACATGATCCAAGAGATCATGATCTTCCAATTTGAGATCTAATATCATCTTCCAGGCATGGAAGTCATTACTTCCGGTCAGCTTGTCATTCTCTTTGAATTCAAGACTAGTGGAACCCATTTCTTTCGGTGATGATTGCTAAAGATAGAGTTTGTCTTCACCTCAGCTCCGATACCATGTAACTTTTTGTAGATGTTCTATGCTAAGAGCAGTTTTACTTTTCTCACAGCAATCATACAAATAGTTAAGCAAAATGCAGATAGAACATATAAGTAGATCTTACAGAAGACAAATCAGAAACAGGAAAATGTGTGTTCGTTACGGCGGTCAACAGGATGCTTCAACCAGCAAAGTCTCCTTGGTCAGCCAGCCCAGCATGTGTCACAACAGACCTCCAATCAGCAAATGAGTCAACCCAAGTCAACGCTGTCCTGAAAAAGTCAACGCAGGGCAGCAAGCTAAAAGTCAACGCAGCAGCGAAACGGTCAACCCTTTGACCTCGATTTCTGTGCCAAGTAGTACGGCCTTCATAAATCGAACTTCCCACAAGTTTTCAGCTTGATTGGACCATGCGTTGACCAAAGTCAACGCTGGTCAAACTTTCTGCGAAACCCTAGCAGCAGAAAAATCGTCCTTCAACTCAGCCGTACGGTCTGTCCTCTTTCTCCTTCACACGTGTGGCTGAAACTCGTCCTCCAGGTAGCTCGTACTATTTCAGATGAGAGAGGAAGATGTGAGTTGTGTTGTGATGAAAATCTCTCCAACTCCTGTATTTATATCCATCATTGGGGCGTGTGACACATCTGCTGGGGGCGTGCAACCTTAAGGCTCGTAGCTCGCACATATAATTTATTAAGAATAATAAATTCAAAATAAATGTTCTGCTCATCAGATTAAGACATATTATATATGGATTTTACACCTCTCCGAAAGAGGATTCCAACAAAAATATTAGCCTCTTAATCTGAGCATCATAACATGGAGTTTGGACCTAGTTGTCCAAATTTAACATATCTAGCTTCAAAGATTTTGTTCATTGTATATAAAATTTCTTTTGAATTTGAGAAAATAAAAAAATACAGAAACAATAGAAAAAGAGAAAAAGAGGGAAGAAATAAAAGAAGAAAGGTGTATCCCCATACCAAAAAAGAAAGGAAAAATCTGAAAATTTGCAAGCTTAAATGCCACTACCAAAAGAGAGCACTGCTATTTAGTCATACAACCTAATCATGACTAGATATATTTCAATTTACTGCTGATAGGTTAATGAAGAAGATTTTCCAAACAATTTAATCTTTGCTTATTAGTAGATTGGATTAGGATAGAAATAAATGGCTCTAATAAGATCAAAACTTAAGCCAAAGAGATAGAGAAGAATTGGTTCAAACATATCCAAAATCAGAACCAAGAAAGAAGAAAAAAGATGACTCAAAACAGATCAAAATCTGAGTCATAAGAAAGAATGAAGGATGTTTATAATTTTCAGTTCTTAAGCCTTCACAGTTTTGTTTTAAATTCTCTACAAATAAAGTCTATGTGTAGCTTGTACAGACAGCCATAGACACCATAGCAAGTCAGACAATTTAATATTGACGAGGCTGTGTTTTAATTTTCTGTTTTAGAATGTAGAGAATTAAATATGTCAGACAGTTTAATCCTGGCAGATAGTACCTTAGGTAGAGAATTTATGAGTTCAACTGTTTAATATGAACTCATGGAAGAAATAATGGTAGATTTAGATTAGTTTCCTGCTTTCAATAAAATAATAAAATTTTGATGTCAAAAGGTTTGCAATTCCAAGTGCACCTTATGAAGAAAAAATGTCAGGAAGTATGCTGTGTAGGTAGAATGTTTGGGAGAAATTGATTTGTTGATAAAAATACTGACCATGTTTTGAAGCAGCATGATCAAAGAAGGGAGAGGTTTTCAAAGAGCATCACAACATCAAGGCATTGGTCTACTTTCCCGAGATTAATTTTTGAGGTTCTTGACACCTCCGAGGAGCAGCCATCCCCAAGTGGAGCCATTATTAGCCATCAATAAATTTTGTTACAGCAAATGATGGCTAAAACAAGTCTAGTGGCCTTCAAGAAACAAATTTCATGCAAAATTGTGAGTTCTTGAAGGCTTTCTGTTTTCCCTGTCCAAAAGGATCCCTTCCACTGATATCTTCATTAAAAATCCTTCAAAATCCTGCTTTTTCCAAAGGAAAAAAAATGTTTTCTAAAGGCCCCATCTCATCTTCACAACTACCCCCATATCACTTATTTTTCCCCTTTTCTTATTCTTCATTCCTTCTAAAAAGCCCCTTTTTCTCCGTCATTTACTCTTACTTTCCTTAAAAATCCCCTTTAAAACCATTTAGCCATTTTTATTTAGTTTTAAAAATCCCTTTTTCCTTACCTGGAACACTAAAAAAGCACTAAAAACCCATAAAAACGTTTAAAAAGTTGTTCCGATCCTTTTAGGCCTTAAGCCCCTTTCGCTTAAGCCCCAGCCTCTTTTTTCTACCATAATACCATGCCATGTGACCGAAGTTCTAAAGCCCACTGGCATCTCGGCCTTTTTTCCTTCCCCACGACCTTTTTCCTTTGTAAATTTTTTTCCACCGATGCGAAGCCCTGATCACTCCATCGCATTGGCCATCGCATATCGGCAATTTCCCGTTTCCTTTGTCCTGGAACCATTCTCCACCGATATGTTGATCCCGCGATCAAATCTCCACCATCGATCCAGTTTAATTGAACAGCCTGCATTGATTCACATTTTGGCTTTCACTCCCGCCTGTCCATCCTCCGCGATTAGATCTTCACCGTTGATCTGACTCCCTCAGATCCAACAGTCCTCGCTATCTCGCAATTTCTTTTTCCTTAGACCGTTCTCCTCTACCCACCTTTCTTCGATACAATCTAGATCATTGATATCTTTAATCCAACAGCCATCCCTAATTCACTCTTTCCCCTCCCCTCGCACCATTCAATACTTTGTGCGATTCCGCGACGCAGTCTCTGCCGTTGATGTTTTCAATCCAATGGCCCACATTTCTTTTGCTTTTCAAACCCTGCCCTTTCATTCTTTTTTGCACATCTGCGAGAATATCTTGACCATTGATCATCACGATCCAACGACCCACATTGCTTCCCCTTTCTTCCACCCCACCAGTCTCATAAACCTTCTTGTTTCATCTAAGCCATCAATCAAATCTGATCGGATGGTCCTCGCTCATCGACGCATCACAAATTTAAAATCCCTCTTCCCATGACCCTTTGTCTCACCTATCGCCGATCTCCCGAATTCATCTCAGCCATCCATCTTCTAGATCCGACGGCCATTAATCAACCTCCTATATGATCTCGCCGGTCCCACCCGACCGCGCAAAGCTTTTTCATCACTTTCTCGTTCGATCTCCACCGTTGATCTTGATGATCCAATGGTCCATATTCATTTTCATGCTCCATTTCACCAAATCCCCCCAACGTGAAATTTCCATGTGAAACTGCTGGTTTTTAGAAGCCACGTGTCAACCGATGAACTGTATCGCATTCCCCCTGCTCATTACCACTTACCGCCTAGACCCTATGCGAAAACCACTTCTGGTTTCCCAAAACCGCTTTTCAATCCTCTGCGCCAATGTAAATTTTAAGCCTCTGCCTGCATTTCACCTCTTTTTCACCGCTCTTTCTCCCTCCACCAAGCTCCCTAAAGCAATTATAACCACATCACACAGGATTTTATAGTTTTTATTGTCTGTTGCAGGTTTCATGGCGGTTTCGTAATATAAATCTATCCCACAATACAATAAAGGGACAAGGTCGAGGATGAAGATCCTCTGTGGCTGAATTAAAAGCTAAAAGGGAAAAAAAGGGTCGAATTTCATGTTTCTTCCAGTGTTTCATGAGCATTGGTTACTCAGTAAATGTAATGTTCCGAAATCGGAACAACTAGAAATCCATGTCTAGAAAATGCATTTTCCAGAAGTAGAGGTAGTAGGATTTGAAACCAAGACCTGGATCCCTTAGATCAATGCATCTAACACTGAAATCCAAGATATGTCTCCAAAGAAATCCTTCTAAGGTGGTTAAACAGATCTACCACACTTAGATGTCCTCAGAAAATGCTCGGTGAGGGACTGCAACAACTCTTGAACAAGAAATGGAAAGACGGCGTTATTTTACAACCATGATCATATGAAGATCTGAATAGCCATCAAATAATTTTATAGCAGCAAAAGAATACAACTTCTTGGGAAACGTCCACTCAAGAAAGGCAATGCAAGCCTCAACAAGACATGTACATGACAATAGAGATCACTGCTATTTCTGCATAAAAACAGGCTATTAGGATGCATTTTATAAGAGATACTACTCCATATTACATAATAAATAAAAGATATGACAATATATGGCTCAAATAAAGTTGGGGAGCAAAGCTCTAACCCCTGAAAGCAACAATAAAACAATCCTCAAAGGGATTGGCTGAAATACACAAAATGGAAAAAATGCTGGAGTTGCTGGACAAAAGCTGCAACTCAAATATGGAACTGAATAGAGAAGGCTGAAGATGATGAGAAATCTGAAGTATACCTTCTCCAATGGATCTCCAAAGTGGAAGGCTGATCCTTACACTTGAGATCTCACCCTCCAATCAATCTGCAAACCCTCACTGCAGATACTCCATGAAAATAATGTAGTCACTAAGAGGGACTGTGCAGTGGGTGGTATAGAACACTATGACCAAGTGCCAAGATCTGCAAATAATCTCCCAAGCTTCCAATCTGATCTCCCAAAGAAAGGAAAGACTCTATCTCTGAAAAACAATAGATGGAAGAGGTGTTGTGGAGTCTCCACTGCAACACCCCACAACACAAAGTTATGTTGTTGTAGAAATAACATTGTCCTGGAGGAGGATGCTTTGGCCTTGAGCCAAGAGATGTGGAGAATGAAGAACCAACCCTCAAGAGGCCTCTCAATAAGGTTAGGAAATCATAAACAAGAATTCCCCGACAATTCTTGCTAAACAACAAAGAATGCACAATGTCTGAATAGACATGAAATGAATAATCATAAGCATGAATAACAATGGCTCTCCTCCTCTTTATATATAGCAAGTGAAGGCTCTTTCTCCATGGGCCTCATCCATTAGGGTTTCCACCATAAAGGAATATTCCCTCCTCTATCTCTGTGTTGTCCCATGTAGTGCTTTCCACCTCATACCCAATGATGTTTGACTTGGTCAAACTTAACCAAGCCTCTTTGCAAAAGTCTCCTTTCACACATGAGGGTGTGAAATCTAGTTCCATGGCTGATCCCTTTTTATACTAAAGGGATTTTATCTATTTTTTTATTTCCATTAAGCCTCCTTATCCAATTATTCATCTCCTAAGTGAAAATAGACAAAATTAATATTCCAATTTATTGAAGGAAAATTTTGGAATATTACAGTCCTCCCCTCCCAAATGTTGCTTGCCCTCAAGCAACTGCAAGGATAGAACTGGAAAATCTCCACTCAAGGCATGGAGTCTGAAATGTGACGATGAACATCTCCCCCATGTGTATCCTCCATCCCCCAAGCAATCATCCAAACAAAATGAGCCACCTCCTAACAAGGCAACTCCTGAAAATCTCCTTCCACCTCAAGCTCCGAAAATGAAGGTGGGATGAAAATATAAACTTGGAAAGAATCATGGCTCATCCAATGATGTCCATCTCTCCAATCATGATAAGTGTATAGTGTGGGCTGATCCTGGGCTGCAAAATTATTGCCCTCAAATGGAAAAGTGAAGAAAAATCCTCTAAAGAGTTCTCCTCCAACATTGAAGAACAAGCTGGCCCAAAACAATCCATCCATGATGAATAGGACAAGATCATCATAGAGTATCCCAATGAGAATTTTTCTAAAAGTTATACATGATGATGCATGATACAAATAGTGTCTCATAAGGATATAGTGTAGTTTCATCCACTTCAATCTCAGAAAGGAATATGGCAAGTGACATACAAAATCCATCACATCTACTAAAGAATAGTAAATGGCCGAATATAACAACAATACAAGACCAAACACTTGCCCACGGCTATAAAATGGATGACTATCAAGTCCATGGTCCACCTCAAAAGAGAACACATATGTAGTAGTGGTGGCCATATCTCCTCCCATGCTCCCATTATAACATGTAGTGCAGAAAATGTGGGAATTTTCTCCCCTCAAGGACACATCCAACTCATGTGTCTCTCTCATAATCATGCTTCTCATAAAAATATGATCCATATCATCAAATTAAGTCATGATCAGCAATAAAATGAGGAAAATTCTGAAGGTTTCATGTGTTGCAAGAATGTACCAACAGTTTCCCCAATAGTGACAACGCATTTTTCCAAACTGCTGCTTCAGAAAATCACATGGCAACTTATTTTGTGTTACATGGATAGTTATGTATGTCATGATAGCTACTTATGAATAGAAAATGGCTGAGTATATTAACTGATCATACATGAAAGAAAACACTTGCCCAAGGCCATATAAAATATGGTTGTCTCCATCATACAGATTGGCCCAATTATGAACATGGAACAATGTGACAAGCTAGCCCTCTTGTGAAGCAATGCACTGCAAAGTAATGGTAAGAGTGGAAGTCAATGCATGTAGAAAAAAAATTCTTACCATATTCCAGAAGTAATATGGTACATGGATCCATGAGTGATTCCTCCATAGTGTTTTGGCATGCTATGAAGAAGAATAAACCATGTGCTGCAAGAAGATAATCCTCCTCATTCTTGGAAACCCAAGTCAAGAAGAATATGCCATAGTGATAGATTCCTCTATCCACTACTCTATCATCATAATCTCTTCCTTGTTCACCAAGTGCATATAATGTGAAGTGATCTTGGGTACACTCCATCCATAAATCTCTGCTCCAAAGTGATAGCGTTGTGAGCTCATGCAAATAAGCTTCTGTCAATACCAAGCTCTGTTCTCTGACATGCCCCTTGTCAAAGACTCCTCTAATAATGTTGCAACAAATATGGAATACTTCCCAAGATGGAAGTTCTTCCAATTCATAATCAAAGACCAAGGAGATAAATCCATCTCCTCCTCCTACAACATCATGCAAAGTGCAAGAGAAAATCTGCTCTTGCTCTCCCAAGAACAAGCAAAGCAACAAAATGTTTTGCTTCCTCCCCATACTTCCATCTTACAACTCTTGTGATGAAGACAAAATGAATGATATGAGCATCACATAAAAACCATGCATCCATACTCTATGTTTCCCAATGATGCAAGTATCCTACCATCTCTTCTCCATCCTCCTACTCTTAGGAAGAGTGTTTTCCAAGTGATGGCCAAACTCTTTCAAGAGTAACTAGCGCAGGCAAGTCTCTTGCTGCCCGATATCATATATCTGCAAGTAGCCTCCCAGCTCCTTTCTCATCAACAACATCCACTCAACCACTTGTGGATTCTTCCTTCTTCTCTTCATCTTGGTACTCCTCCCATGAGGGCTACCATCCTCCCAAATCAAATTCCTGTCTTTGCACTTCATGGGATTTTGAAATGAAAGCTTCTCAAGGATCAATGAGACCCTATTAAGACCCAAATAGGTGGTAGGAAAAAAACTTCCCATCATGATGTGTATGGCTCAAGGAATTTCCAACACACGCATGAGAGATGTTATCCATCCTAAGATGTCCTCTATCTTCTATTTTCTCTTGTGAGAAAGGAAGAAAATCTTTGGACTCCATGGTGTGTTGAAGTGCACCTCTGATGAGATCTCTCCTTGAGACTTCCCTCTCATCAATAGTCTTCCAAAACCAATGAGGTCTTGGATCTGAAAGTATAAGTTCCTCTTTGAGCTGAGAGGAGCTCATTGAGAAAGTGTCATCTTGAAAGGAGAAAGGGTTTCTCACTTCAAGATGTCTACTATCATCCTTTAAGGCTTCAAACCCCAACCTCCATTGTGATATATAATCCAAAAATGGCTCATGAGAATGAAATTTTTCCCCCTTGAATATTTCCATGTTGCACAGTGCAGTGCAACCAAGCTGCTCTATGGTAGTAGTGTGATTTTACCCTTGGTCATTCAAAAGTAAATTTCCACATTGATCAAAAGAATTTGCTGCAAAAATAGATTGTGGAAATATTTTCATACCTTGATGTGCATTTGGAACTTCTTGTAGGGCTGCAAGAGTTCCCTCCTCCAAAGTGTTGGCTGCCCCAACTGTTGATGCATGTGGTTGCTCCCCCATGAGTGTGGAATCATTATCACAAGTCTCCTCAAGTGGTGGTGTGATTTTCTCTTCCTTTGCCCTTTCACCATCAAAGGTTTTGATCAACCCTTGGATGAACTTTGCAAAATTTTTCTCCCTTGCATGGCTTAAGTGGTTGTTCCACCAATCATAGGATTCACCCTCCAAGTGCAGCGCTGAGATTTCAACAGCTTCTTTCCCTACTATAGGATGTAGTAGGAAAAATGCCTCCAACTCTCTCACCCAGGTTATTGTTGTAGACAACCCATCAAAGGTAGACAAAAGAAATCTATTGCCTTTGATTTCTTTTCTTCTATAGGGTCTCTCCTCTTCCTTTAGCTGGATGAAATGAGGAAAATCTAGAGTCTCCTTGAAGGATCTAGGTTGAGATCTGTACTCAACAAGGTAATCACTTAGAATCTGATGATCCAAGTATCTTCCATGCTCAATGTCTTCTTCTTGATGAGAATAGGAAGTGCATGGTCCTTCCTCTTCTATTTCTTCAATATTCTTGACCTCCTTGGAGAGCTCTCCTCTGGATCTGAAAATAGATGAGAGTAAACTCATATTCTTCAACATTCTAATCTTCTTGGGCTTAGACTCACAGGCTAAGTCAAGAAATTTTCTTTGATACCACTATAATGTTCCCAAATCGGAACAGCTAGCAATCCATGTTTGGAAAACGAATTTTCCATAAATGGAGGTAGAAGGATTTGAAACCAGGACCTGGATCCCTTACATAAATGCATCTAAGAATGAAATCAAAGATATGGCTCCAAAGAAATCCTTCTAAGGTGGATAAACATATCTACCAAACTTAGATGTCCTCAGAAAATGCCCGGTGAGGGACTGCAACAATTATTGAACAAGAAATGGAAAGACAGCGTTATTTTACAACCATGAGCATATGAATATCTGAATAGCCATCAAATAATGTTATAGCAGCAAAAGAGTACAATTTCTTGAGGAAACATCCACTCAAGAAAGGCAATGCAAGCCTCAACAAGACATGTACATGACAATAGAGATCACTGCTATTTCTGCATAAACCCGGGCTATAAGGATGCAGTTTATAAGATATTCTGCTCCATATTACATAACAACTGAAATATATGACAATATATGGCTCAAATAAACTGGGGGAGAAAAGCTCTAACCCTTGAAAGCAACAATACAACAATCCTCCAAGGGATTGGCTAAAATACACAAAATGGAAAAAATGTCGGAGTTGTTGGGAAGCAGCTGTTATTCAAATATGGAACTGAATAGAGAAGGTTGAAGATGATGAGCAATATGAATTATACCTTCTCCAATGGATCTCAAAATTGGAAGGCTGATCCTTACACTTGAGATCTCACCCTCCAATCAATCTGCAAACCCTCACTACATATACTCCATGAAAATAACGCAGTCACTAAGAGGGACTGCGCAGTGGGTGGTATAGAACACAATGGCAAAGTGCCAAGATCTGCAAATAAGCTCCCAAGCTTCTAATATGATCTCCCAAATAAAGGAAAGACTCTCACTTTGAAAAAAAAGAGATGGAGGAGGTGTTGTGGAGTCTCCACTGCAACACCCTGCAACATAGATTTATGTTGCTGCAGCAATAACGATGTCCTGGAGGAGGATGCTTTGGCCTTGAGCCAAGAGACGTGGAGAATGAAGAACCAACCTTAAATAGGCCTCTCAAGAAGGTGAGGAAATCCTAAACATGAATTCCCCAGAAATTTTTGCTAAACAACAAAGAATGCACAATGTCTGAATAGACATGAAATGAATAATCATAAGTATGAATAACAATGGCTCTCCTCCTCTCCATATATAGCAAGTGAAGGATCTTTCTCCATGGGCCCCATCTATTAGGGTTTCCTCCATAAATGAATATTACCTCCTCTATCTCTACGATTTCACATGTAGTGCTTTCCACCTCATACCCAACGCTGTTTGACTTGGTCAAACTTAACCAAGCCTCTTTGCAAAAGTCTCCTTTCACACATGAGGGTGTGAAATCTAGTTCCATGGCTGATCCCTTTTTATACTAGAGGGATTTTATCTATGTTTTTATTGCCATTGGGCCTCCTTATCCAATTATTCATCTCCTAAGTGAAAATAGACAAAATTAATATTCCAAATTATTGAAGGAAAAATTTGGAATATTACAATAAAAACCTCTAGCGCACAGCGAAAGCACCTGTCAGCAAAGAATTAAAGTTAAATAAAGAACAGTGGAGACCAAATCAAAATATTAAAGATAAAGGGGTTAAAGCGCAAAGTTGAAGCTTAAAAGACTTAATCTCATGGTTTAAAAGGATAAAACACTATTTGAGGACAAATTAGTTTAAAAAGTTAAAACAGTCGATAAAGAACAAAAATCCCAAAATATGGTTAAAAGAAGGCCTAAGCTATATCAAAGGCCAAATTCAGAGTTTAAAGAGCAAAGACATATAGCAGAAGACTGCCGCTAAATGCTACATCAATGAGGCAATTACTCCTTCCAAAGACTAAAAATGCCACCTACATGCCTATTTATTAAAAAGGCATACACAGTAAATGCACAGTCAGAGATATTTTATTAAAGACGGCTTGGAAGTAATTTCCAGCTTACCCAAAGGCTTCAAAGGCCGAGAAGCATTTACTCTGTATTAATTGAACAATTAGACCTTCCTTTCACTCCACCTCCTCAAATTTACCTATATATATCATATGAGGAGCCTAGTATTATTGTTGGTTGAATACTTATTGAATGTAAATAGTTGTTGAGGCTACTAAAGCTCTGTTAGTATTTGAAGAAAGATAGGCTAAGAAGAGAAGTTTGAAGTTGTAAAGACTTACTAGACTTGAAGATTGTAACTGGTTTGAACATCAAATATAAAAGCTGATTTATGGGATCCTGGTCTATGTCAATGATGATGTTTTTCTTACTGTAATTTTCATTTTACTTATGTTTCCATATTTTCCACTTTTTCTGATAAAGAGCAACATACGTAGATTAGGATTTACTTCTTAAAGTACCCTAAATCTCATTGATAAGCTTTATC
Organism: Pinus albicaulis; assembly: GCA_034641835.2. Classification (NCBI taxonomy): domain Eukaryota; kingdom Viridiplantae; phylum Streptophyta; class Pinopsida; order Pinales; family Pinaceae; genus Pinus; species Pinus albicaulis. Next base: position 234,938,589 of record CM076572.1, read on the forward strand.
TTTATGTTTTCTTCTAAATATGTGTTTGGGAATGATTTCAATAGAGTGTAACCAGTCAAGGAATGTTGGTGTGCCCATGTCTTGTTGAGTAAAACTTGAGATATTTTTCTTAAATGATATTTTCATTGCATGATAAGTAAAGTTAAACTAGAGAAGTCTATGGTTAGCCCTGTCCTCTAGTGTTTTCTCCAACAACTGTTTTGAGAATTTCCCTTAAGAGTATGCCAAAAGCAGGATAGGTTCAAATTCCTTACCTGATATTAGGCTACTTTTTATGTTCATTTTGAATGTTTTCCTTTGAATATGCTGAAAGAAGGCTAGGTTAAAAGTCCTTACTTGATCTTAGGCTATTCTTTGTTTTATCTTAAATGTTTTCCTTTGAGAGTATGTCAAAAGCATGATAGGTTCAAAGTCTTTACCTAATCTTAGGCTGCCCTTTGTTTTCTTACATGTTTTATTCTTTCACACTTCTTAATGTTCCATACCATAAATCAACTTAAAGAGATCCTTTGATATAGATGACTTGCCCCATAGACCACTCTTGAAACTTGTTGTGCAATTAAATCCTTTTGTGACTCCATAGCGCAATGGATTGATACTGTTTCTTACCTATCCTATCAAATGAACCATTCTTTCAACCTTATCACACCTTTACCCTTCAAAATAGTTCCTTCATTTTGATGATATCTCACCCAACTAAAAACAAACAAAACCCTTATACTTCATAACTAGCCTAATATCATATCTTTTGGAAAACACTTATATAGAGAGATCCCTCTCTGAATCCAAGAGGGCTAGATCCTAGGATTCCAAAGTGGTTCTGATGTAGGCTCTGCAGCATTTGTTCTTGCCAATATTGCAAGCTATGGTGACCCAACACCCAGCGCTGTTCTAGCTAGGGAATGCGTTATTTTGGCGGCAACATTCAACAGATGGTCTTATGGATTCATTGCAGCGTTTCCTTGTGATTGAGAGGTTCATTATTTCATGGGAGGAAGCCCTTGAGGGATATACATTAGATCATACATATTTCCAGCCTTGTATGCCCTTATGCTTTAGTGTTGCAGTGGTGATTCAGTAAATTTCTGAATATTACATTTGTATGTAGAGTGTTTGACAAGAAACCCTTCCCGAGTTTTCTTGTAATTGTAATAAGGAGACTAGATCTCAGTTTATGAGCTTTATTGTCTAATATATGAGTATATCTAATTGTTTCCTTAATTTCTAATTTAAGACCCTCATAGGACTGTGCAGTCCCTTTTATGCAGAAATCCTTGTGTTGCAGTATTTGGGTTTTTTAGTCATTTTCAACTACACTAGTGTGGGAGGTCTGTTTAACCCACCTAGTTTGATTTGTTTGATCTCTATTCTTGGATTTAGGTTTTTTAATGACTCATATATGGGATCCAAGGTTTTATTTCATTATTTTATAGCCTAAGTTGCTGGGAGTGTGTTATTTCAGCAGGCTTGCTGAGCTATTCCAATTTTGGAATATTACAGTATCGTGTTTTACAGGGCGCCCCTCAATCACTGACTTGTGTTCATTCGACATTCATGAATTATTCTTTTCAGTGATTCCCCTCCATGTTTGAAAACCATATTCACAACTTAATGGTAACTTGGCCTACATACCAGATGGGATCCCTAAACAAAATGGTGTAGAGTCTAATTGCGATTCTGCACCAAGGAGATCCCCTTACTGTTGGCGATATATTTTCAACAATAAATAGGTTCAAATTGTTTTTAAATATTTTGAATGATGAGTATATGATTGGGAATTTGTGGGAGAATTTGAAATCATCCATAAAGGAGGGTACAAATCAAAATAGCACAATCTCTGCCAATTTACCAGAGAGACATTCAAGAAGAATTTGCAGTAATAAAATATGAATAGGGAAGGAGCTCAGGATTTATGCCCAGATTGCAGGTTTCTAGATAAATGATACCATGCTAGACCAGGGTTAACATGTCAATATCCTACCAAGAAAGACATGGGAAGCCTTGGGTATACCAAATACTGCATCCTACCAGTTGGGAGGCTAGAGGATGTAGAGGTTGACATTGCACGGGTGAGGACTTGTGCATATTTTGAATTAATAAATATAATGGGAGATAAGGATCCCTATCCATCAATTCTTGGAATAGATTTGGAATTTGAGAAATGTGCAGTGACTGACTTGAAAAAAGAGCTGATGATTTTTGAAGTAGAAGGGGTTAGAGTAATCCATCCCCTAGATCCTTATCAAGGGGTAAGAATCACTGAACCAACTAATGATCGAGAAAAACCTAGACTACTAGACCAGGGGCACCAACTAACAACAAGGAAGAGGGAATATTACATCAAACCAAAAAGAAAAGGGCCAGCCAACTAGTGTAGGGTTCATATCTCACACATTTGGTCAGAAGTTGTGTGAGATGATTGGAAACAAGGGGGATATGAGATAAATACCTAACGATGCACAAAAATCCGAGGAGTTAACTAGATTGGTACAAAGGTAAGAAGATATACCAATTTTACAAATATGGACTCGGTCAATAGTTTTATTAATAAGGTTGATGCCATTATTCCTGAGGAGCATAAGGTATGATTAATGAATGTTTCCTTACAATAAAAATCATCCTGGTGATGGGGAACCGATCACAACAATATTAAGAAATGGGACAAAATTTCAACAACATTGAGAGTCATATTTCAACAATTTGGAAGTCCGCAACCATATATGAAGTACACATGTAGTTCAGATCCCAATAAACATGTGAATTATTGTGAAAACCATTGGAGTAATGAATATTTCCTAAGGGAATTTTGGGTTTATGAATTTTTTCATACACTCGGAACCTTTCCCCAAGCATGCTATGTTAGAGAGGAAGGGTAGAGACAAACTGCAAATTGGGACTATTTAACATGTCAAATTTTTAGTAGTTTCTGTTTTATAGATATCGACCAAAGAATTTTTAATATCCAAAAATAGGAAAAGAAAGTAATACAAAACACAACAAATGGAAACTACATAAATATGGAAATAAATTGTAAGCACCATAAAAATAGACATAACAACTGAGTCATTTTATTAATCAGGAGGTGGAACACAAGTACAACAGTGCTAAAAAATAATAACACTCAAGCCGACAGATATGGCTAAAGTGACCTCAAGTCATCTCACCGAGACCATTGCGAAACTACTGCTCTACTGGAGACCCTATTGCGCTTCCCCTGTGGGAAATGTAACTATTGGCTGAAAATGGGTGCATAGGTAAGGCTATTTTGGAGCTCAGAAAATGCTGAGATTTGGAATCCATACTCTATGATGAAAACCAAGAATAACCCAAAAATGGTTTCTAGATTTTCTCACGTCGCAAAATCACCCTCCCAGGGCTTGCAATACATAATTGCTGGGTATGTAGATCTATGACATGACCTAAAAAATAAAATAGATACAATAACACTCAATCAACTCAATGCATGAAGGGTTGGCCCATTCTCCTCATTCCTAATCTAGAAGCTTGAGGTCTATCTCCTCCTGTCAAGTTGTAGCTGTTGAACTACACAACTGCTGGAAGTGATTGCACTTTCAAGAGGGAAAAAGTTGTATCCTATTGCTAGATGATGAAATACGACTATAACTGATGGAATTATCTCACCAAAGTGAGGGGATGATCCCTCATGAGATTCCAAGCTTAGATACTTGGAACTTCCTTCCTCCTCTAAAACTACACTGCGGAATGCGTAATTCTAGCAAGAATTGCTCCTGTATAGAGGAGTAGAATGGTGTCTTGATGCCCAATATAGAAATGATTCTCTCAGAAGACTGTAGTGGATGAAAAAATTGAAGGCGTGATCCCTCCATATTTTTCTCAGCTGAAATACTCAGAACTACCTTCCTCCTTTGAAACCCTAAGGTAGGAATGTGTAATTCTTGAAGTTGTAAGTGCTAAAGAGAGCGGTTGAATGTGGCACAATTTTTGGATGATGAATGGATGCTCAAAGAAGCCTTTCTAGAGCAGGCATTTGAAGTCCCCCGTGGATAAGGGTGGGATCTCCGCTCGGAGACACCAGTGCACTAAAAAACACAACAAACTTAGCTAGCTAAAGCGTGCAAAGAAATTTCGTAAACAATAATACAATATCAAAATCCAGAATGCCCTCTATGGCCACCCTCACCTTCCTTTTATGCTTGTGAGCCTTCCCTAGCCTTGGCCCACATCATTACTGTGCTGCAAATGTGGCCACTAGCCTCCATAAAGACTGCGTTGTCCCCCATGATATTCATCATCTCTACAATTAATCTCCACTCCCTCCATCATGTGTGCATTTAATGCACCCCTTCCTCCATCACTTCATCATTATTCCTTCATGATATTACATTTATGTTGTGTAACCAGCTCCAAAAAGAGAAGAAAAGAGATATCAACGCCTTAGAAATGAGCCTCTTCGAGTGGGCAACCTCCAATACATTACATAAATGAACAATTCTTGGATGATACAATTTACAAAACCTCCTTTCTATATATAGGAGTCCATGGGGCCATAATGGAATCCTAGTGGGCCACAATGTAATCCTAGCCGACCTAACAATAATAATTTAAGGGCACAATAATAACAAAATGGGGGTTACAAGGGTACAATAATAACAATAAGGGGGTTACACTAACAATAATAAGGGACTATACTAGTAATATAGGGACCTAACATGCCTCTCTCCTTCAAAAAAAGTGTTGTCCTCAACGCTTGAGTAGCTCTGGGTGCTTTTGTATAAAATTCTCATCCTCCCATGTAGAATCTTCAGTGGGTAAGTTCTTCCACTTGATGAGATATTCTGAAATTGATCGATTCCGTAGTTGTCGAGTTCTTGTTTTCGTGACCGCTTCCGGTTCCAATATGATTTTTCCTTCCTCATCAAGTTCTGGCAATATTGTTTGAACTGGAAGATTTTCACCTATAACCTTCTTTAAGCATGAAACATGGAAAACTGGATGTACTCGCGAAGAAGCTGGAAGCTCCAATTTGTATGCCATAGTACCAATCTTTTGCAACACCTTGTAAGGACCATAGTACTTTGGCGATAATTTATTATCCTTCTTAGCTTGCATGAGGGACATTTGTTTATATGGTTGTAGCCGTAAAAATACCCAATCTCCTACATCAAAACTTCTCTCGCTGCGATGTTGATCTGCCTGTTGTTTCATTCGATTTTGTGCCAAATTCAGGTTATCCTTTAAGAGTTGGAGAACTTCTTGCTGATGCTTGATGTGATCTTCGACTGCTTGAACCTTCGAATTTTCCCTTAAAGATGATGTGATGGATGGTGGATGATATCTATAAAGTGCCATAAATGGGGTCATTTTTGCTGCAGTATGGAAGGAAGTGTTATACCACCATTCAGCAAGAGGTAACCACTTGACCCATTGTGTTTGTTTATCAGATACAAAACAACGAAGATATCCTTCCAAACATTTATTTAGTATCTCAGTTTGACCATCAGATTGAGGATGATAAGATGAGCTATGAGCTAATTGAGTACCCAAACAAGAAAATAACTCCGTCCAAAAATTTCCAGTAAAAAATGGGATCTCTGTCGCTCACAATAACCCTTGGGCTTCCATGTAGCTTTTGAATTCTGTCCATAAATGTAGTAGCAACTGTACTTGCTTTAAATGGATGAGATAATGCACAAAAGTGTGCATACTTGGTAAGTCTATCAACTACCACCATGATTACATTCTTTCCTTCAGACTTAGGTAAACCTGTGATAAAATCCATTGAAATCTCCTCCCAACGCTGACTTGGAATGGATAAAGGTTGTAGAAGTCCCGGGGTGTTAATTGTCTCCACTTTATTCTGCTGGCAAACCAAACATTCCGCCACAAACTTTTGAATATCAGATTTAAGGCCATCCCAAAAAAAATCTTTCTTCACCCCGTGGTAAGTTTTTAAAAATCCTGAGTGTCCTCCTAAAGGAGAAGTGTGCAATTCCAGAAGAATCTTTTGTTTCAGTTGGGAATTCTTACAAAGATATAAGCGATCTTTGTACCATAAGGAATCATTTTTGCAACTAAATGTATCAGATGTACTAGGATCTTGCTGCAACTTTTGAATGAGTGTCCATACATCTTTGTCCTTCTTCCATTCATCTCTTGCTTTGGTTATCCAATCCGGTTGGATAATAGAAATGGCACAAAGCAATGCTTCCACCTCTTCATTCTTTCTTGAGAGTGCATCTGCAACAACATTAAGCTTTCCTTTTTGTAGATTATTTCAAAGTCATAACCCAACATCTTTGTGACCCATTTTTTCTGCTCTTCTGATGATAGTCTTTGTTCCAAAAAGTGTTTAAGACTATCATGATCAGTTTTTACCTTGAAGTGTCTTCCCATTAGGTAAGTTCGCCATTTCTTTAGTGCATGCAGCATTGCTAACATTTCCTTCTCATAAATAGGTTTTTGTAAATACTTTCCTTTGATTGGACGACTTTCAAAAGCAATGGGTCTTCCTTCCCGCATTAAAACAGCACCAATTCCATTTCCTGAGGCATCACATTCCACAATAAAGGTTTTTGTGAAGTCTGGCGTAGCTAAGACCGGTGCTAGGCACATTGCCTCTTTAAGATGTTCAAAGGCCTTAGTTGCTTCGGGAGTCCATGAAAATGCATCTTTCTTCAATAATGTTGTTAGAGGTGCTGCTATTCTCCCATAATTCTTAACAAACTTGCGATAATAGCCTATTAACCCGAGAAATCCTCGCAACTGCTTTATTGTCTTGGGGACTTTCCATTCCTTAATGGCTTTAATTTTGTTAGGGTCTACTTTAACACCTTCGTGAGATATAATATGACCCAGATATTCCACCTCTTGTACTCCAAAGAAACATTTGGATGTTTTTGCATATAATTGTTTCTCCTGCAATAGTTTGAGCACCCTGACAACATGTTCAACATGATCCTTCCAAGACCTGCTGTAGATTAGTATATCATCAAAAAATACTAGCACAAATTTTCTAAGGAAGGGTTTGGAAATGGAATTCATCAACCCTTGAAATGTAGAAGGTGCATTGGTAAGGCCAAAAGGCATGACCAAAAATTCATAATGACCCTCATGAGTTCGAAATGCTGCTTTTGGAATATCTTCAGTCTTCATTCTAATTTGATGATATCCTGAACGAAGATCCAACTTGGTAAAATAAATTGCTCCATGTAATTCATCCAATAGTTCATCAATCACAGGAATGGGAAATTTGTCTTTAATGGTGAGCTTATTGAGCTCCCTATAATCTGGACACATTCGCCATGATCCATCCTTCTTGTGTACCAATACTACAAGAGCAGAGAAAAAACTTTGACTAGGTTGAATTATACCAGCCTCTAACATTTCTGCAATCATACGTTCAATTTCGCTCTTTTGGAAGTAAGGATATCTATAAGGCCTGATGTTTGGAGGAACACTTCCCGGAATCAAATGAATAGCATGATCATGATCATGAATAGGTGGGAGTCCTTTGGGAGTTTCAAACACCTTGGAATGATTGTCCAAGACTTGTTGGAGATCTGCAGAAATAGATGATTTTGATGTCGGAACTTCTAGTGAGCATAATTGTGCAATTACGCCTCATTGTTCTTTCTTTAGAAGCTTTGTCATGACATTAGAGCTTATTATCCTTCTTGGCTTCCCTTCAATACCCCGTAATTCGACTTCCTTTCCTTCTGAAAAAAATTTCAAGAAAAGTTCTTGAAAATTAAAAGCTACCATCCCCAAAGATTGCAACCATTGTACTCCTAGTACAACATCAGCACCTCCCATAGGAATGGAAAGCATTGGACTAGTCAATACATATTCCCCCATGGTTAGCTTGATATTATGGCATTTTCCAGAGAAATTTATAGTTCCTCCATTTGCAACCATCACTTGACATTCTGGTGCTGGGTATAGGAAACAATTTAATTCTTTGGCTACCTTACAATGAATAAAATTATGGGTGCTACCTGAATCAATCAACACTATTACCCTTTTCTTCTTGATCTGTCCTACTATCTTGAGAGTTTGAGGAGTGGTAATTCCAGCTAGTGCATTACATGATATGGTCGGATTCATTTCTTCCTCTTCTATGGCTGGTTCCTGGTGTATATCCTCTTCTTTTTCATTTTCTTCTTCTTCTTCACAATCTATGTAAAATAATTTCTTTTCAACACATTTATGACCTTTAGTGTATTTGCTATCACAACTGTAGCAAAGCCCTTTTGCTCTTTTTTATTCCAATTGTTGTGGTGTCAACCTTGTAGGTTGTGGAAATCTAGGCGTAGAAACACTTCCTTCTTTATAGAATTGAGTGGTAGGCTTCCTTGTTGCCATAATTTTACGTTCAACTTTTCTTGCCAACCTGAATGCCTTCTCCAATGAATCAGTTCCAAAACACGAACTTCATGTTGGATGTTATCCTTTAGAGTACCTAAGAAGAGATCAATCCTGTGTTCCTCTGGAATATTAGTTACCCTTATATTCAATTTTTGGAAGTCCTCAATGTGCTGCCCCACTAAACCCTTTTGTTTGAGATTTATCAATTGGCTAAAGAAGGTGTTGCTCTTTGTATCTTCATAATGTGCTATCATTTCCTCCGTAAAAATTGACCAAGTGACAATTTTTTTACAGGAGCAAAGCCATTGATACCATACAAATGTATTTTGTTCTAAATGTAAAGTTGCAATGCGTACCTTTTGTGTGTTTTGTACGTTATGGAGATCAAAATATTGCTCCATCCGTAGTATCCATGTTACAGGATCCTTTCCATCAAACTTCCTCATATCCATCTTTGGAATATGGTGGTTCTTCCCGCCAACATTAGAGTTTATGAAATCACAATTAACATTTATTTTGTTCTCATCATGAGGTTCTTCTACTATCTTTTCACCATTAGGAAACCTTTCTTTTATAAAATTTGTCAAACCTTCCATGTCTGCTTTTAGAAAATTCTTCATGTTTTCCATTTTCTCATCGATCTTAGCTTCCATGTCATCAATCTTAGCTTCCATGCCGAACTTCCATGCCATCCATCTTAGCTTCCATGCCATCCATATTAGCTTCCATGCCTTTCTTCAAATCGTCCATCTTCACTTCCACGCCTTTCTTCAAAACTTCCATTTCATTTTTTGTTGCTCTTTACGAGAGTGAAATTTGTTGCACTTGCTCTTGTAATTTTGATAGATCATGTTGCAATTCTTCATCTTCATGAGTCATAGTAGAGCCTTCTGAAGGTTTAATGGGTGTTGAATTCTTTTTAGGGGCCATTTTAGAATCCAATATTGATATCTATTCTACAAGATGCCCTTGGAATCAATTCAACTTGATTCTTCAAACAAGACTTATGCAATTTGGAAAAAAATACACACCTTTTACTAGCTTTTAGGAGCTCGATATTGAAATTGAATTATCTCTGTATTTGAAAATCTTCGATATCTGAAATTCTGCCCTGTAGTAGATCTCTGAAGCTTCTTTCAAATGCCACAGGTCTGACCTGATTTGGATTCTCCAAGACAAATTTGTGTCCAATCTCCCACAATGACCTAATTCTGGACTGGTTCAGTAGAGCGAACTTGTACGACTTGCCACGTGTCACTGTTTCTTCCTTTGTCTCTGAAATTGATAGCCAAGAAATTAAATTCCGTGTACTTGTGACCACTTTTGACGGCACTCCAATCCAATCTCCAGAGAGAGAGTTATTGAACTTTTCCCACGATCACCTCTTTGAGATGAAATTCAGGAGCCTGAAAAAGCACTACCTTCCACAGATCATATCTCCAAAAATATTGCGAACCAAGCTCTGAAATTTTTTGATGAATTTCCTCAGGATTTTAGCTTCGCACCATATGAATTTCAGATTCTGAACCTTCGTAGAAACAAATTTATAGCGAAAATTCCACGATGACCTGTTTAGGAGCTTGAAAAAAGACCTAACTTCCACAGATGATATCTCCGAAAATATTGCGAACCAAGCTCTGAAATTTTTAGACAATATTCCTCAGGATTTCAGCTTCGTACCCTAAAAATTTCAGCTTCTGAAACTTCGTAGAAAAAAAGTTATAGCGAAAATGCCACGATGACCTGTTTGGAGCAGCGAAACCCTAGAATCCAAACCTCTGATACCAAATGTTGTGTAACCAGCTCCAGAAAGAGAAGAAAAGAGATATCAACGCCTTAGAAATGAGCCACTTCGAGGGGGAAACCTCCAATACATTACATAAATGAACAATTCTTGGATGATACAATTTGCAAAACCTCCTTTCTATATATAGGAGTCCATGTGGCCATAATGTAATCCTAGTGGGCCACAATGTAATCCTAGCCGACCTAACAATAATAATTTAAGGGCACAATAATAACAAAATGGGGGTTACAAGGGTACAATAATAACAATAAGGGGGTTACACTAACAACAATAAGGGACTATACTAGTAATATAGGGACCTAACAATTTATTACTCCATTATCTCCATCATCTTCCTCATTAGTTCTCTATGATATCCAGTCTTCATTCATCAATAATTTTCTCCACTACTCTATAATGCTGACCCACTACCTAACTAACCCATATTCACACAAAAAAAGTGGCTTTTATTCATCTATTGGGTTTATGGGTCCCTCCACCCTTTTATTTAATTAACTAAATAATAAAATTAAGAACTCTAATATTCAATTAGCTGATGGAAAATTTGGAATATTACAGTCCTCCTCGCCAAAATGTTGCTTGTTCTCAAGCAACTGCAAAAGTGAATGTTGCAGCAATCCATCTCCCTTCCAAGTGTCATCCTCATATGGAAGGTTTCCCCATATGATCCAATGTGTTATGAATGCCCAGCTCCATAGATGCCTTTCTAGAATGTATAGAATGTCCTCCAGTTGTGTAGCTAGATGCCTCTCCTCATCCATGAGTCCCCAAGTGGAAACCATTTGCTCTCCAAGAGCCTCGTCTCTGCATGTGATATATGAAGTGTAGTGCTTCCTTCCCCAAATGGAAAGTCCCAACTCATAAACTATCTCTCCAACCCATGCTACATGGAGTAGGCTGTGTCTCTCCATGCTCCAATCCTTGGCCTTGTTGGCATATCTTTCTCTAAGAATCATCTCAACATTGTGCAAAATAGGAAATAGGGACATATGGGTTGACATGTGAAATTTTGGACCATACTCTCCCAATAGCAATCACCGTGACAATGCCTCTTGCTACCATACCACCTCATCATCATACCAAGTATGGTGGGCATACTCTCCCAACAGAAGTCAAAACAACAAGACTTCTTGTTTCCATCCCACATCATCATAATGTAAGGTATGGGACAATGTCAATCCATATTCTCCCAAGAGTAACCAGAGAAACAATGAATTTTTTTGCTACCCCACACCATCATAATGCATAACATGAAGCAATGATATACTGATTGACATGTAGAATGTCACACTATACCAACATAGTCTAGCTTCCTAATGCCACATCATATGGGTTTCATGAAAAGCCCCAAACAATACTATACCCATTGAAATATGATATGTCATGTGTTTTCCAAACTCCTTCAAAATTAACCAGCACAACCATGCCTCCTACTGTTGCATCACACCAGTAGTATGCAAGACATGGATCATACAAATGTGAAATGTCGGGTGGTATCCATACTCACCCAAAACACAATAAATGGAAACTACATGAATTTGGAAATAAATTGTAAGCACCATAAAAATAGACATAACAACTAAGTCATTTTATTAATCAGGAGGTGGAACACAAGTACAACAGTGCTAAAAAATAATAACACTCAAGCCGACAGATATGGCTAAAGTGACCTCAAGTCATCTCACTGAGACCACTATGAAAATACTGCTTTGCTAGAGACCCTATTGCGATGCCCCTGCGGGAAATGTAACTATTGGCTGAAAATGGGTGCATAGGTAAGGCTATTTTGGAGCTCAGAAAATTCTAAGATTTGGAATCTAGACTCTATGATGAAAACCAAGAATAACCCAAAAATGGTTTCTGGATTTGCTCACCTCGCAAAATCACCCTCCGAGGGCTTTCAATACATAACTGTTGGGTATGCAGATCTATGACATGACCTGAAAAATAAAATAGCTGCAATAACACTCAATCAACTCAATGCATGAAGGGCTGGCCCATTCTCCTCATTCCTAATCTAGAAGCTTGAGGTCTATCTCCTCCTCTCAAGTTGTAGCTGCTGAACTACACAACTGCTGGAAGTGACTGCGCTTTCAAGAGGGCAAAAGATGTAGCCTACTGCTAGATGATGAAATACTGTTATAACTGACAGAAATTATCTCACCAAAGTGAGGGGATGATCCCTCACGAGTTTCCAAGCTTAGATACTTGGAACTTCCTTCCTCCTCTAAAACTACACTGTTGGAATGCGTAATTCTTGCAAGAAATGCTCCTGCATAGAGGAGTATAATGGTGTCTTGATGCCCAATATAGAAATGATTCTCTCGGAAGACTGTAGTGAATGAAAAAATTGAAGGGGTGATCCCCCCACATTTTTCTCAGCTGAAATACTCAGAACTACCTTCCTCCTCTGAAACCCTAAGGAAGGAATGTGTAATTCCTGAAGTTGTAAGTGTTGAAGAGAGGGGTTGAATGTGGCACAATTTTAGGATGATGAATGGATGCTCAAAGAAGAATTTCTAGAGCAGGCATTGGAAGTCCCATGTGGATAAGGGTGGGATCTCGGCTTGGAGACACCAGTGCGCTAGAAAACACTACAGACTTATCTAGCTGAAGTGTGCAAAGAAATGTCGTAAACGATAATACAATATCAAAATCCAGAATGCCCTCTATGGCCACCCTCACCTTCCTTTTATGCTTGTGAGCCTTCCCTAGCCTTGGCCCACGTCATTACTGTGCTGCAAATGTTGCCACTAGCCTCCATAAAGACTGCGTTGTCCCCCATGATCTCCATCATCTCTACAATTACTCTCCACTCCCTCCATCATTTGTGCATTTAATGCACCCCTTCCTCCATCACTTCATCATTATTCCTTCATGATATTACATTTATTACTCCATTATCTCCATCATCTTACTCATTATTTCTCTATGATATCCAGTCTTCCTTCGTCAATAATTTTCTCCACTACTCTATAATGCTGACCCACTACCTAAGTAACCCATATTCACACAAAAAAAGTGGCTTTTATTCATCTATTGGGTTTATGGGTCCCTCCACCCTTTTATTTAATTAACTAAATAATAAAAGTAAGAACTCTAATATCCAATTAGCTGATGGAAAATTTGGAATATTACAGTCCTCCTCGCCAAAATGTTGCTTGTCCTCAAGCAACTGCAAAAGTGAATGTTGCAGCAATCCATTTCCCTTCCAAGTGTCATCCTCATATGGAAGGTTTTCCCATATGATCCAATGTGTTATGAATTCCCAGCTCCATAGATTCCTCTCTAGAATGTATAGAATGGCTTCCAGTTGTGTAGCTAGATGCCTCTCCTCATCCACGAGTTCACAAGTGGAAACCATCTGCTCTCCAAGAGCCTCGTCTCTCCATGTGATATATGAAGTGTAGTGGTTCCTTCCCAAAATGGAAAGTCCCAACTCATAAACTATCTCTCCAACCCATGCTACATGGAGTAGGTTGTGTCTCTCCATGCTCCAATCCTTGGCCTTGTTGGCCTTTCTTTCTCTAAGAATCATCTCAACACTGTGAAAAATAGGAAATAGGGACATATGGGTTGACATGTGAAATGTTGGACCATACTCTCCCAATAGAAATCACCGTGACAATGCCTCTTGCTACCATACCACCTCATCATCATACCAGGTATGGTGGGCATACTCTCCCAATAGAAGCCAACACAACAAGGCTTCCAGTTTCCATCCCACATCATCATACTGTAAGGTATGGGACAATGGAAATCCATATTCTCCTAAGAGTAACCAGAGAAACAATGAATTTTGTTGCCACCCCACACCATCATAATGCAAAGCATGAAGCAATGATATACTGACTGACATGTAGAATGTCACACTATACCAACATATTCTAGCTTCCTAATGCCACATCATATGGGTTTCATGAAAAGCCCCAAACAATACTATACCCATTGAAATATGATATGTCATGTGTTTTCCACACCCCCTCAAAAGTAACTAGCACAACCATGCCTCTTGCTGCTCCATCACACTAGTACTATGCAAGGCATGGATCATACAAATGTGAAATGTCGGGTGGTATCCATACTCACCCAAAACACAATAAATGGAAACTACATAAATATGGAAATAAATTGTAAGCACCATAAAAATAGACATAACAACTGAGTCATTTTATTAATAAGGAGGTGGAAAAAAAGTACAACAGTGCTAAAAAATAATAACACTCAAGCCGACAGATATGGCTAAAGTGACCTCAAGTCATCTCACTGAGACCACTGCAAAACTATTGCTCTGCTGGAGACCCTATTGCGCTGCCCCTGTGGGAAATGTAACTATTGGCTGAAAATGGGTGCATAGGTAAGGCTATTTTGGAGCTCAGAAAATGCTGAGATTTGGAATCCAGACTCTATGATGAAAACCAAGAATAATCCAAAAATGGTTTCTTGATTTTCTCAGGTCGCAAAATCACTGTACCAGGGCTTGCAATACATAACTGCTGGGTATGCAGATATATGACATGACCTGAAAAATAAAATAGCTAAAATAACACTCAATCAACTCAATGCATGAAGGGTTGGCCCATTCTCCTCATTCCTAATCTAGAAGCCTGAGGTTTATCTCCTCCTCTCAAGTTGTAGCTGCTGAACTACACAACTGTTGGAAGTGACTGCGCTTTCATGAGGGAAAAAGATGTAGCCTACTCCTAGATGATGCAATATTGTTATAACTGGTGGAAATGATCTCACCAAAGGGAGGGGATGATCCCTCACGAGATTCCAAGCTTAGATACTTGGAACTTCCTTCCTCCTCTAAAACTACACTGTTGGAATGCGTAATTCTTGCAAAAACTACTCCTACATAGAGGAGTAGAATGGTGTCTTGATGCCCAATATAGAAATGATTCTCTCGGAAGACTGTAGTGGATGAAAAAATTGAAGGGATGATCCCTCCACAATTTTCTCAACTGAAAAACTCAGAACTACATTCCTCCTCTAAAACCCTAAGGCAAAAATGTGTAATTCCTGAAGTTGTAACTTGTTAAGAGAGGGGTTGAATGTGGCACAATTTTTGGATGATGAATGGATGCTCAAAGAAGCCTTTTTAGAGTAGGCATTCGAAGTCCCCCATGGATAAGGGTGGGACTCCACTCGGAGACACCAGTGTACTAAAAAACACAACAGAATTAGCTAGCTGAAGCGTGCAAATAAATATCGTAAACGATAATACAATATCAAAATCCAGAATGCCCTCTATGGCCACCCTCACCTTCCTTTTATTCTTGTGAGCCTTCCCTAGCCTTGGCCCACCTCATTACTGTGCTAAAAATGTGGCCACTAGCCTTCATAAAGACTGCGTTGTCCCCCATGATCTCCATCATCTCTATAATTACTCTCCACTCCCTCCATCTTGTGTGCATTTAATGCACCCCTTCCTCCATCACTTCATCATTATTCCTTCATGATATTACATTTATTACTCCATTATCTCCATCATCTTCCTCATTATTTCTCTATGATATCCAGTCTTCCTTCATCAATAATTTTCTCCACTACTCTATAATGCTGACCCACTACCTAAGTAACCCATATTCACACAAAAAAAGTGGCTTTTATTCATCTATTGGGTTTATGGGTCCCTCCACCCTTTTATTTAATTAACTAAATAATAAAAGTAAGAACTCTAATATCCAATTATCTGATGGAAAATTTGGAATATTACAGTCCTCCTCGCCAAAATGTTGCTTGTCCTCAAGCAACTGCAAAAGTGAATGTTGCAGCAATCCATCTCCCTTCCAAGTGTCATCCTCATATGTAAGGTTTCCCCATATGATCCAATGTGTTGTGAATGCCCAACTCCATAGATGCCTCTCTAGAATGTATAGAATGGCCTCCAGTTGTGTAGCTAGATGCCTCTCCTCATCCATGAGTCCCCAAGTAGAAACCATCTGCTCTCCAAGAGCCTCGTCTCTCCATGTGATATATGAAGTGTAGTGGTTCCTTCCCCAAATGGAAAGTCCCAACTCATAAACAATCTCTCCAACCCATGCTACATGGAGTATGTTGTGTCTCTCCATTCTCCAATCCTTGGCCTTGTTGGCCTTACTTTCTCTAAGAATCATCTCAACACTGTGCATAATAGGAAATAGGGACATATGGGTTGACATGTGAAATGATGGACCATACTCTCCCAATAGAAATCACCGTGACAATGCCTCTTGCTACCATACCACCTCATCATCATACCAAGTATGGTGGGCATACTCTCCCAACAGAAGCCAACACAACAAGGCTTCCTGTTTCCATCCCACATCTTCATAATGTAAGGTATGGGACAATGTTAATCCATATTCTCGCAAGAGTAACCAGAGAAACAATGAATTTTGTTGCCACCCCACACAATCATAATGCAAAGCATGAAGCAATGATATACTAATTGACATGTAGAATGTTACACTATACCAACATAGTCTAGCTTCCTAATGCCACATCATATGGGTTTCATGAAAAGCCCCAAACAATACTATACCCATTGAAATATGATATGTCATGTGTTTTCCAAAATCCCTCAAAAGTAACTAGCATAACCATGCCTCCTGCTGCTGCATCACACCAGTACTATGCAAGGCATGGATCATACAAATGTGAAATTTCGGGTGGTATCCATACTCACTCAAAACACAATAAATGGAAACTACATAAATATGGAAATAAATTGTAAGCACCATAAAAATAGACATAACAACTGAGTCATTTTATTAATCAGGAGGTGGAACACAAGTACAACAGTGCTAAAAAATAATAACACTCAAGCTGATAGATATGGCTAAAGTGACCTCAAGTCATCTCACTGAGACCACTGCAAAAATACTGCTCTGCTGGAGACCCTATTGCGCTTCCCCTACGGGAAATGTAACTATTGGCTGAAAATGGGTGCATAGGTAAGGCTGTTTTGGAGCTCAGAAAATGCTGAGATTTGGAATCCAGAGTCTATGATGAAAACCAAGAATAACCCAAAAATGATTTCTGGATTTTCTCACGTCGCAAAATCACCCTCCCTGAGCTTGCAATACATAACTGCTGGGTATGCAGATCTATGACATGACCTGAAAAATAAAATAGCTGCAATAACACTCAATCAACTCAATGCATGAAGGGTTGGCCCATTCTCCTCATTCCTAATCGAGAAGCTTGAGCTCTATCTCCTCCTCTCTAGTTGTAGCTACTGAACTACACAACTGCTGGAAGTGACTACGCTTTCAAGAGGGCGAAAGATGTAGCCTACTGCTAGATGATGCAATACTGTTATAACTGATGGAAATGATCTCACCACAGTGAGGGTATGATCCCTCATGAGATTCCAAGCATAGATACTTGGAACTTCCTTCATCCTCTAAAACTACACTGCTGGAAAGCGTAATTCTTGCAAGAACTGCTTCTGCATAGAGGAGTAGAATGGCGTCTTGATGCCCAATATAGAAATGATTCTCTCGAAAGACTGTAGTGGATGAAAAAATTGAAGGGGTGATCCCTCCACAGTTTTCTCAGCTGAAATAGTCAGAACTACCTTCCTCCTCTAAAACCCTAACGCAGGAATGTGTAATTCCTGAAGTTGTAAGTGCTGAAGAGAGGGGTTGAATGTGGCACAATTTTTGGATGATGAATGGATGCTCAAAGAAGCCTTTCTAGAGCAGGCATTCAAAGTCCCCTCTGGATAAGGGTGGGATCTCCGCTTGGAGACACCGGTGTGCTAAAAAACACAACAGACTTAGCTAGCTGAAGCGTGCAAACAAATGTTGTAAACGATAATACAATATCAAAATCCAGAATGCCCTCTATGGCCATCCTCACCTTCCTTTTATGATTGTGAGCCTTCCCTAGCCTTGGCCCACCTCACTACTATGCTGCAAATATGGCCACTAGCCTCCATAAAGACTGTGCTGTCCCCCATGATCTCCATCATCTCTACAATTACTCTCCACTCCCTCCATCATGTGTGCATTTAATGCACCCCTTCCTCCATCACTTCATCATTATTCCTTCATGATATTACATTTATTACTCCATTAGCTCCATCATCTTCCTAATTATTTCTCTATGATATCCAGTCTTCCTTCATCAATAATTTTCTCCACTACTCTATAATGTTGACCCACTACCTAACTAACCCATATTCACACAACAAAAGGGGCTTTTATTCATCTATTGGGTTTATGGGTCCCTCCACCCTTTTATTTAATTAAATAAATAATAAAATTAAGAACTCTAATATCCAATTAGCTGATGGAAAATTTGGAATATTACAGTCCTCCTCGCCAAAATGTTGCTTGTCCTCAAGAAACTGCAAAATTGAATGTTGCAGCAATACATCTCCCTTCCAGGTGTCATCCTCATATGGAAGGTTTCCCCACATGATCCAATGTGTTATGAATTCCCAGCTCCATAGATGCCTCTCTAGAATGTATAGAATGTCCTCCAGTTGTGTAGCTAGATGCCTCTCCTCATTCATGAGTCCCCAAGTAGAAACCATCTGCTCTCCAAGAGCCTCGTCTCTGCATGTGATATATGAAGTGTAGTGGTTCCTTCTCTAAATGGAAAGTCCCAACTCATAAACTATCTCTCCAACCCATGCTACATGGAGTAGGTTGTGTCTCTCCATGCTCCAATCCTTGGCTTTGTTGGCCTTTCTTTCTCTAAGAATCATCTGAACACTGTGAAAAATAGGAAATAGGGACATATGGGTTGACATGTGAAATGTTGGACCATAATTTCCCAATATCAATCACAGTGAAAATGCCTCTTGCTACCATACCACCTCATCATCATACCAAGTATGGTGGGCATACTCTCCCAACAGAAGCCAACACAACAAGGCTTCCTGTTGCCATCCCACATCATCATAATGTAGGGTATGGGACAATTTCAATCCATATTCTCCCAAGAGTAACCAGAGAAAAAATGAATTTTGTTGCCACCCCACATCATCATAATGCAAAGCATGAAGCACTGTTATATTGATTCACATGTAGAATGTCAAACTATACCAACATAGTCTAGCTTCCTAATGCCACATCATATGGGTTTCATGAAAAGCCCCAAACAATACTATACCCATTGAAATATGATATGTCACATGTTTTCCAAAGTCCCTCAAAAGTAACCAGCACAACCATGCCTCCTGCTGCTGCATCACACCAGTACTATGCAAGGCATGGATCATACAAATGTGAAATGTCGGGTAGTATCCATACTCACCCAAAACACAATAAATGGAAACTACATAAATATGGAAATAAATTGTAAGCACCATAAAAATAGACATAACAACTAATTCATTTTATTAATCAGGAGGTGGAACACAAGTACGATAGTGCTAAAAAATAATAACACTCATGCCGACAGATATGGCTAAAGTGACCTCAAGTCATCTCACTGAGACCACTACGAAACTACTACTCTGCAGGAGACCCTATTGCACTGCCCCTACGGGAAATGTAACTATTGGCTGAAAATGGGTGCATAAGTAAGGCTGTTTTGGAGCTCAAAAAATGCTGAGATTTGGAATCCAAACTCTATGATGAAAACCAAGAATAACCTAAAAATGGTTTTTGGATTTTCTCACATCGCAAAATCACCTTCCTAGGGCTTGCAATACATAACTGTTGGGTATGCAGATCTATGACATGACCTGAAAAATAAAATAGCTGCAATAACACTCAATCAACTCAATGCATGAAGGGTTGGCCCATTCTCCTCATTCCTAATCTAGAAGCTTGAGGTCTATCTCCTCCTCTCAAGTTGTAGCTGCTGAACTACACAACTGATGGAAGTGACTATGCTTTCAAGAGGGAAAAAGTTGTAGCCTATTGCTATATGATTTAATACTATTATAACTGATGGAAATGATCTCACCAAAGTGAGGGGATGATCCCTCACGAGATTCCAAGCTTAGATACTTGGAACTTCCTTCCTCCTCTAAAACTACACTGCTGGAATGTGTAATTCTTGCAAGAACTGCTCCTGCATAGAGGAGTAGAATGGTGTCTTGATGCCCAATATAGAAATTATTCTCTCAGAATACTGTAGTGGATGAAAAAATTGAAGGGGTGATCCCTCCAGAGTTTTCTCAACTGAAATACTCAGAACTACCTTCCTCCTCTGAAACCCTAAGGCAGGAATGTGTAATTCCTGAAGTTGTAAGTGCGAAGAGAGGGGTTGAATGTGGCACAATTTTTGGATGATGAATGGATGCTCAAAGAATCCTTTCTAGAATAGGCATTCGAAGTCCCCCATGGATAAGGGTGTGATCTCCACTCGGACACACCGGTGTGCTAAAAAACACAACAGACTTAGCTAGGTGAAGCGTGCAAAGAAATGTCGTAAATGATAATACAATATCAAAATCCAGAATGCCTTCTATGGCCACACTCACCTTACTTTTATGCTTGTGAGCCTTCCCTAGCCTTGGCCCACCTCATTACTGTGCTACAAATGTGGCCAATAGCCTCCATAAAGACTACGCTGTCCCCCATGATCTCCATCATCTCTACAATTACTCTCCACTCCCTCCTTCATGTGTGCATTTAATGCACCCATTCCTCCATCAATTCATCATTATTCATTCATGATATTACATTTATTACTCCATTATCTCCATCATCTTCCTCATTATTTCTCTATGATATCCAGTCTTCCTTCATCAATAATTTTCTCCACTACTCTATAATGCTGACCCACTACCTAACTAACCCATATTCACACAACAAAAGTGGATTTTATTCATCTATTCGGTTTATGTATCCCTCCACCCTTTTATTTAATTAACTAAATAATAAAAGTAAGAACTCTAATATCCAATAAGCTGATGGAAAACTTGGAATAGTACAGTCCTCCTTGCCAAAATGTTGCTTGTCCTCAAGAAAATACAAAAGTGAATGTTGCAGCAATCCATCTCCCTTCCAAGTGTCATCCTCATATGGAAGGTTTCCCCATATGATCCAATGTGTTATGAATGACCAGCTCCATAGATGCCTCTCTAGAATGTATAGAATGGCCTCCAGTCTTGTAGCTAGATGCATCTCCTCATCCATGAGTCCCCAAGTGGAAACCATCTGCACTCCAAGAGCCTTGTCTCTGCGTGTGATATATGAAGTGTAGTGGTTCCTTCCCCAAATGTAATGTAACAACTCATAAACTATCTCTCCAACCCATGCTACATGGAGTAGGTTGTGTCTCTCCATGCTCCAATCCTTGGCTTTGTTGGCCTTTCTTTCTCTAAGAATCATCTCAACACTGTGAAAAATAGGAAATAGGGACATATGGGTTGACATGTGAAATGTTGGACCATACTCTCCCAATAACAATCACCGTGACAATGCCTCTTGCTACCATACCACCTCATCATCATACCAAGTATGGTGGGCATACTCTCCCAATAGAAGCCAACACAACAAGGCTTCCTATTGCCATCCCACATGATCATAATGTAAGATATGGGACAATGTAAATCCATATTCTCCCAAGAGTAACCAGAGAAACAATGAATTTTGTTGCCACCCCACACCATCATAATGCAAAGCATGAAGCAATGATATACTGATTGACATGTAGAATGTCACACTATACCAACATAGTCTAGCTTCCTAATGCCACATCATATGGGTTTCATGAAAATCCCCAAACAATACTATACCCATTGAAATATGATATGTCATGTGTTTTCCAAAGTCCCTCAAAAGTAACCAGCACAACCATGTCTCCTGCTGCTACATCACACCAGTACTATGCAAGGCATAGATCATACAAATGTGAAATGTCGGGTGGTATCCATACTCACCCAAAACATAATTAATGGAAACTACATAAATATGGAAATAAATTGTAAGCATGATAAAAATAGACATAACAACTGAGTCATTTTATTAATTAGGAGGTGGAACACAAGTACAATAGTGCTAAAAAATAATAACACTCAAGCCAACAGATATGGCTAAAGTGACCTCAAGTCATCTCACTGAGACCACTGCGAAACTACTGCTCTATTGGAGACCCTATTGTGCTGCCCCTGCGGGAAATGTAACTATTAGCTGAAAATGGGTGCATATGTAAGGTTGTTTTGGAGCTCAGAAAATGCTGAGATTTGGAATCCAGACTCTATGATGAAAGCCAAGAATAACCCAAAAATGGTTTATGGATTTTCTCATGTCGCAAAATCACCCTCCCAGGGCTTGCAATACATAACTGATGGGTATGCAAATCTATGACATGACCTGAAAAATAAAATAGTTGCAATAACACTCAATCAACTCAATGCATGAAGGGTTGGCCCATTCTCCTCATTCCTAATCTAGAAGCTTGAGGTCTATGTCCTCCTCTCAAGTTGTAGCTGCTGAACTACACAACTGCTGGAAGTGACTGCACTTTCAAGAGGGAAAACGTTGTAGCCTACTGCTAGATGATGAAATACTGTTATAACTAATGGAAATGATCTCACCAAAGTGAGGGGATGATCCCTCATGACATTCCAAGCTTAGATACTTGGAACTTCCTTCCTCCTCTAAAACTACACTGCTGGAATGCGTAATTCTTGCAAGAACTGCTCCTGCATAGAGGAGTATAATGGTGTCTTGATGCCCAATATAGAAATTGTTCTCTCGAAAGAATGTAGTGGATGAAAAAATTTAAGGGGTGATCCCTCCACAATTTTCTCAGCTGAAATACTCAGAACTACCTTCCTCCTCTGAAACCCTAAGGCAGGAATGTGTAATTCCTGAAGTTGTAAGTGTTGAAGAGAGGGGTGTAATGTGGCACAATTTTTGGATGATAAATGGATGCTCAAAGAAGCCTTTATAGAGCAGGCATTCGAATTCCCCCATGGATAATGGTGGGATCTTCGCTCAGAGACACCAGTGTGCTAAAGAACACAACAGACTTAGCTAGGTGAAGCGTGCAAAGAAATGTCGTAAACGATAATACAATATAAAAATCCAGAATGCCCTCTATGGCCACCCTCACCTTCCTTTTATGCTTGTGAGCCTTCCCAAGCCTTGACCCACCTCATTACTATGCTGCAAATGTGGCCACTAGCCTCCATAAAGACTGTGCTATCCCCCATGATCTCCATCATCTCTACAATTACTCTCCACTCCCTCCATCATGTGTGCATTTAATTCACCCCTTCCTCCATCACTTCATCATTATTCCTTCATGATATTAAATTTATTACTCCATTATCTCCATCATCTTCCTCGTTATTTCTCTATGATATCCAGTCTTCCTTCATCAATAATTTTCTCCACTACTCTATAATGTTGACCCACTACCTAAATAACCCATATTCACACAAAAAAAGTGTCTTTTATTCATCTATTGGGTTTATGGGTCCCTCCACCCTTTTATTTAATTAACTAAATAATATAAGTAAGAACTCTAATATTCAATTAGCTGATGGAAAATTTGGAATATTACAGTCCTCCTCGCCAAAATGTTGCTTGTCCTCAAGCAACTGTAAAAGTGAATGTTGCAGCAATCCTTCTCCCTTCCAAGTGTCATCCTCATATCGAAGGTTTCCTGATATGATCCAATGTGTTATGAATGCCCAGCTCCATAGATGCCTCTCTTTAATGTATATAATGGCCTCCAGTTGTGTAGCTAGATGCCTCTCCTCATCCATGAGTCCCCAAGTGGAAACCATCTGCTCTCCAAGAGCCTCATCTTTGCATGTGATATATGAAGTGTAGTGGTTCCTTCCCCAAATGGAAAGTCCCAAATCATAAACTATCTCTCCAACCCATGCTACATGGAGTAGGTTGTGTCTCTCCATGCTCCAATCCTTGGCCTTGTTATCCTTTCTTTCTCTAAGAATCATCTCAACACTGTGCAAAATCGGAAATAGGGACATATGGGTTGACATGTGAAATGTTGGACCATACTCTCCCAATAGCAATCACCGTGACAATGCCTCTTGCTACCATACCACCTCATCATCATACCAAGTATGGTGGGCATACTCTCCCAACAGAAGCCAACACAACAAGGCTTCCTGTTGCCATCCCACATCATCATAATGTAAGGTATGGGACAATGTCAATCCATATTCTCCCAAGAGTAACTAGAGAAACAATGAATTTTGTTGCCACCCCACACCATCATAATGCAAAGCATGAAGCAATGATATACTGATTGACATGTAGAATGTCACACTATACCAACATAGTCTAGCTTCCTAATGCCACATCATATGGGTTTCATGAAAAGCCCCAAACAATACTATACCCATTGAAATATGATATGTCATGTGTTTTCCAAACTCCCTCAAAAGTAGCCAGCACAACCATGCCTCCTGCTGCTGCATCACACCAGTACTATGCAAGGCATGGATCATACAAATGTGAAATGTCAGGTGGTATCCATACTCACCCAAAAGCAGCTAGCACATTTGTGCTTCCTGTTGTCCCATGTCATAGATTTGCAAGTAAAATTTCAACCACTTGCTCATAATCCCCATCCAACCATCCAACTATCGGTGATGATTCATATCATGCACTAACTCGATATCCATCCAATGGAGAAGCTCCCTCCAAAATATCAACAGTAGATTAATGTTGATAATACCATCCTCCCCTATCTGATGAAAATATTTTCACTCCATGATATGTTGAAGTGCATCCTCCTTGAGGTCTCTCCATGAGAACTTCTCACCGATGTACCGGTAGAACCTATGAGCTGTAGAATGTGTTGTATGAAAAAAATTCTCTTTGAGCTATGAGATGCTCATCAAGTAGGCTCTATCCTGATAATGGAAGATGTTATCCATCACATGATGTATACCATCTACCATTTTCCTATCCAATTCTTCATGAGTGAAGCGGTCATTGAAATTCTCAGAGAATAATTGGGCCCCAAATTCATCACTTCTCCTCAGTGACAACACTACAGATCTCCATGATACTGCATTTGCTGCCACATGGCCCTCTCCATACATAAAGTTGAACTCATAGTCTTGCATTGTATTGATCCACCATTTCTTCCTCTTCTACAATTTTTTCTCCTTCTCAAGAAGATGCTGGAGACTATGGTTTTTGGTTATCACCCGAAATATAGTGCTCATCAAAAACTTCTGAAATTTTACCAATGCATGCATAATGGCCAATATCTCTTTGTTGTAAATATAATATGATAGCTCATGTGACAGCAACCTCCGGTTCTCGAAAGCTATTGTATAGCTCCCCTTCATTAGGACTATGCTAATCTCATCCTCCAAAACTCCACACTCCAACACAAAGTGTTGTGTGGAGCTCAACAATGTAAAACTGGGATAATTATACATGTCCTCCTTGAAAAATTCAAGGGTCCTCTTCGTAGTGATAGTCTGATGCTCCAAATTAGCAAGGTGCTCTAACCCTTGGTCATGCAATTTCCATGATGGAAATACCCCACAAATATCAACTTGAGGTGCTGAAATAATATGGGATGGAAATGTTTGCAAACCTTGGATCAGTTGATACTTGGG
Source organism: Pinus albicaulis (assembly GCA_034641835.2). Classification (NCBI taxonomy): domain Eukaryota; kingdom Viridiplantae; phylum Streptophyta; class Pinopsida; order Pinales; family Pinaceae; genus Pinus; species Pinus albicaulis. Next base: position 234,964,250 of record CM076572.1, read on the forward strand.
AAGATATTGCAATGCTACAAGAGTTCATCCAACAGATGAAATTGCTTCTCCAACTGTCGGTGATGGTGATGAATTCTCCTCTACTGCTACACCAGCACTGGTCTCTACTTCCTCTTCCTCATGCACCTCCTAAATCATGCCTGGGACCCTCAATGTCAAATTCTCAGGACCATCTTGCAAAGATACAAGTGCTCCTCCTACTGATGCAAGTACTCCTATTACAGCTGGTGGTGTTGGTAGTTTCTCTTCTCTCGGATTAATAGTGATAACATCTTCCTTTTTCTCTGCATATACTTCCTCCTCAATATCACAAAATGTCTCAATGGGAAGTGCCTTCAGTTTTCTTTTGTCATACCTCTCTACCAACCTTTGAGTGAAGTCTGCATACACAATCACTCTTGTATGCTCCATGTTGCTGAACCACAAATAATTTTCTTCACCCTCAAGGTGTAGCACTGCAATATCAATGGCCTCCTTTTCTGCTACTGGGTGTAGCTTTAAGAAACCATCTAAATTCTTGTAATATTCCAAAATTAGCTTGCAGTTAATTGGAATATTAATTTTTTCTTTTGTCCTTTAGATAGAAGAATAAGTAGGTAGGGGGGCCCATAAATCTCTTTAGTAGGAATAAAATCCCTCTTAATGTGAATAGGGATCATCTTAATATTTGGATAAAACACCCTCATTTGTGAACAGGGACTAAGTCATGTGGAGAAGGTCAATTTTGACCAAATCAACAATGTTGGTATGGAGGGAGTGGATCATCAATGAGAGACAACACAGTCTTAATGGGAGGAAGTCGCCATGAGAGTAGTGGCTTTAATGAGTGGGGCCCAAAGTGAGAAGGCTCACAATGCATATAAGGAGGGGGAAGGTATCCATATAAGGTATGATTTTATTATATATTTTTTGGTCTTGTATGACTGTTTACACTCTTCAGTTGTTTAGCGGAGTCTGTTGTGTTGTTTAGCAGAAGGGTGTTCCCGAGCGAGAATCCCACACCCATCCTTGGAGGACTTCAAGTACCTACTCAAGAGATATTAGTGTGAGTTTCATATCCACATTCCGACATTAGGCCAAGCTTCATTCTTCAGCTACAACGCAGTTTCTTCCAAAGTTGTGTTGTGTTGTAGGGTAGAAGTAGTGGAGGATTATTAGGGCCACTTTTAGTGTTTTTTTTCATTGGATAGGTAGCCTTTCCATTTGGAGGCCAAAAAGGAAGGTCCTGGAGCATATTTTCATCATTTGGCATCAGGCCTTACTATTTCCGCCTCCTACAGTGTAGTTTCCCTCAAGGACTGCGTTAGTTTATTAAGAATTTGTAGTGAAGATTTCAGTGCCACTTTTTTAGGGTTAGATTTTCAGTGTAGGGATCATCCTTTCACTTGGAGGATCTATTAGAGGAGTTCCATATACTTCTATATTATTTTCAGCCACCTCCTTCCAGTTATTCAATTGCAGCTGCTATTCAGCCCTAGGGCAACATTCCAACATTTTTGCATTTTGGATATTTCTGGAAACCCTTTCTGGGTTGTCTTGGAAATGTGTTTGGGAGCTTATATCTCTATCCTCGGAACTATTTGAGCTATATAAAAACAGATATATATATATATATATATATATATATATATATATATATATATATATATATATATATATATATATATATATATATATATATATATATTTAAATCTTCTAGAATTAGTAAACCCAACTAGAACCACGCTGTCTTATCTGATATTATTGTGTAGCAGTGTTCTTCATATTTCATGTACTTGTTCTCTTAAGGCTTTTTTTTCCTAACTTGAGTGACTTTTCCCTCAAGATCTTGTACACATGTTGCTGCTATGATATCAATATAATAGCTATATAATATGCTTACATTTTATGTGTTGATTTATCACTTATTTTTCCAAATTTTTGTTCTATATTCCTGTCTTTCTATTTTGGGATATTACAGTGGTATCAGAGCATAATATTGGCTCAACCTGTGATTTTCAACCAATATGCTATTAGAATAATAATAAGAAGAAGAGATATACAATGATGGAATGAATGAGATTTGCCTTATATATTTTTAGATCTATGAAGGACCTCTCCAAGGAGGTCAAGCAAATGAGAATGAAGAGATGCAATGTAACCTCAAGAGGGTTTCAATATGAGGAAGTTCCATGCAATTCTTATCAACAACAGAAGAAACTAGTATTTCATAGAGCTCCAAAAGAATCTCCTATGCCCATTTTCTTTGAAGAGGAAGATGAAAGGCATGGATATGGAGGAAAATTAGATCATGAGATTCTAAGTGAGTATATTGTAGAGTATAAATCTCAATCAAGGGCTTTCAAAGAGAATCTAACTCTCCAACAGTTTATTCAGATCAAGGAAGAGAGGATACCTTGCAGCAATAGAAGGAAAATACACAATAGATTTCTATTATCTACATTTGATGGGTCATCCACATGCACAACAAGGGCATGGAGAAGGAAGTTAGATGCATTCTTCCTGCTACATCTAGTAGTATAAAGAGAAGCTATTGAGATTACAGCGCTACACCTTGAGGGTGAAGCAAACATTTGGTGGTTCAGCCATTTGACACATGCAAGAATGACTTCTTATGCAGATTTTAATTAACGGTTGATCAAGAAGTTTGATAAGAAGAAACTGGAGGAAAAGAAACTTCAACCATCACTTGCTGCAGGAGTACTTGAATCAGGAGAAGGACCACTTGCACCCTTTCAAAACGGTCTTGATCTCTTGACACTTAGAGTCCCATGCATTATTCAGGAGATGCATGAGGAGGAGGAGACTTATTCAAGTGTTGGTGTAGTAGTAGAGGATAATCCATCACTATCACCGTCAATTGGGGGAGTCATCACACCGGTAGAAGGAACCCTTGTAGCTATACACGAAGTTCGAAAGGATCATCTTAACCGATATATGCAAACATTTCCACTTCCTATTATTTAAGCACATCATATGGAGGGTTGTGGGGACATACTATCAGGGAAATTGCATAACCAAGGGTCAAAGCACATTGCTGATTTGGAGTAGCAGGCTATCACTGCACAAAGGGCCCTTGACTTGTTCAAGGAGGAGATATATATTCATCCTGGTATCTCATTGTTGAGCTGCACACAACACTTTGGGTTGTAGTGTAGAGTTTTGGAGGATATGATGAGCATTGTACTAATCAATCCAATGTAGAACTGTATGTTCAACATTGTGCATGATCATGATCATACTAATAATAGTACAACACTTACCCAAATCCATACAAGAAATGGTTATCTCCATCACTGATGTTGCTCTTAGATAGACCATGAATTCCAAGTATAAAATCTCCCTCTTGTGGAGAAATGCACTGTATATAAATGGTAAGAGAATGAAAATACTTCTTTAGATGATCAAAAAGTACAAAAATACAACCCTTACCATGTACAGAGAGTAAGCTGATAATTATTTCTATGGATGATCTCTCCATAGTGGTCTGAAATGTGAAGTGATACATACTCCCCTTGGAACACTCCATCAATAGATACATACTCCCAAGGGACATTGATGTTGACCTTTGTAATAAGGCTCTTGTCATATCACAACTCCATCCTTTGACATGCCAAATGCCAAAGTCACATACCATAATGCTATTATATGTGGGAGATTCCTTCCTATGTGGAAGTACCTCTCGATCCTCCAAAGCTAAGGAGTGGACCCTTTTCACCATGATTGTGCCATCCTCTACTCCTGAAACATCATGAAAATTATGGGAGAAAATCATCCCATACTCCCCCAAGAGTATCCAAAGCAACAATAGCCTTTTCTTCCTCCTCATCTCATCATCATACAAGTCATGGAGTAACATCATGGTAGTTGAATTGTAGAATTCCCTATATATCCAAATGCTCTGGTGCCATATCATATGGGTGCCATGCAATGCCCCAAACCATAACACACCCTTTGATATAGGATATGTCACATGATGGTAAAACTCTTTCAAGAGTAGCCATCACAACCATGCCTCCAGTTTCCCTGTGTCATAGATCTGCAAGTGGCTCACCAACCTCTTTCTCATCATCATCCACACCCATTCATCCAAATGTGGGTGTCTCCTACCATGCTCCAAATTGGTATACACCTCTTGGAGAATACCATCCTCCAAAATCTGATCACTATCTTTACACTTCATGAGATGTTGAAGTGAAACCTCCTGGAGATCTCTAAATTAAGACCCCTCATCAATGACCAATTTGAACTCATAAGGTTCCAAATATGTTGTAGGAAAAAGCTTCTCATTGAGTTGTGAAGTGCTCATCAAGAAGGATCCATCATAATAATGGGAGATGTCATCCACCATAATATGTATTCCATCAACCATCTACCTATCCAATGCTACAAAAGTGTAATGGTCATTAGAATGTCCCAATAATAGTTGGCCCCCCAACTCATCACTGCTACTCAATGACAGCATTGTTGATATCCATGATGGTACATATGCTGGCTCATGATCATGCACAATGTTGAACATACAATTCTGCATTGGATTGATTAGGATAATGCTCATCCTATCCTCCAAAACTCTAGACTACAACACAAAGTGTTGTGTTCAGCTCAAAAATGAGATACTAGGATGAATATATATATCCTCCTTGAACAAGTCAAGGGTCCTCTGCATAGTGATAGTCTTCTACTCCAAATTAACAAGGTGATCTAACCGTTGGTCATGCAATTTCCCTAATGGAAAGACCCCACAAATCTCATTCTAAGGTGCTGAAATAATATGGGATGGAAATGTTTGCAAACCTCAGATCAATTGATACTTGGGAACATACTTCAATGCTAAAAGAGTTCCTCCAACTAGTGAAATTGCTTCTCCAACTGCCGGTGATGGTGATGAATTCTCCTCCACTACTGCACCAACACTGGTATCTTCTTCCTCTTCCTCATGCACCTCCTGAATCATGCCTGGGACCCTCAATGTCAAATTCTCAGGACCATCTTGCAAAGATGCAAGCGCTCCTCCTACTGATGCAATTACTCCTATTGCAGCTGGTGGTGTTGGTAGTTTCTCTTCTCTCAGATTAATAGTGATAGCATCTTCCTTTTACTCCACATATAATTCCTCCTCAATATCTCAAAATGTCTCAATGGGAAGTACCATTGGTTTTCTTCTGTCATACCTCTCTACCAACCTTGGAGTGAATTCTGCATACACAGTCACTCTTTCATGCTCCATGTTGCTGAAATACAAATAATTTTCTTCACCCTGAAGGTGTAGCGCTGCAATCTCAATGGCCTCCTTTTCCACTACTAGGTGTAGCTTTAAGAAACCATCTAACTTCTTGTAATATTCCAAAATTAGCTTGCAGTTAATTGGAATATTAATTTTTTCTTTTGTCCTCTAGATAGAAGAATAAGTGGGTAAGGAGACCAATAAATATCTTTATTAGGAATAAAATCCCTCTTAATGTGAATAGGTATCATCTTAATAGCTGGATAAAGCACCCTCATGTGTGAACAGGGGCTAAGTCATGTGGACAAGGTCAATTTTGACCAAATCAACAATGCTGGTATGGAGGGAGTGGATCATCAATGAGAGACAACAAAGTGTTAATGCGAGGAAGTCACCATGAGAGCAGTGGCTTTAATGAGTGGGGCCCAAAGTGAGAAGGCTCACAATTCATATAAATAAGGGGAAGGTAACCATAGAAGGTATGATTTTATTATTTATTTTTTGGTCTTGAATGAATTTTTTCACTCTTCAGTTGTTTAGTGGAGTTTGTTGTGCTGTTTAGCACAAGGGTGTTCCCGAGCGAGAATCCCACGCCCATCCTTGGAGGACTTCAAGTGCCTACTCAAGAGATATTATTGTGAGTTGCATGTCCACATTCCAACATTAGGCCAAGCTTTAGTCTTCAGCTAAAACACAGTTTCTTCAAATTTTTGTTGTGTTGTAGGGTAGAAGCAGTGGAGGATTATTAGGGTCACTTTCAGTGTTTTTTTTTTCAGTGGATAGGTAGCCTTTACATTGGGAGGCCAAAAAGGAAGGTCCTGGAGCATATTTTCATCATCTGGCATCAGGCCCTGCTATTTAGACCTCCTACAATGCAGTTTCCCTGAAGGACTGCATTATTTTATTGAGCATTTGTAGTGGAGGTTTCAATGGCACTTTTCGAGGGTTAGATTTCCAGTGTAGGGATCATCCTTTCACTTGGAGGATCTATTGGAGGAGTTTCATATACTTCTATATAATTTTCATCCACCTCCTTCCAGTTATTCAATTGCAACTGTTATTCATCCCTAGGGCTGCATTCCGGCATTTTGCATTTTGGGTATTTCCGGAAACCCTTTCTGGGTTGTCTTGGAAATGTGCTTGGGAGATTATATCTCTCTCCTCAGCACTATTTAAGCTATATAACAACAGATATATGTATTTAAATCTTCCTGCAGTAGTAAACCCAACTAAAACTGTGTTTTCTTAGCCTTTGGTATTATTGTGTAGCAGTGTTCTTCATATTTCATGTACTTGTTCTCTTGAGGCTTGTTTTGCCTGACTTGAGTGACTTTTCCCTCAAGATCTTGTACACATTTTGCTGCTATGATATCAATATAATAGCTATATCATCTTCTTGAATTTTATGTGTTGATTTATCACTGCTATTTACAGTGTTTTGTTCTATATTCCTATATTTCTATTTTAGGATATTTCAGTGGTATCAGAGCAAAATCTTGGCTCAGCCTGTGAGTTTCAACCAATATGCTATGAGAATAATAATAAGAAGAAGAGATATACAATGATGGAAGGAATGATCTTTGCCACATATCTTTTCAAATCTATGAAGGACCTCTCCAAGGAGGTCAAGAAAATGAGAATGGAGAGATGAAATGTAACCTCAAGAGGGTTTCAAGATGATGAAGGTCCATGCACTTCCTATCAGCAATAGAATAAACTGGTATTTCATAGAGCTCCAAAAGAATCTACTATTCCCATTTTATTTGAAGAGGAAGATGAAAGGCATGCATATGGAGGAAAATTAGATCATAAGATTCTAAGTGAGTATCTTGTAGAGTATAAATCTCAATCAAGGGCTTTCAAGAAGAATCTAACTCTCTAGCAGTTTATTCAGATCAAGGAACATAGGCTACCTTGCAGAAATAGAGCAAAAATACACAATATATTTCTATTATCTACATTTGATGGGTCATCCACATGCACAAGAAGGGCATGGAGAAGCAAGTTAGATGCATTCTTCCTGCTACATCCAGTAGAATAAAGAGAAGCTATTGAGATTGCAGCACTGCACCTTGAGAGTGAAGAAAAAATTTGGTGGTTCAGTCATTTGATACATGTAAGAGTGACTTCTTATGCATATTTTACTTAACGGTTGATTAAGAAGTTTGATAAGAAGAAACTGGAGGAAAAGCAACTTCCACCACCACTTGCTGCAGGAGTACTTGCATCAGGAGAAGGACCACTTGCACCCTTTCAAAATGGTCTTGATCTCTTGACACTTAGAGTCCCATGCATTATTCAGGAGATGCATGAGGAGGAGGAGACTTATACCATCATTGGTGCAACAGTAGAGGAGCAGCCATCACCATCACCAGCAGTTGGGGGAGTCATCACACCGGTAGAAGGAACCCTTGTAGCTATATAAAAAGTTCCAAAGGATCATCTTAACAAAGATATGCAAAAATTTCCACTTCCTATTATTTCAGCACATCATATGAAGGTTTGTGGGGACATGCTATCAGGGCAATTGCATGACCAAGGGTCAAAGCACACTGCTGATTTGGTGCAACAGGCTATCACTGTGCAGAGTACCCTTGATTTTTTCAAGGAGGAGATATATATTCATCTTGGTATCTCATTGTTGAGCTGCACACAACACTTTGGGTTGTAGTGTAGAGTTTTGGAGGATAGGATGAGCATTATCCTAATAAATCCAATGCAAAACTGTATGTTCAACATTTTACATGATCATGAGGCAACATATGTACCATCATGGAGATCAATGGCACTGTCATTGAGTAGCAGTGATGAGTTGGGGGCCCAAATATTACTGGGACATTCTAATGACCATTAAACTTATGTAGCATTGGATAGGCAGATGGTTGATGGAAGACATCTTATGATGGATGACATATCCCTTTATTATGATGGATCCTTCTTGATAAGCACTTAAAAACTCAATGAGAAGATTTTTCCTACAAAATATTTCGAACCTTATGGGTTCAAATTGGTCATTGATGAGTGGTCTTCATTTGGATATCTCTTGGATGTTTCACTTCAACATCCCATGGAGTGCAAAGATAGTGATCAGATTTGGGAGGATGGTATTCTCCATGAGGTGGATACCAAATTGGAGCATGGTAGGAGACACCCACATTTGGATGAATGGGTGTGGATTATGATGAGCAAGAGGTTGTGAGCCACTTGCAGATCTATGACATAGGGAAATAGGAGGCATGGCTATACTAGCTACTCTTGAAAGAGTTTGGCCATCATGTGACATATCTTATATCAAAGGGTGTTGTTAGTATGAATTTTGATTCAAGGTGTATGAAAAAATACCACTTTAGCTGCGCATAACAAACATCCCTAACAGCAGAAATAACTGCTAATATCTTCAGATCTACGGTTAGATGATCAAGAAAAATGCTGCAAAAATCTAGATCTATGCATTAGAAGACATTAAACAGTAGAAAAATAAGATTTACTCCATAGATCCAATAGACAAGACAAGAATATATCCAATGAAATTTTTATTAATGGCACCTAGGAGGAAAACACAAGAGGGTGTTCCCTATTCTCCTCAATGGGATGGGTTACTGTAATTCCTCAGCACTTTAGATTTAGAATTCCTCTCTCTTGAGGGTGTAGAAAACCCAGACAAAAATGGAAAAATATGGCTATGATAATGGATCAATAGCCAGACCAAGAGTTGAGATCCAGAGTGATCTTTAGGCAACAAAAGGTGACAAATGAATGGGAAAACCCTTCTATTTATAACAAAATATTGAGTTAGTCTAGAGATTGGTGCATAGTTAAAATACTATTAACCAAATCTAGATCCAACTTTTATGGAATATTTTATTATATTTGTTGGAGGGAAAAGGAATTTAACTTGGTTCAAATCCCCTTATTTGTAAATAATAAATAAATAAATGATTTATTTATCATTTTAAGGATGTGATTAAGTAATAATAAATAAATAAATGATTTATTTATTATTTTAAGGATATGGTTGAGTAATAATCAAATAAATAATGATTTATTTAATTATTTAAGGGTGAATTAGTCATATTTAACAAAGAATATCAATTATTCTTAGAAAATAATAAGATAAATAATGATTTATCTAATTAATTTTCTTGTTTTGGGTTAAATATAACCAGAAATATTAATTAAACTACTGTTTAACTAATTATTTCTTGAGGAAAATAAAAAAAATGTATATTTATTTAATATTTCCTTGTGGGGTTTCCTGTTTAGACCATAAAAAACTTAATAAAGGTGGTTTAATAAGTTATTTTTCATAGTGAATGTGATTTTACTTGGGGTAAAATTGGTCTTACTTGGTGTACTTGGGTCCATCTAATAACAATGGATTAGATGACCAAAAAATGGTGTAACAAATTTCCCCCCAGCGTGTGAGCATTAGGAGCTAATCGTATGACCGAAGTACATTGTAAGAGCTCAATCACTAGACAAAGGTGAAGTCAAAGAGAAAGGATTGTAAGGTAGACCAAAGTGCTGGAAGAACTAGACCCTGAGGAGGTGACTTGCAGGTGCGACACGTATTTTTGATGAGTAAGTACCTGCTATAGGTGGCGGGGGAGGCATACCTATGCCCGCCAAGGCAATAGTACAAACAATACGGTGCCTGGAAAACCACGGAATGAAATAATAAAGAATATGGTGGCATAAACATGAGCTAGATAAATAACACGATAATGAATCCCACATACATATTGTGGCTGGGATAACAACCAGGGCTTTTACAACAATATCTGATTTCATGAGATATAAATACAACCCAGATGCCCCTAAACACAGAGATGGCTCTGAAAATCTGACATGCAAACAAAAAGGTGTTACAAGTGACTGAAGGCCGACATCATGAAATGTATGGAGCTACATCGAAGGCTGAAATGAAGAGGTCATCTGAGTGTGTGGGGGGATACTTGTAGGGCCACCTCCTCATGAGGGCTGAGACATCACACACACACCCAGGAATCGTCTGTTAGTTACTACATCACTGAACCATCGAGTATACGGATCTCGATCATGCTGAAAAGAGCTAGAGCTGAGAAACAATCAATTCAAAGGGCAAGAAGGAGTCCCTTTTCCTGATCCGAGGCACCGAACAAGAGTGGAAGCTAGAACCAAGGTACACTGCCCTCTAGACCTATCTTCTGGAATGAATGAGCTGATGTCGACAGAAGGAGGTTTGCCATAGGTGAGGCAATAAGGGATCCTCAGCTAAGGCACGAGAGAAAATAGTAGAGTGACTGACAGACTGACACCAATGATGCTGATGAAATGGGGGGGGGGGGGGGGGGAGCTGAGTAGCGAACGGATGACTTCCCTTGTTAGAGCATAAATGGCATGAATGACCTAGCAGTGACTGACACGATTATCATGAGGGATAGGGGACAGTGGGACTGAAGGCCATAATGTGCGACACGAGAGAGAGACCAAGCAAGGAATGATGGAGGACTATAGCAGGATGAAAAGGGACTCGGGATAGACTCCATGAATGTAATGATGACTCCACGTTGATGCTCTAAACAAGGGTGACTCGATGGTGCTGCCACATATGTAAAGGGTCTAATGGGGACCATAAAAGCATGAGTACAAGATGGTAGCTCATGACGAAAGTCGACACGAGCGTGGACAAGTATGAAGGCAACATGGTGCCCCGAGTACGAGTGTTTCAAGTGAAGAAATATGATTTTAAGGAGGGGTGAAGTGGCGCTTGTTGGAAAAAATGTGTCCTGGTGAAGTATCAAATCAAAAAAAGCTAATAGATACCCATTTGAGGGCTTGGTGAGATCTTTCCTATGGTATATATGGTTCGTCGAACTGAGCTACAGTTTGGTCGCAGTAAGCGAAAGAAAAATCAAGGGTTTTATTTTAATAAGGCATTTTCCTCCCAGATTCACTTATTTTCTGGTGGAGCTATGGTGAATGTTATGAGGAGAGGAGGCCTTAAGGCTTGCGGCAGTTGTAGCGAATAAATTGACTGTTGGAATTTGAGATCTATCAGTTGTAGGTAAGAGGCCTAATCCTACTCTTTCATTTCAATGGATTGAAATTTTAGGTACCCAGAGCTCATGAACAGGCTAGGTCGCACTTTTTGGGGTTTGTTTTGTGACCTGAGTAGCAGGTTTTGGGCAGAAAACTGCAACATGTCCCAAGAAATGACCTGAACAGTGTGACCTGTCAGAAAAAGGGGTTTTCAGTGTTATTTTTGGCTAAGATCTGGGATTTTTATGGTTGAGGTGCATAGGTGCCCCCAAGCATGTTGTGGACATGCCAAAATTTATTTATAAAAAGGGAGATCTAAACACATTTTAATAATGTGGTGCACCATTTGTTTTCGGTATGTTTACGCAATTTGAGAAAGGAAATAGAGGATTACCAATCTCTTTTGGTACCACCTATATGAATCAAATGGATTTTAAGTTTCTAGGTTGGCATACATGGTGCCAATACCCCAAATATGGTATTTGGGATAATGAATTGATGTTCTCCCAGAAAACCTATAGGTTGGTCAACCACAATGTCTATGAGACTGGGTTGCTGATGAAAAATGAAGGAATGATGAGGGGTATCACTCCTAGAGTGATATTGAAGTGATATGGGACTTTAGAAGTTCTTCTAAATGTGGAAGAATAATGGGACTAGATTCGTCATGAATAGATTCACTAGGAGAGTTTTGAAGAACTGCTTCTCCTGGTCTCTCCAATATGAGTGCCCCCCTTACCCAAAAATTGGGTGTCAATGTAATGGCCACACGGTGCATCTAGTTCGAATGTATGAGTTCAATGTAAGGGGGGTAGATAAAGTCAGGAGTGGTCATTGCTTCCATAATGTCGTCATCGTAATATAATATGGGGTGACTGATGGAATAAATACCACCTAACACGACGAAACAACCTTACTCCTCATCATGAGGGGAGAGGTTCGTATGTGCATCGTCACAAGGGGTAGCGGGAGAGTGAGTAGACAAATGATCCACCGATGTTAAGACTAGGGAGGGGGCTGAAGGGAGGTCAAGCAAAACATCAGGGGAGATCTCATCATGGACTTCTGAACAAGGCCCCGTTATCTCAACATCATAAGGGGAAAATTTAATGGGAGAATCGGTGTCCTCGGGTGTTGCCGAAGCAAGATGTGAAAATAAGGGAGTAGGTGACTCATGGCACTCGACCTCGAATTGGCGTAAGGCTTCTAGAGAGGAATGATACTCTTCAAGGTGAGGACACAGGTGAACGTAATGGCCATGGAAATCACATAAAGCACAAGGGTGATTTGTGCGAAATGGTTTGAGTTTTGGGATTGAATCGGGTATAGTGACATATACCTCTGGGATATCAGATTCTGGAAATGACTCATTGACCATGGACTTGAGGTGAGGCAATTCTGGGCAAGCATGGGTGGCATGGCTGACACCGTCACACAAAGCACACTAGATGGTACACTTTGGAGGTTGAGAGGGGGCAGGGTTTTTCATGGTAGCCTTATCCTTTGATGCCCCCTTGCAAGATTTTCCCTTCTTTCCCTTTTCGCAATGGGAGGTGGTTCCTATTTAGGTGTTGTTGCAGCAGAAGAAGTTATAGGGACCAGTTCAACCGGTGTCAAATCGAGATAAGATTTAGGTTAACCAGGTGGGGTAGTGGCTGGAGGATCAAGTTACGAAATGGGAATCCCAAGGGTCAGGTTAGGAAGAGTGAGGGTGGCCATAATAGGTACTGTGTACACTCCTGGTGGGGGAGCTAGGAACAGTATCTCACTAGAGGGGTAATGACTAGGCGGGATGGCGCCAAGATGGTTGAGGTCGGGAGGAACCGTCCCAAGAGGGTAAAGGGGGTCATGAGTACCAACTAAAGGTGAAGGGCTAGGAGAAGAAGGTTCATAAGGCTGATCAGAGGACATCATGAAAATCTGGTAATCAGGGGAACCAAGTGGAAGAGATTGAGTGGCCACCTGTCCTTTAGGTGGTTGGGTAGCCACAAATCCCTGTTGAGGGAAAGGGTCCATAAATACAGCTAGTTGACTAGGTGTAGGACTAGGAGGAAAGGAAGGGATGGCTTGCTATCCTCTCAATGTTTCTTGAGATTCCCATAGCTGTCGCATTTGTGGCAGAAGAGGAAAATCATGCGTATAATGACCATAAACACCACAACAAGAACAGGGCTTGTTCGTACGAAGAGGCCTATCCTACTTGGGCTGAGTAGTGTTAGGAGCATTACCTTGATTAGGTCTAGGATTACTAGGGGAAGCTTTATTTTGATTGCCTTTCCTCTTCCTTTTTGAGGTAGGAGGATTAGTCATGCCCTACTGTGCGTACACCTGCCCTGGAGGGGGTGGTGGTTGCTGTTGCGGGGGTTGAGAAGGAAAGGGAGGAGGAGGTGCTAATGCTGTAGGATCTGGAGCACCAAGCTGTGGATACAGATAATAAGGAGGTTGGGTAGAAATGTGGTAAACAGGAGGTTGGGGAAAAGGAGGAGGCATGTCATATCCTAGATACGTGCTACCCGGAGGGGGAAAAGTGCCGGAGGAGATGGCCCCTCCCTGAGAGAAACCATAGCCCATGGGAGGTTGGGCATATGGATTAAATAGAGCTCCAATGATACCATCAGTGGTGTGAGATGCCCCCAGTGCGTTGGCACCACCAGGTCTGGGAAGATCAGGTAGGACGGTATAAACATAACTTGACTGAGCGTAGACCAGGTCATATTTTAACGCAATTTGGAGAGTAGCTTCTTCGGTTTGAGGAAATTGTGATGCGACATCTTTCACGATAGGTGGCAAGAGTGTCCTAAGGAACCAATCCATGTGGACACAGTCTTCGAAAGTAGGGGCTTGACATAGGCTCCTTCTTCTCTACCATTCCAGAACATGTTCGGATAGGCAGGTCGCAGATGATTGACAGAAAGAGGTCAAGAGCTCAGTACCAGTGTCGTAACGAAGGGGAAGCTGGAAATAAGACAAAAAAGCCTGGGCCAGAGTTGAAAATGTGGTATGAGAGGAAGGGGCCTGATCAACATACCACTTATAAGCTTCACCTGTAAGCATTCATTGGAACAACCGAAGATGAACAAAGTCATCGGTAATGGAATTAGACGAACACCACATGTGGAAAGATCGAATATGATTTGAGGGATATTCTCCAGCAAGACCTTCAAACTTTGGGATGTCTAAAGGGAGCTTGGTTGGCATAGTAGGCCACTTAGCGTCATGGTGCATAGGCCCGTTTATCAACTGGTTGAAATCAGGGAGGCTGAGGCCTGCCATGAAAGGGAGCAGGGGTGCAACCGGGGTAGTGTTTGTTGCAGTCCCACTAGTGGTATTCCCGGCGGGAGTTCCAAGGTTACCACTAGTGTGAACTAAAGGCGGAATGGGAAGGATAACCCAAAGGACCAGAAGAAGAGTCAGAGTGCAGACTTGTTTGAGGACTAACTCGAATCCTCTATGGAGGAGTAAGTCTCCCTACCAAAAACTGAGGATGAAGGCCAAGAAGTCTTCGGGATGAATGCCTTGGTGGCACAATGGTGACAATAAAAACATGACACAAAGGAAAAAGAGACCTACAAGGTAAAGGAGGTGCATGATAAACAAATTAAAATGTCGACGCAAGGGCAGAGAGCTGTAGGATCAATTGATTTCAATGTTTTAGAGTCTTTGCTTGTCGGTGTTAACCAAGCCCTTTTTCTCTTAGGGTGTGTGTGTAAAAGTGTGTAAATTTTAATTTTTAAACCCAGAAATTTGTAGAGAAAAAAGAAAAAGTGTGTTGTATAGCTGTAAATAAACTTGCAAATGTCAATATATAAGCCTGCAAAACAGAAAATAAACAGCTGATAATGCACCAATCTAAACCCAAGGAGGTGGGTCTCTCAACAACTAGTCTAGAGGTGAGTAAGAAAAACTAATTTAAACACACTAAAACATGCTAATAGATCTAGGGTCAAGAGGGAAAGAGATCTAAAAGACAAAATCTGCTGGAAAGTGGTGCAGAAAACAACAACAAATTAGAGGAAAATTTTTTTAACAGAAAAGTGTGACCTGCACTTCCAGCACTCTCGGCGGCAGGTTTCAGAAAAATTTGTCATGTCAGCTGCAGCTGATGTCTGTCACCTGCGCAATGGGTTCGAAAACACACGGAAGTTAGAATTTTTATCGTTTTAGGGTTTTATGGGTTAAAAACAACATCAAGAATAAGAAAAACAAGGGGCTGAAGAGAAATCCTAGGGTTTGAAGTAGTTGGATATGCAAGGATCAAAAAAATGACAGCGGTCGTAATGGTAAACCTGTGTGGAGTCGTTAGTTGTTAGTATGAATCTTGATTCGAGGTGTATGAAAAAAGACCACTTTAGCTGTGCATAACAAACAGCCCTAACAGTAGAAATTACTGCTAATATCTTCAGATATGCAGTTAGATGATCAAGACAAATGCTGAAAAAATCTAGATCTATGCATTAGAAGACATTAAATAGTAGAAAAATAAGCTTTACTCCATAGATCCAATAGACAAGACAAGAATATATCCAATGAAATTTTTATCAATGGCACCTGCGAAGAAAACACAAGAGGGTGTTCCCTATTCTCCTCAATGGGATGGGTTCTTGTAAGTCCTCAACACTTCATATTTAGAATTCCTCTCTCTTGATGGTTTAGAAAACCCAGAAAAAAATGGAAAAATATGGCTATCATAATGGATCAATAGCCAGACCAAGAGTTGAGATCCAGAGTGATCTTTAGGCAACAAAAAGTGACAAATGAATGGGAAAAACCTTCTATTTATAACAAAATATTGAGTTAGTCTAGAGATTGGTGCATAATTAAAATATTATTAACCAAATCTAGATCCAACTTTTATGGAATATTTTATTATATTTGTTGGAGGGAAAAGGAATTTGACTTGATTCAAATCCCCTTATTTGTAAATAATAAATAAATAAATGATTTATTTATCATTTTAAGGATGTGATTAAGTAACAATAAATAAATAAATGATTTATTTATTATTTTAAGGATATGGTTGAGTAATCATCAAATAAATAATGATTTATTTAATTATTTAGGAGTGAATTAGTCATATTTAACAAATAATATCAATTATTCTTATAAAATAATAAGATAAATAATGATTTTTCTAATTAATTTCCTTGTTTTGGGTTAAATATAACCATAAATATTAATTAAACTACTGTTTAACTAATTATTTCTTGAGGAGAATCAAACAAATGTATATTTTTTTAATATTTCCTTGTGGGGTTTCTTGTTTAGACCATAAAAAACTTAATAAAGGTGGTTTACTAAGTTATTTTTCATAGTGAATGCGATTTTACTTGGGGTAAAATTGGTCTTACTTGGTGTACTTGGGTCCATCTAATAACAATGAATTAGATGACCAAAAAATGGTGTAACGGGTGTGTTATGGTTTGGGGCATTGCATTGCAACCATATAATATGGTAACAAAGGATTTGGATATATAGGGAATTCTACAAGTCAACTACCATGATGTTACTCCATGACTTGTATGATGGTGAGATGAGGAGGCAGCAAAGGCTATTATTGCTTTGGTTACTCTTGCGGGTCCGGAGTATGGGATGATTTTATCCCATACTTTGCATGATGTTTCAGGAGTAGAGGTTGGCACAATCATGGTGCAAAGGGGCTACTCCTTAGCTTTGGAGGATCAGGAGGTACTTCCACATAGGAAGGAATCTCCCACATATAGCAGCTTTATGGTATGTGACTTTGGCATTTGGCATGTCAAAGGATGGAGTTGTGATATGAAAGGAGCCTTATTACAAAGGTCAACATCGTTGTCACTTAGGAGTATGTATCTATTGATGGAGTTTTCCAAGTGGAGTATCTATCACTTCACATTTCAGACTACTATGGAGATATCATCCATAAACATGATTATCAGCTTACTCTCAGTACATGGTAAGGGTTGTATTTTTGTACTTATTGATCATCTAACAAAGTATTTTCATTCTATGACCATCTATATACAGTGCATTGCTCCACAAGAGGGAAAGTTTATACTTGGACGTCATGGTCTATCTAAGACCAACATCAGTGATGGAGATAGCCATTTCTTGTATGGATTTGGGTAAGTGTTGTGCTATTGTTGGTATGATTAGTTGAGACACAATTCCATTTACTACTTTCTAGTAGATGAGAAAACATGCACAACTAGAAAATGTTTGGGAGACAACTTGCCACACTATGTTCTGAAACAACATGTAGCAAAACTATGTTGTAACCACTTGGGAAACTGTTGGTACCATCCAACATTACACATAACCTTAATTATCTTTCTCATTTGGATTCCATATTGTGATGATGTTCTATTCACTCTATATGGGATGGTTTGGGCAAGAAAGATTCATGAAACTAGAGAGGGGATATTTGAAGATCTAGTTTCCTTTTTTCCTCTTGAAGGCAACATTATTGCAGCCCAAAATCAGCAACAGTTCTTCATCTATCACAAGTGGAGAGAAATATAGAACGGGATAGACAATTTTTTCTATCATGTTCAGTTATACAACCCACATACATTGCAGGAGCACAAGGTGGAAGATTTTTTCTATGAATTACCATTTTGGAGGGTGATTCATTTTGTGTGGATGATAGCTCGGGGATTGGAGATTCACATGGGAATGAAGGTTACCAATATTTCTCAGGTTCCATGCCTCAAGAAGGCCTCTAGACAACATATAGTTTCCATGGATATCCCACTTCTTCAGGATGAGAGCTCCTTCATTTTAACTATTCCACTTTCTTAAAACCCTTCTATAGTTTAAAGTGATAGATTATGTTTATCAGCATATCAGTTTGGGCTTCCTTCCTTCATGTTCTTGTTATCGCTCCATTTAATATCAATATATAATGACATTGTGAAGCATTTGTTGCATCAGATTCTTGAGGGTTTAATAATAAATTTCTGAGGGTCATCAAGCAAATACCATTTGATATAATATTTTTGTGACATAAATATATAAATGTATTGAGCAATGATTCCTTACCACAACCAAGGGATTGTTTCTTAAGATACAATAGGGCCTTTGTCAGCTATCTACTTTATGGCCGAGTCTAAGAACTCATTACCTTTTGCATCGACATTGTATACTACCATGTCATCTTTTATACCTCTCAGTGGGGCCATATCTACTCCTCCATATACACTTCTCACTTCTTCTTGGGGCATTCCATCAGTCTTGTCTATAGCTCCTAAAAATTTCTCAAACTTTTCAATGCCCACACCATATTCTATACCTACCATGGTGCCTTATCCTAGTTATTTGATAGTATCATGCGTCTTTTCACCAAAATTTTCTCAACCAACGATTCATGTTCCTTAGTTTGGCATGGTTACTTCTGGAAATATGTGAAGGGAATCATTATTTTTCAGGAGAAATTTCCTTCTAGCATATCACAAGCCTGGTATATTTTTCTTTTTGGAGGGATGCCACCTGTCAGCACCTTTCTAGGGGCAGCCATTTTACCTTGGGACAACCCCGTTTCCAGTACTGTCTTCCATACAGGTTATCCTCCTTATGTCGGTCCTACTATGTAGAGTGGTCCTTATTTTACTCCTAGGTTCAACCCCATGAGAAACCATGTGATTGGGGGTCGTTTTATCTCTGGGGGCATATCCCCTGGGGGAAACATCCATTCACCAATCATTCTGGCCCACAAAAATATTATGGCATGGCTTTCCTTCACCAACAAGTGAATCATTTCATCCTTATATGGGGGGACCGAAAGGTTGGTAAAGGGCTTCTCCTGCCTATTATACATTTACCCAACTCCACAATCCATTCTTATCTTCTCTTTATTTACTATATTTGGTGAATTTTACTAATGATCCTACCCATCATGATCCCTGGTGGCCACCCATGGCTGCTAAATTGTCGTCTGATATTCCCAAGTTTGAAGGGAATCCTGGGGAGAATCCATCCACCCAAATTACCACCTATCACTTATTATGCTCCTATAATTCTTTGGTGGATGATTCTATTAAAATTCACTTGTTCCAACGTAAGTTAACTGGGGATGACACAAAGTGGTATATAGAGTTAGATATTGCATGCTATAGTGAATTTTCCTCCTTAGCTAAAACATTTTTGACACACTTCCAGTTGCCTACTTGGTATGATATCGACTCTGATCTCTTGTCAAATTTCAAACAAGATGATGCCACGTTAATTTTTTACCACATTCATGAGTGGAATCGTCGTAAGAGATTAGTGAGAACCAATTTATGTGATGAAATCTTACATAGATGGTTCATTCAATATCTTCGACCTCAAATTTCCAAGGATGCATCCATGTTTCAAACGGTTATCGAGGAATGAGCCATTTTAGATTCCCAACAAATGGATCTTATCTATTCACAATTAGGTATGCTATATGAAGTGTTTTCTAATTCCCCTAGGCCTTCTATTGAACCTCCCAAACCTATTCCTGGCCCACATGTTGATGTCATGATCGACTTTATTTTCGATTGCATGAGCCAACTTGTTGCCCAACTTGGGAAATTGATTGTTACATCTCAAGCCCAAAAATTGTGTCTGCCTCTACTAAAAAACCCCCTCCTAAGTAGTCCATCGATGTTCTTACGATGAATTCCACTCAAAAAAAGAACAACCAACCATCTAGTGCTAAAAATAATAATAATAAAAATAAAGAGAAGAATCAAACTACTCAAGATACTCAATCAAATCCTTGGAGTCAGGGAGGGGGCACCATTGAGAATCACCATAAAGTCAAATTCCCTTGTAAAATATGTTAAGGTGACCACCTCACTCATGAGTGCCCTCGAATTGATGAAGTTCATATGCTCCTTTCACTACCATCTACTCAACATCGTACAATTTTGACTCATCCATTCCTTTCACAACCTCAACAACATATGGTTTCTCAACTTCCTCTACCTCCGCAAGGGGGAAATGAGGGGTTATATTCTCATCCCACCCATAGTTCATCCATATTTATGTGCAAGGAATATGTACATGTGAATACATGCACTAAATTCTATGATGTTCCCGAGTTGAGTTCTCCTTCTAAGGACTCACCAAATCCACCTCCCTCCACTAGACCTCTCACTTTAGATAAGCTTGTGGAACCCGTTTATCGTTCCCCCAAGGGTGTTCTTCATAAAACGTGACACAATTCTTCTATCAGGGCCACTCAACATTATGGTATTTTTGAAGATCTTGCCCAGGCTCCTTGTGCCATGTTTGCCTTGGAGGTCCTGCAAAGTTGTCCTCAACAGCACAAAGCCTTGTTTTCCACGATTGATGGATTTGATCTATCTGATTCAAGTCTAATCACCTTTAATGATGAAAAATATACTCCTCCTTATTTCCATCAAATTTATTTTCAAATCATTGTGCATTTTTTTCTAGAAGAATATTCATTGCACTTTGGTTGATGAATTCTCTTCCACATGTCTCATGTCAGCATCATGCTGGAAGGCTATAGGCTCTCTAGTACTCGCTAAGTCCAATACCAATCTTAAATATTTTGATGGAAATAAATTTCTGCATAAGGGGTTTCTTCCCAAGTTTTCCACTGAGAAACGAGAATTTTTTTTTATGTTGATGTTGAAGTCTTCAATTCTCCTTTGGACTATAAAATACTCCTTGGATGTAGTTTTTTATATGTAAATACCAACTTTGTCTCATCTGTATTCCGTGTACTTTTATTTCCTAATGAAGGAAATTGTTATAATTTATCAACTTGATTATTGCATGCCATCGATGCAAATTTCCACTACGGGTAATTCAATACCATTCGTGGGAGATAAGCCTAGTTAGTATCAGAATGTTGACATGGGTTTGTTTAAAATCTCATCTCTTATTAGGGTATTTCCTTAATTATCATCGTCTGACATTCCTTCATCCTCTTTGAAATATCCTATGCATAGGATCTCTTCCGGAATCTGTGGACACCATAGACCTCTTGATTCGTGGGTGGTGTAATCTGATTCTATGGAAGTTAATCAAGATAGTGAGCACCCTAGACCACCTATTATGGAAGAGATTTCCTCTCAAGAAGTCCTATCAGTACCTCATGAAATTAATCAGAAAATCCATCCTAATATGGAATATGACTAGGTTCCTTTTCCCACATGGGCTACCCCTCCACTTGTTCCACTTGACTCCCTAGATGAAAAGCCCCCTTAGATAGTAAACTTGGAGGTCATGGATATACCTATTGAACATCCTAATGAGATTGTGCCTCTTCATGTCTCTATTCTTCCAAAATTGGAAAATGTACAGCTTGACATCAAAAATATTGAATCGAACCAAGGTTCATCTCCTCGGCCTTCCTTGGAAATGCCATCCATGGACCAAGTCAAGTCTTGGGATTCTCCTACCGAACTTTCCAATGAATTTCCGTCATCACTTGTCGATGAACGTCTTGTACCTCCATCATCATGTCCTAATCCTTCCTTATGTCCTCAAGTTCATTTTGAGAGCATAATTATATTAGAATTTCTTTAGCATGGTCAACCTTTTAGAATTGGGTAGTTTGACTTCCTTTGGCATGGCCCCACATTGGTGAGACACATGCTACCCTCACCTTCCATAATTTTTCATACTTAAACCCTTGGCATGTGCTCGATTGTGGGAACACTTTAGCATGACCTAATGCACTATGATGCACTTGTACATATTGTACATAGTAGTGTGATTTGTTTACCCTTTTTGGTTTGGTGTGTGATGCGAGTATTTTTCATGCCTTATTTATGCAAAAAAAATAAAATTTATAAAATTCAAAAAACAAAAAATATATTTCGTCCTGTTTTTACCTCATCCATGTTTATTTCTTTCATTATGTCATTTAACCATGGGTATAACCTTTTTGGATGGTTTTTATAGGATAGGGTGGAATTTTTATTGTGACATCGATTGGACGTTAGGTACATTTCTCTTGAATTAGCATATAGAGGTAGGTCATATATCACCATCACTGATGCATTATTGAGAACTAGTGCCACATTTATGCCTCCTTTATGCATGTCATCACTTGGCAGTAGAGCTTACGCGCTCATGAATACCCTAGCTAACAATTTTTTTCCATGTTGGTGTCCCTGCTATCATTTTTATTCCTCTTTTCATAATTCCTCCTTCTAATCCTTCGAATATGAGCATCATGTCCTCTTCTTCGTCATATTTTTTGCCATACCCCAGGAGGATTCCACACTTTTTACCTTGTGATTGCCACTTTTTATCAGGGTATTTTTTTTTATTTTGAGCCTTGGTTTCTCTCTTCCATCATCATGATCTTCTTGGCCTATCATCTTCTTTCACTTGGTGTTTTACACTTTCTTGGAGGAACCGATGCAATGAGTGGTCCTATTAGACAACCTCTTGTATGCATTATGTCATGAGTTGTTCCATAATTAGCTGAACCAATTTCTATCCTATATACCACTCATTCCTCTAGGATGAGCTTCCTTTAAGCTATTTTCAGACTCCTTAATTTAGAAAATATTTTCGTGTGAACTTGTCTCCTTCATGCTCATAAAAGTACCTGAAGGGTTGTGTATGAAGTATAAGTTTAACCCTTTTTCAAATATGGATAAAATAGTTATGTGTAATATTCCCAATTTTCCATAAGTTAATTGGAATATTAGAGTTCTTAATTTTCATAATTAATTAAGTAAATAAGAGGGTGGAGGGACCCATAAACCCCATAGATGAATAAAATCCACTTTTGATGTGTGAATGTGGAAAATTTAGATCTATATATACATTATGGAGTAGTGTAGAAACTTATTAAATGAAGGAAGAGTGAAGATCATGGATCTTTAATGTTAAATCATGAGGATTTTGGAGGATGTCAATTGCATTCAAAGTAAGATCATAAATCACTTATTATGAGATAGTGGATGAAGTGGTGCATCTAATGCACACATGATGGAGAGAGTAGGAATTCAATGTAGAGATGGTGGAGAACATGGAGAGATAACAAAGTATTCATGGAGGCTAGTGGTCACATGTATAACACAGTTATGAGGTGGGACAGGGCTATGGGAGGCTCATAATCTATATAATGAAGATACAGGCATAATAGAAGGCATGCTTTATATTATTATTTCTGATCTATTTAGATCTAGATTAGTTGGTTGAAATTTCTATGAATGCTTATGCTGTTTAGATAATTTTGTAGTGTTTTTTAGCACTAGGGTGTTTCCGAGTGGAAATCCCACCCTTACCCATGGGGGATTTCGAGTTCCTAGTTTTGGAATGTTTATATTGAGCTCCATTCATCATGAGGCATTGGCTCCATATTCAACCACTCCCATATGCACATTCAATCACAGGAATACCACATTTCTGCTTTAGGGTTTTAGAGGTGGTGGTTATTTCTAGAATTTCATCTAGGAAACTTGTGAAGGATTCATCCTTTCACCTTCTTCTTCAGTTTTAGCCTTCTAGGAGTATCATATCTATATCCGAAATTTGGACCATCAGGTTTTAGCTCCATGTAGCAGCAATCTGCTCAAGGATTGCACAGTCTAGTCTTGCAGATCTGAAGGAGGAAGGAAGTTTCTAGTATTTCAACTGGAAATCCTGTGAGGGACCATCTCCTCACTTTGGGCACATCATTTCCATCATTCAGGAGCTTCATTGTAACATATATCATCAGGCTATAGAGCCTCCTATTGGAAATACTGAGAGGGGGGATAAATTAATATTGCTTTCAATTAGAGCATTAGTTAATCTTCAATTATTATCAGTGTTTGTACAATGATAGCAGTGAACAAAAGGAACAAAAATTCACATAGTTTTTAAGGTGGAAACCCACTCCGAGACAAAAACCACCTAATTATTTTCTAATAATTCTTTAATATTCAACTCCAATTGAAAATAAAGCTCCAACTTCCTAGAATATAGAAAATAATTCTTCTCCAGCCCCCACTGGATGGACACTCCAACACCCGATATTCTCCAGTATTTAACTGAATGGATTCCCCAACACCCAATGAGCTGCAACTCACCCTAGCACCACCCTACCACCATATAGAAGAATAAAACAAGAATTGACTCTCGTACCAGGGAAAATGGTCCATTATACAATGATAGAGAATGATGTAGAAGAAGAAGACAGACTAGACCATAACCCCAACTATGACACAACCACCTAATGATGATCCTAGACCTCCCGACATTGCCTATTCAACTCTTGGAAAATAGACACTTGTACAATTTTTACAATGATGCATTTACAATGACTTAGTACAATGATACCTTTACAATGACTGTATGTAGTGTTGCCCACTTGAAGACTTCATGTGGTGAACTTCTTGCTGCTTTTCTAAACCTTGGTTGCTTCTCTTGTCATGCTACCTATTGGGCAGTGAAAAAGGTATGAAATTACTATGTATATTCTCATTCTTTTACCATAGAAATACTCCTTTTTTCCTTGGAAAGGTAATTTATTGTAAGAATTATAATAGAATTGGAAAGGTTTATGTTTATTGTAAAAATATGGCTAAAGGTTACTTTTTGTTGAAAAAACAGGAATTTGACGAGGTGAAAAGCTGTACCAAAGGTGGGGCTGAAATGAATGTAACTGCTGCTCCATCAGCGTTGAACCATATCCAGACAAAGGCAAGGAGATCCGAACGAATTGCCAAGAAAAGGCAGGGGACAGCTCAGCCTCGGTCGGAGTAAATAGGATGATGACTAAACAAAGAGGAGCGAATCCCTCAGGATCCTTCGATCCTGAGGGATCGCTGTTGAAACTCATCTTATTCCTTGATTTTTCCGTCGAGATTTGATATATAAAGCAATTTCATTTAGTGAAAAAGGGACAGTGTTGTTGAGAGAGTGAGCTGGTTGAAAAGCTTTACAATTAAACATTTCCTCTATAATATAATGTTTTATTGACTCTCGGCTTCGAGAGAACCTCCTCCGTAATGATTTATGTTTGTTTAATATAAGACACGCGTTTCATTTCATCTTCCAAATTCTGAATTAGCCCAGCAGTATTTCACTGGCGCTAAGGGCCCGGCTCTGGTGGAATCACTTTGTTGTTTGTATTTTTAATCCTTGACTACTGTTGTGTGGAGTGTGTTTAATGTTTATTTCAAAATTGATTTATCATTGTTAGATCAAATACAGATTCATTGCTATTTCATCCTTTACGAGAAGCACATTTGTTATTCAGTTATCTTGTTATCATTATAAAGCTTTGTTGTTTTGTATCTGATTCGAGTTGTTGTTCCATTAAGTTATGATTTGTTATAATTGATTGTTGTGTAATGATTGGCTGTCAACAGGATTGAAGTGTGGAAATATAGTTGTTTGATTGCGTTAGAACTGTAATTGATGTTCATTTCATATTGCTGTTCCATTTCTGTTCATTGTTTATTCATAGCTTTCGATTAGCAAATAGATGAGTTATATTTATATGTTGTTGTTCCTTTCCAGATTTTGTTCCTTTTAGTTATTTTCATTAGTATGAAGATTGAGTTTCCTTTTATTTTGATTGCTTTAAATATCGCCAACTGTAGAGGACACTGGTTATTGCTTCCAAGTCCCCAGATTGGTTATCTTGCATCAATTTCTAAGGGAAGGAGTTATTGCTACTGTATCCCTGATCGATGTTTTGCATATTGATGTAGTTTCATTTTTAGAGCATTTCTATTCATGTCACTGTAATTAGATTTCTCTACGAGCATTTGTTACTTTTGCATTTAATTTTCTATACTACATCTTCATAGCATTTCTCTTAGATAATTGTAGCCTCAGACAGAGTACACTCTTGAAATAAAAATTCGCTCCCGGATTGATGATTAAGGTAAGCTAATTAGGTGTTCAAAATATACCTTTTTACGACCCAACATTTTGGCGTCATTGCCGGGGAGAGTGTATGCCATTTCAAAGGAGTGATGCACAGCTGATTTTCTTCTGCTTGCGAAGAATTGGGTATTAAAGACGGAAGGTAAGAACATACGCACTGGGAAAGAAACACACTTGCTCACAGCTTGCTTCACAACAGAAGCAGGTGATCAGGAGCTCAAATCTGAGCTTGGGAAAAAGCTCAAAAATAAAAGTTCTAAAAATTGATTGAAACTAAGATGGTTGCATAGGTCTCATCTTCCTGATTCCAGTGCAGCAAACAGTTCGAAAAAAAGACACCGTATGAAGAAGTTATTGCACTTTTAGTGGAGTGGGTCCGGCGGAGCACGGAGGGGCTAGCCCTCCTCCCATGGAACCTCATCATATGACCAGTGTGGGAGCTTAATGTTAAGAGTGCTTAAGGAGCCTAATCTCAAGTTTAATATTTAATTAAACTTCAGTTAAGTGGAGTTTAATATGGCGGAGATTCTGGAGGCGCTCCCAAATTTAGGTGGACTTCCACTTTTAGTGGAGTTCACTGGCAGTTGCCCCACATTTAGTGGAGGAAATTGGGGCAAAGTTGTTTTGGTCATAACTTTCTCATTACTCAACCTTTTGGAACGAAATTGTTTTTGATTTCATATTTTCTCATCCTTTTGGACTCAATGGCGTAGGTTTCAAAGCCATTGGAGCTCAGTTTCAGCCTGTTTAGCTTCGGAGAAGCTTTTTGAGCCACTAGGGCCATTTTGGGTTTTGAGTTTGGTTGAGTTGTGGTTATCAGTTTGAGGTGAACCAAAGCTATATTTAAGATAATTTCGACCTTATGAAGCCATTGGAGGATGTTTTAGAGGCATTTGAGGACTTCTACAGCCCGAAAAGTTGCAGAGAAGTTCAAAGCACCAGCAGGACATTGATGAAGAAATCACTGTTGATGGTAATCTTTCACTGTTTAGTGAATTTGAAAAGGAATTCTTAGCTTTTTCCTGCCTTCTAAATCAGTTTATATATTCATATTTGTTTATTGAGACACTTATAATCTTTTATTTCATTTGAGAGCTTTTAATACAAGAAGACAAGCCCATTTTGGGAGGCTTGATCCAGGAGATGTAGCCCAAGAGTTGGGGTGAAATCCTATATCATATTTCTGTTGTGTTTTGATATTATATTGCTGAATATTGTTTCTGATACCCATGTTAAGTTTCAGCAAAAACAATTACACTTAAGATACATAAACAGTGAAAAGACATACACCATTTGCAAGCTAAATTTCCGCATAATGTCAAGTTTAAAGCAAGATCATTTTAATTAAATCTGAGTGTTTACTTCTTTTATTTCTTTAGGCAGAGTCTGTAAGAGGGCCAGGTAGCCTCTAGATTCATCCTTTCTTTGAAAGGTGAAATCTCCAGTAAATTCCCCTACAGTCTATCTCTGTATTAGAAATATGAAGTTCTCACATTTTCAGATTTAAAATTTGAAGTATTTTTGCACTCATTTACATAATTGAAAATGGATACCTTGCACCCTTTTCAAGTACCTTCCATTTTCATATCAGATGGTATCAGAGCCAGGTTGAGCATTCCTTATGGTGCAAAAGTTTTTAAAACAGTGTAAGAGATTTACTGTTTTATTGGTTGCAAAATGGTTGCATGTATGAGTTTTCTTGAGTTGGAAGGATAGCTGTTGTTAGCTAAGTCTTGGAAAGGATTGAAGACTATTTTCCTTACCCAATTTACCTCAAGATTATCTTTGGAAAGAAAACTCCAATAGTTTGTGTTTTATGGCTGCTTGAATGAGAAGGGGTCTTTACTGACATTTGGCTAAAATCTTTTCGTTTGTTTGAAAAATTTGAGGACTTTTCTTTGGAAGTTCCTTTTGGTTGTTTGAACATTTACATAATGTCAACTTCTTCTACAAGTGAAGTTTCCTCCTTCACGAGATTCTTCAATGATGACATGAAGAATTAGTTCTTTAAGGTGAAGGACATGGTGCAGATTCTCATTGAGGATCAAAGGGAAAGTGTTCAACTTCGTGCACAATTGCTAGCTATGCAGGAAGAGAAAGAAGCCATTCTTCAAAGATTGCATGATATGGATTTGCAGCTTCTTCAAGCTCAAGAAGCTTTGTCCAAGAAAATACCTCGTCTTCAGGATGTAAATCATGAGGTAAATCAGTCTGACTTGTCTTCAGTTTCCTCTATTGAAAAGTGTGTTGGTTCGTTTGAAAGGCATACAAGAGGTATTGGGTCCAAATTGATGTTGAAAATGGGCTATCAAGAAGGCAAAGGTTTGGGCAAGCATGCACAAGGCATTGTTGAGCCTATTTGTGTTGTGGAGCATCCCAAGAATATTGGTCTTGGCTATGAGCAACTTAATGGTGAAGCTTTGAGCACATGCATTCAAGAATGTGATGCAAATTTGAAGAGAACATTTCTCCCAAGTTCTCAATTGCATCAATGTCAGGATGACAATCTTCCTTACCATTGTTTTAAGCCATCATTGCAGCAAAAGAGCTATAATCATTCACATGATCAATTTGATTATGTTTCAGCAAAGAATGATCATTTTTCTTGTTCAAATGAAAGAAAATATTGTTGCACATTTTGTGGTGGAGTTAACCATGTTGCTTCAAGATGCTGGTTGAAAAAGAAAGCACACAGGAAGCAGAAGAGGCAAAGAGAAATTTCTCAGAAAGTTCTTAAGAGTTGCACAGTTTGTCAAAGGAAGGGACATGATGTCTCTCATTGTTGGACTTTGCATCCAACAAATCGTCCAAAGCATATGCAGCTAAGGGACAAACAGTTTGGCACAAGTGGATCTATGGAGTCCATTATCGATGTGGAAATGGAAGATTCACATGAAGAATTGCAGTTGCAGCAAAAGACGCCATGGAGTTGGCTTGGTAGGAAGTGGATTAACTTCTTATTGCAGTAAGTCATTACTCATTTTGTACATGCAAATTTCAGATTGGTATGCATGTATTTCAGTTGAAAAATTGATGCCAGATTGCATGTATAAGAAGTTTCAGTTGAAGGAATTTCTTTGTTGTTGCAAAATTTCACCATGGAGGTGTAAAAGATGAGTATGATACTCACTTATGTTGCAGCAATGTCTTTTGGTTCAGCTCTTGATCACCCACATGTTTTTGGGATGATGTACTTGTTGGTATTTGAAAAAGAAGAGTTGAAGTTGCACATGTACATAGAGGTTGTATGTGTAATTAGCGAACTGTATATAGTTCATTGTACATGATACATACACATGTGTTTGTCAAGATGTATCTTGTTGTTTATCAACTTGTGTTGATTGTGTCATACATGTTTATCGACTTGTGTCGGTTGTGTGCACACTTGTTATAGATTTTGTATGTCAATTGTATAGCACATTTCATTGTCAACTTGTTGTTGATGTCGTATGTTGCACAAGATGCTTTTGGTGTCGTTTGGTGCAAAGAACGAAGTGTCAGTGCAAAGCAGTGCAAGATTCCATGAGTTGGAAAGGCATGCAAGCAAAGAGGGCACAAATTTCAGCAAGTGTCATTGCTGGTTTCAGTATGGCAGATTGGTATGGCGAGAAAACTTGGTCGAGATTCGGCGCAAGTACGTGGCTCATTCAGCAAAATTCGCCATGTGAACAGTTGGAAATTCAGGAAAATTTTTGGAGGCTGAAGAGAAGAGGATGTCGTTATTCTCTCATTTTCTGTACTATAGTTCAGTTCTTCATTTCAGTAAGCTTTTGGGGACCAAAAGCCTCTCATTTGGGAGGTGTGATCAGGAGCTCAAATCTGAGCTTGGGAAAAAGCTCAAAAATGAAAGTTCTCAAATTGATTTGGAACCTGAGCAACGGGATAGGCCTCGGAAATACGATCCCAATGCCGCAAACAGTTCAAAAAATGGACACCGTATCAAAAATTTATTGCACTTTTAGTGGAGTGGGTCCGGCGGAGCACGGAGGAGCCAACCCTCCTCCCATGGAACCTCATCATATGACTAGTGTGGGAGCTTAATGATTAAGAGCGCTTAAGGAGCCTAATATCAAGTTTAATATTTAATTAAGCCTCATTTAAGTGGAGTTTAATATGGCGGAGATTCTGGAGGCGCTCCCAAATTTAGGTGGACTTCCACTTTTAGTGGAGTTAACTAGCAGTTGCCCCACATTTAGTGGAGGAAATTGGGGCAAAGTTGTTTTGGTCATAAATTTCTCATTACTCAACCTTTTGGAACGAATTTTTTTTTGATTTCCTATGTTCTCAGCCTGTTGGACTCAATGGAGTAGGTTTTAGAGCCATTGGAGCTCAGTTTCAGCCTGTTTAGCTTCGGAGAAGCTTTTTGAGCCACTAGGGCCATTTTGGGTTTTGAGTTTGGTTGAGTTTTGGTTATCATTTTGAGGTGAACCAAATCTATATTTCAGATAATTTTGACCTTATGAAGCCATTGGAGGAGGTTTTAGAGGCATTTTGGGACTTCTACAGCCCGAAAAGTTGCAGAGAAGTTCAAAGCACCAGCAGGACATTGATGAAGAAATCACTGTTGATGGTAATCTTTCACTGTTTAGTGAATTTGAAAAGGAATTCCTAGCTTTTTCCTGCCTTCTGAATCAGTTTATATATTCATATTTTTCTATTGAGACACTTATAATCTTGTATTTCATTTGAGAGCTTTTAATACAAGAGGACAAGCCCATTTTGGGAGGCTTGATCCAGGAGATGTAGCCCAAGAGTTGGGGTGAACTCCTATATCATATTGCTGTTGTGTTTTGATATTATATTTCTGAATATTGTTGCTGATACCCATGTTAAGTTTCAGCAAAAAAAATTACACTTAAGATACGTAAACAGTGAAAAGACATACACCATTTGCAAGCTAAATTTCCGCATAATGTCAAGTTTAAAGCAAGATCATTTTAATTAAATCTGAGTGTTTACTTCTATTATTTCTTTAGGAAGAGTCTGTAAGAGGGCCAGGTAGCCTCTGGATTCATCCTTTCTTTGAAATATGAAATCTCCAGTAAATTCCCCTACAGTCTATCTCTGTATTAGAAATATGAAGTTCTCACATTTTCAGATTTAAAATTTGAAGTATTTTTGCACTCATTTACATAATTGAAAATGGATACCTTGCACCCTTTTCAAGTACCTTCCATTTTCAGATCAGAAGGTAAGCTTCTTTTTTTAGGTAGGAATGAAGGTTTGTTTTCTTGAATGAATAGACCAACTAAGAAAAACAAAATTCCTCCTAAAACTGAAAAACCTAAGGGATCGGTGACCCTTGGGCGAACAACTTTTATTGACGAAATCCTTAAGAAAACCGAATCTCAGCCATCAATAGGATTTAGAAAAGTTATTTCTAGACATCTTACTAGTTCCCTTCAGGCTACAGAATCACCATCTGAAGCCTTTGCTGAGATACACAGTCAAACAGAGGGAATTGAGAAATATTCCCAAGGAATTGAGAATCCTTGCATAAGTTTCCCTCAAGACAGGAACTCTAACAATCTCCGAGAAGGAGAAGGGGAAACGGGAGAAACCAGAGACTCAAAATCTCCTATTAAAGTCACCCAAACAATAAGCAGCCCAGATAAGGGAAGTGCTGTTCAACTTATTCATAACCAAGGTCCTCAATCACCTCAAACAGTAAGTCAACAGGGAATACTTATTATTCCAGATAAAGGGAGTGTTGTCAAAGCCATTCCTTCCCCTGCTCATCAACCTAGAAATTCTTTAGAAATCCCAGAGGGATATTGGCATATCTTCAATCAAATGGCCCAGAACCAAAATCAGAACCAACAGACACCCCAGCAGACCTCTATGCTGCAATATCCTATAGTAGATACTGCAGTCAACGCACCTATGAAAGCTATTCCCCTTCAACATATTCCCACATTTCATGGCTTAACATCAGAGGATCCAGACATGTTTTTTTTTTGAATTTGATGTACTGTGTAGGGGATATGATTATACCATCGATCCCCAAAAATTAAAACTATTCCCTTCAACATTAAAAGGGGTAGCCTTACGATGGTTTATGGGATTAGGTAGGGGTGTCATAACTGATTGGGATCAGATGAAAGCTGCATTTTTAAAGAAGTATCAAGATTATTGCAGATCTTGGGAATTAAAAGATGAAATATTCCAAATGAAAGCAAAACCAAATGAAACCTTGGAAGAATATGTGGAACGGTTTCAATACAACCTTCAGAGATCCCCTTATGCATCTTTACCCTTACCTGATAATGTTTTGAAAACCACATTACTTAGGGGAATGAAAGATCAATGGGTTGAAACATTGAATATTATGGGAAAAGGTGATATATATCAGGAAAGTTATCCTAACATCATTGATTTGTGTATCAGGAGTTCGAGGGGAAATACAAGGTTAAAATCAGCAGAGCGTGATATAATTACAAGGGAAAATAAGACCTCTAATGAAGGTGTGACTCGTGCAGAGATTGGATATTTGCTAGAAGAATTTAAGACAGACATACTGGGGACTCTAACAATGCAGTTTGATATTATGCAAGCCAAAAAGAAACAAGCAGAAGAAGAGAAAAATTTGGCAATATTCTGTCCCAGATGTAGGAAGAAACACAGCCACAAAGAATGCCCATTGGATATGATTAAAGTCTGCACCATTTGTATGAAAGATCACCCTACAGAGGGATTCCCTTCACTTCCTGGCCTAAAATTAGTTTATAAGGAGGCAAAAGAAGAATCATAAGTGGTATGTCTGCTTAATCATCACTGACAATGGCAGTCGTGACAATCAGGTATGCCAAATGATCCATTTTCTTTTCATCCTCCTCAATATAATGCTCAACAATATAGTGGGATGTGGAAAAATCAACCACCTTTCCCCAATTTGTCACAACAACCATTTCCTCCCACATCTTGGCCAAATCAAACAAACCAAAATAATTGGCCTAGCTTTCCTTTCTGCCCACCATTTTGGAAAAATAACTATCCTACACAATGGTCCCCCTCTACATCCCAGAGTCAGGCCTGGCAGTCAAACTGGAAAAAACATACAAATCAGCTAGCCGGATCAATTCCTCTCTCTCAACCTACACTTCCAGCTCCCTATACAAACCCCCAGACCAACTTAAGACCGCAACTCCCACCCCAGCCCAACCCAAACCTAAACAATAGGCCAGTTCAGTCTGTCCAAATAATAGAACCCCCAGAATTAGAAACTGAACTGAAGGAGTGCAATGATCTTCAATTAAGGTCTGGGCGCATAGTAGAAACAGAGAGAAACAATGATGCTCATATTGAAGATCTGTTACCTGTAGAACGAGCATTACAAAATTAGAAGGAATTTCAACAACAAAATCAACAAAAAAGTCAACAAAAAGTAACAAATTCCTCTCCACCATTCCCAGAATGATTAATTATACCTCGTCCATTAGAAAAACCTAATTTTGATCTTCTGGGAGAATTAAAAAATTTGTGTATAAAAATTCCTCTCCTCCAAGCTATCCAAGACATTCCTATATATGAAAAAATAATTAAGTAATTATGCATAAAGAATCCAAAGAGGAGAACAACCACTAATCCTACTGTCCAAATAGTCGGTACCTTATCTGATTTATTATCAGGAATGGAAACACCTGTAAAATATGAAGACCCAGGAAATCCTATAGTGAAAGTCCAAATCCATGGGCAGTTGTTTCCAAATGCCTTAGTTGATTTGGGAGCAGCAATAAATATTCTAACAACCACCACCTGTCAAAAACTTGGCATTACATCACTACAACCAACAACAACCTTATTGGAATTGGCTGACCCATGAGTAGTCAAACCAGAAGGTACATTACAAGATGTAATGGTATCTGTAGATTCCTGGGAATACCCTGCTGAATTCCTGGTTATTAATCCAAAGAACCAGCTAGAAGGACACCCGTTGATCTTAGGTAGACCTTGGCTGGCAACTGCCGATGCTTATATTGGATGTCGAAAAGGCAATATGATAATAACAAGGGGAAACTATGTCAAGAATTTAGCCCTATATCCCCCAACCCAGCCAACTCTATCAATAATCAAAACAAAAAAAAACCCTGCATCATATCTAATGGAAAATATGAGATCATCTCTAACTATAGAAAATTCTCTTGATTTTAAATATCAAACAGGGGATGATATCATTAATAGTTTTATTAATAAACCACAAACCAGATCTCATCTACAATGTCACATGATCAAGGCAGCATTTGATAATAAAGAAGAAGAAGATCCTTTCAAAGATATTCCTGATCAATCAATACCTACTACTTCTGTGTACAATAGCAAGATTGTAGAAATTGAACCGGGAAAAAATCTAAACATTAACAAAAATCTCACTGCTGAACAAGAAGAGAAATTTCTCCAATTATTACGAAAATACAAAGAAGCCTTTGCATGGGATTACCCCGATATGAAAGGAATTGACCCTCAATTTTGTACACACCACATATATATTGAAAAATATGCAAGACCCATTCGCCAGCCTCAAAGAAGACTAAACCCTGACCTCAAAGATATTGTGAAAGCTGAATTACAAAAACTATTGGATGTTAATTTCATCTACCCAATATATGATAGCAAGTGGGTCTCTCCATTAGTAGTGGTACCAAAAAAGAACGGAAAGTGGAGAATATGTGTAGATTACTGTGAAATTAATAAGGCAACACAAAAAGACCACTTTCCCCTTCCTTTCATTGACCAGGTATTAGACACATTGGCAGGAAAGAAATTATTTTCTTTCCTTGATGGCTTCAGTGGGTACAATCAAATTCAGATTGCCCCTGAAGACCAGGAAAAAACTACTTTTACCTGTCCATGGGGGACATTTGCCTACCGAGTCTTACCTTTTGGCCTATGCAATGCCCCTGCTACATTTCAAAGGGAAAATCTCAGCATCTTTGCAGACTTAATAAATGAAGGCCTCGAAGTATATATGGAAAATTTCACACCTTATGGGGATGATTTTGAGCCTGCATTGGAAAACCTAGAAAAGGTATTGCAAAGATGTATTGACACTAGGCTTTGTTTAAGCCACAAAAGGTGTCTTATGATGATGACCGAAGGAGTTATCTTAGGGCATTATATTTCAGCAGCTAGAATTCAAGTGGACCCAGCTAAAATTCGAATAATCTTGTTAATTCCCACACCCACCACAAAAACAGAGGTACGTAGCCTTCTTGGATTTTCTGGTTACTATAGAAGATTTATAGAACATTATTCTCGAATAGCTGCACCTTTATATGCACTGACTAGAAATTCTGATTTCATTTGGACAGATAAATGTGACAATGCCTTTAATGATCTGAAAAATATTGTTTCAACAGCCCCAGTGCTGAGGGGCCCAAATTGGAATTTTCCATTCCAAATTTCATCCGATGCCTCAGACACAGCAATTGGAGTAGTACTTGGGCAGGAGGAATACAAGAAGCCATATGCAATCTATTATATTAGCAAAAATCTATCCCCTGCTGAACTAAATTATACTGTGACTGAGAAAGAATTTTTAGCTGTAGTTCATGCTATAAATAAGTTTAGACATTATATAACTGGCTATCCTGTAGTACTATATACTGATCACTCTGCCATTAAATTTTTAGCAAATAAACCTGTTACAAACAGAAGAGTGACGAGATGGTTGATTTTACTGCAGGAATTCGACATCACAATCAAAGATCGACCTGGGAAAGAGAACCCTGTAGCTAACTTTCTGTCAAGAATGCCAAAGCCAACAGATACAGAAGCAGTTGAAGACCAATTTCCAGATTAACATCTCTTCGTTGTTACTGTCAGAACACCGTGGTATGCTGATATAGAAAACTATTTGGCAATAGGTAAATTACCTAAACATCTATCCCTTAATGAATGAAAATAGATAATACAGCGTAGTACCCGGTTCTCTTGGATTTGGGGCTATCTATTTCACACAGGGGGAGATATGCAAATAAGAAGATGTGTCTGGGAGGATGAATTATTTGACATTTTGAAAGCATGCCATGATGGTCAATGTGGCGGAAATTTTGCAGATCGTAGAACTACCCATAAGGTTTTACGAACAGGCTATTACTGGCCTACCATCGTTAAGGATGCCAAAAAATTCGTGCAGGCCTATGATAGCTACCAAAGGGTAGGTCGCCCTGGGCAGTCTGATGAAATGCCTTTGAACCATCAACTAGTGATTGAACCATTTGAATGTTGGGCACTTGATTTTGTTGGCCCTATTAGTCCTCCCTCAAACCAAAAAACATACATCTTAGTTGCAACCAAATATGTCACTAAGTGGGTCGAAGCATAGGCACTTTCAAAAGCTACAGAGGACTCTGTAGTACAGTTTCTTTTCCAAATCTTTGTGTGCTATGGTCTCGCAAGGGACATAATCACATATGGAGGACCACAATTTGTAGGTAATAAATTAGCTGAAACATTGCAAAACTACCACATTCAGCACAATATTACAACCCCATATCACCCACAGGCCAATGGCCAAGTAGAGAGCATGAACAAAGTAATTGAATCTATATTAACAAAAAACATTGCCTCACACAGACAAGATTGGGCCTACAGATTGCCAGAAGCATTGTGGGCATATCAAACAACGTGGAGACCTACTACAGGATATTCACCATATTAATTGGTATTTGGAAAAGAACCCATATTTCCTATAGAATTTGAAATTCAAACATTAAGAACAGCTCAAAAGGTGGGTTTAAATCTAAATGAAGCCCAGGCTAAAATATTGCAGCAAATTAATGAGTTAGATGAAATTAGGCTCTCTTCTCTTCAGCACACAGCATTAATTCAGCAACAGAGAGCCAAATGTCATGATGCCCATATCAAAGAAAAGATCTTCCATGAAGGAGATTGGGCACTCCTATATCATTCTAGGTTTCAGGATTTCCCAGGGAAACTCTAGACACGATGGCTTGGACCCTATGAAATACAAAAAGTGCATGATAATGGCACTATTACATTAGCTACCATTGATGGATCTGGACATTCCTTTAAGGTAAACGGTCATTGAGTACGATTGTATCATAAACCGCTTACTCGGGAATACTTTTACCAACAGTTACGGGAAGATTCTACCATGGAAATTCTCACTGAAGGGGAGAACTCCTCCTCGGCACCAGTTTGTTAAATCATTCCTTTTTTAAAATTTTGTACATAAAGAATTTTTCATTTTCTTGATTGTTGTTCGTTTTTTCTAAAAAAAATTGTTTATATCATTTCTTTATTCCGTCATCGTTTGTTTTATGAAATTCTGAAAACAAAAGAAAAAAAATCTGTTTATTTCATTTATTTTGAGTTTTTTTGTTCCTTTCCAAAGGAACATCACTTCTGTTGTTCCTTTCGAAAGGAACAGCAGTTCTGCAGAGTGCTTTCTCTATTCCTTTCGAAAGGAACAACACTTCCATAGATTGTTTTTTCTATTCTTTTTAAAGGAACAACACCTTTTTGAGTGGATTGTTTTTGTTTTAAGCCAACATTTTGAGAATTTTTTATCACTCTTCTAAAGACAAATATATCATTTATATATAATCATACAAATTAAAGCTTACTGTAATCAGCAAATCAAAAGAAATCGTCATTTTTAAGGAAATTGTCTAGTAATGATAAGAAAAAAAGGAAAAGGGGCATGATCAATAACATAATTTTGCTACTTTATTACCATTGAATTAATCTGATTGATTATCTTTATCATGACTGGTTATTTCGCATATGCTATAACTTTCTTTGATTTTTATTTATGGAATAGGAATAAGGGCATATTCTTTTCTATTGAGATGTTCAGACTTTTTCCACCATCCCTACTCTTAAGGAGTGTTGAGCCATCCTTTATGAATAACTAAGGAAAAGTGCTATATGAAAAAAAATGATATTAATAATTTTATGATTTTGCAGATGGAGGATAGGGGGTCTCATCAAGAGCCAGCCTACCGTAATCATAAGGAAGGCAGTGAAGTGGCATTCCCATCATGGCCACCAAACCAGGGATATGGTCCAATAGACAATTGGAAAAAATCAAGAAGTCTTTGGAACAGGAGGTCTCATCACGAGCCGGCCTGCCCACCTTTCACTTCTTCCCGGTGAATGGAATTGTGGTTTATCTCGTCACCAAGCTAGCACAATGGCCTCCATCATAATATTCAACAAAAAGCACTTCCTCAACATAAATAAAGGATAATGGTTCCATGGGTAACAAAGCAACTCTGTCAAGGTTATGGACACCTGTGGGCAACAGAGCTCTGCTGATGGTATTGGAGTCACATTTATACACATCAATAGTTATATTTAACCCTTTTCCTATATCTCTATTTAAATATCAAATGAAAGTATGAATCCCTTACCTTTACTTCCGAACCTATTATACATGAAAATCATCACAAATCGATCATATTAGTTTGAAATGGTAAATAATGCAATTGTACTTATGTTTATCTTATGCTATCCCTTCTCCTCATATTTGAATTATTACAAAACGATTTTCTATCCATTACCGATTCATCACACGCATTGATTTCAGTAATTGCTATAATTTGATTGAATGTATCATAATTATGCCTGCTTTACTATTGTACTACTGCTGTTCCACACTTTCCTCTCTCAATTGATGGTCAAGGATGACCTATCATCCATTTGGGTGGTGCGGATGTCTGCATGCTGATCAAATCCCGAAATTTCTTTACCTGTATATGAACCAAATCCATGCATTTTAGGAAATAAAAAAATTTCAACGACATTATTCCAATTCATCGTGTTGTGCTATTCCATTCCGATTACTGTGTGTTGAGAAAAACTAACAGAGAGCAGAGATGATGGGAGGACGGCCAATTCACAATGAACAATAGGTGTTGATTGTTTCTGATGTGGCACGAGCAATTTTAGAAATACTGGGGTGGATTACATATTTTATGAGCATGTAGCAACCCCATGAAGCAGTGGCCACCGAATTTTTACAGAACTTGCAGGAAGGATCCTCCATGGTCAGAGGAAGACAAATAGCTGTATCCGACGAAATAATCGTAGAGGTGTCTGGCATCCCAGTGCAAGGGACTATTTGGACTCAGAAAAAGATTAGGATTCGAGAAGCCATGAATATTTTTCAAGATGAAGGACATACATTAGTTATTAAAGGCAAAGGAGTTCATCCAGCCTCATCAGGAGAACCATGGACAGAGTTGGCCAAGATTGTGCATGCTTATATAACGTGCAACAGAAGAAAAGATGTGGTAATACCTTGCCACTTTAAGCTACTGGTTGTATTAAAATAGACATGCACCATTAATTTTCTTGCATTTTTAAATTCTTTGTTGCCTGATACTGCTCATGGTATAAGAAAAGCTCAACATGCAGATATGGTGGTCAGCCACCATTGTCTAATTCGATTAATAGTGATTCGTAGTCTTGCCCAGCAACAAACTAGCTGGGAAGAGTTGATATTCTCCATTGACAGAGGGTTAGCTTTACCTGCCCCAAAACGGAAGAGGATGGCCGGCTAAACAGCTCAGCCATCTACTCATAGATAGTCCCTCTGATCAAAACGAAGTAGGAGGATGGTGGAAGGACTTCCGGGCAGCAGTAGCCAGCCCCTGGAATTGCACAGCTCAGAGAATGAACAACCTCCACAATTGGAGGGAGAAACCCCTGTACTGATGAAGAACAGGAATTGGAAGGAGAAATTCGCTACTCATACGAAGAAGAAATAAGTCGCCACACCGGTAGTGAAAAAAAATCCAGTGCAGAGGAAGAAAATAATGAGGAAGAAGAAATCGAAGGAAATACTGAGGAAGAAGAAATTGAAGGAGAAATTCGGTATTCGGATGAGGAGGAAGGAATTTATCATACCTGTGAGGAGGATGAAGACAATCATAGCAGCGATAAGGAAGGAACAAAGCCTCCCGAAAATGCTATCGTAAGCCCTTTACAGGAAGACCAATTGGCCCATATTTTGGCCAATATGAGTGATTATGCA
Organism: Pinus albicaulis; assembly: GCA_034641835.2. Lineage (NCBI taxonomy): Eukaryota > Viridiplantae > Streptophyta > Pinopsida > Pinales > Pinaceae > Pinus > Pinus albicaulis. Next base: position 235,004,315 of record CM076572.1, read on the forward strand.
CGACCTCATAGCCCTTTGGACCTTAATATTGATATTAATCAACTACCAGAGTACTCTACTTTCGATAAAGAAACAACTGGAGAAATGCTGAATGAAACAGAAAACCCTAGCGAAGCTAGGGTTGCTTCTCCTGAGAGGCGTGAACAAGAGAAAGAGAACACCGAACCAATATCTCAACCTGGAAGCCCCCAGGAGATTGCAGAGTCAACTGAGAATATGGTTCCCGAGGAATCTAGCCAAGGGCATATGAATGTGGAAGAAGAACCCCAAGAAGAAGGTCAAGAAGAAAATTTAACTGAAGGCACAGCTGATATAGATCAAAACCTTGTTGAGCAAATGGGTTCAGATAAAGGAGCCGCTATTCCATTAAGAAAGAGGAGGAAAAAAACTAAGATTGAGAAGCTTCGCAGGGAACTAATAAAGCTTCATAAACTAGTAGAATAGCTTAGGCAAACTAATAGGGTTCTGAGAATGAAACAAATGCCTAAGTGAGCCCTTAAGAGAAGAAGCATAGCTATCAAAAGAATTTCGAAAAAGAGAAAGGTGACTGCTAATAGGAACCCCAAAGTTGCAGAAGAAACCATACCTGAGCCTAATTATGAGGATGTGGAGTAGAAAACGGCTGTTCCAACACAAGTTGTTCCAGAGGAACCTGTTTCAAGTGGAAATATGCAATCTAGCAGTTAGCACACTTTTAGTGATCTGACACTAGCTAGACTCCAAGAAGAGTTGGCACGGGCCCGAATAGAAAGGCAAATATTGGAGGAAGACACTGTCCCAAGAAATAGATATTAGGAATTGCAGCAACAAATGAGAATTATTCATGAAGCAGAAGCTGAAGCTCATGAAAAATGTCGGAAAGCAGAGGAAAAGGCAGATAAGGTAATGAACCAACTAAATCTAGCCTACAATCGAATGGACACTTTCTTCTCGTTGTATACTGATGTCTTAGCCTGTAGATGCCCCTCCAAAAACTATGCTTTTTTTTACTAGAAAGATATTTACAACTAAAGATCAAGGCAGTTAAGGCAGGGAAATCCATAGAGCTAAAAACTATAGATGACTTTGTATCATGTTGCAAACTTTATGGGATCAAAGTACAATGCCTTTTGTGTGAATTTTACTTGCATAATCTAATACTTGAAAATGACTGTGAATCAAACCCTAGCCCTTTTGTTGGAGATGTTCAATTTCATTCATTCATTTCCTTTGTTGTAAATCAATTAAAATGGCTTAAAGCCTATAACGCCTTTCAAAGGCAGGAAAATGAATTAGATTTGTGGGTCAGGAGTGAACCTCAGAACCCACTTCAATTTTGGGCTAGGCAGAAAAGATTGATGACTAAGGAAGGTGTTACCCAAGCCTTGGGGCCTGTCCAAAAATCAATTATTTTGAATGGAATAGATTATTTCTCATCCATTAGAAACCAAGCTTATATAACAGCTAAGGTCCGGTGGAGAACCTCCAATCAGAATGTGCAAAATAGGGAACCATTTAATTATAGAAATTTTGGGCTAGCTGTAGACTGCTTGATTTCCTATAGTCATCTCGTTTTAAAAGAAGGAACATTCTGGTTAGGATGTAGGTTCCGCAGCCCTATTGCATGGTACCCTTCTTTGGACTACAAAGCTATTTATGAACTCCCTGAAGGACATACAGAACATGTTTTTGAGGAATTAGCTGCACTACATGGTTTTAGGCATGTCGATGACAAACCTTATCCGGCTTATTCTTTGACTGCTCTCCATGTGAACTATAGTTTTCATGAGGACATGAAAAAGATTAAGCAGGGGGGTATGTTGGGCAGTGAAAAAGGTATGAAATTACTATGTATCTTCTCATTCTTTTACCATAGACATACTCCTTTTTGCCTTGGAAAGGTAATTTATTGTAATAATTATAATAGAATTGGAAAGGTTTATGTTTATTGTAAAAAGATGGATAAAGGTTACTTTTTGTTGACAAAATAGAAATTTGATGAGGTGAACAGTGGTATAAAAGGTGGGGCTGAAATGAATGTAACTACTACTCCATCAGCGTTGAACCATATCCAGCCAAAGGCAAGGAGATCCGAACGAATTGCCAAGAAAAGGCAGGGGACAGCTCGACCTCGGTCGGAGTAAACAGGATGATGAATAAAAAAAGAGGAGCGAATCCCTCAGGATCCTTCGATATTGAGGGATCACTGTTCAAACTCATCTTATTCCTTGATTTTTCTGTCAAGATTTGATATATAAAGCAATGTCCTTTAGTGACAAAGGGACCGTGTTTTTGAGAGAGTGAGCTGGTCGAAAAGCTTTACAATTAAACATTTCCTCTGTAATATAATGTTTTATTGACTCTCAGCTTCGAGAGAACCTCCTCCGTAATGCTTTATGTTTGTTTAATATAAGACACACATTTCGTTTCATCTTCCAAGTTCTGAATTAGCCCAGCAGTATTTCACTGGCGCTAAGGGCCCGGCTCTGGTGGAATCACTTTGCTGTTTGTATTTTTAATCCTTTCTTACTGTTGTGTGAAGTGTGTTTAATGTTTATTTCAGAATTTATTTATCATTGTTAGATCAAATACATATTCATTGCTATTTCATCCTTTACGAGAAGCACATTTGTTATTCAGTTATCTTGTTATCATTATAAATCTTTGTTGTTCTGTATCTGATTCGAGTTGTTGTTCCATTAATCTATGATTTGTTATAATTGATTGTTGCATAGTGATTGGCTGTCGACAGGATTGAAGTGTGGAAATCTAGTTGTTTGATCGCATTAGAACTGTAATTTCTGTTCATTTCATATTGTTGTTCCATTTTTGTTAATTTTTTACTCATAGCTTTCGATTAGCAAATAGATGAGTTATAGTTATATGTTGTTGTTCCTTTCCAGATTTTGTTCCTTTTAGTTATTTTCATTAGTACGAAGATTGAGTTTTCTTTTATTTCGATTTCTTTAAATATCACCAACTATAGAGGACACTGGTTATTGCTTCCAAGTCCCCAGATTGGCTATCTTGCATCGATTTCTAAGGGAAGGAGTTATTGCTACTGTATCCCTGATCGATGTTTTGCAGATTGATGTAGTTTCATTTTTAGAGCATTTCTATTCATGTCACTATAATTAGATTTATTTATGAGCTTTTTTTACTTTTTCATTTAACGTTCTGTACTACATCTTCATAGCAATGCTCTTAGATAATTGTAGCCTCAGACAGAGTACACTCTTGAAATAAAAATTCGCTCCCAGATTGATGATTAATGTAGGCTAATTAGGTGTTCAAAATATACCTTTTTATGACCCAACACTACCCTCTGCTACACCTTTATTTTCTTTGCTGCCCTAGAAAGTCTGGTCCTTTGCATCCCTTGACAACACATGATCTAGTTTTTTCTTTCCTTCTAGGAGCTTGATATTGAATATGGTGTATCTCTATTATTTTAGATCCCTAATATGTGATATTCGGCCTTGTAGTAGTCCTATGAGTCTCATTTCCAATGCCATAGGTCTGACCCAATTTCGATTCTTCGAGAGAGAGTTATGCCCAATCTCTCACAATGCCCTAATAATGGACTGTTTCTGTAGAGAAAACTTGTACGATGTGCCCCATGTCACTGTTTCTTCATTAGGCTCTGAAATTGATACAATGAAACCTACAGCCCATGCACTATCTTCAAATTTTTACATAATTCCAATAAGATACTTAGAGAGAGAGTTATGACAATTTTCCCAAGGTCACTTCTTTGAGATGAATTTCAGGACCCTGCAAGAACACTGACTTACACAGATCATATCTCCGAAACTATTGGACACCTTGATTTAAAATTTTTACAGGAGCTTCCCCAAGATTTCGTCTTCACCTCATAAAAATTTTAGCTTCTTAACCTTCATAGATAAAAGAGAGATTGAAAATTCCACGTTGACCTATTTCAGATAGCGAAATCCCTACATAAGGAGGATATGAGGATCACAATTTATATAAATTATTAGGTTGAGAGGGGCTTCAACAAGTGAATGTGGGAGGAATTTTAGGAGCTTAAAAATTATTAATTATTGAGTTTTCAATGACCCATGCCACAACCCCATGGGGTTTTAGCCCACTAGTTGGGGTTACAAACTTCAAACATGAATATCTCTCAAATTGTGAAGAAATACATGGCGTGCCATATATCAATGGAAACATCTTAACAAGTAGAAACCATAAAAATTATTCTTGACCCATAATATAGTAATTTGGTAGGTCAAAATTACCATGCAATATTGGGTAGCCCCTGGTGCTGCTTGGGTTGACATCAATGACAACCTGTGATAAAAAATCTCCCCCTTTGGCATTGATGGAAACACAAGTACTCCCCCTACGATCATGACACATCTTCCTACAACATTCTCTCCCCCTTTGACATCAATGGAAAAGGGTAACTCCCCCTGATACACAACCATCCTGCGGACTTGTACACACTTCCACTCCCCCTGACACACAAAAATATTGCAGATCTGTAATCTAATGAGAACTTGGGAGAATCTCAAGCTTCTGGCAAAGATATTCAAATTCTTCACGAGGTAAATTTTTAGTGAAGATATCATCGATTTTTTCTTTTGTACCAAAATACTCAAGATTGATATTCTTTTCAGCGACTTGTTCTATAACAAAATTATATTTGATCGGAGTGTGTTTTGTTTTTGAATGCATGACATGATTCTTGGAGATGTTGATTGCACTGGTGTTGTGCAGAATATGGGAATAGGCTCACTGAATTTTACTTGAAGATCTTGTAAATTTTGTTTCATCCAAAGGAATTGAGTACAACATTTTGCCGCTGCAATGTATTCTGCTTCCGTTGTAGATAACGAGATTGAGGTTTTCTTTTTGGTCAACCATGATACAAGACAACCACCTAGATACAATGTGCTCCACTAGTACTCTTACGATCATCAATGTTTCCTACCCAATCTACATCTGTAAAGGCTTGAATAATGAGATTGTTACCCTTGGGATACCACAAGCCATATTTTTCTGTGGCCTTTAGATATTGAATAATTCTTTTCACATCAATAATATGTGATTCTTTTGGTGCTGCTTGGAATCTTGCCACTTATCCAACTGCTTGCATAACATCTGGCCGAGAGACTATTACATATAGAAGACTACCAATCATAGATCTGTACAACCTTTGATCCACATCCTTAGATGAATCATCTATGCTCAATTTTTAACCTGTTACCATCAGAGTAAGGAAGGGTTTTCAATCTTCCATTTTTAATTTCTTGAGCATTTCCTTGATGTACTTGGCTTGACATATAAATATTCATTTCTCTTGCTGAGATATTTGAAGCCCTAAGAAGTATGTCAGCTCACCAAGTAAAGACATCTCAAACGCACTTTGCATATTTGTAGAAAAATTCTTACTTAGTTCATCATCATTGCTACCAAATATTATATCATCCACCAATACCTCAATGATTGTTAAATTATCTTTATCTATTTGTACATAAATATTGCTATCAACAATACCTTTCTTGACCCTTGTTGATGTAGATATCCATCAAGATGAGCATACCATGCTCTGGGAGTCTGCTTGAGACCATATAGAGCCTTCTTTAACCTGCAAACATATTCTTCTTTTTGTGATAGTAGAAAACCTTCAAGTTGTTCGATGTAAACTTCTTCTTCTAATTCTCCATTTAGAAATGTTGACTTAACATCCATTTGGTAGACTTTGATTTTTCTTGAACATGCATAGGCAAGAAACATTTGGATGGCTTCCATTCTAGAAACTGGTACAAATGTTTTGTTGAAATCAATTCCTTCCACTTTTGTATAGCCTTTGCAAACCAATCTTGCTTTGTTTCAGGTAACTTGTCCATCTTCATTCAATTTTTTCCTGAACACCCATTTAGTCCCAATGACATTTTCATATTTTGGTCGTGGAACTAATTCCCATGTGTTATTCTTCTTGATTGTATCCAATTCTTCATTCATAACTGCTACCCAATGTTCATTCTGGCTAGCTTCCTGAAAACCACTAGGCTCAAAGGTTGCTAGAAAATAAATGTGAGCTTCTTGTGATGAAAGAAACTGTCGACCTTCATTTATGTCACCAATGATTTGATTTGATGGATGGTTCTTTTGAATCCATTATTTTTTTCTCTTTGGAGGAGCTTCTTCTTGTTGTTCTGGTATATCTTCATCATCATTATTTACTTCTTCCTAGTTGATAGTTGCTTCTTGTTCTAGAATTTTATCTGTGTCTTTTTCAGCCTCTATCTCAAGTTTCAAAGATTCGAGATCCTCATAATTATTCGTTAGAACACCATCTTCGTCAAATGTAAAATTTATGGTCTACACTATCAGTTTTCGTCTTAGATTATAGGAATTTATTTTGCATGAGTAACCAACAAAGATATCTTAATCAACACGTGATTCAAAATTACCCAAATTTTGATCTTCTCTTTTCATATAACATTTGGTTCTGAAGATTTTGAAATATTTTACATTAGCTGGTTTTCTTCCATAATTCATATGGGGTCTTGTTGAAATTATTTCTAAGAATACTTCGGTTGATAATGAAGACTATCGTATCAATTGCTTGAACCCATAATTTTTCATCCAATTTTGAGTCCTTCAACATTGTTCTACCCATTTCCTGTATGGTTCTATTCTTTCTTTCAACAACTCCATTTTGCAAAGGTGTTCGTGCTATTGAAAATTGTCTTTTTATTCCATTTTCGTCTTATTATTTATGAAATAATTTGGAAGTGAATTCTCTGCCATTATCTGATCTTAGACAATTTATTTTCAAATTAGTTTCATTTTTGACCAACTCCTTCTAGATCTTAAAGCACTAAAATTCTTCATATTTTTTCTTTAGAAAACTGATGGCTGTCATCCTGGTATAGTCATCTATCATTAACATGAAATATAATTCTCCATGTAACCACATAGATCAGTATGTATCAACTCCAATGGATGTGATGCAAAGTGTTCTTTTGTTTTAAATTGGACTTTTGTCTGCTTGTCGTGCCGACAAGCCTCACATAGTGTGTTGGAAGGTTTTGAGATTTTCAACATTTCTTGTACTGCTTCCTTTTTGCTTATCCTGAAAATATTGTCAAAGTATATGTGACCCATTCATTTGTGCCATAACCAAATTTCCTCTTCTTCATCTAGTAGACATGCTTTAGTTGCTTCATCTAGAACATATATGTTGTTTAGAGCTCAACTTGTTGTAGCCACAATTTAACATACCTGCATTTCTTGATTTCACATTTTGTGGAGTTGAATAGCATTGTGTGTCCTTGATCACACATTTGTCCAACATTGAGCAGATTGTGATTCATGTTTTCAACCAATAAAACATTCTTGGCTATAACATCTTTGCTTCTGAGAGTGATGGTACCTGATCCTATAACATTTGAAGATCCATCATTCCCAAAGGATACAGTTCCATCCTTCTTCTCTTTCAGAGATACAAATTTCCTTCTATCTCCAGTCATATGTGTTGAGCAACCGTTGTCAACATACCACACATATTTTTTGTTTTGATCCTTGAGAGTGAGAGCACAATTATCAGTTTTCTTCTTCTTCCAATTCATTCATTCTATGGATTCGAGGATTCTTCTGGAGGATTTTCAAGTCTACAGTCTCTGGCTATGTGTCCAAAGTTCTAACATTTGTAACATTCCATATTATTTCTTAAATGTTCAAATCTATTGATGTTTCGTTGAGCCCTGGGAGGTTCATATTTGAAGGATATTTTGGAATTTTATTGGTTCCTAGGGTATGTGCGACATTCTACAACTTTATAACCAAATTTTCCACATGAATAACAATATCAATGAAAAATATGTTGGTACCTGGATGGAAAACTTCGTCGAGAAATCGTCTTCCAAGGATTTTCTTGCAAATCTTGTCCAATGAAGTCTACATGCATGTCAGATCTCATAGGTTCATTGTATTTTTTTGTAGAGGGTCTTGTTTCTTCTTCTTTGTAATATCCCAAATTAGGGGCTGCTCAACCATGCATGCATAAAAAAATGAATTTTTAGAAATATACGCTATAAATAACGAAATCAACTCTTGGATCCTTTAGATAGGTTAATATACAACCTAAATCCAATAATAGAGATGAAAATAATCAAACTAGGTGGGTTAAACAGACCTCCCACACCTAGTATTGCAAAAAAAAGGCTAAAACGCCAAACACTACAACACATGAATTTCTGCATAAAAAATACTGCGTATTCTAATGAGGGTTTGTACACATAAATAAAAAATACAAATATATCTTATATTATATTAAATAATATGGCTCAAAAATAGAGATCTAGTCTCCTCATTACAAAATCTAGAGAACCCGGGAAGGGTTTCTAGGAATGCACTCAAATACAAATGGTGATCTTCAGCAATAAGACTGAATAATCAATGGAAAATGAATCACATGAGCGTATAATTCTGAAAAAATGTAAATTTTATGCATATCTAATCAAATTTATTCCCCTAGGAAAGGATGAACCTCTCAATCACAGGAAAACTCCTAAAAATAACCACTGGATCCACTGCAGAAACTGCCCTCCAGAAATAACGCAATTCCAGAATGGAATAATGCTGTAAGTGATGGAAATGTCTTGGCCTGCTTCCAATTATCTGATATCAGCCCAATAACCCTCCAAATTGATCCTCCAATAAAAGGAAACCTCCCTCCTATGCAAGACCAACTCAGAAAGTGGGTTTCTCAACCCTCCCCTGCAACACCCTGCAACTCAACACAACCTCCTACTAAAACTGCGCTGAAACTGAAGAATTAATCTTGGAACCAATTCCAAATGTAAGGAATAATATAGCAGGTATCTCCCAAGGTCTACTCAAAGGGTAGAGAAGGAATTCCTGAACAGGAATAACTTAGTGCTAGACAACACCGGCAATCTTAGCTAAATAGCTAAAGAGAGCAAAAGTCTAAGCAGACATAAAAATGTAATTCATAAGCTAACCAAAAATGGCTGACATCCTCTTCCTTATAAACTAAGTGAGCCTTCTCACCTTGGGTCCCACTCAATAGGTTTTCCACCATCACACAAACAACCTCCCTCCAAAACTGTGTGGTGCCTTCATTAGAGCCACTCCTCTAAACTGCGTTGTTCGATTTGGTCAAGGTTTACCTCTTCAACCCGCTTCAGCCCTTTTCACACCTAAGGGTCTTCAATCCAGCTCAAATATAGCTATCTAGGCTGAACCTCATTCACATTGAGCTCTTTTATTTGTTGATCCACTCCTCCTACATTTATGTTGTTGACTTGGTCAAACTTGACTTTGTCCACATGCAAAATATCCCTATTCACACATGAGAGTGTAAAATCCAGCTGGCATTATGATCCCCATTTCACACTATGAGGGATTTTATCCTTGTTTCTGAAATTTATGGGCCTCCTTACTGATTTATTCATCTCCTAGGTGACATTAGAAAAATTTAATATTCCAATTTGTTGCATGCAAATTTTGGAATATGACAGTCCTCCCCTCCCAAATGTTGTTTGTCCTCAAGCAAATAAAAGGATAGAACTAAAGAGAATCCTCTTCTCCCCTTGTAGCAACCTCATAAGATAAAATCCTCCAAGGATCAAGGTGTTGTCTCATCAAAATATCTCCAAGTTGCCCCTCCCAAGTAAACAAGCTAGATTTTGGTGAACACCCCAAATAGCTATCATCATGTGACAATAAAATATCAATGGAGGAAAAAATGGGTGGTCTAAAGGCCTCCTTGAGGCATGTGGTTTGATATATATTTTTATCTACCATCCCCATATGAATCTCCCATCCCAAAGCTATCATCCATACAAAATGAGTTACCTCCCAACATGGCAACTCCTGAAAATCCTCCTCCACATTGAGCTCCTGCAAAGTAGGTGGGATGAAATTTTGAACATGGTAGACAAAGCAGCCTTCCCTATGCTTTCATCCTCTCCAATTAAGATAAGTGCAGATAATTTTTTGATCTTGGGCTGAAATAATGTTGCCCTCAAGTGGAAAGAAGGAAATTATATCTCCAAATATCCCTTTCCCAATGTTGTGAATCAAGCTAGCCCAAACCATCTCATACATGATGGATAAGAAATAACCACCATATGGCATCCCATCCATCTCATGGCCCTCCTCATAAATAAAGAAATATTTTTCTATGGTGTCCATATCTCCTCCCATGCTCCCCTTAAAACATGTAATCCAGAAATTGTTGGAATCCTCCTTCCCAGAGAACACATCCACACAATGTGTTTCTCCCCCAATCATGCTCCCCATAAAGGAAAGAACAACATCAGAAAATGGGATCATGAATAGCATCAAAATGAAAGAAATACTAAAGGTTTCCTGTGGTTTTGGAAGGTACCAACAGTATCCCAAGTGGTCACAGCGTAGTCTTCTCCACTGCAACTTTAGAAAATAGCATGGCAAGTTGTTTCTTGACAAATGGCTATTTGTGTAAATCACCACATCTACTAGCAAATACTAAATGGATGAATGTATCAACTGAGCATATAAGAAGTAACCAGAAACTTTCCCAAAGTCATATAATAGATGGCTATCTCCATCATAATAGCTAAACAAAAATGGTCCATGGAGCCCAAAGAAAATCTTGCCCCTTTGTGGAGCAATGCACTGCAAAGAAATGGTAAGAGCATGCAAATATTGTGTTGGAAAATAAATAAATGAAAAAAAATAATTCTTACCGTGTAATGAAAGTAAGATGATGATAGGATCCATAAATGAGTCCTCCATAGTGGTATGAATTTCTCCTATGAAGAGGAATGAACCATATGCTGCATGAAGATCCTCCTTCTTATGCCTGGAAATCCAAGTCAAGAAGAACATACCACAATAACAAATGAATCCATCCATTACTCTATCATTATCACCTCTTCCTTGTCCACCAAGTGCATCAAATGTGAAGTGATCTGGGGGACACTCCATCAATAAGTCCATGCTCCAAAGTGACAGCGTTGTTGGCCTATGCAAATAGGCTCCTGCCAACTCATAACTCCATCCTTTGACATGCTCAATGTCAAATACTCCTCCCATAATGCTGCCACATACAAGAAGTTTCTTCCAAATCGGAAGTACTTACAGATAATATAAGGCTAAGGAGTAGCCCCTTTGCACCATGGTAGTGCCATCTCCTACTCCTACAACATCATGCAAAGTGTGAGAGAAAATCTTCCCTTGCTCTCTCAAAATCCTCCAAAGCAACAAAAGTCTTTGTTGCCTCCTTATACATCCATCATAAAAATTATGTGGTGAAGGCATAATGATCATATCATCACAATGCATCCACACTTCTTGCTTCCCAATGATGTAAGTATCCTGCCAAGTTCCTTCCACCCACATACCCTTGGAAGAAGGATATGTCCCATGATGGCCAAACTCCTTCAAGAGCAACCAACGCAGCCAAGCCTCCTGTTTCTTGGTGTCATATATTTGCAAGTATCTTATCAGCTTCTTACTCTCCATCCACTCCCATTCCTCCCAATGTGAGTGCCTCCCATCATGGTCAACCTTGGTACCCTTCCAATGAAGACTACCCTTCTCCAAAATCAGATTTTTCTTCTTGCATTCCATGGGATGCTAAAATGAAACTCCTTGGAGATCTCCTAGAAAAGATCTCACACCAATGATCATCTTGAATCCATAAGGATACAAGTGGGCTGAAGGTAAAGCCTCTTCACTGCTACCTCTTGACAATGCTGTAAATCTCCTCCATGGTGTTTTGGTTGTCTCATGTCCCGGATCAAGGATGAACATATGGTTTTGCATAAAAAATTTTGGGACAAAGTTCATCCCATCCTCCAAGAATTTACACCCCAACCTCACATGTGGTGTGTAGCCCAAAAGTGGCCCATTAGGATGATGTTTCATACCTTCCTTGATAAAATCAAGGTTGCACAGCGCAGTGCAATTATGTTGTTCCAAATGATCAGTATGCAATGGTATACAATCCTCCATATGATTTACTGAAACAATAGGAGATAAAAATTTAGGCATACCTTGATGAAACTTGGAAGTATCTTGTATGGCTGTAAGGGCTTCTTCCTCCAATGAGTTGGCTCCTCCAACTGAAGATGTTGAGGGATGCTCCCACATAGTTGTGACAATGCTCGTATAAGTATCCTCCAATGGTGGTGAGGGCTTCTTCTCCTTTGATTTTTCTTCACCAAATTTCCCAATCAACCTTTGAGTAAACTCAGCAAAAGTAATCACTCTTGCATGGCTCAAATGGATGAACCACCAAGTATTGGCCTCACCCTCTAGGTGCAGCGCTGCAATCTCTACAGCCTCCCTTTCTTCCACAGGATGTAGTAGGAAGAATGCATCTAGTTTCCTTACCCAAACCCTTGCCGCAGATGACCCATCAAAAGTAGACAATAGAAACCTATTGCCCTTAATCCTTCCTTGGCCACAAGGTCTTCTTTCTTCCTCCAAATGAATGAACTGAGGGAAAGCTAGAGTCTCCTTGAAAGCTCTAGGTTGAGATTTATACTCAACAAGGTATTCACTTAGAATCATGTGATCCAAGTGTCCTCCATCTTCTGGAAATTTGTAATACCTCTCAAAAGGAAAGGATATGTCCTAATTCTTTGGAGCTCTCTGCAACAATGGTCTCCTCTTCCGATCATAGGAAGTGCATGGCTCTTCCTCCTCATGAAACTCTCTAGAAGTTTCATTGCTCCTTTTCTCTTCTTCTTTTTTAACCTCCTTGGAGAGGTTATCCCTGGATCTGAAAAGTGATGAAAAAAAACTCATCCTTTCCATCATTTTTACCTTGCTCTTTCTCCTATATAATTTTTTCTTGAGGCCCATAGGCTGAGCCAAAGATCTTGCTTTGATACCACTGTAATATCCCAAATTAGGGTCTTTTTAACCATTCATGCATAAAAAAACGCATTTTTAGAAATATATGCTATAAATAATGAAATAAACTCTTGTATCCTTTAGATAAGTAAATATACAACCTAAATCCAAGAATAGAGCTGAAAAAAAATCAAACTAGGTGGGTTAAACAGACCTCCCACACCTAGGATTACAAAAAAAAAAAGGCTAAAACCCTAAACATTGTAACATAGGAATTTCTGCATAAAAGAGACTGCGCAGTATAATGAGGGTTTGTACACATAAATATAAGAGACAAAAATATATGATGTTATGTTAAATAATATGGCTCAAAAATAGAGATCTAGTCTCCTCATTACAAAATCTAGAGAACTTGGGAAGGGTTTCTAGGAATGCACTCAAATACGAATGGAGATCTTCAGCAATAAGACTAAAAAATCATTGCAAACTGAAGCACATGAGCGTAGAAGGCTGAAAGAATGTAAATTTGATGCAGATATGATCAAAGGTGTAATTTTCCCACTTAGCCTTAGCTAGGAGGAACATTCAATTTTGTTTTAATTTCTGCTTCATGAAAAAATGAATAAATGAGGACATGTAAAATACCTAAAAAGTCTGAATAAATCAATGCCCATGTGAACAAAGACAAATCAGGGCTATGTACATAATCACTTGTAGGTGTGAAAGAGGTTTGAGCTAAAAATTGGGTCAACCTTGACCAAATCAATAGCGCTATCTAGGTTCATTGCATCTCCAAAAGGGACAGCACAGTTCTAGAAGGGAGCCTCTAATGTGAAAAGGGATAACTCATTAAGATGGTTTAGAGTTTGCAAGAGCTTTCTCATCTTATAAAAGGAGAAGGAGGGCAGCAAGAGAGGGTTGTTGATAGATCATATTTCTGAGTATTTGTCTGCTTAGACAAATACCTTTCTCTGTTGTTGAGTGGAAGATTGTATCTGGAATTCCTATGCAGGAGTTTCACCTCTTCCTATGATGATTCAAGGAGGAAATTTTGATGAATTGAACCACTATTAGGCTTGAGGCCAAGCTCCTACTTACATTAACAGCGCTGTTCCATTGACGGATTTGTTGTCTCTGCAAGTTGTAGCAAGTGGTGATCTAGATCTGTAGAGTTCTAGTGTATTTTGAGAGCCTCTCTCCATAGAGTGGGTCCTTTGACCTCCTCGAAGAGTGTATCATTTATTTTACTTCAGATCTTAAACTATTTAGTATTTTTCTATGTCTTTTGAGCTACAATTCTATCTCACTGAGTAAACTGTGTTATTTATGTCTGAGGGTTTGCAGGGTGTTTTGCTCACAATTTAGATCAGAGATCTCTTGTGTTGGCTTTGCCTTCCACATGGTGATCCATGGATTGGCTTGCTGATATATATTCAATTCAGATCTGATCCATTGTAATCAAATGTTATATTTAGGAATTTATTTCATTAGTTTCCATATCTGCAACTTGTTTCTCAGATCTACTCTTATTCATGCATGCTTTTGTCAAAATTCCAAGTGGATCTTGTAGAGAAAACTATAGAGTTTCCAGATCTGATATCGATCTGATATTTTTTCCATAGATCTGCTCTAGATCTAATTTTTAACTTCTAGCTGCTGAACTTCCTGAAAAATAACACTGTTGAAGCATTTCTGCAAATGTACATGTGCCCCTGCTCTCTTTTCTGAAGATTTATTGTTGTATTGGCTCATGCTTTCTACTATATAATGAAAGGGATTTATCATAATGTTTATTTGCTGCTATATTACTGAAATATCAGTCTCCTTTCTGATATCCACTGAACATTATATAAAACTGTGCAATTCCTGAAGCAGTGCTTGCATTTGACTGCAACCTTCCCCTTTGGGTGCTTTTTAGCTAGTCTACTTTTTGGGAGATCTGTTTAATGTGCTTAAACTGATTTTTTTCTGATGAAATTCCATATATAAGTCACATACAACATAAAAAATATGGACCAAGTCTCGATCTACGTTAGTTTTGCACAAATTTACTTATAAAACGTTTTCCTTGAGCACCTTGTTGAAATTCCTGAAAAGGGAATTATTCCAAGTTCTATAGACAGAGTCTACAGTTGGCCAGGTAGCCTCTGGATCTCATCCTTTCTTTGAAAAGTGACATATCCAGTAAATTCCTCTCCATTTCATCTCTGAAATAGAATCTTGATATTCCTGAAAAAGGGATATTACAGTGGTATCAGAGCTCCACTCTTGGCACATCCTATGCTAGCATTGGAGCACCAGTCATGATGCATTACGAAGATGAAGATCCTATTTCTAAGAGGGAGAGGAGATATAAGAATAGAATTCATAAAAAGTATGACTATACTACTGTTGACCTTGATCAGGATCAAGACAAGGGGAAAGCCCCTGAATCTGTGAATCATAAAGATAAAGAAGCAGAGGAATTTGAAAAAACTCTCTTGGAGGCTATGCAAGATCTATCCAAGGAGATAAAGGAGATGAGGATGGATAGAATGAGGGAATCCCTTGGGAGATTCCATCAAGGAGAAAGTTCTGATATGTCTCAATTTGGGACTGGTCAACCTGTGAGCTTGCCACAAGCTCCACATGCCTCACAATGCTCTACAATGCCTACCTTCTTGGTTGTAGAGAATGAAGGACTGAAAGAGACAACCTCCCTGGAAGGGTACTTTGTAGAATATGACTCACAAATTCAGAGGTTCAAGGATAACTTGAGCTTCCAAGGCTTTTTCCATCTCAAGGACCGAAGGAGGCCATGGAAGCAGTACAGATATGGTGGTTTCTTCCAGGGGAGACACCACACTATGGGCAGGTTCTTTTTCCCCAAGTTCGATGGAACATCCTCTTGTTCTGCCAAAGCATGGGTGGAAAAGTTAGACATCTATTTCCAGTTGAATAAAGTGCCCGAAGTAGAAGCCATCAAGATTGTTGCGCTGCATTTTGAGGGAGAAGACCACAACTAGTGGTTCATGGACTATCTACATTGGGTCACAACAATGTTTCCACATATGCTGAGTTCACTAGGAGACTAGTGGAGAGATCTGATCGAAAATATCCGGAGGCCCCTTTTATAAGCTTGGAAAAGTTGAAGCATATAGGAGATGTAGAGGCCTATATCTCTGAATTCCTGAGATTGTCAGTAATGGTCCTTGATATATCTATAGCAAGGAGAGTCTACATGTTCATTGATGGCCTGGAGGAACCTTTGCATGGGTTGGTTAAGTCTGCCAATCCCATCACTTTGCATGATGCCATTGAGAGAGCTAGATATCTCCAAGATGCCTTGCCAAGGGCAAAGGCAACTTTCCCAAGAAAAGCCACTCATTCCTCTAGGGGGAAGGAAGGGAAAGATTCTCCACCCAAGAAGAGCTCACTGAAGAAGCCTCTTGACCTTGATCTCCGGAGGGAGTTGAGGAAAAAGAGATTGTGTTTCACTTGTCAAGAGCCATGGGTACTTGGACATAGATGTGCTGCTGGGAGGGCACACTATATAGAAGTCTTCTCAGACTTGGAGGAGGAGGATGGGAATGAAGGACCTAGGAGGGGTCATAGCGCTGGTGATGATGAGGAGGAATATTAATCACCATCCAAAGATGAATAGGGAGCCTTTGCTCCAACAAGTGGGACTCTTGCTTCCTTGAGAGGAGTGCCCAAATATTTGACCTTAAGAGTGCAAGGTTCAGTCATGAACCAAAGAGTGTCTATTTTGATTGACAGTGGGGAAACCCACAACTTTATTGATGGTCACCTTGTGCAGAGGAGAGGGATCCCCACTGAATCTTTTGATGGGTTCTTTGTTTTGGTTATGGGAGATAGAACTATGCAGTGCATGCAATATATTCCATCACTTTCTGTGACTATGGGAACCTACACCTTGGTGGAACATTTCTTTGTAGTTGACATACCAGACATCAACATCATCCTGGGTGTCCAATGGTTGATTACTTTGGGAAAATTCACCATTGATTGGAAGGCCTTGCATATGGAATGGGTGGACTTGAAGAGTGAGAAACAACAAATCATTCAAGGCATGCACACCTATCCTTCACCTGATGTTTCCACCCAAAAAATAGAGATTGAACTGTGCAGTGGGGGCAAGGACCACAAAGTTCCTTCTCTCATGTTTATGAGAATGTTGCAAGGAACATTCCTACCTCATGGAAAGCCACTTGGAATGCCATTGGATTCTGATCATGTGGGGGAAGCCTCACAAGGTGCTGGAGCAATGGAGGAGAAAGCCACAATGTTGTGCGAGGAAGCAACAGGGAGGATCAGCCTTCCCACAAATAATTTTGGCATGTGTAATGTAAAAGAAACAATCAGAAACAAGGCAAGCACCATCATAGATGCATCAGCAACGTTATCCTTGTTGAGATGTGTAGATCCATATTGGAGGTCTCAACTCCTTGTGGAGTACTCCAAAGATCTGCACACCGGGATGATATTAGATGGCATGAAGCAAGGAGGAGGCTATTTGGTCCATGAAGAGGTCATCTATCATCCTGGTAAATTATTCTTGTCTCAAGCCTTCAAGCTTAAGCAAGATATACTACAAAGAGCACACAAAGAGTTCCTTTCCAGCTATATGCAATCAGCGAAGATCTACTCCCTAATCATGAGGAGTTTTTATTGGGAGGGTATGAAGGAAGAACTACATCAGCACTATGATTTGGAGGAACTACATCAGCACTTGCAAGATTGCAATAGTTATGAAGAGATGGGGCAGCCAAAGGATCCTATGCATGAGACATTTCAGCCATCTCTTTCTTCTCTTAAAAGAGGAGAAATGCCCATGCCCAACTCCATGTGTGTGGGAGACTTGAATGGTAAAGAATCTGATCTTATGGAGCATGTTTATTTTTCTGATTTGACACATTCTCTTACCATATGTATGCAGGCCATGGCTCCTACAGGGAGTGATATTACATGCAGATCTCATGGCATTGATGAGGCCAAGAAAAATTCCAAATTTGGCCACTCCCTTGAGGTGCAAAGGGATATTATCTATCATGATGGGTGCTTCCCAAAGGCACCTAACTTGGGTATCACTTTCAGCCATGTCAAAGTGACCCATGCAGCAAAGATGTGGTGGGAATACCACTTTACACCCTTAGATTTACTCAAGAGAAGGAGTGAATTGCATTGGTATCTTATATGGGATTGTGACCCACCTCCTCAAGTGCACATTTTAGTTTGCATATATGTGATTTTGCTTCCTTACATAGATGATATATTGGTATTGTTTATGGGTTTGTATGCGCAAAAAGTGGGCAGTGTATATGTGCCACATGGGATGGAAATTTCTCTTGTACTTCATGATACATGTTTTAGACGTGACATTGCTTCACCCATGTTTATTTATGTTGAGTTTTACACTCCTGAAGGGATATACTATGCCCCTATCATGTTAGCATTGGAGGAACAATTTTTGATGTATTGGCTTGATGAGCACTTGGTCCATGATGAAAGATTGATCCTTGATGGTGCCATCAATGTAGGAGGAGAAGAACTACAACTCTTACCATGTCAGTTGCTTGAGGACAAGCAACATTTTGGAGGGGAGGACTGTAATGTTCCCACTTAGCCTTAGTTAGGAGGAACATTCAATTTTGTTTTAATTTCTGCTTCATGAATAAATGAATAAAGGAGGACATGTAAAACTCCTAAAATGTCTGAATAATAAATGCCCATGTGAACAAAGACAAATCAGGGCTATGTAAATAATCACTTGCAGGTGTGAAAGAGGTTTGAGCTAAAGATTGGGTCAACTTTGACCAAATCAACAGTGCTGTCTAGGTTCATTGCTTCTCCAAAAGGGACAGCGCAGTTCTAGAAGGGAGCCTCTAATGTGAAAAGGACTAACTCATCAAGATGGTTTAGGGTTTTCAAGAGCTTTCTCATCTTATAAAAGGAGAAGGGGGGCAACAAGAGAGGGTTGTTTATAGATCATATTTCTGATTATTTGTCTGCTTAAACAAATACCTTTCTCTGTTGTTGAGTGGAGGATTGTATCTGGAATTCATATGCAAGAGTTTCACCTCTTCCTTTGATGATTCAAGGAGGAAATTTTTCTGAATTGAACCAATATTAGGCTTAAGGCCAAGCTCCTTCTTACATTGGCAGTGCTATTGCATTGAGGTATTTGCTGTCTTTGCAAGCTACAGCAAGTGGTGGTCTAGATTTGTAGAGATCTAGTGTATTTTGAGAGCCTCTCTCCATGGAGTGGGTCCTTTGACCTCCTGGAAGAGTGTATCATTTATTGTACTTCAGATCTTCAATTATTCAGCAGTTTTCTATGTATTTTGAGCTACAACACTGTCTCATTGAGTAAACTACGTTATTTATGTATGAGGGTTTGTAGGGTGTCTTGCTCATAGTTTAGATCAGAGATCTCTTGTGTTGCCTTTTCCTTCCACTTGGTGATCCATGGATTGGCTTGCTGATCTATGTTTAGTTAATATATGATCCATTGTAATCAAATGTTATATTCAGAAATTTACTGTAGCAGTTTCCAGATCTGCAACTTGTTTCTCAGATCTACTCTTATTCATGCATTCTTTTGTCAAAATTCCAAGTGGATCTTGTAGAGAAAAATATAGAGTTTCTATATCTGATATAGATCTAATATTTTGTCCATATATCTACTCTAGATCTAAGTTGTAACTTCTAGCTACTTAACCTCCTGAAAAATAACGTTTTTGAAGCATTTCTGAAAATGTACATGTACCCCTCCTCTCTTTTCTGAAGATTTATTGCTGTATTGGCTCATGCTTTCTACTGTATAATGAAAGGGCTTTATCATAATGTTTATTTGCTGCTGTATTATTGAAATATTAGTTTCCTTGCTGATTTCCACTATAAATTAGCTAAAATTTCACAATTCCTAAAGTAGTGCTTGCATTTGACTGTAGCCTTCCCCTTTGGGTGCTTTTTAGCTAGTCTACTTTTTGGGAGATCTGTTTAATGTGCTTAAACTAATTTTTTTCTGATGAAATTCCATATATAATTCACATACAACATAAAAAAGAGGTACCAAGTCCTGATCTACGTTATTTTTGCACAGTTTTACTTATACAATGTTTTCCTTGAGCACCTTGTTGAAATTCCTGAAAA
Source organism: Pinus albicaulis (assembly GCA_034641835.2). Classification (NCBI taxonomy): domain Eukaryota; kingdom Viridiplantae; phylum Streptophyta; class Pinopsida; order Pinales; family Pinaceae; genus Pinus; species Pinus albicaulis. Next base: position 235,024,295 of record CM076572.1, read on the forward strand.
GGGAATTATTCCAAGTTCTATAGACAGAGTATGTAGTTGGATAGGTAGCCTATGGATCTCATCCTTTCTTTGAAAGGTGAAATATCCAGTAAATTCCTCTACATTCCATCTCTGAAATAGAATCTTGATATTTCTGAAAAGGGGATATTACAAAGGGTCTTCCCCTAGGAAAGGATGAACCTCTCAATCACAGGAAAAATCCTAAAAAGAACCACTGAATTCAATGCAGAAACTGCCCTCCACAAATAATGCAATTCCAGAATGGAATAACGTTGTAAGTGATGGAAATTTCTTGGCCTGCTATCAAAGATCTTATATTAGCCCAATAACCCTCCAAACTGATCCTCCAATAAAAGGAAACCTCCCTCCTATGCAAGACCAACTCAGAAAGTGGGTTTCTCAACCCTCCCCTGCAACACCCTGCAACTGAACACAACCTCCTGCAAAAACTGCACTGAAACTAAAGACTAAAGCTAGACACTAATGCCAGATGTGAGGAATGATAGATCAGGTCTCTCCCAAGAGCTACTCAAACGGAAGAGAAGGAATTCTTGGACATGAATACCTTATTGCTAGACAACACCGATAATCTTAGCTAAATAGATAAAGAGAGAAAAAGTCTAAGAAGACATAAAAATATAATTCATAAGCTAACCCCAAATGGCTGCCATCCTCTTCCTTATAAACTAAGTGAGCCTTCTCACCTTGGGTCCCACTCAATAGGGTTTCCACCATCACACAAACAATCTCCCTCCAAAACTGCGTGGTGCCTTCATTAGAGCCATTCCTCTAAACTGCGCTATTTGATTTGGTCAAGGTTGACCTCTTCAACTTGCTTCAACCCTTTTCACACCTAAGGGTCTTCAATCCAGCTCACATATAGCTATCTAGGCTAAACCTCATTCACATTGAGCTCTTTTTTTAGAGAGCTTCACGGATTATCCATAGTATTAAGGAACATGTGTCGACGTTTCGAATCCCAACGGGGATCCATCATCAAGACTTTTAGAATGAAGAAATTTAGAAAAGGGTTTCAGACTATTAATAGAGATAAATTTCTTGTAAAGAGCAGACCAAATTTTTTGTATTTTATATTAATTTTAATAATTACATTTCTAATTTAATAATTTTTAATTTATTATGGTTAATAAAATCAAAGTTATATATAAAATAAAGCATATAAGATTTATTTTAATTATGCCTATTTTATTAACAATTTTAGTTAGTTTAATTATTCCTATTAAATTTTCTAATTAGTTAGTTTTATTATGCCTATTTAAGATACTAATTCACCAATAGTTTAGTTTATTAAGTTTAATTCATTATTTTTATAACAATAAATAATTAAGATTTATTTTTATTTTTATTTTTATTATTTTTGTTATGCTTATTTAATTTACTAATTAGTTAGTTTAATTATTATTTTTGCTTAATATTTTTTATTATATTATATAGTAACTAAATTGGTTAATTTAATTTAATATAATTTAATTTGGGACTTATACTAGGTTTAAATAAAATATAAAAATATATAAATAAAGGAACTAATTATTTAGTTTTATTTTAATTTATGAATATTTAATTAACTATGCTTATTTTAATTTACTAATTAATCTTTATTGTTAGGAAAATTTTAAAGGAATATAGTAGAAGTTACTAATAATTATCGATTAATAATTAACTATCGATTAATTTAATTTAAAAAGAGATATTTAATTTATTATAATTTAGTTAGGGACTTATACTAAGTTCTAATAAAATATAAATATATATAAATAAAGGAATTAATTATTTAGTTTTATTTTTTAAGAATATTTAATTAATTATGTTTATTTTAATTTGCTAATTAATCTTTTATGCTAGGGAAAACAAATTTAGGGAAATTTTTTTTATAGGAGTATAGTAGAAATTACTAATAATTATTGATTAATTAATTAATTTTATTTTAAACAAAATAAAAATCAATTAATAGGGATAATTATTAGAATTTTAAATTATTAAAACCAAATTAGAATTCAGAAGAGGAGGAACATACCTGAGATTTTATACCTGAAAAACTATACCTCGGCGGATGACGTCTTGGAGGAACAAATTTGTCGAAGAAGAGGTCTCCAAGTGCCACTAATTTCAACTCCCCCATCCCTATTAATATTATCTGGATGCTTCATAATCTCAAGTGCCTCTCTTATTTTTCTTCTTTGATAATGCTCTTCTCGCACAATGATCCTTGCATCTTCAAGACATACTTGATGTTTGGTTTTTGAGGAGTGTTTTGCAAGGGCTGAGGTGCGCGATCATTCATACCTGATATCAGCTCCATGCTCTTTAAGTATTTTTTGAAGTGAATGCCCAGTCTCACCAATATAACTTTTCCCACATGAACAATCAATCTTGTACACTCCTTTAAGTTTTTCAGGGCTTATGCCATCTTTAACTGATCGCATCCTCTGCCTAGTAGTCCTTGATGCTGAAAATTGTGTAAAAATATCGTTATTTCTCAGAACCTTGGTGATTTTATCAGTAACACCCTTAACGTATGGTAGAAAAACTCTACCCATGTTTTCTTGAGGTTCATGGCCATTCTGAGGTAAGATCGAACCCTCAGCTCTTTTCAGGGATTTTTTGATATCTCTCTCTTTATAACCTAAATCCCTAAATACAGATGACAGGTGACTAATTTCCTCACTTAGGTGTTTAGCATCAGAAATCCTCATGGCTCTGACGGCAAGGGTATTAAGGACACCAAAATTTTGAGTTGGATGATGGTAGGACTCAACATGGAGATAGCTATCAGTATGGGTTTTCTTTCTAAACACCTGGTGCCCAAAAGTTCCATCCTCATTCCTAGTGACAAGAACGTCCAAAAAATAAATGATCCTATTTTCTTCAAACTTTATTGTGAACTTAATCTCTGTGGAAATGGAGGTTGAGGTGATTAAAAAATCCTTCAAGATTCTCTTTACCATGGGTCCACTTTATGTTGGTGTCGTCTACAAATATTTTCCACCAATCAGGTTTTAAGGGATAAGAGGCAAGGGCCTTCTTCTCAAAATGTTCCATTTATAAGTTGGCAACAATAGGGGATAGCGGAGATCCCATCATGACACCTAATACTTGCTCATAGAATTCCCCTTGGAAACTAAAGAAGGTGGAGCGCAGAAAAATATCTGCAAGCTTGGTTGTTCCAGGATCAGTGACATCTTTAATGACTTGGATTGCCTCATCTAAAGGAATCTTCATGAATAGTGATACCACATCAAAACTAACCAAGATGTCTTTTTCCTCAACCTTCTGATCCTTGATGAGCTTGACAAAATCGCTTGAGCTCTTTTATTTGTTGATCCACTCCTCCTACATTTATGCTGTTGATTTGGTCAAACTTGGCTTTGTCCACATGAAAAATTTCCCTGTTCACACATGAGAGTGTAAAATCCAGCTGGCATTATGATCCCCCTTTAACACTATGAGGGATTTTATCCTTGTTTCTAAAATTTATGGGCCTCCTTACCCATTTATTCATCTCCTAGGTGACATTAGAAAAATTTAATATTTCAATTTGCTGCATGCAAATTTTGGAATATTACATTCTTTGTAACCGAGGCCAACTCTGTCATTGTAAGATCATTAATTGTTGATGAGTTATTCCAATGCCCTTGAGTTGTTGGCATAGTTGTGGATAGTTTTTCCCTCCTTCACTTCCTTATGCAGCGAGACTACTTCAGATTCTAATGCTTCCCTTTCTTGGTTGCTTTCTTCCAACTTCTTTTGAAGTGACTCTTCAATACATTTTTGTTCTTCAACTTCAATTTCGAGACCTTGAACATGTTCTTCAAGAGAATTGAAATGGATTTTCTCAGCCTTGAGCTATTTTATAAGCCTGATTTCCTCCTTAGAAAATTCTTCTATGGTCAACCCTTCTTCTTCGTTGTTTGATACCTCTTGTTTATTGTGCTTGGCCATAAACAATACTCTCTCATTGGCTTCTTGTTTGCTATCACTGTCTTCATCAGATGATGAGCTATCTTCTTTAGAGAGAAATGTCCTTTTGGATCCTTTCCTTTTTTCTTGCTTGTTGAATTTCTTAAAGCCTTTCTTTCCTTTTGAGTTGCCATCACTTCTGTTCAGAAATTTTGTTGCGAAATTCCCAACCTCACGACAGCCGAAACATATCAATGGAATTTTACCTTTGAATTTTCTCGTACCAATTTTTAGTGTTCTCGTAAGCATATTCTTCATTTGAAATACCTTCTTCATCATCTCCCTTTTCTTCACACTTGCAGGTGCATGTCTTTTCAATTGAAGGTTGTTTATCCTTATTGGTTTTCTTAGATGCAACTAACGCAGTTTTTAGATGCGAAGCACCCTCTTCTTCATCAAGTCTCATTTCATATGCTATGAGAACTCCATGTAATTCCTCTTTGTTGAGTTTTTCAATATTTGAACTGTATTCTAAGACCGATACATTTGGGTTGAATCTCCCTAGAAACGTTCTAAGAATCTTTCGTATAATAGTCTTCTCGTCAACTGGCTCTCCTAATACTTCCAGAGTATTGGTTATTTCATCAATGTATTGGAAGTATGCAACAATGTTGCAATCTTATTTCATTTTGAGTTGCTCAAATTTTTCTATTTTAAGCTTTTCTTCTTTGACATTTGACTCACCTGCATATATATTCTCAATCTTGTCCCATACATTTTTGGAGGTTTTACAACCCAACACCTTATGATAATAATATTCAATAAGTCCACTAATAATAATATTCTTTTCTTTTGCATCATTTACCAAATTCTTCTTACCTTGTTCATCTGCAGTTGATGTAAATCCATTTTGAACAGTGTCCCATACTTTGTAACCTTGCGCTAAGAGATAGACCTCCATTCTTCCTTTCCAGAGTGCATAATTATTTTCATTAAATAGAGGTACACCATTCTTAGTATGCTCCATGACCTCCTTCCATCTGTTAAACTGTTATTGAAGGAACCAAGCTCTGATACCAATTGTTGGAAATACTAAGAGGGGCGGGGGGGTGAATTATTATTCCTTTCAATTGGAGCATTAGTTAATATTCAATTATTATCAGTGTTTGTACAATGATAGAATTAAACAAAAGGAACAAAAATGCACATAGTTTTTAAGGTGGAAACCCACTTTGGGACAAAAACCACCTAATGATTTTCTAATAATTCTTTAATATTCAACTCCAATTGAAAATAAAGCTCCAACTTCCTAGAATCTAGAAAAACATTCTTCTCCAACTCCCACTGGATGGATGCTCCAATGCCTGATATTCTTAAGTAGTCAACTAAACGGATGCCCCAACATCCAAGGAGCTACAACTTACCCTAGCACCATCCTACCACCCTATATAAGAATGAAACAAGAATGGACTCTCGTACCAGGGAAAATCGTCCACTTTACAATGGTATAGAATGATGTAGAAGAAGAAGACAGACTAGACCATAACCCCAACTATGACACAACTAGCTAATGATGATCCTAGACCTCTCGACACTTCCTCTTCAAATCTTGGCAGATATACACTTGTACAATTTTTACAATGATGCATTTACAATGACTTAGTACAATGATACCTTTACAATGACTGGATGCAGTGCTGCCCACTTGAAGACTTCATGTGGTGAACTTCTTGTTGTTGTTTTTCACCTTGGTTTCTGCTCTTGTCATGCTACCCTATGCTGCACCTTTATTTTCTTTGCTTCCATAGAAAGTATGGACCTTTGCATCCCTTGAAAACACATGATCTAGCTTTTTCTTTCCTTCTAGGAGCTCGATATTGAATATGGTGTATCTCTTTTATTTCAGATCCCCAATATATGATTTTCGATCCTGTAGTAGTCCTCTAAGTCTTCTTTCCAATGCCATAAGTCTAACCCAATTTGGATTTTTCAAGGGAGAGTTATGCCCAATCTCTCACAATTCCCTAATTATGGACTTTTTCAGTAGAGAAAACTTGTACAGCGTACCACGTGTCACTTTTTCAGTAGAGAAAAGTTGTACAGCATGCCACGTGTCACTTTTTCTTCATTAGGCTCTAAAATTCATACTAAAAAACTATAGCTTGTGCACTATCTGCAAATTTTTACAAAATTCCAATCCGATACTCAGAGAGAGAGTTATGATGACTTTCCCAAGGTCACTTCTTTGAGATGAATTTCAAGACCCTACAAAAGCACTAACTTCCATAGATCATATCTCCAAAAATATTGTGCACCCTGATCTGAAATTTTTACAGGAGCTTCCTCAGGATTTTGGCTTCACCTCATACAAATTGCGCTTCTGATCTTTCGTAGAAACAAAGTTAGAAAGAAATTTCCATGATGACCTATTTCAGATAGCGAAATCCCTACATAAGGAGGATATGAGGATCACAATTTATATAAATTCTTAGGTTGAGAGGGGCTTCAACAAGTGAACGTGGGAGGGATTTTAGGAGCTTAAAAATTATTACTTATGGACTTTTCAATGACCCATGCCACAACCCCATGTGGTTTTAGCCCACTAACTGGGGTTACAAACTTCAAACATGAATATCTCTCATACCGTGAAGAATTACGTGGCATTCCATATATCAACAGAAACATCTCGATAAGTAGAAACCATAAAATCATTCTTGAACCAGAATATATTAATTTTGTAGGTCAAAATTCTGATGCAATATTGGGGTAGCCCCGAGTGCTACTTGGGTTGACATCAATGACAACCGCTGATCAACAATCTCCCCCTTTGGCATTGATGGCAACACAAGTACTCCCCCTATGATCATGATACCTATTCCTATAACATTTTCTCCCCCTTTGACATAAATGGAAAAGGGTAACTCCCCCTGACACACAACCATCCTACAGACCTGTACACACTTCCACTCCCCCTGACACACAACCATCCTGCGGACCTGAAATCTAATGTGAAATTGGGAGAATCCCAAGCTTCTGGAAAATATATTCAAATGATACACAAGGTAAAGTTTTAATGAAGATATCATTGATTTTTTATTTTGTACCAACATACTCAAGTTTGATATTCTTTTCAGTGACTTTTTCTCTAACAAAATGATATTTGATCGGAATGTGTTTTTTTTTTTAATGCATGACAAGATTCTTGGATATGATGGTGGCATTGGTGTTGTCACATAATATGGGAATAGGCTCACTGAATTGTACTTGAAGATCTTGAAAAAATTGTTTCATCCAAAGGACTTGATTACAACATGTTTCCACTGCAATGTATTCTGCTTCCACTGTAGATAACAAGATTAAGGTTTGATTTTTTCTCAACCATTATACGAGACAGCCACCTAGATAGAATGCTTCTCCACTAGTAATCTTACGATCATCAATGCTTCCTGCCCAATATGCATATGTAAAGGCTTGAATAATGAGATTGTTACTCTTGGGATACCACAAGCCATATTCTTCTGTGCCCTTTAGATATCGAAGAATTCTTTTGACAACAATAATATGTGATTCTTTTGGTGCTGCTTGGAATCTTGCTACTTGTCTAACTGCTTGCATAACATCTGGCCAAGAGGCTATTACATATAGAAGACTACCAATCATAGATCTGTACAACCTCTGATCCACATCCTTAGATTAGTCATTTATGCTCAATTTGCAACCTGTTACCATCGGAGTAAGGACAGGTTTGCAATCTTCCATTTTGAATTTCTTGAGCATTTCCTTGATGTACTTGTCTTGACATATAAATATTCCTTTCTCTTGCTGAGATATTTGAATCCCTAAGAAGTATGTTAGCTCACCAAGTAAATACATCTCGAACTCACTTTGCATATTTGTAGAAAAGTTCTTACTTAGTTGATCATCATTCCTACCAAATATAATATCATCCACATATACCTCAACGATTGTTAAATTATCTTTATCTATTTGTACATAAATATTGCTATCGACAATACCTTTCTTGAACCCTTTTTGATGTATATATCCATCAAGATGAGCATACCATGCTCTGGGAGCCTACTTGAGACCATATAGAGCCTTCTTTAACCTACAAACATAGTCTTCTTTTTCTGAGAGTAGAAAACCTTCAAGTTGTTCAATGTAAACTTCTTCTTTTAATTCTCCATCCAGAAATGCTGACTTAACATCCATTTGGTAGAATTTGATTTTTCTTGAACATGCATAGGCGATAAACATTTGGATGGCTTCCATTCTGGAAAATGGTGCAAATGTTTCGTCGAAATAAATTCCTTCCACTTGTGCATAGCCTTTGCAAACCAATCTCACTTTGTTTCTGGCAACCTGTCCATCTTCATTCAATATTTTCCTGAACACCCATTTAGTCCCAATGACATTTTTATCTTTTGGTCATGGAACTAATTCCCAGGTGTTATTCTTCTCTATTTGATCCAATTCTTCATTCATAACTACTACCCAATGTTCATTCTGGCTGGTTTCCTTAAAACTACTAGGCTCAAAGGTTGCTAGAAAAGCAATGTGAGCTTGTTGTGATGAATGAAGTTGTCGACCTTCATTTATGTCACCAATGATTTGATTTTATGTATGGTCCTTTTGAATCCATTCTTTTGTTCTCTTTGGAGGAGATTCTTGTTGTTGTTCTGGTATATCTTGATGATCATTATTTACTTCTTCCTAGTTGATAGTTTCTTCTTGTTCTAGAATGTTATCTGTGTCTTTTTCAACCTCTGTCTCAAGTTTCAAAGATTCTAGATCCTCATCATTATTCGTTAGAACACCATCTTCGTCAAATGTAACATTTATGCTCTCCACTATCTATTTTCATCTAAGATTATAACATTTATAGGGCTTTCTTTTGTTTGAGTAACCAACAAAGATACCTTCATCAACACGTGATTCAAACTTACCCAAATTTTGATCTTCTCTTTTGATATAATTTTTTCTTCCAAAGATTCTGAAATATCTTACATTAGCTGGTTTTCCTTTCCATAATTCATATGGGGTCTTGTTGTAATTATTTCTAAGAAGACTTCGGCTGATAATGAAGGTTGTCGTATCAATTGCTTGAATCCAGAATTTTTCATCCAATTCTGAGTCCTTCAACATTGTTCTACCCATTTCCTATACAATTATGTTCTTTGTTTCAGCAACTCCATTTTCCTGAGTTTTCCATGTTGTTGAAAATTATCTTTTTATTCCGTTTTCATCACAGTATTGTTGAAATAATTCAGAAGTTAATTCTACGTCATTATCTGATCTTAGAAACTTTATTTTCAAATCAGTTTCATTTTCGACCAACTCATTGTAGATATTAAAGCACTCAAATGCTTCAGATTTTTTCTTTAGGAAACTAATGGCTATCATCCTAGTATAGTCATATATCATTAACATGAAATATAATTCTCCATCTAAGCCTTTTGTTCTCACAGGACCACATAGATCAGTATGTATCAATTCCAATGGATGTGATGCAAAGTGTTCTTTTGTTTTAAATTGGACCTTTGTTTTCTTTCCATGCCGACAGGCCTCACATAGTGTGTTCGAATATTTTAAGATTTTCGACATTTCTCGTACTGCTTCCTTTTTTCATATCTTGATAATATTGTCAAATTTTATGTGACCCATTTGTTTGTGCCATAACTAGCTTTCATCTTCTTTAGCTAGTAGAAATAATTTAGTTGCTTCATCTAGAACATATATGTCGTTTGGAGCTCGACTTGCTGTAGCCACAATTTTACCATACGTGACTTTCTTGATTTCACATTTTGTGGAGTTGAATAGCATTGTGTGTCCTTGATCACAAATTTGTCCAACACTGAGCAGATTGTGATTCATGTTTTCAACCAATAGAACATTCTTGGCTACAACATCTTTTCTTCTGAGAGTGACGGTACCTGATCCTATAAAATTTGAAGATCCATCATTTCCAAAGGATATGGTTCCATCCTTCTTCTCTTTTAGAGATACAAATTTCCTTCTATCTCCAGTCATATGTGTTATTCATCAGTAATTTTTGCCTTCATAGATGACTAAATGATTTCCCTAGATTTCTAGAAACAAAGTTCATGAACATTGTGAGTTCTAGAAATATCACTACCTTCATCATCCTTAAAGATAATTTTTCACTATTTCATCTTTCCATCATGTCCATCTCTGCTTACCAGTCCTAGAAAACCCATTAGAGGCTTCTGCCACTCATTTTGTCTATACCCAGTAATCTTTGACCCAAATCCTCTATTTTTTTTGCCTAGAAACCCCCCACTACTACCTAAGCTCACCAATCCAACAACTTTGTTGTGTATCCCAAAATACTCCCAAACACTGATGGTCTCAAACTATCTCTGTAGGTTCTTTAGATAAATCAAGTACATTTGATTTTGGATCTTCAATACATTAGTTTATCATAAACTCTATCTTACAGTTGATGATCCCAAATTCTAGGTCTCAATCCAAAAACCAAGTCCAAGAAAGCCTCCACTAGGTCACCTAGGGTTTCACAAAGTTATAGGGTGGATTTGGTGCCCTACAAAATCTGTTTTTCCTGTATGAAGAAACTGCATTCAAAGAATAAAAGGATAGGAGATCTTGTCCAAACTAATCCAAAAGGTTATTCAAGGAAGGCTTTTTGGCCTAAAGCATGAATCTTGCAGAGGGACAACTGCCCTTTTCTCACATTTCTGCAACAAGATCAAGTAGCTATCAGACTAGCAATGGGTAAGGTAAAAGATAAAATTATCATAAGAAGACCATTCATAGAAAGAAGAAAGCAGCAAACATATGTTTGATGAGAATTAGGATTTATCACTGTTTTGACCAAGCAATAAATCAGTACTAGGGTTTCAAGAGAAAAATTCACCTCAAACTCCATCAAGTGCCCTATTGAAGATCTTTAGACATGATAAATGAGTTTTGAGAAGTTTTTGAGAATTTAGAAGACAACACTAGTTACTTTTTTCTAAGAAACCCTAAAACCTAGGAGTTTGGGAAAGTTGAAAAACTAGTCAAAAGGTGATGTCAGAACCTCCTTCATAATAGCAGAGAGTTTCAAATTTTTCAAGCTTCCCTCTAGGGTTTGGAAAGGAGGCATTGAATCCACATCACCAAAGGTAAAAAAAGGTAAATAATATTGGTACAAAAAGTATGAGGTTTCAAAAGGTAAAATAAGAGAACTAAAGGGATCAATGGAGGCAGACCTAAACACCAATACCCCACTTCACCAAAAGGACAAAAAGGGCTAGAAATATCAGTTCAATGTTTGAATTCTCAAAGAAAGGACAAAAACATATTTAAAGGGTCAAAGGAGACAAGCATGAGGGAAAAAATTTATAAAGGAGGCAACTATGACAAGCCTAGGTTCATGGTTGATAAAATGAGTTGTCCAACTCCAAAAGAGATAGTGATCAAAAGGTATAAGTTTTGTAGGCACCTGCAAAAATAGAAGTGGCCCATAGAAAGACAGAAAAATAGTTTATTTTTCTCACCTTCCCAACCAGAGATACCCCACTATCAACATGGTCAAAGAAACAAACATATAGCTAGCCTGAGAGCAGTAAAGCCTCCAAAATGTTTTTCTTATCAAGAGCATATTCTGCAAGAGATAGATTAACCCTGAGTGACACTTCTGTAGGACTATTACAAAGGGTTACCTACAAGAAAATTGGTAAGGAAAAACAAACCCAAATATATCTCATAATGGTGGTACACATGAAAATTAAAGGAGTCATTGACATCACCGCTAGGGTTTTCACATTAACAAGTTTTTTCCACTGATTCACAGTGAGACACACGACAGAGTGATAGTTAAAGGAAAATATGGAAAATAAACATAAATTTGCTGTTTGAAAATGTTAAAACATCATGAAAAGGTTCCTATGTACAAATGAGCGTAAAAAGTCATTTTGAGCTGGTTGAAGGGTTTGAGAGCAAAAGAAGAACATTAAGAGGTTTCCAGCCAGGCAAAAAGAAAAAAACACTTTTACTGAGACTTTGCCACCTATAGGACCAAAAAGACCAAAAAGCGTAGTAAGAAAAAGTAAAGAGAAATAAACCTTAGAAGGTGGGTTTGGGCTCATAAATTTATTTTTCAAAATACTATAGAGGTCTCCTTGATCTCCTCCCCCACCTCATTTATCATTGCAAAAGGAGAAAGAGTTGTTGAAGAAATTTCTTGGGGTTTTCTGCAAGTTTGGTCAAAAATTTTCAGGTGCTGCGCACCGAGGCCGACGTTATGCACCTAGTTGTCGGTGCTACACATAGATGAGGTGGATACAGTGTAAATTTACACCGCGCTGCACACCGGGAGGCTAGTTGTATGCACCTGTACGGGCACTACACACAAGCACAGAATAGCCTGACTGCAGCCTTTCAATGCCAGCACTGTGCTCCAACCAACCTGATAGGCCCATTTATTATCCTGACTCACCCACAGAAGACCTCAGGCACTACGCACAGACCTGCTAGCCTGACCCAACCTGAACGTGAAGTTAGGTGGCGCTACGCTCCTGCAACTTTTTTGTCAAATTTTCCCAAAGGTGCCCAAAAGCAAAATTGTTGCCTCCAAGAACCTGCAAAGGTTTAGACAAGGTTGGTGGCTTATTTTCCTTGCCTTCCAAGTAGTCTTTTTCATAAACAAGAAGGTATTTAAAGGCCTAATGTGACCAAACCCTAGTCTCCATAAAAATCAAATTTGACCATCTAGGGTAGGGTTTGCAAATTTGAAAGTATTTTCATGGGTGTAAAGACTCTTAGTGCCAACAACCTGCTTCTAAAAATCTGAAAACACTCCTTCAATGCTTCAATGTTCCCTCTTTTGCTGAAATTTTCCCTAATATTACTCATTACCCTCTCTAAACCTAAAGGCTCTCAAACAAGCTAAAACCTTTTGTTCTAGGCCAGTCACCATGTCTGAGGAGGAAATCCATACCAACGATGATGAAAAATAAAGGCCTATCAAGCCAAAGCACAAAGGAGGAAGGGTTAATAGTTTTGAGCCCTTAGAAACCATTCAAATTTCTTCTTCTCCCATGATCCTTGCATGTTTTCAAGATCTTGGATGTTATCAGTTTTGTGAGAGGGTTAAACAAGTCCAAAGCCACTAAGACTTGACCAGGTTGTTCATTCTCAGCCTACAAAACCATCAAGTCAACCTAGTAGGAGAGAATTTTTAACTCTCATATGAATCCATTGCTAAAGCCATAGGAATACCAGATATTGGTCAGATATGATTTAAACAAAAGAAATTTGACTTGAGATATTATGAGCCCTACCTCAAACCTAGCTGTCAACAAGGTTGCAAGGTTGTTTTCCCCTTGTCCCACCTGCTAGAGAGGTATGCCCTACTGATGAGGTAGATTATCAAGTACTTCACCTGTGAGGGGAGGTACTACAGGTTTTATTCGTATCACATAAAGCTTGTAATGCACTTCACTAGGGTTAAATTGATAAACCTACCATACTATCTCTACCAGAGCATTGACAAAATGGCTTTAGTAGTCAAGAAGAGGAGTTATGCCCACCAAATATAGAGCCTTTTTCACCACTCCTTGGTTAAGATGACTGTTTTACACTAGCTAGAGGATAAAGGAATCCCTTGGGAGGTTCTTATCTCACATGATGTATTTGCAGATCCTCAAGCCTTCATTCAACAAAATTTTCCTTCCACTTCACATCCACTTGCCTCCACTCCTCCATCATCTCCACTTATGCCTTCTCCATAAGAAAACTTACCTCCTACTTCTCCTCCTGATGCATCAAATGAAGAGGATAATAGTGGTAATGATGAACAAGGAGTTGACAGTAGCTCTAATGATGGAAAAACAAATGATAGTGGAGAGGAAAAGGACAGTGAGGTAGAAACAGAGTTAAATTAAGAAAAAAAAGATGACAGTAGTGCAGAGGAAGAAGATGATGGTAGTAGCCATGAAGAACACACAAATATCAGTGGAGAAAGGGAAGACATTGAGGTAGAAACAAAGCCTAATAATGAAGAAGAAGATGATGATGACATGCAGAGTGATGAAAATGGCAGTCAAAAAGAGGAAGATGTGCTTGAGCATGACATTGAGCACAATGATAGTGAAAACAATGCTGAAATGAATGAAGACAATGAAAATGAAGAAACAGAGGGAGATGATGAAGCAATTGAAGACCAATAACATCAAAATGATGAAACTAAAACAAATTTTGAAGGGGCAGACAGTGACCAAGGCAGTGGTACAAATGAGACAGTTAGTGTGTAATATCCCAAAATCGGGACTGCTAGCTAGGCATATTTGAAAAACATTTTTTTTAGAAATGGCTGCTATAGAAGATGAAATGATACCTTGGATCCCTTATATATGATAATCTAAGACCCAAATCCAAGAGGAGATCAGAAACAAATCTATCTAGGTGGGTTAAATAGATCTCCCACACCTAGTACAGCTAGAAAAATGCTCAGAAAATAACGCAGTTCAGCCCAATATATGCAGGAGGTGAATATGGAGGCTCAATATGATTGTTTACTATATAAAATTAGATTTATATCGAATCCCTTTCATTACATAACAGAAATAAATAGACTTTACATAAATATTTTCTCAAAATAAGAGGCTGCAACCATATGATATGACAGTACAAGATTGACAGCATTATTTAATTAGCTGAAAAGATCTGTATGTTACACTTCAGATCTAGAGAGGATATGTGTATAAAAAGATATATCTATATCAGATCTGTACACTATAGAGTCTCCTCTTCAAAATCCCCTTAGGTTTTTCAGCAGAAAATGTAGTACATGGAGTAGATCTAAGATCTAATGTAGCTGATCTACAGAATGATTCAAAATTTCTAAAGCTAATACATCAGTATTCGGATAAGTTTGAATGGAACATGGATTAGATCTGTAATCCATGGATCACCACATTGAAGGGAAGATTCCCAACACTAGACATCTCTCCTCCTTGAAGTGCCAAAAGACCCTGCAACTTTCTCCTTACAATTAACGCAGTTTTGGAAGATGGACTGCGCTGTAGGCTCTAGAGCATGATGTGGCCTGATGCCAAGATCTGAAAATGAGCTCTCCTCATCCAATACTCTCTTTCCAAGGGGATATAAGGATTTCCCACTGAAAAGAGGCACTAGAATGGCTTAGATATGAATATATCTAGCCTCCACTTGCTGCAACTTACAAGGAAAACCAAACCCTCAACAGGATCTGTGTTGTAGTTGGAAGAAGAGTTTGGCCAAATGCCTAATAGTGGTCAAGAAATGCAAGACTCCTCCAAGATACCTCTCAAGGAAGGAGGTGGGATTCTCGATCAGGAACACCCAAGTGCTAAACAACACTATTCTTAGCTAAACAACTAGAGAATGAGAAGTGTCTAAGAAGAAAAATCCTTCAGAAATAATATCATAAAAAACCCCTCTCATGACGTTCTCCTCCTCCTTAGATAAGATGGAATCCTTGCCAAACCCTAAACCATATCAATGATTTAGCTGTATTCACATGATTGGCCTCAAACTAAAACTGCGTTGGGCATCTAGGTGGTTCAATGTATCTAGACAGCGTTGTTGATTTGCTCCAGTTGACCCAGTCAAATGGCTTAATCCCTTTCACACATAAGGGTGTTTTTCTGAAGAAGCCCATATTTAGCCTTGTTCACATGGGCATGGATTTATTTTTCTGTTTTAGGAGTTTAATTCATCCTCCTTTACAATTTTATTCTTGCAACAAGAAAATGAAAACAAAATAGTATATTCTTATTAGCTTGGGCCAATTAGGAATATTACAGTCCTCCCCTCCAAAATGTTGCTTGTCCTCAAGAAACTGATAAGGTGAGTGCTACAAATCATCTCTCCCTCCATTGGTGTCACAAACAAAGGATAAGCTTCTCTCATAAGCTAAGTGATCACCAAACCATCCATCCATGACTTTCCCCAACAATGTTCTCATGAGAGGAAAAAAACTCATCCCATAAGGAAACAATAAATCACATGAAACAATCATGGTTTTCCCAATGCCCTCCCTGAAATATAAGTTAGAAAGTACAGGGAGTGTAGTCATCCCATAGGGCACATGCATTCCTTCCCTCCTTCCTCCATACATCCCCATAAAAATAATAAGTACATCATCAATATAGGGGATCAAAAAAATGTGCCAACAATCAGAAAATTGTGTACATGGAGGTGGATCATAGTCCCACATGTGGAACCAGCGTAGACCATCCCCTGCCTGCATCAAATCAAGAAGTGGTAAGTGGTTCTCCCACCACTTACTTTTTTCCCTTACCATCTCACCATAGCTGAAAGTGTGAGATATATTTGGTGCCTTTGGGAAGCGCCCATCATGTTGAAAAATATCCCTTGTTCTTCCAAGGGAGTGGCCCAATTCAGAAATCTTTAGGACCCAATATTGGCCATGAGGCTTAAAAAATATATTACTCCTCCTTGGATTCATGGCTTGCAAAAACATGGTGTAAGAATGCATGAAATCAGAATATAAAACAGATGTACTAAGAGCATGCTCTTCACCAAAAATTCTCCTCCTATCAATGGAGTGGTGCACAAATCTACTCTCTTCTTCAAGGGAAGAAAGAAAGAGCTTATTTAACTCTTCCTTAGAGTCATGTTGTTGCTCAAAATCCACAAGTTCCATGCATCTTTGACAATGCTGATATAGTTCTCTTTCAAAGCCCTCCCAATAATAGCTCCTCAAAATGATATTATTGAGCTTCATAGAATAGGTGTGGCTGAAATTGAACTCTTCATAAGCCTTCTGTAGTAACTTCTCCTTGAGCTTGGAGGCTCTAGAAAATAATATCCTACCATGATTATAGATGACTCCATCAAGGATTGAATAACTCTCTTCATGCAACTAGTCATCAAGAATCATGCAAGTGTGAAGATCCTTGGAATATTCCACTAGAAGTTGGGATTTCCAATAGGGATCTAATGTGCCCAAAAATGACAATGTTAATAGTGTGTCCTTTGAAGTGTCTTCCATTTTGTGGTTCTTCTCCTTGACATCTCCCATGTCAAAGGTGTATGTTGGAAAGCCAAGCTTCCCATTTTCCTCCTCCTTTACATCTCCCATGCCAAGGGTACAAGGTGGAAGGTTGCCAGTCCTTCCTTGCTGGCCTCCTTACTCATGCACATGCTCAAAAGGAGATGGAAGTTCTTCGAAGTTAGCCTCCCATGGAAGGCTGTCATATATCCAAAACCTCCTTGTTTTTTCCAAAGTATGCATGTGTGACCACCATCTCTCATAATGTATGGAAGAGGATGCTCCAAACAAGCTTGTCTCTTGATTCAAGGATTGCCTTCCTTGCTTCAAGATGGTATCATCCTCCATTCTTGCAGCATCTTTTCTTAGCGCAATATGGGATGAGAGAATGGATAGTGATGTTAAGGGAAAAATTATTTCCCTCTCCTTGTGCTTTCCCCATACTCTCAGTGCTGAAGCATGGTCTTATAATGCTCCCTTCCTCCTTGGATCTATGAAAGGAGCCTCAATGCATGAAAAATATTTCATCAGATATGAATCAGGTGGTCTCCCAGGTGGTATACCACAAGATAATGATGTCTCATGGCTCATTCCCATGTGAACAGCAAATGGGAACATAATATGACTGCTTCCACTGCGCAAATCCATCTCTAATTGCTATGTGGAAGTATCATGATAAGGAGAAGTTGGAGCAACTCCCCCATCTTCTTCTTCATCACCCATATTCTGCAAGATCTCACAGTCTAAGGTGCTCCCTTTAGATGCATTTGACTCATGAACACCCATCATCTCCTTGGTGTCAAGAGTCTTGATCACAAAGGACTTATCCATCATAGTGTGTGTTCCAAAATTTGGATGCAGTGTTGGAACACATTTCCTCCATTTTTTAGTCTCTTTGTCTATCATCATAGACACATGCTGCTCATCCTCTTTATGTATAGGATCCTTGGGGCCTTTTTGCAAAGATACAAGAGCCCTCTTAGTGGAATAAATAGCTTCAGCTCCATCTCTTACTAAAAATAGATCTCCTCCTGCTGTCACAGCGCTGGAGGAACCTTTCAGTTCTTCTTCTTTCTTCTCCTCATCAATGGAGTATGCCTCATCAATAAGAGATCCTTTCACTTGATCTTTTCTTGAAAAAGGAACACTCATGTATTCTTCTTGAGAAGAAGGTTCTTGCTAAAGTAGGTCCTTTGCCCTTGCTAAATCATGTAACAGATCTTCAACCCCTTCAACAATGTTCTGAAATGGAGTTATCTTCGTGGATATTCCCATCTCATGCAAATGTTCTGATCTCTTGGGCTTAGTTTGCTTACTCCAAGAAATTTCAGATGGCATAGAATCAAATCTCTTGACTAACCTCCTAGTGAACTTTGCATAAGTAGAGATGTTTACATTTTTCAATGAAGACTATTCAAACAACCACTAGGAATATGCTTTACCTTGGAGGTGCAGCACTACTACTCTTATGGCTTCTTCTTCAAAAACTCGATGCAGCTGAAAGTATGTGTCCAACTTCTCTACCCAAGACTTGGCTGAGCTCTCAGGTGACCCATCAAAAGTAGGTAGGAAGGTTCTACCCAAGGTGTGTTGCATGAACCCTCTTCTCCTCATAATTCTACTAGATCTTCTTTCTTCTTTGAGTTGACAAAATTATGGAAATATTATATGCTCTCTGAATATTTTAGACTGAGTTTCATATTCCCGGAGATAGTCACCAAGAGTCTCCCACTTTGGTGTCTCTCCCTCTTCTTCTCCTCTTGCAAGGAATGTAGGCATGCTACAACGTTGTAGATTAGATTGTGTGGTTGAATGCTCACACACATCAGATGAAGTAGTGGGGCTTCCTTCATGTGAAAAAATCTTCAAGAGATCTGCTGGTCTTTCATTCCTCATTCCCTTGATTTCATTCCCTAGCTCATGAATAGTTTGGAACAGATTTTTTGAAAAATCTTTCCCTCTCAATCTTCCAGATGAAGGGTTTGGACCCTTGTCTTCTGTATCTTCAGTGTAACTACACTTCTTCATCAGTATTTTCCTTCCATGAAAATACATATTGGATCTTCAATAAGCAAAGCACAGGCTGTGCCAAGATAGTTTCTTTGATACCACTGTAATATCCCAAAATTGGGACTGCTAGCTAGGCATGTCTGAAAAATGAATTTTTTAGAAATGGCTGCTACATAAGATGAAATCAGCCCTTGGATCCCTTAGATCTGATAATCTAAGACCCAAATCCAAGAGGAGATCACAAACAAATCTTTCTAGGTGGGTTAAATAGATCTCCCACACCTAGTACAACTAGAAAAATGCTCAGAAAATAACGCAGTTCAACCCAATATATGCAGGAGGCCAATATGGAGGATCAATATGATTTTTCACAATATAAAATCAGAGTTATATTGAATCCCTTTCATTACAAAATAGAAAGCAATAGACTTTACATGAATATTTGCTCAAAATAAGAGGCTGCAACCATATGATATGACTGTACAAGCTTGACAGCGTTATTTTATTAGATGAAAAGAGTTGTATGTTACACTTTAGATCTAGAGCAGATCTATGTACAAAAATATATATCTATATCAGATCTGTACACTATAGAGTCTCCTCTTCAAAATACCCTTGGGGTTTTCAACAGAAAATGTAGTACATGGAGTATATCTGAGATCTAATGCAGCTAATCTACAGGTTGATTTAGAATTTCTGAAGCTAATACATCAGTATTCAGATCAAATCTGAATGGAACATGGATTATATCTGTAATCCACAGATCACCACAGTGAAGGGAAGATTCCCAACACTAGATATCTCTCCTCCTTGAAGTGCCAAAAGACCCTGCAACTTTCTCCTTGCAATTAACACAGTTCTGGAAGATGGACTGTGTTTTAGGCTCTAGAGAATGATGTGGCCTAATGCCAAGATCTGAAAATGAGCTCTCCTCATCCAATACTCTCTTGCCATGGGGATAGAAGGCTTTCCCACTGAAAAAGGAACTAGAATGGCTTAGATCTGAATAGATCTAGCCTCCACTTGCTGCAGCTTACAAGGAAAACCAAACCCTCAACAAGATTTGCGTTGTAGTTGGAAGAAGAGCTTGTCCAAATGACTAATAGTGGTCAAGAAATGCAAGAATCCTCCAAGAGACCTCTCAAGGAAGGAGGTGGGATTCCCGATCAGGAACACCCAAGTGCTAAACAACACTATTCTCAACTAAACAGCTAGAGAATGAGAAGTGTCTAAGTAGACAAATCCTTCAGAAATAATATCATCAACAACCCCTCTCATGATGTTCTCCTCCTCATCAAATGAGATGGAATACTTGCCAAACCCTAAACCATCTCAATGATTTAGCTTCATTCACATGATTAGCCTCCAACTAAAACTGCGCTGGGCATCTAGGTGGTTCAATGTATCTAGACAACGCTTTTGATTTGGTCCAGTTGACCCAGTCAAATGGTTTAATCCCTTTCACACATAAGGGTGTTTTGCTGAAGCGGCCCAGATTTAGCCTTGTTCACATGGGCATGGATTTATTTTTCTATTTTAGGAGTTTAATTTATCCTCCTTTACAATTTTATTCTTGCAACAAGAAAATGAAAAAAAATAGTATATTCCTAGTAGCTTGGGCTAATTAGGAATATTACACAGTGATGAGCAAGAAAATAGTCATGACATTCGTGACAACTCTCATGACTGTCATGACACAAATCAGCCTCTGAATGACCAAGAAACTCAAAGTGAAAATGAAGGAAGTGACCAAGAAGAAGACCTTAGTGAAGGACAGAGCCAAAACGAGGCAAGTGAGGAATATAGTGATAAATTTGAAGGCCGAAAAGATAGTATGGAAGACAGTGAGGGAAATAAATATGATGATGAGGCTAAAGATTAAAAAATCAGTGATCTAATGGAGCATGAAGTGACTCATGAAAGCCATGAAAAATATGAAAAGGATTTTGATTTCACCAAGGATCAAGGCACCCTCATCACTCCTCTCACAGTCACCTACTATAGAGGAAAAAGAGATGTGTTTGCTGCCTCAAAAAGGCAAAGGGCCATCTCTCCCCCAGCTATCAAGCACAAAGACAAAGGCAAGGAAAAGATGGACAAAGGTGAGCAACAAGTAAAGGTAAGGAGAAGAAAAGGGATCAAGAAGACTTCTCAAGGGCCTCAATTTATTGATCTAGACAGTGACAATGAGGACAAGGAGATGACCAGTAGATTGCTTCTCATGGAGAAAGATGCACAACTTTAGGAGTGGGAAAGAGACTTTGACATGGCACAACGTGTCATCCACTATTACAAATAGGAGCATAAGAATTTCGAGGAGGTAAAGAGAGGCCTTGCCCTACAAAAGAAAATGACCAAGCATTATGTAAGGAAAAACATGCTTGCTTGTGCCAAACTGAAGAAGGCCCTCATGGAGCTAGAAGACCTAAAAAGAGAAAAAGTGCACGATAGCCTTGGAATTTTGGCTGAGACTTTCTCAACAGGTTTCCAAGACCTTTTGAGGGACCTCTCCATAAATTTTGAGGCAAATTGAACAATTTTTTTGTTTTTTCCAAATTTTGACCCCTCTGTGCGCAGCACCCTAGGTGCTATGCACAAAATTGGTGCATCCTCAGCTCTCAAAGTTTGTATTTTTGGATTTCGCACATCACTAGAAGTTTTCTCACCAATTTTAAGATCATTTGGATCATTTTTACCCTCTCAAAAGGTCAAAAAAAAAAAAAATTGACCTTTCTGCCTCATTTTCAGACCAGGCGCTGTGCATAGAGCAGTGCTGGGAAAATTGTTTTTTGAATAGGTAAATGGCATCCAATCAGCACAAATAAAGTATTTCTGGAAAGTATACTCATCAGTATTACCAACGAGCCATCATGGAGCCAAATCCGGTGTAGGGAAGGGGTCCAAAACTCAGCTGCAAGAGACCCTATTTTCTGCTGAAGTGGCGCTACGCATAGAGGCTGCCTAGTGTGTTTTGAACCAAAAGTCAACAAAACACACTCATTTATTGAAAATAGATATTTTTGAGTTTTTTGAGGCAAATTAAGCTATAATTAGGTGCAAATAGTTATTTTGGCATTTATTTCTTAGGATATTATGTGCCTTGGGCCTTGCATGGTCTCTTGGCCATAAATGATATTTATGACTATATTTGACATTTTCCTACCATATTTAGGGTTTTAGTCCTCATTTGATCCACAAATAGAGCATGAGGCCCCTATGTATTTTGTTGGAATTTTATGAGCTTGAAGAGAAATATACATGGTTTCATGAGCTTGGAGAAGAAATTTATTTTGTGAAGTGGATGAATGGCTTGTTTGGCTTGATGATGGAGAAGCTTGTTTGCAGGATTCCATAGCTTGGTGAATGGTGATGTCTTCCTAATTTTTCTATTGTTTCCTTTGTTATCATTATGTTTCATGTTTCTTGGCTGCTATAAAACATAAAAGTATAGGTTGAGACATGTTCTTTCAGGCACCTCAGCCCTCCTGTTTGTTATAGCTTTGATATTTTCTCTTTTGGCCATCTTAAGGAGCTCTTGATTACTACTTAGGTCCACAAAAAACCTGTTTTTGTTTCATTTATGGTTAGTATGCTAGCTTACAAGTATGATTCATCATATGCCCTTCTTATTTGAAGTTTTCAAAACCCTATCTTGAAGCCTTTCTGTGAAATATTGATTGTTAGGTTAAGTCAAAGAGGTCTCACTCGATCTTGCCCTTTGTCCATGATTACGAACTTGTTTCAAAGTTCCCAATAACTTCATATATGTTGTTTAGGAGTTCCCTCTCCATAAATTGAGTTATTTGTATTGTCTTATGTGTTTTCCCAAAAACTGAAGGTGAATTTCTAAAGTTAGAAGCTCTTATGCTTTCTATGTTTCACTGGAATGTTTCTCTTGGATGTTTATAGTTTAGAGTATTGTTTATTGATCTTAATGGTTTTCCCTACCTCATGAATTATAAATTTTAAACTATATATGTTTAAGACCTCTTAGTCTTTCCCAAAATTAATGTTCACTACACCTCATACATCACCTTAAGCATCCATTAACCTTGCTAAATCGGCCCTGCAACACACTCTGTTTCATCATTTAGAAACTCTTGAATTTCGCTTGAATCCATAGCCCAATGGCTTAGACAACCTCTCACTCCACCTATTCCACTTGATCATCTTACCCAACCAAAACAATCAAAAAACCCTCAACTTAACAACTAGCCTAAAATCAAAAACCTAGAGCAAAAAGAACACATCCTTTGCACCCAATAGAGAGATCTATCTCTGAGTCCAAGAAGGCTAGGTCCTTGGACTCCAAATCTTGGTTCCATGTTACCCTGTCATTTTGTCGGCCAATCTGCCAAATCACGAGACTATAAAAATATGTGTTGAGAAACCAATGTCAACATACCACACATCTTTGTTGTTCTGAGCCTTGAGAGTGAGAACACAAATATCAATATTCTTCTTCTTCCATGTTCGTTCATTCTGTGGCTTCGAGGATTCTTCTAGAGGATTTTCAAGTCTGCAGTCTCTGGCTATGTGTCCAAAGTTATGACATTTGTATCATTTCATATTATTTCTTAAATTTTCAAATCTACTGACGTTTCGTTGAACCCTGGGAGGTTCATATTTGAAGTATCTTTTGGAATTGTATTGGTTCCTAGGGTACGTGTGGCATTCTACAGCTTTATGACCAAATTTTCCACATGAATAACAATAGCCATGAAAAATATGTTGGTACCTGGATGGAAAAATTTGTCGAGGAATCGTCTTCCAAGGATGTTCTTGTGAATCTTGTCCAATGAATTCTACATGCATGTCAGATCTCATAGGTTCATTGTATTTTTTTGTAGAAGGTTTTGCTTCTTCTTATTTGTAACTGAAGCAAGTTCTGTCATTGTAAGATCATTGATTGTTGATGAGTTCTTCCAATTCCCTTGAGCTGTTGGCATAGTTTTGGATAGGTTTCTCTTCTTCACTTCCTTACACAGTGAGACTACTTCGGCTTCTAATGCTTCCCTTTCTTGGTTGATTTCTTCCAACTTCTTTTGAAGTTACTCTTCAATACATTTGTGTTCTTCAACTTCAATTCTGAGACCTTGAACTTGTTCTTCAGGAATATTGGAACGGATTTTCTCAACCTTGAGCTCTTTTATAACCCTGATTGCCTCCTTAGAAAATTATTCTATGGTCAACCCTTCTTCTTCGTTGTTTTATACCTCTTGTTTATTGTTCTTTTCCATAAACAATACTCTCTCATTGGCTTCTTCTTCACTATCACTGTCTTCATCGGATGATGAGCTATCTTCTTTAGAGAGAATTTTCCTTCTGGATCCTTTCCTTTTTCTTGATTTTTGAATTTCTTAAAGCCTTTCTTTCCTTTTGAGTTTCCATCACTTCTATTCGGACATTTTGCTGTGAAATTACCAACCTCACCATAGCCGAAACATATCAATGGAAGTTTACCTTTGAATTTTCCCTTACCAATTTTTAGTTTTCTCGTAAATTAAGCATATTCTTCATCTGAAAGACCTTCTTCATCATCTCCCTTTTCTTCACACTTGCAGGTGCATGTATTTTCAATTGAAGGTTGTTTTTCCTTATTGGTTTTCTTATATGCAATGAACGCAGTTTTTAGATGCGAACTACCCTCTTCTTCATCAAGTCTCATTTCATATGCTATGAGAACTCCATGTAATTCCTCTTTGCTGAGTTTGTCTAGATTTGCACTATATTCTAAGACCGATACCTTTGGGTTGAATCTCCCTAGTAACATTCTAAGAATGTTTCGTATAATAGTCCTCTCGTCAACTGGCTCTCCCAATCCTTCTAAAGTATTGGTTATTTCATCAACGTATTGGAAATATGCAACAATCTTGCAATCTTCTTTCATTCTAAGTTGCTCAAATTTTTCTTTATAGATTTGAAGCTTTTCTTCTTTGACATTTGAGTCACCTGCATATATATTCTCAATCTTGTCCCATACATTTTTGGTGGTTTTACAACCCAACACCTTATGATAATTAGATTCAATAAGTCCACTGATAATAATATTCTTTGCTTTTGCATCATTTACCAAATTCTTATTACCTTGTTCATCCCCAGTTGATGTAAATCCATTTTGAATAGTGTCCCATACTTAGTAACCTTGCGCCAAGAGACAAACCTCCATTCTTCCTTTCCAGAGTGCATCATTATTTTCATTGAACAGAGGTACACCATTCTTGGTATGCTCCATGACCTCCTTCCAACTGTTAAACTACTATTGAAGGAACCAAGATCTAATACCAATTGTTGGAAATAATGAGAGGGGGGTGAATCAGTATTCCTTTCAATTATAGCATTAGTTAATCTTCAATTATTATCATTGTTTGTACAATGATAGAAGTGAACAAAAGGAACACAAATGCACACAATTTTTAAGGTGGAAACCCACTCCAGGACAAAAAACACCTAATTCTTTTCCAATAATTCTTTAATATTCAACTCCAATTGAAAATAAAGCTCAAAATTCCTAGAATCTAGAAAAACATTCTTCTCTAGCTCCCACTAGATGGATGCTCCAATGCCCGATATTCTTCAATAGTCAACTGAACGGATGCCCAACACCCAATGAGTTACTACTCACCCTAGGACCACCCTACCACCCTATAGAAGAATAAAACAAGAATGGACTCTCGTACTAGGGAAAATGGTCCACTTTACAATGATATAGAATGATGTGGAAGAAGAATATAGACTAGACCATAACCCCAACTATGACACAACCAACTAATGATGAACCTAGACCTCCCGACACTTCCTCTTAAACTCTTGGTAGATAGACACTTGTACAATTTTTACAATGATGCATTTACAATGACTTACTACAATGATACCTTTACAATGACTGTATGCAGTGCTTCCCACTTAAAGACTTCATGTGGTGAACTTCTTGCTACTGTTCTACACCTTGGTTTCTACTCTTTTCATGCTACCCTTTGCTACACCTTTCTTTGCTTTGATGCCCTAGAAAGTCTGGTCCTTTGCAGCACTTGACAACACATGATCTAGCTTTTTCTTGCCTTCTAGGAGCTTGATATTGAATCGGGTATATCTCTGTTATTTCAGATCCCCAATATGTGATTTTTAGCCCTGTAGTATTCCTTTGAGTCTTCTTTCCAATGCCACAGTTCTGACCCAATTTGGATTCTTCAAGAGAGAGTTATGCCCAATACCTCACAATGCCATAATTATGGACTGTTTCAGTAGAGTGAACTTGGATGGCGTGCCACATGTCAATGTTTCTTCATTAGGATTTAAAATTGATATAGAAAAAACTAAAACCCATGCACTATATGCCACTTTTTATATAATTCCAATCTGATACACAGAGATAGAGTTATGGCGATTTTCCCACAATCACTTCTTTGATATGAATTTCAGGACCTTGCAAAAATACTAACTTCTACAGATCATATCTCCGAAAATATTGCGCACCTTGATCTGAAATTTTTGCAGGAGCTTCCTTAGGATTTCGGCTTTGCCTCATAAAAAATTTAGCTTCTTAACCTTCGTAGAAAAAAAATTAGAGAGAAAATTCCACGA
This sequence comes from Pinus albicaulis, assembly GCA_034641835.2. Classification (NCBI taxonomy): domain Eukaryota; kingdom Viridiplantae; phylum Streptophyta; class Pinopsida; order Pinales; family Pinaceae; genus Pinus; species Pinus albicaulis. The sequence goes on from CM076572.1 coordinate 235,050,828, forward strand.
TGACCTGTTTCTCATAGCGAAATCCCTACATAAGGAGGATATGAGGATCACAATTTATATAAATGCTTAGGTTGAGAGGGGCTTCAACAAGTGAACGTGGGAGGGATTTTAGGAGCTTAAAAATGATTAATTATTGACTTTTCAATGACCCATGCCACAACCCCATGGGGTTTTAGCCCACTAACTAGGGTTACAAAATTCAAACATGAATATCTCTCAAACCGTGAAGAATTACATGGCATGACATATATGAACAGAAACATATCAACTAGTAGAAATCATAAAAAGCATTCTTGACCCAGAATATTGTAATTTGGTAGGTCACAATTCCCATGCAATATTGGGGTAGCCCCTAGCGTTTCTTGGGTTGACATCAATGACAACTGCTGATCAACACCTCCCTCTTTGACAGTGTATTTTTCTCCTACTATTGTGTATTTAACAACTGCATCTATCGGAGGAGGTTGGAGGAGACAGTTCTTCAGCTTATAGCTTAAGGATCTGAAGGAGGGATCCACCCTTATTTCATTTAGCTGATTGTATAACGTTGCAGCCATCTATTCTTCAGTTCATGCAGCAGATCTACATACCTAACAATTTTATGGTGCAAGCCCTAAGAGGGTGATTTTTCTAGATTTCTAGATCTTAGAATCCTTTTCTGGGTTATCTTGGGTTTCCATCATTGAGCCCATATATGAATTTTCAGCATCATCGAAGCTCCATAGCTACCATATCTACACTGTTATATCTTTCCAGCAGTTGTAGTCCCTACATTTGTAGCAGGGACAATGCAGTTTTCCTTCCAGCATTCCACCAGTCTAGCAGTCTCTTTTGTGGGGGAATTTCAGGATCATTCTAGGCCATCTCTTTGGCTTGAGTTTCTCATATTTTTAGCACTATTGTACTTACTATCCACCTCCTATATAATAAAATGGCTCAGCTAATTTTGTCTATTTTATGGTTTATTTAGATTACTTGTTTACATTGTTGTAGTTCTTATATTGTGTTTTTGTATGACTGCATTCTCCCTTTTGGGATATTACATTATGAAAAAGGAATAACCTAGTCTATTATGGCTAGGAGGTCCCCCCTTATATAATTTTACCTCTTTTTCGGGCTTGTGGGACAACTTTATGAAAAAAGTAACTTATAAAAAGAGAAGGGAGGGAACTTTTATTTCCATTAGTCATCAAATTTCAGCATCCTCTGCATCACCCGTGAACATGGAACATGTCTACTTCATTATATTACAGTTGGGTTTTAGCTTTCCTAAGAGTCATTCCATCCATATGAGTCTCTCTCATCCTCCTATTGGTTACTCTTCCAGTCATATGGAGCATGCCTCAATTCCTCCCACATAGTTTCATGATATCACATGGTGTTCATTAGTCACACTGCCAAGTCACTCTTGTTTCATTCCACTATTTGTTCAAGGGAAGTCTCAGCCTATGTTGGCCATCTGTAGAAGCCTGTTGAAATTTTTAAGTCGGTAATCCCTATGTCAGTTGTACTTCATCACTTCATGAATTCATCCATACATTACATCATCATGGTCTGTTATATGTCAATTGATGGGGGATACATTAAATCCCTCATTCGATGGATCTTCTCCTGTCGAATTTAGCTCATTATCCAAGAGCTAAACCTAGGAACTAATAGTACCTTTCAGACCTCAGTGGTAGGTTTCCTTACGATCGATAGTGGATTTACATCATTAGATCTTAATTTTTCGTGTTCACTAGAGTTTGAGGCCAGCTCATCTATTCACACTTAGTGGATTGTACTAGGTACCTTGGGGTTCATTTCCTCATTGGTAGATTCCCTCAAGTCTATTACTATTTTACCTCATTGGCTAAAAATCAGGCGGTTTCTACCAGGCTCAACCTCAACTCATATATTTTCATGACTAGATTCATACGATCGAGGATATGTCAAAGATCATGGGTTAGGGACATTATTTTTATATGGAATCTTTCCTAGCATGTGTTGGATTTATTTATCATTTATGTACTTTGAATACTATATTGATGTCTGTTATGTGTCCATAGTCCCACTGATGTATACTGTGGCATAGATCCACATTGTATTTTAAAGTGGCTATGATCTATTTGATGAGTCACATGGATTCGCCGTGTAAGTATTTCGTGGCCATGTTCTACCACCTCACCTCATGGATCCACAATGTATGTTTTTGCAGCCATGCTTAGTATTTCTTTATGACCGAGTATGTGTATGCCCTCCTCCAGGATGTTATCAGTAGAGTTGATACTTCAACACTTGAGTTCCTCCCATCCAACTTCGTAGTCTTGGATCCTTCCACCCATTTTGGTATTTGGGTACTATTGTAATGCATTTTTTCCATCCGTTTCTATCCTGACCTCATGCGTTAGGGGGCATCATTTATAGCCTTCTTTTCATTCCATTATAGTGAGATAAACCTAATATAAAATTACCTCAATTGTTGGCTAAAATACATCCAATTTCACCTTTTATTTTACTTATGTGAGATTTAACCCATGTTAAAAGCGTGAAACTACATAATTGACTAATTTCTCATAATTATTTTTCTAGAATATTGTAATTATGAGATAATAATTATTTCATATATGATATAATTGAGAAAAACATAATTGTGAAAAAGGTTTCTAGATTTTCAATTCACAAGGAGATCAAATTGACCCACTTGTGTACGAGTTGGCTATGGGCACATTATTATAGAAGTTGCATAACTTCTCAAGCCCCTAGTTGTCTAGACGCTAGTACAAAATGACTAATTAATTACTAAAAAAATGACTAAAATTTGCATATAAACAACCATTTTTTAGTTGGTGACCAATAGTAGCTAATTTACAATTGCTTATAACGCGACCAACTTTTAGTCATTTTTAGATTAGTCATTAATTGGATGTCTCAATTTCATCAACTAGTAGTATATTTATTCATAAATTTGGTCATTAATTTAGTCATTGATTTTGTCATTAATTGCCACAATTAATGACCAGATATACAACAAAATATATTACTATATGATCACCTAAGAAAACCAATTAATGACCAAAGAAATATGACCAAAATTTTGGTCGTGTTATAAGATAATGTAAATTAGCTACTAATAGTCATATATATGGAAAATTTAGTCATCGTTTGAAACAAACTAATGACCAAATAAATATGATTAAATTGTGTTCATGTTATAAGATATTGTAAATTAGCTACTAATAGTTGTATATATGAAAAATCTAGTCGTCATTTGTAATAAAAAAATTATCATTTGCAGTGGTCATTTATATTTTTTTGGTAGTTTCATATTCATTATATAAACGGATGGTGAAAATGACTCAAAATCCAAAGTGTCAAAAGTAGCTTTTGAGAAAAAGTTTCAGACTTGGTTCTAGTTTTAAAAAATCAGATTATGGAGAAAAAACCAAATATTCAGTGACAAACCTCGTAGGCAAGGAATTTGATTTAATTAGTGGAGGGAAAACTCATCCTGAATGTCAAGACTTAGTCTTCTGTTTTCTCATAATACTTTTAGGATTATATAACAGGGGTGATAGATTAGGGTCAAGGTTTGACATGGTATATCTTTTAGGAGCCAACTTAAGATCAAGATTATATATTTTGGCTCAGGTTTTGACTTCAGCCTGTTAAAAAAATATTTCCCAGGGATATTTAACAATCATTCGCCGACAACGGATTTTTTTTTTTTATCACTCTCCCCAACTTCCTAGGCTGAAATTAGGAGTGAAGAAAGGTAACCACAGACCAAATTTAAGCTAGGAAACTAGCCCTACCTAAGCAGAGAGAGCTCTCTTTGTGTCGCTTTTTAATTATTCAATTTTATGGCTGAGTACCATATTTTAGGCTAGATATCAATTAATTTGTTTTAGGATTTGTTTAATTTTTTGTTTGCTAGATAAAATTTATAATTAGTGAAAGCTAAAAGTGTTTCCAAAGATTGTATTACAGAAAACTGAGCAAGACAAGATAGGAAATCTATTTAAGCACATTTAATTTTTCATTGGTGTATAGTGGTAGAAAAGAGAGAAGTATGAATGAGCATTTTTACATGAATTCATTCATTAGAAGAAAGACACATTGTAAAAATATTAATAAACAGAGCATTCGACTGATTTCTACTTATAAACTTAATAATATTTTACACATAACATGGAATGGAAATGAATTAACAGAGAAAGGCACAATGATTAATAAAATACCACCTGAATCTCAAATAATTGCAACAAACTCCTTTGATTTTCATTAATAGCAGGTCCACAAATAATACACAGTTTTCAAAACTCGATTATCCAATAGAAATACTTCGTACAACGAAGTATATATAGAAAAATAAAATACAATTGTTACATTAAAGGATATCCAACTAATATCACTTTATTAGCTAACTAACTCTAACTGCATCATGGAAAATAAATTGAATATGTTGTTTTGTCATTGACTGTAACAGAAAGTTGTTGGTGAGGAAGACAACACGAGTTGTGCTATCTATCTGTTGATTGTTGATATGTTAAAACTGACTTTTCCACTTTATCAATTACTCCTGAAACTCACATAATTTTTCGCATCGCTCTTCATCAGGGATAACTAATTTAATTACCCTGAGGTAGATTTCATCTTCTTTAGTGTATTTCGCAAAAGTTGGTTTCATAACAAAGACATGCTTGATTTCATACTGAATATAAATATCATTGCTTATTGCTCCCAACACTTCTTTTCTTAGTTAATGTGCTTTTAATATTTTCAAACTTGGCAGTATCCCTGCAAATATCTTGAAGTCTATTTCCATAATCATCTATGATCATCATTTTATCATTAATTACAAATATAAAATGCAGCCCTTTTTGTGTTAGAGATTCTATCTTGCTGAAGAATATTTGAAATGTAACCTCCAAACTATGACATTTTTCTTCTAGTTGAAGAATTAAATTCTTCTTTGTCAACACTCTATTCACTTCTAGGATGGTTTTTGTTCTATACTCAATTCCCATTTCATCTAGGTAATACCTATTCTTTGAATTCAAATATATGATGATATTGTTTGTTGTTGTAGGCTTGTCTCCCACCTGTTCTTTAATTACTATAATGGCCTCATTTGGCTTCTGGATCAATTATTTTTTCTCAAAGATGATTTGTATGCTTGGCCATATTTCAGTGATGGAATCTGTAATGTCTGCCCATATGATATCTTTCACCTGGCCCAAAGTATTACCAATGTGGGACTCCTTCTGTTCTTTCTGCAGTCTTTCATTGAACTTTTTACCCCTTTGTGCTTCAGTTGCATGGGAGCTATTAGCATCAGTATTCTGTAATTGCAATAATTTTACTTGATCCTGAAAATTTGTGATCTCTTCTTCTGGAATAGACATGTTCTAAACTACTTTATTAAGTTTCTCATCTCCATCTGCAGTGCTTGCTGTAGAAGTTTGAGATATAGGAATAGTTGCTAGTGGCACTGCTTCTAAAGAGACTTTTGATGTCTTCACTGCTACTTCCTTTTCCTTAATCATCTTCTCCAACTCAGATTCCATTTTATTTATTTTAGTGTTCTTCTCCATTATTAACTTCATCATATTTGTCTTTTGACTTTCATTTTTTTCAATATCCTTTTCCAAAGGATCTTCTGTAGCAGGGATTTTCAATTCCTTTCGCAATGCTTCTATATCAACATTTTTCTTCTTGATGATATCTTCAATAGCATTCACATTAGATGGATAATATCTAATATTCACCACCAATTCTTCTAGATTTTTTATTCTTGTGTCCTTTGAAAATGAGTACACCTTCTCCAATTTGAGTTGTGACTGCACATTTGCTAATGAAACTTGCAATTTTGACAAACTTAAAGTAGTATTAGTAAGTGTTGATGAAATCATCTCACCAGTTTTCTTATGAAGATCCATTTGTTCTATTAGATGAATTTATTTTGTGTAAAAATCAAATGTAGATTTCTTATATTTTTCCTCTAACTTTGGTTGTGAGATATGTGCTTGAAGAAATGCAAAATGAATTTTTCCATTTTCAGAATCAAAGGCTGAAAGGAGCCTACTTTGTGAACTAGGAGTTTGTTTCCAAAACTGATTATAGGTACTTGTCTTCATCATTTAATTATTCAACTTCATTTATTTGAAAGTATCATAGAAAATCCTCTCTTTTTCTTTCTCCCCTGTAGCAGTTATGCTAATCTGGATGGCCTTTTTCTGACCTTGAGAAGATGATGTTTGCTAATCTTTAGGGGTTGTTGTTTGCTTCTCTTTAGAAAATGTAGAAGTAGTAGGAGTAACAGTAGTACCTTTATAATCTATTTTTGTAGAAGGAGATGTTTCTTTAGTGATGATAATTACTTCTTTCTCAGGCTCCTTGCTGGGGTTGACCTTTGGATTTAGATTTTTCTTCTTCTTGTAGTGAACCTTGAACTCTTTGCTAGATGAATCAGTCATTGGAGATGATTGATCTTCTCTAACTCTCTTCCCTGCTCTTTCCTCTGCAATTGGAGTATGCAACGCTGATGTAGATAATGTCTACTCCTCAACTTCATGTAATGTTACTTTTTTCCATTCAAGCTGATTCATATACTTTTCAATCTCTCGTCTATATGTATGAAAATATGTTGTAGATTTATTTTCCACCCTAAATTTGGAGATGAAACCAACTGGATCATAAGACCAAGTAAAGATTGCGCTAAATTGCATTTCATTCAATAACTTATTTTCCTCTTCCCCTACTGCTCTACTATTAAAGATAAAAGGACCTATCTGTGTTTTAATTTTAAACTATTATTTCTTCTTAGCAGAGACAAAATGCACTTCGTCTGCATTAATAAGTTGTCTAATATATTCCAATGAAAATATCCTCATGGGGAGGAATTTGGGAAACTTATAAGCGGGAAGATCACATCCATAAACTCTAAGCTCTGTATAGTTTTGGTAAAGATACCAATCCCATGTTGTAGCTTGATCTGAAAACTGCAATACCTTCTTGATTTCTTCAATAATCCTTGGCTTTGGAGTGTTTTTCAACAAACTAAATGCTGGTTGAAGAAATAATTTGACAAACTGTTTATAAAAATACTCTTTCTATTCCTTCATGACTAATGAAGTCCATAAAATAATTGACTACTGGTGACCTTCTTCATCCAATTTATGCAGAGAAAAGTTAAATTTGTCTCCTTAAAAGTACAAGAATAAATAAAATAACATAGAGGCATAACTGAAAGTCTATTTAGTTGTGAATTTCACAAAATGATCATGGATAGAATCTAAAATAAACTGACTGAAATTGAAAATGATGGAGGGTTTGGAATCAGTGGAAAATATGGACAAAATCCCTATGATGGCTTCATCTACCCATTGGTCTGAATAGTAACCAATAAGGTAGGAAATTATTGTGATGATTTGTCTAGTTCTTTCAGGGAATATGGATGCTAGAAATGGAGGGTTTTTATTTGTTAATGGGTCATTTCCAGTCATGAAAAGCTCCAAATTTTGAGCTCTCTTTACAAAATATAACTTCTAATAAATTTCTACCAATGCTTCTCGGGAAAATATGTGGCATATTCTGTGTTTGGGGCTTGGATCATTTGTTCAATTGTTTGGGCATCAATGGTCACTAAAATCTCTCTTGTAGGAGATATAATAGCTCTCTGGTATGGAATATACCAAGCCTGACATCTCCTGACAAACTCTAGGAAACTATGGGCATGAGGAAAAATGAATTCAGGAAGATTAGAGTCCCACAGTTCTATGTCATCTGGTTTATCTAAGTACTTATCTTCTAATCAGCAATATAAGTCAAAAAGATCAATATCAGACAAGGCTTCACGTATTTTATAATATTTTTCTGCTAAGGGAATATGGTGAAAATTGACTAAAGGATGAAATAGTAAACTTACTGTTTTCTCATGTCATTTGTTTTTTGAAGGCATGGTTGACTTTGTTAGAACAGTGGAAAGAAAAAATTATGTGATTTGAATTACGGAAAGCAGGAATTATTTAATACACAATAGAGGTTGAGAATAAAAATAAACTTTGCAACTAAAAGAAACTCAACAACTACAAGAGAAGGCTTTAAATGCTGGTGAGTTTTATCTCTGGAACTCTAGTAATGGCTAAAATTTTTAAAATATGTGGAAAGCAGATTGAAAAGTCAAAGAGAAAGTTTAAATAGGCATGCAATGGAAAATTTAGGGACAATTGATCTTGTTTTCTATTTGAAAATAGGTGCAGGTATAATTCCTAACAATTAGCCATTGAATTAATTGGCTAATGGTCAGGAGAACGTGGGAATTAAACCGATTGGACAGGCTAGTTTGAGTTGATATGACATGATAGGTGGGAGAAAAGATGGTTTTTATATCAGCGGCAAGCGGGATTTTGGAGGGGTGTTGGAGCAGGAAGTGATTTTGTGTGTGAGTGTGGGGGGGGGGGGGGGGGGTGTGAAATTTGCACGGGCACGACCGCGCCAGCACCAGAATCACTTTACAATACCACTCATTTTGGACCCCCACCTGGATGTTACGTATCAGATGAAGAGGGGTGGGGGGGGGGGGGGAGTGTGACCTGGGCCATAAAATGAAACGATGATGCAATGGATGATTGACGAAGTGGCAGAGTTTTAACGTATGATGGGGGTGATTGATTGGTGGGGTAGGGGTATGATGGAAGCGATGTGAGATGAAAGGTAGGTGAATAAATGAGTGAAACGTGTCACGATAGTGATGGAGGATAATGGGTAGTGGAGTATGAAGACAAAAAATATAAATCATACGATTTAAGACCTATGGTTTAAAAAGTTATTTTCGAAATATTAAAGCTAGCTCTTTAATATAATGCAATTTTTGAAAATATAGTTTTTCAGAAAAGTATTTTCATTTCTTTTTGAAATATAGAAATGGAGCATAGAAATTCCATGACACACAAATTATTTTTTGACTTATAAACAAGCTTACTCCTTCAACTTTAACCTATATGGATGGTATGGAAATTTAACTGCCCTTCCAAATAATAGGAAACTGAAGGTTTTTCATGACATTTTTAACCCTAAACTTGACCTAAATGAGATGAAATGACATGAATTTAGACCTATGAATAAATATTAAAAATTGTGAAGGAGTAGCATATCTTGATGAGACTTGTTCAGTGATCAAATTTATTGTTTAAGACTAACTGAAAAAGAAAAAAAAACCAACTAATGACCTAATGGAAAACTCTCAAAAGAGCTATCTTTGATCACTGAAAAACTGACTCTAGCACTAGGCATGGTGGTTCCAGCACATTCCCAGCCATTAACCACCATGGGCTTGGTCTGAACTTCTGAAAGGAATTCAACTCTCATACCACAAGCTGACAATTCCCAGATATTCCTCAAGGTTATAAGAAGTTCTAGGGCGCTATGCAGAACCTCTTTTTTTCCCACCAAAACCACGAGGATGCTAGTGGTAGATAACCACTATGCTGAGGATGCAAGGTTAGCTAAGCCTTCCTACAAGACCCTCATGCTAACCTTGTACTTTGAGGGAGAAATTCCTCCTTCATTGATTTCATGGCACAATTTGAACATGTGCGCAACTTTGAGCTAAATATCAAGAGTAATGGGGAAGTTCAACACATCCCTGCAAAATATGGCTATATGTAATCTCTTCATCAATAAAATGGTTCTCTTAGCCCTCTATTTCCCATTAGATTTGTCCCATGACCTTGATATTTCTCCCTTCTAGATAATGACTCACTATTTCTTTTGTACATATTAAACATTTTATTAAAATATCATTCAGAATTGTACTTACTTCAACATCAATTTATTTATTTTTTATTAGTATATCATAGGCATGCGATCAAATCCAATGACCCTTTTTGAAAAATATTCTGCTTAATGCTTGGAAGCCCTAATTTACTCAATTTTTTTAACAAAACTACTCATTTAATTATTAACACAAATGAACATATAGGCCCGAATTTCCATCAATGCTATATTTTCACAGAGATATCATCATCTACATAAGCCATAACATCATACAACAGACATAAGTCTAGGAAAAATCATGCAATAATTATTTATCCATAAACAAGGTAATAGACACAAGTCCAGAACTAAAATAACATCATGCATTATCATTTGTCAACATGAATTGACCTCTGAGGGTAAGTAATTATCTTTTATTTGAAGGGTAACTGAGTTGGCCAGGAAAAGGAATCTCCTCCCAACCATAGACAACTTCAGCCTTATATACTTGTTGTTATCATCCCCAAGCCATAATCCATAGTTTGAGGGGAATGTTTGCTTAATGTAATATTCCAAATTAGGAAAAACAAAAATATAGAACATTAAACTAGAAAATGTAGTAAAATCTCAACATATAAATAAGATCAGATCATAGATCCATTTTATTACACATTATAGTAGAAAAATGAGTACAATATCTTGAGGAAAACGACACACAAGCTATGAAAAACAAGCCTCAAATGACCTAGTACATAAAATATGAAGTTTTGTTGCTACATAAAATACCGAAGGACATATGACTGTGCAGTCCTATGGATCATAAATGTAGGGTAAAATATAAAATAGAAATAACTACTGATATAATTCTTAGAAAATGTTGGGATCAAAGATATGGGCTTTCTAGCACCAATCTAAGATAAACCATAAGAGGTTTCCAGAAATACACCATATGAAAGTTGCAGCCCTAGGGCTGAATAACGCACTAAAAATGGGTGATTGATAGGAGGTGGTTGATATGATATAAAAATGGCCAAAACCCCTCCCAATAGATCCTTCAAATGAAGGACTTCTCCCCTCACTGGAAAACAAACTCACAAACTTGGGCACTAAGCCCTCCACTGCAACTGCCCTACAAAATAATGTAGTTTCTGAAGGAGACTGCGCTACTGAAGATGGATGACGCTTGGCCTGATTCCGGATGGTGGAAATGAAGCTCAAGGAACCTCTCTTGAGTGGGCACTCGAAGTCCCCAGAGGATGAGGGTGGGATTTCTGCTCGGAAACACCCTTGTGCTAAACAACACAACAAACTCCGCTAAACAGTTGAAGCATGCATAAATTCATAAAAGAATAAGCATAAACAATAATAAAAATTCCCTCTATAGCTACCATCCCCTTCCTTATATGCTTGGTTAGCTTCCTCACCCTTGGTCACACTCATTATAGATGCTACTCTCATGCATACACTCCTCCATCATAACTGTGTTGTCCTCCAATAACTCTCCACTATCTCCATGGAAGCATTGTTGATTTGGTCAAACTTGACTCCATCCACATGCTTTAGCCCATATTCACACCCAATAGTGTTTTATTCAACTGATACAATGATCCACATTCATATTAGAAGTGGTTTTATTCCTACTTAATAGATTTATGGGTCTCTCTACCCTCTTATTCATCTATCTAAATGAAAAAAGAAAAAAACTAATATTCCAACTAGCTGAAAGCTAATTAGTAATATTACAGTCCTCCCCTCCCAAATGTTGTTTGTCCAGGATGGATGTTGTAAAACCTCCTCTCCTTATCCTGTGGCATTCTCATCTGATAAATACCTCCACTGAATCATATGTCCTTCAATCTACCTGTCCCTTAGCTGCTCCTCCCAAGTGTACAAGTTAGCCTTTAGTAATAAAACCACATGGATCACATCATAAAGAAGTGGGAGATCCATGGTGGCATATACCTACTATCTAATGGCCTCGTTGAGGCATGGAGCATAAAAAATTTGGAGTTCTTACTCCTAATGTGAAGCTCCAACCCATGTGCTACTCCTCCAACAAGATGGATCACCCTGTGTGACCCATAGAAAATATCCTTAATCTCCTTCTTATGAAATATGAATGGTATATATGGCTGAAAGTGGAGTTAGAAAAAAGTGTCAACCCTACACTCTCTCTCTTGCCATCCATGATCTATGTAGAAGTCCTGCTGATCTCGGGTTATAGCAATTTTTTCCTCAAGAGACCAGAATATATATTGACTCTCTAAGATCCAATATTTGGTTCTAGGAACCTTTCTTACCCCAACCATTCTAACAATAGTGACTAAAACATCATCAACATATGGAATCAAAAATAGAGATACACTGACTGGCATATGAAATACCATATGGTGATAATAGTCCCTCAAGTGGAACCAGCACAGTTCTGCTCCTTGCTGCCCCGGAACATATTGTGGTAAGTGACTTCCCAACAACTTGATTCCTGCACCTATCTGCTCATTCGCATGGGGGTAGTAACTGATGTTTGGTGTCAAATGAGTACACCCCAAACAAGAAAAAATCTGCCCAAAGCATTCTAGTAAGTGGCCATCCCCATCACTAATTGTGGCTCCAAGAAGGCCATGATGTCTAAAGAGAGGCTTTCCCTCTTGTGGAGAAATGCATTGTACATGAATGGAATAGGAATGAAAATACCCTGTTAGCTGATCAATAATTACAAATACAAAACCCTTACCATGTATTTGTTGGAAAGCTGGTGGTGAGGTCCATAGATGAGCTCTCCCATATCTCTACCGGAAACGTAAGTGGTTGTAACAACCTTGCAGGATGGTTGTTTTCCTCCTCATTATTCAGGCAAACCGCACATTTCCTGATATGTCAAAGCACATCCTCCTTGAGACCCTTCCATGAGAATATCCCCCAAATGGCCTGATATTTCCTAAAGAAATCTTGGTGACCAGAAAGGAGTGAATCATGTGCTGACTGTAGAACATTATGCTTGAGCTCAGAATCTGTTAGCCACCTATAAAATTTGTTATAGCAAAAGGTGGCTAAAACTTTTTGGAGCCTTCAAAGGAAAATTTTATTACTAAAAAGTGTTGGCTCTTGAAGACTCTTGAAGGCCTCATGCCTCTTTCCAAATCTTCACTGTTGTTCCTATCTTAAAAACTCTGAAATCCTGTTGATTCCCAAGAAAGAATACTGCTGCAAGCACCATTGTCCTTTTTCCCCTTCTTCCAAAACTAACCTCATTTCTTCCCCTTTATCTCCCATGAAAAACCCTCATTTTCATGTCTTTTCCCCTTTTCCCCTCATCAAAACCCCTTTGATAAGTTTTAAGACCCTTTCTTAGCCTTATCGAAACCCCCAAACCCCTTTCAAAATCATTGAAAATCTATTAAAAACCCCATTTTCTTATTATAGACTTAAGCCCCCTAGGCCTAAGTCTTTTAACCCTCCCCTCCATACGCCCTGGTGCTGGAACCGAGTGCCATCCTTCCAAGCACTTATCATGTTGCCCAATTGCGATTAGCCCTTCCTCTTTAACCCCTGGTCATATTTTCTTCCATGCGACCAAAGGCCCCGCAGTCGAGCACCAAGTCACATTGTAAATTAATATTTTAAACCTTCATTTATATAGATTTGACGTTTTTTTTTATGTCCTAAGGTTTTCTGCTGGTCCAAAATTCAAGGAGATCTCCACCGTCGATCTGATCCACAGATCGACGGTGCGCAATCTCTCGCCCCAGTGGTCCCCGCCATCCACTCATCATTGCAAAACCACGCGGTATCCATCGCACCGCTTTTGAGAGCAGGGCGGTATTTTTTATTTTGCAACGATTCCATACACCGGTTAACATGTGGCCTGAGCACTGTTCATAAAACTATTTTTCATCGCACGTTAAAGATCAGACGTGGACCCAGCGCAATATGGACGTCCACTGTCTGATCTGAGGCCGCTCATCGGATGGTGGTCGCTCTCTGAAGATGCCCATGCGATAACCAGGCTACGACGTAGCGTTTAAAGGATCTCCATCGTCAATCTGATCTGCAGATCGACGGCCCACATTCCATCGCTTGGTCCCCTTTTCCACAGTAGTGTCGGTGGTCCCAATGCCACATCAACATCCACGAGGCATATTGCTATTGGGGTAGGTCGCCATTGGTTCCTCGTCTAGTCAGCAAATCTGGACCTGGGAACTTTACTCAGCATGGTTTAATTAAATTTTGAAGTCCGAGTGTGTTTTTAAGGTTTATTGGTGCCTGTTTTTCCATCGTTGATCATGTGGGCCGATCTCATCCGATGGCCCACGATCATCCCAAACCCCACACACCATTTTTAACCTATTTTCTCCGTTTTTTCAAATAAAGTGACCCTGCCACGTTATTTTTTTGCTTCCTCTCCCGACCGTCGATCTCTGTGTGACCGACGACTCTGATTTAAACTATTCTTCTGCCTTCTCTTTGACTTCTCCCGATCAATCTCGACCGTTGGATGATGCCATCCAACAACCATGCTCCCTCCATGTGCCTTCTAAAGCAGCGAACCTATACATGTAGGATTTTATAATAGTTTTTTGTATTTTGTAGGGTTTAAATGGTTTTTCTGCCATGACTGAAGAAATTTCAAAGGCAGAGGGTGACAATCCTCCTGCCTTCGATTCACCAAAGAAAATAATTCGCAGGGTTTAAAATTCACGTTTCATTGGTGATTCATGAGGCATTGATGCTGTTATCACTCAGGTTTTCCTTGAAGTTGTGGAAAAGGAAAGTATACCCGAGGTAACCACAAAACAACCTTCAGATGCAGAATCTAGCCAATCTGCATCCAGAGAGGGCTCTCTCTTTATAATTTATCTTTGTTCTTAGAAAGTTTTAGGCTAGTTATAAGTCCAAGAGTTTTGATTTGTTTGAATGGTGGAATCCGTCAACTAGGGCAAGGTTGAAGATTTTCAGTCCATTGGGCTATGGAGTTAAAGGATGGCTTTGCTGGATTACTATTCTATACACAAGATGGCTTTGCAGGGAAAGATAGCCAAACATAGAACAATCCTTAAAATTTAAAGTGGATGGAATGGGTTTGAAGGGATGAAAGGCAGCTAAGAATCTTTCACCATGTTCAAAAAGAAAGAAATGAAATGATTACAAACAAAGAGCAGTGAAGAATTATTTATTATAGTAATCAAGAATGTTTAAATTAGCAAAACAAGAGCATTTAAGAATTCATGCTTATAACCAATTTAGAGGAAAACATTAAGAATAATCACATCTGAAACCAGAGTACAATTAAGTAAATTCTGATTCAATCCTTTATGTAAATTATTCAGAAATGGACACAATGATATTATAAACAGATATAACACTTAAGACATAGGATAGAAAAACTTATTGAACTGCAGTTCGACACATGAATCCTGCAAAAAGTCCTGAGCTTCAAATTGTCATCCAGCAAGCCACGAATAAATTTCTCCAAAACGCTTTTATTCCAAAAACTTCAATGTCATAGCAAATTAATAGAATCCACCACCAATACTTCCAAGAGTGAATTATTTATACAAATTCTAAACTAAAATATCTTGAAAAAATATCAAGATTAGTTCACAAATCTCTCTAACTATTTTACATAAATAGAACTTAAGTAAAGGAAAATAAAAATAATGCATCTATTTGGCACTATTTTGTATGGATAGGTGATGAAAAAGAGGAGAATTCGAATTTGATCCAACTCTTAGTTGATGATGAGGCATCCAAGTCACTAACTGCTTCCTTTTTTTGTGAATTCTGCTCCAACAATTCTGCAAACTTGGGGTCCAATGATACCTTTTTATTTCTCAATCTGTAATAGATATGTAAAAAGTGAAAGCGGTTATTGTGGATAAATATGTTGGTGAGATAAACCTCTTTCAATTTCCTAAAATTCCTCTCCAACTGTGAACAATAGGCTCTGCAAAAAGATGTGTAAAACAGAGTTTACTGAGTCTGAAACATAGCTTGTAAGTATGTGCATGTATCTCTCATTCTGAAATCACTGTGAAAAATGTGAGATAGGTTTTTGTAGATATGTCTCTTAGGAACAAAAACCTCGTTCAGTTTTGTGAAATTTATTTCTAATTGGCCACAATATTCTCTGCAAAATGATGACTTGACTGTAATTTTCTGCAAAAAGTGCTTTTCAACATTGTTTAATATTTCCAAAACCATAATAGCTGTTAGGAAAGTGAGAGAGGTTTTTGTAGATGGTACTCTTAAGAACATAAAACTCCTTAATTTTTTTAAAATTAATCTTGGATTGATCACAATAGTTTCTGCAAAACTATGACTAAAACATGCAATTTCTGCAAAAATATTACTTCTTCTTGTGTTTTTCATCTTTTCACTTTTTTGTTCTTTTGACTGTTTTACTTTCACTTTAGAAAAACTTGAATGTTGGTGAAAGTATTTTCATCTCTTTTTACCATTTTACTGCCTTCTGTATTTACTTTTACTGTTTACCTTTGACTGCTCTGTAACTTCATTTTAACTTTCACTGACTTTTACCTGATACACTTTAACCACTGATACTCTTTAATTGTTATGCTTTCTAACCTCTGTTTGAATAGATTTGATAAAAATCTTGGAGTAAACAAGTCTTATGACTAGTATTAAGACTGTTTATCCAAGGATGTGGTCTTCTGATCACCTGTAAAACAAAACAAATTGTTAAGAAAGCATTGGTTTGCAGGGGAGGTCGAAAAGGTTTCATTTGATTTTGAGAGGTCTGTGGAGTGAATCTAGAATGATTTTTGGGAGGTAAACCATGATCGAATTGGTTAACAGAGGCTTCAGGTGGCGCAACAGGGTTACAAATGGTTTTACTGCATGGGAGTCTGGTCGTTCACTATGAATGAGAAAAATGAAAAAAGCGGGCTTATTTTGTTTCATTCACAAAGTCAATGGGTGGCGGAATTTTTTATTATTTTATTAGATGACGTCAGCATGGTACAGTGGACACGTCATGGGGAATGGGCGGTAAGCGGTAAATTCTGCACCGCTTTTGGGGGCAGGTGGTTTTGGACGGGGAGGCAGCGATTCCATTGAACAATCAACACGTGGCCCGGGTACTGTTTCAAAACTGCTTTGATTTCACGCATTAAGTTTCAGATGGAGGATGGGTAGCGGAATTTTTGAGTGCCGTAGATCTTGAATGGAACGATCCAACGGTGATCCGGACAGGAAATTAGCGGGGAATTTAATGGGCGGGCCCGACGCATTGTTTTATTGTTTTAATCATTTCGGGACACTATTGATTGGTGGAGGGATATGATTATTAATTAATCCAAGTGATTAATTAATCTCAATGGTTTATGAAGGGTCGGGGTTACGGATGGATTTCAGATTTTATTTGTTTTTTCATTTAAAACATAAAAAACCTATGTTTTAAACTTTTTTCCTGTATATATTTTTTATTATATAGAAATAAATCAATATGATTTATTTACTATAGGGGGCGGGGATAGTTGATAATGATAAGTCTTAACCAAAGGGAGTATGTATTGAGTTTTTTTTTTAAACAAAATAGGGAATAAATACTTTGGTTAAAAATCATAATAAGTGGGTTTTTTGGGATATTATAAAAGGGAATTATATATGTAGGAGAAGGTATTTTGACTAAGGATTTATTAAATAAAATCAATTTGTTAATATGACAAGGGAACAAGGAAAACTCAAAATACTTTACACAACTAAGAGAGTGAAGATTTCTGAAGCAAATTGCATTATATCAACTTCAACACTTTAGAATAGCAAGTAATTTTGAGGGACTTTTATGAAATATGGCATGATTTTCCTAAGTAAAATGAGATTTTACTTAGGAAAAGATTAAGAGTGAATAAGTATAATGATGAATAACTTCAAGTACTAAGGTTTTATTCAATTATTGGGCCAAGGGTCCAGTCCCTCCAAAAGTCAAGGAAATGCCTTGAGCCCCTTTAATCTTCAAATTCCTTAGCACTTTGGGGAAATTAGTGAAAATTGTTAGGGAGAAAGTGAGAGGGGGGAGTTAATGATTTTTACTTTGCTTTACTCTGTAATTCTGCCAATGTATTGTTCTGTCTTTGCACTTGGTGATGAAAGTAAAGGATTAAACACATTTAGCACCATCACTCATCATATGAAACTTTGCAACACCATCTACCTACCCTATCTACTTTACACTACCATTTTCTCTTCTTTATTAGGGTGCACTTAGACTGGCAAACCCTTATCAATCTTCTTTTCTTTTACAAGGAAAATCTATCTAATTCTACCCTTATTACATCCAAGGGCTCAGATTAAACTGTTGAGCACCTTTTATTAACTCTACCTATCTACTTATATGCCAAGATTAAACTGTTTGGTCAGATATTTATTCTCTAATCTACAACATGAAATTGAAATATGAGTAAGCCAAGTTTAAACAGTTTGACTTATTCATGAATTGTGGCAAAGGTTTGACAAGCTGCACACAATTGCTTTATTACAAAATGAAATAGTAGTGGCATTTGGATTTGCACACTTTCCTTGGTCTATTTTTTGTTTGGGGTTCATTTCTTTCACTTTTTTGACCATTTTATTTTTCTTACCCTTTGATTTTTCTTTTAGGGTATACCCTCTTTAAATTTTTTAAATTTTTTGATTTTTTGGTTTTTCAAGAATATGGAACACCTTTGCTAAAGAAAAAGGTTTGAACATATTCCATAGTTCAATCAAGACAATCATGAAAAATGACACCTATTGGTATAGGAGTCTAACAGATGCCATATAACCCCTGCGCAACCCTGCATACCAGCAAAAAACACAGTGAATCAACCATAGTCAGAGAGTATCAGTGTCAAAGACCAAAAGGCACCAGGACAGAAGATTGAAGACATATTTGTGGGGATCACAGCTAAGAATGATTATCAAAAGCCTAATCCCCAATTAAAACACAGTTTGAAGAAAATATTAAGTCTTTTATCAACAGAAAGCCTCCACCACCACATCTGAGGCAAATTGATTCCTCCCAGCTACCAGAATGCCACCTGTGCCTCAAAGTATTCAATCAGAGGCCGAAGTTATTGATCAAGACCAAATATATGCCTCACAACGCAGCCAGAGGATAAATTATGCAGAAAAAATAATGACAAAATATTAGCAGAGTAACTTCGACGTCACACAGAGCCTCAAAGGTCAACAAAAGCTCCCACCAAGCTTAATCTTAATGTAAATTATTTAATACAAAGGACACCTATTGTAAGTTTCTTCATTGAGCCCCCCAAAGGCCAAGAAGCCATTTAAGTCTATATTAATTATCTTCAGAGATCTTTTATTAGATCTCACCTCCTCATTCTTCTATATATACTTCTACAGAAGATGAGTGAGGGGTTGGTTGTAGAACATTGAAATGTAATTGAGCTTGAGACTTGTATTTGTAAATAGTGTTCACTGGCCCTTGGAGCTCTGCTGGTGATAGATAGGTTAGGCTGAGATTTGTAGATGGTTGCTAAACTAAAGCATTGGACTTAAAGTTGTAACTGGTTTGGAGCATCAATACAAGCTGATTTATGGGATCCTAGTCTATGTTAACGGTGATGTTTTCCTCATTGTAATTTGTCATTTTGCTTCTGTTTTCACTGTGTTTCATCTTCTCTTATAAATAACAACATGCATAGATTTAGGACCTACTGTATATTGGTACCCTTCTCTCACTAAAAATCTTTATCTGAATGTTTTCTTCCAATCTGTGTTATTTCGGAATGATTTAATTCAGTTTAAGCATAGGAATGTTGGCGTTCCCTCGTCTTATTGTCTTAGATGAATATTATTCTTGAATTTTATGTTCAGTATTAGTTAAGTAGAGATGAACTATGGAAGATATGGTGTGCCCTGGTCCTAGTTTATCCCCAAAGGCTATCTGAATGTTTCCCTTGGAATGTGTTAAAAGCTGGCTAGTTTAGAAGTACTTACCAGATCTTAGGCCATTTAGTGTCATCTTTGTGTTTGTCTTGAAATTAACCAAGTAAAGCAGAGCTAGGAGAGGATTTGTGGTGAGTTCGACCCACTAGTTTCTACTCCAACAGTTGCCTTCAAGTTTCCCTATGTTTTAAAATTTTTTTCTATTGAAAGTGTATCAAAGGCTAGCTAGTTTAAAAGCACTTACCATATCCTATTTTTCTTTTATGTCTCTCTCAAGTGTATGTCAAAAGTTGGCTAGTTTAAAAGTACTTACCAGATCTTGGGCTGCTCTTTGTTCTGCATCTGTTTAATTTTCCTCCTTATTGTAGCATTTCATTCCATAAATCAAGCTTCGAAGAGATCCTTAGAAATAGATGACTTGCCCCATGGACCAATCTTGCCTCTTGCTGTTCCAATTAAACCCAATTATGACTCCATAGCCCAATGGACTAAAAACTACAATTATCTATCTTTTTGGCCGAAGCTTATTCTTTTTGCTTGCAACTTCTCACCTTTGAAACTCTTTGCATTTAGAACTTTCCACCTCAAACAGTAATCATCCTCAACCATCCAAAAACAAAACAAACCCTCGGCCTTCATAACTAGCCTAATATCATTACCCCAAACTTCAAAGACCAATCCATATTTGTGCTTATTGGAGAGATCCCTCTCCGGATTCAGGACGGCTAGATCCTAGAATCCCAAAGTGGTTGAAACGATGTTTCTCCCTACGACCAGACTTTTTCTAATCTTGTTGATTACAGGGAGCTAACATTTCTGGTGACTCTGCTGGGGAATCAGTTGAATTTTCACCTTAGGTTCCCTTAAACACTTCATATAAACCTTATGAGTCAAAAGCAGCCTTTTCAAGCACTGCCAACAAATGGTAATCATGATAGAACTTGTTTGAATCAGTGACAAACTAGGCAAACCCTAGGATTCTCATAAGACTTTATCTAACCTTGAAAAATAAGTTGGCTTATCCATTAGAGTAGACTGTCTTTGTCTCATGACTGTAGCTAAGTTTTGAAACAGAGTTAGGATATTCTTGGAAACCACACAACTGAAAAATAACTCAGAAAAACACCAAAAAAATATTTCATATTGGTATCAAATAAACATGGTGGTGGACCATAAAACCTTTTACCTCCTTATGAGCTAAAAACTTCCTCTTGGCGACTCCACAATCCTGAACAGACCTTAAGAATCCATTGGGAAGAACCCTTATCATCATAATATCATTCAAACTCAGTTAAAGGACTATAGGATTTAAATTTGTAAAATAGACTAGTTAACCTCTTAAAGATTGTCATATTTGGTTGAACTTTTCTTGTTTACTTGGGTCTAAAAACATAGCATAGTGGCTCCTAGAAAGATTCACACTAGAGCCCATCCTGACCCTGGTCCACCTGAGATAGTTGATAATCCAGAAAGTATCCTTAGGAAGTCTCCTAAGATTAAATTGTCAACTATTTTCATATCACCCTTGAGAGCTAATTCAGTCCCTGAAAATCTTTCAGCTCTACAACATTCACAAGTTGAATTGGTAAATCCCTTTAGAACTAGGTCTCTTGGTGATTTATATTATTTAGATTCTGAGTCTTCACTTTCATCTCCTGAAACAAGTAAACATCCTGGTAGCAGAGAAACAACACCTCCTGATTTACATTTCCTTCACAACCTAGGTGTCTCTCATCCAAGATCAGCTTAGTAGTCTATTCCTGATCCATCCATTTCTTCTCACCCTACATCCACTGTCCAAACCACTCCACTTCAACCCACTTTCCCTTTCGTTAACCCACCCCTTGTGAATCCACCCCCACCACATATCATGGCAACATGGTATGCTCCCTTAGTCCTTCCTCTTTCATTAGTCAATCTTCCATAGGACTATCAGTCCAAAATCCCATTGTATGATGCTAGCAATGCTACAAATGCATCACAACATGTGGATAAGATGAATGACTACTTTGGTAGAAATGAAATTGATGATGATTCTGTCAAGCTTAGATTATTTTCCCAGAGCTTAGGGGGAGAAGTAAGAAAATGGTTCAAAGGCTTAATCCCCCATAGTATCAATGATCTCCAAGCCTTCCATCAAACATTCTTAAACAAATGGGAAGTAAAGAAGAACCCTCTCCAAGTCCTTTCTGATTACAAAAATCTCCATAGAAACCCTGGAAAAAGTATACAAGATTATTGTACCAGATTCAATAGTGTATATAATGCACTTTCCCCAGAACTAAAACCTCCACAAGGCTCAGATTTAAACAAGTTTCCTTAAGGGTTTGACCCTGAGATGGCCTATCAACAGAGAGAGAGAGATTTTGCAACTCTTGAAGAGATGCAAAATGGTGCTCTTTCTGTGGAAGTCAACTTAATGGAGAAGAGAGAAAGAATGAAAAATGAGAACAGAGTCACTTTTAGAGAGGAAAACACACCTTGTACTTCAAACTCAAAGATGGAAAGAACGATGGAGGAAATGATGAAGAAAATGAGCATCGTTGAGAGAGCACAAGCAAGTCAAAATAAAACTGCTCCTCAAAATAGAAACCAGAACCAAAACCAGAATTTTAGAAGGAACCAACCTCCAAACAGACCTAGGGAAGACGATCAGCAAATCACTCCTCCCTTTCATCAAAACTATGTAAGTGAGGTTGAGGAAACATAATAAATCATAGAGGAGAATGATATAAAAATGTTGGGGGTAGATAATGATGAATTTGAGGTTCATTATGATATAAAACAAGGTCTATGCACACCTTATGATGACATAAGAGATGATGATGAAAATTATTATCAAGACATCGAAAATGTCATCATATAATATAAAAAATAATATGACCTTAGAAGCAAAACCAGTCAACAACCTCCCAACACTAAAACCTCTAACAAGCCTTCACAAAGCAGCACTACAACCAAGTATAAAATGGTCAAACAAAAGGACAAAGCAGTTGCTTTAAATTCTGGTAATGATAAAGAGAAAGGAAATCAAAACGTTACAAAACAGAGTGTAGACATTAGTAGTACTAACATCTCAGCTAGTACTCCTGTTAAAACCATTTTTTCAAATGTAAATAAAACAAATCAGCAAGCTGATGTTGCTGATAGAGTGACAGCTAATAGGGATGAAACAAGTACTTTAAGGAGTCAAATTCTTTTCAGCCTGGAGCAGGAAGTTTCAGAGATCAAAATCCCTATTCCTTTGACAGAGTTAGCTGCCCAGCATGTATATAGGACCCAAATTTTGAAGGCTCTAAATATAGAAGAGAATTAGGACACTGTCAATCTTAATGATGACCAACCAGAGCTTATTTTTGGTCCTAAGATTGAAGGTAGATATCAAGAGGGACCTGTTCCTCCCTTTTATGTGAGTTTAAATGTTCATGACAAAATTTTGCACAATGCTATGCATGATTCCGGGGCTTCTCATAATTTAATGCCAAAAGCTGTAATGGAGAGCCTTGGATTAGAAATCACCAGACCTTACAAATATATTTACTCCTTTGACTCAAACAGAGTAAAATGTTTAGGACTAATCAAAGACCTCTATCCTAACTTAGCCCAGATTCCAGCCAAATGCTTAGTAATGGATATTTTTGTGGCTGATGTTCCCCCCAAATATGGAATGTTGTTATCAAGATCGTGGGGGGCTAAGTTACAAGGGACTATGCAAATGGACATGTCCTATGCAACTATCCCTGTTTTCAATCAGAATAGAAGACTTTACAGGGAGTATCATATGCAATACACAGTTACAAGCCAAGATGGACCACATAATTCTCCACTTTATTCTGTAAATACAGGCCTTGATTCCTTTATTATGTTCAATGATGAAACTTTTAGAGAACAAGTGACCTTGTCTAATTTAATGAAAGATAGAGAGGAGGATGACCATAACGTAGGAATGTCAGAACAGTTGGCTGAACCTATGAATGTCAAAAAATTAAACAAAGGTATTGAGCTACAAGTCATGTCTCCATTGCTCCTAAACCTAGATAGTCAAGAAAACAATCCTCAACCCAATGAGAAACCTGAGGAGTTAAAACAAATGCAACTAAGTGCTAACTTTCCACAACAATCAAGAAGCACTTAGTTAAAGAGGACCACCACCAAACAAATGAAACCAAGAATAGTCCTCTCTGGAGTATGTATTTTGATGGATCCTGCACCAGAACTAATGCTGGTGCAGGTGTCTGGATTTCCAACACTGAAAATAACCACACAAACTACATTTCCTGCAAATTAAACTTTCAGTGTTCCAATAACATAGCGGAATATGAATCCCTTCTCTTAGGTTTACATCTATTGAAAAAGTTAGGAGCCAGAAGAATCAATGTGTATGGGGATTCAGAGTTAGTCATTAGGCAAGTTAATGGGGAGTATAATGCAAATCATCCTAGACTTAGGGCCTACCGAAATGATGTCATGGACCTTTTAAAAAAATTCGAGGAGTCCAAATTGATTTTTGTCCCAAGAAAAAGAAATATTGCCGCCCACAATTTAGCCTTTGCAGCTAGAACATGATTAATGCCATATAACATCAAATATTTCACAACTTAGGTGAAATTCAGACCAGCCGTGCCTGATAATAAAAAATACTGGCAGGTGTTTGACGTAGACAAACAAATAGAAGACTTCATGTAATTCAGAAATGAATTCGAGCTACACAGTTTGGACTCAAACTATGATACAGACTGTGGTGAAGAAAATTTTCTTGGTGAAGAAGAGTCGTCTCCTGAGCTTGTCAATATTAATATTCTAACTAGCAAACCAAAAAACAAAATAGAGATGAATGCAGAGTTAGAAATAGAGGAGTTGGAAACTCTGCACTCTAAATATGAAATTTTTCCTAAGGGACTGGCCCCTTTAGAAGAGTTGTTCGATTTTAACGATGTGGTAAATAAACCAAAACTGGAACCTGTAGAGACTGAAGAAGAAGAGTGCAATATAGGTAGTGAACTTAAGCCGAGAATGATTAAACTGCCTAAGACTTTACCATCTCACATTAAACTCAAATACATAGAGCTGTTTAGAGAATTTTTTGATGTTTTTGCATGGAGTTACAAAGATCTTAAATCCTATGAAACTGAAATAATAAAACACAAAATCCCTCTCAAAGAAAACCAAAAACCATTCAAACAGAAACTGCGTAGAATAAACCCTCTCCAGTTTCCTTTGGTTCAGAAGGATATCATGAAAATGTATGAGGCTGGTATTATTGTCCCTATTAGATATTTTGAATGGGTGTCTAATTTGGTGTCAGTTAGGAAGAAAACATGAGAGATCAGGCTTTGTATAGACTTTAGAGACTTAAACAAAGCTTCGTTGAAAGACAACTACCCTTTACCTAAGATGGATCATATTTTACAAAGGGTGGTAGGGTCTAGAAGAATTTATTTGCTTGATTGCTACTCAGGGTACTGTTAGATCTTAGTCCACCCTGCTGATCAATTAAAGATAGCCTTTACTACACCATGTGGCACTTTCATGTATGTGAAAATGCCCTTTGGTCTAATGAATGTTGGAGCAACTTTTCAAAGAGCCATGGACATAGAATTCTCGGAGGAACTGGGCTTCTTCATCATTATCTATCTTGATGATGTTACTGTGTTTTCAAAAATAGATGAAGAGCACTTAGAACATTTAAGAAAAGTTTTCGAGAAATGTAGAAAGTTTTGGATATCCTTAAACCCTAAGAAGACACTATTTGGTCTCCAAGAACGTAAACTTCTTGGGAAAATTATTTCTGAGGAGGGTATAAAGATAGATCCAAAGAGGATTGAGGCCATATTGCAAATCTCTCATCCTCGGAACATCAAGGAGTTGCAATATTTCATTGGAAAGATTAAATTTTTGAGAAGGTTCATCCCCAACTTGGCTGAGATCCTTAGAAATATTACAAACATGTTGAAGAAGGAGCAAGGGATAAAATGGAACTTGGAAGCAAATAAGTCCTTTGAACTGGTGAAACAAGCCTTAACCAAAACACTGGTTCTAATAAGTCCTGATTTTTCAAAATATTTTTATATTTTTTCATTTTCATCAGAACATACCATAGCTGCTGTCCTTTTACAGAAAAATCCATAAGGACAAGAGTAGCCTATTGCATTCTTTAGCAAGGCATTGAGGTATGCCCCTCTGAAGTATAACATTATCGAGAAACAAGCTTTTGCTTTGGTTAAAGCTTTGAAAGACTTCAGGGTATACATCCTTCACTCACACATCATTGCCTTTGTCCCAAATTCAATTGTTAAAGACATTCTAACACAGGACCCAGATGGTAAGAGAGGTAAGTGGATTGTTGTTATCCTTGAATATGATTTAGAGATAAAACCCACTAAATTCATCAAAGGCCAAGGTATAGCTAGGTTAATGGTTGAGTCCAATTTTGAAGTTCTTGATATTAATATGATTAATGCTTTGGATAACCAAGAAGGATTCTCAACTCCCATTATTGAAGACCATTTTATGAATTCTCCTTGGTATGATGATATTATTTATGTTTTTCTTAATTTGAATACATGTCCACGTTTGACAAAAACAAAGGCAAGGTTCTTAAAGTTAAAACCTGTTAACTATTGCATTATAGATAACTGTCTTTATTGGAAAAATGCAAGTGGTGTATTGCTTAAATGTTTGCCTGAGTTTGATGCAAAGAAGGTCAAGCACCAGTTCCATGAAGGAGAGTGTGGAGGTCATTTGTACTGGAAGACAACAGGCAACAAAATTTTGAGGGTTGGTTTCTATTGGCCTACTCTTTTCCATGATGCACACAAGATGATCATATCCTGTCATAAATGTCAAATTTTTGAAGGCAAAAGAAAACTACTACCCCTACCTCTACGTCCAATCACTGTTGAAGCCCCATTTCAATAGTGGGGACTTGACTTCATAGGAGAAATCCATCCCCCATATTCTTCCCAACATAGATGGATTCTCACTGCCACATACTATTTCACTAAGTGGATAGAAGCCATACCTTGTAGGCAAGCCAATTATTCAGTTATTATAAAATTTATGGAGACTAACATTCTCTCTAGATTTGGCTGTCCTACCAAGATCATCACTAATAATGCAGCAGCATTTGGATCAAAGAAGATGGTTGAGTTCTATCATAGATATCAGATAACATTGGGGAATTCCACGGCCTATTACCCTCAAGGTAATGGACTAGCAGAATCCTCAAAAAAAAGTTTGGTGAACATAATCAAGAAACTGTTGGAGGACAATAAAAAATCTTGGCACGCAAAGCTAGTTCATGCACTTTGGGCTGACAGATTGACTTTGAAGAAATCTATTGGCATGTCACCCTTCCAGCTTCTGTGTGGTACTGATGCAATTTTTCCAAACAGTCTTGGGGTACCAGTGATGAATTTGATCCAAGAGATGCAAAATGAAGAAAATGACATGATCAGAAGGATAAATCAGACCATCCATCTTCAGCAAACCAGAGAGAAGTTTATAACAAAGCATTGCAAAAACAAGACAGCATTAAAAACCTTTTTGACAGAAGAACAAAGGCCAGAAATTTCAAAATTGGGGACAAATTTTTAAAGTGGGACTCAAGGAGGGAAGACAAGGGCAAGAATGGAAAATTTGACAACTTATGGATTGGCCCTTACTCTATTCATTCAGCTGCTGGTAATAATGTGTTTTTCTTGCAGGAGTTGAAAGGAGCGGAATTATTTGGGGGTCCTGTCAATGGCAGGATGCTTAAACATTACTTCTCTTGATCCATCCCATGTTCTGAAAGAATTTTTTATCTTTTTCTCTGTTGAAAATATACTAAGAGGGGGGGCGTGAATCAGTATATTTAGGGCTGAACAATTTCTCTTTTCTTTCTCTTAAAACCTTATGTTATAGCACTGCATCCAACATGTATGTCCAGATATCTTATTATGTCTTTACTTAGAGCATTGCATCAGATAAGCATTAAGCATAAACAAGAATAACAAAAAAAATCATCAAACATACACAACACATATGAACACCAGAATTTAAGGTGGAAACCCAATTTGGGAGAAAACCACCGCTGCTGTAATCTCAGTCTTCAATATTTATTATATAGAAAACTTCTTACAATATATGCTAGTGCAGACTCATACCAGCACGCAGGCACCCACCTGCAGAAGGCTACAACCTTCTCTCGATTACCCGCTACCACTGGAAGCGAGATACAACCCCCTTTCTCAAGGCTTCGACCCTCAGCACTACTACAGACCACGTTTCATATTGGATCCACCAGTTTCCATACAACATACCTTGTCGGTCACCATATTTATTTGCTTTCTATATACTCACATGATTTATTCTTGATTTCGTTCGTCATTCAAACCAGAGATTTATCATCTTCAGATCATTCTATCCATGGGTGCATTGTAGTTTCAGATTTATCAGTTAAGAACAGAGCTCGCCCATACAGATATTCCTTGGAGAAATATTTCGTTCACCACCCTTACATATGCACACCCACGTTCTTTATTTTTCTTCTCCTTATATATATTTCCCTTTATTAAAACCATGGGTTAAAACCACAAACCACTGACAGTATTTATTTTAGTTTATCCCACGGTGCTTTTGATATTTTATTTTAATTTTATTTATCAATTTAAAGAAATTGATAAATAAATTATTTTGAACAGAACTTTAGTATTAAAGTTAACCCTTCGCATTTTAATCCTTCCAAATAATATGGTAAACCTTTAACCCCGGGCCCACAAATAAAGTCAATAGCCAATCAAATATGCGCATGGTACTATAGTTAAACTTCACGCAAGTCCAACGTTTGATCACCGTTAGATTAGCAAGCTTCCAGATCAATGGCGTATATGCATATCGCTCGACCTCCAATACTGATTTTTAACGTGCGATGGCCCACCATACTTGTGTTAATCTCCGTGCACCTTCAAAAAATGACGACCGTCCGATGACCTCTTCCCAGATCAACGGCGCTCAACGATATCACTGGGCATCCTAGGTCTAAGTATAACGCACGATGGCGCATGGTGAAAAGTGGTTTTGTGAAGTCTAACTGGGACACGTGTCAAGCATTCTATGGAATCGCTCCTCACCAGGAAATACCACTTACCCGACGAGAGCGGTGCGATAAAAAACCGGAAACCGTCGTTACTGTTCCTCTCGCAAGGTTTCGCCTTCTTCACTCAAGATTCCACTCCCCCTTCTTGATTATTGTAAATTGAATTATTTTCTGTGACATCTCTTGCGCTCTTCATCAACAGATTAACCCATTATTTTGATTATTGAGGCTTGACACCAGTTGGATGCAATATTCGTAACATCCATAATATATAAAAAACAAGAAATTCACACCAGATTCCTTTGCGACCTTAAATTCGTTCTTGATGCGTCGTTCCGCCTCTTCATGCTCCATTCTGGTTCCATAAGAACCAATGTATAGTTTCCATACCATGTTTCATTGCTACAGGAAATTTTCCAACATATCTCCTTTTTTTCTTGTTTCTGCTCTTTGACCGATACTTCCTCTGTTCTTTTGATCAACCGATACTTCCTCTGTTCTTTTGATCAGATGCTATGCCTTTGCCATCAATGACAATATTCCAACAATCTCCCCCTTTGGCATTGATGGAAATATGCTTCCTCCGTAATACTCTTTCTCTATTTATCTTATAGAAACCCTAGAAGCCCTTCTTTGCTTTTCCTCCCCCTTTGACATCAATGGCAAAGGGTTGATCGAGATCCTTTTTACCGACAATACCATGCTCCCCCTGAGATCATGCTGCATCATCAAACAACAATTCATCCTTTTCATATGACCAATGCTCCCCCTGAGCCTGTGCATTTATAGATGCCGAACAGCACCTCATAACCAAATTAATCTTCTGTGTTTAAGTAGACCTGATCCTCTGCATGGCAGAGACTACTCCCAGTTTCTGTCTGAGATATTCGAACGCTTCCTTGGGTAGAGGTTTGGTAAATATATTAGCAACTTGTTCTTTGGAGGAAATATACTCCAATTTCACCTTTTGTTCAAGCACTTGTTCACGTAAGAAGTGATATTTGATGGGAATGTGCTTGGTCTTGGAATGCATAACCGTATTTTTTGAGATACTGATAGCACTTGTATTATCACACATAATGGAGATAGGAGGTGAGCATTTGATTTGAAAGTCTTGTAGGGTTTGCATCATCCAGAGAATTTGAGTGCAACATGATGCAGCGGCCACATATTCTGCTTCTTATGTAGATAAGGCAATGGAGATTTTCTTCTTGTTGAACCAAGATACTAATCGAGGCTCCATATAGAATGCACCACCACTGGTGCTTTTCCGATCATCAACACTTCCAGCCCAATCTGCATCAGTGTATGCATGAAGAGTAAGATCAGCATTCTTTGGATACCATAGTCCAAATTCTTGAGTTCCTTGTAGATATTTGAATATTCTTTTTACAGCCTGAAGATGAGACTCTTTTGGATTAGCTTGGAATCGTCCAACAATCCCAACTGCATGCATGATGTCTGGTCTGGTCCCAGTGAGATAAAGTAGAATTCCTATCATAGATCTGTATTCAGGTTGATTCACCGTGGGGGAATCATCATTAGAACTGAGATTACATCCGGTTATCATTGGTGTACTTACAGGTTTGCAGTCTTCCATGCCATACTTCTTCAGGATTTGCTTGAGATATTTTGTTTGTGACAAGAATATGCCATCTGTTGCTTGTTGCACTTGCAAGCCAAGAAAGAATGTTAGTTCCCCAAGTAAAGATATTTCAAATTCTTGCTGCATATCAGAAGCAAATTTCTGACTCATAGACTCTTTATTACTTCCAAAAATAATATCATCAACATATACAGCCACAATCAATAGTTTGTCATTTTCAGTTTTTGTGTATAAGTTGCTATCATCAGACCCTTTTGAAAATCCTTGTTGATGAAGATATTTGTCAAGACGATAGTACCATGCCCTTGGAGCTTGTTTGAGACCATATAGAGCCTTTTTAAGTCTAAAAACAAGTTTTTCATCATTTCCAAAAATGAATCCTTCTGGTTTTTCTATATAAACTTCTTCTTCTAGATCACCATTGAGAAAAGAAGATTTAACATCCATTTAATAAACTTTGATTTGTTGGAAGCTTGAAAAAGCAAGAAACATTCTTATGGCTTCAAGTTTGGTTACAGGAGCAAAGGTTTCTTCAAAGTCTATACCTTCTTGTTGAGCATACCCTTTGCACACAAGTCTAGCTTTATTTCTTAGAACATCCCCATTCTCATTTAACTTGTTTTTGAATATCCATTTAGTTCCAATGACATTTTTGTCATGAGGCCTTGGTACTAATTCCCAGGTGTGATTATTTTCAATTTGATCAAGCTTTTCATTCATGGCTTGAATCCAACATTCATCTTTGCTAGCTTGACTGACACTGTGAGGTTCAATAGTGGACATAAATGCCAGATTGCTAGAAGATCCCACAAGAGTCCTTCTTGTTTATACACCTGATCCCTTTTCTCCCAAAATTTGAGATTCTGGATGATTCTCTTGAACATATCTAGATGGAGCCTTTTCAGACAAATCCTCTTCATGTTCTTCACTAGGTGCACTTTTTGTATCATTACTATTTGATGTAGAAGGATATGTGTCATCATCATCTTCATCTGTTGTTTTCTTTTCTTATTTTGGAGCTGCAGGAGACTCATCAATAACAACATCAATACATTCAACAATCTTTCGAAGTCTTTTATTGTAACATTTATATGCCTTACTCCTAGAGGAGTAACCAATAAATATTCCTTCATCTACTCTGGGTTCAAACTTGCCAAGTTTTTCATCATTATTCTTGATAAAGCATTTGCTCCCAAAAATTCTAAAATGTTTTATAGTGGGAGGATTACCATACCAGAGTTCATATGGAGTTTTATCACTATTTACATGAACATGTGATTTGTTGAGAATGTTTTCTACTATATGTGCTGCTTCTCCCCAAAATGTGTCAGGTGTTCCAGAATCATCAAGCATAGCTCTAGCCATTTGTTGAATTGTTCTATTCATTCTTTCTGTAACACCATTCTGTTGTGGAGTGCCAGCTACAAAGAACTGTCTTTTTATGTCATTTTGTTCACAAAATTCAAGAAATTCATTGGATGTATATTCTCCTCCTCGATCAGATCTGAGACACTTGATTTTTAGATCTAATTCATTCTCAACTAGTGCTTTGAAGATCTGAAATTTCTCAAATGCTTCATCTTTGTGTTTAAGCAGCCTAATCCAACACATTCTAGAGAAATCAACAATGAATAAGATATAGTATTCTTCACCACGTGGTGACTTTTTCCTCATAGGTCCACATATGTCAGTATGAATGAGTTCAAGAGGCTTACTTGATGATCCTTCCTTGGCATTAAATTGTACCCTGGTTTTCTTACCGAATTGGAAAGATTTGCATATGATATTTTCAGGTAGAGTAATATTGGGAAGATCACGAACAACTTTAAGTCTGCTTGATTTGTTGATTTGAGAGAAGCTCAGATGCCCCAACCTTCTATGCCATAGCCAATTTTCTGAAGATTTACTCAAACAACATTGTTCTTTGGGGTTCTTCAATATATACGGGTTGTTTGGAGTTCTTTTTCCTTTTATAATTGCTTTACCTGTATCAAGATCATGTACCACACATTCTTTTGAACTAAAGACAACTTCAGTTCCTTGATCACACATTTGACTTACACTTAACAAGTTATGCTTTAATCCATCCACATACATGACTTCATTAGCTTTCACCTTTTATTTTAGAAAAACAGACCCTTTTCCCTTAATGATCGTAGGAGTATCATTTCCAAATGTAACATTCTTTTCCTTTTCTAGAGAACTATATGCAAGAAGTTTGTCTTTATCACCTGTCATGTGTCTTGAGAATCCACTATCAATGTACCATTGGTTTTCTTCATCTTCTGTAAATAACGCTATGCCACAATTTTCAACTTGTAATTCCTTCTTTTTCCATACTTTGGAGCTTGAAGGAACTTGTTCTTTTGGCTAAACTTTGCTCCTCCATTCAGATTCTTTATGGCCAAATTTATTGCAATAAGCACATTCAACTTCATTTTGAAGAGGAGAAACGTTGTTATAAGTATTCTTCTTTGTTTCACTATCAATCCTTTTCTTTCTTGCTTCTCTTGTCATGATGGTTTTATATGCTACAAATTGAACAACTTTATGACCAAAATTGTGACATGAGAAACATTGTCCATTGAAGAAGAAATTTTTGCGATCATAAAATCTTCTATATGGATTTACTTGTTGATCGGTGTTTCCTTTATAGACATTCCTGCTAGTGTTCTTTGAATTGATATGATCATGCTTTATCTATAAAGATTCTTTATTCTTCTGCTGAGTGGCAGCATGTTGCAAACCCGCTGTAACTGCTTTTAGATAATTTGGTGCTAAAGCCTGAGAAGATTCTCCAACATATCCAAGACCTGTCTTTATAAGAGGAGAACGTTGTACCTTGATAATCTCATCTAATGTTTCAGATCCTTTAGCAAATCTAAGATTCAGAGTTTTTACTTTCTCAAGTTATTTTCTTACACTTACTACTTCACACTCTAATTTCTCATTGTGTTTCTCCTTTTCTTCAAGATGATTTTTCAGAGTTTCTATGATTATTTTACTTTATTCTAAGCAAATTTTGAGTTTATTGTTTTCATCAAGAAAATCACTGTCTTCTAGAGCATCCACAAAAGTATCTTTTTCTTCTCTAGATTATTTTTCAAATTCCATGAGAAGTCTAAGCTCTTGTTCACACTCTTCCTCAATATCAGATAACCCATCACTATCTTCATGTGTATAGTAGCTCTTTCTAGTGCTAAAACGATTCTTATTCCTTTTTGCTACATCCTTCCCCTTTTTATGTGTTTCTTTATAAGGACACTTAGCAGCATAATGACCAACTCTTCCACAATCAAAACATTTGAAAGGAAGATTACCTCTGAACCGTCCTGTGCCAAGTTGAAGTTTCTTTACAAAGTTTATCTCATCTTCTTCTGAGATATATCCTGATCCTTATGTTTTTTGTACTTCCTTCCCTTTTGTAGAAGTTCTAAAGACTGCTTCTTTGACTTCAGAAGGTCCTCGTATTCTCATTTCATATGCAGTTAGTATGCCATGAAGTTGCACCACAGTAAGGTTTTGAAGATCCTGCTTTTCTTCAAGGGCAGAAACTTTTGACTCAAATTTTGTTGTTAGTGATCTTAAGAATTTCTCAACCAAGGTAGATTTGGTTATTGTTTCTCCCAGGTTTCTCATACGATTTACAATATCATCAAGACATAAAAAGAAATTGGCAATGCTCTCCTCATTATCAATTTTTAGATTTTCATATTGAATTCTGAGAGTTTGGAGTTTAGCACTTTTTACCTTTGCATCACCTTCATAGCTGAGAATTATTTTGTCCCATATTGTCTTGGTTGTATTCAGCTGCATGACTTTGACAAATTTTGATTCAGTTAAACTTCCCAATAGAGCATTGACCGCCTTTGCATTCGTTTCATAATTCTTTCTTTCCGTCGTATCTGTTGGTACTGCAGCTGGATATTGATATCCTTGTTCAACAATTGCCCATACCTCTGCTCCCAGAGACTGAAGATAGGATCTCATCCTTGTTTTCCAGAAGATTAAATTGTTTTCGTTAAAGAGAGGAGGCCTGATAGATGCTATTCCATCTTGATTACTCATCTTGCTTGATCTTCCTTCTAGCGGCTAAGCTTTTTCAGAAGGACCTGCTCTGATACCAATTGTTGAAAATATACTGAGAGGGGGCGGGGGTGAATCAGTATATTTAGGGCTGAACAATTTTTCTTTTATTTCTCTTAAAACCTTATGTTACAGCACTGCATCCGACATGTATGTCCAGATATCTTATTGTGTCTTTACTTAGAGCATTGCATCAGATAAGAATTAAGCATAAGCAAGAATAAAAGAACAAATCATCAAACATACACAACACATATGAACACCAGAATTTAAGGTGGAAACCCAATTTGGGAGAAAACCATCGCTGCTGTAATCTCAGTCTTCAATATTTATTATAGAGAAAACTTCTTATAATATATGCTGGTGCAGACTCATACCAGCACGCAGGCACCCACCTGCAGAAGGCTACAACCTTCTCTCGATTACCCACTACCACTGGAAGGGAGCTACAACCCCCTTTCTGAAGGCTTCGACCCTCAGCACTACTGCAGACCACGTTTCATACTGGATCCACCAGTTTCCATACAACATACCTTGGCGATCACCAGATTTATTTTCTTTCTATATACTCACACGAGTTCTTCTTGATTTCGTCCATCATTCAAACCAGAGATTTATCATCTTCAGATCATTCTATCCATGGGTGCATTGTAGTTTCAGATTTATCAGTTAAGAACAGAGCTCGCCCATACCGATATTCCTTGGAGAAATATTTCGTTCACCACCCTTACATATGCACACCCACGTTCTTTATTTTTATTCTCCTTATATAGATTTCCCTTTATTAAAACCATGGGTTAAAACCACGAACCGCTGACAGTATTTCTTTTATTTTATCCCACGGGGCTTTTGATCTTTTATTTTAATTTTATTTATCAATTTAAAGAAATTGATAAATAAATGATTTTGAACAGAACTTTAGTATTAAATTTAACCCTTCGCATTTTAATCCTTCCAAATAATATGGTAAACCTTTGACCCCAGGCCCACAAATAAAGTCAATAGCCAATCAAATATGCGCATGGTACTATAGTTAAACTTCGCGCAAGTCCAGCGTTTGGTCACTGTTAGATTAGCAAGCTTCTAGATCAACGGGGTATATGCATATCGCTCGACCTCCAATATCGATTGTTAACGTGCGATGGCCTGCCACACCTGTGTTAATCTCTGCGCACCTTCAAAAAATGATGACCGTCTGATGACCTCTTCCCAGATCAATGGCGCTCAACGATATCGTTGGGCATCCTAGGTCGAAGTATAACGCGCGATGGCGCACGGTGAAAAGTGGTTTTGTGAAGTCGTACTAGGATACGTGTCGAGCATTCTATGGAATCGCTCCTCACCAGGAAATACCACTTGCCCAACGAGAGCAGTGCGGTAAAAAACCAAAAACCGCCATTATTGTTCCTCTCGCAAGGTTCCGCCTTCTTCACTCAAGATTCCACTCCCCCTGCTTGATTATTTTAAATTGAATTATTTACTGTGACATCGCTTGCGCTCTTCATCAACAGATTAACCCATTATTTTTATTATTGAGGCTTGACACCAGTTTGATGCAATCTTCGTAACATCCATAATATATAAAAAACAAGAAATTCACACCAGATTCCTTTGCAACCTTAAATTCGTTCTTGATGCATCGTTCCACCTCTTCATACTCCATTCTGGTTCCATAAGCACCAATGTACAGTTGCCATACCATGTTTCATTGTTCCAGGAAATTTTCCAACATATCTCCTTTTTTGCTTGTTTTTGCTCTTTGACAAATACTTCCTCTGTTCTTTTGATCAACCGATACTTCCTCTGTTCTTTTTATTAGATGCTATGCCTTTGCCATCAATGACAATATTCCAACATTCTCATTATCAATATCTCATCCACCATTGCATTCAAAGTTATAAAAATAAAAAATACAAAAGCAAAGAAAAGAAAGAAAAGAGGGCAGATTATGAAAAAAATAAAGGTACAGCCCCATACCAAAAAACAGAAACAAATCTGAAAGTGTGCTGGCTTAAATGCCATTCCTGAAAACACACTTCCAGTTAGTCAAATAGCCTAATATTGACTAATTATTTTTTAAATTTTCTGCTGATAGGATAGTGAATTCTATTTGCCAAACTATTTAAACTTGGCTTATCAGTAGATAGCTTAGGATAAAAATTAAAGGTTCAAACATGCTCAAAATATGAACCCAAGGTTTCAAAGAGAGAATGACTCAAATCTGTTTTGAATTCTGAGTCAAAAGATGTAAATATCTGGTTCTAATCAGCTCAAAATCTGGACCATTTGATAAAGGAAAGAGAGCTCAAAACAAAAGTCAAAACAGAGCTATACAAAAGAGGAAGGAGATGCTTTCAAATTTCATATCTCAGGCCTTCAAATTTTTGTTTTAAATTTTCTGCAAAATAAATGTCTATGTGCAGCTTGTTTTAATGCCATAGATCACAGCAAGTCAAACATCTTAATCTTGACTTGACTGTTTTTAAATTTCTGTTGTAGAATTTAGAGAATAAAAATTTGTTAGACTGTTTAAATCCTAACAGATTGGTAGAATAGGTAGAGAAGCATCTGAACTCAACTGTTTAATCTGAGTTCAGGGAGGAATAAGGAGTATAATTAGATTAGTTTTATTCTTTCAACAGAATAAAATGTTGTGAAATATTTTTCCACTCCAAGTGCACTCT
Source organism: Pinus albicaulis (assembly GCA_034641835.2). Lineage (NCBI taxonomy): Eukaryota > Viridiplantae > Streptophyta > Pinopsida > Pinales > Pinaceae > Pinus > Pinus albicaulis. The sequence continues at coordinate 235,087,933 of CM076572.1, forward strand.
AATAAATAAAAAATGTTAGATCAGTAGGATTGGGTAGGTAGAAAGTTGTATTGATGAAAATCCATTGTTTTTATGGCTGCTAACATGTTTTCAAAACAAGATCATCCCAGCAAAGGAAGGGTAGCCCAATGGATGAGGCACAGGTCAACCTCCCAGAGAATGCAAGTCTGAAATTCTTGATGCCTTCAAGAAGGCACCATCCCCAAGTGGAGCCACTGTTAGCCACCTATAAAAAATTTTATAGCAAAAGGTGGCTAAAAATTTTTGGAGCCTTCAAAGGAAAAATTTTATTGCTAAAAAGTGTTGGCTCTTGAAGACTCTTGAAGGCCTCATGCCTCTGTCCAAATCTTCACTGTTGTTCCTGTCTTAAAAAATCTGAAATCCTGCTGATTCCCAAGAAATAATACTGCTGCAAGCACCATTGTACTTTTCCCCCTTCTTCCAAAACTAACCTCATTTCTTCCCCTTTATCTCCCATGAAAAACCCTCATTTTCATTTTTTTTCCCCTTTTCCCCTCATCAAAACCCCTTTGATAAGTTTTAAGACCCTTTCTTAGCCTTATCAAAACCCCCAAACCCCTTTCAAAATCATTGAAAATCTATTAAAAAACCCATTTTCTTATTATAGACTTAAGCCCCCTAGGCCTAAGTCTTTTAACCCTCCATTCCATACGCCCTAGTGCTGGAACTGAGTGAAAGTCTTCCAAGCGCTTATCGCTTTGCCCAATTACGATTAGCCCCTCCTCTTTAACCCTCGTTCATATTATCTTCCATGCGCCCAAAGGCCCCGCAGTTGGGCGCCAAGTCACATTGTAAATTAATATTTTAAACCTTCATTTATATAGATTTGACGTTTTTTTAAATTTCCTAAGGTTTTCCGCTGGTCCAAAATTCAAGGCGATCTCCACCGTCGATCTAATCCACAGATTGACGGCAAGCAATCTCTCGCCCCGATGGTCCCTGCCATTCACTCACCATTGTAAAACCACGCGGTATCCATCGCACCGCTTTTGAGAGCAGGGCAGTATTTTTTATTTTGCAGCGATTCCATACACCAGTTGACACGTGGCCTGAGCATTGTTCATAAAACTGTTGTTCATCGCGCGTTAAAGATCGGACGTGGACCCGGTGCGATATGGACGCCATCGTCCGATCTGAGGCCGCTCATCGGACGGTGGTCGCTCTTCGAAGATGTCCATGCGATAACCAGGCTACGACGCGACGTTTAAAGGATCTCCACCGTAGATGTGATCTGTAGATCGACGGCCCACATTCCATCGCCTGGTCCCCTCGTCCACAACAGTGTTAGTGGTCCCAATGCCACATCAGCGTCCACGAGGGAAATTTCTATTGGGGCAGGTCGCCATTGGTTCCTCGTCTAGTCAGCAAATTCGGACCCGGGAACTTTAGTCAGCATGGTTTAATTAAATTTTGAAGTCTGGGTGTGTTTTTAAGGTTTATTGGCGCCTGTGTTTCCACTGTTGATCATGTGGGCCGATCTCATCCGATGGCCCACGATCATCCCGAACCCCACACACCATTTTTAACCTATTTTCTCCATTTTTTCCAATAAAGTGACCCTGTCATGTTATTTTTTCGCTTTCGCTCCCGGCCGTCGATCTTTGTGCGATCGACGGCTCTAATTTAAAATATTCTTCTGCCTTCTCTTTGACTTCTCTCGATCAATCTCGACCTTTGGATGATGCCATCCAACGACCATGCTCTCTCCACGTGCCTTCTGAAGCAGCGAACCTATACATGCAGGATTTTATAATAGTTTTTTGTATTTTGCAGGGTTTAAATGGTTTTTCCACCATGATTGAAGAAATTTCAAAGGCAGAGGGTGATGATCCTCCTGCCTTCAATTCACCAAAGAAAATCATTCGCAAGGTTTAAAATTCACGTTTCATCAATGATTCATGAGGCATTGATGCCATATAACCCCTGTGCAGCCCTGCATACCAGCAAAAAACACAAGGAATCAAGCACAGTCAGAGAGTATCAGTGTCGAAGACCAAAAGGCACCAGGACAGGAGATTGAAGACATATTTGCGGGGATCACGGCTAAGAATGATTATCAAAAGCCTAATCCCCAATTAAAACACAATTTGAAGAAAATATTATGTGTTTTATCAATATAAAACCTCCACCACCACATCTGAGGAAAATTGATTCCTCCCAGCTATCGGAATGCCACCTGTGCCTCAAAGTATTCAATCAGAGGCCGAGGTTACTGATCGAGACCAAATATCTGCCTCACAACGCAGCCATAGGATAAATTTTGCAGACAAACTAATGAGAAAATATCAGTAGGGTAACTTCGACGTCACACAGAGCCTCAAAGGTCAACAAAAGCTCCCACCAAGCTTAATCTTAATGTAAATTATTTAATACAGAGGACACCTATTGTAAGTTTCTTCATTGAGCCTGTTGGCAATATGATGCAGAGTGTTGTCCTTGATGGCAACCCACTGAATGAAGATGAAGACATGCGACAGTTGACATGTGTTATCCTTGATGGCAAACCACCCAATGAAGTTTGTCTTGACCTGATGGACTTGGTAAATGATGTAAATCTGATATGAAATGATGTTTGTTAGCAATATGATGCTAAGTGTTGTCCTTGAATGGAAACACACTTGATGAAGATGATGGCAACTTACTTGATGCAGTTGTGCTTGATAGAATATGGTTTGATGAACTAAATCTAATGTATCTACAGTGAGTACAGAAGACAATGAAGAAAAGAATTCAGCTTGTGAAAAATCTATGGTGAAAAGAGTATGTCTCAAGGCATACGCGGATATGTCTAGGGGAAGTCGGGTATGCACGCGGGAAAGAACGTGTCAAGTCGCGTATGGGCAAAAGAGCTCAAAAAGTACAAAACCAGGGGTAACCACCATGGTATTGACCCATTGTATTAGGTAATGATTCGTCTAAATGACCCCGTCCAAGAATACCATTGGAAGTAATGTGGTTTTGGCTCATGGTATTGAAAAAGGGTAAACCTATATAAAGAGAAGAAATTCATTGTGCAAATCATGAGCATGGGTGCAAGATGTCTGAGCTTGAATGAATACTTCTCTCTGGAGTATATCTGAATGGAAAGGGTTACAGTTGAATGAAAGATCTGAATGTATGATGCACCAATGAAGGAGTGATGAAGAAGGGGATCTAGATCTGTATTGTACTTGTATCTGCTAGATCTGTTCATGGAAGGCCTAGATCTGAGATGAGGCAAACATCTGTCTGAAGAAAAAGGGTAAATCTAAACTAAATATCTGATCTGAAGAAGTATGCTGCTCTATAATAGTTGAAGATCTATACGCTAGTTCACCGCAGAGGAAGTGCGTATATACGCGGCTTCACTGAAGAGAAAGCGCGTATGCACAATAAAATTGGCTCTATAATTTATACTGAAGTATACGCGGGTTTGTGTGAACAGAAGCGCGTATATACGCGACATCAGAGAAAGGAAAGCGCGTATGCAAACTAGCGTTTGCTGAAGTCTGTGGTAAGAAATGTCTGATCTGTTCTGCTGGTTTACTGATATCTGTCAGTGAGTTATATGTATCTGTTTCATGGTTGACTGTGCTTAAAAGTATGGAAAGGGTCCAGTCTGAAAATATGATGAAATGTGGTCTGCAAGTGGTGTCCTAAAGGAAGCTTTGGATCCAGTGTGAAAATTGATGAAACGTGGTCCATAGAGGTGCTGAGGGTTGTAGCCTTCAGTCAGGGGGTTGTAGCTCCCTTCCAGGTGAGGCTGGTAAACGAGAGCAGGGGGTCGTAGCTCCCTTCCAGGAGAGGCTGGTAAACGAGTCAGGGGGTTGGAGCTCCCTTCCGGGAGAGGCTGGTAAACGAGCGCAGGTGGGTGCCTGCGTGCTGGTAGGAGTCTGCACCAGCACATATGTTGTAAGATGTTTTCTCTATAATAAAATATTGAAGGCTGAGCACTGGCAGCGGTGGTTTTCTCCCGACTTGGGTTTCCACCTAAAAATCCTGGTGTTCATGTGTGATGCTTTGTGTGATGCTTTACTCTGTTCTTACTGCATATGTTTACTTTTTATTAGACATCTGATGAATGAATGATGGAATGATCTAAGTGAAGAACCTATGTCATAATTAGATATCTGTGTATACGCGATTTTCATAAAGGGTATCCGCGTATATACGCGAGTCTGTTTCAGGAAAGTAGCGTATGGGTTTTAGAAGCAAGAAAAAGTAAAAGTTTTGAATATGCAGTAAATACTGATTCACCCCCCCTCTCAGTATTTTTCCCAACAATTGGTATCAGAGCAGGTCCTTCTGCAGAAGCTTGATCGCTTGAAGGTGATCCGTCGCAATGGGAAGTCAAGAAGGAGTAATGTCTATAAATCCACCTCTATTCAATGGAAGCAATCTGATATTCTGGAAGGTACGAACAAAAGAATATCTGCAAAGTCTTGGTGCAGATGTATGGGCAATCGTGGAAGAAGGTTATCAATACCCGGCAAGTATTCCTACTAATGCAGCTGAAAGAAAGAAGTATGAAATCAATGCCAAAGAAGTGAATGTCTTATTAGGAAGCATGTCTGAATCAGAATTTACTAAAGTAATGCAGCTACATTCAGCAAAAGAAATATGGGACAAGATCATTCTGAGCTATGAAGGAGATACAAAGGTAAAAAGTGCAAAACTCCAAACTCTTAGAATCGAATATGAAAATTTGAAGATGCATAGTGATGAAAGTGTTGCCAGTTTCTTTCTTCGTCTAGATGATATTGTAAATCGGATGAGAAATTTGGGTGAAACCATAACCAATACTACTCTGGTGGAAAAATTCTTAAGATCCTTGACTTCAAAATTTGACTCTAAAGTTTCAGCTATTGAAGAAAGGCAAGATCTGCAAACTCTTACTATTGTTCAATTACATGGTATTATGACTGCTTTTGAAATGAGACAAGGAGGTCCTTCTCAAATCAAAGAAGTTGTTTTTAAGGTATCTGCAAGAGGAAAAGAAAAGGAAGTTGTCAAAGAATCCAGCTATATATCCGATGAAGAAGAAGCGAATTTCGTGAGAAAACTCCAACTAGGAATTGGAAGATTCAAAGGTAAGCTTCCTTTCAAATGTTTTGAGTGTGGAAAAGTTGGTCACTATGCTGCTAAATGTCCTTATAGAGAAAAACATGGTAAAGGGAAACAATTTGAAAAGAGGAAGAGTTATTATGCAAATGAAGATGATGTGTCCAGTGAAGATGAAGAATATTCTGACCATGATCTGAAAGTACTCATGGCAAAGAAGCAAAAGAAGAAGGCTACTCGAAACAAGAAGATATCTCAGAAATATTGTATAGCAGAAATTGAAGAAGATGAATCGGATAGTGATTGTGGTCCTTGTAATACTCTTCTTTGTGCAAACAATAGTGAAGATAGTGAAAGTAAAGTTGTGGATCTAGAAGAAGCTATCAAGATCAAATTTGAAGAACAACAAAAGGAAATTGATAAGAAATATTATATCTACAAAGATATGATCTCTCAAATGAAAGAACAAATAGAAATGCTGAATGGACAGGTGGACAAGTATCAAAGGTTTCATACTTATGCATCCAATCGAATTAAAGAACTAGAAGCAGAAATCAACGATCTAAATACAGATCTCAAAAAATCAAGCAAGAAGAATGAAGGTCTTGAAGCTGGAATCATCTCTCTACAAGCAGATCTTGAAGCATCAAGTAAGAAGAATGGGGAAACTCTACAACCATTTGAAAAGGAAGGCCTTGAAGCAGAAATCATCTCTCTCAAAGAAGATCTGAAAAAATCAAATAAGAAGAATGAAGAGCTGCAAAAAACATGTGAAGAAAACGAAAATTGGTTGAAAGAAGAGATTCTAAATCTGAAGGATCAAGTAGAAGATGGAAGAAGGAAAGAAGAAAGCTTGACGAAGCAATGTCAAGCCATGGAGGTTGAGGCAAACATTCTTAAAGGTAAATTAGAAGAAAAGGTTAAACTTTTGAGGTTTCAAGATAGTACTAACATTTTGGACAATATTCTGAACAATCAAAGGTCTCCTGCTATCAAAATTGGTCTTGGTTTCCATGAAACTGTTAAAGGAGAATCTAGCTCACAAGGAAGTGCAAAAAATTCAGAGGATATCAATGCAAAACCTGAAGTGTTGAAAGAAACAAAAGTTCAACCAACAATGATGAATTCTCAAAGGAAATCTGTCAATAAAGTTGAATGCTTTAAATTTCATAATTATGGGCATGTTGCAGCAAATTGCAGGAGCAGATCATTTCAGCCTCAATCAAACAGTTCCTACATAGAATGGTACTCTGGTTTCTTCAAGGGATATTGTTTTTCATGTAACAAGTATGGACATAAAGCAGCTGATTGTAAAAGGAGGAAGATTAGAAATACTCATTATGATTCTTATGCTTATTTTTCTGGACATATGAGATGTTATTCTTGTAACCAGTATGGACATGTAGAAAAGGAATGCAGGTTGAACATATATGAGAAATTGGATAACTTCCAGCACACAAATAGAAAGTTCAAACAAATCTGGAAAAATATGGAGGACCGATCAGAAACGTAGGGATTTTTGACCCTACTGCAGTCATCCGCTTCTGAAGCTTACTTCTCTGATTGACTGCAGGAATGATGTGGGATACATTATGAGTTTTAGTAATGTATCGTCATAGGGGGAGCAATGTATGATGTCTCTCATGATTGATTTGATTATTCTGGTTATATGTATTTCTGACAGAGATTTTGATATGAAGAAGACAGGTATAGGAAGTACAAGTTCAGGGGGAGATGAAGGAAGTGAAAAATTTCTATGCTTCACTTTCCATACGTGGGTTATATTAACAAAAGTCGCGTATACACGCGAGTTCCAGCAGACACAGTCGCGTATGCATTGATGATAAGAGAATTTATATGATAGCTGAAGATCTGGAGAAGAGGTTCAGGGGGAGCATCAGTCTGACTATTAATAACTGTATTATTGACTCAATATCAGCTTAGTTTCTCGGTTCTAAATAATGATGATATGATACATGATTTCTTATGTTGAAGATTGTGGATGAGTCCTGTTTGCCTTTTGATGAAGAGTATTCATTGTTGAGATGAAAGTCTTATAATTCGGAGATAAGGGAAGTTCATGCATAGATTGTTGCTGATGACTTGCTGATGAACGTATTCAGGTTGCACAAGTTAAGAAGGAGCACTGGTTCAGGGGGAGCAGCAGGTTGAATACTAATGACTGCATTGTTGGCAATATGACTGCTTATTCTTTGGTTTTTATGCTCAAATGATGATGACTTGGTACATGGTTTATTATGATGAGATTTTGAGCCCTGGTTGCTGATAAGTATCTTTTGTGCTCACACATGGATGAGTTGGATGTCGCTTGATTCAGAAATAAGAATAGATCATGCAGAGTTTGTTGCTTTGGTTGAGATCTTTTGCCTACATATGTTACTTCATGTTAAATCTTGAAGATCTTGATGATATTGGACCACATGGATGATTGCTTGACACATATTTGAAGATGTTGTTCTGGTATGATAATCTCTCTTGAAAAATTGTATTGATGCTGCAAATAATCTGAAGGCTTGGTTCCTAATGTGCTTATGCTACAACCATTGGATGACGCTTGAAGACACAACTACACCGTTCTATCTATCTGTAGTCCAGGGAAGAATTCAAATATCTCGGAAACAAGCTGAACACTGTCTTTTCCTCACAAAGGATCAGATCTGGTCAAAATATAGAAGATGGCATTGGATACGCGGATTTCCTGAAACACAGTCGCGTATATACACGAGTTCATGCACAGAAAACCGCGTATGTCTGATTGCTGACATTTTTTCTGTTTGGAGTCAGCCCTCTTCAGCACAGCTGCACTGTTGTTTGGTATCTCTGATACTGTTTGGCATCTTTGGTGGTGTTCCAGTTCTCATAATTCTATTTCTAATATTTTGATAAATATGCCTTGATGATTTGTTGGTGAAAGTGTTCAGGATGCACAATCTAAGGGGGAGCCTTATTCATATGAAAAGGATGCTTGGATGCACAGATTCAGGGGGAGCATTAGCTTTACTGAGTATAATGCACTGTTGGCATTATGATGGTTCTGAAATATGTTCTCTTTCTTGAGGACTTTCTGGTGTTGGTCTTAAAGTTATATTTGTAGTTTGGTGAAAAGGTCTTGGTGAGACCCATGATGTAAAATTGTAATATTCAGTCATGTGAAGGACTTGTCAAATTTGTAAACCCACTTGGTTGGGTAGCTGAGTTGAAATGTGTAAACCCACTTGGTTGGGTACTTGTGTCTCATATGTAAATTCACTTGGATCGATCTTTGATGTAAGTATGAGTCATTGGTGATAGGAAAGTCATAGAGTCATGTATTTCATTGAAAATATGTTTTGAAGATTCAGCATGAACTTAGGGGGAGCTTGGTCACTTCGGTATATCAGATCTGCAGAACAGGGGGAGAGTGTGTTGGTTTTGATCCACCCTTTGCCCTTGATGTCAAAGGGGGAGAGTGACATGGTGTTTGAATGAAGAGAAAGAATGAAATCAAAAATGGGGAGAGTGACATGGTGTCATTGTATTCTTAAAGTACCTATCTGTTGTGATGATCAAACACCATCGTGGTTGCCATCAAGTCCAAAGGGGGAGATTGTTGGCAATATGATGCAGAGTGTTGTCCTTGATGGCAACCCACTGAATGAAGATGAAGACATGCGACAGTTGACATGTGTTATCCTTGATGGCAAACCACCCAATGAAGTTTGTCTTGACCTGATGGACTTGGTAAATGATGTAAATCTGATATGAAATGATGTTTGTTAGCAATATGATGCTAAGTGTTGTCCTTGAATGGCAACACACTTGATGAAGATGATGGAAACTTACTTGATGCAGTTGTGCTTGATAGAATATGGTTTGATGAACTAAATCTGATGTATCTACAGTGAGTACAGAAGACAATGAAGAAAGGAATTCAGCTTGTGCAAAATCTATGGTGAAAATATTATGTCTCAAGGCATACGCGGATATGTCTAGGGGAAGTCGCGTATGCACACGGGAAAGAACGTGTCAAGTCGCGTATGGGCAAAAGCGCTCAAAAAGTGCAAAACTAGGGGTAACCACCATGGTATTGACCCATTGTATTGGGTAATGATTCGTCTAAATGACCCCATCTAGGAATACCATCGGAAGTAATGTGGTTTTGGCTCATGGTATTGAAAAAGGGTAAACCTATATAAGGAGAAGAAATTCATTGTGCAAATCATGAGCATGGGTGCAAGATGTCTGAGCTTGAATGAATACTTCTCTCTGGAGTATATCTGAATGGAAAGGGTTACAGTTGAATGAAAGATCTGAATGTATGATGCACCAATGAAGGAGTGATGAAGAAGGGGATCTAGATCTGTATTGTACTTGTATCTGCTAGATCTGTTCATGGAAGGCCTAGATCTGAGATGAGGCGAACATCTGTCTGAAGCAAAAGGGTAAATCTGAACTAAATATCTGATCTGAAGAAGTATGATGCTCTATAATAGTTGAAGATCTATACGCTAGTTCATCGCAGAGGAAGTGCGTATATACGCGGCTTCGCTGAAGAGAAAGCGCGTATGCGCAATAAAATTGGCTCTATAATTTATACTGAAGTATACGCGGGTTTGTGTGAACGGAAGTGCGTATATACGCGACATCAGTGAAAGGAAAGCGCGTATACAAACTAGGGTTTGCTGAAGCATGGGGTATGAAATCTCTGATCTGATCTGCTCTGTTTTAGCTATCTGTTGTTGATGTTTGACTGTGCTTAAATGTATGGAGAGGGTCCAGTCTAAAAATATGATGAAATGTGGCCTACAAGTTGTGCTCTTTTGAAGTTGTTGGATCCAGTGTGAAAATTGATAAAACGTGGTCCATAAAGGTGTTGAGGGTTGTAGCCTTCAGTCAGGGGGTTGTAGCTCCCTTCCAGGTGAGGCTCGTAAACGAGATCAGGGGGTCGTAGCTCCCTTCCAGGAGAGGCTGGTAAACGATTCAGGGGGTTGGAGCTCCCTTCCAGGAGAGGTAGGTATGGAGTGCGGAGTGGGTGCACAACGTCTTTGAGAGTGCCACACCCGACACATATGTTGTAAGATGTTTTCCCTATAATAAAAGATTGAAGGCTGAGCAATGGCAGCGGTGGTTTTCTCCCGACTTGGGTTTCCACCTAAAAAATTCTGGTGTTCATGTGTGATGCTTTGTGTGATGGTTTACTCTGCTCTTACTGTTCATGTTTACTGTTTATTAAACATCTGATGACTGAATGATGGAATGATTTAAGTGAAGATCTAATAACATAATTAGATATCTGTGTATACGCGATTTTCATAAAGGGTATCCGCGTATATACGCGAAGTGTTGTTTCGGAAAGTAGCATCACTTAGTTAGAAGCAAGAAAAAAGTAAAAGTTTTGAATATGCAGAAAATACTGATTCACCCCCCCCCCCCCCCTCTCTCAGTATTTTCGAGACCAAATATCTGCCTCACAACGCAGCCATAGGATAAATTTTGCAGACAAACTAATGAGAAAATATCAGTAGAGTAACTTCGACGTCACACAGAGCCTCAAAGGTCAACAAAAGCTCCCACCAAGCTTAATCTTAATGTAAATTATTTAATACAGAGGACACCTATTGTAAGTTTCTTCATTGAGCCCCCCAAAGGCCAAGAATCCATTTAAGTCTTTATTAATTATCTTCAGAGATATTTTATCAGATCTCACCTCCTCATTCTTCTATATATACTTCTGCAGAAGATGAGTGAGGGGTTGGTTGTAGAACATTGAAATGTAATTGAGCTTGAGACTTCTATCTGTAAATAGTGTTCACTGGCCCTTGGAGCTCTGCTGGTGATAGATAGGTTAGGCTGAGATGTGTAGATGGTTGCTAAACTAAAGCATTGGACTTAAAGCTGTAATTGGTTTGGAGCATCAATACAAGCTGATTTATGGGATCCTGGTCTATGTTGACGGTGATGTCTTCCTCATTGTAACTTTTCATTTTGTTTATTTTTTCACTGTGTTTCATCTTCTCTTATAAAGAACAGCATGTATAGAGTTAGGACCTATTGTATATCAGTACCCTTGTCTGACTCAAAATCTTTATCTGAATGTTTTCTTCCAATCTGTGTTATTTCGAAATGATTTAATTCAGTTTAAGCATAGGAATGTTGGCATTCCATCGTCTTATTGTCTTAGTTAAATATTATTCTTGAATGTTATGTTCAATATTAGTTAAGTAGAGATGAACTATGGAATATATGGTGTGCCTTGGTCCTAGTTTATCCCCAACGGCTGTCTGAATGTTTCCCTTGGAATGTGTTAAAAGATGGCTAGTTTAGAAGTACTTACCAGATCTTAGGCCATTATGTGTCATATTTGTGTTTGTCTTGAAAGTAACCAAGTAAAGCAGAGCTAGGAGAGGATTTGTGGTGAGCCCGACCCGCTAGTTTCTACTCCAACAGTTGCCTTCAAGTTTCCCTGTGTTTTAAAAATGTTTTCTATTGAAAGTGTAACAAAGGCTAGCTAGTTTTAAAGCGCTTACCAGATCCTATTTTTCTTTTATGTCTCTCTTAAGTGTATGTCAAAATCTAGCTAGTTTAAAAGTACTTACCAGATCTTGGGCTGCTCTTTGTTCTGCATCTGTTTAATTCCCCTCCTTATTGTATCATTTCATTCCATAAATCAAGCTTCGAAGAGATCCTTAGACATAGATGAATTTCCCCATGGACCACTCTTGACTCTTCCTGCTCCAATTAAACCCTATTGTGACTCCATAGCCCAATGGACTAAAACCTGCAATTATCTATCTTTTTGGCCGAAGCTTATTCTTTTTGCTTGCAAATTCTCACCTTTGAAACTCTTTGCATTTAGAACTTTCCACCTCAAACTGTAATCATGCTCAACCATCCAAAAACAAAACAAACCCTTGGCCTTCATAACTAGCCTAATATAATTACCCCAAACTTCAAAGACCAATCCATCTTTGTGCTTATTGGAGAGATCCCTCTCTGGATTCAGGAGGGCTAGATCCTAGAATCCCAAAGTGGTTGAAACGATGTTTCTCCCTGCGGCCGGAGTTTTTCCAATCTTTCTGATTACAGGGATATAACATAATCTATATTCAAGAAGATCTCATCTTGGTAATATATGAATCCATCCATCACTCTATATCTCTCATCAGTCACCAGGCCCGTCAAGCACTTCACATGTGAAGTGTTTCTTGGAATACTCCACCAATAGTTGGGACTCCCAATATAGATCCATCCTCAACAATGAAAACGTTGCTGGCCTTTGAGATAAGGCACTTGTCACCTCAATACTCCCCTATTTGACATGCTCATTTCCAAAGCCACATGTCGGAATACTACCAGTCCACCTTTTTTTCCCTCCTTGCAGTTGTTTTTTCTAAAGAGAAGATTGATGTTTATTGTGGTTAATATTTGCTTGGGGCTATTACCCCTCCAAAACTTCTTGAGTTTGAAAAATGCATGTATGAGTGCCAAAAAATCCTTACCATATATGGAAGGATCATTCCTGTATGGAAGCCTCTCCTAACTCCCAAAGCTTATGGAGTAGTCTCTATGCACCAGAGTTTTTCAATCATCCATTCCTGAAACATCACCTCTTAGCACAAGAATATTGGTGATATTTGGTGATGCTAACACCGAAAAAACATACATCTCCTCCTTGAGCCTATCAAAGGCCCTCTACATTGTGCTAGACTCACCCAAGGCTCCCTTCTTAGCTAAATCTATGAATGGTGCAACTTGTTGTGATAAATCTTTAACCAACTCTCAGTTTGTGGTTCTTTCGGGTGGAATGCCTCCAAATAATATATCAGCATGGTTGAGAGTAAATTGCACATATGAGTAGAATGATGTTTCCTTGTTCCCACTACGCAAATTAGGATCCATCTTATGTGCAGAGGCCTCTTGAGGTGGATAAGTGTGCATGCCCATGATCATCTGATGCTTACCACTCTTCTTATCTACCCATTCCATCTGCAAAGTCTCCCAATATGTAGCAACCTTCCCCAATGTAATCAACCACTGCACACCTAATATCACATTGGTGTCAGGAATTTTGTCCACAAATAAGTGACCAGTCAAAGTGTATGTCCCTAAAGTTGCATACAATGATGGGAAATACTTCATACACTACATGGTTCTAGCTCCTGGAACCAAAACCAAGTTTCCCTCAAAATCATGAGTGGGTATTTCTCTCCTCTGTAGTAACTGATCATCAATAAAGTTGTGGGTGGCCCCACTCTCAATCAACACTAATACCCTATGATCGGGAATTGTACCTTGGAATCTCAAAGTCAAGTACTTGGGTACTCCCCGCAAAGATGCAAGGGCCCCTCCAACTGGAGAAAATGCCTCTCTTCTTCCTCCTCCTCACTATTAGAGAAAACATAAATATAGTGTGTCTTTCCTGCAGCACACCGATGCCCTGGTGACCATGGTTCTTGACATCATCACTAAGAGGCCCTTTGTTCTAGTTCTCCTTTGGAAGAATAACCTTCACATATTTCCATTTTGATTGAAAAGTGGGATTTTGCTGAAATGGAGCTCTTTCCCTTGGCAAATAATCTTGTAAATCTCTAGCCCTCTCAATAGCATCTTGGAGTGTAGTTGGTTTAGTGGATTTTACCAATCCATGCAGAGGCTCTACTATCCCATCAATGAACATGTAAACTCTCCTAGCTGTAGATAAATATGGCACCATGATGGAAAGTTTTAGAAATTTAGAGATATAGGTCTCTGGATTACCTGCCTAATTGAGCTTGGATAGCTCAACAAAATGTGCCTCTGGGTCTCTTCGATCAAATCTTTCTAGTAACCGTCGAGTGAACTCTGAATATGCAGTCACATTGGCATGCCCCAATGTAGAAATACCATGAAACCACCAATAATGTGCCTCACCTTCAAGGTGTAACACTGATATTTTAATGGCTTCAATATTCGGTACTTGGTTCAAATTAAAATATATGTCTAGTTTCTCCATCCAAGACTTGTATGTGAACTTGGATGACCCATCAAAAGCAGGCAGAAAAAATCTACACATAGTATGCTGCAGATCATTGTTTTGCATATACCCTCCTCTCCTATTGTTATTTCGGGGTCTCCTATTTTCCTTGATCTAAAAAAACTCTTGAAATATCAAACTATATTTGAATCTCTAATATTGATACTCATACTCTAGAAAATAATCTTCAAGAGTGTCTTGTTCTTGGGGTCCTCCACCTCCATTTCCTACTGCTAGGAATTTAGGCATAGCAGAGCGTTGAGAAACTTGTTGCATTATGGGTTGCTCACCCTAGTGATGTGAAGTTCTAGAGATATCTCCATGTAGAAACCTTCTTGGGGTCTCTTTATGTCTCTCCATCCTCATTTCCTTGATTTCTCTGGAAATATCCTGCATAGTTTGGAGAAGAAGCTTTGGAAACTCCTTTTCATCCATTTCTCCTCATATTGGATTCTTGTCTGTCTTCTTGGTTTATTGTATAATAAAAAATTATTATTCTATTAATGTACTGCTTCTCCCTTTCTGTGAGAGGCTATTTTTCTTCTGATGACATAGATGTGATGTCTCATAGTTTGAACCAAGATTATGCTCTGATACCACTGTAATATTCCAAATTAGGAAAACTAAAAATATAGAACATTAAAATGGAAAATGCAGTAAAATATTAACACATCAATAGGATCAGATCATAGATCCATTTTTTTACACATTCTATCAGAAAAATGAGTACAAGATATTGAGAAAAAAGGCACTCAAGCTAGGAAAAATAAGCCTCAAATGACCCGGTACATAAAATATGAAGTGTTGCTGCTACATAAAATGCCAGAAGGCATATGAATACGTAGTCCTATGGAGAATAATTGCAGGATAAAACTAAAAAAAAAAATAACTACTGATATAATGCTCAGAAAATGTCGGGATCAAAGATCTAGGCTTTCTAGCACCAATCCAAGACAACCTAGAAGGGGTTTCCGAAAATACACCATATGAAAGTTGCAGCCCTAGGGATAAATAAAACCCTGCAACCGGTTGAATGATAAGAGGTGTCTGATTTGATACAAAAATAGCCAAAACCCCTCTATTTGGGTGAAAATATGTTCGTTTAATTCTGTTGTAGTACTTGCCCAACTATTTAATTTGTCCCAACTATTTAATTTGTCAATCCTAGGTTCATAGGCTTACGAGGCACATGCACTATATATGCAGGACCAAAGTGGAACTAATTTAATCTAAATCACTGAAATCAAATTAATCTAGAAAGGCATTGAAACACTAACTAGGAAAGCAGGAAATTACATAAGGAAAAAGCAATACAACATGTGAAGAATTGAATGAAAAACAACATATGTGAGCTCAAAACAATAAAGCTATCTCAAATTATATTACAAGAATCAAATTGCAAATCATGAAAGCATAACAATAAAAGAATATGAATTCAAAACTAAGAATCCCATTCTCCTAATTACAAAACTATTTCTCCAAACTCAAAAACTTATGAATTTCTAAACTTTTCAACTTCTATTCTTTTCTATTCCATTCCCCTAATGAAGAGAGAGCACTCTCTTATATACATGAGGAAGATAACCATCTCATAATTACATATCCAATATTATCTCAAGCACTCTCAACTACTTTCCCATTATTACAAAATATGATCCCTTTGAATCCTCCACACATCTCTCACATATCTTGGATAAGATATGCCAACCAAATCCTCCATGATCTTCTCCTTAGGAATAGGCTTGAATAATTATCTCCTTAATATGGTGGAGGAGATATTTGAGACGTATCTTGGAATTAATCCTTCACATATTTCCTACACGTTACAAAGCTCACATATTCTTGAGATATATATATATATATATAAATATGTATATTTTCTAATATTTAATCATAAATTCACTTATAATACAAAAATGAATAAAATGGAAAATAAGAAGGTGAAACTCAAATGTATTTATGAAAATGATATGATAAAAGGTTAATGGAATGATGAAATGTAAGGAATAGTGAAGGAAAAGGTGGATAAAAATATGGCATTTTTGAGTCCCAACATCCTCCCCAACTGAACTTGTTGCATGTCCTCATGCAACCATGCATGGGTCTCTTTAAGAACATTTGGCATCTTGAACTTTGGCTTTACATGATGATGTCTTTTAATAATGAATGTTTCCAGGATATGTGAAAGACATGAGTAACAACTTACATTTTCTTATGGTTGGTTCTTGTGTGACAACCATGAATACAAAGAATGTTGGTTCTTGTGTTAACAACATTCATTTAGTTTTCTGTTCTCTTTTATTTTGGTTGGTTCTCATGAATACAAAGAATGTTGGTTCTTGTGTTAACAACATTCATTTTGTTTTATGTTCTCTTGCTGCAATAATAATGTAAACACTCACTGGAAATCATAAGCTATCAATGTGCATAAGAAAGCCCTTTTGTAATATTCATGAAACATGCCAATATGTATATTAATGCGTATGAAGCAAAGTGCAACAAAGTATCGTTGGAAAAGAAATGTTGGTGAATGGTAAATGAGATAAAAAAAATGGAGTGATAGTGGTGAAGAAATGGAATCATGGTAGTGAATATGTAGCGAATATAGTTCCCCCTCCCCAACTGAATTAGTTGCATGTCGTCATGCAACTTGGCATGGCTCATGAAAATAAATGTAGCATGGTGAGGGAATTTTCCAAAATATTCAAGTTAGCATATAAGGAATTGCATGATTAAAGATTA
This sequence comes from Pinus albicaulis, assembly GCA_034641835.2. Lineage (NCBI taxonomy): Eukaryota > Viridiplantae > Streptophyta > Pinopsida > Pinales > Pinaceae > Pinus > Pinus albicaulis. The sequence continues at coordinate 235,104,749 of CM076572.1, forward strand.
GAAAACAACATACCTCTACTTACCCAAGAATGATGAACTATGCAATAGGAATGTAGCTGCTACTGCTGCTGCTGAATCAGTAAAATGTGACTGATGTTGTTGTAATTGGATCCTGGGAAATGAAGGAATCTGAACTGCTGATGCTGAATCATGGAAAAGATAAACGCTGAAAGTGGAACTGTGGTACTTTCGTCGATCAGAATTCATACTGTGGTAACTGCTGAGGGAGTCGTGAAAAAGTGTATAGTATTCGTCTGCTACAAAACTAATGGTACAAGTCTAATCATGCGAAAGAATGTGTTGATGTCGAGCATGAAAAGAGATCATTGGATTACCGGCCATTGATGCATACCGTTAACCAATGCGAGGCAAACTCACCACTGATGTCAATGAGTGCCAAGGTACCCGAGTACATCTTGCGAAATGCGAATAAAGGGGTTGACGTCGAGCCATTTGCAAGATCTGACGATCAAGGGACATTGATGTATTCCCATGATTGTCAGCGAGAGAACTTGCCATTAAGGCATGCAAGTCTCAAGGTACTCAAAAGGAACTCTAGTCTATTTCCCAGATAAGGTGCTGATGTCGATGGGGCAAGACTTGTTGAAAGGTGGGCCTTAAGGAATCCCACATCAGTCAACGCGAGTTTGTACAAAAAGATTTGGTAGGACTATAAATGGAAAGAACTCACGGACAAGCAGTGTGGATCAGCATGGCTAGGAAAACAAGGCAATGTAATCATGGAAAGGGAATGAGTTTTATTCAGAAGGAAAACTAGAAGGAAAAAATAAACTGAAAAGGATAAAGGAATGTATGCGATTCAGAAAAATAGGCGTGCATGAAGTCATGAAAGATAAGGAAATGGAAGATGGTCTGCAACATAGGAATGATTTAGGCGCTTGGAAGGAAAAATTTGAGTAATCATGTCATGATGCAAAAGGGTTTTTTGGTGTAATGGTAAATGTCATGACATGATGCATGTGATCTCTAGAGATCTCGCCTTCATGATTGTCTTCAATACCTACATAAAAATTTCCGCCTTTGTGTGCCATCTTCATCGATCATTCTTGTATGAAGTGACTCAGAAACAAATTAGCTCATTTTCAAGAATATATTAAATGTCCATTTTAAATTATTTTTCGAAGTTACACTAATCATGGATGAAAAGAGTGTCACATCATAATGTTGAGCTTTCTGCATAAGCTTCTCGTTGACCTACACATAACACCAATCTCATTTCACTTGTTAGTATATGCATCCTAACTTTTTCCCACAAGTTCACTTTAAAATAAATGATAAAACCCAACATACTTTTATTTCCCCCCAACTATAATTATTGCATGTCCTCATGCAATGTAATAATTGATTGTGCAATACTTTTTCAAAATGTTTTTATTAGTTTGCAGGAAAATTGATTTAAAACATTTGAAAAGGCTTTTGTATTTGTTGGGGAGCGAGTAGTTGGTTTTTATGAATTTTTATGTAAATGAATGAGGGAAATTTTTTTTATTTTATGTTTTTTTTTTCATTTTTTTTTTTTAAATTTTATGTGTGGATACCAGAACTGTCTACACTCACCAAAAATTCTTAATGAACAAGATATCTAGCTCCTAGATGGCACCAAAAATTTTATTGAATAAATATTTTGGCTAATATTTGTAAAAATGGGCGCCATGAAATAATCAACTCAAGTATTAATTTACCTCATATGAAAACTCAAAGTATTAATCTACCTATATGGTTCTGGTCGTTTTGGTTTGCTTTGGATAACATATTCTATCCTCTCCAAGATATGTGGTGTGAACTTTGGAATAACGTCCAATGCGTTCATGTTCTCGTGAATCTGGCTTTCTTTTGTTGAAGCAGTAATGACTGTGATAACATTCGGATTTGATGCACACGAAGAAACAACAAGTTGTGCTAGAGGCACATCCAATTCTGTTGCAATGTGTTTAATTCCTTCCACCTTCTTTAGTACATCATCAACCAATGACCTGCGTGCTAAGTTCTTGTAGTTTTCTAATGCGAAACACTCGGGCTAGGGTGGGCTAGGGGTAATTGTCACCAATGTGTGGTTTGTTTCTCTGTAAAAACAAACCAGAGAAAGCAAAGGAGTCGAACCCTACACCTATGGTTGCCCAAATATCCGATCAGATTGAAAATTTTGCAGGACAGGGCCTCCAAATTAATTTCTGTCGAAGATGATAAAGCAAAGGAGTGCGGGAGGGAGTGGGTTCAAATCCAGAGATAAACATTGCAACGTGTTCTGGAACAGTGTCAGAAGGCCTTAGAATCTGAAAATGATTTCTCGGAGGAGGACTCTGAAGCCGAAGCCAAATCTGAAATTGTTCAGTCGACAGCCGAGTTCTGTGATCTTTTAAAGTCCAGAGTGGAATCTCCTTTTGTATTTTTTATATGCATAAGATACCGTAATTTGACGATTGCAAAGATATTGACCATTCATAGCAGCATCAGATATCTCAAAAGAATCATAACTGACAAATCCAAAACCTCGTTAATTCCTAGTATCAGGATCTCTAGATATTACTACAAAACTACCTCCTCGATATTTGATTTAGTGATAGAAAAATCCGATTTGACTTATCATGCAGTGATTTGTTCCTAAAAATTTGGAATTTGTATTATCGTTTCCTGATTTTCTGGACAAAGAGCCGGATTTTTAATTTATGATTTGGAGGATTTTGTGGGCGTTGTTGAGGGAGTTGCCAAGATCAAGAAAGGTAAGAGGAAATTTATTTTACAAAAAATTTGAATCTGCAGTCAAGCTGTGATTCTTTCTCTTCCCTTTGCTATCCTCCGTGCAATGACTCTCCGTCCACCTGGAGTTTCCTTTCTTGCAAACCACTCATGTTTCTGATTCCGTTTGATGTTGTTGGGCTGGTACGTCCTCTTAGTATTCAGGAGAATTGGCGTTAATGAGTCTGGCGCTCCTGGTAGGGATGCGCCTTGCAAGAGAAACGGGAGTGAAGGCCAGCCATGGGGGCTGAGCAAATCTTTGACTTTGACAGGTTCTCCTGGCTCTTCCATCATGAGAAGAATTTATAATTTGATAGGACCACAGAGAAGGGGAGAGGGCACGCTATTACTGGTTGATTGGACAGATGAATACGAGCGCGCGCAAGTAAGGATGCTTATCATACAACGTGAAGCCGCCCCGAGGGATTTTGTTAATGTTTTTTTTTTTTTTTTTTTAATGAGTTTGTTGTTTTTATTTTTTAGAAATCTAAAAAAAAATTGAACCCTATCTTAAAAAAAAATTTAGTTAGTTTGTTTGTTGTTGTTTTTTTTTTATTTGATTAAAAATCTAAAAAAATGAAATTGAATCCTATCTAAAAAATGTTCGTTTTTTTTTTTTTTTAAATAATAATTTTTTTTTTTTTAATAATATATATGTGTGTGTGAAATTTAGTTTAAAATTTAGAAAACATAAAATTTTAGAAAGATATTAAATTCTATCTAAACTAATTTTTTTTTTTTTTTTAATCAATGAAAAACTAAAATTTAGAAAGAAACTAAACTTTCTCTAGACTTAATTTTTTTTTTTAACAAATGGACACAATGATTTGCATATTGAAAGATGTTTTTGATCAAGCATATTGCAAAAAATTTATTTATTCTTGAAATTATTCTAAATCATCCCTATTTTCTGATCCTCGCGATCGCACTGAGCGCGGAGGAGAGCATACTTATTCTAGGTAAAAGAAAAACTGAAAATGAAAGAAAAAACTGAAAATGAAAGCCTACCTACTCTATACTAATAAAAAATTAGTTACGTGTAATTAAACTTCCAATGAAGCCATTCACGTAGCAGTAACAACAATATATCCAGTAGCAATTTTTTAAATGATGGATGAAAATATTCGACAGTGAATGAGTCTAGTTGTTGTAATTGCAAATCAACTAAAAAATAAAAAGATGAATCTAATCTAGTACTTACCTGGAACCATTGTTCGATAAGGCTTTGATAGGCACAATTTCTCTCACTTAGATCATGTTGTAACTCCTGTTCTTCTTCCCCGATCTGTTGTTCTTCTTCCTCGATCTCCTGTTCGAATGATTGTTCGCCATCAGATATGCAGGATTCTTCAGATGTTGAATCGTCGTTTATTTCTTGGGGAGTAGTTGAACTTTCAATTCTTGTCAAGATATCCTTTTCTAGGGAAGAGGAGATCCCGACTTCTACAAGGATCTGAGTGAGTAGTTCCAAGATGACACTCATTATAAAACCATGTTGAAAAAGAGATTCTTACATACTAAAAACAGAGTGCTAATAATTGTCTGAGCTTTTAATCCTTTTACAAAGTTTTGGTTCACAAAAACTCTTTCAAATCAGCACACTAAAAAAATGAATTTATTAAAATCAAAGACCACAGAGATAATCTTGAATTCAATACTCAATTAAACCCTCTTACAAGAACTGCTCATTAATTTAGTAATTGAATTCTTCAATTACAACCATGAACCACGAATTCATAAATACAACTTAATGAAACACTCTTCACAGTTGCGAAAATCAAACACACTTGCAGAAATTGAAATTCACACTTGCATAAATGTAAACACACCCTACATGCCCTGATCCATAAGAAGTCGAGCCCGTTACGGTATCTCGAATGCGATGCGTAGGCTGTTCCCCACGTCTTACCGCCTTAACACCTCGGAGTTAGGAACATGTCTAAACACACTTGCATGAAAAATCAAACTAAACTTCATTCCATCGTGCCTCCTCGGCAACGGCGCCAAAATGTTTGGTTGAAAATATGTTTGTTTAATTCTGTTGTAGTACTTGCCCAACTATTTAATTTGTCAATCCAAGGTTCATAGGCTTACGAGGCACATGCACTATATATGAGGACCGAAGTGGAACTAATTTAATCTAAATTACTGAAATCAAATTAATCTAGAAAGGCATTGAAACACTAACTAGGAAAGCAGGAAATTACATAAGGAAAAAGAAATACAACATGTGAAGAATTGAATGAAAAACAACATATGTGAGCTCACAACAATAAAGCTATCTCAAATTATATTACAAGAATCAAATTACAAATCATGAAAGCATAACATTAAAAGAATATGAATTCAAAACTAAGAATCCCCTTCTCCTAATTACAAAACTATTTCTCCAAACTCAAAAACTTATGAATTTCTAAACTTGTCAACTTCTATTCTTTTCTATTCCATTCCCCTAATGAAGAGAGAGCACTCTCTTATATACATGAGGAAGATAACCATCTCATAATTACATATCCAATATTCTCTCAAGCACTCTCAACTACTTTCCCATTATTACAAAATATGATCCCTTTGAATCCTGCACACATATCTCACATATCTTGGATAAGATATGCCAACCAAATCCTCCATGATCTTCTCCTTAGGAATAGGCTTGAATAATTATCTCCTTAATATGGTGGAGGAGATATTTGAGACGTATCTTGGAATTAATCCTTCACATATTTCCTACACATTACAAAGCTCACATATTCTTGAGATATATATATAAAAACATGTATATTTTCTAATATTTAATCATAAATTCACTTATAATACAAAAATGAATAAAATGGAAAATAAGAAGGTGAAACCCAAATGTATTTATGAAAATGATATGATAAAAGGTTAATGGAATGATGAAATGTAAGGAATAGTGAAGGAAAAGGTGGATAAAAATATGACATTTCTGAGTCCCAACACCCTCCCAATAGATCCTCCGGATGAAGGGTTCTCCCCTCACTGGAAAACAAACTCACAAACTTGGGCACTAAGCCCTCCACTGCAACTGCCTTGCAAAATAACATAGTTTCTAAAGGATACTACGCTACTGAAGATGGTTGAAGCTTGGCCTGATGTTGGATGGTGGAAATGAAGCTCAAGGAACCTCTCCTGAGTGGGCACTCGAATTCCCCCGAGGATGAGTTTGGGATTTCTGCTCAGAAACACCCTTGTGCTAAACAACACAGAGACTCCGCTAAACAGCTGAAGCATGCAGAAAGTCATAAAATACCAAAAATAAAAAATAATCATAATTCCCTCTATGGATTCAATCCCCTTCATTATATGCTTTTTGAGCTTCCTCAACTCTGGTCCCACTCATTAAAGATGCTACTCTCATGCATACACTCCTCCATCATAACTGCACTATCCTCCAATAGCTATCCACTATCTCCATGACAACTTTGTTGATTTGGTCAAACTTGACTCCATCCACATGATTTAGCCCCTATTCACACCCAAGAATGTTTTATTCAGCTTATAAAATGATCGAAATTCATATTAAAAGTGGTTTTATTCCTTGTAAAGAGATTTATGGGTCTCTCTACCCTCTTATTCATCTATCTAAAGGACAAAAGTAAAAATTAATACTCCAACTAGCTAAAAGCTAATTAGGAATATTATACTTAAGGGACTCAACATCAGCTACCAACAATGAAAATAATCCAGAGGACCTTATTCCTCAATCCTAACCACTATCTGCCATCTTTTTTAATGAAGAGGGTCCAAAGGTGCTCCACCTCCCCCCCAAGTGAGAAAATAATGATTTACTCCTTTTAGGAGTCCAAAATCCAATATAACCATGATCCCCAATCAAGTATTTTTGGTGAAATTATCTAGGATGGTCTCTTCCCAAGATGTTATAGGGCTCCAAAGACAACTACCTAAACCCATAGCCTCTAAGGGACCCAAGCTACTACATGGTTTCAGAGATTTGATCCCAATCTATTAGATACCTCTGTCTCAACCCACAACCTTTAGGGAACCAAGTTGTTATAGGGCTCCATGGATCTTATCTCAACCCACAGCCTCCAGTGACCCTAAGAAATTATAGGCTTCAAAGTCTAGTAGCTTAACCCACAATCTCTAGGAAACCTGAGAACTTATCCCCTTCTCTTCTCTTCTCTTTTGCACTTTATTGACTTCCTCCATAGGATGTCTACGAACCCTCTTCTTGGTGCAATTTGTCACTTTTTCCACACATTTGGGCTTTTCCTTCTCCGAATGAAATACCCTTTCCATAGGTTTCTTTATGTTTCTTCCTATTATCTTCTATGTTAGAATTCACAACACCCTTTTGGTGCCCTGCATCCTTTTTTATTGTTTCCATTCCTTAAGCACATGGGTTGTGTTCTCTTTGTTACAACTTATTTAATCTGGAGAGTTTTCCTCATTAAATTCCTGCACCAGCAACCTTTAATGGTTGTCCAGAAATTTAGTTCCTTTCTCTGCACAAGAACCATAACTTCTCAAGCATGCCATCCTCTTCCCCAACTTTGGAGTTCGTGTCCTTGACTCAATTTTCTATTTTTTCTTTTCTTCTTTTTTTTCATGTCTTTTCATCATATTTACAATGTACTTTTTGAGATAACCTTGGGTGGGGTTGTCACACATCATTATGACATGCTTGATTAACTTGATACTTCATTTCATATCTTTCATAATGGCATGTAAATCTCGATAAGTACGAGGTCAAAAATTTAACGGTTGTAACATACATTTTCCTAATAATCTACAACATAAAAAAAAATAGTATTGGTTGATGTACTAAACAATATTAATTTTACATATTGCATCCAAATGTTACAAATTAATTAAATGATGATCAACATAATAACATTAAAAACAAAGGAAAAATATTAGTTCTTTATCATGTGTATAATACTAAATGTCACAAAATATATTATATACCTTAGGATTTTTTTTTTCCATAGAAAAAAACTGAACTTTCTATTATAAATAGATAGTCACATAGCATATGCATAGCATTTCTAATCAACTCCAATTATCCTTCTATTCGAAGGAGAAAATTAGTCTCAACTGGCTTGAATACCTGAAGGGTATCACAAAAGCAACCTGTCAAAAAAAAGAATAAAAGGGGCACTTCCATTCAATCACATCTCCCGATTTTAATCCGAAACAGAGATAATGATGGGAATGGATAGGTGCCTGCAGAAGCCAAGGCTTCCTTTCCATAAAAAACTGAGGAAACCGATAGTAAAAAATATCCCGGTCTCCTGAGATAAAACAGTTATATGATAGAGTCCTAAGACCTCCTCAATGAGGAAAACAATCTTGTGACTCATCATAAGTTTGTGTAGCAGTTATGTTGTTTGTATCAAAACATAAAGAAAAACATAGAAAAAATATAGTAGAATATATACACGAGAGGAGAAAATGTGAACTTTTATCTAAAAATGGGTTGTTCCAAAGGATGAACAACCTCATTTTCCATCTCTTTCACTGTCCAGGTCCCCATATATTTTTCAAAACCTTCTTTAGATAGGCGGTCTGCATCCTATTTCTGTTCCCTATAAATGTGGCAAACAGTGATCTCAGTGAAATAAAATTTTATCCGAAAAATCTCTTTAAGCAAAGGCAAAAAAATATAATTCTTGCATTGTTGAGTCCCATTAAACCATTTCACAATATTCATAGAATCTCAAAAGATCTGAATCTTCCTCAATTGTCTTAAAGTCGTCCAACAGAGAAGGTAATGTTAAGCTTTAAGTTCAGCAAAATTATTTTTCCCTTGCCAGAGACCAACTGATGCTCACAGGAAATTTTCAAGGGATAAATGAATGATCAAACCAGCTCCACACTGCCCATTGATGTCTGAAGCTCCATCGAAGAAATCCCAAGGAATCGATTCCCTGATGAGTTTTGGCTGGATGCAATGAGGTGGAGCAGGACCAAATGGGGTTGGGATACTGTCATAGATGGTTGCACCTTCTGTAGCCAATATTCTGATTGGGAAAGGAATATCTTGAAAGATTACCCGATTTCTTACAATCTAGGTGCCCCAGGAAATCAAGAGAGGGATCATATAAACTTTGTCATCGGAAGCCTCCTGCCACCACTGGTTCCAAGCTTGCTGAATATTTTCTCCTTCCCATCTGATAGGGGTATTAATGAGCCTTAAATATTCAACCCAAAGACTTACATTAAAGGGGCAGTTTAGAAAAATATGAAGGGAGGTTTCCTCCCTGGTTTTGCATAAAGAACACCAGCCCGGGCCTATTTTCCCCCTCTTTTGAAGAAAATCCCATGTTGGCACTTTTTTCTGTAAGATGCACCAGAAGAAAAGCTTAGTATTTACTGGACATTTCAGCTTCTAGATCGGTTTGGACCACCAGGTAGGGGGCTCCCACCCCTGTTAGGACATCAACCATTTATATCCCATCTTCGGGGAATAGGTTCCAGACTGTGCATGTACCCAATGGAGTTCATCCCTTGAATTAGTAATCTGTACCGAGGAGTTTTGCAAATCCAAACAAAAAATCCTCCATTCTTCCATCCATCTCTCTTCAAGGTGAAGATCAGTCCCTGTTAACCACCCTTGCCTCAGAATAGAGGAGGACTGATGGTCAGCCACCTGACTAAGATTGTGGAAGCCCTTGTCATTTAGAAAGGTTACCAAATCTTGAGAAAGGTTAAACCTTGCTGAACACCTGACCCATGGATCGCATCCTAGCCTCACCTCGACTCCATCTCCCACATTCCACGCTAGACCTTTTTCAATGGTTTGGACAGAGGCAACCACAACCTTCCAGACCATAGAGGCGTTTTTTGAAGATTTTAGGGGAATGCAAACCCATTCAAGTTTTGAGCCTTGTTTAATGTATTTTCTTTTTGTAACAGACGACCAGAGCGAATCGATCATTATAAGTCTCCAGGCCCGCTTGGTTTCTAGGGATTTTGAGAAAGAGAGAAAATTCTTGATACCCCAACCTCCCCATTCCTTGGGTCTGATGATTTGATCCCATGCTACCCAGGGGGTAAGATGTTCCACTTTGGAGCTAGCCCATAGAAATATACTACAAAGTTTGTCTATGGAGGCTAGAATACCATTAGGAACCCATATAAGACTAGCCTAGTACACTGGGATTTCCATTAAGACAAACTTGATTAAAACCAGCCTCCCTACCCTTGATAGCTATTTGTGACTCCAATGATTTAGATTTTTTTCAATTTTAACAAGGAGCCACTTCCAGTCATGGATCCAGTAATTATCAGGCTTGAGGTGGAACCCGAAATATTTAAAATTATCCTAAAGGGATTTGATTTCAAAGTGCAAGAGAGTTTCAACTCTACCCACCTCCTCTATGGACAAACCAGAAGTAGTTAGGGTCGATTTATGTTCGTTTATTTTGAGACTCATTGCCTTCAGAAATAGATTCAAGATACTCTTTAGAGTTCGACAATCCTCCATGCTTCCATTTCTAAATAGAAGGATATCATCCACGAAGAGTAGATGAGTGACCCATAGATTAACCGCAACTTCTATTCCTTTTAGCTCACCTTGTCTCTTTGCTTTGTAAATCATTAAGCTAATGCCCTTAGAAGCCAACAGAAAAAGAAGGGAAGAGAGAGGGCACCCTTGTCTTAATCCTCTCTCAGGATTGAAGAAAGAAGTAGCAGCTCCATTTATCAAAATTGCAATAGAGGACGAGGTAACACAGCTCATGACCCATCTGACAAAGTCAAATCTAAAACCAAGATGAGTCAACAAAAGTCGCAGATACATCTAGCTTATTCTGTCGTAGGCCTTTGAAAGGTCAATTTTTACAATTTCCCCTTTCTTACCACTTCTGTTAAGACTATGAAGAGATTCTTGAGCAGCTCCCATTGCTTCGTGAATCTGTCTTCCATCCAAAAAACCAAATTTCTCAGGGGAGATATATTTGGATAAGAAAGGTTTAATCCTTGAGGCAATGACTTTTGCATTAATTTTATAGACACAGGTACACAAAGAAATGGGCTGAAAGTCATCAAAGGAGTCAAGATGATCGGATTTGGGTATCAAGGCCAGGAAGGTTGAATTGAAGGGCTGGTAGATAGACCCTGAGCACCTAGACTCCTCCACTATAGCTACCATCTCATCCCCAATAGATTCGAAAAAATGCTGGAAGAATTATACAGTCCATCCATCCGAGCCTGGACTTTTTTCCTTTCGCATAGCCTTAAGAATGTCTTCCACCTCTTGTTTAGAAACTGGTTCCAAGATGGCATCATTACCCTCTTCATCAATGTAGCTAGGGAAAAAATGGGCCACTCTAATTACTTCCGCTATAGATACTTCCGCAGGAGCTCTAAACGGAGCTTTAAAATGGTTAATACCAAGGGTCGCCAGTTCTTCAAAGTATTTGGCAATTTCACCATCCTTCTTCGGGAGTTCCCGAATGGTATTTGAATTTTTCTGGCATTTTGCATAATTTTGGAAGAACTTTGTATTTTGATCTCCTTCTTTTAACCAGATGACTCGGCTTTTCAACCACCAGCTTTCTTCCCTAGGTTGGAGAATTTGCCTCCACGAGGCTTCCAGCTCCTCAATTATATCCCTTTACTCCAAAGAGGCATAACCAGTGCCTTCTGGGTCTTCCAACCTTTCAAATTCAAAATTTACCTTTTTGGGTTCCTCCTCCTCCTCCTGTAATTTCTTTTGGAGGGCCCATTATTTGGTGGCACACTTCATTATCTTGAGATTGTTTAAGAAAAAGAACTTATATTATCCTCACAACTGAAGTTTTCCTTCCTCCATGTAGCATGAAAAAGGCCATTATAAGATTCATCCTTTAATCAGGAAGCACTGAATTTGAATGGGATTCTTGGTTTCTTGCTATCACCTTTCATTTCTAGAAAAATTGGGAAGTGATCTGAAATACCCCCCTCCCCGATCCAGTGTCTGTAGACCAACAATTTCTCCACCTAGGCTTCACACAACAGAAACCGGTCCAGCTTTTTTCCCACCCACTCAGCCCCTACTCGTCGATTCCTCCAAGTAGGACGCAGTTTAAGAAGGGGGACATCCACCAGATGAGATGTCGCCAGTTTGTTCCAGAAAAACTCAAAAAGGGGGTCCGGTCTAGCTGAGGCTCCCCATGATTCAGATTCCCCCAAGGAGAAATTCAGGTCTCCTCCAATTATCAGATTTGGGTGGGAGAGGAAAGAAGTTATGAAAAAAGAGGTCCAGAAACATTCTCTATCCACGAAAGGTCCATAGATGTTAAAAGAGAGGAAAGAGAGGCTCAATTCATTAGAGTAGAGTTCCATGGCCAAGCAATTTTCTGAACCCCAAGATGAGATTTCTCTTAGCTTCTTCGAATTATACCCTAAAACCACACCCCCAAATCTTCTTACCACATCAGGAGCATGAAAATCCCGGCCAGGCATCAATTTAGAGATTACACTGGTCACTTCATCCCCTTTCCCCAAAGTTTCCTGCAGCATAATGACATCTAGATTTTGAGAGTGAATAAGTTCTCTAAAGGCTAGCTTTTTCGGCTGGCTAGCTAAGCCCCTGCAATTGAAGGATAGAAAGATCATTGGATACCTTAGGGGGGGGGGGGGGGGGGTGGTCGCTCTGCTCTAAGCACCCCAGGGATGGAAATCTACCTCCCATCAGATATTTCTATGACTACTTTCATCTGGGCCTTGGAAAGGTTATATTTTCTTCCCCTCAACTTCCTTGGACCAAAAGCCACAGGGTCTGATGCAAGCCCTCATACAACCATCCATTTCCCTTTACGGTTGGCCAATGGTCTAAGGTTATAAGGTGGGATTTCAGAAGCTGGAACTCGGGGACTAGGGGGAGACAAGTCATCCTCAGAGGGAGAAAGGATAGTCTCATAGGGGTTCAGGACAGATAGGATGACACTATCTAATGACGATTTAGATAGATTTAAAGCAGAGAGATCATTGAGGATCTGCCTGGAGGGACCAAGCCCAAAAAAATCAGACATAGAGTAACAAACAGAGGAGCATAAGGAGAAAGGAGGGAAAAGAGACGTACCCTCCTGAGACGCCCCAATAATTTCAGAAACTGGAAGGGGAACCAGGGAGGTCGCCAGAATAGCTGGAAGTGAAGAGGAAGTGATAGCACCAACCGCTTGATCTCGCACCATGGTCTCCTCAATTTCTAGGTTCTTTGCCTTCTCAGTGGGGTGTAATATAGCTGCCTGCTCATGACCCTCCTCTCCATGAAAAGAGGCTCCCTCCTACTTGTAGGGTTTCTTCTGTCTATGGCGGCATCGGTGGCCAAGAGGGCACTCCTTCGCCAAGTGCCCATACTTATGGCAGCGATTACAGCGAAAAGGAAGGTTCTCATAGTCCAAAGTCTGCAAAAATTCTAGGTCACTTTACTTCAGAGTCATTGCATTCGCCAAACCCTCTCTGGGATTAAGACTAACCATGATTCGTGCCACACTCCAGTCCCTTGATTGAATATAGGATTTTTCCACCTCCAAAAAATTTCCCAGAGTATTTCCAATGGAAATGAAAGCAGAATTTGTCCATCGACGAAAAAGGATTGGTCTCTTCCCAAAAAACCAATTCCTTCCCAGAACCCAATCCACATGATCTTTACGGTTGAATCTAATAATGAACCATCCCCTGGCCAAGTTTTTGATCTCTGTGGGCTAACCTGGGGCTTCTTTCCATTCATTGAGGACCTAGTCAGAGATATAATCAGCTGAATACTTCCTGCCTCTCACTCTTCCAACCAGAATGGTTTCTGACGCTTCCATGGCTTGCTCTATGCTGATGTCCACACCCAATAAATAGCCTATTATCTTTTTTCTTGATGGGTTTTGTTTTTTTCCTCTTACCACCCATGACTTCCTTATTTCCCTCCCCCTCTCCAGGAGTTTTAGTAACAGGAGCATCCATCCCAGTGGACTCAGGAAACCTCGGTTGCCTTCCTTCAGAATCCTTTGGAACCTTTTCTTCCTCCCGTCCTTCCTGCTGCACCCTAGACTCAGGGACTACCCCCTTGCACAAATCTGTCCCTTGATTTTCGGATACTGAGACCCGGGGGATTCTGTCTACTGCTTCATTCGAGGAAACCCTAGACTGGCTATGTAGCTAAGCCGCCCCCTGAGGTGCACTTAAAACTGGCCCACCCCCACCTTGAGAAAACCCTAGAGTGTGAGGCGCAAAGGGCACAAAAACTCTAGTAGTAAGGAGACCCTGACCCAGCATAGACTTCTGAAATCCTACCAGATCACTCGTAGAGTATCCTCCCAGAGGTGTTCTTCCAGAGTGACTCCCTTCACCTAAGGCTTTGAAGCCTGCAAGCCCTTGAAACCCATAACTTCCTACTATATCCTCTATCCCACCAGTAAAAACAGGAAGAAAAGGGTTACCTTGAGCCACCGTCGGAGAAAAATTCCATGGAGGTTGCAGAACCACTCTATCCCTTCCTTCTGACACAATATTTCACTCTCAAACCAATTCTGGGAGAAGCCCAACCCTCCAACACCCGTTCCAACTAATCTGAAGGGTTTCTTCTAGAAAACCTGCCCCATATGATAACCCCCCAATAGCCACTTCCTTGCTTAGAACTTGTAGGTCTGCTCTGTTGGGAAAGAAGAGATCGAGGTTTTTATCAGAAAAATCATGTCCCCAACACGTAAGGAGGTCTTTGGGTGCTGGCTCAAGCTTGACCAACTCACTGTCAAAACCCATCTCTACAGCCAACAACGCTTCTTAAACCGACACGGTGAAAATGCAAATCCTGCTCCAGAGTAGAAACCCTAACAAAAAAACATCGTCGCAGGGAACAGAAATGACAAATTTTGGTTAATCTCATTCTTTTAGCCAGTTAATCAAAACCCGTACTGCCAGCCACGATGCAAATGCCTTGAGAGGAGTGCCGTTTGGCCCAGGATTTGAGCCAGATTCAGAAGAGGGCGTACGCCTGTCACATCAAATAGAGCCCTGCCAGAACCAGATGGCATATGGCCGAGGCCTGAAAACTTTAGGGTTTCGGTGTTCGTAACTCCCTCCCCTCTCATGTGTTAGTGTTGTTCTCTATACCTTAGGATCTATTTCACAGATGTTTTTTAAAAAACATTCACCACATTTAATTTGACTATAAGCAATACGAAATAGAGAAGAGATGTTTCTGAGCCTTCATAAATAGGTTGAATTTCCCTCTCAAGTACAGGTTTATCAAAATCATGATCATAATACTAGTTGCCATCATAATACATTCAAATATTATTAAATGTCTCTTGGATCAATCTATTTGCCCCATCTTCTTCAACTATGTTATCAACATCATTATCTTCTTCCATAGGATCATTAGGTTGATCCTCAATATACTTTCCATGTTCTTGAATAAGCGCTTATACTACAACCACGTCTTCCTCATCAAGCAATGCCCTAGGGGGGGCATAGTATACAATTAAAATCAATAAAGTATTATTAGTATATATGGAAAATATGCAAATGTTGATACAAAAATTTTAAAATATAATATATAAGGAAAACAAATACAACAAAGAGAAAGGAAAAGACAACTTAAGTGAGACCAAGAAACAAAGTGTAATATCCCCTTGATGGAATAATGCATTGATACACAAACACAATATTTGTAACACAAAAAATGTACAATTAAGTTTATGATCAACATAGATATAGATATAATAGCTGATCCATTTTATTCATAGGAGAAGATTTATTTACAACAGTGTACAAAATATGAGGTAATCTAGCCAAAGACATGGCCTCGAATAACCGTGAAAAGATGCCAAAGTAGGAATTGCGTAACTGGAGAGCTGCTGGAAGAAATAATGCGTTGTCCCTTTAGCAGATAATGAATATATGACTACAGGCTAAAAAGGGAAATGAATATATACGGAAATATGGAGCTTTGATGATGCCAATATTCTAGATCTGGGCTCTATGATGGTAACCCAAGATAACCTAAAAATGATTTCTCAGATCTGTCAATCTAAGAAAATCACCCTCTTGGAGTTTCACTATACAACTGATGGGTATGCAGATCTGAAGCTAGATCTGACAAATAGATGGCTGAAATATGTCACAATATCATATATAAGCTTGAAGGGCTGATTCGTTCACTATATCCTGAAGTCGAAAGCTCAAGATCTAACTCTTCAATCCTCCATAATAGGTTGCAGCTACTGCTACACAACCGCTCATAAAAAATACACTGTAAGGGAAGGAGGCTGACTATATTATTGCAAAATATTGCTATGAAGCTCAATACTAATGAAAATAATGTATACAATGTGAAGGAATGGTCCTCCACTAGATTACTAGCTGGAATGCTAGAAACTTTCCTTCTCCCTTAGATCTGCAAGAATGGACTTCACAATTCCTGATGGAAATGCTGCTGCTGGGAGATGAATAATAGATGGCCTAATTCCTGATAAAGATATGAAGCACTGTAAGGCTTATGTTGAAGCTCAAGGTGATAGGATTAATCCTTCATCGGTTCCTCAACTGAAATATTGAAGGACAACCTCCTCCTCTCAAACTGATCTTCAGAAATGTGCAATTTCTGAATATGGATGTTCTGCAGAAAGTAGGAATAATATGGCACCAATTCCTAATGATGAATGAAGTACAATACTCTTTCAAGAGTTACTCAATTAAAGAGGTGGGATTCCTGACCAGGAACACCCAGTGCTAAACAACACTTGCAAACTTCGCTAAATAGCCAAAGAAAGCATGGAATGTCAAATGAAAATTCCAGATCTAAATAGATCATACATCAATATTAATCCCCCAACAGAAGCCTACATTGTAAGGCCTCCTTTTTACATCCTCCAAAAATGTCATGAAATGTATGGGAAGAATTCAACCCATAGTCTCCCAACAGTAACCATATAAACAAGGATTCTTGTTGCCTCCTTACATCATCATGATGCAAGTCATGGAGCAACAATATAGTAATGGACATGTGAGATGTCTCATAATACAAACAAGCTCCCTTATGCCACATCATGTGAGAGTTATGTTTTCTCCCAAACCCAAGTAAATACATGAACATGAGATACATCCCAAACAGAAATACATGTAAATACATGAGACATATCCCAAACAAGAGTAAATACATGGACATAAGATATATCATGATATGTCCAAATTCTCTCATCAACAACCAAAGCGACCATGCCTTTTTCTTCTGCATTCTTCCAGTGATGTGTAATACATGAATCAGAGAAATATGACCCATTGGGTGGTAACCATACTCACCCAAGTGTAACCAGCGCAACCATTCTTCTTGCAGCCCTGTATCATATATCTGTAATTGGTTTAGCAACCCCTTGCTCCATATCATAAACCATTCATCCCAATGTGGATGATGGATCTCATTCTGAAAAAAATTGGTATCCTCCCCATTGTCGGACACCAACCTCCTCAAACTATTGAATAAATTTTCACTCCATGAAATTTTGAAGTGCACCTCCAATGAGATCTCTCCATGAGATTCTCTTTTCATCAATGGCCCTCCAAAACCAATACGTTTCTAGATCTGTTGGAGGTAGAATTTTCTCTTTGAGCTGTGAGATGATCGCTGAGAAAGTGTCATCTAGAAAGGAGAAAATATTCCTCATCTCAAGATGTCCACCATCTATCATCTTTTCCTCCATTGCTTCATGAATGAAGCTGCCATTTCTTTTCTCCCATAAGGAATGGGTCATCTTCTTCTCATTGCTACTCATTAACAGTGTTGTAGATCTGCATGGTGATGCATGTGTTGTCTCAAAGCAAGGCACAATGTTGAATTCATAGCCAACCATTGTACATAGGATCATACTCATCCCATATTCTAAAACTCTACATCTCAACTCAAAGGGTTGAATGTACTTCATCAATGAAAAATTAGGATGGTTATTCATCTCTTCCTTGATTAGATCAAGGGTCCTCTGCACAGTGATATGATGCTGCTCCAAATCAACATGATGTTCTAACCATTGGTCATGCATCAACCCTGATGGCATGTCCCCATAAGTTTCAATATGAGGTACTGAAACAATATGAGATGAAAGTGTATACATACCTTGGATCAACTAATGTGTGGGAACCTCTTGCAAGACCACAAGATTTCCTCCAACCGGAACAATAGTCCCTCCAACTACTGGTAAGGGTGATGGCTGCACTTCTAAAAGTGTACCAGCACTGGTATCTGTCTCCTCCTCATCATGCATCTCATGAATCATGCATGGAACTCCAAATGTCAAGAACTCAAGACCATCTTGCAAAGATGCAAGTGATCCTCCTCTTGATGTAAGCACATATGCAACTGGTGGTGGTAGAGGCTCCTCCTCTTGAGTGATAATGAGAACATAATATCTTGAATATTTATGCACTATCCCGTTTATTATGGGATATTCACTATGTGAGATGTCTATGGTTTCTTTCTACCATATATCTTCTTCAGTATTTGCATAAAATCTACATAAGAAGACACTTTCATGTGTGACAAGTGACTAAACCACCAATTTATTGCTTCACCATCTAGGTGTAGCGCTGCAAACTCCACAACCTCTCTTTCTGATATAGGACATTTCAGAAAGAATGTAAATAATTCTTCCCTCTAATCCCTTAATGTGATTGTGGAAGACCCATAAAATGTAGTCAAGAAGAATCTATGCCTTTTTCTTCTATTACTTCTTCTTGATCGCCTCTCTTCTTTGAGTTGCAGAAACTATTGGAGAGAGAGATTCTCCTTCAATGATCTAGGCCATGAATTGTATTCAGAAAGATATTCACTTAGGGTCTCATGCCCCAAGTCTTCTACATATTCATACCAGTCTTCTTTATCGTCAAAGAAATTAGATCTAGTGGAATAATGTGAAGCTCTTTGCTTCTCCAGTCTTCTTTGTTGTTGAAAATAAGTGTTAGGACCTTCTTTATCTTGAAACCTTCTTGAGGTTTCTATTTTCATTTCTCTTCTTGTTTCATTGATCTCCTTAGAGATATCCTTCATATATCTAAAGGAAGATGAGGCAAAACTTAATCCCTCCATAGTAGATCCTACTATCTTCTTTTCTTATGTTGTAAAAATGTCCACAAGCTGAGCCAAAGATCATGCTTTGATACCACTGTAATATCCCCTTGATGGAATGATGCATTGATACACAAACACAATATTTGTAACATAGAAAATGTACATGTAAGTTTATGATCAACACAGATATAGACAGAATAATTGAACCATTTTATTCATAGGAGAAGATTCAATTACAAGAATGTACAAAATATGAGGTAATCTAGCCAAAGAGATGGCCTAGAATGACCTTGAAAATATGCCAAAGTAGGCACTAAGTAACTGGAGAGCTACTGGAAGAAAATACTGCGTTGTCCCTTCAACAGATAATGAATATATGACTGCATGCTAAAAATGGAAATGCATATCTACAGAAATCTGGAACTCTGATGATGCCAAGATTCTATATTTGGGCTCTATGATGGTAACCCAAGATAACCCAGAAAGGATTTATCAAATCTATCAATCTAAGAAAATCACCCTCTTGGGGTTTCACTATACAACTGCTGGGTATGCAGATCTGAAGCTAGATGTAACAAATATATGGATGAAATATTTCATGAGATCATATCTAATCTTGAAGGGTTGATCCCTTCACTAGATCCTCAAGCTGGATCCTCAAGATCTAGCTCCTCAATCCTCCATAATAGATTGCAGCTACTGCTACACAACTTCTCATAAAAACTGTGTTGTAAGGGAAGGAAGATCACTAGCCTACTTCAAAATATGGCTATGAAGCTCAAGACTGATGGAAATAATGTATACAATGTGAAAGAATGGTCCTCCACTAGATCACTAGCTGGAATGCTAGCAACTTCCCTTTTCCCTTGGATCTACAAGAATGGATTGCGCAATTCCTGATGGAAATGATGTTTCTGGGAGATGAATAATAGATGGCCTAATGCTTGATATAGATCTGAAGCAGTGGAAGGATGATCTTGAAGCTCAAGGTGATAGGATGAATCCTTCACTGGTTCCTCAACTGAAATATTGAAGGACAACCTCCTCCTCTCAAACTGATCTTCAGAAATGTGAAATTTCTGAATATGGATGTTCTGCAAAAATTAAGAACAATATGGCGCCAATGTCTGATGATGAATGAATTACGATACTCTTTCAAGAGCTAATCAATGAAATAGGTAGGATTCCTGACTAGGAACACCCAGTGCTAAACAACACTTGCAATATTAGCTAAAAAACCAAAGAAAGCAAGGAATGTCAAATGAAATTTCCAGATCTAAATAGATCATACATCAATAATAATCTCAAACATGCATTCTATGTTTCCTTCATCTTCATTATATAGTTTGTGAGCCTTATCATGCCTTGGACCACCTCATAGCTGCAATGTACATGTGGAAATAGGTCTCCATGATCTCCATCATGTGTGAATGTACTTATCACCCTCTCCATCATGTGTGCATTAATGCACCACTTCCTCCATCATCTCATCATAAATGGTCTATGATCTTACATTTGATTCCTTCCAAGATCTTAGTTGACTGCTTCAACCTCCATGATCTTTCTCATTAATGAGACATGCTCTCTACTCCTTTCACATTAAGTAGATGCTCCACTACTCCATTATGTAGATCTAGATCTGAAATATCCACATACACACATCAAAATTGGATTTTATTTACCTTTGGGGTTTGTGGGTACCTCCACCCTCTTATTTACTTAATTAATTATGAAAATTAAGAACTCTAATATTCCAATTATCTTGTGGAAAAATTTGGAATATTACACCAAAAAAACAAATCAATGATGATGCTTGTGCAATTTATCAAGATAATTTAGAATATGTTGAAAAACATAAGAAAGATGTACTTTTCTTGACATGTAGGAATTCAGACACTTTCTGAGATATATAGTCACAACCATAATAAAAAAAAATATTGGTCTTATTTTGAATTCATCATTATAATGTCATATTCTTTCTTGATTTCACTGAAACACCAAAATTTTTAAGAGGATGGGTGAGCAACCATGAGTTTGGGTGAGAGAAAGAAATAAATAGAAAAAATCAATGTGATCATGAAGCTTGTGAAATTTAGCAAGATGTTTAAGCTTATATTGAAAAATTCTCAGAACAATCATCAAAACCTTTTCATTCCATTACATTTACAAATGTACTCAAAGTTTTCATCATATGTTTTCCTTTATAAACTTTGAAATCAATAACCTATGTAAGAAAATTAGATAGGATCCCCTTTTTTCTTTAGGCAAGTGGTAGGGAACCCACTAAAGACATTTTTTATAGGAAACCCTTTTTTACTAAGGCACACCATCAAATATCTCTCCTTATACACAAAATGGGGCATTCTTTCTTTTTGACTTCTTATTTGATTTGAAAAAAATGTCAAAAAATCAGTCTATTGTACTTAGTGGTAAGTGAACGTTATAGAATAAAAACAATACTCTTACTTCAAATTACATTCAAAATGTAATGTTCTAACTTGCATGCGTGATAATAAGTAAGATCAATTTGGAAAAATTAATCATTGATGATTTATCAAATATTTCATTAATCTACCATTTTCCTAGAACTATCATAGCTTTGATATTATTTCAAGTTTTCTCACAATTTACAACAACTGAGACCCTTTACTTATCACAAAAAGAGACTTTATGTAGAGAGTTCTTCACTTTATATCACGTGGGCTTAAAAATCTCATTGTCACCTAAAACATTTTGAAACACCAAGTGCAAGGCTTGTGTCCCATACTTTTTTCCTTAAAAATGAGAGGGTCTCTTTTATGATCAAAATAGATTGTAGTTAGGAACATAAAATTTTAATAAATTGTGGTTTATAATTTAAACTTTTTAATAAATAAAGAATTTTTTTATATAATAAATTTCATTAAAAAATATATTTTTATTAATTATTATCTTACCTAAATTAATAAAATGGACTCGTTTTATCTTTATCCAATCATATTTCTTTATAATAATTTTATTTCTAATCAAAATTTTATTTAATTAATTTTTTTAATGATATTTATATTTTATTATTTTGTCTTATAAAATTTTATTACAATATATTATATAATTATTTTCTTTTTTCCTATAAAAATGTTTTCATTATGTCCATATTTTAAATTATATGCATAATATACTTTAAAAACGTATTAATAATGCTCCATAAAAACCTATTAGCCTCTAAATCCTCTAGTCCTAATTAACCCCCCTAAACATACATTAACCCCCTAACAGATTAACCCCATTCCCATAAACCATTAGTCTCTAACCCCTAAACCCTTAAACAATAACCTATTATCCCTAAACCATAAACTGATTAACCCCTACCTTGATCTAACCCCTTAATTGGCCCTAGCGAAAATAATCAAATAATATTTCTCCACATCAAGATGATAAAATAGGTCAAATACCTCCCAAAAGAATATAAATTACATTTACAATAGAAATACAATGCAATTTACAATACAAATACATACAATCTAAAATATAATATACATATAAACATTTACAAAAACAATCTACAATGAAAAAACATATAATGAATAATTTACTAATGGATGATATTCATGCCCGCCTTTAGCGTTTCCATAGTCTCTACAATTATTTTTAGTTGTTTTTATTAGAAGTCTCATTGGATTTAAGCTCTTGAAATTTCTACAAGGGAAATAAGATTTTCAATCCTCCAAATCCCCTGATATCGATCCTACGTATCTTTGGCCTCCTTAAGGAACGTTATGTGACTTTTTTTTGTCACCAAACTTATAGAGATTATTTTTTTCAAAAATTAGCCTCAAAATAAGCCTACAAACTTTCAAAACAATCAAAAGTAATATAGCAACTATGTCAAATTTATATTCGGGCATATATATATATATCACATAATATTATATTAATAAATATATTATTGATATTAATATTAATAAATATTAATAGTATTATATATAATTTTAATTTTAATCTCATAATATTTATTATAATTAGTTAAACTCAACGTATATTGGTCCTAAATTAGACGTTTTCAATGGAAAAATGTCATTAATGGTGGAATTGGATGTTATACAACGATTCATTGCCATTTTTCAGATATTGGACAACATGTCAGACATGTGATATTGGAAAAAAGGTTGAACATTCGATGGTGAAATACCTTCGGTCGGATATTCGATGACCATTGGGATCAAAAAAAAAATTACATTCAACTTCTGACAAATTTTCTGATTTTGTTTGTTCCATTGGATTCTGCTGTTGGAATTTTCACCCATGTGTATTAGTGATTGAAGAAAGAAAATAGATGAGATAAAGGCATAATGGTCCATACATTTAGAGAGATATAGAAAAATTTAATTAATATAATTCATAAAGTTCCAAGGAAAACATCCATGAGATTCATACTTATTTAAAACAAGTCTATAATCACAAATGAAGTGCTTTCTCAAAAGGGAGATCTCTGTGAGAGTTAAAAAGTAGTTTTACAAATTAAAAGTTTATGGAAAATTCAAATTCCTAAATCACTCTTCAAAATCCTAATGCTTAAAAGTATAAAATTAAATTTATTCGTCCCATAGTTATTGGGATTAGATTCCCATGGATTAGTAAATATTAACTTACCTAGACGAAAGTGTAATATTCCTAAATTAGCACACAGCTAATTGGAATATTAAAGTTTGATTTTTATCTTAGATAGAAGAATAAGAGGGTATGGAGACCCATAAATCTAATTATTAGGAATAAAATAAACTCCTAGTGTGAATGGAGGTCATCTATAAGCTGGATTGAAGACCCTTAGGTGTGAAAAGGGACTGGATCATGAAGACTAGGTCAGCTTTGACCAAATAAAACAATGTTGTTATGTAGGAGTGGCATAAATGATGGGCCAACGCAGTTTTGGAGGGATATTGATTGCATGATGGTGGAAACCCTAATGAGTGGGACCCAAGATGAGAAGGCTCACATTGTTTATAAGGAAGAGGATGGCAGCCATATGGGGTTATGTTATGATTATTATTTTGATATGTCTGTTTAGACTTTATTGCTCTCTTCAACTATTTAGCTAAGATTGCAGTGTTTTTTAGCACAGGGTGTTCCCGAGAGGGAATCCCACCTCTTTTCTCGAGAGGCCTCTTGGGGGGGTATTGATATATAATTTCCACACATCTGAAATTGAGGCCAAGCTTCACTCTTCAGCTATAGTGCAGTTTCTGTTCATATTTGTGTTGTGTTGCAGGGTGTTGCAATGGAGGGTTGAGAAACCCACTTTTTGAGCTAGTTTTTCAAAGGAGGAAGGATTCCTTCTCTTGGGAGATCAACAAGGAGGGTTCTTGAGCATAGTTCAAATATTTGGCATTAGGATAAGCTATTAATTCTAGTGACAACACAGTTTCAGTTGGGAATTGCGTTATTTTGGAGGGATGTTTCAGGGGGGGATCTATTAGCTCTTTTAGAGTGTTTTCCTATAAGTGAAGGGTTCAGCCTTTCATTGGAGGATACCCTTGAGGAGATCCACATCAGATCCATATTATTTCAGCCTTATGTTTCTTGAGTTCTATTTTGTAGTGACTCTTCATTCCTAGGGCTATAGATCACCATTTGTATTTGGGGGTATTTCCGAAAACCCTTCCCGTGTTCTTTTGGAAAGGTGTCTAGGAGGCTAGATCTTCACTCCTAGAATTATTTGAGATATATAGAAATAGATCTACATTGATCCATATTTATGCAGTAGGTTATGCCCTAAAACTACGTTGTATTAACTCAGGGAATTTGTATGGCAACTATTTCTCATGTGATGGCATATTTTTCTTGTAGAGGTTTGTTTTGTATTGCTTGAGTGACTGGATCCTTAAGATCTTGTGCCTATTATTTTTTGATATGTTTAATAGTATGGCTATACAATTGTCTCATATCATGGTGTGTTGATTTATTCACTGTTATTTCGATTATTGTGTTCATGTATTACTGCTTCCCCATTTGGGAATATTACAGTGGTATCAGAACATAATCTTGGCTCAACCTATGGATCTCATCCATTATGCTATCTAAAGAATAAGAATAAGGAGAAAGAGATCATAATGGTGGAAATAATGAGTTTTATCTCATCTCTTTTCAGATCTAAGAAGGACATCACCAAGGAGTTCAAGCAAAGGAAAATGGAGAAAAAGAGTGAAACCACACTAGGGTTTCAAGATGAGGAAGTTCCATGTACTTCCTATCAGCAAAAAGAAGATCTGATATTGCATAGAACTCCAAAGAAACATGCTATGCCCTTTTATTTTGAAGACAGGAGGCATGGAGATGAAGGGTACTTAGATCATGAGATTATAAGTGAGTACCTTGCAGAATATAAGTCTCAACCTAGAGCTTTCAAGGAGAATCTAACTCTCCCATAGTTCATTCAACTCAAAGAAGAAAGGAGACCTTGCAGCAATAGAAGAATAAAGGGAAATAGATTTTTATTGTCTACCTTTGATGGGACATCCTCATGCACAACAAGATCTTGGGGAATGAGGTTGGATGCATTTTTCCTGATACATCCAGTAGTAGAGGAAGAAGCTGTTGAGATTTTAGCACTGCACCTTGAGGGTGAAGCAAACATTTTGTGGTTCAGTCATTTGATTCGTGCAAGAGTGACTGCATATGCATATTTTACTTAAAGGTTGATCAAGAATTTTGACAAGAAGAAATAAGAGGAGAAGAGGCCTTCACCATCTTTTGTTGCAGGAGCATTTACATCAGGAGAAAGAACACTTGCACCTTTGCAAAGTGGTCTTGATCTCTTGACAGTTAGAGTCCCATGCACTATTTTGGAGATACACGAGGAGGAGGAGATGTGTACCAGCACTGATACAGCCATATAAGAGAAACCATCATCATCAGTAGTTGGGGAAGCCATCACACTGGAAGGAGGAACCCTTGTAGCAGTACAAGATGTTCCCAAGCTTTACCAAGTTATTCACATGTTTCCATTTTTCTGTTACTTCAGCACATCATATGGAGGATTATGGGAATCTACCATTGCATGACCTAGGGTCAAATTACATTGCTGATTTGGAGCATCAGCCTATCACTGCGCTGAGCAACCTTGGTTTGTTCAAGGAAGAGATAGATAGTGATCCTAGTGTATCATTGTTGAGCTGCACACAACTTTTGGGGTTGGAGTGTAGATTCTTAGAGGATGGGATGAGTATTGTCCTGAACCATGCAATTCAGAACTATGTGTTCAACGTTGGGCATGATCTTGAGACAACAGTTGCACCATTATGGAGATCAACAGCGTTGTCATTAAGTAGTAGTGATGAGTTTGGGGCCCAACCATTATTGGAGCATTCCAATGATCTTTATACATGCATAACAGAGGAAAGGAAGATGATTGATGGATGGTATCTTATGAGGGATCACATCTTCCATTATTATGATGGGTACTTCTTGATGAGCACTTCACATTTTGATGAGAAGTTTTTTCCTACATCTTATTTGGATCCTTATGATATCAACTTGGTCATTGAAAAGTGGTCATCATTTGGAGATCTCCTGGAGATTGCATTTCAACATCCCATGAAATGCAAAGGTAGAAATCTGATTTGAGAGGATGGTATTCTTCATTGGAAGGATTCCAATTTTGGGCATGATGATATACACTCAACATTGGTTGGATGGGTGATGTTGATGAGCAAGAGGTTGAAAATCCACTTGAAGATCTATGACACAGGGTAGCAGGAGGCAAGACTGCGTTGGCTACCCTTGAAAGAGTTTGGTCATCATGGACCCCATTCTATTTCAAGGAGTATGGTGGTGGATGGAACTTGGCATGGCACTTGCATCATATGGCATCAAGGAGTTTGGATGTATTGGGGTGATGTGATATCTTTCATGTCAACTATTATGCTGTTGCTCCATAGTTTATATGGTGATGGTGTGGGGAGGAAACAAGATTTGTTGCTGCTTTGGATGTTCTTGGGAGGATATGGACTGATTTCCTTCCATACTTTACATAATGTTGCAGGAGTAGGTGATGGCACTATCATGGTGAAAAGGGGATACTCCTTAGCCTTGGAGTATTAGGAGGTAATTCCACTTTGGAAGGAATCTCCCATATATAGCAACATTATGATTGATGGCTTTGACATGTGGTATGTCAAAGAATGGAGCTATGAGATGACAGAAGCCTTATTACAAAGGCCAAAAATGTTTTCACTTGGGAGCTTAGGTTTGTTGATAGAGTGTTCCCAGTATCACTTCACATATGATGCACTTGATGAACAAGTAGGAGATGAGAGTGATGGAGTAGTGGATAGAGACATCTATTACCATGATATGATCTTCTTGACTTGGGTCTCCAAGCATAAGGAGAAAGCTTTGCATGCAACACATGGTTCATTTCTTTTCATGGAGATATGTCATACCACCATGGAGGGCTCATTCATGGATCTTATTAACATCTTACTCTCAGTACATGGTAAGAATTATGTTTTTTCATTTATTTATGATCTAACACGGTATTTGCATTCTCTTACCATCTCTATACAATGCATTTCTCCACAAGAGTGCAAGCCTCTATTTGGCCTTCATGGTCATTTTGGGACCAACATCTATGATGGAGAGAGCCATTTCTTGTATGGTTTTGGGCAAGTGTTGTATTATTTCCTGTATGTTCAGTTGATATACAATGCCATTTACTATTTACTAGTAGATGTGATGACATGCACAACTAGCAATTTGTTAGAAGACAACTTGCCATGATATTTTCTGAAACAACAGATAGAAAAATTGCACTGTGACTACTTGAGAAATTGTTGGTACCTTCCAGCACTATGTAAAACCTTTATTATATATTTCGTTTGGATTCCATGTGATGATAATGTCATATTCATTTTATATGGAATGATTTGGGCAAGAATCAAAGAGTGGGTCTTTGAGGATCCAATTTCCTTTTTTCTTCATGAAGGCAACAAACATTATTGCAGCCCAAATTCAAGAACTCTACACTTATCATAAGTGGAGAGAGAGAAATCATAGGATGGAACATTTGATCCATCATGTTCAGCTATACAACCCATCTTCTTTGCAGGAGCCTAGGGTGGAGGAGATGTTTCATGATTTTCCATATTGGAGGGTGACTCATTGTGGATGATAGCTTGGGGATGGAGGCTTCACATGGGAATGATAGTTCCCAATATATTTCAGATTCCATGCCTCAAGAAGGCCTCTAGACCACACATAGTTGCTTCCATGGATGTCCCACTTGTTCATGATGAGAGCCATTTGGAATTTTCACCAAAGGCATGCTTATACACTTGGGAGGAGCAACTTGAAGACTTATTGATGAGACAACATCTTGTTCATTGGAGGAACTTATCACATGAGGATGGTACAGGAGGAAGAGGAGAAGCTCTTTAGTTCTATATTTATAGTTTCTTGAGGACAAGCAACATTTGGGAGGGGAGGGATTTAATATTCCTAAATTAGCACACAGCTAATTGGAATATTTAAGTTTGATTTTTCTCTTAGATAGAAGAATAAGAGGGTATGGAGACCCATAAATCTCCTTAGTAGGTATAAAAGACACTCCTACTGTGAATGGAGGTCATCTAAAAGCTGGATTGAATACCCTTAGGTGTGAAAAGGGACTACCATGAAGACTTGGTCAACTTTGACCAAATCAAACAACGTTGTTATGGAGGAGTGGCATTAATGATGGGACAACATAGTTATAGAAGGAGATTGATTGCATGATGGTGGAAACCCTAATGAGTGGGACCCAAGATGAGAAGGCTAACATTGTTTATAAGGAAGAGGATGGAATCCATATGGGTTATGTTATGATTATTATTTTGATATGTTTGTTTAGACTTTATTTCTCTCTTCAGTGGTTTAGCTAAGATTGCAGTGTTGTTTAGCACAGGGTGTTCCTGAGTGGGAATCCCAAATATTTCCTTGAGAGGCCTATTGGGAGAGTATTGATCTATCATTTCCACACATCTGGAATATAGGCCAAGCTTCAGTCTTTAGCTACAATGTAGTTTCTGTTCATATTTTTGTTGTGTTGTAGGGTGTTGCAGTGGACGGTTGAGAAACCCACTTTCTGAGCTAGTTTTTCATAGGAGGAAGGATTCCTTCTCTTGGGAGATCAACAAGGAGGGTTATTGAGAATATTTCAGATCTTTGGCATCAGTTCAAGCTATTATATCCAGTGACAACATAGTTTCAGCTGGGAATTGTGTTATTTTGGAGGGCAGTTTCAGAGGGGGATCTATTGGCTCTTTTAGAGTGTTTTCTTGTAAGTGAAGGGTTTAACCTTTCATTGGAGGAAACCCTTGCGGAGATATAGATTAGATCCATATTATTTCAGCCTTTATTTCTTGAGCTTCAGTTTTCAGTGACTCTTCAGTCCTAGGGCTGTAGATCACCATTTGTATTTGGGGGTTTTTCTAGAAACCCTTCTCGAGTTCTTTTGGAAAGGTGTCAAGGAAGCTATATCTTCACTCCTAGCATTATTTGAGCTATATAACAGCCGATCTACATTGATCCATATTTATGCAGCAGTTTATGCCCTAAAACTGCGTTGTCTTAGCTCAGGCATTTGTATGGCAGTTATTTCTCATGTGATGCCATATTTTGCTTGTAGAGGCTTGTTTTGTATTGCTTGAGTGACTTGATCCTCAAGATCTTGTGCCTATTCTTTGTTGATATGTTTAATAAGATGGTTGTACAATTGTCTCATATCATGGTGTGTTGATTTATTAACTTTTCTTTCCATTATTTTGTTCATGTATTGTTGCTTCCCTATTTGGGAATATTACAGAAAGAAAGTATTGTGGTTAGGGATTGGCTTCAATGACGTATAGAACAATCAAGAAAGTTGGATGACCAAATATTAGTAAGAATGAGGGGAATTGTTTCAAGGGATTAGAATAACCACAAAATGGTGTAGAAGGACTACACTTCTGATGTTGAAGAAATGATTTTATATATGGTTGAAAAGGATGGTTGTTAATCTAACTATTTGATTGTAATTGGGGATTAGGAATTTCTTACAGTGATTTCTTCAACCATTCCTTGATGTATTCTTTCATTGGAGGAACCGTTATAACATGTTTGAGACATAGATTGAAAATTCCTCCCCAATTTCTTAGGAATCCAATTATTATTTTTTTCGGTTGTAGTTGATTGATATTCATTATTATTGACAAATGTGACTAACGATTTTTTAATTTTGACTTTATGGAAATCTGTTAAGTTATCGAATTCAGAGCCCATCGATGTCTTGATAACTTCTGAATCTTACTTTAGTATATATTTTTGGATTAGCATAGTGTTTATAATCATTTGTGAACCTTTGAGGTCTTCGAAAACTTGAATAGCCTTGAGAAAAACACGACTTTTATCATTGATACTCAAACAATCAACAATAGCCTCTTCCAACATTTTGATCATGAAAGAGAAACTAGTTTTGATCTCCTTAATTCTCTTAGGCCCTGGTTGACTTCACTATGTTCTGTTAAATTCACTAAATAAGATGGTTTTATGTACAATATTTGATAATTCATTATTGACAAATTTTCAATCATTTCAAGATTTTTTTTCAGATACTCAATGAATGAATGAATTATTCATGATAAATTTTTTAAGTGTAAGGTGATTTCCCATATTTCTTCAATAATTTCCATTATTTTGTTGATATTATTTAGAATATAAGACAAAATCATAGTTAAAAGGTGTTTTGATTTTCATACTTGATGGGGTGTGATGGGTGTAGGTACCATTGCCTCAGGTTCTTGGATGGACAAAGGGGTAGTGAACAATGGAGTCGGATTGAGAGCTTATTCAAGCTCATTTATTTTTTTCTTCAATATAAAATTCTTTGCTTCTTGTTTTGTAATAGAGTGTGCCAGGGCTTCATGTATAATTTGGTGCAACTTTAGGAGTCTAATAGCTCCTACTTCAAAAATGCCAACTTTTCTCCTTAAATGCCTAGTAACCTTTTTATTTTGAAGCTTTACCTTATCCATCATAAGTTTTTATTGGTCCTATCATAGCATTCATCTTGCATGGTTAGTGAGTGGTCATCAAAGGTGACTGACTCCTATGAAATTATTTAATAACTCTCTGGGTTGGAGCTATGCGAGCTACAACCTAGTTAGGTAGCATGGTGTTGTCAACTTTCATGTCTATGGGCTCTTTCGCAGGTTGAGCCTCCTTAGAATTATTACTCTTTCATTAATTGGCAATGCATGAAATTTTTAGGATCACATTGAGAGGTGTATTTTCTCCATCTCCTCTACCTAAGGGAATATCATTACTCATTTTACCAATCACATTTATATCCTTCCTCGCATGACTTGAAGACAAACTTAGGTGAAGTTAAGGTGTTGAAGTTGGTGGGGCATTTGCAGGATTTTTCCCTCTTTCTTTATTTTGTCCTCCTGAACTAGTGTTGGTTTATATAACAACTTCTTCACCAACGATAGGAATTTCATTTTTTCTTGATGGACCAATGTGGCTCTCTCCACTTTTATAAATAACTCTTCTAAAAAAATTTCCATGTTTGAAAATGGGTAGGTTTCTTGAAAATATACCTTCTGGGTCAAATCCTTGAATAGCCTCGGATTCAGTTAATTGAAAGGATTTAAGGATTCGTAAAATTTAGCTATATGGCTATGTTTATCACAATTACTTCTCCCATAGTAAAAGGTAAGGAAATGAATTGTTTGTTTTTCTTTCTTTCAAACACAATTAACCATGGATAGTATCGCCTGCATATTTCAACAACAAAATATCTATCCATCAAAAAATTTGGATGCAGTATGGTTTTGCCTAAATTTATAGATTCAAAATAGGGTTTTTTTTTATCTTTCTTCATGTATTCCTTTTTTCCAAAGGAAAGGATGTGATTTGATTGAGATTTTTTTTGGCTCTCGCATAGTCACCATATGGTTAAATTCTTTGAAAAAATGAGACTTTCACTTGAAAAAAGTCAAAAAGGGCCTTATGATTCCATACTATTGGGTACTAGAACTGTATTGGTTCTGTGACTAGATTTAAATTATTTTTGTGAGGCATGCCATGGAAGGTATGATATCAGATCACAGATATTACTAAGTAGAAGTTCATAAAACTTCTATGATTTCTAGACATGTTTGCTATATGGAAAGATATTTCACGAGAAATAAGGTCTACTCAATAAAAAAAAGACATCCCTTTTGAAAGAATAATACAATGCATAGAGGATTGACTTAGGGACGTTTGAGGTAGTTTCCCACCCCATTATATGAGAAAAAATATAGGGAAAATATTTATATGGTTTAGAAAATGTCAAAGTATCTAGAAAATAAATATCAAATGGAACCTATATAGAATGTATCATGAACTCCTGATTGATGTTTATTCTATTGGCTTGAGAGTCCAAGAAGGTATCATGTTCATATAACTTGAGTAATTTGGTCGATTCTGGTAGCTTGAGCAGTCTTATGAATGATTTTAGAGTTAGAGGGATTAGGTTCCTTTTCACTCCAAGATTAATAGTTATGGTCTTTGGATCAAAATTTTGTGCTTATAAATAAACTATCTCTCTTAAATTGAACACTTGAGGAACACATGCAACCTTTTCTAGTCTGATGGTCCAAATCATGTTGCTTCTCTTCCCACCGGGAGATAAATTCAAATACCATTGGTACACAGTGGACCAATGGATTTTTTTTATCTAGACAAACAAGTGCATTGAACATGTCACCATAAATTGACTCTTTCTTCCTTTTAGCGACCATTTTTTCATTATAATTACAACTATATGACTAATCAATGAATCATTTTAATAACCCTTAGTTGTTAACTCCTTTTTCTTCAACAGAATTACTAATATATCATCTCCTCTTCTTCCATTCCATTAGATGAGGCAAAACAATAGGTGGAAGTTAATAACTCATGACCATGTTTTACAAGGTGTGGTGGAGAGTAGATCTCATAGTATGATACCCATTATGTCCTCTACACTTGAAGATAAACTTCCTTTATTGATCCTTAAAAAACCTCAAAACAATGATAAAGAGAAAGTTGTATAGTAAAGGTGGTGCAATGACTCTTTTACATGTGATTTACATAATTAATGCTAAGTAATGACGACAAGTGCAGGTGAGTATATTGTGTGGAGGTTCATCTTTTGTGGGAAATGCATATTTGCAGAAGTATGATGTGTGGAGGTAGGTCTGCAGAGAAGAAAAATATATGGAAAATGGGTGTGTGGAGAGAATGTGTGTGTAATTTTTTCACACATTCTCAAATCAACTAAATATTGGACATGGAGAAAGGAGTGTGAAGAAATCTCATATAGAAATCTTTGATGAATTTTTTCTCTACTCAAACTTAGACTATTTTTAAGATCAAAACATTTTCATGAAATTATAATATGGTTACCTAGCTACCTTGACCTTATATTTATCCCATAAGCTGCTTATTGACTAAGTCAACCTAATAACTAAGAAAAACACTCTAATTTTAGGTGTTTTCATCCAAATTAAAATATGTTACCCAGAATATAAGAATTAACTACCATAAGAAAGATATTTATATCTAATAATGCAAATTTTCAAAACTTTCATGAGCCTTGGTAAATATTTTAAGGTAACATATTACTATTCAAAAACATTATTTATGTATATTACTTTATAATTGGTCCGAAAGAGGTAATCCTACATTTATACAAGTTACCAACTATTTGAGATATTAAATATATCATTTTCCTTTTATATATATATATATATATAACACTAATATCATTTGTATAATGTAACATTTATTAAAAACATATTCATGGATTTCTCAAGGCATGCACATGATAGTAGATATTGACATTTAGCAATACATTATTTATGGCATCTAGTTGTTGCCTTCATGTTATTGTTACCTTCATGTTATTGTTAGTTATCCATATTGTAACAAGGATTACACATCATTAGGCATATGCCTATGATCATTAGATTTTAGATGGGGATAAACATCATACCATTGCCTTCATGTTATTGTTAGTTATCCATATTGTAACAAGGATTACACATCATTAGGCATATGCCTATGATCATTAGATTTTAGATGGGGATAAACATCATACCATTGTTAATTATGTTGACCAGGATTATTAGATTTTCGATGGGGATCAACATCATACAATTGTTGGTTGAGGATTAGGTAAATTAAAGAAAACGAATGATCACTTTGTCCCACTATGCATAATGACAACAATAATCGAAGAAATTGGGTGGTACATTCCCACCTGGTCCCAACAACAATAATTGAGGAGATTGGTTAATATATCATTATCGAAACCATAAATACCATAATATAATATAATGAGATCTCCCTAACCACCATAACAGACGTAACATTTAAAAATTTGAGTGGAAATTGTGATTTATGAATGATACCACCAACAAAATTTAGGACCCAACAACACGTAACTATTCATATTTATATTTTTGTTTTATATTCATATTTACCTCTGTTAACTTATTTTACCTCAATGAAAAACATATTTATGTACATAATCAATTATTATTATTACTATTTTTAAATAATCAATTATACAAATTTAATAAAAGAATAAAAGAATTGTGTTGGTGTGTAATTAATTAATTTATTTTAAATAATAATAATAATAATAATAATAATAATAATAATAATTCAACTGTAATTGTTTCACAATTTTTTTTTTGTTAATTTTTAATTTTTAATTTTTTAAATTTATTTATAATTCAATTAAATTTTTTTAGGTTATTAATGTAATTTATTTAATTTTTTTTAGCCCTAATGCA
This sequence comes from Pinus albicaulis, assembly GCA_034641835.2. Classification (NCBI taxonomy): domain Eukaryota; kingdom Viridiplantae; phylum Streptophyta; class Pinopsida; order Pinales; family Pinaceae; genus Pinus; species Pinus albicaulis. The sequence goes on from CM076572.1 coordinate 235,139,348, forward strand.
TTGAATAGTTAGCTAGCTATATTAACATAATTAACACAAATGATTAATATTTAGATGGAAAGGCTATAATTATAATTCTTATCTCTAAAATCCCTCTTCTCGAGGATAAAGGAGTCTTTGAGGTTAATATTTGGATGGAAAAATTAAGATTGCAACTCTTGTAACTTTGTATAATCTCCACACTCCCTCTTCTCCAAGAAAAAGAAGTCTTTGAGTTCGGGGAAGATATTGGAGAGCTTAGTTGACTAGTCCACTAGGTCAATGAATTGCCCAAATCAAATATATAAATAAGCATGAATATGTGATGTAATGAAGTTATATTGACCAAATATAAAAAAACCTAGTTTCTAGTTCCACCACTACTTTTCTTCTCTTCCTCCTCCTGTAGTATGTGTTGTGTACCCAGCTCCAAAAATAGAAGAAAAGAGATATCAACGCCTTAGAAATAAGCCACTTCGAGGGGGCAACCTCCAATACATTACATAAATGAACAATTCTTGGATGATACAATTTACAAAACCTCCTTTCTATATATAGGAGTCCATGTGGCCATAATGTAATCCTAGTGGGCCACAATGTAATCCTAGCCGACCTAACAATAATAATTTAAGGGCACAATAATAACAAAATGGGGGTTATAAGGGTACAATAATAACAATAAGGGGTTTACACTAACAATAATAAGGGACTATACTAGTGATATAGGGACCTAACATGCCCCTCTCCTTCAAAAAAGGTGTTGTCCTCAATGCTTGAGTAGCTCTGGGTGCTTCTGTATAAAATTCTCATCCTCCCATGTAGAATCTTCAGTGGGTAAGTTCTTCCACTTGATGAGATACTCTGAAATTGATCGATTCCGTAGCTGCCGAGTTCTTGTTTCCATGACCACTTCAGGTTCCAATATGATTTTTCCTTCCTCATCAAGTTCTGAAAATATTGTTTGAACTAGAAGATTTTCACCTATAACCTTCTTTAAGCATGAAACATGGAAAACTGGATGTACTCGCGAAGAAGCAGGAAGCTCCAATTTGTATGCCATAGTACCAATCTTTTGCAACACCTTGTGAGGACCATAGTACTTTGGCGATAATTTATTATCCTTCTTTGCTTGCTTGAGGGACATTTGTTTGTATGGTTGTAGCCGTAAAAATACCCAATCTCCTACATCAAAACTTCTCTCGCTACGATGTTGATCTGCCTGTTGTTTCATTCGATTTTGTGCCAAATTCAGGTTATCCTTTAAGAGTTGGAGAATTTCTTGCTGATGCTCGATGTGATCTTCCACTGCTTGAACCTTCGAATTTTCCCTTAAAGATGATGTGATGGATGGTGGATGATATCCATAAAGTGCCATAAATGGGGTCATTTTTGCTGCAGTATGGAAGGAAGTGTTATACCACCATTCAGCAAGAGGTAACCACTCGACCCATTGTGTTTGTTTATCAGATACAAAACAACGAAGATATCCTTCCAAACATTTATTTACTATCTCAGTTTGACCATCAGATGGAGGATGATAAGATGAGCTATGAGCTAATTGAGTACCCAAACAAGAAAATAACTCCGTCCAAAAATTTCCAGTAAAAATGGGATCTCTGTCGCTCACAATAACCCTTGGGCTTCCATGTAGCTTTTGAATTCTGTCCATAAATGTAGTAGCAACTGTACTTGCTTTAAATGGATGAGATAATGCACAAAAGTGTGCATACTTGGTAAGTCTCTCAACTACCACCATGATGACATTCTTTCCTTCGGACTTAGGTAAACCTGTGATAAAATCCATTGAAATCTCCTCCCAACATTGACTTGGAATGGATAAAGGTTGTAGAAGTCTCGGGGTCTTAATTGTTTCCACTTTATTCTACTGGCAAACTAAACATTCCACCACAAACTTTTGAATATCAGATTTAAGGCCATCCCAAAAAAATTCTTTCTTCACCCTGTGGTAAGTTTTTAAAAATCCCGAGTGTCCTCCTAAAGGAGAAGTGTGCAATTCCAGAAGAATATTTTGTTTTAGATGGGAATTCTTACAATGATATAAGCGATCTTTGTACCATAAGGAATCATTTTTCCAACTAAATGTATCAGATGTACTAGGATCTTGCTGCAACTTTTGAATGAGTGTCCATACATCTTTGTCTTTCTTCCATTCATCTCTTGCTTCGGTTATCCAATCTGGTTGGATAATAGAAATGGCACAAAGCAATGCTTCCACCTCTTCATTCTTTCTTGAGAGTGCATCTGCAACAACATTAAGCTTTTCCTTTTTGTAGATTATTTCAAAGTCATAACCCAACATCTTTGTGACCCATTTTTGCTGCTCTTCTGAAGATAGTCTTTGTTCCAAAAAGTGTTTAAGACTATCATGATCAGTTTTTACCTTGAAGTGTGTTCCCATTAGGTAAGTTCTCCATTTCTTTAGTGCATGCAGTATTGCTAACATTTCCTTCTCATAAATAGGTTTCTGTAAATACTTTCCTTTGATTGGACGACTTTCAAAAGCAATGGGTCTTCCTTCCTGCATTAAAACTGCACCAATTCCATTTCTCGAGGCATCACATTCCACAATAAAGGTTTTTGTGAAGTCTGGTGTAGCTAAGACCGGTGCTAGGCACATTGCCTCTTTAAGACATTCAAAGGCCTTAGTTGCTTCAGGAGTCCATGAAAATGCATCTTTCTTCAATAATGTTGTTGGAGGTGCTGCTATTCTCCCATAATTCTTAACAAACTTGCGATAATACCCTGTTAACTCGAGAAATCATCGCAACTTCTTTATGGTTGTGGGGACTTTCCATTCCTTAATGGCTTTAATTTTGTTAGGTCTACTTTAACACCCTCGTGAGATACAATATGACCCAGATATTCCACCTCTTGTACTCCAAAGAAACATTTGGATTTTTTTGCATATAATTGTTTCTCCGGCAATAGTTTGAGCACCCTGTCAACATGTTCAACATGATCCTTCCAAGACCTGCTGTAGATTAGTATATCATCAAAAAATACTAGCACAAATTTTCTAAGGAAGGGTTTGGAATTCATCAACCCTTGAAATGTAGAAGGTGCATTGGTAAGGCCAAAAGGCATGACCAAAAATTCATAATGACCCTCATGAGTTCGAAATGTCGTTTTTGGAATATCTTCAGTCTTCATTCTAATTTGATGATATCCTGAACGAAGATCCAACTTGGTAAAATAAATTGCTCCATGTAATTCATCCAATAATTCATCAATCACAGGAATGGGAAATTTGTCTATAATGGTGAGCTTATTGAGCTCCCTATAATCTGGACACATTCGCCATGATCCATCCTTCTTGTGTACCAATACTACAGGAGCAGAGAAAGAACTTTGACTAGGTTGAATTATACCTGCCTCTAACATTTCTGCAATCATACGTTCAATTTCGCTCTTTTGGAAGTAAGGATATCTATAAGGCCTGATGTTTGGAGGAACACTTCCCGGAATCAAATGAATAGCATGATCATGATCACGAATAGGTGGGAGTCCTTTGGGAGTTTCAAACACCTTGGAATGATTGTCCAAGACTTGTTGGAGATCTGCAGAAATAAATGATTTTGATGTCGGAACTTCTAGTGAGCATAATTGTGCAATTACACCTCGTTGTTGTTTCTTTAGAAGCTTTGTCATGACATTAGAGCTTATTATCCTTCCCGGCTTCCCTTCAATACCTTGCAATTCGACTTCTTTTCCTTCTGAAAAAAATTTCAAGAAAAGTTCTTGAAAATTAAAAGCTACCGTCCCCAAAGATTGTAACCATTGTACTCCTAGTACAACATCAGCACCTCCCATAGGAATGGAAAGCATTGGACTAGTCAATACATATTCCCCCATGGTTAGCTTGATATTATGGCATTTCCCAGAGCAATTTATAGTTCCTCCATTCGCAACCATCACTTGGAATTCTGGTGCTGGGTATAGGAAACAATTTAATTCCTTGGCTACCTTACAATGAATAAAATTATGGGTGCTACCTGAATCAATCAACACTATTACCTTTTTCTTCTTGATCTGTCCTGCTATCTTGAGAGTTTGAGGAGTGGTAATTCCTGCCAGTGTATTACATGATATGGTCGGATTCATTTCTTCCTCTTCTATGGCTGGTTCCTGGTGTGTATCCTCTTCTTGTTCATTTTCTTCTTCTTCTTCACAATCTATGTAAAATAATTTCTTTTCAGCACACTTATGACCTTTGGTGTATTTGTTATCACAACTGTAGCAAAGCCCTTTTGCTCTTTTTTCTTCCAATTGTTGTGGTGTCAACCTTGTAGGTTGTGGAAATCTAGGCGTAGCAACACTTCCTTCTTTATAGAATTGAGTGGTAGGCTTCCTTGTCGCCATAATTTTACATTCAAATTTTCTTTCCAACCTGAATGCCTTCTCCAATGAATCAAGTTCCAAAATGCGAACTTCATGTTGGATGTTATCCTTTAAAGTGCCTATGAAGAGATCAATCCTGTGTTCCTCTGGAATATCAGTTACCCTTATATTCAATTTTTGAAGTCCTCAATGTGCTCCCCCACTAAACCCTTTTGTTTGAGATTTATCAATTGGCTAAAGAAGGTGTTGCTCTTTGTATCCTCATAATGTGCTATCATTTCCTCCATAAAAATTGACCAAGTGACAATTTTTTACGGGAGCAAAGCCATCGATACCATACAAATGTATTTTGTTCTAAATGTAAAGTTGCAATGCGTACCTTTTGTGTGTTTTGCACATTATGGAGATCAAAATATTGTTCCATTTGTAGTATCCATGTTACAGGATCCTTTCCATCAAACTTCCTTATATCCATTTTTGGAATATGGTGGTTCTTCCCGCCAACATTAGAGTTTATGAAATCATGATTAACATTTATTTTGTTCTCATCATGAGGTTCTTCTACTATATTTTCACCATTAGGAATCATTTTTGGTTTTAAACTTGTCATCAAGCCTTCCATGTATGCTTTTAGATCATTCTTCATGTTTTCCATGTTGTCTTTCATGTCATCCATCTTAGCTTCCATGCCCACTTCCATGCCAGCCATCTTAGCTTCCAAAACAATAATCTTAGCTTCCACGCCTTTCTTCAAACCATCCATCTTAGTTTCCATGCCTTTCTTCAAAACTTCCATTTCATTTTTTGTTGTTCTTTGCGAGAGCGAAATTTGCTCTTGTAATTTTGATATGTCATGTTGCCATTCTTCATCTTCATGAGTCATAGTAGAGCCTTCTGAAGGCTTAATGGGTTTTGAATTCTTTTTAGGGGCCATTTTAGAATCCAATACTGATATCTATTCTACAATATGCCCTTGGGATCAATTTAACTTGATTATTCAAACAAGACTTGTGCAATTTGAAAAAAAATACACACCTTTTTCTTGCTTTTGAGGAGCTCGATATTGAAATTGGATTATTTCTGTGATTGTAGCACTTCAATATCTAAATTTCGGTATCGACGCAGCCCTCTGAATTATCTTTCGAATGCCACAGGTCTGACCTGATTTGGATTCTCCAAGACAAAGTTGTGTCCAATCTCCCACAATGACCTAATTATGGACTGGTTCAGTAGTGCGAACTTGTACGACTTGCCACGTGTCACTGTTTCGTCCTTTGTCTATGAAATTGATAGCCAAGAAACTACAGTCCATGTAATTGCAACCAATTTTTACGGCACTCCAATCCAATGCCCAGAGAGAGAGTTATTGAACTTTTCCCACGATCACCTCTTTGAGATGAAATTCAGGAGCCTGAAAAAGCACTACCTTCCACAGATCATATCTCCAAAAATATTGCGAACCAAGCTCTGAAATTTTTGGATGAATTTCCTCAGGATTTCAGCTTCGCACCATATGAATTTCAGATTCTGAACCTTCGTAGAAAAAAATTTATAGCGCAAATTCCACGATGACTTGTTTAGGAGCCTGAAAAAATACCTGACTTCCACAGATCATATCTCCGAAATTATTGCGAACCAAACTCTGAAATTTTTATAAAAGCTTCCTCAGGATTTTTTCTTCGCACCCTAAAAATTTCAGCTTCTGAAACGTCGTAGAAAAAATGTTATAGCGAAAATTCCACGATGACCTGTTTGGAGCAGCGAAACCCTAGAATCCAAAGCTCTGATACCAAATGTTGTGTAACCAGCTCCAAAAATAGAAGAAAAGAGATATGAACGCCTTAGAAATAAGCCACTTCGAGGGGGAAACCTCAAATACATTACATAAATGAACAATTCTTGGATGATACAATTTACAAAACCTCCTTTCTATATATAGGAGTCCATGGGGCCATAATGTAATCCTAGTGGACCTAACAATAATAATTTAAGGGCACAATAATAACAAAATGGGGGTTACAAGGGTACAATAATAAAAATAAGGGGGTTACACTAACAATAACAAGGGACTATACTAGTGATATAGGGACCTAACAGTATGTATGTTTGTATGTCACTTTGTTGTATATTATGGCTTCTCAAGTACATTACTTGTAATTATTTACCATATAATCATTTATATTAAAACATAACTCAAACAAGTAAAAGAGTTGTACATATAGGACCACAACTTCATATAGATCATGGAGTCTTGGAAAAATCTAGTTGCAGAAGATAGTGACAAGATATAAGTTGTGAATTAGATTTTTTTTTCTTTTTTTTCACAGATAAATATCCATATATTCCAAAAAAGGAATATACATATTTGGTTCATTACATCAAATTTCATTATGTCAGTTACCTGAATTAAACCTAGGTGGAAGGATCCCAATCATTCCTCCCAACCACCTAGGATAAACCAAATTGACATAGTTGTGAGTTAGATTATTTTCCACAAGGAGGCTATTTATGAAAATTAAGAAATGATGCACTTTTGAATGTTCATTGTCGTATTATGTGAGATAATTATGCAATGGAGGGTTATCATGTCACTTTGGATGGGGTAAAACCCAATGTTTGATATATGGGTCATATTATTAGTCTAATTAGAGAAGAGGTGGAAAAATATATTGAAATATGGAGAATTTGTTAGGTAGTTAAATGAGCGATTTATGATATACATTTGTATACGTTTCCAATAGAACAATGGGAGGATGCATCAATAATATAGTTCTATTTTTGAAGACCACTATATAAAGCACTGAGAAATATATGGTGTCAATTGTGGATCCATCCTACTAGATTCATAGGTACATGTAGATCATGAACTTGAAATGTTTCAAATTTCACAAGCATTGAGATTATTGTGGGTGGGAACGTTGACCAACAAGCATAGAGCTAAAGCTTGGTAAATTTTTCAGTGAGCATATGGTGCATGATGTGTCTTACCTTTCCAAACACATAGTGGATTCTTATGTTGCTTTTACTTGGTAGATGTTTAGAGAAATGGGTGAAGTCAGGTACACCAAATATTTATCCACAAATGGATATATATTTCATCAATGGGAAATAATACAAAACCACATGATGCAATATTGACCACATAATGTTTTTTTAGTTATTATATGGTATTTGGGTTAAACTAATCATTTCACTTTATGTAAAAAGAGTCCAAAGTTATTGCTTGCAGTTAGGTCAAGTTCATATCCTTATGACCATGAATGCTCATTTTTCACCTTGTAATAACATTTATATAAACCATGATAAGTTAAATTACATTAATTCACTTCAATGGTAAGGGAATATGTTATAAATTCAAAAGCACAAGGAAATTCATTGCTAAGATAAAGGTGATGCATTGGTGACAACAAACAAAGGAAAATACTTAAAAGGCGTGAATAAATCACAGGTAAATGGGCATATGTTATAATCCCTTGTTTAGGAATGTGTATCATATTTGATGGTTCACTGGGGTAAGGTTTTGTTGTGCTATTCAACAACCCCCCCATTATTTATATATAGTTACCTTAGGAAATAACGGGGACCCTTTTAATTTTCAAATTTTAGGTTAATCTTTTTTTTTTCTTTATAAGACAAAACATTGATATCCGAAACATAATCTTGGATTCTATTGGCTGAAGAAGTCAAATAAATTTAACAAAAGCTCCATCGCATAATTCATATCACATTTCCAAATAACATCACTTAAAGCACTCTATTTAAAAAGTGTGATGTGATGTCACCCGAACACAAATAAATTTGAATAAAGGTTTTAAAATAAGAAAGAACGATAATGAAGGAAAAGGCTTTTCGATGAGCATTATTATAAAATCCATTGGTAGGACCCACCTTTCCACCACGTCAACCTTCGTTGTTTCACAATCACAAATTCATTGTGGTACCATTCATGTTTCTTGTTCTAAAATCCACGACATGATATATCGCAATCGCAGTTTCGCAAGTTATTATGCATTTTCTCACTCCACAAGTTTCGCGATCACAATATTATTATCACATCAAAAAAATTAAAGCATGCTTGCCCCTCTAATGCTCCAATATCTTAAATCTTCCGATAAAATCCTATGTTCAATTAACAAAAAAACTTGATCCCATATCGGTGAATTAAACATATCACATGTTTTAAAGTTGCACTCGAAAGGAATTTTGTGATGCGAGATTTTAATTAAGCGTTGAGATTAAAAAATAAACCACACGAACTCACATTTTTTTAATTATGAAAAGGCATAATAGTATTGATCGTATCGAGTCCCTAAGTGATTTGATTTCCTATTACTTAATGTTTCGGGATTTTTTCATTTAAACCATATTTTCCATCACTTCAAACTTTCATGTTAATTGATCCTGCATTTTAAGTGTTGTTCTTCATTTTATGTTTTAAACCTGCTACATGCTAGCACCGAGAAGAAAGACTCTTGCAAGATGTCAAAGGCCACAAAGAAATACAAGAAACCCATGGCTACTCCACATCCAATGCCTCCTACTTCAAAAGTCATAGAGATGCCTCCAGTATTCTCTGATACAACATGTACTCTATACTGTGGAACTTCTTCATGGGAGGCCATGTATAAATTATTTGAGGATGAAAAGCCCATAATAATTAAAATGGTAGCCACAACTGATGCTCCAACATCCTCTGAAACTTCTTGCAGTGATGTCACCAATTATTTTCTCCATCGAATTTTCTCTCACCCAAAAATTCTTCCCTATACATACATGGGGAAGTGGATGATCAACAATTTGAACATCACAGAATCGCCATTCCTAACTTCTATGGATATAGTAATTGGGTCTTTCAAGGAAGAATATTTGAAGAGAATGTATCACATTCCTGACCCACATAAGGTATATGGAAAGAATTCCCTTCAAAAATTTGCAAATGAAACAAGATGGAATCAGAGCCAATAAGGAAATGGAGACACAACCTGAACAAGAACAAACATGATTATAAGGGTATGTACTACAATACTTCTCTTACTAGATTGTATTGTTATGTTGCTGCTATGATGTGTAGGTTGTTTGGATACCCTAATACAAATAAATTTTCAGTTAAATGGGCTCCACTAATTAATGTTGCATCAGATTCATTGATTATGGATTGGGCCACTATCCTTTCTAATAATATTTCCTCCCACATCCTAGAGTATAGGAAAAACTAGAAAGCCAATTCCAAGACAATTCACCCCTTCTTCATGAGCACATATATCATGGATGCAACATGCTTTACTTCCGATTTCCCAACCATAGGGTAGAAATGGACTATATAAGACCCTACCCCTATCCATATATGCAACGATATCCTTTGGGAGTCCAATTTTGAGTCCCATTTTTACAGAATTTTCCATGGAGTAATTTTACCCTTACATCAAGTTGCTTTTGGAGAAAAGGCCCCAAGACTATCAAATGAATCCAGAGATGATTTCATAGCTATAGGAAAAGGGTTTGGAGAATAATTGTTTACATATGTTAGGGTTTTTGGTAGTCTATCCAGGCCACATGTTCTCCCGCTTTATGTACTTAATAAACTCATGGCTAGAGATTTTTCCTATCAGATAGTAGGTTATGGACTAACCAAAGCCTTAAAAGAAACCAAAAAGTTTGTTTGGCCATCATTTCATATTAATTTTGGTGCCTATTCTTTAGATAATTTCAAGCATGTTGTTCTTGAAATCAATAAAACTCAGTGTTTAAAATTATCTACCATGCCCGATAGACAGATTGACCCCAACCAAGTAGCCTAGGACATTACAACCCAAGTTAAAATCAAGCAATTCTACATGAGACAGATGATTATAATGATCTGTTTGAGTCTACTGAGACATACCTATATGTGGAAAATATGGCAGAGGTACGTCTAAATCCAGAACAACTTACTAGGTTTAAAGTATACAGGAACAAGATATTGTAAAGAATCCCTATGGACATGTTGAGAGTGTCTCAACCAATTCTACAAAAGGAGCAGAATTTGGATCATCCTCCAAAGGACACTGAGGTCCTACAGGGAACAAAAGAAAGCACATTCACAACACAAAAAATTGTTGATACAATGTTCAACAGTGATTTGGATAAGTTCTAGGACCAATTTGATAAAAAAATTGAAGGAAAGAAAGAGGTAAACACTTCTGAGCCTAAAGAGATAAGAAACACTCCTCAAGTCAATAGGCATAACCCACTTACTATTAGGGATTTTGAAAAAGTAGTCAAAAAAGATGAAATTAAATTGAAGAGATCCCTCCTCTTGACATATTTTACAGTCCCAAGCATTAGGTTGTGATGAGAAGGCAAAGAAAAAAGAGAAGAGTTAACCAATCCCAGGCACCAGTCCAACAAGACATACCAATGGAAGTGGTGCAAAAATATCCAAAAACCAATCCTTCTGATGACTTAACAAGACTATCAAATTTTGCAGGTGCATATACAACTGCCACTATTGACAAAGCATCATAAGTACAACAATTTGTCAAGAAAAATGATGACAGAATACACGGGCTAGAACAATAGTTAAAGGAAAAACAGAGTGTTGATCAATAGTGGAAAAAACATTTGTCACAATTACAACATATCTTTGATCAATTGAAATTACAATATCAAATTGATATCAAATCCAAATATAATATTATCCCAATGGAATTAAACACACTATTAGCCCAATAAAAATTAATCTTTTGCTATAAATTGACGGTCATCAATGATATATGCAAAAAAATCGATTCATTGATGAATCAATCGTCCGAACCAAGGACAATTTTTTATGAAATTGATGAAAATATTTCATAAAACATCACTTGGAAAGATAGCGCAAAATTCAGAGCAACAAATCTTCCAAGAATTGAGGATTCACACAAAGAAATCTTCTTTATAGATTGGTACATAAAGCTAAAGCAAGGAGAAAGGTATCTCTTTAGAGCAAGGGATGTTGCAAACAATATTACTGAAACTATTAGTAATAATTTATTTGGTGCCAATATTATTCAAGAATACCCACCTAGTTCCCAGACAGATGTCAAAGTGTTGATGACACAATGGCATGAAAGGTCAAAGAGAAAGGAAGATGACATTAAGAAACTGACAAAGCTTGATCTAGAAAAATATTGGCAATATCTTGTCAAGCCACACAACTAGTTACTGACACATCCTCTCACATGCTTCCTGCACATTCAGATGCAGTGTACACTGGACAACTATGCATAAATCCAACTGAACCTCTTGAATTGTAGCCAATGATAAATATTTACGAGCTCAAGCAGCAAATGGGAAAATAGACAACATCAAACTCATAATATCTTCAGTCAAACAAAATATATATTTTTTCCTTTTATCTCTTATTTTAATGAGAGTTGTTTAAACCTCCTCAACACTTTGTATATCTTCTATTTTTTACATTCCTAGTATTAGCTATATAAACTCTTTCATGTCTTGAAGAAAAGGGTCCTGAAATTTTGTAAGGAAGGATCTAAGAAGTTGCACTTTTGTACTTTTTAAAATCATCTTAATAGAAAGGCTACACCAGAGCTATTTCTTGCATGAGAAGAGGTAATATATATCAGGTACTTATATATTTTTATTTTTGTTCTATTATATTTCATTAATATTCATCAAAAGAGTCAATCCCCCTCCAAATCTCCTGCAACTTCAAGATCCCATTCAAAGTCTCCCACTTCAAGATACGAAGTTGTTTAATCATCTCCTAAATCTCCTAGTACACTTATAGAGGTAATACCACAATATTATACACCCGAATCACCCAAACTCCAAACTTTAATTAAGAAATTAGAAGAAATATATATTTCAAAAGAAAATTATGTTCAGTCAGAACATTCAGAGGGAAGTGTAACCTCTTCTTTACAAATATATGGTGTACTTACTCAATCTCAAAGTGAGAAACTTGGTATTAATCCTTTTGAGTTTCCACTTCATTCTCACTGAAGGAAACAACCTAGATCAAAATCCAAAAAATCCACTAGTGAGATAACATCATCATCTCCTCCACAAACTCCTTCATTAATTCCTCCTTCATTTCCTTCTTCCCAACCAATCACTTCATCTATTCATAACTCTGCAACTCAAACAACTAATGCTACCTCAAGCAATACTGTTTTAGTGGTTATTTCTTCTACCACTACATCAACCTCTGGAAATCTTATATCTTTTCAATAAATGATTGAAGGCAGATCTCTCATTGGGTGAGAGACCAAGACCTAGAGTGATGTTTTGGGGTTTGAGATCAGTTCCAAGGTTTATTATTTCAAACCTCAAGGTTTAACTTTGAAGTTTGGAGTTAGTAAAATTCTTAAATCTACCTTTTAGTTCATAGATATCATCAAGTTTAACCACACATTTAGGTAGAGAATTTTCATCAGTTTTCTTTTTCAACGGTCTCTCGTGATCATCCTCATTAATTATGTGATCATCATATGATCCTTCAGATGTTAAAAAGCTTAAAATGTATTCATCGTCATTTAACACACGCCAATTGGTGATATTTTCTAAAATGGATGATCAAAAAATTAATTCAGTGGAAAACCTATATGGACTATAATCCTCAAGTGGTATGAGTCTAGATGCTTCATTATCTAGAAGGTCGACACTAGCATTTTGAAGTCTTGGGATAGGAGAAATGTTTAATGCCAAAAAATGAGAAGTGAGGGTTTGAGCAAGAGATTGAAAATGCTTCAAATGAGCAAAAACAGAATGAATGGTGTTTCTCACCTATTTTACAATAATTCCGGAATCTCCACACACTTAAGGATATTTTACATACAGATATATTTATTTTTAAAATCCTTGGACTAGTGCCTCATACTCAACATTATTATTCATTCATTCAAACTCTAATATACATGCTAGCATTGTTTTTTCTCCTTCTGGACTTATTAATATACAACCTGCTCCTGAACCATCATTGGATCTAGAGCCATCAAAATACAAAGTCCAAAATAAATATTTAACTAATGGTTTTTCTAAAATATTTACACAGTTAGAAGAATCTGATTGTGAAAGGTTTTCTACTTGAGAAGTAGTACAATTTATTAAAAATGGAGATTGATGTGCATTAAAACTAGCTAAGAATGATTTAGCAAAGCAGCTCCCCAAGATATTGTTCGTAAAGACTACTCATTCATTCTCTTCTTCAAAATAAGTCACTGAATATTTCATATGTTTTTCTCAGTCAATTCAAATTTTATTTGGCTTTCCATTGAAAGGAAGCCACATATGATACCAATCTGTGGCCAACTAACCATGGATATTTTTAGACCAATCTCTACTAATAATTAAACTGCAAAAATCAGGAATATCAACAACTAGTATATCTATTATTTAACATACTTTTGAATTAGAAGAGATTCTTATCATATTAGAATTCATTTCTCCTAAAACCTTGACTTTAGTTCTATCAAATTGAACAATGTGAACAACATACTTTTGCAGAAAAATATTTAATTTCATACAAACTTAATAAGGAATTATGTTTGAATACACCCCTTAATCTACTAAGAAATTGTGCACATTCTTATTAAAAAATTAAAAAGTCATAACGAAAGGAGGAGTATGTGAATTGGATCTATCCCCAATTAAAATAGCATATGAGGAATCAATATTTTATAATGTATCATTAGGAGGTTTACCTACTCCTTCAGAGGCTTTGGATGTAACAGCAGCAGGTAGAGGAGAAGCAGGAACCACATTCAATTCTTTCAGTAAAAAATCGTTGTTGTTTAAAATTACTTACCTCATATAAGGAGATATTTTCTTTGAATTTCTTCATGTCTTCAACTATATTGTATTCAATGGTGTCAGAGACTACCAGGGTCTTTAATGTATATGGAGAATATGAAGAAGATGGGACTAATTGGGAAGATGTGGAAGGATAGTTTTAGTGATAACTTTATCTTTAGTAGCAGAGGTTGAGGGTTTCTGTTTCTAGGTTGTTTGTGATGAATCTGTAGGGCCTTTACTCCTGGTACTGACATGTAACACTTCATTTTCATCTTCATTATCAGATGTAGGAAGAATAAAATCCCATAACCCATGTGCTTCAAATAATTCTTCATCCTGAGAGTCATCCACAGATAATGTTGTTTCCTCTTTGTCTTCATCCTGATCTGATTCAACATTGGATATGATGCTTGGTGGTTGAGGATTTGATGTTTACACTTTCTTGAATGATATAAAAGGATTTTTAGAAGAATACTCAACTACGTACTTTTTGATTTCTACCATTTCATTTGACAAGTATTTAAGGACCTTTTTCAATCCTTCAAGATCGAAAGGATCTTTATGAGTTTTCTTCTTCGGTTCATCCTTAAATGTAACCTTCTTTATTTTTCTTTAATCCTGATCAGTATTCTTTTCTAGTGCAAGTATTCTATTTTCAATAGATAGGGCTTCCTTCATGTTCTTTACTAAAGTTTCTTTATTAGCTCTATCTACACAAATTTCAATATTGGAAGGAAGAGAGGATATGTACCATTCAATATGTACATCAACACCAAGCCTCGATGTAGTTGGGATTTTGTTTAGAAATTTATTAAGCTTGGAATTAAAGTCTTTGATCTTTCTCTTGAATTAGCTTTAAGATTTGAAAGATCATTTATAAGAGTAGCAGTTGTACGATCATCGCCAAACTTAGTCAAAAATTTCTCCTCAAATATATCCCAACTTGTTATAGTACCCTATGGTAGTGAAAAGTACCATGATCCTGCTGATCCTTGGAAAGTACAAGGGAATAACCTAAATACACATCCTTATTCAGATAATCCATTGAGGTTCATGGCTAGCATGAAATTATGGAGGTGTTCCTCTGCAAGGAGTCCATCATTAGGATTATACTTAGGCAATCAACTCACTGGATGCTTAGGTAATCATGAAGAGGTCTTGCCAATTGGACAACTCTTGGATTTGTCCATGGTCTAGCTTCCATTTTGTTAGGTCCCTATATTACTAGTGTAGTCCCTTATTGTGGTTAGTGTAGCCCCCTTATTGTTATTGTTGTACCCCTGTAGTCCTGATATTGTTATTATTGTGCCCCATAAAAGCCCACTATCATTATTATTGTGCCCTTACATTATTACTATTAGGTTGGCTAGGATTATATTGTGACCACATGGACTCCTATATATAGAAAGGAGGTTTTTTCATTTGGATCATCCAAGAATTTTTAATTTATGTAATGTACAGGATATTTCCCCCTCGAATAGGCTTATTTCTAATTCGTTGATCTATCTTTTCTTCTATTTTTTTGAGTTAGGTTTGTTAGCCACCTATAAATTCTGTTATATCAAGTGGTGGCTAAATGATTTTGGATAGCCTTCAAGAAACAATTTCATTTGCTAAAAATTGTTGATGCTTAAAGTCTTTTGATAATATCCTATCCTTTGGATAATCATCACTACTTTTCCCCCCTTTTCAACTCAGAAATCCTGCTGATTCCAAAGAAAGAATACTGCTGCTACCACCATTTTCCTTTTCCCCCTTCTGCCAAAAATAACCTCATCTTTGCCTTTTCTTTTCCCATGAAAGCCTGCGTTCTCATGTTTTCCCCTTCTCCCTTCATCAAAACCCCTTTGATAAGGTCTAAGAGCCTTTCTTAGCCTTATAGAAACCCTCAAACTCCTATCAAAACCATTAAAAATACATAAAAATACATTATTTATGACTTAAGCCCCCTTGGGCTAAGTCTTGAACCCTCCCTTCCATACGTCTTGGTGCTGGAACCAAGCACCAACCCTCCAAGCGCTTATCACATCACCCGATGCCGATTAGCCATTCCTTTTAAAAACCCCCGGTCATATGTTCTCCCATATAACCCATGGCCCCGCAGCCAGGTGCCTAACCATATTTTATATATTTCCTGCCCCCGAAAATATTAAATCCTTATGTTATTTTGAAACTCCGGGTTTTTTATTATTTTCTAAGGTTTTCTGCCGGTCCAAAATTCAAAGCACTCTCCACTGTCGATCTGATCTGCAGATTGACAACACGCAATCCATCGCCCGGTGGTCCCCACCATCCACTCACCATTGCAAAACCACTTTTGAGCGCGGGGTGGTTTTTTTCCATTTCGCAGAGATTCCATACGCTGGCTGACACGTGTCTTGGGCACTGTTCAAGACAGGAAATTAAAGATATATCTATAGGGATTATGGCTAAAATGGATTATCAGAAGCCTAAAACACAGTTTAAAGAAAATCATGAGTGTTTTATCAGATAGAAAGCATATTCTGCCACATCAGGGGCTAATTAAATTCCCCATCCATCACAGAGCCACCTACAGCCTCAAAACAATCAAAGGAAAGTCGAAGTTATTATCAGACCAGGAGATATTTTGCATCAATACAGCTGAACAGTTATTTCAACCAAAGGAACTTATTGTAGCTGTCAGCAGAAGTTATTACAAGGATGACAAGGAGCCTTGAAGTCAACAAATTCTTTCTAGCAAACCTAATAGTTACTGTAAATGATTTTATACAGAGGACACCTATGTAGGTTGCTTCATTGAGCCCCCAAAGGCCAAGAAGCCATTTAAGTCTGTATTAATTAGTTTTTGAGATCTTTTATCAGATCTCACCTCCTCATTCTTCTATATATACTTCTGAAGAAGATGAGTGAGGGGCTAGTTGATCACTAGTTGTAATATTGAAACTCTCTAAAATATTACATAGTCTGTTGAAGTTTAAGAAGAAATTTAAGTCTTAGACACCCTAATGATGTTGTTGTATGCTTGTTACTGTGAAGGCTCTATCATTGGCTCCATGACCTTGGCTGTTGGTGAAGTATTCTGAACTGTTTAATGTTTTCCCCTATTTTCATTATGTTCCACAATTTCTTACTACAGTAGGTTGAAAGTTTTAGGCTAAGAAATGACTCTTGGAAGCACCTTAGACCTGTTCATCCTTCACTGTTTTATTTTTTCTTCTACTGAATTATTTTAGAGTCTTTAATCTCTCTCTTTAGTCTTCATGCTTGTTTATTTCCTTAATATTTCGAATAGTTGGTTTCAGCATGATTTATGGTTCTCCCTGCTTGTCTGCTGCCACTTTAAAACTGTTATTGAAGTCTCCCTTTAAAGTTTTCTGTTTACAGTGAGTCAAGGAGGTTTGTTTTTATCTTGCCCTTTGTCCTTACTTAAACAGTTGTCTCAAAGGTCTTTATAGTTGTAATCATAGATGTGTTAGGTGTTCCCTCTGCTATGACTGCAGTTATCAGTGAATCTTTCATGTTTTCTAAGTCATTTGAAATAAAATATTTGAGGAAATAGGGTGTTCCCCGAATCTTAGATTTCATTTTAAAAGTTGTTTTGAAATCATTTTTTTCTTAAAGGTGTGATTTGTAGAATTCATGGTTAGCCCTGTCTATCAAAAAGCTCTTTATTGTTCAAATTGTGTTTTCAAATTCCCTTTGTTGAGAATTAAACTTCTCTTTTCAAATCATTGATGTCCATCTCATTCCAAAGACCAAAGGATCTTGTGGCCAAGTTAGATTTTCCCTCTGATATCCCATATCCATTGATAAGTATGTTATGACCTCTTTTTGACTCCATTGCCTAATGAACCAGATGTTCCTTCATTCTATATATCTTTCCTAGGCCTTTCATGTTGTGTTGTATCAATCCAACCAAACAAACAATCAAACATCTGCACTTAATAACTAGTCTAAAATCCATACTCTGAGCACACAAGATAAACCTTTGTAAACAAACATTTGAGAGATCCCTCTCTGAGAACAGGAGGAATAGATCCTGTAACTCTAAAGATTGGTTTTGATGTTTCCTTTTCTTTTGATTTTCCAAACTATCAAAACACAAGACACCAACATAATGGCGATCACGGTGGGACCTTGAGTAAAATCTTCAAAAAAAAACACTCACTGTCTAGTATAACATAAGTAACCTCCCTCAAGCACTACCAATTAATGGTAATCATGATAGGACCTTTTGAATCAGTGACAAACTAATAAACCCTTAGGATTCTCATAAAGCCTTATCAAACCTTGAAGGATTTCAGTTACCAAGCCATAAGAGTGAACTCTATATGATTTGACACCCTAGCTAAGTGTTAAATCAGATTTAGGACACTCTCATAACTTATAAGACCATAATAACTCAGAAAAACCCAAAATAATTTCAGTTTGGCTTCACAAATAAACATGGTGGTGGAACCATCCAATATCTTACCTTCATAAAAGCTAAAAAGTTTCCACCTGGCAACTCCACTAGCCCTAGTAGGCATATTACTCATATAGGTTCCCAGGTCTCTTTAGGACTGTGTTAACCAACTTTGAAGAAGTTTAGGAGCCTATTCCCTTACTAGATAAGACATCGTGAGAGGTAAAATTTCCAAAAAACAACCCTTAAAACCTCAACCTCTCTCACTTTTGAAAAACAGTCTGGCTTCACATAGGATCAACACTAGATCCCATCCAAACCCAAATCCTCCTTTAATCGTTGACAATCCTGAGAGAATTTTGTGGCAAACTTCTAACTTTGGAAAATCAGCTGCTAATAGGAGCCTCTTAAGAACAATTTCCGTCCCTGAAAACCTTGTTGTCCTAAAGGATTCACACTTTGATTTACATCATACACAGAACATATTTAGAACTAGATTTCAAGGTGATTTAAACAAGACTGACCTTAACCTTGCAGATTTGAAACAAAGCTTTAGTAGAGAAGCCTCACCTTCTACTCCACCTGATTCTTAGCTTCTTTATCACTTTAGCCTTTTCCATAACAAATCTGCTCAAAATCAGTGTGCTGGCCCAAGTATTTCTTCCACTCCAATTCATACTACCACTATGAAAAACACTCCATTTTAGCCAGTTTTTGTAAACCCACCTCTTGTAAATCCACCCTTATTTCCAGCCATGGCAACATGGTATGCCCCATTAGTGTTACCACAACCTCTACTTCCCTTACCAAATTATTACCAATCCAAAATCCCTCACTTCACTAGAAAAGAGTCTACAACATCTCAACATCATGTAGATAGGATGGAAGATGCATTTGATTACATGGAGATAGAAGATGAGACTATGAAGATGAGGATATTTGCCCAAATTTTAGGAGAATATGTAAATAAATGGTTTAAAAACTTACCTCCTAATAACATAAATGATCTCCCTGCCTTGCATCAAAAATTTATTAACAAATGGGAACTCAAAAGGAACCATCTCCAAATACTAGCAGAGTATAGCAGCCTCAAGAGAAATAAAGGGGAGGTGTCCATGATTACTCCACTAGGTTCAATAGCATTTACAATGCTCTCCCACCTCACATGAAACCTCCCCAAGGCATGGCCTTGGTAAGGTATCCCGAAGGCCTTGATGTTGAAATGACTTATGAATTAAGAGGGAGAGATTACTTAACCTTGGAAGACATGCAGAAAGGAGCTTTGAGTGTAGAAGCAAACATAATTGAGAAAATAAATAGGTTGAGATTAGAGAAGAGGGTAAATTATAATGATGACCTACTACCCTCAACCTCAGCTTCTGACACAAAAATTGACAACCTAGTGAAGGTGATGGAGAGGATGCTTGAAAAGATCAATTTAAATGAGAGACTGACACCAAGAGAACCTCAAAACAATCAAAACAGAAATAGAAATCAGAATTATAGAAGATAAAACAATCAAGACAAGAAAAAGGAAAGCGACCAACAGATTAGACCTCCCTTCCAACAAAACTATGTAGATCAAGATAGGGAGTTGGAAAGGTTGGAAGAATCTTAGGTAAACTTGATTGGATCAGACAGTGGGGATGATGTTTTCCTCACTGAGGAAGAACAAGGTTTCTTTTCTTATGATCAAAATACAAACACCTATGAAGATTCTGATGACTATAGATTGGGTTTTGAAAATGAAATCATGGAGGTACAAAAATAGTATGATCTTAGGAGCAAGGGAAGTATAGATAATTCAAAGGATAAGAACACTAGCACTGCTGTCAAGAAAAACGCAGAAAACCAGCCCAAAAAGATAGCAGAGAAAACCAACATTTTGGCCAAGAAACCATACTTAAACAAAGACAAAAGTGTCGAGCCAAATGTTGAACAGAGCACCCCTAGCACTTCAACTAGTGGTCCTAATAAAGTTGTCCCAATTACCAGTCCAAACAAGGTTCGGCAAATCAAAGTTGCTGAAAAGAATTCAATTGAAAAGACAGATGTAAATATCAACAAGTTAATTATTCCTTTCAGCCTTGAGGGAGAGATTGCCAAGATAAAAATTTCCATTCCCCTAGCTGAACTAGTAACCCAAGAAGTGTACAAAAACCAAGTTTTGAAAGCTTTGAACTTAGGAAGTGATACTGACACCTTGAACTTGACAGATGACAAACCTGAGTTGTTGTTTGGTCCAGAAGTTGAAGGAAAATACCAAGAAGGGGTTGTCCCTCCCTTCTATGTTAGCTTAAACATACACGAGAAAATTTTACACAATGCCATGTTAGATTCGGGAGCTTCACACAATCTAATGCCCAAGGTGGTAATGGAAAGCTTAGGCTTAGAGATTACTAAACCATACAAATATTTGTATTCCTTTGACTCAAGCAGAGTCAAATTTTTGGGTTTAATCAAATATTTATGTGTTAATCTAGCTCAAATTCATGCTAAGAGTCTAGTAATGGATATAGTTGTAGCTGACATTCCCCCTAAGTATGGCATGCTCTTATCAAGATCTTGGGGAGCCAAACTTCACGGAAGCCTTCAAATGGACATGTCTTATGCCACCATCCATGTTTTTAACCAAAATAGAAGACTATACAGGGAATATCATATGAATTACATGGTGAGAAACCTAGACAAACCAAACAAAACTCCAATCTATTCTATTCAATCAAGTTTATATTCCTTTATATTATATAACGAAGATGAAATCACCCAACCAGATAAGGAAAACATGCACCCAATTAGTTCACCAGAACAATAAAATTTTCCCTTCAATCAAATTCAAAACATTGACAATCAAAAGCCACAAGAAAATGAAAATGAGGCAAATGTACTTTGGACAATAAAATTTGATGGATCCTGTAACAAAACAAGTGCAGGGGCAGGTGTTTGGATTCAAAATATGAATCAAAGTTTTTCATATAAGTTAGATTTCCCATGCACTAATAATATTGTTGAGTATGAAGCCCTTCTCCTAGGCTTACAATTGATAAAAAATTAGAAGCCCAAAGGATATCCATCCTAGGGGATTCTAAAATTATCATAAAACAAATCAAAGGAGAATACTCAGCTAGAAATCCAAGGCTTAGGGAATATCAGAACGCTGCCCTTGATTTATTGAAAACCTTCGAAAAATATGAACTCATTTTCATCCCTAGAGCACTGAATCATGTAGCAAATGAACTCGCCTTCAATGCCAGCAACTGCAAAATACCTAAGATAAATAAACAAATCAGTGTAAAGGTAAAACATAGGCCTGCTGTGCCTGATAATGAGGATCACTGGCAAGTTTTTAAATTTTACAAACACATAGATGATTTCTTGAGATCAGAAAATGACTTCAGCATACCAATATCAGAAACCAGCCATAAAGACAATTTTTTGAATATTGAAAAAATCCCAGAAGTTGAAATAACATATTCTGCTGATATAAATCATTATGAGAATCCTTTTGAAGCAGAGATAACTGATGCCACAGACCAAGAAGACTTGGAATTTTTACAATGAAAAAATGACCAAATTCTGAGAGGTCTCACACCTTTAGAACACCTTTTCGATTTTAATGATGTAGCCAAAGAACCGAAAATGGAGCCTGTGGAAACCAACGTGGAAGAGCATAACATAGGCAGTCTAGCAGAACCCAAGATGATCAAACTATCCAGCACTCTCCCAGCTCATATAAAATTGCAATACATAGAGCTGTTTAAAGAGTTTAAAGATGTTTTTTCTTGGGGATACAAAGACTTGAAATCTTATGATACCAGCATCATCCAACACAAGATTCCCCTGAAGGAAAATCAAAATCCTTTCAAACAAAAACTAAGGTGAATAAATCCTCTATTACTACCTTTAGTTAAGGCAGAAATTGAAAAAATGCATGATGTCAGAATCATAGTACCCATTAGATTTTCAAAGTGGGTATCAAACTTAGTTTCTGTTAGAAAGAAAATAGGGGAAATCAGGCTCTATATTGACATTAGAAATTTAAATAGAGCCTCTTTAAAATACAACTACCCCTTACCCAAGATGGACCATATACTTCAAAGGGTAGTTGGGTCAAGAAAGATTTCTCTCTTAGATGGGTTCTCGGGTTACAACTAGGTGTTAGTGCTCCCAAGTGATCAAATCAAAACTTCTTTTACCACACCTTAGGGCACTTTTTATGTATGTCAAAATGCCTTTCAGATTGATGAATGTAGGGGGCACCTTCCAAAGGGCCATGGACATAGCCTTTTCTAAATACATTGGCTATTTCATAATCATTTACCTTGATGACATAATTGTTTTCTCACAAATTGATGAAGAACATTTGATTCACCTGAGACAAGTTTTTGAGAAGTGTAGGAAATTTGGCTTATCATTGAATCCCAAGAAGAGAAACTTTAGTCTCCAAGAAGGTAAACTTCTTGGCCATATAATTTCAGAAGAGGGAATCAAAATAGACCCTACAAGGATAGATGGCATATTACAAATCAGTCATCCAAGAAGCCTCAAAGAGTTGCAATCTTTCATCAGAAAGATTAATTTTCTGAGGAGGTTTTTTCCTAATCTTGCTGAGCTATTAAAAAACATTACAAATATGCTTAAGAAAGATGTCAGTGTAAAATGGACTTTACCAGCTAAACAATCATTCGAACTGCTCAAACAAGCTCTTACTCAAACACTAGTCCTGATTAGTCCAGATTTTACCAAAGATTTTTACATCTTTTATTTTGCATCCGAACATACAATAGTTGCAGTTTTACTTTAAAATAATGATTTGGGGCAAGAAAAACCAATATCTTTCTTTAGTAGGGCCTGAAGAGACGCTCCTCTCAAATATAATATCATGGAGAAGCAAGCCTTAGCATTAGTAAAAGCTTTAAAAGACTTTAGGGTCTATATTATACACTCTCACATAATTTATTTTGTTCCACATACTGTTGTCAAGGACATCCTAAGTCAAGACCCTGATGGAAAAAGGGGAAAATGGATTGCTACTATTCTTGAGTATGACTTAGATATCAGGCCCACCAAACTAGTTAAAGGACAAGGATTAGCAAAACTTATGGTTGAGTCTAACTTCCAAGCACTAGACATGAATATAGTAGATGTGTTGGAAGAAATAGAAGAATTTACTGCTCCTTTTATTGAAGAAACATTTCTGAATTCTCCTTGGTATGATGAAATTATTTATATTCTTTTATATTTAAATGCCCCTCCTTATTTGTCTAAAACTAAAGCTAGATTCTTGATCAAAAAAGGCTTTGAGTTTTTGCATCCTAGATGGGGTATTATATTGGAAAAATTCTATTGGAATTTTACTTAAATGTTTACTTGAAGATAATGCAGGGAAAATCATGCATGAGTTGCATGACAGAGAATGTGGATGACACCTCTACTGGAAGGCCACAGCAAACAAAATTCTTAGATCAAGTTACTATTGGCCTACCCTTTTCCCATACACTCAGAAGTTGGTCATGTCTTGCCATAAGTGTCAAATCTTTGATGGCAAGAGAAAACTCCTTCCCTTACCCTTACATCCTATTAGAGTTGAGGCACCTTTTCAACAATGGGGGCTGGACTTCGTTGGGGAAATCCACCCATCCTCCTCAGCTCAACATAAGTGGATCCTCACGGCCACTGACTTCTTTACCAAGTGGATAGAAACTATACCCTCCATAAATTCTAATGACTCTGTCATTATCAAGTTTCTTGAAACAAATATCCTATCCAGATTTGGTTGTCCCCGAAAAATCATAACAGAAAATGCTGCTGCTTTTAAATCTAAAAATATGGTTGACTTCTGTTACAAATACCACATAACCTTGGGCCATTCCACTGCTTACTATCCCCAAGGAAATGGATTAGTTGAGTCTTCCAACAAGAGCATCATCAATATCATTAAAAAGTTGTTGGAACAAAATCAGAAATCATGGCACAGTAAATTGGTTGATGCCTTATGGGTTGATAGGTTAACTACAAAGAAATCAATAAATATGTCCCCCTATCAGCTAGTTTATGGCATGGATGTAGTTTTTCCCACCTCATTGGGAATGCCAGTCATGAAGCTCCTTCAAGAATTTCAGGTTGAAGAGAATGATATGCAGAGGAGAATCAATCAAACCATCCATTTGCAGCAGACCAGAGAAGAAGTTTATGAAAGAACACAGTTAGTCCAAGAAAATATGAAGAAGCTATTTGATAAGAGGACTAAGGCAAACAATTTCCAAATTGGAAATGTTGTTCTTAAATAGGATTCAAGAAGATAAGAGAAGGGAAAACATGGCAAGTTTGAGAACTTGTGGAAAGGGCCCTATATTATTCATGCTGAGAGGGGTCACAAAGAATTTTTTCTGAAAGAATTGAATGGAGAAGACTTATATGGAGGTCCTGTCAATGGCAGGATGCTCAAGCATTACTTTTGCCAAGATTCTTGAGTTTAAAGAATTTTATTTTTCATTATCAATATCATAGTCTAGACATTTCTTTTAAAGTTGGAAAAATAAAAAATACAAAAACAAAGAAAAGAAAGAAAAGAGGGCAGATTGTAAAAACAAGAAAGGTATAGCCCCATACCAAAAAGAGAAACAAATCTGAAAGTGTGCAAGCTTAAATGCCACTCCTGAAAAAAACACTTCTAGTTATTCAAACAGCCTAATATTGACTAATTAGTTTTAAATTTTCTACTGACAGGTTAGTAAATTCGATTTGCCAAACTGTTTAAGCTTGGCTTATCAGTAAATAGTTTAGGATAGAAATTAAAGGTTCAAACATGCTCAAAATATGAACCTGAGTTCCAAGGAGAAAATGACTCAAATCTGTTTCAAGTTCTCAGTGAAAGGATGTAAAAGTCTGGTTCTAATCAGCCCAAAGTCTGAACCAGTTAATAAAGGAAAGACAGCTCAATAAAGAGTCAAAACAGAGCTGAAGAAAGGAGGAAGGAAATGTTTTAAAATCTCAGATCTCAAACCTCCCATTTTTTGTTTTAAATTTTCTGCAAAATAAATGTCTATGTGCAGCTTTTTTTTATGCCATAGATCACAGCAAGTCAAAACAACTTAATCTTGACTTGACTGTTTTTAAATTTATGTTTTAGAATTTAGAGAAATAAAGCCTTTTGGACAGTTTAATCCCAACAGATAATAGATTAGGTAGAGAATCATATGGGCTCAACCGTCTAATCTGAGTCCATGGAGAAATAAGAAGTAGAAATAGATTAGATTTCCTAGTTTCAAAAAGAATAAAATGTTGTGAAAGAGTTTTCCAATCCAAGTGCACTCTAATGAAGAAAAAATGTTAGATCAGTAGGATTGGGTAGGTAGAAAGATTGTATTGATGAGGATCCATTGTTTTTATGGCTGCTAATATATTTTCAAATCAGATCATCCCAGTAAAGGAAGGGCAGCCAAATGGATGAGGCAACTGATCAGCCTCCCAGAAAATACAAGTCTAAAATTCTTGATGCCTTCAAAAAGGCACCATCCCCAAGTGGAGCCACTGTTAGCCACCTATAAATTTTGTTATATCAAGTGGTGGCTAAATGATTTTGGATAGCCTTCAAGAAACAATTTCATTTGCTAAAAATTGTTGATGCTTAAAGTCTTTTGATAATATCCTATCCTTTGGATAATCATCACAACTTTTCCCCCCTTTTCAACTCAGAAATACTGTTGATTCCCAAGAAAGAATACTGCTGCTACCACCATTTTCCTTTTCCCCCTTCTACCAAAACTAACCTCATGTTTTCCTTTTCTTTTCCCATGAAAGCCTTCATTCTCATGTTTTCCCCTTCTCCCTTCATCAAAACCCCTTTGATAAGGTCTAAGACCCTTTCTTAGCCTTATCGAAACCCTCAAACTCCTTTCAAAACCATTAAAAATCCATAAAATTACATTGTTTATGACTTAAGCCCCCTTGGGCTAAGTCTTTAACCCTCCCTTCCATACGTCTTGGTGTTGGAACCGAGCACCAACCCTCCAAGCGCTTATCACATCACCTAATGCCGATTAGCCCTTCCTTTTAAAAACCCCCGGTCATATGTTCTCCCGTATAACCCATGGCCCCAGAACCGGGCGCCTAACCATATTTTATATATTTCCCGCCCCCGAAAATATTAAAACCTTATGTTATTTTGAAACTCCGGGTTTTTTATTATTTTCTAAGGTTTTCCGCCGGTCCAAAATTCAAGGAACTCTCCACCGTCGATCTGATCTGCAGATCGACGACACGCAATCCATCGCCCGGTGGTCCCCACTGTCCACTCACCGTTGCAAAACCACGCGGTATCCATCGCACCGCTTTTTAGCGCGGGGCGGTTTTTTTCCATTTCGCAGCGATTCCATACGCTGGCTGACACGTGTCTTGGGCACTGTTCACAAAACCTCCATCCATCGCGTGTTAAATACCGGACGTGGACCCGACGCGATATTGACGTCCACCATCCGATCTGAGGCCACCCATTGGACGATGATCGCTCAACAAAGAAGCCCGACAGTTAACCAGGATACGACGCGGTATTTAAAATATCTTCGCCGTCGATCTGATCTGCAGATCAACGACCCACCATTCATCACCCTGATTCCTCTGCTTTGACTTTTTGCCTCCACTCCCGACCGTCGATCTCTGCGCGATCGACGGCTCCAATTCATATTCCTTTTCCGCCTTCCCTTTGAATTCCTCTGATCGATCCCGACCATTGGATGATTCCATCCAACGGCCACGCTCCCTCCACGTGCTTTCTGAAGTAGTTAGCCTATACATGCAGGATTTTATAATAGTTTTTTGTATTTTTGCAGGGTTTTATGGTTTTTTCCGCTACTTCTGAAGAAAATTTGAAGGCAGAGGGTGATGATCCTCCCGCCTTCGATTCATCAAAGAAAATCCTTCGCAGGGTTTAAAATTCACGTTTCATCAGTGATTCATGAGGCATTGATGCCATATCATCCCTGCACGACCCTGCATACCAGCAAAGCACAGTGAATTAGACACAAATCAAAGAGTATCAGTGCCGAAGACAAAAATATATCAAGACAGGAAATTAAAGACAGATCTATAGGGATTATGGCTAAAATGGATTATCATAAGCCTAAAACACATTTTAAAGAAAATCATGAGTGTTTTATTAGATAGAAAGCATATTCTGCCACATCAGGGGCTAATTAAATTCCCCAGCCATCACAGAGCCACCTACAGCCTCAAAACAATCAAAGGAAAGTCGAAGTTATTATCAGACCAGGAGATATTTTGGATCAATATAACTGAAAAATTATTTCAACCAAAGGAACTTATTGTAGCTGTCAGCAGAAGTTATTACAAGGATGACGAGGAGCCTCGAAGTCAACAAATTATTTCCAGCAAACCTAATAGTTAATGTAAATGATTTTATATAGAGGACACCTATGTAAGTTGCTTCATTGAGCCCCAAAGGCCAAGAAGCCATTTAAGTCTGTATTAGTTAGTTTTTGAGATCTTTTATCAGATCTCACCTCCTCATTCTTCTATATATACTTTTGAAGAAGATGAGTGAGGGGCTGGTTGATCACTAGTTGTAATATTGGAACTCTCTGAAATAATACATAGTGTGTTGAAGTTGAAGAAGAAATTGAAGTCTTGGACGCCCTGATGATGTTGCTGTATGCTTGTTACTATGAAGGCTCTATCATTGGATCCATGAGATTGGCTATTGGTGAAGTATTCTGAACTGTTTAATGTTTTCCCTTGTTTTCATTATGTTCCACAATTTCTTACTACAGTAGGTTGAAAGTTTTAGGCTAAGAAATGACTCTTGGAAGCACCTTAGACCTGTTCATCCTTCACTATTTTATGTTTTCTTCTGCTGAAGTATTTTAGAGTCTTTAATCTCCTTCTTTAGTCTTCATGCTTGTTTATTTCCTTAATAGTTCGAATAGTTGGTTTCAGCATGATTTATGGTTCTCCCTGCTTGTCTGCTACCACTTTAAAACTTTTATTGAAGTCTCCCTTTGAAGTTTTCTGTTTACAGTGAGTCAAGGAGGTCTTTTCTGATCTTTCCCTTTGTCCTTACTTAAACAACTGTCTCAAAGGTCTTTATAGTTGTAATCATAGATGCGTTAGGTGTTCCCTCTTCTATGATTGCAGTTATCAGTGAATCTTTCATGTTTTCTAAGTCATTTGAAATAAAATCTTTGAGAAAATAGGGTATTCCCCGAATCTTAGATTTCATTTTAAAAGTTGTTTTGAAATCATTGTTTGCTTAAAGGTGTGATTTGTAGAATTCATGGTTAGCCATGTGTATCAAAAAGCTCTTTATTTTTCAAATTGTGTTTTCAAATTCCCTTTGTTGAGAATTAAACTTCTCTTTTCAAATCATTGATGTCCATCTCATTCCAAAGACCAAAGGATCTTGTGGCCAAGTTAGATTTTCCCTCTGATATCCCATATCCATTGATAAGTATGCTATGACCTCTTTTTTACTCCATTGCCCAATGAACTAGATGTTCCTTCATTCTATATATCTTTCCTAGGCCTTTCATGTTGTGTTGTATCAATCCAACCAAACAAACAATCAAACATCTGCACTTAATAACTAGTCTAAAATCCATACTCTGAGCACACAAGATAAACCTTTGTAAACAAACATTTGAGAGATCCCTCTCTAAGAATAGGAGGACTAGATCCTATAACTCTAAATATTGGTTCTAATGTTGCCTTGTCTTTTTATTTGTCAAACTATCAAAACACGGGACACCAATAGGGTTCATAACATTTGGTATTAGACCTTTGGATTCTAGGGTTTCGCTACTGCAAACAAGCCATCGTGGAATTTTCACTATAACGTTTTTTCTATGAAGGTTCAGAAGCTAAAAGGAAAACCCATTTCAGTCGAAATCCTGAGGAACTTCATCTAAAAATTTTAGACCTTGGTTTGCTATAATTTCAGAGATATGATCTGAGGCAGTTAGTTTTTTTGCATGCTCCATAGTTTCATCTCAAATAGGTGGCCACTGGAAAATCGTCATAACTTTAATTTCATACATCTGATTGGAATTATATAAAAATTGACTGAAATTGAATGGACTTTAATTTATGTTATATCGATTTCTGAGTTGAAAGACAAAACCGTGACACATGGCATGCTGTAAAAGTTCACTCTACTGAATCATTCTATAATTAGGTCATTGTGGGAGATTGGACATAAATTTTCCTTGAAGAATCCAAATCAGGTCTGACCTATGGCACTATAAATAAGACTCAGAGGGATACTACAGGACCGAAGCTTAGATATTGGGGATCCGAAAGCATAGAGATACATCAGTATCAATATCAAGCTTCTCAAAAGCAATAAAAACGTGTGTATTTTTTTTAAATTGCATAATGTTTGTTTGAAAAATAATATTGAAGTAATTCCAAGGGCATATTGAAGCATATAGAAGTTTTTCGTTCTATAATTCCTCCCAAAAAAAATTCCACACCTGTTAAGCCCTAAAAAATCTCTACTATGACACATGAAGATGAAGAAGTGCAACATGATATATCAAAATTATGAGACCAAGTGCAACAAATTTCACTCTCGCAAGAAGTAACCAAAAATGAAATGGAAGCTAAAGTGGATGGTTTGAAGAATGGCATGGAAGCTAAGATGGATGTTTTGAAGAATTGCATGGAAGCTAAGATGGATGGTATAGGAAGAAAATTGGAATATTTGAAGAAAGACATGGAAGATTTGAAGAAAGGTTTGGAAAGGTTGCTACAAGAAAAGCTTCTTAATTATGAAAAGGTAGTAGAGGAAACTCATAATGAGAACAAAATAAATGTTAATCATCATTTCATAGACTATAATTTTGGATTGAAGACCCACCATATTCCAAATATCGATATGAGGAATTTTGATGGCAAGGATCTCGTAACATGGATACTACAGATGGAGAAATAATTTGAACTTCATAGTGTGTAAAACATGCAAAAGGTAAGAATTGAAACTTTATATTTAGAAAAAAATACACTTGTATGGTATCGATGGCTTTGATATCGTAAAAAAATTGTCACTTGATCAATTTTTATGGAGGAAATGATAGCACATTATGAGGATACAAAGAGCAACACACGATTTAGCCAATTGATAAATCTCAAACAAAAGGGTTCAATGCTGGAGCACATTGAGGACTTCCAAAATTGAATATAAGGGTAAAGGATATTCCATAGGATCACATGATTGATGTATTCATAGGGAATTTAAATGATAATATCCAACATGAGGTTCACCTTTGGGAATCTAATTCATTATATAAGGAATTTAGGTTGGAAAGGAAAATTGAAAGAAAAATTATGGTGACAAGGAAGCCTACCACTCACAACTATAAAGATGGAAGTGTTGCTACTCCTAGAATTCCACAACCTACAAGGTTGACACCACAAAAATTGTAAGGAAAAAGAGCCAAAGGTCTTTTCTATATTTGTGATAGCAAATACACTAAATTTCGTAAGTGTGCTGAGAAGAAATTATTTTACATCGATTGTGAAGAGGAGGAAGAAAAGGAACAAGAAACTTCAAAAGAAGATGATATACACCAGGAACCAACCCTAGAGGAAGAAGAAATGAATCCGAACATATATTTTAATGCATTGGCAGGAATTACCACTCCTCAAACTCTCAAGATAGAAGGACGTATCAAGAAGAAAAATGTAATAGTGCTAATTGATTTAGGTAGTACTTGTTATCACTCTCCCCAACTTCCTAAGGCTGATAGTAGAATAGGAGAAAGGTAACCATCGACCCAACTTTAGGTCAAGTAGCTAGCCTAACCCGAACTAGAGAGGGCTCTCTCTTTCTCACTTTAAACAGTCAAATGAATGGTTGAGTATCATATGATTTTAGGCTAGATATGTAAGCTTAATAAGTAAAATTTGTTTGATGTTTTGAATGTTGGATAGAAAAGTCAGTGAATGCACTGTAAATGAGGTTTTTAGGTCTGAACTTCGAGGTGAAACTGCAGATTATGTGTGAGGTAAGATAGGTAGTTTGGAAACATATTAATTATTCATTGAGTATAAGATGAATATGGAGTATAGTTTGAATGAACACTGAAGTTAATTCATTCAATTAAGAAGCAAAAAAACATAATATGGTGAATATTTTCTAAAAAAGAGCATGCATAAACATGAATTCTACTCTCAAACTTACGAGATAGACATATATGAATAAGTAGACATAGTATTAAGCATAATATGATAAACAAAATGATAAACAAAGATGTTACAAAGCATACCACAGGTATCTCAACACGATTCTTGCAAATATGTCTTTGATTTCATTCCACAAGTTGATTACCACAGCTCCACTGCAAAATATGAGACAATCCAACCCAATAAAAGACAAACGAGAGTATACTTATAGAAAATATAGATTATGACACCTCATCAGGTCAAAATACCTTCCAAAATGGATCATAAATGAAAAATATGAGCCATTTCCTAGCTTCTAAGGAGGTTAGAAACCTTTCCCTGAATTTTAGCTATAAATTAGGAGTTTTTTTTCCTTACACTAATTACAAATTCCTTCATGACAGGAAGCCAAAAAAAACCCAATAACTCTAATGATAACTCATATGACAGCATAGCCTCAAATTTGTGACCATTTCTGAGCTTGATAAGTGTCCTGAGGGAATCCAATGTAGATCTGTGACAATTATGACTGAAGATTTTAAAAACAATTTGCAGAAGCGTATTAGAAATTTGGAGGCACTTTTGAGTAACTTTGAGAAGACCAAATCGAGTTCTGAAAAAATGGTCAACTAGCCCTGTGTGTCTAGTTTCCATAACATCTTGAATTTTTCAAAATGGACTATTGTAAAGCTTCAAAAATCCATTCTCCCAAGGTCACTCAAAAGCGTAACAAAGGGTCCAAAAAGGAGGCAGAAACATGAAAAATAGGTGGTTTTTTAGCTTTTACTCCCAAACTGCAACTTGTCATGCTATGAGGGTTCCTGATCTATGATGTAATCATCCATTAGGGGAATTTTTAGGTATAAAAAGGGCCTCCTAAGGAAACTATAAAATAATAATGGAAATAATAGAATAAGATTTGATTACATCATCAAATTTTAGAGGGAAAAAAGGAAAAACTTGTTTCTCAACTCGTATTTCAACTTCTCTCCCAAAGTTTTTCCTCAAATTTCGAGAAAGAGTACTCATTGGATGCAAAATTTAATTTCTCATCCAAGGAGTACTCATGTTTCATATTTTCGATACATCATTCTACAGGAAAAATAAGAAATACATGAAAAACATGATTGCAATCACGTTATTTCATGTATTTCTCATTTTTCATGTAGCGGGGTCCATCGAAAGTATGCGATATGGGTACTCCTTGGATGAGGAATTAAATTTTACATCCAACGAGTACTCCCGCTTGAAATTTGAGTAAAAAATTCGGGAGATAAGTTGAAAATACGAGTTGATAAAATAGTTTTATTATTTTATTATTTTTTAATATTTTAACCCTTTTACTTAAAATATGGTGAGTCATCCCCCGTGGTTGACGTCATCATTTTGAATCCTATTGGTTCTTATAAATTTTATTTTGGTTGTACATTTTTCTTAGGAGGCCCATTTTAGACCTCAAAATTCCCCTAATGAAAATACATCCATCCATGTAAAGAAATCACCATTTTGATGCCTCCAAAACAAAAAGTCATAAGAGTCCGTTACCCTTCTACAATGAAAGATTTCTAGAATTCTGCAAAAGATCATGTAAAATACCAAAATTACTCAAAATATTTCAAAATTGGTTCTTTGACACCTGTAAGAGATAGGCTACACAGATAATGAAGCTTCATCCAATAAATCCAATTTTTCCTTCTCCTTGATCTTCATTTGTACCTCTTTAAGCATATTCTTCACTTGTTTTATCCTTATTTGAGAAATGGTGTCCCTAGTGCAATAATGGTTTGCCATGTGCCTCTGTAGCTTGTTATCCTTTTTAGACTTTTTCAATATCTTCTCCAAATGCTCATTAATTCTTAATAGCCAAATCTCTCTACCTCATTGATCTCCATGGAAA
This sequence comes from Pinus albicaulis, assembly GCA_034641835.2. Lineage (NCBI taxonomy): Eukaryota > Viridiplantae > Streptophyta > Pinopsida > Pinales > Pinaceae > Pinus > Pinus albicaulis. The sequence goes on from CM076572.1 coordinate 235,172,920, forward strand.
TGAGCTCATCAAATGCCAATTCTTCAGATTGATGAATTGACTATATTTCTCGCTCCAGTGCCCTTTGGAGGCCTCTTGTTCTTACTATTTTTGTGTGTGTTTCAACTTCCATCCATTTAATTTGTTAAATAACAAAATTTTTCTTGCCTTTACCTTTGTTCTTCTCCATGTTTGAGTTGTACTTGCTTTGTAGGAGTAGATTCACTTACAACTGAAAATTTTCCACTCAAGGAAAGTAATTCAGGATTGGGCAATGGAGAAGGCCTCTTTCAATTCTGCTATCTCTTTATCTTTCTCTCTGATGATGTCTTCATACGATTTTACCTCCTCATGCTCTCATACATAAAGCTCCAACGGAACTAACTCATCATGCTAATGCGAGAGAGGGTGCTCTTCTATCTGACATTGCTCAACATGGGTTCATTGTAACAAAACTCATGGTAGACTTAGGCACAAAAACTTGTCTCTTCCCTCTCTCATATGTATGAAAAAATAATACAACCTAAGGAAATATGAAAGTTGAATAGGCATTCTAGAAGATCCAATATCCATTGGATGTGGTGATGATGTAATAGGCAAGACAGAAAGCGTTGCTGACAATCTCTCCAAGAAGTCTTCCCAGGTCATGTTTATGGAGGACAAGTGATGAAACACAATGAGATTAATTAGGCCATGATGAAAGAGACTAGTAGATGATCTTACCTTATACTCTAAACCTTCTAAGACATCTTAATCAAGCTCTTGTATAAATAATGAGGAAAATCAAGTGTTCTGACTATCATAAAATGCATCAAAAGCCTGATGTGATACCTATATAGCTTGGAGAATCTTCCTTCGCATGTGAAGTCATTAGAGAACTTTTGAGGTCTAAAATGGGCCTCCTAAGAAAAATGTACAACCAAAATAAACTTTATAAGAACCAATAGCATTCAAGACAATGATATCAACCATGGGGGATGATTCTCCATTTTTAGGGTAAAAAAGTAAAAAGATTAAAAAATAATAAAATAATAAAACCACTTTTTCAACTTGTATTTTCAACTCATCTCCCTAAGGGTTTACTAAAATTTCAAGTGTGTGTACTCTTTCGATGAAAATTATAATTTCTCATCCAAGGAGTACCCATGTTGCATACTTTCGATAGACCCTACTACAAGAAAAATGAGAAATACATGAAAAAACGTGATTGCAATCATGTTTTTTATGTATTTCTCATTTTTCGTGTAGCATGGTCTATCGAAATTATACAACATGGGTACTCCTTGGATGAGGAATCAAATTATGTATCCAACGAGTGTTCTTGCCTGAAATTTGAGTAAACCCATAGGGAGATAAGTTGAAAATACGAGTTAAAAAATTATTTTTTTCTTTTTTTCCTCTAAAATTTGATAATCTAATCTAATCTCTTTTATTATTTAAACTATTATTTTATAATTTCCTTAGGAGGCCCATTTAGACCTCAAAATTCCCCTAATTAATTCATTATGAACATCATCATAGGAGCATACTTGTTTCTAAGATGTCTGAAAGGAAAAATAAATTATGCATCATCTCTAGCATGAGGTTTGAGGAATTGCTTGTAGTTTTCAATGTCTATGTCCATACCCTTGAACCATTGTTCTCCATGAGAGGGGATATTTTTAGCTGAATAAATTAGGTCATATGATAGGCTAATCTCCATACCTACAAGAGTGACCTTTCCCATATTGTAGTTGGTTGCAAAAACGCTGGAAAAATGAATATGGTACCCCATTTCCATAAGCCTTTCACAAAATGTTAAACACTTAGTTCTTTGAAAGCATCTTCTGGCCAATGGAAAAGCATTAATCTCGTGCATGCTTAATGGCTCAAGACTGAGATGGAGACCTCCTTTGAATCTCTTCTTGTCACTTTACATGGTTTTTTTTCACAAGAATTATGAAAACCCTAGGGTGTCAATTAAATGACTGAATGAAGGGAAATATGGAAAAACAGGGTGTAGGAAGGTGTGATTTTCGTGGATGAAATAGAGGGACTTGAAGTTGAGAAAAATTCTAGAAACTTTTAGTATCTATTTTTGTGTGTTAGCTTCAAGTTATAGGTGAAATGAGAGGAAATGGATGTGGGGAAGGTATCAAAATGTCAAAAACACAAGAAATTCCCAATTTTGACTGTGAGAATAGTCTGTGCAATAGTAGGGTAAGTTTATGAGGTGAAATAGGGGTGATGGGGTTCAAAAAAAATTCTGAAAAAAACTTCAGTGGATAGGATGGTGTCTTTTCTTCGGAATGAAAGTGGAATGAAATCAAATGGATAGGTTTAGGATGATGAAAACCTCAAAACACAGTTAATTCACTATTTTGACTGTGGGAAAAAATAGTGAAAAAGTGTTTTTAGAGTTTAAGGGTCATGGAGTCAAGTAAGAGTTTTAATAAAAATTAAGTGTATAGGCTGACACCTCACCTCCACAATGAATGTGGAATGAAGGAAAATGGAGGGTATTAGGTCAATGAAAACCCTAAAACACAGTCACCTTAGTTTCCACAGTTTTCACCGTTTACTGTGTTAAATAGCTTAAAATTTACGGTTTTGATGGTATAATTCATGTCATGTATGATGATGTAGGTGATAGGAATATGTATATGGGTAGGATGTAGGTTTAGGGTTTATGCTATAGGTGAGGTTTTATTTAAATTTTAGGTTAGGGTTTAAAAAAAAATGCATGTATGGACAATGGAGACATGGTGACATCATAAATGATATGAAATATTTATAAAAACAATCAAAATCTGACCCAAAACAAGCAATAAATGATTTCTTACCTTGTGAAGAGGCTAAAACTTAGAGGAGAAGATGAATCTTTAAAAGTGAGAGGGTTTCAAGCTTCGAAAACAATGGACTTGGTCACCTACAGGAGCGTAACAAGGGAGAATTTGCAAGTCGCAGGAGTGTAACAACAGATTTTTGTAAGTTACAAAAGCGTAACGAGGGAGTGCGTAGCGCCTACGCAGTTCTTGCACAACACTCCAAAAGTGTAACAACGTTGTGCAACATCCACAAGAGCATAACAAAACCACTCAGAAATGAAATACAATGCCACAATAGCATACCAAAGAAATTTTTGATGAATTTTAAGTGGTTTTGAGCGGGATTTGAAGGTTATGGATTTGAGTTTAGGAGCTATGGAGGAAGAATAAAAATAAGAGAAGATCTCACATACAATGAAAGGGTAAATGAATAAAATGAGGGTTGCTTCCTTTTATAGGCTTGTGAGATGCTCCTTTATCACTTTTTTCCATTTGACACTTGAAAATGACCTTTTTAACCCTTTTTCTTTTGAAAAGTGACAATCTTCCCCTTCAAATGACATAAGAAAATAGATTGAATTCCTTCATTATCCATGAATTTTGAAGTGAACATTTTCTTGGGATTTTCAAATGAGACATTGAAAACACATTTTTCCTTTCAAATTTGTGAAATACTCCTTACCCTTTGACATCTGAAAATGACCTTTTTGAGCCTTTGTAAAACTTGGAAAATGACATGATGCTCTTTCAAATGAGGTAAGAAGGAAAAATTAAACACTTTTGAACCCTTTTACATCACAAGTGACTTGATTTACTTTTAAATGAATTTATAAAACAAATTTCTCCTTTTCATGAAACAGTAATGGTGCTTTTCAAAAACCTTCAAAAATTTCTCATTGGATATGACCTTTCAAACAAGATGAGGTATGTCTGAAAACCTGAGGATGAATCCTTTTGCAGTTGGGTGGAACAATAGGTAAAATTGACCTCATTTGGAGCTCTGACACTCAAAATTACTTTTTGTATCCTTTCATAACTCAATGAGACAAAATTGTTATTTTTCATGAGACAATGAAACAAACTGGTGTTGTTTGGAACTTTTTGGAACTTGATCCATATGAAACAAGAGAGATGGCTTTTATTTGGACTTCATAAACATGATTTCTCCTTCAATAGGGTTTTATGGATGAAATGGAGGGTTACTTCCTTATTTTAAGTGAAAATTTGAAGATTTTTCCAAAGGTAGGAATGAACCTAGACTTTGACCTATGTGAGATGGAGTGACCTAACCCTAGACCTCTTGAATGATGATGATGGATATGGTGACCTTGAAACTAATGATGGTGATGACCTTGACAATGGTGATGATAAATGAAATGAAAGAGCATTATACATGGTTTAGAACTCTTCAGTGACCAAAAATATTTTCCGAGAACATGTTGGAAAAAGTAAAAAAATTTGACCTATGACTTAATGGAAAACAATGAAAAGAGTCATTTGATCACTGAAATACCTGGGCTAAAATTGGCTCTAGCTGGGGATGGCAGATCCTTCAGGAGGTGTCAAGAGCACCATATACTAGGTAGCCTTACCATTGGGCAATGGGATGAAACTAGACTTTGAAAAAATTTGACAAACTGGAAACGATGAACTAATTCTGGAAATGACTTTGACTAAAAAAATTGACTTGACTCTAACTTGAAAAATGACTTGACAACTTACTACAATTTTTTTTAACTTTTTGAGATAAAACATGAGTTGTATGTAGAAGTCTCATGTCCTTCTCCTTGGGCTTCAAACTTCTGCAACAACTTCATTATTTGTTGGGAAATTAAATTTAAAATGATATACACAATGCTAGTGAATTTCTTCTTCAATGATCAAGTTAGATAGTGTTTGAGAAACCTACCATTAATTGGTCCTCCCAACACTTCTCTCCCTTCAAGATCCTCTAGTAGAAATTATTTGTTTCCTCTAAATACAGTGATATTGTAAGGTCCTTTCCATAGATTTTCAAACTTTCCATGCCTACTCTTATCTTCATTTCGGGCATCCCAGCTAAAAACAACATCCCTAAGCTTGAAATCATCCGATTTGGTTTTCCCATCATAAATATTTTTGATTTTCTCATGAAGCTTTGAATTATGGCTGAAGACTTCATCTCTTGACTATTTTATATGGGTCATTTGGCAGATTCTTCGTTGAATGTCCAATTTTGATCTCTTGCATAATTTTCATCACCGATATAACTAGAGAAGAAGGGAACACCGTGTCAACACCATACATGAGCTGGAAAGGTGAAATGCTGATTGATCTCTTCATGCTAACTCTATCCGATCTTAGAGCATTGGTGAGTTTTTTGTGCCAATTCCTCTTGTTTTCTTGCAACATATTTTTTATTAGGTTCACCAAATATTTATTTGACAATTCAGCAAGCCCATTTCCCTAAGGATAGTATGTTTTTGAATGACCAAGCATAATGTGATTCTTGTCACAAAAGTCAATCATCTTCTTGGACTTGAAGGTAGCTTCATTTTCAGTGATGATCTTATGTGGATAGCCAAATGGAAACAGAATATAATTCTCAATAAACTAAATGATAACAGTATTGGTAGCTTGCTTCATGTGGATGGATTCAATCCTTTTGGTGAAATAATTTGTGGCAGTGAGTATCCATTTTTTTCTGATCTGATGATGGAAGACGAATCTCGCCAATGAAGTCAAGTCCCCATTTCTATAATGGTGCTTGCACTTCAATTGGTTTTTATGCAAGAGCTTCCTCTTTCCCTAAAATATTTGACATTCATGATAGCTCATGACTGTTTTATAAAAATCATAAAATAAGCTTGGCCAATAGAATATTTCCATCAAGATATTTTTAGTTGTAGTATTCAAATAAATACGACCACCACAGTCACCTTTATGAAACTCTGTAATGATTTTTTCAACTTCTCCTTCAACCGAACAATTCAACAATACTCCAACATTAAGAATGCAATACTTAAGAGCTTTTAATTTCAAAGCTATAGCCTTACTACTTGTCAACCCGGGAGGAGGATTCAAGTGTTGCAAAACATATACTATATCAACATACCAAGGCGACAGAGAGAAAATTTCAGCTACCCCACGTAATGTTTCAGCATCTTGTTCTTCAGATAATGCAACAATAAAATTGGTGTCCAAGGCATGAAAATTTGAATCTTCCATGAGCTTCGCCAGGCCCTGTCCTTTGATCAGATTTGTGGGCTTGATCTCCAAGTCATACTCTAACATGGAAGCGATCCATTTACTTCTCCACCCTTCAAGATCATTTTGTGTAAGCAGATCTTTGACATCAACGTTTGGAACATATGAAATGACATGAGAATGTAGAATGTAGACTTGTAAGTACTTCAATCCTTTGAATAATGTTAAGGCATGTTTCTCAATGATGTTGTACTTCAAGGATGCGTCTCTTATGGTTCTACTGAAGAAGGCAATGGGTTGCTCTGTATTCTGATTTTTCTTTTACATGAGGACAACAACAAGAGTATGCTTCGAGGAAAATGAAAAAATGATAAATCAAGTGTATAATCTGGACTAATGAGGATAGGAGCATGTGATAAAGAAAAATTAACTTGATTGAATGATTTATTCACCTCTTAATACCACTTTACTTCACTATATTTCTTCAGCATTTCTTTAATCCGCCTTAAGTGTTCAACAAGATTGGGAAAAAACCTCCTCAAAAAATTGATTTTGCCATTGAATGACTGAAATTCCTTTTTTCCCCTAGGATAGTCCAAGGTTTGAATTTCTTCAATCCTTGAAGGATCTATCCTAATTCCATATTTTGATATGATATGGCCCAACAAATTACCTTCCTCCATGGCGAAAAGACTCTTGTTTGGGTTTAGTGATATGCCGAAATTTCTACATCTCTGAAAGATTGTTTTCAAGTGCTGCAAGTGTTTCTCATCTATCTTGGAAAAAATAGTGATATAGTCAAGATAAATTACCAAAAAGGCATCCTTTTCATCAACGAAATCAATGTCCATTTCTCACTGAAAAATAGCCCTTGCATTCTTCAATCTGAAAGGCATTTTGGTGTACATGAAGGTACCCCAAGGTGTTGTGAAGGTTGTCTTTTCTTGATCATCTGGATGAACATGAATCATATTATAGCTGAAATATCCATCTAGCAATGAAATTCTAGAAGATCCAACTACCCTTTGCATAATATGGTCCATATTTGGAAGTGGGTAATTTTCCTTCAATGACACTTTGTTCATATTTCTAAAATCAATGCACAAATGAATCTCTCTTGTATTCTTCCTCACTGGCACTAGATTAGACATCCAATTTGAAAAGTGAAGAGGCACAATGATACCAGCCATGAATAATCTATTTACCTCCTTCTAAATATAGGGCAACAACTTGAGATTCATTCTTCTTAGCTTCTGATGAAAGGTTTCTAATTCGACTTCAAGGGAATGATATGCTGAATTGTGCTCTTAAATAGAATTTCAAATCAGAATATTCCCAAGAAATACATCAATAAATTGAGACATAAGTGTTGCATATTTATCTTTTATTTCTGCACTCAAAGATTTTAAAATCTTTACGATCTGTTTCTTTTCCAGAGTGCCAAGATTAAGATCTTCCGCTCCCCCTTCTGTCGGTAACATTGTTGGTTTGTGTGAAATATCATCTTGATCAAAATTATCTTCCAAAGGTACCAAACCTCTTGGAATGGAGTTATCTTTCAGTTGAGGCACTTGCATCCCTACTGCATGGATTTCTTGCTCATCTTCATAGCACTGGTTGTCCATTTAAGAATTGACAAACTCCTCGTTTTTCTGCAAGAAGTTGCTGATCCGTTTATCATCTTGAAAGACTTGCCAATACTGAACATTATCTGGGACAACAGGACGATGTTTTAGATTTATCTCATACTTCTTATTAGGATATGTTGATGCCTCGAAATTCGTTGCAACAACATGGGGGATGACCACTCGGTCTGGACCTTAAAGCATTTCCTTTCCCATTTAGAATGGTGGCTCCAACTGGTCTAACTAGGTCTAGTTACCTTCTATCAATCTCTATTGGCTTAAAATATGACTTTTATCTACCAATGGGAAAGAGACACCAGATCATTTATCTTACCGATCAGACAAGAAAGTGATCCTTAAGCTAATTTTGGCTTAGCGAGGCCACAACTAAGGTTTTGTCTCTTTGGGAAGATGCCTTTTTAGGTATGTAGAATTTAATCTAAATGCAATATTATTCTAAGATGCAAGCAAAAGAAACTATTTTAATCCTATCTCAATTAGGCAGATATAGATCTATCTCAACTGAGAGCAAGATGTTTTAAATATTTGAGATTTAAATATATTTGTTTTAAAAGAATATCAAGCTAATGAAATAGTTCAATTAACTCACATTGTGAATACCAAACACATTCTATCTAGAGACCTCTTAACTAAAATAATCAATCAACAACACTCAGGAAGTAGTTCTCAAAATAATATTGATCATTTAATCAGAAACTTGAATAATTAAACTATAACATCCGGAAATAGTTCACGACATATCACTATTTAATAAATCATTTTTATAAGACATATTTCTTAGTAAATAGTTACTTAGAAATCATAATTCAACCCATAAGAGTAGAGACAAATAATAACATAAATTGAGACAAATTACTCATACCGACAGAAGTGCACAAGTATGCGATTAAATTGACACATCCCTGTTATCATAAAATGAAACTAGCATTTAAAATAATAATATTATAAATTCCAATTTTTTAAGTCCATTTCTCCAGCTCCGGTCTCTAACAGTCTTTTACAATGCCTGAACTTATGCTTTCAAAATCAGAGCTATAGTAGTGCAAAAATCTGTTCATTATACATAACTCAGATTGTAAAAGAAAAATCTCAATAATATCCAGATCTAAGATTTCTCTCTTCTCACCCTACACCTATAAATCCTTTAGACAATAGTGCCATCAAGAATTCCAGAATTTCAGAGGAGAGAAGCCCCTATTAAATTTTCAATCTTCTATTTATAATTTTTACAAAGGAATTCTTCATAGGAAAGTTTGTTTGAAGAGTGGTTTTGCTCAATCAATTTTCATTGGTTCAAATTATATTATTCAATTGCTAGAGCCTTCCAATTGATTGAGATTTTCTTCGTCTCATCTCTTCAACTCTTGTCCTGCAAAAGCAAATAAAAAACAAAATTAAAATGCAAAAATAAAATCAAAATCTCAAATCTAGAAATTAAAATAAATCCAATTAAAACTTAATTAAATAAATAATTGAAAATGAAATCTTAGCTTTCTTTTGATGTCTGTTTTGATATAATTGGCCAATGAGAACATAGATGAATGGATCTGCACTCATAAGAAGTTTTGGGAAATTAAAATGCAAAACATAAAACTCAAAAAATTAGTTTTGTTGAAAAAATCGTAGCTTGATCTTTTGCTGAATTTTAGACCCAATAAATGATCAAATCTAGAAATGAAACATCTTCAGGAATAATCTCTATCATTTTATTTTTCCAATGACCTATCTTGGACCTCATTTGGCCAAGTAAAACTCCATTTATGAGCCTCTAAAGTTGGTATATTAAAATTGCCAAAAATCTGGAATTTTTGTTGCTAGGGCTAAAAAATCAAAATTTTAAATTAAATTCTAATCCTAAATTAGATTATGATATTTAATTAATTAATTATAATTAATTGCAATTATATTATTCATATAATTTAGTTGTAATCTAATTCTAAATTAAGTTATAATTATCTATTAATTAATTATAATTACATTATTAATTTTAATAAAAAAATAATTGAAAAATACAATTAAACTAATTAAAAAATGATTTATTGATTAATTAAAATACAAAAATATTATATTAATATTATAATTTAAATTATATTAAAATTATAATTTAAATATAATATTAATTATAATATTATATAATATAATTTATTTTAATTAATAATTCAAAAAATATAAAAAATGCACACCACATGAGAGAGAGAGGAGGAGTGGAGGGAGAGTATGTAGTGATAAGGGAGTAATAGAGCAGGGACTGTCGGTAAAAGAAAGTGACGTGGTTGGTAGAGGTGAGCCTAATTACAATTGCAAAGTCAAAACATATTGCAAATCACACTTGGAGATGGGTAGTGATGAATGTTCAGTAATAAAAAGTAAGATATGTGATGCACGTTGGGAGTGAAGGAGTGGTAGGAAGGAAACGTGGCAGGCAGGGACCAAATCACAAATCGCAAAGTTAAAGGTTTATCACAAATTGCAGTTAGAGATGGTTAGCGGTAAATGTCTTCGCAATAAAGCAATAAGATATGCGATGTGAGTGATGTGGTGGGTCCCATACAATATCGCATCGGCTTTTCGGAAAGATAGCATGTGAATGTGGTGAAGATTTTTGTGATGGCCGATATGCGAAAAGGCAAGGGGTTCTACCAATAGGTTTTAAGCGGCGGTTTGTAATGTATAATGTGGTAAGTTTAATGTTATGTAACATGACTGTTCGGTGGGTGAGCAGAGCTATAATCATTAAAATGAATAAGTTAACTAAAAAATAAAAAGTTTGGATATTGGGGAAAAAGGTGAAAATAGTAAAAACGAACTAAAAGTTTAATATTTACAATGAATGACTATTTTAACTATGAGAATTGAAATATTAGTACATTTATACATTTTTGACCCAAGCGAGAAAATAATCAAAACTTCAAAGGAGTGCTATTTACAAACTGTTTGACCAGATGAAGTGAAACAAGTATCGTTGGTATGAAAAATCAGATTCAATGAAACAATCAAAATAGAAATCCGATAAAAATGAAAAATAACAAAATTAAAAAATAATTAACTTTAATCAAAATCCTAAAAGGTGTTTAGCCAAGAATTTTGTAGAAAGGGTCCCCATTATTTGAAGTACATAAGTTAAAAATGGGGGGGGTTGTGTTTTACCACAACAATGGCAACATGCGGTAGAAGAACTAGTGATATCTGATTATAGATAATGAACGTAAATTTACCCAAAGGTTAAAAATAATGGAAATCACGAAATAGTCTAATAGTAAAGAATTTCCATAGTTCCCACATAAATATGTTAAGAAATATGAGTTTGTAAAGATAAGTACTTAAAACAGACTTGAGTAAAAGTGATGAATCCAAATTTGGGGAAATTTGTTTTTTTTTTTAATTTTCATGTGAAAAATAGAAGAAGGTAGAGATAGGAGTTTTTGATAAAGAATATATCCATTTTTTTATTGTCTCTGACATCGCTTCACTGCTAGCGAGCCTGAACAGTACCTCGACGAAGTTGTCTTTTATGCTATACAAGCCTAGTCTCGCTACCAGCAAGCGTCCATAGCCTCGACGGGTTTACTTGTATTTCTCATGCTTCCTCTTTTTATCACTCTTTTGATAAGTACATTTGCAAGATTTTTATTTATGATGTATTTGAGTGAAAGAGGTGGGATGGTAATAGAGATTTTATGTTTAATGGACATAGTGCTTTCATAATGTTTGCTCCAAATTCTTTCCCTGCAACTATCAATCAGAGGATTTTTATGTGGAGGGGTGGGAGGTATTCATTGAATTAAACTCAAATCATATCTTTCCTTGAAAAAGTAAACTCAATCGCTTAGAAAGGATGTGTATTCCTCCACGGAAAATATTTTAAAGCAAGATGGCTTTATGGTTCCATAAATATATGCCTTTAATGATAAATGAAATTCACTTAAATGGATAGAGTAAAATATTTCCCATGTATGTCAACAATTGTAAGGTAAGAAAAATTCCTTTCACATAAATCATGACAAATTCACTAAAATCAAATCAAAACTGAAAAAAAAAAGGAAAATAATTCCTAAACTAAAGTAAGAAAAGAAATCAGAAAATAAAAAAAAATGAAGAAAGGAAAAATTAAAATAAAAACAAAATTTAAAAGCTAAACTCTAACAAGATCGCTTATATGAATTTCTCAACAAAGGATTATAAAATAAAATAAGCATATGTATGTTCATTCCTGTGTTGAGATTTTTTAAATTTTTTTTATCTTGCAGAGTTATATAAAAATGAGGCTCTCAAAATGTAGAAAGTGAATAGCAGTTATGATAGATAATATGTTGAATGAGAAGTTTTTGTTTGTTACAAATTTTTCTTCTTCAAGACAAAACCTGCATAAAATCAACTTAACTATTTTCTAATAAAAGAAAATCTTTAAAGAAATAGACGAGAGGTTCAAAAACTCCCCAGTGAAGCTAATTCGATGAGGATCATTACTACTTCTCTCAAGAATCTCAAAGAGTAAAATAAAATGAACTGATCTAGTAGAGGAGCGAATGATTCATGAATACCTATAGAAACAGAGTTCAAGATCAATAAAGACTACAACAACAATGAATAAATGTGAATAAATGAAAGTGGGCACATGAAACTTACCATTGAATAACTGCATTTAATCTTACCTGAGAACGATGATTTTCTCCAATGCAAGTGAACTTATTTCTTTAATTAGAATTAAAAGCATGAAGAATTTTTATTGACCCAAAATAATTATTTTATTACATCTAAAGTAAAACAAACAGTTTAACTAAAATAAAGCAATGTTTCATGTTCAAGGAATTAGAAATAAATTGAATCCATCAGAAATGAGGATGAAGCTATGCTTCTTTATGAATTGTAGCAATGAATGTTCTTTTTTCTTCTTTCATTCTGAATTTATATCAGCCCCAAAGTATTGAAATTGATTCAAAATCCTAAAAAATGTAACATTATATAAAGAGGATTTGAATCTTTATATGATAAGTATGGAGAAAAATTCAGGGTAAAAGAAAATTAAAAATATGAATTAATCATCGGTACATTACCTTGCTAAATATTTCGCATTGTGAGATTTTTTTCCGTGCATAACTTAAAATATATGATTTCCACTTTTGTCGATATGCGATTGAGCTCTTTCCATACTAATTTAAAAGAAAATGGTGGAAAGTTAGATATCAATGTTTATCACAAAAAAAGATCTTGAAGACAGATTTATTTGTGTTTAGTAATGCGATATAATAATTGTGATGGAAATGTCACATGATGAGCATGTGCAATGAGAAACTATGAAGGGATGAATGTGATATCGGAGAATAGTCATATCGGAAGATTAAATATTGTGAATGAAATGAAATGCTGATATAATTCTAATTTCTTGCGATAATGAAAATGCGATAAATAACTGATGCAACGTGACTGCGAATATCAAAATATATTCGTGGAACTTTTGGTTTTGCGGCCCACACAAATGGTGACCAATCATGCACAGTTTCACTTCACATCTTTCTTAATTTACCTTCCTGTATATTTCACAACTTAACACTTTTTCAATTTTGCGATTTTGCGATTTCGCAATTCGCAGCGAACTCCACATTGCTCGTTGCAAATTTTATCATTTAGCATATTAATTATCTCGTGTGATATGCGATATGCGTAGCATCGCAATGCAACTAATATAACTTATTGGGTGAGGTTTTAACAATAACCGCTAAAATTGCCGATATGCAAAATATAATTTCATTGATGTGTCGATGTGCGATGAAGAATGGACCCAATATTTTTATTATATGAATTGTAATTTCATATCGAATCCAGGATATCAGAAATTTTAAATATATGACCCTATTAAATTTGTGATTTATAAATGGACATGATATCTGTATATAAAGAGGATTTAAATGTCATATCGGGTCCGGGGTATATGAACATCGCAATTTTGGCAAAGTAATTTTATCAGAATATGAGTGAGAATGAATGTCAGAAGATATACATCGAAGGTTTCATATCAGAAATTGTTAAGAGTTGTCTTTGATCAAATGTTGTGATACAGATAATGCGATATCATATAGAGAGATCATCGGAGATTGGAGGGAATGAGAGTATCAAGAGATCTGATATATTTAGTGTATGTTCATTTTAGAGCCTCCGATATGCAATTTACAATATAATGAGCCATATAGTGAGCTGATGATTTCTTATTGTATTCAATTCAAAAAGAAAGTGAGTTATTTAACTTTGCTTTAAAATAAATAACCCTTTAATAATTTAATTAACTATCGGAAATTTCGATTGGAAATTAATTTTATCGGAACTTTCTTATAAAGAGTGTTGTGAAATATAATAATCTGATATGATTCCTCCGACAATTTATTAAGTCTTATAAGGATTTCAATGAATATAAGAAAAATTATATCTCCTTCAAATTTCAAACAAAATCATAAATACTTCCTTGAACATGCTGCGGATTTGAAAAGATCTGGCTGCTTTCTTATCTCTGATCTACACAATCAAATTAATGAAAATCTGCAAAAAAAGAAAAAAAGAAATAAGGAACAACCTTTGAAAGTAAAATAAATAATATATGATGATGAACCTGTAGACACATACCCGAAAGAATTTTGATTGTAAGTTTATCTCATGAATCTTCAAGTTCTCCCAAATTTTCTCAAAATTTGCATAAGTTCAACATCACCTTCTTGTTTTAATCTGAAATTTTAAGTAATGATTTTTTTCAAATTACATCATTTCCAAAATTAAATCAGAAGGCAAGAGTGGTAAAAAACCAGTTTTTAGAATTAGTTGTGAATAAAAAATTGTCAAGTAGTAGAAAATTTTTGGAATTTCTTCATGTATGATCAATGTTATGAATTTTGAAAAACAAGAAAGCTGAAGGCTTGACAGATAAGTATGATCAGATAATTCAAGAGATTTTAAAAATTCTCTAAGATGTTTTTTCTATAATTGAAATGGGATGTCCAAAAGAAATTAGATTCATTACTTGTTTTATTGAAAATCTGAAATAATGAAATACATGCAAACAAAAAAGAAAATTAATCTATTCCTATATCTAACTGAATGACGGAAACATGACTAGGTATATTCATACTTCCAATGAAACCATGTATGCATTTTAATTCCTGCATGTATGTAAATGTCAAACATTAGTAAAAATGAAAATATAATTAATCTAAGAAAACTAAATCTGAAAGCATAATGTATCTTTATTGTTAGTAGCTTATTCACCATTACCTTCTCTTGAAATGTCATTTCCAATTGAATTTCAATTGTATCATAGAAATGTGGATGGATTTCCATTATTGAGTAGAATAAGTTTAAAAGAGAAGATGATAGGTCAGGTTGTAGAAATGATCTTTCAGAAACAATGGTCTGTGTGATTTTATTAGTGTTATGATTAAGGGTTAAATTATTAACGATCTTTCGTGAAGGAAAATTTTCCAAATGTCTTTCAATTTGATCAATGAAAAATGGATGGAAGTCTGATAAATCCAACAGACGATTATTAATTGAATTAGATTGCTGGTCATAAAGTGAAAATACACACATTTTTTGGCACTTCTCTTCAGAAGTAAGAAGTAATTGATAAGGAATGAACATCAATTGAAATGGAAATTTAATAACTTTCTATGTTCACATTTATAATTTGAATCTTTATTTTTCCCTCGAGGTAATGCTTCAATTGAGTGTTCAATGTTGAGCTTCTCAATATGCCAGCACAAAATATCTAAAAATCTAAGACTAAAAACATAAAATAAATCTGAAGTTAAAATTAAATGTTGAAAAAATAACAAAATTGAATCATAGTTTACACTAGTGTTACAATTATTGTTATAACACAATTGGGAGTGACTTAAAGTAATTTCCTCTTTACAAAAATTGGGCAGAATAATGCAATTAGAATGATTATTAATACCCACTTGTGAATTAGAGAGAAGGATATGTCTCTGAATAGGAATACGAGCTTGATCATCATATAAATCATAGATTGGAATGATTTATTGAATGTTGAAATCATACGTATGATTAATTGTTTGAAAATGAGAACTCTTTGAAATAATTTCTAAATTAGATTGTTCTTCATTTTCACATGTGATTAGACTTTTACCATGAGGATTCAATTGTAAAGAAGACAAATCAATATCATCAATGTCAAAGTAGCTATCATAAATGACCTCAAGACATTCATTAGAATTCTCTTCGATCTTATTCAATGTATCAAAAAAAGAAGGAATATTAAGCTCATGTTTATTAATGTCAAAAGAATGATCATAAATTAATTCTCTATCTTGATAAAAACTAATCGACAATTCATTTAGATCAGCTTCTCTGTTTTCTGAAATATTTTTAATGTGAAGAGAAGTTAAATTTCTATTAGAAAATTATCAGGATAAAGAGAAAAATATGAATCTGAAACAATGCATTTGAAAATGTCTCTATTTGAGCACTCTGGTGTATTTTCTTCATTGCAATTTTCAGATCTAAGATCATTTTCTTGGCTACTTATGCTTTCTTGAAGAATGTTGCTTTGTTGATATGAATTTGGAATTTGCTCATCGTGAAAGAATTCATAGATTTGTACAACATATTTCATATTATTGGAAACTTTAATCGCTACTAGTACTTGCTGGATTATGATCTGATTCTCTAATTCTAATGCATATTGATTTTTAGATTTTAAAGCGGTATCTTCTTCAATATTGTTGCTAATATTTTCTTGCAATTTATCAGTGAAATTTTCCAAGCTTCGTGATTGAGTTTCATGGACATGTGAAGGTGCACCTTGATCTTTCTCAATATTGTACGAAATATGCAGAAATTGAAGGAATTGATTATACAAAATAGAGGCCATTTCATCATCATTTGTTTGTACCACCATTTTAGAATTCTTACCTATATCAACGAAATTAGAAGGAGATTGATCAAAGTTTGAAATAATTTCACAAAATAATTTTACATGGACCATGAATGGAAGGAAGGTTTCAAATATGTTCAAACCAACCTAGTAATTTATTTTTTGAAGCTTTATCTTCAGTTTTAAATTTTAAACAATTTAAACGAAACCTGATGGTAAACTCAATTAATGACTCACCTTCGTACCTTCGTAGATCTTAAAAATCATCACATACCTGTTCGTGGATATATCCATCAAGTTTACAAAGGAAGATTGTAATAAATTGTTCCCAAGTGTGGATTGAGGCAACTGGAAGTGATTGACACCAGTTTTTGGCTTTTGCCAAGAATGTAAGAGTAAAAATCCTGCATAAAATACCTTCATCAATTTCATGAAAAACAAAATTTAAATTTTTTTGAATGAATTGTAAATTATGATCAAATGCAGAAGTATTCATTTTACCATTAAACTTTACCTGAGACAAGTGTCTTACTATTTCTGGTGGAGTATTGGACGATGCTTGTCCAGAAATACAACTCCAAATTGGAAGTTTTAAAGGAGCCATTATAATGAAAATAAAATATTAAAATACAAAGACTCCAAAGGAAAAAAAGTCATAGGCCCTCCTTCTAGCGCCAAAATGTTGATGCCTCGAAATTTGTTGCAACAACATGGGGGATGACCACCCAGTATGGACTTTAAAGCAGTTAGTTTTCCATTTAGAATGGTGGCTCCAACTGGTTTAACTAGGTCCAGTTACCTTCTATCAATCTCTATTGGCTTAAAATATGACTTTTATCTACCAATGGGAAAGAGACGTCAAATCATTTATCTTGCCGATCAGATAAGAAAGTGATCCTTAAGCTAATTTGGGCTTAGCCAGGCCACAACTAAATTTTTTCCTCTTTGGGAAGAGGACTTTTTAGATATGTAAAATTTAATCTAAATGCAATATTATTCTAAGATGCAAGCAAAAGAAACTATTTTAATCCTATCTCAATTAGGCAGATATAGAACTATCCCAACTGAGAGCAAGATGTTTTAAATATTTGAGATTTAAATATGTTTTTTTTAAATGAATATCAAGCTAATTAAATAGTTAAATTAACTCACATTGTGAATACCAAACACATTCTATCTAGAGACCTCTTAACTGAAATAATCAATTAACAACACCCAGGAAGTAATTCTCAAAATAATATTGATCATTTAATCAGTAACTTGAATAATTAAACAATAACATGCAAAAATAGTTCACAACATATAACTATTCAATAAATAATTTTTATAAGACATATTTCTGAGTAAATAGTTACTCACAAATCAGAATTCAACCCATAAGAGTAGAGACAAATAATAACATAAATTGAGGCAAATTACTCATACCGACAGAAGTGCACAAGTATGTGAGTAAATTGACGCATCCCTATTATCATAAAATGAAACCAGAATTTAAAATAATAGTATTATAAATACCAAATTATTAAGTCCATTTCTCCATCTCCGATCTCTAAAAGTCTTTTACAATGCCTGAACTTCTGCTTTCAAAATCAGAGCTACAGTAGTGCAAAACTCTGTTCATTATAAATAACTCAGAATGTAAAAGAAAAACCTCAATAATCTCCAGATCTGAGATTCCTCTCCTCTCACCCTACACCTCTAAATCCTCTAGACAATAGTGCCATCAATAATTCCAGAATTGCAGAGGAGAGAAGCCCCTATTACATTTTGCAATCTGCTATTTATAATTTTTACAAAGGAATTCTTCATAGAAAAGTTTGTTTGAAGAGTGGTTTTACCCAATCAATTTTCATTGGTTCAAATCATTTTATTAAATTGCTAGAGACTTCTCATTGATTGAGATTTTCTTCTTCTCATCTCCTCAACTTTTTTTCCTGCAAAAACAAATCAAAAACAAAATTAAAATGGAAAAATAAAATCAAAATGTCAAATCTAGAAATTAAAATAAATCCAATTAAAACTTAATTAAATAAATAATCAAAAATGAAATCTAAGCTTTCTTTTGATGTCTGTTCTGATCTAATTGGCCAAAGAGAACATAGGCGAATGGATCTGCACTCATAAGAAGTTTTGACAAATTAAAATGCAAAAAATAAAGCTCAGAAAATTAGTTTTGTTGAAATATTCGTAGCTTGATCTTTTGCTAAATTTTAGACCTAATGAATAATCAAATCTGGAAATGAAACCTCTTTAGGAATAATTTTCATCATTTTATCTTTCCAATGAGCTGTCCTAGGCCTCATTTGGCCAAGTAAAACTCCATTTATGAGCCTCTAAAGTTGGTATATTAAAATTTCCAAAAATCTGGAATTTTGTTGCTTGGGCTAAAAAAATCTAAATTTTAAATTAAATTCTAATCCTAAATTAGATTATGTTATTTAATTAATTAATTTTAATTAATTTCCATTATATTATTCATATAATTTAGTTATAATCTAATTCTAAATTAAGTTATAATTATCGATTAATTAATTATAATTACATTATTAATTTTAATAAAAACTAATTGAAAAACACAATTAAACTAATTAAAAAATGATTTATTGATTAATTAAAATATTAAATATTATATTAATATTATAATTTAAATTATATTAAAATTATAATTAAAATATAATATTAACTATAATATTATATAATATAATTTATTTTAATTAATAATTCAAAAAATATAAAAAATGCACACCACATGAGAGAGAGAGGAGTGGAGGGAGAGTATGGAGTGATAAGGGAGTAATAGAGGAGGGGCTGTCGGTAAAAGAAAGTGACGTGGTTGGTACAGGTGAGGCAAATCACAATCGCAAAGTAAAAAATTATCACAAACCACACTTGGAGATGGGTAGCGATGAATGTTCGGAAATAAAAAGTAAGATATGTGATGCGCATTGAGAGTGAAGGAGTGGTAGGTAGGTAACGTGGCAGGCAGAGACCAAATCGAAAATCGCAAAGTTAAAGGTTTATCGCAAATTGCAGTTAGAGATGGTTAGCAATAAATGTTTTCTCAATAAAGAAATAAGATATGTGATGCAAGTGATGTGGCGGGTCCCATATAATATAGCATCGGCTTTTTGGAAAGATAGCATATGAATGTGGTGAAGATTTCTTTGATGGCTAATATGCAGAAAGGTAAGGGGTTATACCAATAGGTTTTAAGCAACGGTTTGTAATATATAATGTGGTAAGGTTAATGTTATGTAACATGACTGTTCGGTGGGTGAGCGGAGATATAATCATTAAAATGAATAAGTTAACTAAAAATTAAAAAGTTTGGATACTGGTGAAAAAGGTGAAAATAGTAAAAACGAACTAAAAGTTTAATATTTACAATGAATGACTATTTTAACTATGAGAATTGAAATATTGGTACATTTATACATTTTTAACCCAAGTGAGAAAATAATCAAAACCTCAAAGGAGTGCCATTTACAAACCATTTGAACAAATGAAGTGAAACAAGTATCGTTGGAAAGCTTATGAAAAACCAGATTCAATGAAACAATCAAAATAGAAATCCGATAAAAATGAAAAATAACAAAATAACAAAATAATTAACTTTAATAAAAATCCTAAAAGGTGTTTAGCCAAGAATTTTGTAGAAAGGGCCCCCATTATTTGAAGTATATAAGTTAAAAATGGGGGGGCTGTGTTTTACCACAACATGATACAATGGAATTTTGAACATGTTGGTTGAAGTGGGAAGAGAATCAACAATAACATTGATGTCTCTTGGAATCAACGATAAAGTGTACTCAAAAAATGTCTTGAGGATGTCTAGCACTACATTTCTATAAGCTTTCATCCTTGGATGCTTGGCCTCGTATTCCCCTTTGACTTTCTTTATTACTAAATCAGAGTCGCCATATACATAAATCTTCTTTGCACCCAACTTCTTGAGAATTTTCAGACCGGTTATCAAAGCCTCATACTTAGCTTCATTGTTTGAACATTCGAAGGCCAACTTGTAGGGGGAAATTCGAACATTGGGAGGAATTTTTAATGAATGATTTATAGGGTTGTGAATCCACACTCTAATTCCAACAACTTCTTTGCCCAAAGCTCCATCGAAGTCCATAGTCCCCAAACTACTTTCCTCATCTGGAAACTGCAAATCGGATGGCTAAAATTTGCTTGTTGTTTGAAAGATCTATAATATACCAAAATATTTTGATTCTTTCACTCTTTCATCACTTTTTTGAGGCGATCGATGCACTCGGTTCCAAACCATTTGGCACTTTTTTTACAAATATATGCATTTTCCAATTCTAAAACAAAATTTGAAGATTCAATTTTTTTTTGCATTTGATTCAATCAAATATCCAGAAGATGTTGAACATTCATCATTTAAAAAGATAAAGGACTCTACATTTGTATGCACAACATGTATATGATGTTTATTTGGCATTTCTCGACTGCTGATCATGTACTTCATATTACTTTCTCAGTAAAGTTTCCTAAGCTGTCCAAAGACAGGAATCAAGTTGTAATGCACCTCTAGGCTTCACACCCCATGACCGAGAAAGTAACATTCCATATCTAGGTGGGATATTAGCCAAAAAAACATCCATGAGGACATTCCTAGCTAGGATTTGCTCTAATGACACCACTAGGTCCTTGATGAGGCCAATACATTTGACCCTCCCTAAATAAACTGAGTAAAGATCATGATAAGGTATTGTGATGTCTAATCCTAATCTGTCCATAATGGCCTTGGGCATGAGGTTGTGACAGGCTCTGGAATCAAGCATGGCATTATGGAGGATAAAGTCATGGATTTTTAGGCTTAGATAAAATGGAGGGACTTCACTATCTTCTAAATCACCATCGACAATAGGGCCAAAAATAAGCTCAGGGTGATCATCACTCACATTAACCATGTCATACATTTGATCAACTCTAAGAAACTTAGAAACTTGAAATTTGTACTGATCATTCTTAATTATTTCAATTAGAGGAATGGAGACTTTCAACTTGGTAATTTCATTTTCAAGAGAGAAAAAAAGCAAAATGTTTTTCTACCTCTTTCAATGGTGCATATTTCTTCTCGGGCTGATATTTGTGTGAAGAATCTTTCTTCTGTCCTCCTTCTTGAACTTATTTATCTTTCCTTTGACTGCTGGAAGAAGATTTTTTTCCTTTAACATGATTAGGAACAACAGGTCCCTTTTATTTACTTTGATTCAAGGCAGCAGCTTCTTTGGGATGAACATCTACTTGAGCATTCTGTTTTTTCTTATTGGAGGTTATAGGAACATTCCTATTCCTTAAGCCATACTGTCTCTGAACTTGAGAAAGAGCATTCTGATATCCCCTATGATAATGTTTGGTGCACACTGATAATATGTCATCATTTGACAATACAAATGGTTGATTATCCGGTGCAAAAATTTCTGTAGAAAATTGATCTTCTTCAGTGAGGAAAATAGGCTGCTGATTTTGTGAATCCTGATCCCTTTTCTCCCTTTGCTTGATCCTGTATTGAGGCTGCTGATTCTGGCCCCTTAAATTGGGATTTCTAATGGAGGGTTCAACTTTTTGATCAATGACGAACATTTTATCCATAAGCGATGAACATTTTATCCATCACCTTCTCCATGGTATTGATAAAGGTACCTAATTTTCCTTCAGGTGAAGTAGATGTTTCTTCTTTGATAGTAACTCTTTTTTGCATCTTTATTTTAGATGTCTTGATGATAAATTTGGCTTCTACGCTCACTTTTTTTCTCTACATTTATTTAAGAGTTGTTGGTTTTATTTCCCTCAACTGATAGGCCATATCGGGATTGAAACCATCATGATAATGAAGTAAACAAAGAACTAGAGGAGGCTTAATATTCTCATAAATTGAATCATATATTTTGTTGAATCTAGATATAAAGTCTTGGACACACTCATTGGGGTTCCTTTTCAAGGCATTGTACTCAGCTAAAATATGAAATGGATTTTTATTCTCTTCCCATTTCTCCATAAAAAAATTCAATCAACTGCTATGAGGTACCTATTGAACTGACTGTGAGTGAGAAAAACCATTTATTTACCTCTCTGGAGAAACTTTGTGCAATGATGTGCATCTTGGCATCCTCATTATCGATCTCTTCAAGATCTATGAAGTCAATAACTTTGTCAACATGTTGATAAGTTGTAATCTTTGATGTTCCATCAATAAGAGGAAGCCTATGACCATAATTATGAGGTAGTGGAGTGAGCTGAAGCGATAGGATCAATAGAGAAAATCTAGCCATAACTAATGGAGGAGGTCGTGGAGGCACTGATGAAGTGAAACCTTGCAGAGGCAATGACAGAATGAAAGGATGGATTGATGATGTAGCTGTATAAGAAGGTGAAATGACAGGTGGAGAAAAATTATGTTGTTGATATTGAAAATAAGCCTTATCTAAAGTTTCTTGAAATTTGTCTACCAAGCCCTTGAGTTTATGAAAATTAGACCAGACTTCACTATCAACTTCAGATTCAAAAGATTTAGAAAATGGTGCAAAGGACTAGAAATATAAAGGATCAAAGGTGGCTTCTGAAAGAAAATTTTTAGACTTAGTTCAAAAAAAAGAAATTTCAAATTTTGGACTATAGACCAAATCTTATGGAACAAATATCGTAGGCAGAGAATTTGATTTGACCAGTAGAGGAACATCTCTTCCAACCTTCCGAGAATTGGTTTTTGTTTTCTAAAAATACTCTCAGTGTGATACATAATTGGTGATGGATTTGGGTCTAGATTTGACCTGGTCTATCTTTTAGGAGCCAGCTTAAGATAAGAATTTTGGACTTTGGCTCAGATTTAGAATTCAACCTATTCTGAATGCTAGAGCTTGTCAATAATGAATCTAACTTTCAGAGGATTAAAGAAATACTCCCAAGGAATGTTTAGAAAACTCTCCTTGGAATTGGCGCCAATAATTTTATCACTCTCCCCAACTTCCTAATGCTGAGAGTAGGATTGGAGAAAGGTAACCACAGACAAAACTTTAGATCAGGTAGCCAACCCTACCCAGACTAGAGAGGGATCTCTCTTTGTCACTGTAAAAAATCAAATGAATGGCTGAGTATCATATGATTTTAGGCTAGATATGTAAGCTTAATAAGTAAAATTTGTTTAATGTTTTGAATGTTGGATAGAAAATTCAATGAATGGATTGTAAATGCGGTTTTTAGGTCTGAACTTCGAGGTGAACCTGCAGAGAATGTGTGAGTCAAGATAGGTATTTTGGAAAAATATTAATCATTCATTGAGTATATGATGAATATGGAGTATATTTTGAATGATCACTAAGCTTAATTCATTCAATTAAGAAGAAAATAAACATAATATGGTGAATCTTGTCTAAAACGGAGCATGCATAAACATGAATTTTTATCTCAAAATTATAAGATATACATATATGAATAAATAGACATAGTATTAAGCATAATATGATAAAAAAACATGAGAAAAATAGATGCTCCAAATTATACCACAAGTATCTCAACACAATTCCTGCAAATTTGTCTTTGATTTCATTCCACAAGCTGATTACAAGAGCTCCACTGCAAAATATGAGACTATCCAACCCAAAAAAATACAAAAGAGAGTCTACTTATAGAAAATATAAACTATGAAACCTTGTCAGGTCAAATTCCCATCTAAAATGGATAATAAATTCAAAATATGAGTCATTTCCTAGTTTTTAGGGAGGTTAGAAACCATTCCCTGAATTTTAGCTATAAACTAGGAGTGTTTGTCCCTTACATTGATTACAAATTCCTTCATGAAAGGAAGCCAAAAACAACCCAATAGCTCTAATTAAAACTCATATGACAGCATAGCCTCGAATTTGTGACCATTTCTGAGCGTGACAAGTGTCCTGAGGGAATCCAATGCTGATCTGTGACAATTCTGACTGAAGATTTTAAAAAGAATTTGCAGAATAGTAACAGAACTTTGGAGGAATTTTTGAGGCACTTTGAGAAGCCCAAATCCACTTCTAGAAAAATTGTCAACTAGCCTTGTATGTCTATCTTCTATATCATCTTGATTTTTTCCAAATGGACCATAGGAAGGCCTTCAAAAATCCATTCTCCCAGGGTCACTCAGAAGCATAACAGAGGGTCCAAAAATGAGGCAGAAACATGAAAAATAAGTGGTTTTTTAGTTTTCTCTCCCAAATTTAAGCTTTTCATGCTATGAGGGTTCTATATCTATGATTTAATCATCAAAATACATCCATACATGTAAATAAATCACCTTTTGTATGCCTCCAAAACAAAAATTCATGAGTCTGTTACCCTTCTGCAATGAGAAATTTCCAGAATTCTGCAAAAAACCCTGTAAAATACAAAAATTGCTCAAAAGCTTTCAAAATTGGTCCTTCACACCTATAAGAGATAGGCTACACATATAATGAAGCTTCAGCCAATAAATCGAATATTTCCTTCTCCTTGAGCTTCATTTGTGCCTCTTTGGACCTCTTCTTCACTTGTTTCAGCCTTATTTGAGAAATGGTGTGCTCGGTGTGATAATGGTTTACCATTTGCCTCTATAACTTGTTATCCTTTTTAGCCTTTTTCAATAGCTTCTCCAGATTCTCATTAGCTCTTGATATCAAAAGGTCTATATCCTCATTGATCTCCATGGCAATGAGATCATCAAATTTCAATTCTTTAGATTGATGAATTGACTGTCTTTCTCACTCTACCGCCCTTTTGAGGCCTCTTGTTCTCAGTATTTTTATGTGTGTTTCAACTTCCATTTCATAAATTTGGTCAAAAAAAACAATTTAATTTCCTTTACCTCTATTCGCCTCCATGTCTGATTTGTACTTTCTTTGTAGGAGTTGATTTACTTGCAATTGAAAATTTTCCCGCTCAAGGAAAGAAATTCGGGATTGGGAAATGGAGAAGACCTCTTTCAATTATACTATTTATTTATATTTCTCTTTAATTATTTCTTCAGTTGATATGAACTCCTCATGCTCTGATACCTCAGGCTCCAATGCCACTGAATCATCATGTTGATGCAAGAGAGGTTTCTCCTCTATCTAAAATTTCTCAACATGGGTGCCAAGTGTAAGAAAACTCCTGGTAGACTTAGGCACAAAAAATCGTCTCTTCCCTCTCTCATATGTGTGATAAAATCCTACAACCCTAGGGACATCTAAAATCTGAATAGGCATGCTATAAGAGCCAATCTCCATTGGTTGTGGTGATGATGTAATAGGCAAGAGAGAAAGCGTTGCTAACAATCTCTCCAAGAAGTCTTCCCAGGTTATGTTTATAGAAGACAAGTGGTGCAACACAATGACCTTTATTAGGCCATGATGAAAGAGACTAGTATGATGATATTCCATTATAATTTGAACCTTATCAACCATCTTAATCAAGATCATGTATAAATAATGAGGGAAATCAAGTGTTTTGACTGAGGTAAAATGCATCAAAAGCATGATGTGATACCTATATAGCCTGGAGAATCTTCCTTCGCATGTGAATTACTTCATTATGAACATGATCAGAGGAGCATACTTGTTTCTTATATGTCTAAAAGAAAAAATAAATTTTGGATCATCTCTAACACGAGGTTTGAGGAATTTCCTGTAGTTTTCAATGCCTAGGTCCATATGCTTGAACCACTGCTCTCGATGAGAGGGGATACCTATAGCTGAAGAAATTAGGTCAGATGATAGGCTTATCTCCATACGTGAAAGAGTGACCTTTCCCATATTGTATTTGGTTGCAAAAAGGCTGGACAACTGAATATGATACCCCCCTTCCATAAGCCTTTCAAAAAATGTTAAACACTGAGTTAAGTTGAAAGCACCTTCTGGACAATGGTGAAGCATTAATCTCGTGCATGGTGAATGGCTCAAGCTTGAGATGGCACCCTCCTTTGAAGTTATTCATGTCACTTTCCATGTTTTTTGTCACTGTAATGATGAAAAGCCTAGGGTGTCATTGAAATGAGTGAATGAAGGGAAATCTGGAAAAATAGGGTGTAGGAAGGTGTGAGTTTGGTGGATGAAATGGAGGGTCTTGAAGCCGAGAAAATTTCTAGAAAAAATTGAGTAAGTAGTGTTGTGTGCTAGATTCAAGTTGTAGGTGCAATGAGATAAAATGGATGCGTGGAAGGTATAAAAATGCCTAAAACCCAGGAAATTCCCAATTTTGACTCTGAGAATATCCTTTGCAATAGTAGGGTAAGTTTGTGAGGTGAAATAGGGGTGATGGGGTTGAGAAAAAATTTCAACAAAAATTCAGTGGATAGGATGGTCTCTTTTCTCCATAATAAAAGTGGAATGAAATCAAATGGATAGGTTTAGGATGATGAAAAGCTCAAAACATAGTCAATTCCCAATTTTGGCTACGAGAAAAAACTAGTGAAAAGGTGTTTTTGGAGTTTAAGGGTCATGGAGTCAAGTAAGAGTTTTACTAAAAATTTAGTGGATAGGCTGACTCCTGACCTCCACAATGAAGGTGAAATTAAGTCAAATGGATGGGTTTAGGTCATTCAAAACCCTTTAACACATTCACCTTAGTTTTCATAGTTTTCATTGTTTATTGTGTTAAATAGCTTAAAATTTAGGGTTTTGATGGTTTTATTCATGTCATTTATGATGAGGTAAGTGATAGGAATATGTAGATAGGAATGGAGGATGTAGGTTTAGGGTTTATGTGATAGTTTAGGGCTTATTTAAATGGTAGGTTAGGGATTTTTACAAAAAAAAAAAAAAACGCATGTATGGATAGTGGAGACATGGTGACAACATAAATGATATTAAATATTTATAAAAACAATAAAAACTCAAGCCAAAAAAAAAAACAATAGATGATTAGTTACCTTGTGAAGAGGCTAAACCTTAGAATATAGGTCGAATCATTGAAGGTTGGAGGGTTTTGAGCTTCAAAAACAACGGACTTGGTCACCTACAAGAGCGTAACAAGGGAGAATTTGCAAGTCAGACAAGTGCAACAACGGATTTCTATAAGTTACAGAAGCGTAACAAGGGAGTGTGTAGTGCCTACATAGCGCTTTTGAAACACTCTAGAAGCATAAAAAAAATGCACAACTTCCACGCGAGTGTAACAAAACCACTCAGAAATGAAATACGACACCACAGAAGCGTAGCAAAGAAATTTTTGATGAATTTTAAGTGGTTTTGAGTAGGATTTGAAGGTTATGGCTTGGAATTTAGGATATATGAAGGAGGAATAAAAACAAGAGTAGCTCTCACATACAATGAAAGGGTAAGTGAATAAAATGAGGGTTAATTCCTTTTATAAGCTTGTGAGATGCTCGTTTATCACTTTTTTCCTTTTGACACTTGACAATGATCTTCTTAACCCTTTTTATTTTGAAAAGTGACAAGGTTCCCATTCAAATGACACAAGAAAACAAATTGACTTCCTTTATTCTCCTTGAATTTTAAAGTGACCTTTTTCTTGCCATTTTTTTAAATGAGACATTGAAAACACAATTTTCCTTTCAAATTTGTGAAAGGCTCCTTACCCTTTGACATCTGCAAATGACCTTTTTGAGCCTTTGTACAACTTGGAAAATGACATGTTGCTCTTTAAAATGAGGTAATAAGGAAAAATTAAACTCTTTTGAACCCTTTGACATCAAAAGTGACTTTATTTACCTTTGAATGAAATTATAAAACAAATTTCTCCTTTTCATGAAACAGTAAGGGTATTTTTCAAAAACCTTTAAAAATTCTCATTAGATATGACCTTTCAAACGAGATAAGGTGTGTCTAAAAACCTGAGGATAAATCCTTTTGAAATTGGGTGGAAAAATAGGTCATATTGACCTCATTTGGAGCTAGTCAAAACAACTTTTTGGATCCTTTCATAAATCAACGAGACATAATTGTTATTTTTCATGAGACATTGAAGCAAACTGGAGTTGTTTGGAACTTTTTAGAACTTGATCCATACGAAACAAGAGAGATGGCTTTTATTTGGACTTCCTAAACATTATTTCTCATTCACTATGGTTTTATGGATGAAATGGAGGTTTATTTCCTTATTTTAAGTGAAGATTTGAAGCTTTTTCCAAAGAAAGGAATGAACCTAGACTTTAACCTATATGAGATGGAGTGACCTAACCCTAGACCTCTTGAATGATGATGATAGAGATAGTGACCTTGAAGCTAATGATGGTTATGAACTTGAAAATGGTGATGATAAATTACTTATGACTTAATGGAAAACAACTGAAAGAGTCATTTGATTACTGAAATACTTGGGCTAAGGGTGCCCATAATTTTATACATTTTAAGGTAGCCAAGGAATTGAATTTCTTCTTATACCCCACACCGGAGGAAATATAAATTTCTTTGGAAAGTGCCATAATATCAATCTAATCACAAGAGAATATGTATTGAATATTACAATGCTTTCCATTCCAATGGGTGATTCTGATGTTGTACTAGGAGTACAATGGTTACAATCTTTGGGGATGGTAGATTTAAATTTTCAAGAAATTTTCTTGAAATTTTTTTTTGGAAGGAAAGGAAGTTTAATTACGGGGTATAGCAGGGAAGCCAAGAAATATAATAAGCTTTAATTTCATGAAAAATCTTCTAAATAAATAAAAACGTGTAATTACACAATTATGCTCACTAGAAGTTCCAACATCAAAATCATATATTTCTCCAGATCTCTAAAAAGTCTTGGACAATGAATACAAGGTGTTTGAAACTCCCAAAGGACTCCCACCTATTCATGATCATGATCCTGCTATTCATTTGATTCAAGAAAGTGTTCCTCCAAACATCAGGCCTTACATATATCCTTATGTACAAAAGAGAAAAAATGAACGTATGATAGCAGAAATGCTAGAGGCTGGTATAATACAATCTAGTCAAAGTTCTTTCTCTGCTCCAGTAGTATTGGTGCACAAGAAGGATGGATCATGGTGCTTGTGTCCAGATTATAGGGAGCTTAATAAGCTCACTATTAAAGATAAATTTCCCATTCATGTGATTGATGAATTATTGGACGAAATACATGGAGAAATTAATTTCACCAAGTTCGATCTCCATTCAGGATATCATCAAATTAGAATGAAGACTGAAGACATTCTGAAACAACATTTAGAAATAATGATGGTCATTATGAATTTTTGGTCATGCCTTTTTTCCTTACCATTGCACCTTCTACATTTCAAGGGTTGATGAATTCCATTTTCAAACCCTTCCTTAGAAAATTTGTGTTAGTATTTTTTGATGATATACTAATCTACAATATGTCTTGGAAGGATCATGTTCAACATGTTGATAAGGTGCTCAAACTATTGGAGGAGAAACAATTATATGCAAAAAATTCCAAATGTTTCTTTGGGGTACAAGAGGTGGAAAATCTGGGTCATATTGTATCTCATGAAGGTGTTAAGGTAGACCCTAACAAAATTAAAGCCATTAAGGAATGGAAATTCCCTACAGCCATAAAGAAGTTGCGAGGATTTCTTAGGTTAATAGGGTATTATCGCAAGTTTGTTAATAATTATGGGAGAATAGTAGCACCTATAACAACATTATTGAAGAAATATGCATTTTCATGGACTCCTTAAGCAACTAAGGCCTTTTAACATCTTAAAGAGGCAATATGCTAAGCACCGGTCTTATCTACACCAAAATTCACAAAAACCTTTATTGTGGAATGTGATGGTTCAAGAAATGGAATTGGTGATATATTAATGAAAGAAGGAAGACACATTGACTTCGAAAGTCGTCCAATCAAAGGAATGTATTTATAAAAAGATATTTATGAGAAGGAAATGTTGGCAATACTATACGCACTAAAGAAATAGCGAAATTACCTAATGGGAAGAAACTTCAAGGTAAAAACTTGTTGGAAATATGACGCAATATGTTGTTCTTGATGGAAACCTACTTGATGAAGTTATCCTTGATGGAAAACTACTTGATGAGTTTCCTATGATAAGAAACTTATGTGTTAAAGATGTAAAAATGATGCTTCTACAGTTCAGTTCAGATGTGATAGAGAAAGGAATTCCAGGAAGTGCCAGAGAAATGAAACAGGAAATATTTCTCAATGTATACGCAGGTTTGATGAAGGAAACCTGTGTATGGATGCAATGTATATGTTACTTTTATGAATGAAACCCGCGTATACATTCAAAATTAGTATATACGCAGTGTTTATGACAAAAATTTGTGTATACACATGGATACAAACGATCAAAGTCACGTATGCCTTTTGTGCTCTAAAATTATGAAACCAAGGGGAATTACCATGGTATTAGCCCATAGTATTGAGTGTTGTGTCTTCTATTTGATTCCATCCAAAGAATACCATCTGTTGTTGTGTCGTTTTGACTCATGGTATTTGAAAAGGCCAAATCTATATAAGGAGAAGAAGATCATAGTGAAAATGTGTGCATGAGTAAGGGTTGTAACTGAATACTTTTCTCTAAGGTATATCTTCATGGGATGAAATCTGTTTTAATTGATAGATCTGAATCTATGATGCAACCATGGATACAATGATGGTTCAAGATCTCTATATTTGAAATGACTATGCTCTTGTATGATCCATTGAATAGATGATTAGATCTATGACCTGGAGTAAGTTTGTTGAAGTCAAGTGAAGAAATCTGGGTAAGTTCTATGGATCTGGTTCATTCTCCAAAGTTTATATTTACAGATCTATACTCTAGTTCGTCTGAGTAAAAGCGCATATATACGCGGGTTTTCTTCAGAAAATGCGCGTACGGTGGTTAGGGTTTTCTGAAGCTTATTGCAGAGGTTTTTTCTATTATTCTTGCTATTTTTCTATTGTCTGTCAATGAAGTCTTCTTGTAGATCTGGGTTTTCTGAATACTATATATGCTGCTAAGTTGATTATGTAAAAATCTGATCAATGAAAGAATAAACATGATTGATGGTGAATAAATGATGAAGGGTTTTGCATTTATAAATATATCTAAATAAAAGCCTCAGATCTGGATCTAAGGCTGATTACATTCTAAAAAACAGCATTCATAGAGCTATACGCAGGTTGGTGTGAAGGAAATCACGTATACACACGGGTTCAGTGAAGCGAAGTAGCGTATGCATTTTAAGTTGATGAATGTTCAGGGTTGAGTTTGTATCTGCATATTTTCTGAATTTTGGGTTATTTCTGAGTTCTGGTTACAGTGGTATCACTGTTCTGATTGAATTATTGGGTAAATTTTATGGTTGTTGATGATTATGAAGAGTTGTGTTGATGCTGTTTGATCCATTATGAAAATTGATGAAACGTGGTCTGCAGTGGTTTTGAGGGTTGAATCCTTCAGTATGGAATTATAAGCTTCCTGTCAGTAGAAACTGGTGTTCTGATCAGGGGGTTGAAGCTCCCTTCTAGTAGTGGCTGGTAAACGAGATTAGGGGGTTGCAGCTCCCTTCCAGTAGCAGCTAGAAAACGAGAGAAGGTTGTAGCCTTCTGGAGGTAGATGCCTATGTACTGATATGAGTCTGCATCAGTACAATATTGTAAACATTTTTCCATATAATAAATATTGAAGACAGAGACGACAACAACGGTGGTTTTCCCCCGAATTGGGTTTCCACCTTAAATATTGGTGTTCATGTTTGTTGCTCTTGTGTGATGATTTATAATGATGTTACTGCACATAATTACTAATTATCTAACAGATGCATGACTGGTAAACTGAATTATATATTGCTCCTGAAAAGTTTTTCTAATCTGCAAAATTATATCATTATACGCTAGTTTCTTTTATTATATGTGCGTGTATACACGAGTTGGGTTCATCAAAGCTGCGTATGGAATTCTGTAAAAGAAAAGTTAAAATATTTTCAGTAAGATCTAAATATTGATTCACCCCCCCTCCCCCCTCTTAGTAATTTTCCCAACAATTGGTATCAGAGTGGGTCCTTCTGAAGAAGCCTAATCGCTATAAGGAAGATCAGCTAAGATGAGAAATCAAGATGGGACAACATCTAGCAGGCCTCCTCTCTTCAACAGAAACAATTTAATCTTCTATAAGACAAGGACAAGATCCTATCTTCAGTCCCTTGGAGCAGATGTATGGGCTATAGTTGAAGGAGGTTATCAATATCCAGCCTCAATTCCAACAAATGCAACTGCAAGAAAGAACTATGAAACTAATGCAAAGGTGGTAAATGCATTATTGGGAAGTCTGACTAAATCATAATTTGTCAAAGTCATGCAGTTGAATACAACAAAGGAGATATGGAACAAAATCATTCTAAGCTATGAAAGTGATACCAAGGTAAAAAGTGCTAAACTCCAAACTCTTAGAATTCAATATGAAAATCTCAGGATGCATAATGAGGAAAGCATTGCCAGTTTATTTTTACGTCTAGATGATATTGTAAATCATATGAGAAATCTGGGTGAAACCATAACTGACACTACTCTAGTAGAAAAGGATTTAAGATCTCTAAATTCCAAATTTGAGTCAAAAGTGTCTGCTATTAAAGAAAAGCAGGATCTACAAACTCTTACTATTTTTCAACTTCATGGTATTTTGACTTCTTGTGAAATGAGAAAAGGAGGTCCATCTGAAGTCAAAGAAGCTATCTTTAGAGCTGCTACAAAGGAAGTACAATAAAAGGAAGGATTAGGGTATGTTTCAGAAGAAGATGAGGTAAATTTTGTAAAGAAACTACAACTTGGCACTGGAAGGTTCAAAGGTAAGCTTCCTTTTAAATTTTTGGCTTGTGGAAGAGTTGGCCGTTATGCTGCTAAGTGTCCCCATAAAGAAAATCATGAAAAAGGAAAGGAAGTGGAAAAAGGAAATAGGAATCAATTTATCAATATAAAAATTTATTATACTCATGAAGATCATGATGAGCTATCAAATAGTGAAGAAGGTGAATCTGATCAAGATGTTAGACTACTCATGGCTTTAGAAAAAGACTCTAGTGATGCTAAAGATACATTTATGGATGCTCTCGAAGAAAATCATTTTCTTGAAGAAATTAATCAGCTCAAAATATGTTTGGAAGAAAACAAAATTTTCATAGATACTTTAAAGAATCAACTTATAGAAAAGGAGAAACACAATGAGAAATTAGAATGTGAAATAGTAAGTCTAAGAAAGGAAATTGAGAAAGAGAAAAATTTAAATCTTAGATTTGCTAAAGGAACTGAAACCTTAGATGAAATTATCAAGGTTCAACGCTCTCCTTTTGTAAAGACAGGTCTTGGATATATCATAGAATCCTCTCAGTCTTCAGCACCAAGCTATATAAATGTAGCTAAAACCAGCCTACAACATTCCATCACTCAGCAAGAGAACAGAGAAACTTCATAGGTAAAGCATGACCACTTCAATACAAAGAATAATAGCAGAAATATCAATCAGAGAAATACCAATCAGCATGTAAACACAAATAGAAGGTTTCATGATTGCAGGAATTTCTTCTTTAATGGGCAATGTTTCTCATGTAATAATTTTGGTCATAAATCTTTTCAATGTGTTGCATACAAAACCATAATGACCAGAGAAGCAATAAAGAAAAGAAATGAGACTGGAATAAAGAAGAATACTTATAACAACTTTTCTCCTCTTCAAAATGTAATTGAATGTGCTTATTGCAATAACTTTGGTCACGAAGAATCTAAATGCAGGAGAAATTTGAACCAAAAGAGAATATACCTTCAAATTCCAAGGTATGGAGAAAGAAAGACTTACAGGTTGAGAATTTTGGCATAGCCTTATTTGCAGAAGGGGAAGAAAACCAATGGTACATTGATAGCAGATGCTCAAAACACATGACAGGTGATAGAAATAAAATCCTTGCATACAATGCTCTAGAAAGAGAAAAGAATGTTACCTTTGGAAATGATACTCCTGCTGTCATTAAAGGAAAAGGTTCTGTTTTTCTAAAAGAAAAGGTAAAATATAACAATGTTATGTATGTATATGGATTAAAAGATAACTTGTTAAGTGTGAGTCAAATGTGTGATCAAGGAAATGAAGTTGTCTTTAGTTCAAAATAATGTGTGGTATGCGAACTGGACACAGGAAAACCAATAATAAAAGGAACTAGAACACCAAGCAATCTGTATGTATTGAAAGGTTGCAAAGAACAATATTACTTGGGTAAATATTCAGAAAATTGGTTATGGCACAGAATATTGGGGCACTTGAGCTTCTCTCAAATCATGTTCGTGATCTTCCCAGCATCACTCTGCCTGAAAATACCATATGCAAATCTTGCCAATTCAGTAAGCAAACCAGAGTGCAATTCAATGCCAAAGAAGGATCAACAAGTAAGCCTCTTGAACTCATACATACTGACTTATGTGGACCTATGAGGAAGAATTCACCCCGTGGACAACAATACTATATTCTATTTATTGACGACTTCTCTAGAATGTGTTGGATTGTGTTACTAAAACACAAAGATGAAGCACTTGAAAAGTTTCAGATCTTCAAAGCCATGGTTGAAAATTAATTAAATCTAAAAATCAAATGTCTTAGATCTGAACAAGGAGGGGAATATATATCAGATGAATTATTTGATTTCTGTGAACAACATGGCATAAAAAGATAGTTTTCTATAGTTGGAACCCCACAACAAAATGGCATGGAAGAAAGGATGAATAGAACAGTTCAAAAAATGGCTCGTGCTATGCTTGATGATTCGAGAACACCTGATACCTTTTGGAGAGAAGCAACACATACCACAGTAAATATTCTTAACAAGGCTCATGTTCATGTAAACAATGATAAAAATCCTTATGAGATCTGGTATGGTAGTCTTCCAACTATAAAGCATTTTAGAGTTTTTGGAAGAAATTTTTTTATCAAGAACAATGATGAAAAACTTGGTAAATTTGAACTTAGAGAAGATGAAGGAATATTTCTTGGCTACTCTTCTAGAAGTAAAGCATATAAATGTTACAATAAAAGACTTCGGAAGATTGTTGAATGCATTGATGTTGTAATTGATGAGTCTCTCTCAGCTCCTAAAAGGGAAATACCAACAACAAATGAAGATGATGATGATGTATATCCTCCTACATCAAATAGCAACAACATGGAAGGGGAGCCCTATGAAGCAACATAAGATGATCTATCTAAAAAAGCTCCTTCCAGGTATGTTCAAAAGAATCATCCAGAATCTCAATTCTGGGAGAAAAGGGATCAGGTGTCCAAATAAGAAGAACTCTTGTAGGATCTCCTAGCTATCTGGCATTTCTATCCAATATTGAACCACAGAATGTAAATCAGGCTAGCAAATATGAATGTTGGATTCAAGCCACAAATTAGGAACTTGATCAGATTGAAAAGAATCACACTTGGGAATTAGGTTCAAGACCTCATGACAAAAATGTTATCGGAACAAAATGAATATTCAAAAATAAGTTAAATGAAAATGGAGATGTTATTAGAAACAAAGCTAGACTTGTTTGTAAAGGGTATTCTCAACAAGAGGGTATAGACTTTGAAGAAACATTTGCTCCTGTAGCTAGACTTAAAGCCATAAGAATGTTTCTTTCCTTTTCAAGCTTTCAACAATTCAAATTTTATCAAATGGATGTTAAATCTACTTTCCTCAATGGTGATCTAGAAGAAGAAGTTTATATAGAACAACCAGAAGGATTCATTTTGGGAAATGATGAAAAACTTGCTTTCAAACTTAAAAAGGCTTTATATGGTCTCAAACAAGCTCCAAGGGCATGGTAATATCGTCTTGACAAATATCTTCATCAACAAGGTTTTTTAAAGGGATCTTATAATAGAAACGTATACACAAAAAATTGAAAATGATAAACTATTGATTGTAGTTGTATATGTTGATGACATCATTTTTGGGAGTAATGAAGAGTCCATGAGTCAAAAATTTGCTTCTGTTATGCAACAAGAATTTGAAATGTATTTACTTGGGGAACAAACATTTTTTCTTGGCTTACAAGTGCAACAAGCAATAGATGGCATATTTTTATCACAAGCAAAATATCTTAAGCAAATTCTGAAGAAGTATGGGATGAAAGAATGCAAACCTGTAAGTACACCAATGGTAACTGGGTGTAACATCAGTTCTCATGATGATTATCCCGTGGTGGATCAACCAGAATACAGATCCATGATTGGAAGTATGATCTATCTAATCAGGACAAGACCTGACATTATGTATGCAGTTGGGATTGTTGGACGATTCTAGTCTAATCCAAAAGAGTCACACCTTCAGGTTGTAAAAATAATATTCAAATATCTACAAGGGACTCAAGACTTTGGTCTATGGTATCCAAAGAATGATGATCTCACTCTTCATGCTTACACAGATGCGGATTGGGCTGGAAATGTTGATGATCGAAAAAGCACTAGTGGTGGTGCATTCTATATGGGGCCCTGATTAGTATCTTGGTTCAGCAAGAAACAAAGTTCTATTGCCTTATCTACAGCAAAATAAGAATATGTGGCTATCGCATCATGTTGCACACAACTCCTTTGGATGATGTAAACTCTACAAGACATTCAAATAAAAAGTTCACCTCCCATATCCACTTTATGTGATAATACAAGTGCTATTAGTATCTCAAAGAATCCTATTATGCTTTCCAAGACTAAGCAAATTCCTATCAAGTATCACTTCCTACGTGAACAAGTGCTTGAACAAAAGGTCAAATTGGAGTATGTTCCCTCCAAACAACAAGTTGCTGATATATTTACTAAACCTATGCCCAGGGAAGCATTCGAATATCTCAGATAGAAGTTGGGAGTTGTCTCTGCCTCTCTGATCAAATATGCTTAAATTCAAAAGATTAAATTAGATACGTTGGTTTCATAAAGGGGAATCACGTATATATGCGAGTTTATGTGCATAAAACTACGTATGGGT
Source organism: Pinus albicaulis (assembly GCA_034641835.2). Taxonomy (NCBI): domain Eukaryota; kingdom Viridiplantae; phylum Streptophyta; class Pinopsida; order Pinales; family Pinaceae; genus Pinus; species Pinus albicaulis. The sequence goes on from CM076572.1 coordinate 235,210,313, forward strand.
TTTGCTGAAATAAATTCTCTGGGTTAGCATTCTGAACAGATGTGATGTTGTTGGGTAATCTCTATTTTGATCTAGTTTTCAACTTTCTGTATCATTCTCTGATATTTATCTACTTGATGAAAATTATTTGATGAATTGGTTGTTGAAAGTGTTCAGGATGCACAAGCCTAGGGGGGGAATTAGCTTTGTTGTGAATAATGCATTGTTGGCATTATGATGGTTATGAAATATGATCTCTCTCTCTTGAGGTCTTTTGGCCTTGGTTATAAAAAGACATATCTGTAATTTGATGAAAAGGTCATGATGAGATCTATGACGTAAAGTTGTTATATTTAGTCATGTAAGGACTTTGTCAAATTGTAAACTCACTTGGTTGGGTAGTTGAGTCAAATTTTATAAACCCACTTGGTTGGGTAGTTCAGTCAAATTCAGAGTATCTCATCAAATGGAATAACTTACCCATTGAAGATTCCACATGGGATGATGAGATTTTTATACAGAAGCATCCATAACTACTCAAGAGTTGAGGACAACACTTTTTTGAAGGAGATGAGAATTTTAGGTCCATATATTACTAGTGTAGTCCTTTATTATGGTTATTGTAGCCCCCTGATTGTTATTGTTGTACCCCTATAGTACCCATATTGTTATTATTGTGCCCCATAAAAGACCACTATTGTTATTGTTATGCCCTTACATTATTATTGTTAGGCCAACTAGGATTATATTTTGACCCCATGGACCAAGTGACAATTTTTTTATGAGAGAAAAGCCATCGATACCATAAAAATGTATTTTTTTCTAAATATAAAGTTACAATGCGTACTTTTTGCGTGTTTTTCACATTATTAAGATCAAAGTATTGCTCCATCTATAGTATCCATGTTACAGGATCCTTTCCATCAGAATTCCTCATATCGATCTTTGGAATATGGTGGGTATTCAATAAAAAATTAGAGTCTATGAAATCACGATTAAAATTTATTTTGTTCTCATCATGAGTTTCCTCTACTACCTTTTCACCATTAGGAATTTTTTCTTGTAGCAACTTTTCCAAACCTTCCTTAAAACCTTCCATGTATTTCTTCAAATATTCCATGTTTCCTTCTATACCATCCATCTTAGCTTCCATGCCATTATTCAAACCATCCATATTATCTTCCACACCATTCATCTTAGCTTCCATGCCATTCTTAAAACCATCTATTTTATCTTCCATTTCATTTTTGGTTACTTTTTGCAAGAGAAAAATTTGTTGCACTTGGTCTCATAATTTTGATATATCATGTTGCACTTCTTCATATTCATGTGTAATAGTAGAGATTTCTGGGGGATTAATGGGTGTGGAATTCTTTTTGGGAGGAATTATATAACCCAACACCGCTATATATGCTTCAATATGCCCTTGGAATCACTTCAAACTGATTTTTCAAATAGAAGTTATGCAATTTAAAAAAAATACACATCTTTTTCTTTCTTCTGAGAATCTCCATATTGATACTAATGTATATATGCGATTTTGTATCCCAAATATCTGATCTTTGGTCCTGTAGTAGCCCCTCGAGTATTCTTTCCAATTCCATAGGTCATACTTGATTTGGATTTTTCAAGGAAAAGTTATGTCAATCTCCCACAATGGCCTAAATATGGATGGGTTTAGTAGAGTGAGATTGTACGGCGTGCCACATGTCATGGTTTCATATTTTGGCTCTGAAATTGATACAACAAAAACTAAATTTCATGAAATTTCAGCCACTGTTTACAGAATTCCAGTCAAATGTCTGAAACAAAAGTTATGACTATTTTCCCTAGTCAAATTGTTTGAGATGAAATTCTGGAGCATGCAAAAACCCTAAATCCCTTAGATCATATATCCGAAAATATAGCAAACAAAAGTATAAAATTATTACAAGACGTTCCTCATGATTTCGGCTCAAAAAAAAAATTTGTAGCTTCTGAACCTTCGTAAAAAAAAGTTATAACTAATGTGCCACGATGGATTGTTTGAAGCAGTGAAACCTTAGAATCCAAAGCTCTCATACCAAAAGTTATGAACCCAACTCACAAAATAGAAGAAAATATAGATCAACGTCATAAAAATAAGCCTCTTAGAGGAGGAAACTTCCATTACATTACATAAATGAACAATTATTGGATGATCCAAATGCAAAAATTTCCTTTCTATATATAGGAGTCCATGGGGTCACAATATAATCCTAGTTTACCTAACAATAATAATGTAAGGGCACAACATTAACAATAGTGGTATTTTATCAGGCACAATAATAACCATATGGGGACTATAAGGGTACAAAAATAATAATAAGGGGGCTACACTAACCATAATAAAGGACTACACTAGTATTATGGGGACCTAACAGAATGGCATTTATACCATGGACAAATCCAATAGTTGTTCAATTGGCATGACCCCTTCATGATTTACCTAAGCATCCAAAGAGATGGTTGCCTAAGTATAATCCTGGTGATGGACTCCCTTCTAAGGAACACCTCCTTAATTTCATGCTAGCCATGAACCTCAATGGAGTATCTTAAGAAGAGTGTGTAGTTATGTTATTTCCTTATACTTTCCAAGGATCAGCGAGGTCATGGAACTTTTTTCTACCCTCGGGTACTATAACTAGTTGGGATATATTTGAATATAATTTACTAATTTTGGTGATGATCGCACAACTTCTACTCTTATAAATAATATTTCCAATCTTAAAGCTGATTTAGGAGAAAATATCAAATAATTTAATTCTAGGTTTAATAAATTGCTAAACAAAATCCCAACTACATCAAAGCCTAGTGTTGATGTACAGATTGAATGGTACATATCCTCTCTTCCTTTCAATATTGCAATTTTTGTAGATAAAGTTAACAAAGAAACTTTAGTAGAGAACATGAAGTAATCCCTATCTATTCAAAAGAGAATACTTTCATTAGAAAATAAGACTGATCAGGAAGAAAGAAAAAAAGAAGGTTATATTTAAGGATGAACCAAAGAAGAAAAATCCTAAAGATCCTTTCGATCTTGAAGGATTGCAAAAGGTCCTTAAATCCATGTCAAATGAAACGGTAGAAATAAAAAAGCAGGTAGTTGAGTCTTCTTCTAAAAATCTAGATCTTCAAGAAAGTGTAAACATCAAATCCTCAACCACCAAACATCATATCCAATGGTGAATCAGATCAAGATGAAGACAAAGTGGAAACAACATTATCTATTAATGACTTTCAGGATGAAGAATTAGTTGAAGCACATGGGTTATGGGATTTTATTATTCCTACACATGATAATGAAGATTAACATGAAGCCTTACCTATTAGTACCAGGAGAAAAGACCCTACAGATTCATCAAAAACAATCCAGAAACATAAACACTCAACCTCTACTACTAAAGATAAAGTTATCACTAAAAAACATCCTTCCACATATTCCCAATTAGTCCCATATTCTTCATATTCTCCATCTACTTCAAATACCTTGGTAGTCTTTGACGCCATATAATACAATATAGTGGAAGACGTGAATAAAGTCAAATAAAATATCTCCTTATATGAGTTAAGTAAGTTGAAACAACAACAAAATTTTTTACTTAAAGAGTTGAATGAAGTTCCTACTTCTCCTCTACCTGTTGTTGTTACATCCAAAGCCTCTAAAGGATTAGGTAAACCTCCTGTTAGAGTCGGTCTCTTCATCCCTCCGTCAGAGATCAAAATCTCTAGTTGCATTTCATTTTAGGTGTCTCATTCAGTTCAGTCAGCTGCATTCCATTAGGAGCATGGATCATCTGATGGAAGGGTATTTTCTCTCATATCCCTCGTGTCATGTACCTGTTGGTCCGTGTTTGTTCATCAAAATCAATTTTAAAGTCATTTACAGTCATGTTTGGCCTCCTGTTCGCCAAAGAGTCATTTTAGGGTTTTAAACCTCATTAGGTCTAGGGTTTCGTCTTCAAAATGACTAATAATGACAGCAGGCACATGAGGAAGGTTCGAAATAAGTTTTCATTGCAAAAATTTCATCGTCATAATGCTTGATAATGATTCTTCTTCAAAACTCTGTTTTGAAGAAAAATCGTCAATTTTGTCTTTTGTAATAAATGTAATGTAATTCTCAAAGTTGTTTCAATTGTGAAGTTCTTCAGGCGCAGCCCTGGTCACCATTGCCAAATCCCATGCCAGCTATCCCCGCAAAAGATAGACAAGATTCATCATAAATCTAAAAAATCAAAGGAAAGAAGCAAAAACGGAGTTATGCGAAAGTGCCAAAGTCTGCAACATTAGAAAGTGGGTTTTCTAAATAAAAAATCAAAGTCCATGATATATCAGATATTTTGGTGTTTAAAAAATTCATTTGCATGCCAAAGACAAGAGTGAAGTCAAGAAAAATCGTGGAGGAAGCGAAACAGTGGTTTGAGAACGGATTGTGTGTGAATTTAGTTGCACGGCGCAGTGGGTGAAGGTCGCGGCGCATAGGGGCGCTCACCACCATGCAAATCACAACGGGCGCGGTGAATACACCAGTCACGACGCACTGGGTTGTGTGCGCGACACACAGGGCCGACACCTAAAATTTGGTCATCCCTCCAACAAATTCCAAATTTCTCGGTCCCATTTGCTCCATGTAAGTTCGACTGATCTTGCAATTGCCATTAAATAATGTTTGGTGTTGTTTGAAGGGAAGAATATAAGAGTTTGAATGCCAAAATTATAAACCCTCTCATTTTTTTAAAAACTGCTCCTTAGGGTTTGAAATTGGTGTTTTAAATTAGTTTTGTGCCACATACTTCATTTCCCATCTTGCTTACTCCTCCCTTCACCGTCATATTATCATTATAGTCCCTCCCCTATTCCCTTGTATCCCAAGTCATTTCCCATAATTTTCCCCTTCCCATTTCATTTGTAAAAATTCCCAAAACCCCAAGTCCAAACAGTCAAGTGACTGTCCTTACACTTCAAATTTCACTTGATTGAGCCACACTGTCCCCACTCTCCTATTTTTCTCCAGAGTCCCTTCCCTTTGACACATATTTGGCATTAAAACAAAAAACAACAAACTCTCATTTCAACCTCATACAAGCCAAACATAGACCTTGCAACACCATGGAGATAGACACTGATACATCATATGACAGAGATAGTGATTCTACCACTGAGCTACATGCATTGAGAAGGCCTCGTAAAGGTGGCAAACATGTGAGAGAAGAGCCCACCTCATTGACCCAATTGTAGGCTTGCCCACTTGCAATGGCATGTTTTCGAGAGCAGTCATGTTATCAGTATTGTGAGATGATTGCTAGGATTCAGCATCAACAGGAGTTGGCTTGTCTGTTTGTATTGCATTTTCATGATGGTCAGGTAACCCTTGCTGGTGTAAATTTCACTTTGACACCGGAAACCATATCTCAAGCAACTAGAATACCGAATTTGGGTGAACAGTGGAACAAGAGACAGCAGGTGGAAAAAGTGCATTATGAACCATACATCAGGCCTAGCTATGTGAGACAACTCAGGAGGGTGTTCCCATTCCGGTTCCTAAAGGAATCCTATGCGCCTTTGATGAAACTTATAATGAGATACTTCAGTTGTGAGGGCCGGTTCTCACGCCTCTATGCATACCACATCAGGTTATTGATTCATTTCAATAGAGTGAGGATGATGAACATACCTTATTTCATGTGCTGAAACATCGAGCGAACGACCACTCTTGTGCAGAAGAAGACTCTCGAGCAGTAGTACAACAGTATTTATCACTATGCACTCATCAAGATTGTTGTTGTACATCAGCTTGGATTGCAGGGCATTGTTGGGAGGATTTCATTTCCCATGAATTTTTCACAGCTCCTCAGGTTCCTCCATAGGTTTTCCATGATGCAGGTGAACCTTCACATCAGCCTAAAGGTCCCGAGATAGAGCCTATCAGTGTGCCAGTGTTTGTTACTTATCAGAGAGGCACGAGAGGATTATTTGCGGCAGCCCGACGAGTACTATCTCCACTCGGGGTGGAAGGGGTCTCGTTTCCGTCATCAGCAGCACAGGTACAGGTACAGGACAAAGGTAAGAGGCCTATGCAGGATGAGGGCCCTTCAGGAGGCCAGGATACTGATTTCATATTGATTGATGAGGATTTGAGCTCTCAAAGCTCAAAATTGAGAGAGATCATTCAGGAGAAAAAAGATGAGATCGACACATTGACCGACAAATTGCAAAGATCTCAATGGATCATAAACTATCTGGAGCAGCAGAAAAAACATTTGGAGGATCAGCAGATGATCATGGAGTTGCAAAACATCCGTGAGAACCGGCAAGCTGCCCGAAGAAGCCCAACCAAGATGACAACTATTGAGCGGAAGATTGAGGCTGATAGAGAGAATTGAATTGAGAGGGTCAATATTCATCTTGAGAAGCTATTGGCAAAGGAAAACAAGGAAAAGAACATGCTCAGACACATGAAGAACGATTATTGGGCGTGCAATCATGTTTGCAAAGCGAGGATCAAGATTCTGAAGGCAAGGCTAAGGAGGGCACTGAAGCGACGCAAAAAGCATGATAGACTCCAAATTTTGGCTGAAGCTTCTTTGACCCAGCATAGTGCTTCATGAGGGACCTTCAGCCCAAATTTCAATAAATTTGGGAAAAATTTTGTCAATTTTGAATTTTTTGGTCTCAAAACAGATTTACCTGCCCGACGCGTAGCGCCACTTGGCGCGCGCTTATAATTGGCAGCTCTTCAGGAGGAAAAATTTGCATTTCTAGATTTTTCATAAAAAATTATGCATGCCTATGGATTACCTAATGATTTCATCAAGTTCTAGGTTGCCTAAAGGGCCAAAAACACCTCAAAAATGACCTTTCTGCCACTTTTTGCACACACAGGAAGCAGTGTTGGGAGATTTGACTTTTGGAGGCGAAAATGGAAACCAAATCCAGAAATTCCACTTGGGTTGAAAAGTAGACAGGTAGGGATTTCTAACGAGATATCCTGCGCTCAATTTGGACTTCGGGAAGGTCCTCAAAATCAGCCTCAAACTTGTGCTACGCATAGAGATTTCAGGCGCGGCGCATAGGGAAATTTGGCCTATTTTTCACTCAGCAGCTCAGAATTTCGCCTAGTTTTGGCCAGTTTGACTTTTTCATGTAACTCTTGATGTACCTTGATGTAATTTCATGAACATGATGTAATTTTGGAACATTTTTACTCATCTTAGTAGATTCATTCACCAAAAATTGAAATGTAAGTGAATGAATCAGTTTCCTACCATATAGAGGCAAGTTGTTTCATTGCCTATTTTTCAGTTCTTAGTTTAGATATGGTTGAAACAGCTCCTAGAATGTTGAGCTCGACCCCTAGAGGCATGGGAATGAGTTAGGATTGTCTATATCATGTATTTCTTCAATCATTTTTAGGGTTGGACACTTTGGATTGCTTGGCACTTCATTGTACATTTCATCTCTGCACTTTTGGCAAATGAATAGACCAGGGTTTGTAACACTCTTTGGGATCCATGTGGCTCTGTGTTTTGATGGTGTTTTTATCTATGTAATTTTAAGTTCATTGATTTTTATGTGTATCATTTCTCTTCTCCTTTATTCTCAAATTAAACAAATGAGTGATAAAGGTGGAATTCATTAGCTTGCTTTGCTCTGCCTTCAGTTTTGTTTAATTTTCCATGTTTTCATCTGTTTGAAGAGGATTCTTGAAAGCCTCTTGCCCTCTTCAGATCCTCACCGGTCTGAACCATCCATTCATTCAATCTAAAGCATCAAAACAATTTCCTTCCTTGCCCCAATCATAACTCTGCAAAAACTAGGCCTAATCCCCGCACCCAAAATTGCCTTTCCCTTTGATCCAACAAAAACCCCCAAAATCAAACTCAAAATCCTTTACTTATATACCTAGCCTAAAATTAGCCTTTATTTCAAGTCATCTCAAGCCCTATTGATTATTTTTGTTGAGATTGACCCGGAGAGAGCCCTCTCCTGTTCTGGTAGGGCTAGCTACCAGACTGAGCGTGGTTTGATGTTACCCTGAACTCTACCTTTTTCAGCCTGAGGTAGATTTAGGAAATAACATAGTGGCGACCATACTCGGGAAGAAATGGTTTTCTTGTTAGTGTTATTTGTTTTATAAGCTACAGACGGAGCCTAAAGTTATGCCAGGTAGCCTTCGAAATGCTCTTGCTTTGCATCAATGAAAGTAGATAAACGTTGCTTCAGTCAATCTCCGGTCTAGTTTGTAAACGTAACATCTGACTTGAAAATTTCCCCAGTACATGTATCAAGTTAGACCTGATGTTGATGGTGGACAATAGTTAGACACGTATGAAGGCTGAAACATTCGCTTGGCGACTCCAACTCAATCCAGAGATTCCAGTGCTCACTGATCCATTCATGCACTAAAATAAAATGGTAGGGTATGTGGCAGACCCTACTCTTGGTGAAGTTTTAAAAGAATTTAGAGATCAGTTAGTGGATATTGAAATTGATGAAGTATTTTTCATTGCCATGCTTCAATTTTTGAGATCTCCGAAGTTTCCTCCTAAAGCTAAAACTCGTTTCTTTGAGTTAGTTGTTGAAAAATTTGAGAAGGAGATTCAGTATTTGAATGATCAGATCCAATCATATGAATTCTGAGATCCCAAAAAGTTCTGGAAACTCTCCCTCCTTCAAAACAAGAAACAATAGAGCTTCCTATAGATGTTTACATTGACAGTTTGCAGCTGGAAGCATGTATTGTGGAGTTGGGGCAGTAGACAGAGTCTAGTTTCTGCGATCCTATTGCAATGTACATAGAATTTTTTTTTAGTTTGAATGACATATCAAATTGTCTTTTACATAACCAGACTCGTTATGCGCATGTATGGCTGTTAGCATTTACATTTGGGTCCTAGTTGAAACACTTTCAAGCAGCATCCTGGTCACAGTTACTTGATTGGTTGATCTGACATTACAACGTTACTTGATCTATTGGCTCTGGAGCAAAGTATGGTAAAATTTGTAAATAAATAAGCTGCCAAAGGCAACATTTCAGTTTCCAGTATTTGTTTAAAGTTTCATTCCAAGTGTGTGCTGTGATATTTTATTCAGTCTAGGGCCCGAGGTGAAGGCTATAACTCTGAAGATTGATTTCAGCTTTGGTTTGAATTTGTCGAGTCAGGTTTTTCAGTCATTTTAGTTTCAAAATTGAGTCAGTTTGAGTCAAATTTTGAGTCAATAAATGAGTCAAGAGTCTTGGGTTGATTTTTCGAAGTTATGGACTCCATAGCCCAATGGACGAAGGCATTGCCTACTCTCCCAGAAATATATAGTTCTTGGCACCTCCAAGGAGCTACCATCCCCATTGGAGCCAATGTTAGAGTCGATCTCTTCATCCCTCCGTCAGAGATCAAAATCTCTTGCTTCATTTCATTTTAGGTGTCTCATTCAGTTCAGTCATCTGCATTCCATTAGGAGCATGGATCATCTGACGGAAGGGTATTTTCTCTCATATCCCTCATGTCATGTACCTGTTGGTCCATGTTTGTTCATCAAAATCAATTTTAAAGTCATTTACAGTCATGTTTGGCCTCCTGTTCGCCAAAGAGTCATTTTAGGGTTTTAAACCTCATTAGGTCAAGGGTTTCGTCTTCAAAATGACTAATAATGATAGCAAGCACATGAGGGAGGTTCAAAATAAGTTTTCATTGCAAAAATTTCATCGTCATAATGCTTGATAATGATTCTTCTTCAAAACTCTGTTTTGAAGAAAAATCGTCAATTTTGTCTTTTGTAATAAATGTAATGTAATTCTTAATTTTTTTTCAATTATGAAGTTCTTCAGGCGCAACCCTGGTCACCGTTTCCAAATCCCATGCCAGCTATCCCTGCAAAATATAGACAAGATTCATCATCACTCTAAAAAATCAAAGGAAACAAGAAAAAACAGAGTTATGTGAAAGTGCCAAAGTCTGCAACATTAGAAAGTGGGTTTTCTAAATAAAAAATCAAAGTCCGTGATATATAATATATTTTGGTGTTTAAAAAATTCATTTTCATGCCAAAGACAAGAGTGAAGTCAAGAAAAATCGTGGAGGAAGCGAAACAGTGGTTTGAGGATGGACTGTGTGTGAATTTAGTTGCGCGGTGCACTGGGTGAAGGTCGCGGTGCACTTGCTGGTTGCGGCGCATAGGGGCACTCACCACCATGCAAATCACAACGGGCGCAGCACATACACCAGTTGCGGCGCACTGGGTTGTGCGCACGGCGCACAGGGCCGACACCTAAAATTTGGTCATTCCCTCCAACAAATTCCAAATTTCTCGGTCCCATTTGCTCCATGTAAGTTCGACTGATCTTGCAATTGCCATTAAATAATGTTTGGTGTTGTTTTAAGGGAAGAATATAAGAGTTTGAATGCCAAAATTATAAACCCTCTCATTTTGTTAGAAACTGCTCCTTAGGGTTTGAAATTGGTGTTTTAAATTAGTTTTGTGCCACATACTTCATTTCCCATCTTGCTTACTCCTCCCTTCACTGTCATATTATCATTATAGTCCCTCCCCTATTCCCTTGTATCCCAAGTCATTTCCCATCATTTTCCCCTTCCCATTTAATTTGTAAAAATTCCCAAAACCCCAAGTCCAAACAGTCAAGTGACTATCCTTACAATTCAAATTTCACTTGATTGAACCACATTGTCCCCACTCTCCTATTTTTCTCCATAGTCCCTTCCCTTTGACACATATTTGGCATTAAAAAAAAAAACACCAAACTCTCATTTCTACCTCATATAAGCCAAAAATAGACCTTGCAACACCATGGAGATAGACACTGATACATCATATGACAGAGATAGTGATTCTACCACTGAGCTACATGCACCGAGAAGGCCTCGTAAAGGTGGCAAACAAGTGAGAGAAGAGCCCACCTCATTGACCCAATTGTAGGCTTGCCCACTTGCAATGGCATGTTTTCGAGAGCAGTCATTTTATCAGTATTGTGAGATGATTGGTAGGATTAAACATCATCAGGAGTTGGCTCGTCTGTTTGTATTGCATTTGCATGATGGTCAGGTAACCCTTGCTGGAGTAAATTTCACTTTGACACCGAAAACCATATCTCAAGAAACTGGAATACCGAATGTGGGTGAATAGTGGAACAAGAGACAGTAGGTGGGAAGAATGCATTATGAACCATACATCAGGCCTAGCTATGTGAGACAGCTTAACAGGGTGTTCCCATTCTGGTTCCTAAAGGAATCGTATGCGCCTTTGATGAAACTTATAATCAGATACTTCAGTTGTGAGGGCCGGTTCTCACGCCTCTATGCATACCACATCAGGTTATTGATGCATTTAACTAGAGTGAGGATGATGAACATACCTTATTTCATGTGCCAGAACATCAAGCGAATGACCACTCTTGTGCAGAAGAAGACTCTCGAGCAGTAGTACAACAGTATTTATCACTATGCACTCATCAAGATTGTTGTTGTACATCAGCTTGGATTGCAGGGCATTGCGTGGGAGGATTTCATTTCCCATGACTTTTTCACAGCTCCTCAGGTTCCTCCGGAGGTTGTCCATGATGCAGGTGAACCTTTACATCAGCCTGAAGGTCCCGAGATAGAGCCTATCAGTGTGCCAGTATTTGTTACTTATCAGAGAGGCACGAGAGGATTATTTGTAGCAGCCCGACGAGTACTATCTCCACCCGGGGTGGAAGGGGTCTCATTGCCATAATCAGCAGCACAGGTACAGGTACAGGATAGAGGTAAGAGGCCTATGCAGGATGAGGGCCCTTCAGGAGGCCAGGATACTGATTTCATATTTATTGATGAGGATTTGAGCTCTCCAAGCTCAAAATTGAGAGAGATCATTCAGGAGCAGAAAGCTGAGATCGACACATTGACCGAAAAATTTCAAAGAGCTCAATGGATCATAAAATATCTGGAGCAACGGAACAAATAGTTGGAGGATCAACAGACGATCATGGAGTTGCAAAACATCCGTGAGAACCGGCAAGCTGCCCGAAGAAGCCCAACCGAGATGACACCTATTGAGCGAGAGATTGACGCTGATAGAGAGACTTGGCTTGAGAGGGTCAATATTCATCTCGAGAAGCTATTGGCAAAGGCAAACAAGTAAAATAACATGCTTAGACACATGAAGAACCACTATTGGGCGTGCAATCATGTTTGCAAAGCGAGGATCAAGATTATGAAGGCAAGGCTAAGGAGGGCACTGAAGCGACGTAAAAAGCATGATAGACTCCAAATTTTGGCCGAAGCATCTTTGGCCCAGCATAGTGCTTGATGAGGGACCTTCAGCCCAAATTTCAAGAAATTTGGGAAAAAATTTGTCAATTTTGATTTTTTTGGTCTCAAAACAGGTTTTCCTGCCCGACGCGTAGCGCCACTTGGCGCGCGCTTATAATTGGCAGATCTTTAGGAGGAAAAATTTTCATTTTTGGATTTTTCATAAAAATTTATGCATGCCTATAGATTACCTAAGGATTTCATCAAGTTATGGGTTGCCTAAAGGGCCAAAAACACCTCAAAATTGACCTTTCTGCCACTTTTTGCACACACAGGAAGCAATGTTGGGAGATTTGATTTTTGGAGGCGAAAATGGAAACCAAATCTAGAAATTCAACTTGGGTTGGAAAGTAGACATGTAGGGTTTTCCAACAAGATATCCTGTCCTCAATTTGGACTTCGTGAAGGCCCTCAAAATCAGCCTCAAACTTGTGCCATGCATAGAGATTTCAGGCGCGGTGCATAGGGAAATTTGGCCTATTTTTCACTCAACAGCTCAGAATTTCACCTAGTTTTGGCCAGTTTGAATTTTTCATGTAACTCTTGATGTAACTTGATGTAATTTCATGAAAATGATGTAATTTTGGCACATTTTTACTCATATTAGTAGATTCATTCATCAAAAAGTGAAATGTAAGTGAATGAATCAGTTTCCTACCATATAGAGGCAAGTTGTTTCATTGCCTATTTTTCAGTTCTTAGTTTAGATATGGTTGAAACAACTCCTAGAATGTTGAGCTCTACCCCCAGAGGCATGGGAATGAGTTATGCTTGTCTATATCATGTAGTTCTTCAGTAATTTTCAGGGTTGGACACTTGGGATTGCTTGGCACTTCATTGTACATTTCATCTCTGCACTTTTGGCAAAGGAATAGACCAGGGTTTGCAGCACTCTTTGGGATCCATGTGGCTCTGTGTTTTGATGGTTTTTTTCTCTATGTAATTTTAATTTCACTGATGATTATGTGTATCATTTCTCTTCTCCTTTTTTCTTAAATTAAAAAAATGAGTGATAAAGGTGGAATTCATTAGCTTGCTTTGCTCTGCCTTCATTTTTGTTTAATTTTCCATGTTTTCATCTGTTTGAAAAGGATTCTTGAAAGCCTCTTTCCCTCTTCAGATCCTCACTTTCCTGAACCATCCATTCATTCAATCTAAAGCATCAAAAAAATTGCCTTCCTTGCCCCAATTAGAACTCTGCAAAAACTAGGCCTAATCCCCGCACCCAAAACTGCCTTTCCCTTTGATCCAACAAAAACCCCCAAAATCAAATTCAAACTCCTTTAATTATATACCTAGCCTAAAATTAGCCTTTATTTCAAGTCATCTCAAGCCCTATTGATTATTTTTGCTGAGATTGACCCGGAGAGAGCCCTCTCCTGTTTTGGTAGGGCTAGCTACCAGACTGAACGTGGTTTGATGTTACCCTGAACTCTGCCTTTTTCAGCCTGAGGTAGATTTAGGCAATAACACCTCCTAATGATGCATTACAAAATATTGATTCCTCGGATGCTATTTTTATTGGGGATAGATCCAATTCACATACTCCTCCTTTCCTTCTGACTTTCAAAATTTTTAATAAGAAAGTGCATAATTTCTTAGTATATTCAGGGACGTCTTCAAACATAATGACTTATTCAATTTGTATGAAATTCAATATTTCACCCCAAAAGTATGTTTTTCAAATTGTTAAACTTGATAGAACCAAAGTCAAGGTTTTAGGAGAAATGAATCATTTTCTAATACGACTCTCTTCTAATTCAAAAGTATGTCAAATAATTGATATACTAGTTGTTGGTATTCCTGATTTTTGCGATTTAATTCTTAGCAGAGATTGGTCTAAAAAGCTCCACGGTTAGTTTGGCATATATTGGTATCAGATGTGGCTTCCCTTCAATAAAAATCCAAATAAAATTTGAATTGATGGAGAAAAACATATGAAATATTCAGTTACTGATTTTGAAGAAGAGAATGAACCAGTAGTCTTTAACAAAAATATCCGGGGGAACTACTTTATTGAATCATTCTTGGGAAGTTTTAATGCACGTCAGTCTCCATTTTTAATAATAATTTTTACTTCTCAAGTCAAAAAAAATTCACAATTAGATTCTTATAAATGTGTAAATATTGTAGAAAAACCATTAGTTAAATATTTATTTTGGAATTTGTATTTTGATGGCTATAGATCCAATGATGGTGCGAGAGTAGGTTATATATTAATAATTACATGTAATATTCCAAAATTTTAGCCTCCAAGCTAAATGGAATATTAGAGTTTTTTTATCACTAGGTAGGTGAATAAATGCGTAGGGAGGCCCATTAACCTCTGTAGGAGGATCAATAACACTCCTAATGTGAAAGGAGTAAGAATAAGCAGATAATTTGAGCACCCTTGGGTATGAACAGAGATGGGATCATGTTGATTTAGTCAACTTTGACCAAGTCAACAAAGCTGTCTAGATGCATTGAACTTCCTTGATGGACAATGCAATTTTGGTGGAGGACAGCTTGCATGAGCTTGATGGCACATATAGACAGGACCAAATGTGGAGAGGTTCACTTGATATATATGGAGAGGATGGGAGCCTTTGTTATGGATTCTTGGTATTTGATCATTTGATCTTGTCTGTTTAGACTTGGCTTCCTCTTGTTGTTTAGCAGGGTTGCAATGCTATTGAGCATAGGGTGTTCCCGAACGGGAATCCCACCTCTTCCCTTGAGAGGCCTCTTGGGAGAACTTCCTATATTTCTCCACATCTAGGCTTGAGGCCAAGCACCATTCTTTAGTCCCAGTGTTATTTCTACAACAGGATATTGCTGAGTTGCAGGGTGTTGCAGTGGAGGTTTGTTAGAACCACTTCCGGGTCTGTTTCTCAGTAGAAGGTGCCTTCCTTCTCTTGAGAGATCAGCTAGGAAGATTTCTGAGCATATTTCATATCTTGGTAGCAGGAAAAAGTATTTCTCATCTCCTACAGCACAGTCCCTTGTAGGAACTGTGTCATTTTGCATAGAGTTGTTGCAGCAGGGTTAAGACCTTTGTTTCTGAGCTAGTTTCCTAGGGAAAGGGCCAACCCTTCTCCCAGAAAGCTAGAGGAAGGGATTCTCATCCCTATTTTTTATTATTCAGCTATATTTCTGTAATGTTGCAGTAATACTGCATTTTTTGAGCTGAATATTTAGATTTTCTCTTTTTGTACTTGTACTTTCATGAAACCCTTGTCAGGTTGGCTTTATAATGTAATAAGGAAGTCAGATATTCATTTTCTTAGCATATTGTTCAATAAATTTCCAGATCCATGTTGCTTCATTCTTTTCTGTGTAACTTAAGTCATGGGATTTGGCTATTTTTGAGTTGATATGAAGCCGAGAGGTCTGTTTAACATATCAAAAGGGATTTCTTTCTAATCCACTTTTGTATGTGAGGGCATAAAATCATATGCTAAGGGAACCAAGCATTATTTCACCCAGTAAAAATGTAGATCTTCATAAATAACTTTTTTAGGGTCTATTTGCTGCATTTTCCCCACTCGGGAATGTGTAGAAGCTTATTTTGCTGTTTTTTCACTCATTTGATGGCTATGTGTTTTTTAACACATCATATGAGTCTATTTATCACTGAACATCCATTATTATGTTTAGGTGTTGTTGTAGCTCCAACTTTAGAATATCTTAAGATATTCTTATTATTGTAGAAATTCCCTATCTTGGGATATTACAGTGGTATCAAAGCATAGCCTTGGCTCAGCCTGTGGAACTCAGCCATGCAGCTATCAAGAGAAGGAGAGATGAATAGAAAGAAGATTCCATTTTGTGGAGAAAGAAAGGAAGATAGGCTTTGTTGGCTTGAGGGGTCCTGACCCAGGTTCGGTGTGCAAGGTTTGCCAACAAACCCCTATACTACTAGCCCTTTCGGTAGTGACCTACTTGTGCAGGTCACAGTCTCACCTGAGGTAGTATGGGTGGGTGCTGGAACCAGGTTTCCACACCCTGAGAAAGGAAGGGTAAGGAAAGCAGGCTGCGTTTATTCAGATTATCGTGTCTCTGCGCAGGGTTAAATATGCATCCAATCACATCCACGTGCACTAGATCTATTTTTATATACTTCTTATAATATCAACACAACAGTACATAACTTGAATAGATCAGATCTATATCTATTTCAATACACAGACTTTCGTATCATAATATAATAAAAATAGAATAGATCCAATCATTCAAGAGATAGACCTTTGCAGCGCAAATACAAATGATGCATAACACAATAATTATCAGCAATCCATTCAATAGTACTCACAGATTCAGATCTAATAATCCAGCATATTCATTTATTCATCACCCTTACAATTCCCTTCCCAACCTGTGCACACAGCAGCAGGGTTCGCACAAAGCTGGACTAGGATCTCCGCGCACACAGCCAGCAGGAGTTCGTTCCCCAAAAACCCCAATAGATCGCTTACACAACATATCGTATCAATATCTCATCAAATCCCTACCTCTTACAATCTGAAATGCTTCTCTATTGATAACAATCTATCTTTAACAATCCTATGGTCCGCAACCCATGGTTTTCAGACCCCTAGTTTACCCTTTAACCCCATTACAATGCTTTCGGGGCTTTGACCCACCCAAAAATCCCATTGCTATACTAAATATAACCAAAATAACCAAAATGGACTGGCTTCACATCTTGTTTAGGAGACCTCGTTCCAACAGTCCCCCAACACAATCTTGTGACTCGTCCCGAGTCACTTTGGGGGCGCACCTTCAATCTGCATGTGTAAGGTAGACAGGGAGCGAAGGAGGGGTGGAAGCACTTCCTTGATTTGGGCCATTGCATGTTGCACAATGTTGATCATTGTTAGAGAAGAAGGCCCTTCAAGATCCGGACCAACGTGTTCCAACAACCGGTGGAGGCGTGCAATGGCTGAATACGCATCTTGCGCAAGCTGGAGTGCAGCATCAGTCCCTGCTTTCAAATTTTTGTACGCAACCTTCTTGGAGTGGCGAAGGTCCTCAACCTGGTGCATGGCGGCCAGGCGCTGCGCATGGCTGGGGGGAGGTGTGGAAGTTTGAAGTTGATCTAGAGCATCTTCTGCCTGTGTCAACTCCTTTTGGACATGCTGAAGCATGGGGTGGTGCAGTGCTTTCGTCCATAGATGCATAGCCTCTTCAAACAATTGGTCTCCCTGCTCTAGTTGTTCCTAAATAGTGTGTGTGAAATTAGTGACCACGAAAATTCGTTGGGCACGTTCTTCCAGGGTCAGGTCATACTATTTGCGTATTTCTTGGGCGTGACGGTGTACCTCTTACAGTACACTGGCAGATAGGCTTCGTAGTTCTATAGTATAGAGCTATGCTAAGTTTACTTGTATGTCCCCCAAACTCGATTCCTAAGTGACAATGTGGGGGAGTAAAAATATGTTGCTTCTAGCGGGTTGGGCCTAGAATTGGCGGAGGTGTCGTAGCAGGTTCCGGTACCGCAGAGTTCCTGCTGAACTCGGTTCACAGCTAATCCTTCCAGGCGTCCTTCGTGCACTCCTATTTTTGCACTCATCTTCTTCCGACCCTCTTATCTTTTCCTCCTGTGCACTTGGGTCCATACCAGAGAGACAAGCGGGATAAAACGAAAAAATAAGTAGAAAGAAATATAAGGTAGGTAGCCAATACCGCTTGACAGTTGAATAAATCGCTCGAGCCAGCCTCTTCCAGCCATCTGCGCCCCAATAGAAGTTACTTAATGGCAATGTAGGTCATATGTGGCGCATACCCTTGATCATAAATGGTGATATTAATAATCTACCACCCTTTGCTTGTGTTTTTAAGTGTCTTTTCACATTAACTCTGGATGAGCTGATATTCTTCTTTGGTATCCAAGGTCACGTCGTTGTGATGCCAGGGTGTGACTGATGTGTTGGAGGTCCTTTCATACTTCAGCAGATGGTTGACACACGGTGCGCCTTTAATTTGATTGGGAGTCTTTTCGAGGTAGTTATGTCGATCGTGGAAGGATCAATTTTGTGCAGGATAGCTGCATCAGACGTCTGTAGGAAATTTAATTCTCCAGTCATCCGTAAATTATCTTGGATACTCATGATTGTAAACAGATTTGTAATCTAGATGGGAAAGGGATTAGTGCACCCTTGAGCAAGCAGGTCACCATGTGGATCGACCAATTTTGGGGCCCATCTAGCTAAGGGGGTCTCTATACACAGGATTACCCTATTCCAGTACTTCGTCCGGGCAAGGGAGATAGGTCCCTGCATAGGTGCTTCATACCGAGTTATTGGTAGTGCCTTGGTTCTATAGTATGTGGGCCCCTTAGGCTTTGCAGGCTTCAGAGTGTCATCTGTGGCCTCTTGGCAAGGCAAGGTTCATTCCATGGTAGAGATGCGATGGAAGCTTTTAAGGGTCTGAAGGCTGTGAAGTGTCAAAACCTCATGCAGCCTGCTTTTCCAGTTCTCCAACTCCTCATCGGAGTTAGAAAAGCATTCATTGTCCTTTTCCCAACAGAACATCCCTTCGTTTGTGGGGTTAACCCAATCTTCATCTTGCGCAGTGATCTTATAGATATGATCTAATTCTTCCTTCTTATGGACAAGCTCACTACGTCGGGCACCTTCTATTGGATCGAGGGGTACTACAACATGCGTGCCTCTTCTCTCGAACTCCATGCTTCGTTTCTCTAGGTTAATAATGCCTCCCATGTCCATTTCCTAATCTAGTCTGAGGAGCGCAGGGTATGGGTCCGCATCTTCCATGATCTCAATTACTTCAAACTCAGCTAGGACCCTTGCCCCTGCAATGTCAACCATAACCTTTGGTAACCTCCCTAGGGGAATAATTTTCTGTTGATTCACCATGCCCAGCTAGATAGTGGACCATTCTAATTTAGGCTTCCCCATTAATTCCCAGGTCTTCTTAGGTAAAACATTGGCATCAGATCCAAGATCCAAAATGACCTGGTCCATTACATAGTCCCCGATTTGTGCAGTTAGCCGCATTTCTTTCCCTGTGAATTTCTTCTAGCTGTATAGTTTGTGTACATCCTTGGTCTTAGGGAGAAAGGTGGGCCGAGCTGCGCAGGTATTCATTAAAGCCAGGAGGTTTCTTACGGCCTGCGGGTTTCTGAGAAATTTCAGACATGCCTTCAAAAAGGTCTCAATTTCTTCCTCACTTTGAGACTGTGCAGGAGCTTCTGGTGCTACCTGTTCTTCGCAGGGTACCTCTTCGTTTCCCTCAGTGTTCAACCCACTCCATGTTATGAATTTTACACTTGGATATTCTTCTCTTAGCTTAGCCTTAACCCTTTGTACGTTCTGTGTAGGGGTAGGCTGCTTTTCCTGCACTCTGGCTATTAAGATCGGGCAGTCTTCTACCTCATGATCCGGCTATTTGCAGTATTTACACGATAGCCTGGTGAGATTAGGGAATTCCCTAGAAAAGTGCCCTATCTCTCCACAATTATAACAGATTAGCTGTCCTCGTCCTCAGCCTGCACTTCCTCCCCAACCTCCTCTGCTTCAGGCTGGTGATCCTCCAAAATGCGCAGCCAGTCTAGGCAATGCAGGGTATGATTGCACTCAATATAGTTTCCCGCGATCCATCATCAAATCATACGTTTTAAAATTATGCTCATCATGCCCAATGGATCGACAGAAGCGACACCATTGTTGTTTTAGCTTTGGGACATACGCACCCAACTGTGGACAATGGTTCGTATCATGTAGGCCCGCTACCTGACAATAATCACACCATAGCGTAGACCCTCTTGATCCTGGTCCCAACAAGACAGGCTCCCTACTTACCCTTGGGCATAGCGAGCTAGGTCCTCCAGCTTGCATATAATCGGTCAGTATAGGGCACTGATCCTTGGTGTGACCAAACACTCGGCAACGTCTACACCAGAGGTCTGCTCAAACGTCTTTTCCTCGCTCCTTTTGTAGGTTCTGTATCTCTAGGTGCATAGCCCCAAGTTGTTCCTGGATCTGTTGGACTCCTAAGGTATCCTCCCGGGGAGCAGCTTCTAACTTCATAGCAGCTTCTACAACTTTCTCTTGTGATTCAAAGGTCTGTTGATTCATAGGCGTGTGCAGGTGAGGTAACAACATGGCGATGAACCATTCTGTATGTTGCCTATCATCATATTCGAACCCTCTTTCTCTAATTTCCTTCTTTAACCGTTGATCTGCTTCCCATATTGATTCAGACACACCTTTTTTGAAGTCCTTTACGTCCGCCACTAACTGGGAATAGGACTTTGGTTTGTGGAATTGTTGCTTCAGAGCATCCTTAATATCCTGAATGGAGGCGGTTCCATTCTCGGCAACATATGGCATATACCAGTCCAGAGCTCTGTCTTTGAATGCTAAAGACAGCTGCTCCCTTTTGATTGTATCACATGCCACGTTCTGCGCTATCCATATAGAGTCTGCAATGAACCAAAATCGATCCATGTCCTCATCTCCCACCCCCTTGAAGGTAGGTAGTTTCATATGCGCATCCATATCACTATCCAGGGACGACGTTATAGGTGAGTTCTTGCCTCTGCGTGCCTAGGTGGTGATGTGGCCGGTTCCTTTACTAGGCTATAGGCATCCCTTCCTCCATCAAGGTTGGTCCGATAATACTTACCACTGTGTGTTGCACTCCCCTCTGGATCTGAGGACATTTAGTCGGTATGGCTACACAGAATGCTCTTTTCACACAACAAATTATTGATCAGTAAAGGTAACATCCTTAGAATCTTACCCCGGAATCCTTTGAAAAATTTTCGCTCAGCCTTAGAGTAGGATACAGACTGATCAATCGCAAATTCTGTCACAAAGCCTCCGAGCACACCATCTACCCAGTGATCCACCGTGCGTGTAATAGTGTTATCAGTTCTTTCCAGCTGTTCAAGCATATCTGGAGTCCACTGAGTGACTTGCTCATCCTTCCAACACTTATGGATTTCTACTAGCCTAGCCAGCCACTCCTAAAGCTCAATTGCAAAGGTTACAAAGAATATTTCGTAGCTTTCAGTGAGAACATACCTATTCTTCCACTTTCTGTCGTTATTTTTTCGCTTCGGTTTTCTCTTACTGTAAACTCCTAGATCTACCTTTCAAACTAGTCCTCGATCTCTTTTCTTTCAGGCTTCTATTATTCTCTTGTCATTACTCTTTCCCTTTCTCGGATCCATCCTGGAAACGGAACCATTTTTTGGCTTGACCCAGGTTCGTTGTGCAAGGTTTTCCAACAAACCCCTATACTACTGGCCCTTTTGGCAGTGACCTACTTGCGCAAGTAATAGTCTCACCCAAAGTAGTATGGGTGGGTGCTGGAACCAAGTTTCCGCACCTTGAGAAAGGAAGGGTAAGGCAAGCAGGCTACATTTATTCAGATTATCGTGTCTCTGCGCAGGGTTAAATATGCATCCAATCACATCCACGTGCACTAGATCTATTATTATATACTTCTTATAATATCAACACAACAATACATAACCCGAACAGATCAGATCTAGATCTATTTCAATACATAGACTTTCGCAACATAATATAATCAGAACAGAATAGATCCAATCATTCAAGAGAAATACCTTCGCAGCACAAAGAAAGTTGATGCATAACATAATAATTATCAGCAATCCATTCAATAGTACTCACATATTTAGATAAAATAATCCAGTATATTCATTTATTCATCACCCTTACAATTCCCTTCCCAACTTGCGCACACAGCAACAGGGTCCGCACACAACTGGACTAGGATCTTCATGCACACATCCAGTAGGAGTCTATTCCCAAAAAACTCCAACAGATCGCTTACACAACAGATCCTATCAATATCTCATCAAATCCTTACCTCTTACAATCTGAAATGCGTCTCTATTTATAACAATCTATCTTTAACAATCCTATGGTCCACAACCAATGGTTTTCAGACCCCTAGTTTACCCTTTAACCCCATTACAATGCTTTTGGGGCTTTGACCCACCCCAAAATCCCAGCGCTATACTAAATATAATCAAAATAACTAAAATGGATCGGTTTCGCAGCTTGTTTAGGAGACCCCGTTCCAACAGGCTTACAAAGCTTCTTCCAAAATCAATGTAGTACATCAATGAAGATCTTAAGAAGATGAGAGGAGAGATGGAAACTCCAGAGGATTTTGGATCTAGAACCAGATCTATATTGGCACATGATAGGTGTGAGCATGCATTTGTACCCTATTATGCACAGAGCAGTCAAATGCCCAAATCTACAATGAAAGAGATGAAAGAAGAGAAGATGCCAAAGAGGGGAACTCTTAGTAATTTTCTGCAAGAGTATGAATCTCAAACTAAAAATTTTATATATCATATCACTTTCAAAAATTTTTTCAAGATCAAGGTGGAGAGGAGCAAGCTTCTTAACATGGATAGATTTTCTCTATCTACCTTTGATGGATCACCAACTTGTTCAACCAAAGCTTGGGTGGAGGAGTTGTATACTTATTTGCAGCAACACCAAATTTATGAAGATGAAGCTATCAGAGTTGCAGCGCTGCACTTTGAAGGTAAGGCCTATGTTTGGTGGATGTTTCAGTCATTTTCATTGAGAAATGTTAATACTTCTTCTTTTGCAAATTTCACTAAGAGATTGCTAGAAAGGTTTGATAAAAAACATGTAACAATCAAACCAATGAAACTTTTGCATAAGTTGGGAGGACTTACAAAATCAAAACCACTTCAGAAACCTATTGGAGGAGATCACATCTTGCATGCTACCTCTCTAGAGGCAAGATCCGTGTTTCATAACCTTGGACAAGAGGGCATGAAGGTTCCTTTTGCAAAGAAGGATCCTCTTATTGAGCAGTTACCTCCTATTGATATTGAATATGAAGAGAAGGATGGGGGTTACAGTGCTATCAAATCTAGAGCATATCTAGTGCCTCATGTAAAGGAAGGAGGAGCACATGCTCTAACCGGAGGATTTCTTGTGTCATTACAAGAATTTCCCCAGGATCTCACATATGGAAGGCAAAGTAAAATCAATGAGCAGCATGATTTTGAGATCATATTGATGGAAGGAGGAGGTAGGGAGGAAGGACATCATCATTTGATGAGGAGAACACACCCCTATCTATTTAAGAGAGATGGTGCAAGGAGGAGGAAGACTGGTTTTCACTATGAGGGAAAGGGCAAGGGTGCCCAACCATATGAACAATCTTCTCTTACCATTGATGTCTCACTATATGGAGGCATTCCACCAGGGAGGCCACCGGATCTGGAATTGGTAAGATGAATATTTCCATTTGATTCACCACTCTTGGATTTTTGAGAGGTGGAGAGTTTGGAGGAAGACTTTGGCATGGGGGATGTCAAAGTGGCAGGCAACAACATGAGGAGAGCTTCACATTCCAGATCACCAGCTCTATCTCTTGGGAGGATTGATCCATATTGGAGGTCTCAACTCTTGGAAGAGTACTCTAAGGATCTTGGTGCTTGCATGATTCTTGATGACCTTGATAGAGATGACAGATATATGTGGATGATATGATCATCTATTCTTATGTCAGAGTCTTCTTGAATAGATCTTCTAAGCTCAAGGATAAGTTGCTACACGTAGTACATGAGGACTTCTTTTCCATGCATTTTGATGCATATATTTACTTGGCAGAGGAGTTCATTTGGGAGGGCATTCAACATGAAATATTTCAGCATATGGAGATATGCATAGCTCGGATGGTGATAGAGAGGATGTCATAGCCACTTCCCTAATCTTTGGAGGTAATGGAGGATTTCCAGTTGAGCCATTTCAGCTCAAGATCTCAAGTACATGATGGAGAATGTACAATTTCACTTTATGTTTTGTACTTCCTTCCTTTATATGAGCAACATATTGTACCAAGGAGGATTATTCCTTCTTGCATATTGTATAATGATGTACTTGAAGCCATTTGTAGCATTGATATTGGCTATCTCATTGGTGGTTTGTGGGGGAAGCCACATGATTTTTGGTGTGTACCATTGACACCACTTTGTACTTTCATGTTCACATCTTGTAAAATGATTGTGGCAGCAAACAAGTGGCTGGAAAAGCACTTGTTTTTGTTTCATTTGAAGCAGGCAAGGGATGCATTGCACTGGTTCCTTGTGTGGGACCTTGATCCACTTTCTGGTTGTCATATGACAACTTTTTTTTATTGGTTTTTGCTTCCATGTATTGCTGATATTTCTATGTTCATAGGGAGCTTTGTTTGGAAAGTGGGATATGAGTTTGAGATGCCTATTGAGAGTATGGTTCTCCCTAATTTTCATGATGCATGTTTCAAAAGCAGCAATGGGCAGCCCATGATTGCCAAATCACATCTCTCTTCTTCATGTGGGAGGAGCCATTTGGAGAACTTGAGTTTTTGGAGGAGGCACTTCATGGTTTATTTGTTTGGTGGGGTAGCTTAGGCCACTCTTGGAGGTCATGATATTTTAGCCAAAGATCTAAAACAACCCCATACTTATCATAAATGGAGAGATAAACCACTTGATTGGGAGGATCTAATCTCTCCATGCAGCCCCAACACATTGTATGAACCAGGGATTGAGGATATTTTTGAGCTAACTAGATTGGCTCACTTCATTTGGATGATAGCATGGGTGTGGAAGTCACTCATTGGGAATAATATTCCCCATGTTCATCAAAAATCCTACCTTGAGGAGGCCATTGGATAGCAGGGAGGTTTCCACTTACATCTTCCACCTTTCTATGATGTAAGCCATATGGTTTTGCATTCTTGGGAGGAAACATTGGAGGAAAAATTTGTAGCAGATCATTTTGAGCAGTGGTGGAGACTTTTGATGAGGAGGCAAAAAGAAGAGGAGGGGAGGATTTTTTCTCTCCTTATATAGTTGCTTGAGGACAAGCAATATTTTGGAGGGGAGGACTGTAATATTCCAAAATTTTAACCTCCAAGCTAAATGGAATATTAGAGTTGTTTTATCACTAGGTAGGTGAATAAATGGGTAGGGAGGCCCATTAACCTCTTTTGGAGGATCAATAACACTCCTAATGTGAAAGGAGTAAGAATAAGCAGCTAATTTGAGCACCCTTGGGTGTGAACAGAGATGGGATCATGTTGATTCAATCAACTTTGACCAAGTCAACAAAGTTGTCTAGATACATTGAACTTCCTTGATGGACAACACAGTTTTGGTGGAGGAAAACTTGCATGAGCTTGATGGCACATATGGACGGGACCCAATGTGGAGAGGTTCACTTGATATATATGGAGAGGATGGGAGCCTTTGTTATGGATGCTTGGTATTTGATCATTTTATCTTGTTAGTTTAGACTTGGCTTCCTCTTGTTGTTTAGCAGGGTTGCAGTGTTGTTGAGCACAGGGTGTTCTCGAGCGAGAATCCCACCTCTTCCCTTGAGAGGCCTCTTGGGAGAACTTGTGATGTATTTCTCCACATCTGGGCTTGAGGCCAAGCACCATTCTTCATTCCCAGTGTTATTTCTGTAGCAGGATATTGCTGAGTTGCAGGGCGTTGTAGTGGAGGTTTGTTACAACCACTTCCGGGTCTGTTTCTCAGTAGAAGGTGCCTTCCTTCTCTTGAGAGATCAGATAGGAATATTTTTGAGCACATTTCATATCTTGGAAGAAGGCCAAAGTATTTATCATCTCCTACAACGCAGTCCCTTGCAGGAACTGCATCATTTTGCATAGAGTTGCTATAGCAGGGTGAAGACCCTTGTTTCTGAGCTAGTTTCCTAGGGAAAGGTCCAACCCTTCTCCCAGAAAGCTAGAGGAAGGGATTCTCATCCCTCTTTTGTATTATTCAGATATATTTCCGTAATGTTGCAGTAAGACTGCATTTTTTGAGCTGAATATTTAGATCTTCTCTTTTTGTACTTGTACTTTCATGAAACCCTTGCCGGGTTGGCTTTATAATGCAATAAGGAAGTCAGATCTTTATTTTCTTAGCATATTGTTCCATAAAGTTCCAGATCCATGTTTTTCCAGCATTATACTTCAAAAACCCTTATAGAATAATGCTTTCATTTTCTTCAGTCTTTTCTGCATAACTTAAGTCATGGGATTTGGCTATTTTTGAGCTGATATGAAGCTAGGAGGTCTGTTTAACATATCAAAAGGGATTTATTTCTTATCCCATTTTTTATGTGAGGGCCTAAAATCATATGCTAAGGGAATCAAGAATTATTTCACCCAGTAAAAATGCAGATCTTCATAAATAACGTTTTCAGGGTCTATTTGCTGCATTTTCCCCACTCAGGAATGTGTAGAAGTTCTTCTTTTGCTGTTGTTTCACTCATTTGATGAGTATGTGTTTTTAACACTTCATATGAGTATATTTATCATTCAACATCCATTATTTTTTTCAGGTGTTGCTGTAGCTCCAACCTTAGAATATCTTAAGATATTCTTATTGTTTTAGAAATTCCCTATTTTGGGATACTACTGTCCAAAAGGAGAAAAAATAATGCTAGCATGTAGATTATAGTTTAAATGCATGAAAAATATTGTTGAG
The DNA here is from genome assembly GCA_034641835.2 of Pinus albicaulis. Lineage (NCBI taxonomy): Eukaryota > Viridiplantae > Streptophyta > Pinopsida > Pinales > Pinaceae > Pinus > Pinus albicaulis. Next base: position 235,237,127 of record CM076572.1, read on the forward strand.
TATGAGGCACTAGTCCAAGGATTGTATAAAGCAATAGATCTATATGTCAAATATCTTCAAGTGTTTGGAGACTCTGAGAAACACCATTCATTATGTTTCTGCTCATTTGAAGCATTATCAATCTCCTGTTCAAACCCCCACCTCTCAATTTTTGGCATTTAACATTTCTCTTATCCCAAGACTTCAAAATGCTAGTGCCGACCTTCTGGCATATTTAGTATCTAGACTCATACCACTTGAGGATTATAGTCCAGATAGGTTTTCCATTGAATTAATTTTTCAACCATCCATTTCAGACAATGTCACCAATTGGCATGTGTTCAATGATGATGAAGACATTTTAAGCTTTTTAACATCTGAAGGATCATATGATGATCACATAGTTGATGAGGATGAACATGAGAGACAGTTGAAACATAAAACTGACGAAAATGCTCTACCTAAATGTCTGGTTAAACTTGAAGATCTTTATGACCTAAAAGAAAATTTTAATAAGGTTACTAACTCCAAACTTCAAAGTTCAACCTTGAGGTTTGAACTAGTAAACCTTGGAACTAATCTCAAACCCCAAAACATCAATCTAGGTCTTTCTCTAATGCAGAAGCATTTTCTATATAGGGAAAATTCAAAGTTCAATCGGACCCAGGGTTCTTGAAAGCCCAAGGTAGGGGTTAAATTGTGAATGTGTTTATAAAAATGATTGTAAATTATTTGTAAAAAAAAATTCATAGTTTGGGACTTGATCTAGAAAATAAAAGTCGTAGGATTTTAGGAGTTTCTAAGAATGAGTCAATAGGATATGTGTCGATTCAATCTACTGAATCATGTAACTGGAATTAGAATGCTGGTAGAGTTTGAGTAACAAGTCATTAAGGAGAGGATGAATGTCTATGTTTAGAAATTAGTTACAGAATTGTAGGATTAGTTGTGTTATGCTGCCATTATCAAATCCAAGTGTAAATGTAAATCGGAGGATCATTTTCTAAGTTAGTTATCTTAGGAAAATATGTTAGTTCAATGAACTCAATCTGAGAGGATGGATGGGATGGAAGAGAAAATGTAGTGTACTAGTTAGACTGAATGTAGTTACAGGTTCATTTAATGTGAAGACCAAATTTATTCAAATTATCTATATAACGAGTTTCTATTTAATATATGTATAATTTTGATTGGTTAATGAGAAGAATGATTATGCACATCGTGTCATTGAAGAATGACTGTGGAATAAATGTGGGTGAGAATTGATGAACCAAATATCTGGCAGCGAGAATTTTAAAAGGGTGCTACATAGTCAACTCATAGTGACTATAGTATTAGGGATTTTGAGAGCTGGTATAATTGATTTGAAATCGATTGAAAAGAGGGCAAGCGCAGATCAAATAGATCAAGAAGTAGTTCATGGATAAATGATAATCGGTTAACCATAGGGTCAATCTATCATTTGGAAGGGTGAATTGATGTATGGAAGAAGTCGATCTTCTTAGTTGACTGGTTGATTTACCCTGCAACTCTAAAAGAGTAGATAATTCAAGTTGAAGGGAAGGTTTGTAGTCTGACATATGTTAAAAATTGAGAGAACATGTGTATGGTGCTGGAGATGGAGTTTTTATTTGTTGAAAGTTGATTGGCTTGAATTCGTATCGTTGATTGTGAAAGGAAGGGCACATTTGAAACTGTGTTGGAAAGAGAAAGGGTCCTCTGTGTGAGGCTAAAGTTAATCTCTGTGTGTGAGATAGTTAATTGCAAATGCATATATGATGTTGTTAACAACAATATAAATATTTTAAGATTGAAATTTATTTGTTTTTTAAATTTTTGTATTGGAAAGAGTAATTTTCTTCACATGTTCGAGAATACAGACCATTATGTGTCAAGCCAAAAGAAGAAGGAATTTTCATAGGAGAAAACCTTCATCTAACTTACGATTCAATTTTTGGTCAAAGGAAGATGAATTTTGAAATGATGCCCTCTGGGTTTTGTGCAGAGTGGGGTCTGTTTGGTAACTCTCAAGAGATTTTCCAAAATGACCTTTGGTTGAGGAGCTCCAAAGAGATATCTAAACTATGTTTTTGTAGACTACGTGACTAGAAAAGGACGTTTTTTGTTCCTTTTCACCAACGCCTATGTTTGCAAAGATAGGAGAGATCAATTTGTGGCATTAGAGTGCCATAAATATCTGGAGAGATTTGTGTGACAGATTTAGAGGTAGATGATGAGAAATATTTCTCATGACGTTCAAATGGAGCGAACCTTAAGAAGAAAGACTGTGAACAATAGCCTTTTGAAAGAGCATGAAAGCTACAATAGCATGGATTTGTAGCACAAAGATTGAGGTAATAATATTTATTTTAGTTTTATGTTAATTTATAGAACTAAGAGTATTTGAGGAAGGAAATAGAAGTTATAAGTGATTGTGTTAGACTTTCTACCTTGGGAGGAGAATAACAGTATGTTCTGAAATAATAGAACATTAAAGACTACAATAGGAGAGTAGTAAAATAGAAGTTACAGTAGCAAAAGTTCAAGAGAGATTAAGTTTACCTTTGTGAATGAAAGAAGATAGACAAGGAGTCTGTAAGAGGATTTATGAGGTAAGATTCTTTGCATGTAGGAAAGGAAGCTTGAAAAGTGGAGTTCTTTATGTGGAAGATAGTGACTTTGGGAGGTGTAGTTGCATGCAAATGAAAGAGAAGGAAAGTTCAGTCAAGAGATTGAAGTTGAACAAAAGTGTGGGAGTGGCCATATAAATTCGAGAGCAACAAGATTTTGAAAGATTGGGAATGGTCTTTGTTTTTTCATATGCAGGTAACTGCAACAATTAGTGAGTCATCGAAGTAAGAATATCACAGCTTTAAAAGTAGTGATGAAGGAAGCCAGTAAGGGTTTATAAGAGAAGGAAGAGTGTGGCTAGGGCCTGGTTATTTCAGCTGAGGTTGAAATACAAAAGGACAGTTAAGTGTTCTTAGAGAAGGTGATTTGGGGTATAACTTATAAGCCTAGAAGGAGCAGACAAGAGTGCTAAAGAAGGTTCCAGATAGGGGACTAGTTTTTCCAAAATACCAAGTACAGAGGATAGATTGGTGAGGTAAGTTTTAGTAGAGATAAACTGTTATTGCGAAAGCTTAGTACAACTCATAGAGATTATGGAGAAACTCACAAATATGGAGAAGAAGATGACTCCTGATAATCATAACAGAGGTTCAGGGAGAAGCCAAAAGTAAAGAAAGAATATTCCAAGGAAAATGGAATATGGAGGCAGATGAATGATTAAATGTATGGAAGGGAGAATACTAAGATAATAGTCCATCTTGAAGTATTGATGGAGCTCTTTCAGAAAAATAAAGAAGACGAAAAATATGGTTTTGTTATGAGAAGAAAAATGAAGTGGCATAGGTTACAGAAGAAGAAAGAGAAAATGATGAATGCTCAATGGAAGGATGAGGTACTCAAAGTGAATGAGTATCGGGGTAAAGACTTGATGGTCGAAACATCAAGTGAGATCAAGAGATCTCATTATTTGAAATATGACATTTTGTGTATGTTTGCAGGTGAAATACATGAAGATGGACTTTTTAGTATATTGCCATAGAGAAGAAAGAGGAGAGACAAAATCTAAATTATATGCTGAAAGAAGATGAGAAAGCTAGGTCTCATATGAAATATCATACACAGTTGAGAGAAGGTATTTATTTTCAGCATGTTGCAAGGGCTTAAAGTAGAGAAATTTTGGCTCATGATGATAGCCAAAAGTAAGAGAAGTGGAGGAATATATTAAGCATTCAAATACAATGCTTGAGGAAGCTTAGATGGGGTCCAATGAAGATTTTATGAGTCATACAGAATATTTAGAGCAGCAAGAGGGCTTGGTGACTGAAGCATCAAGGGAGACCATCGGGTCTTGTGGTTTTAAAACTCACAATTTATATGTGATTGTAGGAGACAACCAATTTTTTGGAACTGTCTTGAATGACGCTGAAAGTTGCAAAGTTAAGTATGATGATGAATGGATTTTAGATGAAGACAAGGATGAATTATTGCAGTAAAAGGAGTTCAAAGATTCCTTACTTAATGAAGGAAAAGCTCAAAATGGAGGATGTGTCCATCTCATGTATGAGATAATTTTGTCTTATGTTGAGGAACCTACTATTGGTGAGAACAGGGAGAAGTTTGTTTTCGTAAATGGCTAGAAGGGGACTCTAGGATAGCCACTTGAAGCTGTCATAGAGATGGAAAATCATAATTATATTATGATAAGGAATGAAGAAGCAGTGTCACAGAGAAATTGTACTTGTGACAAAGAGGAAGATAATAATGAGTATGAAGGTGAGACACATATGTCACATGTTGAAGAAAAATCAGTCCTGGAACTGAATGAAGTAGAATTGACTACCATAGTTAGTCAAGAAGCTAAAGGACAACTATTGAATGTTGTTAAGGAAGATGAAGTAGGATATGTCATAATTGATGAACAACATAGTGATGATGTGCTTGAGAGGGATCAATTAGAAAGTGAATCGTTGAAGTGGTTGCTGGAAGAATTTGAGTATGAGGAACAGATTGTAGTCATTGATAGAAGAATGTCTCGAGTTTTGGTTGAGACAAAAGCAAATACTATTTTACTAAACTATGTTGTGTTTTCTAGTATACAGATAAGTGTGAGTGAATATGTTACTGCAGTCAGGTAATTGGGAAAAGAATTAATTTTTGAAAGTAAATTTGAAGATAAGGAGAAACAATTTGATATTCCAGAGGGAGATATCTTCAAGGATATTCGAGAAGTTTGGGTGGCAAAAATATCTGGGACAATATCAAGAGAAATAACAAAAGAAAAGGAAGGAAAATCTGAAGAAGATAACCAGTAGTTTGAAGATGAATGTACAAAGTGTAGTAAAGTGCAGTGGAAAAAATATGGAAACAAGGTTTGTTTTCAATAGAAAACGGAGTTGCAAGGTGCAATAGATGAAATATGGGAATTGATGCAAGTCCCTGAGAAAAGCTACAACAGGGTAAAGAAAGTAAACCCCTGTAACGTTGAATGGAGAGTGAAGAATTATAAAGGTAAAGATAGTGGAACACTATAATAAAAGTTTTGGAATCCTGGGAGGTTACAACCAAATATAAATGACGATAGTGAATCTTATGAACAACAGTTAAATGGAGAAATTGGATAAATGGAGACCATAGTCTGGGATCCAGGAGGAATTAATTATCCAGATGTTGGAAATATTGTCATTGATGGCAAAGGATGTGGCAAAGGAATTGGCATCCAAATGTAGCAGAAAAGAATAGAGGAAGAATGCGTTTTCAAAGATAAGCAGTGAATTGAAGGAGAGTTGTCCAAAGACAGGGTTGATTTGAATTGATGGATATTAGAATCCCTGTGAAAGTTAATTCATGTAAATATAATGTATATCTGTGTATGGTTGAGTTTCGGTGATACTCTGTTAGGTGGAAAATACCCAGAGCAATTGGGGTATTGTTTGGTCTATTTCTTGTACGAAATTCCCTGCAACTCTGTGTGATGATCTATGGATTGATTCGTGCTTTTGTATAAGATTTCGGGGTGCTAAGGCCACGGTATAGTGAGCTTCGAACGGGTTCTGTGTGTACAGGGCACATTATATAAAATTATATATAACCCGAGTTTTATTAACATAATCACGGGGAAAGAATAATTAAATCAAAGTTATATGGAACTTGGGGTACGAAGCGATTGGACGGTTGATCACTGTTTAAAAACCATGAATGGATTTGTGAAAGAGGATTGCCCGTATCGCACCGCTTTTGCGGGATAAGTGGTATTCAAGAGTTTGGCTCCGATTCCATAAATCAAGTGACACGCGTCCGGGGAAAACCGCCACCATTGCGCGCCATCGTATGATAACGTTCGACCTTCGTGTGTTATAATTCGACCAAGGATGCCCAGCGAAATTGATATGCGTCGTCGATCTGAAAGGGGGCCATCGGACGGTGGTAGTATGAGGAAGATGTGCGAAGGTTAAAGAAGATGAGTGAAGGATAACCAAAGTACGATGGCCATCGCACGTTAACATTCGGCATCGGAGGTCGAGCGATAGGCATATGTACCATTGATCTTGGAGGTTCGCGATCTAACGGTGATCGAGCAATAGACTTGCGTAAAGTTTATTTTGGTACGGTGGGGGGCGCATATGTGGGCCAGGGGTTAAAGTCTTATTGAAATATTAAACTATTTGAAAGCATTGGATATTGTTTATAAAGTCCGAAGGGTTAATCATCAAGGATTAAAACATTGTAAATATATTTATTTATAAATTGATAAATAAATTAAAAAGAAATAAAAACCACGTGGGCCAAACTAATGGAAATATTGTCAACGGAATACCTTTAGTAGTTAAATGGTTTTTGACTCATAGTTTTAATAAAGGTAAAAATATATATAAAGGGAAAAATATGATAATTCGTGTGTGCATGCGCGAGGGTTGAAGAAGAAGAATTCCTCGAAGAAATATCTGTATGAATAGACGATGTGCTTAATTGATTCTGAGTCCATGATGCACCCATTGAGATATTTTGATCTCAAGGTGATGAGTCTTGAGTTTATTCATCAGAATAAATGATGAATAGCTGGCGCATGTCTGCTGAAGAACACATATAACTCCAGGTAAGTTTATATAGATCTGGCCTGCACTGCAAAATATATAATTATAGATCTATACAAGAAAAGCACGTATATATGCGGGTCATCTACATTGAAAGTGCATATGATAGTTGGGGTTTTTCTGAAGATTAATATACACAGAAGGATACACAGGATATTGAATGCATATATTCTCTAAATTTTGGGTTATTTCTGACATTCTGGTTACAGTGGTCTCACTATTCTGTTATGAATTTTTGGGAAAAATATGTTTATTGATGATTGAATGAAGTGGTTGTAAACGAGAGCAGGGGGTAGTAGCTCCCTTCCAGGAGAAGCTGGTAAACGAGAATAGGGGGTAGTAGCTCCCTTCCAGGAGAGACTGGTAAACGAGAACAGGGGGTAGTAGCTCCCTTCCAGAAGAGGTTGGTAAACGAGAGGAGGTTGTAGCCTTCTGCAGGTGGGTGCCTGCGTGCTGGTATAAGTCTACACCAGCACATATTGTAAGAAGTTTTCTCTATAATAAATATTGAAGACTGAGATTGCAGTAGCGGTGGTTTTCTCCCGAATTGGGTTTCCACCTTAAATCCTAGTGTTCATATGTGTTGATTATGTTTGATGGTCTGTTCTGTTATTTATGTTCATGCTTACTGCTCATTTGATGAATGAATGATGCAATGCTCTAAGTAAAGTCATAATAAGATATTTGAACATACATGTTGGATGCAATAATGTAACACATGGTTTTAAGTGAAAGAAAAGAAAAATTGTTCAGCCTAAAATACTGATTCACCCCCCCTCTCAGTATTTTTCCCAACAATTGGTATCAGAGCAGGTCCTTCTGAAAAGCTTACTGCTAGAAGGAAGATCAAGCAATATGAGCAATCAAGATGGAATAGCATCTATCAGGCCTCCTCTCTTTAACGGAAACAATTTAATCTTCTAGAAAACAAGGATGAGATCCTATCTTCAGTCTCTGGGAGCAGAGGTATGGGAAATTGTTGAACAAGGTTATCAATATCCAGCTGTAGTACCAATAGATCCAACGGAAAGAAAGAATTATGAAACAAATGCAAAGGCGGTCAATGCTCTATTGGGAAGTCTAACTGAATCAGAATTTGTCAAAGTCATGCAGCTGAATACAGCAAAGACAATTTGGGACAAAATCATTCTAAGTTATGAAGGTGATGCAAAGGTAAAAAGTGCTAAACTCCAAACTCTTAGAATTCAATATGAGAATCTAAAAATGGATAATGAGGAGAGCATTGCAAATTTCTTTTTACGTCTTGATGATATTGTAAATCGTATGAGAAATTTGGGAGAAACAATAACTGAATCTACTTTGGTTGAGAAAGTCTTAAGGTCACTAACAACAAAATTTGAGTCAAAAGTTTCTGCTCTTGAAGAAAAGCAGGATCTTCAAAACCTTACTGTGGTGCAACTTCATGGCATACTAACTACATATGAAATGAGAAGAGGAGGACCATCTGAAGTCAAAGAAGCAGTCTTTAGAACTTCTACAAAAGGGAAGGAAGTTCAAAAAATAGAAGGATCACAATATATCTCAGAAGAAGATGAGATAAACTTTGTGAAGAAACTTCAACTTGTCACAGGACGGTTCAGAGGTAAGCTTCCTTTCAAATGTTTTGATTTTGGAAGAGTTGGTCATTATGCTGCTAAGTGTCCTTATAAAGAAACACATAAAAAGGGGAAGGAAGTAGAAAGAAGGAATAAGAATAGTTTTAACACTAGAAAGAGTTACTATACTCATGAAGATAGTGATGGGTTATCTGATAGTGAGGAAGAATGTGAACAAGATCTTAGACTTCTCATGGCATTTGAAAAGGAGTCTAGAGAAGAAAAATATACTTTTGTGGATGCTCTAGAAGACAATGATTTTCTTGATGAAAACAATAATCTCAAAATTTTCTTAGAAGAAAGCAAAATAACCATAGAAACTCTGAAAAATCAGCTTGAAGAAAAAGAGAAACACAATGAGAAATTAGAATGTGAAATAGTAAGTCTAAGAAAAGAACTTGAGAAAGGAAAAACTCTGAATCTTAGATTTGCTAAAGGATCTGAAACATTAGATGAGATTATCAAGGTACAACATTCTCCTCTTATAAATATAGGTCTTGGATATATTGGAGAATCTTCTCAGGTTTCAGCAGCAAATTATCTAAAAGCAGTTACAGCTGGCTTACAACATACTACCACTCAGCAAGGGAATAAAGAATCTTTACAGATAAAGCATGATCATCTCAATTCAAAACACACTAATAGGAATGTCTTTTGGAAAAACACCAATCAACAAGTAAATTCATATAGAATATTTTATGATCGCAGAAATTTCTTCTTCAATGGACAATGTTTCTCATGTCACAATTTTGGCCATAAAGCAGTTCAATGTGTTGCATATAAAACCATCATGACAAGAGAAGAAAGAAAGAAAAGGACTGATATTGAACCAAAGAAGAATAATTATAACAAATTTTCTCCTCTTCAAAATGAATTTGAATGTGCCTATTGCAATAACTTTGGCCATGAAGAATCTGAATGCAGGAGAAAAGTTCAGCCAAAAGAACATGTTCCTTCAAGCTCCAAAGTATGGAAAAAGAAGGAATTACAGGTTGAAAATTGTGGCATAGCATTATTTGCAGATGATGAAGAAAACCAATGGTACATTGATAGTGGATGTTCAATACACATGACAGGTGATAAAGACAAACTTCTTGCATATAGTGCTCTAGAAAAAGAAAAAAATGTCACATTTGGAAATGATACTCCTGCGATCATTAAGGGAAAAGGGTCTGTTTTTCTAAAAGAAAAGGTGAAAGCTAATGAAGTCATGTATGTGGATGGATTAAAGCATAACTTGTTAAGTGTAATTCAAATGTGTGATCAAGGAACTGAAGTCGTCTTTAGTTCAAAATAATGTGTGGTACGTGATCTTGATACAGGTAAAGAAATTATAAAAGGAAAAAGAACTCCAAACAACCTGTATATATTGAAGAACCCCAAAGAACAATGTTGTTTGAGTAAATCTTCAGAAAATTGGCTATGGCATAGAAGGTTGGGGCATCTGAGCTTCTCTCAAATCAACAAATCAAGCAGAATTAAAGCTGTTCGTGATCTTCCCAATATTACTCTACCTGAAAATATCATATGCAAATCTTGCCAATTCGGCAAGCAAACCAGGGTACAATTTAATGCAAAGGAAGGATCATCAAGAAAGCCTCTTGAACTCATTCATCCTGACATATGTGGACCTATGAGGAAAAAGTCACCACGAGGTGAAGAATACTATATCTTATTCATTGATGATTTCTCTAGAATATGTTGGATTGGGCTGCTTAAACACAAAGATGAAGCATTTGAGAAATTTCAGATCTTCAAAGCACTAGTTGAGAATGAATTAGATCTAAAAATCAAGTGTCTCAGATCTGATCGAGGAGGAGAATATACATCTAATGAATTCCTTGAATTCTGTGAACAACATGGCATAAAAAGACAGTTATTTGTAGCTGGAACTCTACAACAGAATGGCATTGCAGAAAGAATGAACAAAATAGTTCAACAAATTGCTAGAGCTATGCTTGATGATTCCAGAACTCCTGACACATTTTGGGGAGAAGTAGAACATACAACAGTAAACATTCTCAACAAAGCACATGTTCGTGTAAATTGTGATAAAACTCCATATGAACTCTGGTATGGTAATCCTCCCACTATAAAGCATTTTAGAATTTTTGGAAGAAAATGCTTTATCAAGAATAATGATGAAAAACTTGGCAAGTTTGAATCCAGAGCAGATGAAGGAATATTTCTTGGTTACTCCTCTAGGAGTAAGGCATATAAATGTTACAATAAACGACTTCGAAAGATTGTTGAATGTATTGATGTTGTTATTGATGAGTCTCCTGCACCTCCAAAAGAAGAAAAGAAAACAACATATGAAGATGATGAGGACACATATCCTTCTACATCAAATAGTAATGATACAAACAGTGCACCCAGTGAAGAACCTGAAGAGGAGTTGTCTGAAAAGGCTCCATCCATATATGTTCAAAAGAATCATCCAGAATCTTAAATTTTGGGAGAAAAGGGATCAGGTATACAAACAAGAAGGAATCTTGTGGGATCTTCTAGAAATATGGCATTTCTGTCCACTATTGAACCTCACAGTGTCAGTCAAGCTAGCAAAGATGAATGTTGGAGTCAAGCCATGAATGAAGAACTTGATCAAATTGAAAAGAATCACACTTGGGAATTAGTACCAAGGCCTCATGACAAAAATTTCATTGGAACTAAATGGATATTCAAAAACAAGTTAAATGAGAATGGGGATGTTATAAGAAATAAAGCTAGACTTGTGTGCAAAGGGTATGCTCAACAAGAAGGTATAGAATTTGAAGAAACCTTTGCTCCTGTAGCGAGACTTGAAGCCATAAGAATGTTTCTTGCTTTTTCAAGCTTCCAACAAATCAAAGTTTATCAAATGGATGTTAAATCTTCTTTTCTCAATGGTGATCTAGAAGAAGAAGATTATATAGAACAACCAGAAGAATTCATTTTGGGAAATGATGAAAAACTTGTTTGTAGACTTAAAAAGGCTCTATATGGTCTCAAACAAGCTCCAAGGGCATGGTACTATCATCTTGACAAATATCTTCATCAACAAGGATTTTCAAAAGGGTCTGCTGATAGCAACTTATACACAAAAACTGAAAATGACAAACTATTGATTGTGGTTGTATATGTTGATGATATAATTTTTGGAAGTAATAAAGAGTCTATGAGTCAGAAATTTGCTTTTGATATGAAGCAAGAATTTGAAATGTCTTTACTTGGGGAACTAACATTCTTTCTTGGCTTGCAAGTGCAATAAGCAACAGATGGCATATTCTTGTCACAAGCAAAATATCACAACCAAATCCTGAAGAAGTATGGCATGGAAGACTGCAAACCTGTAAGTACACCAATGATAAATGGATGTAATCTCAGTTCTAATGATGATTTCCCCATGGTGAATCAACCTGAATACAGATCTATGATAGGAAGTCTACTTTATCTCACTGGGACCAGACCAGAAATCATGCATGCAGTTGGGATTGTTGGATGATTCCAAGCTAATCCAAAAGATTCTCATCTTCAGGCTGTAAAAAGAATATTCAAATATCTACAAGGAACTCAAGACTTTGGACTATGGTATCCAAAGAATGTTGATCTTACTCTTCATTCATACACTGATGCAGATTGGGCTAGAAGTGTTGATGATCGGAAAACCACCAGTGGTGGTGCATTCTATATGGGGCCTCGATTAGTATCTTGGTTCAGCAAGAAGCAAAGCTCCATTGCCTTATCTACAGCAGAAGCAAAATATGTGGCCACTGCATCATGTTTCACTCAACTTCTCTGGATGATGCAAACCCTACAAGATTTTCAAATCAAATGTTCACCCCCTATCTCCATTATGTGTGATAACACAAGTGCCATCAGTATCTTAAAGAATCCTGTTATGCATTCCAAGACCAAGCACATTCCCATCAAGTATCACTTCTTACATGAACAAGTGCTTGAACAAAAGGTGAAATTGGAGTATGTTTCCTCCAAAGAACAAGTTGCTGATATATTTACCAAACCTCTACCCAGGGAAGCATTCGAATATCTCAGACAGAAACTGGGATTAGTCTCTGCCATGCAGGGGAACAATTCTACTTAAATACAGAAGATTAAATTGGCTGAGAGGTGTTGTTGGGCATCTTTGAATGCACAGGCTAAGGGGGAGCGTTGGTCATATGAAAAGGATGCATCGTTGGAATTTATAAGTCTTCTTGTTATTTTATTAAGATGCAGCATGATCTCAGGGGGAGCATGGTATTGTCAACTCTTTGCCATTGATATCAAAGGGGGAGGAAAAGCAAAGCAACAAAGAGTTCCTATAATATTTTCAGAGGATGAGTATTGCCATCAATGCCAAAGGGGGAGATTGTTGGAAATATTGTCATCGATGGAAAAGGATGTGGCAAAGGAATTGGCATCCAAATGTAGCAGAAAAGAACAGAGGAAGAATGCATTTTCAAAGATAAGCAGTGAATTGAAGGAGAGTTGTCCAAAGACAGGGTTGATTTGAATTGATGGATATTAGAATTCCTGCGAAAGTTAATTCATGTAAATACAATGTATATCTGTGTATGGTTGAGTTTCGGTGATACTCTGTTAGGTGGAAAATACCCAGAGCAATTGGGGTATTGTTTGGTCCATTTCTCGTACGAAATTCCCTGCAACTCTGTGTGATGATCTATGGATTGATTCGTGCTTTTGTATAAGATTTCGAGGTGCTAAGGCCATGGTATAGTGAGCTTCAAATGGGTTCTTTGTGTACAGGGAACATTATATAAAATTATATATAACCCGAGTTTTATTAACATAATCACGGGAAAAGAATAATTAAATCAAATTTATACAAAACTTGGGGTACGAAGCGATTGGACGGTTGATCACTGTTTAAAAACCGCGAATGGATTTGCGAAAGCGGATTGCCCGTATCGCACCACTTTTGTGGGATAAGTGGTATTCAAGAGTTTGGCTCCGATTCCATAAATCAAGTAACACGCATCCGGGGAAAACTGCTACCATTGTGCGCCATCGTATGATAACGTTCGACCTTCGCGTGTTATAATTCGACCAAGGATGCCCAACGAAATTGATATGCGCCGTCGATATGAAAGGGGGCCATCGGACGGTGGTAGTATGAGTAAGATGCGCGAAGGTTAAAGAAGATGAGCAAAGGATAACCAAAGTACGATGGCCATCGCACGTTAACATTCGGCATCGGAGGTCGAGCGATAGGCATATGTACCGTTGATCTTGGAGGTTCACGATCTAATGGTGATCGGGAAATAGACATTAGGGGAATTTTGAGGTCTAAAATGGGCCTCCTAAGGAAATTATAAAATAATAGTGGAAAAAATCTAATAAGATTTGATGACATCATCAAATTTTAGAGGGAAAAATGAAAAAACTACTTTTTCAATTCATATTTTCAACTTATCTCCCAAAGTTTTTACTCAAATTTCGAGCGGGAGTACTTGTTGGATGCGGAATTTAGTTCCCCATCCAAGGAGTACCCATGTTGCATACTTTCGATGGGTCCTACTACACGAAAAATGAGAAATACATCAAAAAGCGTGATTACAATCACGTTTTTTATGTATTTCTCATTTTTCGTGTAGAAGAGTTCATCGAAAGTATGTAACATGGGTACTCCTCGGATGAGGAATTAAATTCTGCATCCAACGAGTACTCCCGCTCGAAATTTGAGTAAAAATTTTGGGAGATAAGTTTAAAATACGAGTTGAAAAAGTAGTTTTATTATTTTATTATTTTTTAATATTTTTACTTTTTTACTCCAAAAATGGTGAATCATCCATTATGGATGACATCATCATCTTGAATCCTATTGGTTGTTATAAAGTTTATTTTTGTTGTACATTTTTCTTATGAGGCCCATTTTAGACCTCAAAATTCCCCTAATGCTTGCGTAAAGTTTATTTTGGTACGGTGGGGGGCGCATATGTGGGCCAGGGGTCAAAGGCTTATTGAAATATTAAACTATTTGAAAGCGTTGAATATTGTTTATAAATTCCGAAGGTTTAATCATCAAGGATTAAAACGTTGTAAATATATTTATTTATCAATTGATAAATAAATTAAAAAGAAATCAAAAACCCCGTGGGCCAAACTAATGGAAATATTGTCAATGGAATACCTTTAGCAGTTAAATGGTTTTTGACTCATGGTTTTAATAAAGGTAAAAATCTATATAAAGGGAAAAAGATGATATTTCGTGTGTGCATGCGCGAGGGTTGAAGAAGAAGAATTCCTCGAAGAAATATCTGTATGAATAGATGACATGCTTAATTGATTCTGAGTCCATGATGCACCCATCGAGATATATTGATCTCAAGGTGATGAGTCTTGAGTTTATTCATCAAAAGAAATGATGAAGAGCTGGCGCATGTCTGCTAAAGAACACATATAACTTCAAGTAAGTTTATATATATCTGGCCTGCTCTGCAAAATATATAATTACATATTTATACAAGAAAAACACGTATATATGTGTGTCATCTACATTGAAAGTGCATATGACAGTTGGGGTTTTTCTGAAGATTAATATACACAGAAGGATACACGGGATATTGAATGCATATATTCTCTGAAGTCTGGGTTATTTCTGACATTCTGGTTACAGTGGTCTCACTGTTATGTTATGAAGTTTTGGGAAAATATGTTTATTGATGATTGAATGAAGTGGTTGTAAACGAGAGCAGGGGGTAGTAGCTCCCTTCCAGGAGAAGCTGGTAAACGAGAACAGGGGGTAGTATCTCCCTTCTAGGAGAGGCTGGTATACGAGAACAGGGGGTAGTAGCTCCCTTCCAGAAGAGGGTGGTAAACGAGAGGAGGTTGTAGCCTTCTGTAGGTGGGTGCCTGCGTGCTGGTATAAGTCTGCACCAGCACATATTGTAATAAGTTTTATCTATAATAAATATTGAAGACTGATATTGCAGCAGCGATGGTTTTCTCCCGAATTGGGTTTCCACCTTAAATCCTAGTGTTCATATGTGTTGATTATGTTTGATGGTATGTTCTGTTATTTATGTTCATGCTTACTTCTCATCTGATGAATGAATGATGCAATGATCTAAGTAAAGTCATAATAAGATATCTGAACATACATGTTGGATGCAATAATGTAACATATGGTTTTAAGTGAAAGAAAAGAAAAATTGTTCAGCCCAAAATACTAATTCACCCCCCCTCTCAGTATTTTTCCCAACACCAGACTTATGACTAGGAGGTCATAAATTTCCTACATAAGGAGTCTGATGCAGGAGCATCTACTCTCTAGGGAATCTTCAAATTTTATTCAGACCCAGAGTTCCTGAAAGCCCAAGGAAGGTTTAAATTGTGAATGTGTTTATAAAAATGATTGTAAATTATTTTTAACAAAAAATCCATTGTTTGAGACTTGCTCTACAAAAGAGAAGTCGTGGGTTTTTAGGAGTTTATAATAATGAGTCAAGAGGATAGGTGTCGATTCAATCTAATGAATCATGTAATTGAAATTAGCATTCTGGCAGAGTTTGAGTAATGATTCATTGAGGAGAGGATGAATGTCTATGTTTATAAATTAGTTACATAATTAGTTATATAATTATAGGAGTAGTTGTGTTATGCTGCCAATATCAAATCCAAGTATAAATGTAAACTGGACGATAATTTTCGAAGTTAGTTAGCATAGGAAAAGAAGTTAGTTCAACAGACTCAATCCAAGAGGATGGTTGGGCCAGAAGAGCACATGTAGTAGTATGAGTTAAACTGAATGTCATTACAGGTTCATTTAATGGGAAGACCAAATTTATTCCAATTATCTGTATGACGAGTTTCTGTTTAATATATGTATAATTTTGATTAGTTAATGGGAATAATGATTATGCACATCCTGTCATTGAATAATGATTGTGGAATATATGTGGGTGAGAATTGATGAACTAAATATCTAGTAGCGAGCATTTTAAAAAGGTGCTACACAGTGAACTCATAGTGACTGTAGTATGAAGGATTTTGAGAACTGTTAGAATCGATTGAAAAGAGGGCAATAACAGATCAAATAGATCAAGAATCAGTTTGTGGATAAATGATCATTGGTTGACTATAGGGTCAATATATAACTTGGAAGGGTGAATTGATGTATGGAAGAATTCGATCTGCTGAGTTGACTGGTTGATTTACCATGTGATTCTAAAAGAGTAGAGAATTCAAGTTGAAGGGAAGGTTTGTAGTCTGGCATATGTTAACAATTGAAATAACGTGTGTATGGCGCTGCAGATGCAGTTTGTATTGTTTAAAGTCAATTGTCTTGAATTCATTTCATTGATTGTGAAAGGAAGGGCACATTTGAAACTGTTTTGGAAAGAGAAAGGGTCCTCTGCTTGAGGCTGAAGTTAATCTCTGTGTGTGAGATAGTTAATTGAAAATGAATTTTTGAAGTTGTTAACAAAAATATAAATATTTGAAGATTTAAATTGATTTGGTTTTTATTTATTTTTTATTGGAAAGATTGATTTGCTTCACAGGTTCTAGAATACAGAGCATTTTATGTCCAGACAAGAGAAGAAGGAATTTTCGTAGGAAAAAGCTGTCATCTGACTTACAGTTCAATTTCGAGTCAAAGGAAGATGAAATTTTAAATTACGCCATCTAGGTTTTGTGCAGAGAGGGGTTTATTTGGTAACTTTCGAGAAATTTTCCAACATGGTCTTTGGTTGAGGAGCTCTGAACTGATCTCTAAACTGCATTTTTGCAGATTGCGTGACTAGAAAATGACATTTGTTGTTCCTTTGCACCAACACGTGTGCTTGTAGAGATAGGAGCCATCAATTTGTGGTATCAGAGTTCCATAAATATCTATAGAGATGTGTGTGACAGATTTAGAGGAAGATGATGAGAAATATTGCTCATGAAGTTCAAATGGAGGAAACTTTAAGAAGAAAGATTGTGAACAACAGGTTTGTGAAAGAGCATGAAAGCTAAAACAACATGTATTTGCAGCACAGAGATTGAGGTAGTAATATTTATTTCAGTTTTATGTTAATTTATAAAATTTAGAGTATCTGAGGAAGGACATAAAAGTTATAAGTTATTGTGTTAGTCTGTCTACCTTGGGGACTAGTGTTGCCAAAAGACCAAGTACAAAGGAGATATTAGTGAGGTATGTTGTAGCAGAGAGAAACTGCTATTGCAGAAGCTTAGTACAACTCATAGTGATTATGCAATAACTCACAAATATGGAGAAGAATATGACTATTGATAGTCATAACAAAGGTTCAGGGAGAAGCCACAAAGTAAAGAAATAAGATGCCAAGGCAAATGGCATATAGAGGCAGACGAATGATGAAGTGTATGGAAGGGAGAAGACTAAGATAATAGTCCATCTTTAAGTATTGATGGATCTATTGCAGGAAAATAAAGAATAAAAAATATATGGTTTTGTTATGAGAAGAAAAATGAAGTGGCATAGGCTACAAAAGAAGATAGAGCGAATGATGAATGCTCAATGGAAGGATGAGGTACTCAAGGAAAATGAGTATCAGGATAAAGACTTTATGGTTGAAACATCAAGTGAGATCAAGAGATATCATGATTTGAAATATGACATTTTGTGTATGTTTGTAGGTGAAATACATGAAGATGGAAATTTTTTTGATATTTCCACAAAGAAGAAAGAGGAAATATAGAATATGAATTATGTGCTGAAGGAAGATAAGAAAGCTAGGTCACGTATGAAAGATCATACACAGTTGAGAGAAGGTATTTCTTTTCAGCATGATGCAAGGGCTGAAAGAAGAGAAATTTTGGCTCATGATGATAGCCAAAATCAAGAAGAAGTGGAGGAATATATCAAGTGTTCAAATGAAATTCTTGAGGAAGCTCAGATGGGGTACATTGAAGATTTTCTGAGTCATATAGAATATTCAGAGCAGCAAGAGGGCTTGGTGACTGAATCATCAAGGGAGACCATTAGGTCTTGTGGTTGTAAAACTGACAATTTATATGTGATTGCAGGTTTTCCAAGAGATAAAAAATATTTTGGAACTGTCTTGAATGAGGCTGAAAGTTGAAAAGTTAAGTATGAATGGCTTTCTGATGAAGACAAGGATCAATTATTGTAGCATAAGGAGTTCATATATTCTTTAATTAATTAAGGAAGAGCTCAAAATGGAGGATGGGTCCATATCAAAGATGAGATAATTTTGTGTTATGTTGAGGAACCTACTATTGCTGAGAATGGGAAGAAGTTGGTTTTCTTAAATGACTATAAGGAGACTCTAGGATAGTCACTTGAAGTTGTCATAGAGATGGAAATTCATAATTCTATTCTGATAAGGAATGAAGAAGTAGTGTCACAGAGAAATTGGACTTGTGACAAAGAGGAAGATAATAATGAGGATGAAGGTGAGACATATATGTCACATGTTGAATAAAAATCATTCCTAGAACTGAATTAAGTAGAATTGACTACCAGAGCTATTAAAGGAGTTGAAGGACAACTATTGAATGTTGTCAAGGAAGATGAATAAGGATATGTCGGAATTGATGAACAACATAGTGATGATGTGCTTGATAGGGATCAATTAGAAAGTGAATCATTGAAGTGGTTGCTGGAAGAATTTGAGTATGAGGAAGGGATTGCAGTCATTGATAGAAGAATGTCTCAAGTTTTGGCTGGGATAGAAGCAGATACTAGTTTACTAAACTATGTTATGTTTTCTAGTAGACAAAGAAGTGTGAGTGAATATGTTACTGCAGTCAGGGACTTGGAAAAAAATTTACTTTTTGAAAGTAAATTTGAAGATAAGGAGCAACAATTGGATATTTTAGAGGGAGATATCTTCAAGGATATTCAGGAAGTTTGGGTGGTAGAAATATCTGGGACAATATAAAGAGAAATAACAGAAGAAAAGGTAAGAAAATATGAAGAAGATAACTAGAATTTTGAATATGAATGTACAAAGTGTAGCAAATTGTAGTGGAAAAAATATGGAAACAAGGTTTGTAATCAACATAAAACTGAGTTGCAAGGTGTAATAGATGAAATATGGGAATTAATGTAAGTCCCTGAGAAAACCTACAACAGGGTAGAGAAAGTAACCCATTGTAAGGTTGAATGGAGAGTGAAGAATGATAAAGGTAAAGACAGTGGAGTACTACAATACAAGATTTGGAAGCCTGGGAGGTTACAGCTAAAGAGAAATGAATATAGTGAATATTATGAACAATAGTCAAATGGAGCAATTGGATCAATGTAGACCAAATTTTGGGACCCATGAGGACTTAATTAACCAGACTTATGACCAGGAGGTCATAAATTTCCTACATGGGGAATCTGATGCAGGAGGATATGCTCTCTAGGGAAACTTCAAAGTTTAATTGGAACGAGGGTTCTTGAAAGCCCAAGGAAGGGTTAAATTTTGAATGTGTTTATAAAAATGATTGTAAATTATTTGTAAAAAAATTCCATAGTTTGAGACTTGCTCTAGAAAAGACAAGTCATTGGTTTTTAGGATTTTCTAAGAATGAGTCAAGAGGATAGGTGTCGATTCAATCTAATGAATCATGTAACTGAAATTATGATGCTGGAAAAGTTTGAGTAACGAGTCATTGAGGAGAGGATGAATGTATATGTTCAGAAATTAGTTACAAAATTGTAGGAGAAGTTATGTTATGCTGGAAATATCAAATCCAAGTATAAATGTAAACTTGAGGATCATTTTCGAGGTTAGTTATCTTAGGAAAATAAATTAGTTCAATGGACTCAATCCGAGAGGATGGATGGGAAAGAAGAGCACATGTAGCAGTACCAGTTAGACTGACTATAATTACAGGTTTGTTTAATGGGAAGATCAAATTTATTCCAATTGTCTGTATGACGAGTTTCTGTTTAATATATGTATAATTTTGATTGGTTAATGAGAATAATTATTATGCACATCATTTAATTGAAGAATTATTGTGGAATAAATGTGGGTGAGAATTAATGAACCAAATATCTGGTAGCGAGCATTTTAAAAAGGTGCTACATAGTCAACTCATAGTGAATGTAGTATTAGGGATTTTGAGAGTTGGTATAATCGATTTGAAATTGATTGAAAAGAGGGAAAGAACAAATCAAATAGATCAAGAAGCAGTTCGTGGATAAATGAGAATCGGTTGAATATAGGGTCAATATATCATTTTGAAGGGTGAATTAATGTATGGAAGAAGTCGATCTGCTCATTTGACTGGTTGATTTACCCTACGATTCTAAAAGGGTATAGAATTCAAGTGGAAGGGAAGGTTTGTAGTCTGACATATGTTAACAATTGAGAGAACGTGTGTATGGCACTGGAGATGGAGTTGTTATTTGTTGAATTTAGATTGGCTTGAATTCATATCGTTGATTGTGAAAGGAAGGGCACATTTGAAACTGTGTTGGAAAGAGAAAGGGTCCTCTACGTGAGGCTGAAGTTAATCTCTGTGTGTGAGATAGTTAATTGGAAATTAATTTTTGAGGTTGTTAACAACAATATAAATATTTGAAGATTGAAATTTATTTGGTTTTTAAATTTTTGTATTGGAAAGATTCATTTTCTTCACAGGTTCGAGAATACAGAGAATTGTGTGTCAAGCCAAGAGAAGAAGGAATTTTCATAGGAGAAAATTGTCATCTGACTTATGGTTCAATTTCTGGTCAAAGGAAGATGAATTTTGAAATCCGTCCATCTGGGTTTTGTGCATAGAGGGGTCTATTTCCTAACTCGTGAGAAATTTTCCAGAATGATCTTTGGTTGACGAGCTCCAAAGTGATCTCCAAACTGCATTTTTGTAGACTACGTGACTGGAAAAAGGACGTTTGTTGTTCCTTTGCACCAACTCCCATGTTTGCAGATATAGGAGCCATCATGGTCTCTCACCTGATGAGATATATGCCTTCATTGATTTAATGAAAAGATATAAGAGTGTTTTCTGTTGGAGCTATGAAGATCTCAGAACATATGATACCTACATTATTAAGCACACTATTCCAATGCTTTCCAATGGCAAACATGTTCAACATAAATTAAGGAAGATTCACCCCAATATAGAAAATCAATTCAAGACTAAGCTAAATAAACTGCTTAAAGCCAAAATTATTTTTTGTTGAAAAATCATACACCATTAACACACATAAAAATACACAGATTTATACACAAACACAGTCATGGAAGAAAAGGCTTCAGCCTCACGGCTTCCTCACATATTCTCTCATTATTAAAAGAATGTAATATTGCAATTAAATAGATGAGGAGACTGTGTCTCAAGATATTGCGTTCTATCTTGGACACTTTGTTTGAGATAATTTCTCAACCATACACACACCAATCTAGGAGCTACCTAAACTAACTACTAACTTAGAGGAACAACCCAATATAGAGAGTTAGGCATAAATTCCTAACTTTTAATATTTAATTTATTATTTTTTTTTGGATTTATAATTTTTTTATGAGAGAAGCTAGCATTCCCCCCTTCAATGATAAATCCAAAATAAGAATGAGGAACCATCTTCCAAGTTCTCATGTTGATCCTCAAAAACATTTCCTGAAAAACCGCCAAAGCTTGATGCTGAAAAAATTGCAATTTGAAGAGATCATGAGTTAGCTGCATGTCTGATTCATCTCTGGATTTATCTTTACAACTCCATTACGTTCCAAGTTTCAAAAGGATCATCTATATTTTCCGTGAAATCAACATCCTTTGTCCACTGGAAAAATTTGTTGAACGCCCGCTCGCTGATGATGTCAAAAACAACTCATAATTGCTTTTGCTGTGTTGAAAACTGCTAACTACTACTTTGTTGTCGATTTATCACTGGCGAATTTGTTGATGCCCACTGGCTGCTAACGATGACCACTGGCTGTGTTTTTTGGTTTTTTTGAGGCTTTCTGTCTGACAACCACTGTCAATTTCATTGACATTTTCCCCCCTTTGTCAGCTAAAAGGAGAGACAATCATATGGAAATTACTTCTGAACTCCCCCCTTCAGGTGTAGGAGTGTTGCACTGGTGGACTCCCCCATTCAACTGCGTGAGAGTACCATCTTATTTTCAGTGTTGACTGCACTAGGTGTGATTTTATTTTGTTGTAGAACTGATACAATCTTTTAACTGTGGACGGCCATTCCCAAGGATCAATCCATTCATAGTTGATCTTTAATCTGGCTTATTTTTTTTGGTTGTAGCATTTCTCTGATGAATTATTTGGCTCCACATAATGGTGACAAGGATGGAGATCAAAACACTGATCTTCCATATGACCGATTCTGTGACAATGAGGACATTTTGGTTTTGCTGCAACTTCAGGTTGTGTGCATTTATGTTTGTCTCCAATTGTCGCATAATTTGTCAATGTGATTTGTTCAAGAAAGCCTGCACTGACGAACTTGATGGGCTTTGAATAGTATGGGATATGTAGGTTGGTGTCATCTTTGGCATATCCTAATCCACTTCAATTTTTGTTACTTTGGATTTCTTCCCAT
Source organism: Pinus albicaulis (assembly GCA_034641835.2). NCBI lineage: Eukaryota > Viridiplantae > Streptophyta > Pinopsida > Pinales > Pinaceae > Pinus > Pinus albicaulis. The sequence goes on from CM076572.1 coordinate 235,259,866, forward strand.
GGCTTGATGATTAGCTTGGAAGAAAGTTGAACTTGAACAACTTCAACACTTGAAGTTGTTTGGATGAATCACTCTTCTCTTGCAACTCATTTCTTTGTATTTGCGACTCTAGTTGAAGGAAATCAATCGTTTCATTTATTTTTTGTAGATGCCATGAAAGATCAACAAGAGTTACTTTGCTGATTTGAACCATGTATTCATCACTTAATGAGAGGATCAAATTGTGAATAATTTGTAACAACTGGATGTGTTGCGCCATGTGAGATTTCTCGCTTGAATTCAAGCTCACTTGTCTTAAACTTGATTTGAACTTTGGTGAATTGAATGTGCTCGTTTGGTGTTAATGACACGCTCGCTTGCTTGTTACTTGAATAGCATGCTCGCTTTTACTGGATCACTTGATTGAGTTTATCGTGCTCATTCTCTTTGGAATTTTCTTGATCGCTTTCTTGGTGAAACTTGTTTCTCTTGTTTCAATTTCACTAGAACTCACACTCGCTTGCTTTATATTTCAACTTGATTGAGTGTTGTTTGAATATTACACTTGCTTGCATTAGAGTTGAACTCGCTTGATTTCTTGGATTTTTTTTTTACTGAACTTCACGTTGGCTAGCTTGATGGTGTGAACTTTGTACTGACTTGATGGAACTTTCTTGAATGAATACTCACGTTCGCTTGTAGGAGAGGTGAACTTGTTTTTTTTTCTTTAGAGTTAAAAAATCGTGCACTTTATGTACTCACTTGATTGTACTTTAAAGGAAAGGTGTCGAACACTGTCGAAAATGCACCCAAAAATGCTTAATGATGTTAATTACTCACTACAATGAATTCACTTTCACTTAATTTGACTCAATTCAAAACTTGGGTGTCGGTTTCAACCAAGAATTCATCCTTAAAATTCAATGAAATTTGAATTTGATTACAATTTCTTAAAATTATTTCAAGAATGTTGATGTATACTATGCTTTGAAACACATGAACCTGATTGTATTGAGTGAATTTTCTTGTTGAGGTAGAATATTTATGTTGAAAATCTTTGATTATGTGTTGTAGTGGCACAAATGCATGTGTTGATTTAAATTATCCTTCCTTGCATCTACTTCATTACAGGTGTTGTGCTTGCTTGCATTTAACTTTATGTGTGTGTTAAATGAGATCATTTATGTGTCAAAACTAGACACAAACCATAAGCATCAACATGAAGTATGCACCATCATCAACACACTGTTCGTGTACCTAAGATCCCCTTATTCGATTTCAAGCGGATCTAGGACACAATCACCACAAAAAAGATACGATTTATTAAAATTTGGAGTACATAATCTTCTAGCTTCACAACATCTTCCTGGAATCAAAGTTCCAGAACTTAAAGAAAAATGTCTGCAAAAACTAACTCAACCTCCTACAACAATGAGCTTTCCTTTGAAAACCTGCTCACTCCAAACTTAAAAAAATTAGTCCTGTATCACTCCACAAAATTGCTTCAACATTCAACTTATCCCTCCAAGAATTACAAAATTTTTAATGCATCTTATCACTCCAATTTTTTTTTTTTAAAATCACCCTTACTACAAAATTAATTACTTTCTTCACCCTTATAACTCCCAAAAAAATTTATCCACTCCTCTCTCCTAATTCTCTCACCACTCACTTTGAAAAAAATTCATTAAAACGCACTAATTATGTTTCCACTTATTCTCTCATGACTGTACTAAGTCTCTCTTTAAATTTACATAAAAATTTATGAATTCACTTTTTATAAAGAGAAAGGTTTCACTTAAAGTTTCTTTTTAAATTTTACAAACTAGGTAGGTAAAGGTACATTAACCATACACTTTTACATACTCACCTTAAAATTTCATTAAAAAATTTTATGACATCACTTTCAAAAAAGAGAATCTTCATTTTACATTTAAAGCACATCTTAAAAAAATGTATTTGGAGGAGTGACTTACGGAAGCATAATTTTTTTTTTTTTTAACGGTCTTGCAAATCTATAATGTTGGTGGAGATGAGAGCTATCATGATCATTGAGGAGTTGCTCTAACTAGCATGGAAGATATCAAGAAGGCCCACCATAGGTATGCATTCGTCAAGCCACTATAAATTACCTCCTTGCAATGCATACATGCAATATCATATGTCTGTCGGAGAATTACCAAATGAGGTATTACTTCTACCACATCTGATCATGCCTGCAACTTCATTACGTGGTCAAGGATGACAAAAAAGGTGTGGCTAATGTTCTGGTGAAAATTGAAGAGGAGTCCATGGAATGTCACAACCACATAACCACTCTGGCCATGTTCTATACACACCGAAATTTATACTTGGAAATTTCCCTCCACAACTTGGTTGTGTCCTTTGTGAAATCCCGAGCTACCAATTTAATACAATGATTTTAATAGAAAGGCATTATATAGGAACAAACAAATAAGTTTTATCAAATTTACTTAAAAGTTGCAGGAATCAAATAGTGATTTTAGGAACAACTTGGAGCTGCAGGAATCAATCTTGATTAAACTCTGAATGTTGTATGAGAATATAAAGAGCTCCACTCCTCCCAATCTCTAGTCTATTGAATATTGTTTACCAGATCGATTCAAAAATCCTTTGTAATTTGCAATTATCGGATCTCTGTTCAATCTCCTCTTAATAGCTACTCCGTGTAAGATTCGAAATGTGGCAGCATATTTTCCAGTGCTTTCCATTTCTTGTTGTTAGAATATCCATCTTAGGGGCTTCCATTTGTAACAAACTCCTGAATTTATGTATGCTCCTTACCTAACTTCAAAATTAGCGGAATTTATTCTTTAACAACAAGATCCTCCTCGATTGCATTCTTCTAACATCACTAACCTTACTGATGATGTTTCCAATCCATTCATATCTCTTCATGGTGTCTCACACATCTCCATTAATTTATGATAACAGTATTTCAAAAGTGGCTCTTCACTCATGGTCGACAATTTGCATGTCTCGACGCAACAACAAAATCAACATTCAGGAAAATTTTTAAGGCAACCACCCATGTGAGCCACATTCCATCTACCAGTGAACATATGAAACATTCAATTTAGTAAACCCTTTGCCTATGCATCCCAACATAGAAAGGAATTTATCTCTAACGAGTCTCTGAAATATATCCTCGGAATTTTCATTATTCAAATAACTCGAATTTTTGAACTTTCATTGTTGCGACTGTTGTAATTCTTTCTTTGTTGGTAACTCAACAAAACTTAAATTTTAAATCCGTGATGATGTTCATGGCCAGTATTCTGATCTTCTACAACTTTTTGAATATGGTGATTTACCACCATAATTTCAGGAGGACCTTGAACTTCTTCTCAATAGAAACATTGATATTGTTAAAAGAAACATGATCATCTCGGTTCAGCATCGACATATTTGGCCTAAAGAAGCTTCTAAAATAGCTGGATGGATGGAGAACTTGTAATCTACTAATTCCACCGCAAATAACGAGCTTGGGGATGCTATGCTAAAACCTTATTTAATAAAAAAAATACCAAATCCTTGATGCACACACTATTTTCAAATACACTAGTCTCCGCTTTTCACACACGCCAATAGATCCTTGACGCCTTTTTTTTTTAATCAACTCAAAATGAAATTATACCATACACTATGTATCTTCACTAAGTCAAATCTCAGAAAAAATAAAAGCCAACCTGAGAGCTTACGTTTTCCTGGAATTGCAAGACTGGAACGCAGAACCCAACTCTGATAATCCAATGTGAGTTGATATATAGAGTGATGTGCAACTCCTTGCCTCTCTCGTACATAGAAGGATCCAAAATAGGCATGCACAAACTAGGGAAATGAATTGTTTGCTAAATGTCAGACCAGATCTAGATTTTGCACGCTCGACCTTCAAATCAAAGAAATTGTAGCTCCGAGAATTAATTCCTTGCGGCTTGGATTTTTGTTATATGCAGATAAGGATGCATGCCACTCAACCCCGAAACCCTTATAGAATAACAACACATCTGCCACTATCGGAATGATCAGGCAATGGCACTGTCACTCAGAACTCCACATGGTTGCACATATTCAACATCTGCCACAATGGTTCTCTATTCCACACTGTTATACCCATTCTGCAACAATTAGTGGAAGCTTCTCTTCAAACTCGAGCACATAGTTCTGCACAGTATTCTCTTGACCTCTAGTGATTTCCCTCTACCATTCACTTGTTCCCTCAAACAAACCTCACATACAGCCAGAATTTTTGTACACTCCGATACCACATGTTGAAAAATCACACACCATTAACACACATAAAAACACACAAATTTATACACAATCACAGTCATGGCGGAAAAGGCTTCAGCCTCATGGCCTCCTCACATATTCTCTCAGTATTAAAATAATGTAATATTACAATTAAATAGATGAGGAGACTATGTCTCAATATAGTATGCTCTATCTTGGACACTTTGGTTGAGACAATTTCTCAACCATACACACACCAATCTAGGAGCTACTTAAACTAATTCCTAACTTAGAGGAACAACCCAATGTAGAGAGTTAGGCATAAATTCCTAACTTTTAATATTTAATTTATTAATTTATTTTGGATTTATAAATGCTTTATCAGAGAGGCTAAAAATTTTCTTGTTAGGTATTCCAAATGGGTCTCAAACTTAGTGCCTCTTAGGAAGAATAACGGTGAAATATGCATTTGCAATGATTTTAGAAATCTGAATAAATCTTTTAGAAGGAAAATTCTCCTTTACCACCCATAAAACAAATCTTACAATCTATAGCAGGTTCTGAACTCATGTGTTTCCTTGATGGTTTCTCAGGATACATCCAAATCCTGTTTCATCCATATGATAGGTTAAAAACTACATTCGAGACCAAATGGGGAAATTATGCATATTAGAAAATTCCTTTTGGTTTAATAAATGTAGGGGAAACCTTCAAAAGAGCCATGGACATAGATTTTAGAGGTATGATAAAAAAAATTGTTGTTGTTTACTTGGATGACATAACAATTTATTCCAAGAAAAGAAGCAACCATTTTCACGATATAAAACAAATCTTTGAACATTGTAAAAATTATGGAATTTCATTAAATCCAAAAAAGTCTTACTTCACTCTTAGTGAAAGACAACTTTTAGGATTTATTGTATCCAAAGAAGGAATTTGCATTGATTCTGAAAGGATTAATGCAATCTCTTTAAGGAAATATCTGAAATCTCTTTGCCCCACTAAGAAATCGATGCAATCTCTCCTTGGACATATACATTTTGTCAAGAGATTTGTTCCTGATTTTTCCCAAATTTTTCTTTCATTACAAGCCATGATCAAGAAAAACTCATTTTTTAAATGGGGTCAAAATGAAAGAGAATATTTTGAGTCAATCAAACATGCCATTATAAATTATCTCTCTTTAACTACTCCAAATTTTTCTAATCATTTTATTTTATATACTTTTTCTTCTGAAACATCTTATGTTGTTATTCTAACACAACTTAATGATCAACAAATTGAGGCACCCATCTCTTTCTTCAGTTCAAATTTTTAAGGTGTTGAACTGAATTATTCAGAGGTGGAGAAACAATATTTTTTTTTTTCAAATATATAAATCATTTCAGGCCTTTTATTCTAAAGACACACACTAAAGTAATATTCCCATTCCCAACAGTGAGGTAGTTGTTGTACATAAATAATTAGGAGAAAATAGAGAAAATTGGATCACAGCTCTGTAAAAATTTGACATAGACATAAAACCAAATAAAATTGTCAAAGGAAAAGGTTTTTTCAGATTTCTTACTGGAGCTTCCAATATAAAACTGATGAAGACTCAGGTAACATTGTTCACATATCTAAGGTAAGCCTAACTGATACTGAGTCCCAATATGATGATCTTATTTTTTACTTAAAAATGGATATTCTCCCCCTAAAATCAATTATAAAAGAAAAATAGCTTTAATATTAAAATCCAATCGATATGAAATCATTAATGATGTGTTATTCATAAAAAAATACGATTATATTTTGTTAAGATGCATTTAAAATTCTGAAGCACAAAAGGTTTTGCAGGAGCTACACGCTGGCCCAACTGGTGGACATTTCGGAGGATATACGACCGCCCATAAAATCATACATGTAGGGTATTATTGGCTAAGCATATTCAAAGATACCCATGCATATTTAATGAAGTGGAAAATTTGTGAGACTGCTATTGGAAGACAAAAATAACCAGTCTTGCCTCTTCAACCGGTAAACATTGAGCAACCTTTTGAATAATTGGGACTGGACATCATAGGTGAGATTGTTCCTCACTCTTGCAAGTAGCATAAGTATAACCTTAATAATAGAGACTACCTTACTACTACAGACTACTTCACCAAGTGGGTGGAAGCAATTCCACTAAAGGTATCTAATTCCAATGCTATTATCTAATTCATTGACCAGTTCATTATTACCAGGTTTGGTGTACTAACCACACTTATGTTTGACAATGCATATTACTTTTCAGGTAATAATATGACTAAATTTTCTCTTAAGAGAGGATTTAAACTTAAATACTCAGCTAATTACTATCCCCAAGGGAATTTTTTAGCAGAGTCAACTAATAAAAACCTTATAAGAATCATTAAAAGAACTCTTGATCAGAGCCAAAATAATTGGCATAAATATTTGACATTTTCTCGATGGGCTGATCGAATAACCCATAAGGCCTCCATAGGTACTTCTCCCTTCAATTTAGTATATGGGAAAGATGTTATCATTCCTTCAAACCTAACTCTTCCTTCATTATCCCTAATCCAATTTATCGAAGAAACACCTTCGTATTCTTTGCAATTAAGAATGTATCAAATAATTAAATTAGAAGAAAAGACGGAAAAATCCAAACTGACACATGCTTACCATCAACAGATAGTTATATATTCTTTTGATGCAAGTTTTGTTTCCAATTTTTTTTTTCAAATTAGATTTCATGTCCTCATATGGGAGAAGGAACATGAGGAAAGAGGAAAGCATACTAAATTCTAGAAAATATGGCTTGGACCATTTCAAATTGTTAGCCAAGTAGGCCCATCATCCTTCATACTACAAGATATGCAAGGAAAGAGAAAACATCTTCCTATTTATGGGCTTATTCTAAAAAATTTATTTTCTTAGAAGAACATTTATTCTACTGTAAATATTTAGGTATTTTCATTTACATATTTAGGTCTGTTAGAAAATAATGTTAAGTAACATGCTTTTGGGTTTTTATTAATGTATCTAATCATCTTATGATTTTTTCGCTTTTATAGTATGAATCTTTAAGGAAATGATTACAACATTGAGAATTGGATAATTACACTACAAGAAAAAAGGACACTAGTGAGGGTCATGCTTGTGACGGACCTTTAAGGTCCTTCACCAATGTCACATATGGTGACGATCCTTAAAAAAATATCGTTTTAAGTGTGTATAATGATGGTATTTTAAGATCCGTCACCAAAGCCATTTTCAATGACACTTTTGCTGAGGGTCGTGAAAGGCCCATCACTAATTCTCTCTTAGGTGACACTTCTAGTGACAAAATTTTAATGACCCTCACCGATGCTCTTTTTGTTACTTTTGGTGATGGTCAAAAAATGTTCGTCATCATTGATCTTCCAATGAGTTTTTGATGACGTCATGTGCTTGTTAATATATTTTTTGTCAAAATATAACGATTTAATACCATTATTTTGGAGTATTTTTTATAATATGTCTAATTCCATAGTGGTTAGAGTCAGTCAATCTTTTAAGAAGTAATTAGTGTGTATCATTAATTCCCTCAAGTAATGACTAGTTGAATAGAGTTTTCCTATGAGTCAACACATGATTCATATCTATTAATTTTATTATCTAGAAAATTCCCTTTAGATAAATTACCACTAGTGTGTGTAGGAAATATATTATTTAATACATAATCAAGCTCTGCCAATTCTATTAATGAGAAAGACCTAACACTCTTGACCAATTCAGGCACACCTTAAATTAATGCTTTGGCACACACTAACATTTATTACAACCTCACATGTCTTGGAAACTCTTTGTACCTAGACCATATTTTCATGACACTGACGCCCAAACACATTGTGGCATGCATTAACACAACATAGAACTCTCCTAGCATGTGTTTCCATGCATTTAGTCCCTAGCATGCCCTGGAACACCTTGGTTGAATGCATTGACATACATTAGCACTTGGCACACAATGCCACTTGGCATGTATTGAGGCCTATTATTAGTGTGGCTATCATGCCCCTTTTGAAAAAGATAAAGTCCCAATTTATTAACCCTCTTATTGGTTCTTCCTTTTGTTTATTTGAAACTTCTTGACACATATTGACATACCCTGGCACCCTACACATCCTTAGAACCTGGCATGTATTAGCATATCTTGGCACTATTTGGCACATATAATTAGCACACCCTGGAACTCCCAAACACACTTTGATACTTTACATGCCTTGGTATTTCCTAGCATGTCTTACCAATCCTTAGCATACCTTGTAACTCCCTCCTTGGCATGAAAACTAGCACTCATTAACACTAGTCCCTGGCACACGTTCCACATATTCATTACCTTCCATGAATTTTGACCTAGTTCTCCCTTAATGTTTTGTCCTAGTAATCATTAACACTCCTCAACATGCATTAGCACTCTCTAGCACACCTTAGCACTCTTCAACATGCCCTTATGCTTCATATAATGCATAACACTCTATGGCACATATTGGAACTAGGCATGTGTTTGCGCTTGGAAATTCTTAGCATGTATGGAATAAGTTGACGTGACTTGGTATGATTTGGCATGGTTTAATATTAGATTTATTTGAGATCAACTGTTGAAAAGTAGATGACAAGCAACAAAGGAAGACTTGGCACTTAGAATGCACTAAGACTTTGCACTTGGAACCTATTGGCGCCTAGTGTTGGTGTGCCTAGCATGCCCCTCTTGGAAAAGGTAAATTGACAACTTATTAACCCTCTTATTTGTTCGTTTCCATGTAGTTTAACATGTTTCTCCCTTTCGTTGCCTTGATAATCCCTAGCATGCATTGACACTGTAATATTCCCAAATGGGAAAAGCAGGAATATAGTGCAAAATGCTAGAACAATAGTGTAAATAATCATATAAAAGCAAGAGGCCAATATGGAGACCTTTCATATGTTATAACAGTAGAAAAATATACATGAATAATGGGCCATAAGATACACAACAAGAAAGAACAAGCCTCTAATGGACAAAATCCCTCAATAAGAGGTACTGCTACTATATATAAATACTAGAAGATTGTTACGGCACTATTTTAAAGCCACTAATACAGAAAATGAATATACATCATATATAGGGTTGATATGTGCCTCAAAATATAGATCCAATACAAATCTGAGCACTATACAACCTCCTTTGAAGAACCCCTTAAGGGTTTTTATCAAAACACCATATACAAGATGGGGATCTAGGCCCTAGGGCTGAAGATCCACTGCAAAATAAAAATATGGAAAGTGTGGCTGATCTGATATGATTAATAGAATAGCCTCCTCCAATATATCCTCTAAATGAAAAGAAAATCCCTTTCACTAGAAAACCAACTCTCCAAATGGTGTGCCAATCCACCCTGCAACTCTTCCTACAAAAATAACACAGATCTGGAAGTAAAATACGCTATAGGGATAAATAAATGGTTGGCCTGATGCCAAGATCTGAAAATATGCTCAAGGGCCTCCCTTACTATCCTCCCAATGGAAAGGAAGCCTCCTCCACTGAAAATGAGCAATGAAATGGCCCAGATCTAGTCTCCACTTGCTACAACCTGCAAAACAACTCAACCCTCAACATGATCTACGTTTTAAATGAAAGATGAAGCTTGGCCTTAAGCCTGATAGTGGACAATGTAGTAAAAGAATGCTCCAAGAGCTTCTCAATGGAAGTGGCAGGATTCTCGATTCGAAACACCCAGTGCTAAACAACACTCAATCTCAGCTAAACAACAAGAGAAAGATAGATGTCTAAACAGACCATATATTTAGAAAATTCATATACATAAACATAATGAATATGGTTTCCATCCTCTTCCTTAAATAATATATGAGCTTGAAAACCCTAAGCCCCATCCAATAATAGCACTACTTCCATCCAAAGCATCTCCATCTAAAACTATGTTGTCTTTCATTGATGATCACTCCTCCATGACAATGTTGTTGATTTGGTCAAAGTTAACCCAGTCAAGGTGTTCCAGCCCCTTTTCACACCTAAGGGTGCTCAATTAAGCTGCCAAGATCTATCTCTTTCACATTGGCATTTATTTATTCATTATTAAAGAGAACTATATGTTAGTATGAATCTTAATTGCAAGTGTACGAAAAAATACCACTTTAGTTGTGCATAACAAACAACCCTAACATCAAAGATGGTTGCCAATATCTTCAGATCTGCAATTAGGTGATCAAGATAAATGCTGCAAAAATCTAGATCTATGCATCAAAATACATTAAGCAGTAAATAAAAATGAGATTTACTCAGTGCATCCAATAGACAAGACAAGAATATGTTGAATGAATTTTATATTAAGGGCACCTGGGAGGAAAACATAGAAGGATGTTACCAGTTCTCCTCAATGGGATGGGTTCTTGTAAGTCCTCAACACTTCAGATATAAAATTCCTCTCTCTTGATGGTGTAGAAAACCCAGACAAAAATGGAACTCAAAGGGAGCTTACAAGCAAAAAGATAGAAAAATATGACAATGATGGTAGATCAAAGTCAGACCAAAATTATAAATCCATAGTGATATTTAGGCAACAAAAGGTAGTGAATGAATGGAAAAACCCTTCTATTTATAAAAAAATATTGATTTAGTCTAGATATTGGTGCATAATTAAAATATTATTAACCAAAACAAGATCCAACTTTTATGGAATATTTTATTATTTTTGTTGGAGGGAAAAGGAATTTGACTTGGGTCAAATCCCTTTATTTGTAAATAATAAATCAATAAATGATTTATCTATCATTTTAAGGATGTGGTTGGATAATAATCAAATAAATAATGATTATTTAATTATTTAATGGCGATTTGGTCAAATTTAAGAAGGAATATGATGTAAATAAGGTTTAAATAATTATTCCTAGAAAATAATAAGATAAATAATGATTTATCTAATTAATTTCCCTGTTTTGGGTTAAATATGACCAGGAATATTAATTAAATTTTTGTTTAACTAATTATTCCTTGAGGAAAATCAAACAAATGTAGATTTATTTAATATTTCCTCATGGGGTTTCCTGTTTAGACCATAAACAACTTAATAAAGGTGGTTTACTAAGTTATTTTTATAGTGAAAGCAATTTTACTTAGGTTAAAATTGGTCTTACATGGTGTACTTAGGTCCATCTAATAAGTAATGTGTTATATGACCAAAAAATGGTGTAAGCCCCCCAAGATGCGAGCATTAGGAGCTAATCGTATGACCGAAGTACATTTTGTGAGATCTCAATCACTAGACACCAAAGGGGAAGTCAAAGAGAGAGAGATATAAGGTAGACCAAAGTATTAGAGGACTAGACCCTGAGGAGGTGAGACTTATAGGTGTGACAAGTCTCTTTTATGAGATTACCTATGCTATAGGCGGTGGGGTAGGCATACCTATGCCCGCTGAGATGAAGTACAAAAAATAGTGCATCTAGTAAACAAGGGACTAAACAATATAGTACATGCTGGCATAAAAATGGGCTAGGTAAAAACATGATAATGAATCCCACATATATATTGTACCTAGGATAACAGCCAAGACTTATACAATAATATCTGAGTACATGAGATACAAATGCAACCCAAGTGCCCCTTTAAACAGGAAAGGGCTCTAAAAATCTAACTGATACATGCAAACAAAAAGGCGCTACAAGCGGCAGAGGCTGACATCATCAAATATATGGAGCTACATCAAAGGTTGTAATGAAGAGGTCATCTAGGCATGTGGAGGGTTACCTGTAGGGCCACCCCCTCATGAGGGCTGAAAACATCTCACACACACCTAGGAATCACTGATATTAGCTGCTGCATCACTGAACCATCAAGTATACGGGTCTCAATCATGTTGAAAGGAGCTAGAGCTGAGAAACAATCAAGTCAAAGGGAAATAAGGAGTCCCTTTGCCTGATCGGAGGCACCTAACAAGAGGGAAGCTAGAAACTAAGGTACATTGCCCTCTAGACTCGTCTTTTGGAATGAATTAGAATGAATGATCTGATGTAAAAAAAAGGAGGTCTGCCATAGGTGAGGCAATAAGGGATCCTCAACTAAGGCATGAGAGAAAAATAGTAGAGCGACTGACAAACTGACACCAGGGATGATGATGAAATGGGGGATAATGAGTAGCGGACGGACGACTTCCCTTGTTATAGCATAAAGGGCATGGATGACCTGGTAGTGATTGACACAATATCATGAGGGATAGGGGATAGTAGGACTGAAGGCCATAATGTGCGACGCGAGAGAGGAACCAAGCAATGAAGGATGGAGGACGATAGAGGGATACAAAGGGACTCGGGATAGACTCCATGAATGCGATGATGACTCAACTCAGATGCTCTAAAAAAGGTTGACTCGGTGATGCTGCCACACAGAAAAGGTCCAATGGGGACCATAAAACATGAGTACATGATGGTTACTCAAAACGAAAATCGACACGAGCATGGACAAGTGTGGAGGCAAAGTGGTACCCAAGTACAAGTTTTGCAGGTGAAGAAATTCGATTTTTAGGAGTGGTGAAGTGACCCTTCTTGGATGAAATGTGTCCTAGTGAAGTATCAAATCAAGAAAAACTAATAGATACCCATTTGAGGAATCAGTGAGAGTTTTCCAATGATACAGACATTTTTTCAAACTGAGCTACAATTTTGCTAGAGCAGGCAAAAGAAAAATTAGGGGTTTCTCTTTTAATAGGGCATTTTTCCTCCAAATTCACTCATTTTCATGTGGAGCTATGGTGAATGAAGAGAGGAGAGAAGGCCCTAAATCTTGCGGCGATCGTAGAGGAAAAAATGACCATTAGAATCAAGATTCGTCAATTACAGGTAAGAGGCCTAACCCTACTCTTTCATTTCAGTGCATTGAAAGTTTAGTTTAGGTCCCCAGGACTCAGAAACAGACCCATACTCCTCTTCATGGTCAGGTCACACTTTTTGGGGCAAAAAGTGGGACCTAAGTAGCAGGTTTTGGGCAAAAAACTATGACCTATCCTAGGTTTGGGCTTGAAAAGTGCAACCTGTCACGGAGGGGTTTTTCTGTGATGTTTTTTGGCTGATCACTGAGTTTTTATGTTGAGATACAGTCTTTCCTATCTGTACACTGACAAGTATGATGGTTTTGTGGAGATATGGGAGAATTACGGATCAACTAGAGAGAGATACCGGGCAATATTACCGTCGAGACTCAGAGGACTGTGGTGTCCGCAGTGCACGCGTGCTCGTGCTCCCAGAGCTCAGGAGGAACCCTTTGATGAGAGCTGGAGAGCCCTTATTGGCCCGGATTTTAAGCTATTGGGACCCAGACCATGAGGTATTTATAGTGCAGGGGCACCATATCGAGTTGACGGCCCAGGATATATATTTCCTGACTGGTCTCCCACCACTTGGGATGGTTGGGAATACTCAACCAGTGTTACCATGAGGGTGGAACATTGTGGAGTTTGTAGAGCGCCATTGTAGACCAGGTCTCCATGTCAAAGGGAAACAGACACCCATTGGGGATCTAGAGAGGTTAGAGACCCGTGCTGTGGCTGCAACAGTGTTGTGGATCCTGGGAAACTAGGCACTCCACCACATCTTTAGAGGGCAGATGATGCTTGTGGAGAGTGTGTTGAGTGGGACCTAATATGGGTGGGCCTAAATGATGTTGTCTTCATTGAAACGACAGTTGTTGCTATGTAAGAGACAAGTGAACCATGACTGTGCATATGGTATGGTGTTGTGCTCGCTCTTCTTTGAGAATATCCCGACACTTTGACCTTGTATACAGCTCCAGGATGGGGGCCCGAGAGAGCCCAGGATGCGCCGGTGGGTGTGACTACTGTGCAGAGGAGGAGGTGGGGAAGTTGGACGAGTGTTCCGACCCGAGTTCTTTTCTCATTGGGATTAGATTCCATTGTACATAGACGACTATCCCTATAGTGGGATGAGTTATTATGGGGACCCAGATTTTCCACTACCGCCTGGTCGAGTATGGGGACCCGATGGTAAGTGACAAATTGCTAATATTTTATGTGCATTGTAAAGTTTTATAATATTGTATATGGTACTGGTTCTTTCACTTTTGGTATGCAGATACAACACCGGTAAAACCGATCGGGTATATGGGATGGCCTGCAGTATCAGGAGCTGCAGGACCCAGTGGATCGAGGATGCCATAAAATGAGGATGTAGTAGCCCTCCTAGAGGACATCCATCGTAGATGTGAGAGGCTTCTAACTAGTGTTTCAAAGCGTGGTTGGCAAGACTTAGAGGACCAGTATATAGAGCCATGTATTGGTCTACTCTCGGAGTGGCGAGGGGTCATGCGGCGCATGGAATGGCCGGTGACAGTGGATGCGGCGATCTATGAGCTGGCGTGCTGCAGCCGCTGGCTCAGGATCCTCCAGATAGTGATTAGTGTGTAGGGGTAGGTGGTGCGCCCAGTTTTTATTTTTTTAACATGCTACGGGCATGTCATATGTATTAGAGTGGATGGACTCTAAAACATTTTATACGACACATATTACAGATATGCATTGTTTTGATATTTTTATGTTATTGTCTTGTGTTAAATGCATGTGCTAAATGCCAATCTAGAGTATGGTTTGCAATGCTATCTACATAGTGATTTTGTGCTATAGGTACATGACTGAATGTAATGATTTCAATTTCACACATCAAAAGCCTCACTCATAAATATCTTCTAAAAAGGATAGGATTATGAACACGATAGACACCATTAAGTTGTATGACAACAAGCAGGGAATCTAAATGAACATGAAGGTGGATAATGAGATGTGAAAGGGCATTTGTTTCTCTGTTTCGGGATATAATACCCTAAAGGTTTTTGGGTCGGAAACCTTCACAGATCAGGGGCATACCATTCAAGAAGGACTCACTTAACCTATCTTTTATACTAAAAACTAGATATAGCAAGTTACGGAACTTACCCGAAAGTCCAACGTTTGATGTAGATCCCATGGGGTGCAAACCCCCAGCAACCCTTCGTGCTTCGTAACCTGAAAATCAAGAAAGAACGAACATGAAACTCTAGTTGTACAGCATATATAGTTCTTATATGTCAGTGTAACTCATGCATAATATCATAAGAACAATATTAAACATTCAATTAATGATCATTACACATATATAAAGAGATATAAACACGTGAATATCAGGAACAAGATGGTTCTTCTTATTATAAATGGCACGTACAATAATAGAAATGTGGAGAGATCACCTGAATCCTTCCACAACCTTTGAGCATATTGTCCCTTGGATCCGTCCAGCCCTCGCCTCACAAGAATTCTTCTAAGATGTGTGCACACTAGATGTCATATAGGATGATGAGCATCTCAAGGAAACAAGGGTTTCCTGAATATACCTAGGAAGTGTAGGAGGCACGGGAATACTCATAATTGGAACAGTGGCCTGCATTGGGTAGCATAATATTCATAATTTTCTCTCTCATCTTTACAAGGTTCTTTCTATGCACATAACATATTTCTCGCTATCATGTACCCCTTATGACCTCACATATTAGGGGGCATATGTTGCGCATCATTTTTCACCTTCATATGCTTGATTATTGGCACTTTGGCCTTGGGCACCCTTTCCCCTCAGACTTGAACATCTTCACAAAAAACAGTATCTTAAAACCCATATGCGACTCTACCCAAAATTTTCCGCATATATATGCAATTCCATTCATAGATATCCGCACATAGATTTTTAATCATTAAAAAATATATAATATTCCCTATTTTCGAGGCAGGGTTGATGGTTATTCCCGTAATTCAACCACCCTAGCCCGTGGCCTAATTGTTTCCAACTACTGAAACTAATTTGGGGGAGTATAAAAGCCCCTCATGTGCATGGCCTAAGGGAGAGAGAAAATTATAGATATTATACTTTGTTGGAGCACTATTTCAAGTCTGATATTCCCGTGCCTACTACACTTCCCAGGTATATTCAGGAAACCCTTGTTTCCTTGAGATGCTCATCATACTATATGACATCTAGTTCGCACACATCTTGGAAGAATTCATGTGAGGCGAGGGCTGGATGGATCCAGAGGACGGTATGCTCGAAGGCCGTGGAAGGATTCAGGTGATCTCTCCACATTTCTATTACTCTATGTGCCATTTGTAATAAGAAGAACCATCTTGTTCCCGATATTCACGTGTTTATATCTCTTTATATATGTGTAATGATCATTAATTTAATGTTTAATATTGTTCTTATGATATTATGCATGAGTTACACTGACATCTAGGAACTATATATGTTGTACAACTATAGTTTCGTGTTCATTCTTTCTTGATTTTCAGGTTACGAAGCATGAAGGGTTGTTGGGGGTTTGCACCCCGTGGGATCTACATCAAACGTTGGACTTTCGGGTAAGTTCCACAACTTTCTATATCTAGTTTTGAGTATAAAATATAGGTTAAGTGATTCCTTCTTGAATGGTATGCCCCTGATCTGTGAAGGTTGCCAACCAAAAAACCTTTAGGGTATTATATCTCGAAACTACATCGGCTAGTAAACCTCGCATTGCATCATATTCAGCCTTACTGTTGGTGGTAGTACCAATGCATACACCATTCGAGAGAACATGTGAATGCAAGGAGTTAAAGATGGCCCAACTCGGTAAGCACAGACTGGGTATAGCGTACCGCACCATCGGCATAACTGATATAAGGTGTGGACAAGAGGTCCATCTGAAAGGTGCCATAAGACAATAAATGGGAGGATGATGAACAATGTTGGCAACTTGAGCGCAAAGTAGAAATTGAACAAACATTGTGAGAGGGAGTGATCTAGGTAGGATTTCTACTACTCACATGCCAACGGTTAGGTGGTGTGTGGGAGCTATTGGAGGTGTAGCTTTCACTTAGGCTGTGAAAGTCACGATAGACACGAATGGTGCCATCCCGATTATGGGCAAGAAAGATGAAGTCACGAGTGGACAAGGCTTCCATGATGTCATCATCACAATAGAAGATGGAGTGAATAGAAGAAGGGAGACCACATGACACAGTGAAGCTATCTGACTCATCATCATGAGAAGAAAGGTTCACATGCGCATTGTGACAGGGGATGATAGAAGAACAGGCAGATAAGGGATCCACCAATGTTGAGCCTAGGGTGATCGTCGAAGGGAGGTCAATCGAAAACAACAAGGAACATGGGAAAAATCCACTTAGGGTCTCAAGATGATGATAGCGAGGATGCAGGCCATTGTGCTCCGTCATCTCGATATCCGGAGAGGGAATGTCAAGGGGAGCAGACTCGAAGCCGCTTGCGCATACCGTTGCGTAAGCACAGAGAGGCGAATCGTTCGGGTTTCAACGTTGTACTCCCGAACTACCTCCAAAGAGGCACAGTAATGCGTAAGGAATGGAAAATGGTGGGAATAATGGCCATGGAGATCACATAAATCACAGGGTTGATTGGTGTGAATAGTCTTAGGGTTCTTGACTACAGTCGAGGAAGAAACAAAGGCTTCAGGGACCGTAGACTCAAGGAATGCAACATTAGCCATGGGCTTGATACAGGGAAGTTCACGACAGTTATGGGTGGCATGGCTGACGACATCACACAAAGCACAAGGTTTTAGAGGAGGAGGAGGAGCAGGGTCAGTCGGGGCAACCTTGTCTTTTGATGCCCACTTGCGAGCTTTTTCATTCTTACCCGAAGTGGTTGCAACAGGAGATGGTTCCTGTTGAGGTGGCTGAGGCACTGTAATAGCGGGAGAAGTCATAGGGACCGATTGAACCGAGGTCAAAGCAAGATAAGGTTTGGGTTGACCAGGCAGGGTAGCGGCTGGGGGATCAAGGTACCATACGGGAATCAACAGGGTCAAGTTAGGAAGGGAGAGGGTAGCCATGATAGGTACCGAATACACTCCAGGAGGGGGAGCTAGGAATGGTATCTGACCTAAGGGGTAATGGCCAGGCGGGACGACTCCAAGATGGTTAAGGCCTGGAGGAACCGTTCCGTGAGGGTAGTATGGGCTCATGAACACCAAATGTAGGGAAAGCGGGCTAGGTGGGAGGAGGTCTACACCGAATCGAAGGGCTAGGAGTGAAGCCGAGGCGAGGAAGATGTCGTACCACCAAGCGGTCGCCGGAGGGTAGCCCGAGACGATTTCATCAGGAAAACATTTGATGAGTTGGGATCAGAGACAGGAGGAAGAAGACCAGGGAATGTACCAAGCAATGAGGAACCTTTGTAGACTCCAGGTGAGACACTGGCCAAAGGATCGTTGGTTTGCTTATTGGCCATCGAAGAGATGGTGGACTCAGGGGAGGTCTGAGACTTCGGTTCGTAATATGTCAACTAGTCAATGGTGACTATCTTTCCGTTATGAGGGAAGGAAATATTGAAGGTGAACCGCATATGGGATAGCAGACATCGCATAGGTGTAGCTACGACCCAATAGAATGTTGTAATCTAAGGGGGCATCTATGACTTCTACGTCAACGCAAACAAATTTTGCCTCCTTTCCCGCATGAGTAATGGGATAATTATTGAATAAAGCAATGGGTGAAAGGGCAGTGTGGCTATCAGTTCAAAGAGGGGCTGTGACTGCAGAAGCCAACCTCGTGTGATCCAAGTTGCTTTCCAAAAAAAAGTGACATCACATGTGATGCCCCTCATCAATGATGCACCAGGAAACGTTAGCGGCCTCCATTTCGAAGGGCGCGTAAGACAATGGTGTGGTAGGATGATGAAAAATGCTGGCAACTTGAACGCAAAGTAGAAATCGAACACACACCACGAGAGGGAGTGATCTGGGTAGGATGTCTACTACTCACACGTCGATGGTGAGGTGGAGTGTGGGAGCTACCGGAGGTGTAGCTTGTGCTAAGGCCGCAAAAGTTGCCATAGGCACGGATGGTGCCATCCCATTTATGGGTGGGAAAGATGAAGTCAGGGGTGGACATGGCTTCGATGATGTCATCATCACAATAGAAGATGGAGTGACTAGAGGAAGGGAGACCACATGACACAACGAAGCTACCTGACTCATTATCATAAGAAGAAAGGTTCACATGCGCATCGTCATGGGGGATGACGTAAGAACAAGTAGATAAGGGATCTACTGATGTCGAGCCCAGGGTGATCACCGAAGGAGGTCAATCGAAAAAATAGGGGAAGATGCAGAGGGAACTTCCACTGAGGGTCTCATGGATGATGATAGGTAGAGTATGGTGGCTGTAGGTTTCGTCATCTCGACATCAGGAGGGGGAATGTCAATGGGAGCGGGTAAATCCTCAAGCTGGCTCACAGCATACTGCGCAAGTACAGGAGAGGCGGATTGGTTCTATGCAACCTCGTACTCCCGAACTACCTCCAAAGAGGTGCGGTAATGCGTAAGGTGGGGGAATGGTGGGAATAATGGCCATGGAGATCACACAAAGCATAGGGTTGATTAGTGTGAATAGTCTTAGGGTTCTTGGCTACAGTCGAGGAAGAAACAGAGGCTTCAGGGACCGTAGACTCAAGGAACACAACATTAACCATGGGCTTAATACAGGGTAGTTCAAGACAGGTATGGGTGGCATGGCCGACGACATCACACAAAGCACAAGGCTTTGGAAGCGGAGGAGGAGCAGGGTCAATCGAGGAAGCCTTTTCTTTTGATGCCCTCTTTTGAGCTTTTCCCTTCTTACCCGAAGTGGTCGCAACAAGAGGTGGTTCTTGTTAAGGTGGCTGAGGCACTGTAACAGCAGGAGAAGTCATTGGGACTGTTGAACCAGGGTCAAAGCAAGGTAAGGTTTGGGTTGACCAGGCAGGGTAGCGGCTGGAGGATCAAGGTACCAGATGGGAATCCCAAGTTTCAGGTTAGGAAGAGAGAGGGTAGCCATGACAGGTACCGAATACACTCTAGGAGGGGGAGCTAGGAATGGTATCTGACCGGAGGGGTAATGGCCAGGTGGGACGGCTCCAAGATGGTTAAGGATTGGAGGAACCATTCCAGGAGGGTAGATGGGCTCATGAACTCCAGCTGTAGGGAAAGGGAGAGGTGGAGGAGGTCTACAATGCTGAATCGAAGGGTTAGGAGCAGGTTGTAAAGGGCGAGGAAGATGCTGACTAGCCGAAGCGGGTCGCTTGAGGGCAGCTTGAGATGATTGCATCATGCAAAAATTCAATGAGCTGGGATTAGATACATGAGGAGGAAGACTAGGGAAAGTACCAAGAAATGAGGAGTCCTTGTGGACTTTGGGTGAGAAACTGGTCAAAGGATAGACGGTTTGCTTATTTTCCACCAAAGAGATGATGGACTCAAGGGAGGTCTGCGACTTCAGTTCGTAATACGTCAACTGGTCAATGGTGACTATCTTTCTATTATGAGGGAAGGACATCTTGTGGTGAACTATAGATGGGATAGAAAACATCGCATAGGTGTAGCTACGACCCAATAGAATGTTGTAATCTAAGGGGGCATCTATGACTTCTACGTCAACGCAAATAGTCTTTCCCGCAAGAGTAATGGGATAATTGTTGAATAGGCCAATGGGCTGGGAGGTGTGGCCATCCTAGGCTTGGAGAGTGATCATGGAAGAAGCCAACTTAGGTGATCCGAGTTTCTTCCAAACCGAAGCGGACATCACACAGGTGGATGCCCCCTCATCAATGATGCACCAGGAAACGTTAGCGTTCCAAATCTTGACTGAGATTTGGAAGGCGATGGAAGCAGGGAGAGGAGGATGTTATGACCAGTCAACATCAAAGACAATCAATCGATCATCGAAAGGATCTACAACGCCCATGGAAAATAGTAGATATTTTCGTTGTGAAGGGCATGACTGGAGGAGTTCCAGCATTGAAATGGCAATAGGAGATTGTGCCAAATCATCTACTATGTTATACGAATGGGAAAATTTTCCAAAAGAAGAATTTCATTGTAGTGGTCCCTTAGGGATCTTGGTATGAACCTCCGCCTTAGGCTGAGGGATATACAAGGGACCATTAGGTGTCGAAAGAGGCTCTATATAGACTGAAGGAGGTGGCTCGGGGATAGACATAGAGGGAGGCTTGTTGTACTGACGGGACCAAGTCTGAAGATTGACATCTACGGTTATAGGTTGACCAGAATTCATCATGAGAATCTGGTAATCGGGGGTGCCAGATGGAAGAGGTTGACTGGCCACCTAACCTTTAGGTGGTTGGGTAGCCACAAATCCTTACTGAGGGAAATGATTAGTAAACACAGTTGGCTGACTAGGCGCAACACTGGGAGGGACGGAAGGGGAGGATTTTTGTCCTTGCAATGTTTCTTAAGACTCCCACATCTGCTTCATCTATGGTAAAAGAGGACAATCATGTGTGTAATGACCATAAAAACCACAATAAGAACAAGGCTTGTTCGTGCGAACAGGCCTGTCCTGCTTGGGCTGAGTGCCTTGTTGCTATTTAGCAGTGTTCGGAGAGTTATTTTCAAGATTAGGTCCACGATTACTGGGAGTAGATTGATTTTCAGTGCCTTTCCTCTTATTTTTGGAAGGAGGATTATTAGTCGCACCCTGCTGTGCATATACCTGCCCTTGAGAGGGTGGTGGCTGCTGTTGCGGGGGTTGAGAAGGAAAGGGAGGCGGAGGTGCTAATACTGGAGGAGTTGGAGCACCAGGCTATGGATACAAATAATAAGGAGGTTGGATAACATTGTGGTAAATAGGAGGTTGGGAAAAAGGAGGAGGCATGTTGTATCCTCGATACATGCTACCAGGGGGGGGGGAAGTGTAGGAGGTGCTGGCCCCCCCTGAGGAAAACCATAGCCCATGGGAGGCTAAGCGTATGGATGAGAGAGAGCTCCAACGATACCATCAATGGCATGAGATTCCCCTAGTGCATTGGCATCACCGGGTCTAGGAAGATTAGGTAGAACGGTATAAACATAACATGACTGAGCGTAGATCAGGTCATATTTTAACGCAATTTGGAGAGCAGCTTCTTTGGTTTGAGGGAAATGTGATGTGACATCTTTGACGATAAGGGGTAATATATATCTAAGGAACCAGTCCATGTAGACATGGTATTCGAAGGTAGGGGCTCGACGTAGGCTCTTTCTTCTTCGCCATTCCTGGACATGATAGGATAGGCGGGTCACAGACGATTGACGGAAAGAAGTCAAAAGTTCGATACCAGTTTCATAACGAAGGGGAAGCTACAAATAATACAGAAAAGCTCGAGAAAGAGTCACAAAGGTGGTATGAGAGGATGAGGCCTGATCAACATACCACTTAGCAGCTTCTCCTATAAGCGTATGTTGGAACAACCAAAGACTAACAGAGTCATAAGTAATGGATTTAGATGAACAACACATGTGGAAAGATCGAACATGATTTGTAGGATATTCTCCAACAAGGCCTTCAAACTTTGGGATGTTGGAAGGGAGCTTGGTTGGCATAGCAGGCCAACTAGCATCATGGTGTATAGGGTCATTTATCAACTGGTCAAAATTGCGAAGACTGAGCCCTGCCATATAGGGGAGCAAGGGAGAAATCGAGATAGTTTCTGTTGCAGTCCCACTATTAGTATTCCCATCATTTGGGCTAGGGCTACCACAAGCATTAGGTCCTGAACTAGACATGGTGAAGGTGACATGAGGAGAACCGGAGGTGGAATTAGAAGGAGAACCCAATGAACCAGAAGAGGAGTCGGAGTGCGGACTTGGTGGAGGACTAACTTGAATCCTACGTGGAGGAGTAAGTCTTCCAACCAGAAATTGAGGATGAAGTCCAAGAAGTCTCTGGGATAAATGCCTTGGTGGCGCAAAGATGATGACACAAACACAACAGAAGGAGAAGAGAGACCAACAAAGGTGGAGAGGTGTAGGATCAACTGATTACAATGTCGAAACAAGGGCAAAGAGGTGCAAGATCAATTGATTTCAATGTTTTAAATTATTTTCTTGGTGGTGTTAACCAAGCTCTTCTTCACTTAGGGTATGTGTGTAAAAGTGTGTAAATTTCAATTTTTAAACCCAGACATTTGTAGAGAAAAATAAAAATTGTGTTGTATAACTATAAATAAACCTGCAGATAACAGTATATGAAACTAAAATAACATAAAATAAACAACTAATAATGCAATAATCTAAACCCAAAAAGGCAGACCTCTCAACAAGTAGTCTGTAGGTGGGAAAAAAGAAGAAGAAAAACACTCCAAAATAACTAATAGATCTAAGGTCGGGAGGGACAGGGATCTATATGTCAGATATACTGGAAAGAGGTGTAGATAAACAACAAAAAATCAGAGGAAAAATTGATGTAAATGAGGTGGTGAAAGGCTATCTCCTGGAGGGAAACAGAGTGGACCCTAGAGGAAAACCCAAACAAAACTAAAGGAGGTGATTTGGATGGATAAATAGCCCAATCTGAAGTGGATCTGAAGGTGAGGTATCAGATCTGAAAAATGGCTAAACACTCTAAAAATTTCAAACAACCTGCAGCAGCTAAAACTCTTCCACAAAGTGTGGAGGGTACTGAAGCCCTAGGGGGCTAGGTTCCCACTTAGATGAGTAATACAGAACAAGTACATTTCCAAAATGGGTGGAGACAGAGGTCAGACAACCCTAAACAAAGGCCCAGACAAACCCAAAAAACTTTTAGAAAAACTCCCGCAAAAAGTCTAGGTTGCAGTTTCTGATTTTTTTCTTGTTGAGGTCGCAGTTTTGGGGCTGAAAAGTGCATCCTGAGGCTCCAGGTCGCAGGTTTAGGGCCAAAAAGTGCAACCTGCACTTTTGGCACTCTCGGTGGCAGATTTCAGCAGAATGTGTCATGTCAACTGCTGCTGATGTCTGTCACCTGTTCAATAGGTCCGAAAACACACGGAAGTTATAATTTTTAATGTTTTAGGGTTTTATAGGTTAAAAACAACATCAAGAAAAGAAAAAACAAGAGGTTGAAGAGAAATCCTAGGGTTTGAAGCAGCTGGATATGCAGGGATCTGAAAAACGACAGCGGTCGTAATCATAAACCCATGTGGAGTCGCCAGTTGTTAGTATGAATCTTAATTGCAAGTGTACGAAAAAATACCACTTTAGCTGTGCATAACAAAAAACCCTAACAACAAAGATGGCTGCCAATAACTTTAGATCTGCAATTAGGTGATCAAGATAAATGCTGCAAAAATCTATATCTATGCATCAAAAGACATTAAGCAGTAAATAAAAATGAGATTTGCTCCATGCATCCAATAGACAAGACAAGAATATGTTGAATGAATTTTATATTAAGGGCACCTGGGAGGAAAACATAGAAGGATGTTACCAGTTCTCCTCAATGGGATGGGTTCTTGTAAGTCCTCAGAACTTCAGATCTAAAATTCCTCTCTCTTGATGGTGTAGAAAGCCCAGACAAAAATGGAACTCAAAGGGAGCTCACAAGCAAAAAGATAGAAAAATATGACAATGATGGTGGATCAAAGTCAAGCCAAAAGTATAGATCCAGAGTGATCTTTAGGCAACAAAAGGTAGTGAATGAATGGAAAAATACTTCTATTTATAACAAAATATTGAGTTAGTCTAGTTATTGGTGCATAGTTAAAATATTATTAACCAAATCAAGATCCAACTTTTATGGAATATTTTATTATTTTTGTTGGAGGGAAAAGGAATTTGACTTGGGTCAAATCCCTTTATTTGTAAATAATAAATAAATAAATGATTTATTTATCATTTTAAGGATGTGGTTGGATAATAGTCAAATAAATAATGATTTATTTAATTATTTAAGGGTGATTTGGTCAAATTTAACAAGGAATATTATTTAAATAAGGTTTAAATAATTATTCCTAGAAAATAATAAGATAAATAATGATTTATCTAATTAATTTCCCCGTTTTGGGTTAAATATGACCAGGAATATTAATTAAATTGTTGTTTAAATAATTATTCCCTGAGGAAAATCAAACAAATGTAGATTTATTTAATATTTCCTGTTTAGACCATAAACAACTTATTAAAGGTGGTTTACAAAGTTATTTTTCATAGTGAAAGCAATTTTACTTAGGGTAAAATTGGTCTTACATGGTGTACTTATGTCCATCTAATAGTAACAAGTTAGATGACCAAAAAATGGTGTAACACTATGGACCTCCATTGTCCTCTTATTCATTAAACAAAGCACTAAAACAAAAATTAATATTCCAACTAGCTCATGGCTAATTGGGAATATTACAGTCCTCCCTTCCCAAATGTTGCTTGTCCTCAAGCAACTGACAAAGTGAGTGTTGCAACTCTCCAACATTGGTGACGTCAACATGTGATAAGCTTCCCTCATAAGCTAAGTGTCTACCAATCCATCACTCCATGAAATATTCGTCCAAAGTTCTTATGAGATGCAAATAATTCATCCCACAAGGAGACAATAGTTCAAATGAAACAAACATGGTTTTTTAATATTCCCAAATGGGAAAAGCAGGAATACAGAGGTATTAAAATCGAAATATGTGCAATATGATAGATCAAATCATGAGACAATAGTAGATCCATTCCATTATGAATATAATGGCAAAATAGGTACAAGATCTTGGGGAAAATATCACTCAAGTTGGACAAACAAGCCTCCCATGAAAGCATACACCTAGATCTAAGATGTTGTTAATACATGAAGTACAAAAATGCAGAAAATTGCGATTTCTAAGAGAGAATAGTAGCTTAAAGATATAAAAATATATTTCTGCTGATATAATTCTCCAAGAATGCCAAGGCTAGAGGTCCATGCTCCAAAACAAGATTCCAGGACAACCCAAAAAAGGTTTCCGGAAATACATACCATACAAAATATAGTAGATTTGGCCCTAGGGATTAATAATCTCTGCAAATAAATCACTGATGGGAGATGGCTGATCTGGTATACAAGATGGTTGATACTCCTCCAACTAATCTCCTAAATGAAGGGATGATCCCCACATAGGAAAACCAAACACTCCAAATAGGGCAATAAACCCATTGCTGCAGCTGCTCTCCAAAATAACGCAACCCTTGCAGGAAAATGTGTTGTAGCTGATGAATTCTACTTGGTCTGGTGCCAAAATGTGTAATGAAGCCCTGAGAACTTCCTCACAAGCCTTCGGATGAAAGAATGATCCCTCCAATGGAAAAATAGCTCAGAAAATGGAGATTTCTCTCCTCCACTGCTACACCCCTGCAACACAACCCAAATATAAATAGAACTACGTTGTACATGAGAGTAAAGCTTGGCCAAATTCCTGAATGTGGAAGTATAGTGAAAACTCCTCCAAGATCTTCTTAATGGAAGAGGTGTGATTCCCGATCAGGAACACCTTGTGCTAAACAGCACATGCAATCTTAGCTAAATAGTTGAAGAAAGCTATATGTCTAAACATAACATATATCAAAATATCAAATATACCAAGACAAATAATATGGCTGCAATAATCTTCCTTTTATAAGATATGATCTTGCAAACCCTAAGCCCCATCCATTAATGACACTACTTCCTTGCAATGTGTCTCCATCTAAAACTGCGTTGTCCCTCCATTAATGTCCACTCCTCCATGAAAATGCTATTGAATTGGTCAAATTTTACCTAGTCCACATGTTTTAGCCCCTGTTCACACCTTAGGGTGCTTTATTAAGCTGAAAAAATGATCCACTTTCACATGGGAAGTGGTTTTATTTTTCATAAAGAGATTTATGGGTCTCCCTACCCACTTATTCACCTATCTAAGTGACAAAACAAAACTTTAATATTCCCATTAGCTGTAATCTAATTTAGGAATATTACAGTCCTCCCCTCCAATATGTTTCTTGTCCTCAAGCAACTACAAGGATAAAGAAAAATCTCCAATGGATATGTCTCCTCCCAAGAATACAAGTTTTCCTTTGGTGGATAAACCAAATAGTTCTCATCATGAAAAAGTTGGAGATATATGGAAAGATTTATATGCTGTCCATTGGCCTCCTGAAAGCATGAGATATGATGAATGTTGGGTGCCTCAACCCCAATGGGAAACTCCAATCTCCATGCTATCATCTAAACAAAGTGAGACATCCTTGGTAGCTCATAGAAGCAATCACCAATCCCCTGCTTATGAAATGTGTAAGGGTTGCATGGCTAAAAGTGATAGATAATATTGTTCAACTTACATTGTCTCTCTCTCCATTTATGATAAATTTGGAGCTGTTGATATTGGGTTGCAATAATATAGTCCTCATGAAGCCAAAAGATACTTGGAATCTCATGATCCCACTCATTGGTTCTAGGTGGCCTTCTTGCCTAATCCTTCATACATATAGTGAATAGAGTGTCATCACCATATGGGCCCCAAAAGAAACATGGAATAAGTGTCATATGACATATTGGATGGTGACAATAGTCCCTCAAGTGAGACCAGTGTTGTTCTTTTTCTTGCTGTCTCAAAACATAATGTGATAAGTGGCCATCCAACTACTTTATTGCTTCCATAAGCTTCTCAAAATCTTGAAAATAGTAGAGGACATTAGGTGTTGGCTGAATATGACCCATGTAAAACATATCTTGCCCAAATTCCTCTATAAAGTGGTCATCCCCATCACTGAATGGAGTCCCAAAAGGACCATGAAATACACAAATATGTTTACTCTCTTATGGAGCAATGTGTTGCAAATGCATGGTAAAGGTGCATATACATTGTTAGTCGATAAATAAGCATCAAAACACAATATTTACCATATATTGTAGACAATTTGGTGAAGAAGTCCATAGATGAACCTTCCCATCTCTCCATCAAAAGGGGAAGTGATTGAAACAACCTTGCAAGGTGGTTACTCTCCTCCTCCAAACAAGCTACATATCTCCTGATATGTTGGTGCACATCTTCTTTGAGATCCTCCCAATAGAATCCCCCCATGATGGTGTTATAGGACTCAATGGAATCATCATGTTCTAAGAAGAGTGTCTCATATGCTGCATGTAGAATCCCCTCCTTGAGCCTGGAGTCTTTAGTCAAGTAGATCTGATTATGGAAATAAGTGAGTCCATCAACCACTCTATACCTCCCATCTATTACTTTCCCATCAAGAACCTTACATGTGAAGAGGTCCTTGGAATATTCCACCAATAGTTGGGACTCCCAATATGGATCTAGGCTTCCCAAAAATGACAGCGTTGTAGAAATCTGAAATGAAGCACTTGTCACATCATGACTCTCCTCTTTGACATGCTCAATGCCAAAGACACATGTTGGAGTATTGTTACCCCACTTTTTATGCCTCCCTTGCAGCTGATCTTGCCAAAGAAAATATTGGAATACATGGAGGTCAACCTCCTCTTGAAAGGTATCTTCCCTCCCAAACTTCCATATTTTGGCCAATGCATTCAAGAGTGTCAATAACCTCTTTTCATATTCGGAAATATTCCTCATGTGTGGAAGTATAATTTTCTGCTCCAAGACTATGGAGTAACCCTTTGACACCATGCTCATGCCATCATAGATTTATAAATCATCATTTTTCAACGTAAGTAGTTGAGTGGGAGATGGCAATGTCCACACCAGAAAATTGCTCACCTCTCCTTTGAACCCACCAAAGGTTCTCTGTGTTGTGCTAGCTCCTCCCAATGCTTCTTCATTAGCCAAATATATCAATGTTGCACCATGTTGAGAGAACTATTTATTCATATTCCAATCAGGGGGTCTCCCTGGTGGAATGCCTCCATGTAATGAAACATCAAGGCTTATAGAAAGTTGTATATTTGAGTGGACTGATTTGTCCATGTCTTCATTGTGCAAATCCTCCTGCCTCTTCCGTGCATCAATATTTTAAAATAGGGAGGGGTGTGTGCTCCTAATCATATGATGCTTTTCCTCCCCCTTATCTTCTTCTATCTTCCAGATCTCACAATCTATCAATGATGGCACATGCTGCACATGGATTGTGCCTTGATCTCCACATGTGAGATTCTTTGGAAATCCATGCAAGGGTGCAAGAATTTCTCTATTTGGAGCAAATGCCCCATCTTCCTCTTCATGAGGTACTAGATCTGCTACTTCTGTGACAATGTTGTTACCTCCTATCTTCTCTTCCCATTCCTCAATAATGGAGGTTGTATCTTCATCATTAAGAGGTTCTTTTTTTAGTTCCTCTTTTGGAAAAGAGATCTCCATGTCTCCCCCTTGAGACGAGAGCTCTTTATGAAATGGGGATATTTCCTCTAGCAAGGTATCATTCAAGTTTTTAATCCCCTCAATAGTTTTTTGAAATGGAGTTGGATTTACATATCCTTCCAACTCATGCAAAGGTTTTGTTTGTTTATGCTTGGCTAGCTCAACCAAGGAAGTTTCATAATTTTTTTCGTTAAATGTATTTACTAACCTCCTAGTGAACCTTGCATAAGTAGACATATTTGAATCTTTTAATGAAGAAGATTCATAAAACCACCAGGCATAAGCCTTACCTTCAAGGTGTAGCACTGCTACTCTAATGGCTTCATCTTCTGAAACTTGGTGTTGCTGCAAATAGGTGTCTAGCTCCTCCACCCAAGCCCTAGCTGAACATTTAGGTGATCCATCAAAAGTATATAGAAAGAATATACCCACATCATGCTGCTTGTACCTTGTGATTTTATCATGGTTGCTAGGTTTTCTATCCTCCTTGATCTTGCAAAATCCTTGGAAGTTTAGATGATCTCTAAATATTTGAGTTTGAGATTCATACTCTTGAAGATAGTCACCAAGAGTCTCCTCCTTTGGTACATCTCTTTCCTCCATCTCTCTTGCTATGCCCCTAGGCATGGTGCCATGTTGTAGATCTGATGTTGTAGCTGAATTCTCACACCCATAATGTGAAAATATAGAGCTTTATTCATGTGCAAGCCCTCTTGGAGAATCTCTCCATCTCTCCATTCTCATCTCTTTGATGTCTCTGATAATGCACTGCGCAGTTTGAAGAAGAAGTTTTGAGAACTCCTTCCCTCCTGAAAATGAGGTTTTTCCTTAATATCTTCTGCAGATCTTCTCCTTCCCATGGGAAGCCTCCTTAGATGACATAATGGCTGAAGTACATAGGTTGAGCTAAGATTATGCTCTGATACCACTGTAATATTCCCAAATGGCAAAAGCAGCAATAGAGTGCATAAAATTGGAAATATGCAGAAATATAATAGATCAAAGAATGAGACAATAGTAGATCCATTCCATTATTAATATAATAGAAAAATAGGTACAATATCTTGAGGAAAAGATCACTCAAGTTGGGAAAACAAGCCTCCCATGAAAGCATACACCTAGATCTAAGATGATGTTAATACATGAAGTACAGGAATGCACAAAAATATGCTGTCTAAGAGAGAATAGAAGCTTAAATATTTAAAAATATATTTTTACTGATATAATTCTCCAAGAATGCCAAGTCTATAGATCCATGCTCCAAAACAGGATTCTGGGACAACCCAGAAAAGGTTTCCGAAAATACACACTATACAAAATATAGAAGATTTGGCCCTAGGGCTGAATAATCTATGCAAATAAATCACTAATGGGAGATGGCTGATCTGATATAAAATATGGATGATCCTCTTCCAAAATATCTCCTAAATGAAGGGCTGATCCCCACACAGTAAACTCAAACACTCCAAATAGGGCAATAAACCCATTGTTGTAGCTACTCTCCAAAATAATGCAGTCCTCGCAGTAAAATGCATCGTAGCTGATGAATTCTACTTGTATTGGTACCAAAATGTGTAATTAATCCCTAAGAACTTCCTCACAAGCCTCCAGATGAAAGGATGGTCCCTCCAATAGAAAAATAGCTCAGAAAATGTGTAATGTTCCAAAATTAACATGAAGCTAATTTGAACATTAACTTTGCTCATGCCATCTAGGAGGTGATTAAAATGGGTGAGGAGACCCATGAGTAGGAATAAAATCCATTATAGTGTGAAAGGGATCAATGGAGCAACTTTATTTTGCACCTTCTAGTGTGAAAAGGGGCAAATGCATGAGGACAAGGTCAAGTTTGACCAAGTCAACAGCGCCACCTAAGAGGGTGTGGATTTCTTGGGAAGACAACGCAGTTTGAGAGGGAGGAAGATCACTTGTGGAAGAAACCCTAATGTGTGGGGTCCAGGGCAAAGAGACAACACTTTCATAAAAGGAGGAAGAGGAAACCATAGAGGGACATGTTTTGAGTATTTGATTTTGGTCTAGTAGACTATTTGCAGTCTTCAGCTGTTTAGCTGAGTTGCAGTGTTTTTTAGCACGAGGGATTCCTGTTTAGGACTTAATCTCCTTATTTAGAGGCCTCTTGAAGGATTTCACTTCATTTCTCCACATCTAGGCTCAAGGCCAAAGCCACTTCCTTCAGTCACTACGTTATTTCTGCTGAAGTATAACGTAGTGTTGCAGGGTGTTGCAGTGGAGGCTTCCAAAACACCATTCCTTGGCTCATATTTCAGAGGAGGGAGCTTCTATTCCTTGGGAAGGTTAGTAAGGAATATTTCAGAGTTGATTTCACATCTTTGGCACCATTTCAAGCCCTTCCTATCTCCTACAGCGCAGTCCATCTCCTTGACTATGTTATTTCTGAGCACATTTGTAGTGCGGACTTGCTCCACTAGTTTGGAGGGTGAGATCATCAGGGATTGGATCAGTATTTCACCTGAAAGATCCATTTTATGAGATCCAACCATCAGTTTTAGCATATTCAGCTATATCTATTCATTTCTAGTTTTGATTTGTAGTTGCTACCCAGCAACTCCGACATTTATGTAGATTTTCCATTTTGTACATGTTTCAGCCAATCCTCTTAAGGATTGTTGTATTGTCATTTTCAGGGGTTGAGAGCTTGCTCCCCCTCATTTCATGAGCCCTAAATTGTTATATCTTTCTATTATGATGCAGTGTCTCTCATAATTGCATCCTCCTAGCCTGAAGAAATACATGTGTAGAAGTGTTTCTCTATTTTGAGGTACATGTTCCATTGAGGCTTTATTTCTTTGCTTGAGTGACTCTTTCCTCAAGGATTTGTATACCATTTCTGCTATAATATACATTTTTTTGATATCTGCATCTTCATGTGCCCAGGCTTATAAAAATAGCGATGTTGTTCCATTTCTTGTTCAATAATTGTTGTAGTCCCTTCATCAAGCACTTTTTCAAGACAAATAGGTGTGGGAGATCTGTTTAACCCACCTAGAGGGATTTATTTTGAGCCTCCTATTGGATTTCAGTCTTAGATACGTTGATCTAAGGGATCTAGGTCTTGGTTTCAAATCCTGTAGCAGCCATTCCTGGAAAATTCATTTTCTAGTCATGCCTTGCTAGCAGATCCCATTTTGGGATATTTCAGTGGTATCAGAGCATCAATCTTGGCTTAGCCTGTGAGTCTCAGCCAAAGAGATCAGAAGATTGAAGAGGATGGGTTTTATCTCATCATATTTCAGATCCATGAAGAACCTCCCAAAAGAGGATAAGAAAATAGAAGAGGAAGGACCCTGCACTTCCTATTCTCATCAAGAAGGAGACAGAGAGATGAGCCGGAGAAAGTCTTCATCTGCTGGAGGAGACAAAGGGGATAGGATTAAAAATCTTCTTCATAAATCTGTACAAAAAATTCATGAATATATCCAGAAGATAAGGAGGGAGATGTATGGATAATCTCCAAAATATTTTGAATCTAAAGCAAACTCTAGATTGTCAAATGAGGAGTGTGAGAAAGCAGCCACACACCATAATACATAGCGCAGTAACATGCCTAGGATTGCCATGAGAAATATGGGAAAAAAAGAAGAGGTTGCTAGGAGTGAAACTCTTAGTGATTTCTTGAAATATTATGAGTCTCAAACTCAGAAATTCTGAGATCATCTCAAATTTTCAAAGTTTTACCGGATCAAGGTGAAGGGAAGAGAGCAGCAGGATAGATTTCTTCTATCTACCTTTGAAGGGTCACCTACATGTTTAGCCAAAGCTTGGGTGGAGAAGCTATATACCTTCTTGCAGTAGCACCAAATTCCTGAAGATGAAGCCATCAAAGTTGCAGCGCTGCATATGAGAGGTAAGGCCTATTCCTGGTGGATCTTTGAATCCTTTTCTTTAAGAAATGTAAACACTACATCTTATGCAATTTTCACTAAGGCATTAGTGAGGAGGTTTGGTAGAGGGATTGATGAGACACACATGGTGGAGCTAAACAAGGAAACTCGAACAAAAGCCTTGCATGAAAATGCAATTCCACTTCAGGAGGCTGAAAACTTGCGCCATACTTTTCCAGAAGAAAGACCTTCATCTCACACCTTTGAGCAAGGAAGCATGGAGATATCTTTTTCAAAGAGGGATCCAATCATTGAGAGGTTTCCCATTCATGTTGCAAAGGTTGAAGGAAACAATGTTGTCTCATCTAGAGATTATCTAGTGCCTCATGCAGAGGAAGGAGGAGATCTTGCTCCAAGTAGAGGGATTCTTGCATCTTTGCAAGGGAGTCCCCAGGATCTCATGTGTGGAGATCAAGGCACAACTCATGTGCCATTGTTGAGGAGGTTTGGAGCCATAAAGACAAAAGGAGGAGGTAGGGATAATAAATAGCATCATGAGATAAGGATTACACACCCCTATCCATTTCTGGAGGTTGATACACCTAGGAGGGAGACTGGATTGCGCATTGAGAGCATGGGCAGATTTTTCCATTCATATATGGGGTCATCTCTTGATGATGAAGTCTCATTGCATGGAGACATTTCACCAGGGAGACCACTGGATCAGTAGATAAGGATGGATGATTCACATGTTGAGGCACCACTCATTGATTTCAGAAGGGTGCAGACCTTGGGAGAGCTGGGTACAACGCTAAGAGTCTAGACTCAAGGAGGAGAGAGGAATTCTGTCAACATCACTTTTACCCACTCACATTTCAGATTTTGCGTTGTGGCATAAGCAGTAGGGGAAGGATAGAAACCTTCCAACTTGCATCTTTGACATGGGAGATGTCAAAGAAGAAGTTAGCCATATGACAGATGTTCTACATGAGGGATCACCAGCGCTGTCACTATGGAGGATAGATCCATGTTGGAGCTCCCGGATATTGGTGGAGTATTCCAAGGATCATTTTTCTTGCATGATATGGGATGATCAGCATATGAGGTGATTCATGAATCGTGTGGAGATGGAGGAGAGACATAACTCTTTGGAAGAGTTAGCATAGCCACCTCTTTTCTCTTTGAGGAAGAGAGGAGACTCATTTATGAGCCACTCCCTTTGTATAAGAAGAACATATGGTAAGGGTGTTGACTATTTACATGATTATTTATATGATGTATGTATATATCCCTTAACCATATATGTGCAATATGTTGCTCCAAGGAAGAGCATTCTTTCTTTTAGGCTTCATGGTCTACTTGAGGCCATAAGTATGATTGATGGCCATTCCCTATGAGGACTTGGGGAAGAGGTGTATTATGGAGGGCATGCTTATTTTACACCATGTATCATTCACTTCCTCCATACTTATGAGGAGATTGGGGCAGCAGGCAAGTGGTTGAAAAGCCACATATTCTATCAGTCTCTATTGTAGTTGAGAGTCAAGCTACATTGGCTACAATTGAGGGACCATTATCCTTCTCACTTATTACACATGGCAGGAAGTATTATTCTCATCTTGGCTCCCTATGTTTCTGTTATTTCTGTCTTTGTGAGGAGCATGGTTGGGAGAGAGACACATTGGGTGGATGTTTCCTTTGGGAGAGAAGATCTCCATATTTTTTGTAGTACATGTTCTAAGGGGAGCATGGGAGATTATATGGCCACCAAAACAACACATTTTTCTCTTTATGAGAAGGGCCATAGGATTGGATGGACTCCATATGGTGGTGACTCCCAACTCATCATATATGGGAGGGTTTGGGCCAGCTCTATTTGCAGCGTTGGGGGAGAGATATTTGGAGATCTAGTCCTCATCTTGCCACTTGGGAGAAACCTTATTGCAGCCCAAGATCAGAAAAAACTCTACACTTATCATAAGTGGATAGAGGGATAGCGTGGGGTAGGCTACCTTGTCTACCATATGCATATTTTTATCCCACCTACTTTGCCGGAGCTAAAGGTGTAGGAGAGTTTTCAGGAGTTTCCTAGTTGGAAGGTGACTCATTTTGCATGGCTAATAGATTGGGGGTGGAGGATCCATGTGGGAGGAATAGTTCCCATTAGATTTCAGACCCCATTCCTCAAAAGGACCTTTAGACATCACTTTGTTATCCTCTTGAGTATCTTATCCTTTCGTGATGATAGCTTGATAGCTGACTTGCATGCTAAGGAGGAGCAATGTGGAGACTTGATTGATGACATAGAATCTCTTTACTTGGAATATATAATCATACCTGGATGCTACAGGGAGAGAGGAGGAGATATAACTCAGTTCTATCCTTGCACTTGCTTGAGGACAAGCAATCTTTGAGAGGGGAGGACTGTAATGTTCCAAAATTAGCATGAAGCTAATTTAAACATTAATTTTGCTCATGTCATCTAGGAGGTGAATAAAATGGGTGAGGAGACCCATGAGTAGGAATAAAATCCCTCATAGTGTGAAAGGGATCAATGGAGCAGTTTTATTTTGCACCTTCCAGTGTGAAAAGGGGAAAATGCATGAGGAAAAGGTCAAGTTTGACCAAGTCAATAGCGCTGCCTAAGAGGGTGTGGATTTCTTGGGAAGACAACGCAATTTGAGAGGGAGTAATATCACTTGTGGAAGAAACCATAATTTTTGGGGTCCAGGGCAAAGAGACATTCACTTGCATAAAAGGAGGAAGAGGCATCCATAGAGGGACATGTTTTGAGTATTTGATTTTGGTCTAGTAGAATATTTGCAGTCTTCGGTTGTTTAGCTGAGTTGTAGTGTTGTTTACCACAAGGGATTCCTATTTATGACTTCCTCTCCTTCTTGAGAGGCCTCTTAAAGGATTTCACTTCATTTCTCCACATCTAGGCTCGAGGCCAAAGGTACTTCCTTCAGTCACTGCATTATTTCTGCTGAAGTATAACGTAGTGTTGCATGGTGTTGCAGTGGAGGGTTCCACAACACCATTCCTTGGCTCATCTTTCAGAGGAGGGAGATTCTATTCCTTGGGAAGGTTAGTGAGGAATATTTTAGAGCTGATTACACATATTTGGCACTAGGCTAAGCCCTTCCTATCTCCTACAGCACAGTCCATCTCCTTGACTGCGTTATTTCTGAGCACATTTGCAGTGGGGACTTGATCCACTAGTTTGGAGGGTGATATCTTTAGGGATTGGATCAACCTTTCACCTGAAATATCCATTGGATGATATTTAGCCATTAGTTGTAGCATCTTCAGCTATCTCTATCCATTTCTAGTTTTGAGTTGCAGCTGCTACCCATCAACTCTGGCACTTCTGCAAATTTTTCATTTTGTACATGTTTCAGCCAATCCTCCTAAGGATTGTTGTATTGTCATTTTCAGGGGTTGAGAGCTTGCTCCCCCTCATTTATTTAGCACTAAATTTTTATATCTTTCTATTATGATGCGGTGTCTCTCATAACTGCGTCCTCTTAGCCTGCAGAAATACATGTGTAGCAGTGTTTCTCTATTTTGATGTACATGTTCCATTGAGGCTGTATTTCTTTGCTTGAGTGACTCTTTCCTCAAGGATTTGTATATCATTTCTGCTATAATATAAATTTTTTATATATCTACATATTCATGTGCCCAAGCTTATAAAAATAATGTTGTTGTTCCATTTCTTGTTCAATAATTATTGCAGTCCCTTCATCGGGCACTTTTTCAAGACAACTAGGTGTGGGAGACCTGTTTAACCCACCTATAGGGATTTATTTTGAGCCTTCTCATGGATTTCGGTCTTAGATACATTGATCTAAGGGATCCAGGTCTTATTTTCAAATCCTGTAGCAGCCATTCTTTGAAAATGCGTTTTCCAGTCATGCCCTGCTAGAAGATCCCATTTTGGGATATTACAAAATGGAGATTTATCTTCTCCACTGCTACACCCCTGCAACACAACCCAACTCTAAACAGAAATGCGTTGTACATGAGACTGAAGCTTGGCTAAATGCCTGAATGTGGAATTATAGTGTAAACTCCTCCAAGATATTCTCAATTGAAGAGGTGTGATTCTCGATCAGGAACACCCTGTGCTAAACAACACAAGCAATCTTAGCTAAATAGTTGAAGAAATCTATATGTATAAATACACCATATATCAAAATATCAAATATACCAAGATGAATAATATGGCTGCCATCCTCTTCCTTTTATAAGATATGAGCTTCCAAACCCTAAGCCCCATCCATTAATGACACTAATTCCTTGTAATGTGTCTGCATATAAAATTGTGTTGTCCCTCCATTAATGTCCACTCCTCCATGAAAACGCTATTGATTTGGTCAAAGTTGACCCAGTCCACATGTTTCAGTCCTTGTTCACACCTTAGGGTGCTTTATTAAGCTAAAAATATGATCCACTTTCACATGAGAAGTGGTTTTATTCTTCATAAAGAGATTTATGGGTCTCCCTACCCACTTATTCACCTATCTAAGTGACAAAACAAAAATTTAATATTCCCATTAGCTACAAGATAATTTAGGAATATTACAGTTTTCCCAATGTTCTCCCTGAAACATGTAGCATAATGAACATGGAGAACCTGTCTTCCATAGGGCACATACATTCCTCCCATCCTCCCTCCAAACATTCCCATGAAAATTATAAGTACATAATCAATGTATGGGATCAAAATTAAGTACATAAAAACAAAAATTTGTAAAAATGGAGGTGGGTCATAGTCCCACATGTAGAACCAGCGCAGTAAATCTCCTAACTGCCTCAAATAGTGATATGGTAAGTGGTTTCCCCACCACTTGCTGCCCAAGTCTTATCATAATGGCTAAAAGTGTGAGATATGTTTGGTGCTTTTGGAATGCACCCAGAATGATACAAAATCTCCCTATGTCCTCCAAGGGAGTGGCCATGTTTAGAAATTTTTATGTTGCAAAGTTGGCCATGAAGTTTATATAGAATAATGCTCCTCCTTAGAGCTATGGCCTACATATACATGGTAAAGTAATGCAAATAATCATCAAATAAAACATTATGTACATAAGCATGTTCTTTACCAAAAATTCTCCTCATACAAATGGAGTGGCTCAAAGATGGATCCCTCTCATTCCAAAAGAGGAAAGAGGTGGTTATAATAACTCCTTCATTGAGTCATGCCTCTCTTCCATGAATTTTATATAGAATAATGCTCCTCCTTGGAGCTATGGCCTACATATACATGGTAAAGTAATGCAAATAATCATCAAATAAAACATTATGTACATAAGCATGTTCTTTACCAAAAATTCTCCTCATACAAATGGAGTGGCTCATAGATGGATCCCCTCTCATTCCAAAAGAGGAAAGAGGTGGCTGTAATAACTCCTTCATTGAGTCATGTCTCTCTTCCAACTCCACATGGTTCATGCATCTCTGAAAATGCTGATATAGTTCCTCTTCAAATCCTTCCCACGTGTAGCATTCCATGATAGTGTTGTAGGATTTCATGGAATAAATATGGCTGAAAAGGAATTCCTCATATGCCCTTTTTAGAAATTTCTCCTTGAGCTTGAAGGCTCTAGAAAATAATATCCTACTATGATAATAGATTACTTCTTCTTGGACTGAATAGCCCTCTTCATGTAGTTGGTCATCAAGTATCATGCAAGTGAAAAGATCCTTGGAATAATCCACCAACAGTTGGGATTTCCAATATGGATCAATCTTCCATAGTGACAGCACTGATGATTTATCACAAAGAACATATTTCATATGGATTCTCTCCTCCTTGACATCTCCCATGCCAAACTTACTCATTGGGATGTATTTATCCCCTCCTTGCTGCTCTTCTTGTATATGCTCATGCTTAAGTAAATATTGAAGCTTTTGGAAGTTAGACTCCCATGGGAAGCTATCATCGATCCAAAACTTCCTTGGTTTAGCCAAAGCATACATGTGTGGCCACCATCTTCTACTATGTATGGAAGATTTATCCCCAAATGAGAATATCTTCTAAGCATCCATAGCTAAGGAATGGTCTCCTTGCCTCATGATGGTGACATCCTCCAAACCTAAAAAATTTCCTCTTAGTGCAGTATGATATGGGAGAGTGGGTAATGATGATAGTGAGAGAATATTCCCCTCCTCCTTGAGCCTACCCAAGACTCTCAGCGTTGTATCATGGTCTTCTAATGCTCCCATTCCTTCTGAATCTATGAATGATGCATCATGATGTGATACATCTCTCACCAAATTTGGATCAGGTGGTCTCCCAAGTGGCTTTCCACAAGATAGTGATGTCTCATGGACCATTCTCCTATGCATATGGTATCATCATGTCCCTGCTTACATTGCGCAAATTCAACTCTGTTTCTTTTGTGGAAGTTTTATGATAGTTGGGTACCACTCTTAATGATGAAATTAACTTATGTTAAATACATAATTCTTCCACTTAATTCTTTGCAGAAATTAAATTTCCAATTGCAAAACACATATGAAGCAAAATCAATCTCACATAAACACAGTTGTTTAACACGAAATCTTGAAGCTAAAAAATCCAATTATCATATATTATGTGTATCAGTGGAACATCTATCAATATCATACAAATCTTAGTACATCAAGCTCTCAGTACAATCAACAATCATTACACACTGTCATGCAGAAATTTGCATATCTATGCACCAATTTCTTACCTCCTGACAGCCTACCTCCACTACGTAATCCCTGCTGAAGAAGACCCCTGAATGAATTTGAATTTGCCTTGCCTTGACTACGCAATCCTCATTGGAATCTCCAATGTGTGTCAGATGCATTGAATGCATCACTATAGTCACAACAGATAGTCCATCTCACCCTTCCACCTATCTCTCCACTGGGTCTCCATTGGAACTGACATGCAAGTAGTTAACTGCTATATTTTTCCAATTTCAAGTGAGTATCTAGTTGTGAATTAATTATATATTTAATTCACTAAAATCTCACTAGTGTATCTTCAGTTAGAACTAGATACAACTAGTACAACTAAGTTTAACTCACTTAACTGAGCTAAACTAAATAAAAACTCCCATAGCTACTCTTCCAACTCTGTCACAACTCTGCCACTTCAGTTCTAACTGATTCCTCCATGCATGAGTCACCAACCACCCTAAGAACTGTTTAATTCCTTCAACCCACTGATTTTCCAAATATTTTCACTGAAATAAAGTACTCCAAGAGAATAAGTTGATATTTATTGTTGGATTATTATTAAGGGCTAATAATAATCGACAGGCATCTATTTTTAGATTAGCGATCTATAAATAGACTTCACCCAATCTTCTAAAAATAAAATCTCATATATTTTTCCAACTTGATCAACCATCTACAAATAGCATCCTACAGCTTATAGAATATGCTTACCATCTCTAAAAATAGACATACACCTAAAAATAGCCTGCGGGCCGCACTTAGTTAAGGTGCTTAATTTTCACTAAGCTCATCATCTTGTTGAATCTCAACACTCCCTCTCAACAAGATAGGGATTATCCTTCACCCTGATCCTGCGTCTATGGTATTCAAATTTTCTCCTGGTGAGTGCCTTCATCAGAATATCTGCATCCTGATCTTCTGTAGGAATGTACTAAAGCAACATGATATTACGCTACACCCAATATCTGATATTATGATACCAAATATATACATGCTTATATGTATCATGAAACACAGGATTAATCGAGAGTTTAATGCAACCCTGATTATCACAATGTATCATTGTAGGATCTAAATGACAACCGAACAAATTGACCAGGATCTCCCTCATCCAGATAGCCTCACATGCATCTTGACTTGCCGCCATGTATTCTACTTCCACTGAACTGAGTGCCATGGATCTTTGTTTCTTTCTGTACCAAGAAACTACTATAGATCCAATACTGAAAACCCCTCCTGATGTTCTCTTTCTGTGCGTTGGGATGCCTGCCTAATCTGCATCCGTGAAGCCATGCAACTTCACCTCATCTGTCTGTTTGTACCATAAGCCATACTCATATGTGCCCCTGAGATATCTCAGGACATGCTTGCCTGCCTTCCAAAAGAGCTTGGTATGCTTAACCATCGCTTGACTAAGCTGGTTCACTACATAGCATATGTCCCATCTTGTATTAACAAAATACATGAGAGAACCCACCAACTGTCGATATACATTAGCATCCACTATCTCTATCGATGTAGCATCCTGATCAGGAGCTCAAGTCCAAGCCATGGAAAAAGGCTCAAAAATTAAGTTGCTCAGAATGGCTCCGAAATAGATTGACTAGAAAGATCTTGGCGATACGATCCCAACGCTGTGAACGTCACTCAAATCTGACGCCGTATGCAGAAGTTATTCAACTTTGAAGTTCGCTAGTTTCAATTAAAAATGGTCAAAATTTGACTTTGGAAAAAATATATTTTTATTAAAAAAAAGAATATTCCACAGAATATTCTAGGAATATTCTGTGGAATATTCCACAAAATATTCTGCGGAATATTCCAGGCAGAGCCAATTAAAGGGCGCCACGTGGCCAGCCCGGAGGCCGCCACGTGGACCCCAAGTTTGGAATGGAAATGGCATTTTAAAAATTTGTTTTGGACTCGGACGGATTTGAACCGGGGTCGGGCCTGTGTTAACAAGGCGGCTTAACCAATAGGCCACCTTTTGCTGTTGTTAAAGTATGGCAACGCACATATATTTGAATGTAAACTGTTGTTGGTGGCGGGGTCATGGTCCTATGGACCCGCGCCCGGAGCGGAGAACGTTCATATTATATGGTTAAAACTTCATATTAATCCGCATGAAACTCAATGTTTATTAAACCAACTCCGACAGTTAGGGTCATGTGGCCCGTTTCTTCAGCCCCCACGACTGGCGGAGTGCCATTTTTAGCGGCCGTCCCTATTTTTTCGGTATTATCTGGCAGTCAGCCAGATTTAACTGCAGTTTTTTTTTGGCCAACTAGCAGCTGGAGTAAATGTGGCATAACTTTGGCTAGGAGAGGCCTTTTGGAACGATTTTTTTTTTTGATTTTGGGTCTCTTCGACCTTCTAAAGCCATTGGCACAGGTTTCACAGTCATCTGAGGTCGTTTGCAGGTGATTTTGCTTCGTGGAAGTTCCAGGAGCCACTAGGGCCAAATCTGTTTGGGAGCTGCATTGGGAATTGTGCAGCCAGTGAATGTGGAACGAAGGTCATTCCTGAAGTTTTTCATCATTCTGAATCCATTTCTACAGCTCGTTTTTCCTTTTGAGGAATTCTTCTCACTGTTTAGCTTCAGGGAAGCTTTCAGGGCCACCAGGGCCATTTCAGTGCTGGAGCTGTTTGGGGGCTATGTTCATCCATTTTTGGTGATTCAAAAGCCTATTTCTGATATTTTCGACCTTCTGAGTCTAATGGAAGAGTTTTCAGAACCAATTGAGGTCATCTTCACCTCGAAATTCTCCATGCAAGTCTAAAGGGCCACCAGGGCCAATTGGGGAAAAGTACTGTATCAGGTACAATTTCACTGTTTAGTGTTTGGGAAAGAGCATGTTTAGCTAATTCCTATCTTCTGATTCTGTATTTACAGACAGATCTATCTTGCGAGACACTCTTATTCTTGTATTAGCCTTTGTAGCATTTTTAATACAAGAGGACAAGCCTAGTTTGAGAGGCTTGGTCCAGCAGATGTAGCCCAGAGGAGGGGGTGAACTGCTTTATCATTTTGATGTATTTATTTGCTGAAGATGATATGCTAAAAAAAACTGATATAAAGTGTTAAACAGCAAATATACATAACTTGCATACACACATAATCACCTACTCAGCTGCAGAAAGTTATTTGTCTTATTCCGCAAGACATCAAACTTCAAGTATGTGTATGTCAAAGACTTCTAAGTGTTACTTCATTATTTCTTTAGGCGGAGCCTGTAGAGGGCCAGGTAGCCT
This sequence comes from Pinus albicaulis, assembly GCA_034641835.2. Classification (NCBI taxonomy): domain Eukaryota; kingdom Viridiplantae; phylum Streptophyta; class Pinopsida; order Pinales; family Pinaceae; genus Pinus; species Pinus albicaulis. The sequence continues at coordinate 235,303,071 of CM076572.1, forward strand.
CTGGAACTCATCCTCTCTTTAGAGGTGACATGTCCGGTGAATGCCCCTACAGTCTATCTCTGTATAAGAAATAAGAAGTTTTCACATGTTCAGAGGTCACTTGGAGTGTATAGCTCACATTAGAAATTATGGGAAAATGGATACCTTGCACCCTTAAACAAGTACATTCCATTTTCAGATCAGATGGTATCGGAGCACTAGGTTTGTTTGACTGACATCACTAGCTTGATTGTGTAGTTTGAAAGGTGTCTTAAGCAGTGTTGAAGATTGACTGCTTTATTATTCTGCAAACTACTTGTTGTTTGAGTTTGCTGAAGCTCTTTTGTTCATTTTTATAATGACAACTTTCATAAGTGAGTTCTCAAAATCGTCCTCCTTCACAAGATTTTTTGATGAAGGCTTGAAGCAAGAATTTTTCATCATGATGAATATGGTGAGAGAAATGTATGAGGATGAAAGAAAGAGCTATAGACTTCAAGAGCAGTTGAATTCCATGAGGGAAGAGAAGCAGTTGCTTTCTGACCAATTGCAGGAAATGGAAGGCCAACTTCGTATTGCAAACATGAAGCTGGAAAGGATGCATGAGTTGGAGACACAACTCCTTGTTGCAAAAGAAGCCTTAGCCAAGTATCAGCTTGAAGAAGAGGTAAACAATTCTAGTTTGTCTTCAATTTCTTATAAGAATGTTTATGCTGGTTCTTTTGAGAAACATACCAGAGGCATAGGGTCCAAGTTGATGTCCAAAATGGGATATGAAGGAAAAGGATTGGGAAAAAATGCACAGGGTATAGTTGAGCCAATAATGGTTGAGGTAAGGCCTAAGAATTTGGGTCTTGGCTATGGACAATCTTATGGAGAAAGTTCCAAAGCAGCCATGAAGGAAGAAGGTGTGCATCAGCATGCACTTGAACAAGGAAGTGGTGAAAGCTCTAAAACCATTGATGGGATTGATAGTGTTCCAAAGGGAGCTTCTTCTTCTTTCGATTCACCTCCTCATGAAGGTAATGAAGGTGAAAGAGAAAGGTATAAATCTGATTTCAATCATATTTCCTTTGATCATGTAAAGCATGGAACATTTCCACACAAGCATTGGAAAAGAATTGCATGTTCTTTTTGTGGTTTGTTTAACCATGTTGCTTCAAGATGCTGGTTGAAAAAGAAAGCACACAGGAAGCAGAAGAGGCAAAGAGAACTTTCTCAGAAAGTGCTTAAGATTTGCTCAGTTTGTCAAAGGAAGGGACATGATGTCTCTCATTGTTGGACTTTGTATCCAACAAATCGTCCAAAGCATATGCAGCTAAGGGACAAACAGTTTGGTGCAAGTGGATCTATGGATTCCATTATTGATGTGGAAAGGGAAGTTTCACATGAGGAAAATTTGCAGCAGCAAAATTCGCCATGGAATTGGCTTGGTGAGAAGTGGATGGACTTCTTATTGCAGTAAGTCATTACTCATTTTGTACATGCAAATTTCAGATTGGTATGCATGTATTTTAGTTGAAAAGTTGATGCAAGATTGCATGTAAAAGCAGTTTCAGTTGAAGGAATTTCTTAATTGTTGCAAAATTTCGCCATGGAGGTGTAAAAGATGAGTATGATACTCACTTATATTGCAGCAATATCTTTTGGTTCAGCTCTTGTTCACCCACATGTTTTTGGGATGATGTACTTGTTGGTATTTGAAAAGACGAGTTGAAGATGCACATGTACATAGAGGTTGTATGTGTAATTAGCGAACTGTATATAGTTCATTGTACATGATACATACACATGTTTGTCAAGATGTATCTTGTTGTCTATCGACTTGTGTCGGTTGTGTGCACACTTGTTACAGATTTTGTGTGTCATTGGTATAGCACATCTCATTGTCAACTGGTTGTTGATGTCATATGTTGCACAAGATGCTTTTGGTGTCGTTTGGTGCAGAGAACGAAGTGTCAGTGCAAAGCAGTGCAAGATTCCATGAGTTGGAAAAGCATGCAAGCAAAGAGGGCACAAAGTTCAGCAAGTGTCATTGCTAGTTTCAGTATGGCAGAATGGTATGGCAAGAAAACTTGGTCGGGATTCGGCACAAGTACATGGCTCAGTCAGCAAAATTCGCCATGTGAACAGATGGAAATTCAGGAAAAAATTTTAAGACTGAAGAGAAGAGGATGTTGTTATTCTCTCATTTTCTGTACTACAGTTCAGCTCAGCATTTCAGTAAGCTTTTGGAGACCAAAAGCCTCTCATTTGGGAGGTGTGATCAGGAGCTCAAGTCCAAGCCATGGAAAAAGGCTCAAAAATGAAGTTGCTCAGAATGGCTCCAAAATAGATTGAATGGAAAGAGCTCGGCGATACGATCCCAACGCTGTGAACGGCACTCAAATCCGACGCCGTATACAGAAGTTATTCAACTTTGAAGTTCGCCAGTTTCAATTAAAAATGGTCAAAATTTGACTTTGGAAAAAATATATTTTTATTAAAAAAAAGAATATTCCACAGAATATTCTAGGAATATTCCATAGAATATTCCACAGAATATTCTGCGGAATATTCCAGGCGGAGCCAATTAAAGGGCACCACGTGGCCAGCCCGGAGGCCGCCACGTGGACCCCAAGTTTGGAATGGAAATGGCATTTTAAAAATTTGTTTTGGACTCGAACGGATTTGAACCGGGGTCGGGCCTGTGTTAACAAGGCGGCTTAACCAATAGGCCACCGTTTTCTGTTGTTAAAGTATGGCAACGCGCATATATTTGAATGTAAACTGTTGTTGGTGGCGGGGTCATGGTCCTATGGACCCGCGCCCGGAGCGGAGAACGTTCATATTATATGGTTAAAACTTCATATTAATCCGCATGAAACTCAATGTTTATTAAACCAACTCCGACAGTTAGGGTCATGTGGCCCGTTTCTTCAGCCCCCACGACTGGCTGAGTGCCATTTTTAGCAGCCGCCCCTATTTTGTCGGTATTATCTGGCAGTCAGCCAGATTTAACTGCAGTTTTTTTTGGCCAACTAGCAGCTGGAGTAAATGTGGCATAACTTTGGCTAGGAGAGGCCTTTTGGAACGATTTTTTTTTTTGATTTTGGGTCTCTTCGACCTTCTGAAGCCATTGGCATAGGTTTCACAGCCATCTGAGGTCGTTTTCAGGTGATTTTTCTTAATGGAAGTTCCAGGAGCCACTAGGGCCAAATCAGTTTGGGAGCTGCATTGGGAATTGTGTAGCCAGTGAATGTGGAATGAAGGTCATTCATGAAGTTTTTCAGCATTCTAAATCCATTTCTACAGCTAGTTTTTCCTTTTGAGGAATTCTTCTCACTGTTTAGCTTCAGGGAAGCTTTCAGGGCCACCAGGGTCATTTCAGTGTTGGAGCTGTTTGGGGGCTATGTTCATCCATTTTTGGTGATTCAAAAGCCTATTTCTGCTATTTTCGACCTTCTGAGTCTAATGGCAGAGGTTTCAGAACCAATTGAGGTCATCTTCACCTCGAAATTCTCCATGCAAGTCTAAAGGGCCACCAGGGCCAATTGGGGAAAGTACTGTATAAGGTACAATTTCACTATTTAGTGTTTGGGAAAGAGCATGTTTAGCTAAGTCCTATCTTCTGATTCTGTATTTACAGTCAGATCTGTCTTTCGAGACACTCATATTCTTGTATTAGCCTTTGTAGCATTTTTAATACAAGAGGACAAGCCTAGTTTGAGAGGCTTGGTCCAGCAGATGTAGCCCAGAGGGGGGGGTGAACTGCTTTATCATTTTGATGTCTTTATTTGCTGAAGATGATATGCTAAACAAAACTGATATAAAGTGTTAAACAGAAAATATACATAACTTGCATACACACATAATCACCTACTCAGCTGCAGAAAGTTATTTGTCTTATTCCGCAAGACATCAAACTTCAAGTATGTGTATGTCAAAGACTTCTACGTGTTACTTCATTATTTCTTTAGGCAGAGCCTGTAGAGGACCAGGTAGCCTCTGGAACTCATCCTCTCTTTAGAGGTCAAATGTCCGGTGAATGCCCCTACAGTCTATCTCTGTATAAGAAATAAGAAGTTTTCACATGTTCAGAGGTCACTTGGAGTGTATAGCTCACATTAGAAATTATGGGAAAATGGATACCTTGCACCCTTAAACAAGTACATTCCATTTTCAGATCACATCCTCTTTCCTCCAATTTCCTGGAAGAAGAGTATCCATGGGATTGAAGTCCTACATGTGAAACTTACCAAGTATCTCCCGAGCATACTTTCCTTGAGACACAAAAATTTCAACTTATCGCTGCCATATTTCCAATCCAAGGAAATAATGAAGGAGGGCCAAATTCTTCTTCTCAAACTCCTTTTCAAGATCTTCCTTTCATGAGTGTATCAACTGCTCATCACCCATTACTATTAAATCATCAACACAAAGAAAAATGATAAAAATATTACCCTCCACCAAAATTTGGTATAGGTTTGCATCCGCCTCACTCTTGGTGAAGCCAAGTCTAGTGAAATAGCTTTCGATCCATGTGTACCAAGCACAGGGTTCTTGCTTCAGCCCATACAACACTCTTTTGAGTCTGCACACATGTGACTCGCTGTTGAATATCTCAAATCCTTCAGGCTTCTCAATGCACACTTCTTCCTCAATGATCCCATTAAGGAACACAGTCCTCACATCCATCTGATGAATGTGCCAACCCATCTATGCTAAGAGAGAAAGGATGGTCCTTATGGAAGAATACCGTGCAGCAGGTGCAAAGGTTTCTTCATAATAAATCCCCTCGATCTGTGAGAAGCCTCGAGCAACAAATATTGCCTTATACTTCTTGACACTCCCATCAACAACTTGCTTTACCTTGTATATCCATCTTGAACCTACCATTGATTTACCAACCAGCCTTGGAAAAATATCCTAAGCATTTTTTCAGGCAATGGAGTCATACTCCTCCACCATGGCGTCTACCCATGTGGGCTCCTGCGCTGCTTCCTCAAAGGAAGATGGATCTTTCATGATACACTTGCTCATGAGAGCTATGTATCTAGTGAATTAGTCAGGCGACTATCTCTATCTGCGCTGTGATGTAGGGACTCCTACATTCTGTGCCGCATCAAGCTTCAACCTCTCAGATTCTGTGGTATGCCTTCTGCCTGTTCTGATGTTTGGCTTTGCGTGAGTGGAATCCTCCACTCCATGATCCACCTCATGTGGCTGATCCACATATTGAGGCTCATCTTTGGGAACAATAAGTTCCTCCTCTGCATGCAAGTGTAGCTCCCTCTCAAGCGGCAACTTCATGGCTTTCACCTCATTGAATTTTATATCCCATCGCACCACAGTCATCCGACTCTTTGGCAAATACACACGATAATTATGGGGTGTTTCTGTGTACCCCAAAAATATCCCAACTTCCGTAGTCAACTCCAGCTTCTTCCTGGCGTCATTTGTCACATGAATGTAAACAGATGAGCCAAAAATATTTAATGAGAAATATAAGGCTTCTTACCAGTAAAAGCTTCTTCAAGTGTACTCATGCTAAGTACTCTATGAGGACAACTGTTTTGCACATAAACCGCAGTGTTTCATGCTTCCGCCCACAAGTGCATTAGTAGGCCCTGGTCATGCAGCATAGCTCATGTAGCACCCACGGTCGTGATATTATTCCTCTCTGTGACCCCATTTTTCTGTGGGTTATGAGGCGCTATGAGTTCTCTTCGAATTCCTTCTTTGCTACAGAAGTCTTTGAATTCATTCGAGATATATTCACCACCATTATTGCTTTGCCGAGCCTTCACTTGCTTCCCCGACTCCTTCTCCACCAATGCTTTAAAGTCATAGAACTTTGACAATGTTTCACTCTTCTTCTGCATGAAGAAGATCCATCATCTACAAGAATATTCATCAACAAATATAATATAATACCTGTGTTTTGTTTTTGAAGAAACCGAGAAAGGTCCACACACATTTGTGTGAATTCTCTCCAGGATCATCGAAACACAGTTCTCCTTCTCATGAAAGGTGGTCTTCACAAACTTACCCATAGTACATCCCTTGCACTGATCTGAATATGCAAGGGTACCCTTGGGAATTCTAGTAGAAATATGCTGCAAAATCTTCAAGGCGCCATGGTGAAGATGGCCTAATCTCCTGTGCCATAATTCGCCCTCATCCCAGCTCACCACTTATTATGCTTTTTCCATCATTGCAGCACAACCATCTACCTCCAGCTTGTAGATATTCTTAACTCGAATCCCTATCCTCTTGGTTTGACCCATTTTTTTATGTTGCGGGAAAGCTTTTCCCTCGCATAAAACAACGTCATAACCTTTGTCCTCCAACATCGCGACCGAGACCAAGTTCTTCTTCAGACCTGGAACATGCATAACATATTTCAACAGAAATGGTTTACCTGACTCCCACTCAAAGGTAATGGTTCCAATTCCTATCTCACTGTATCTACCATCGTCGCCCATCTCTATATGCATTTGGAGATCTTTCTCCTCCAAGTCACTAAACAACTCCTTATCTACCGTCATGTGGAAGGAAGCACCACTATCAAGATACCTTACCGATCCCATTGCACTTGAAACCAAGCATGTGATCAAGGAGAAATCAATTTAAAATTGTGAGGCTAAGGCCTCACCCGGTGCAGCTCCAACAACCTTCTTTTTCTTATTTTCCTATGGGCAGTTAGTGGCGAGATGCCCATGTTCGTGACATTGAAAACACTTCACTTTGGACAAATCCAACTTCTTGCCTTTAGCCTCGTATTTTGGATGGGATTTCTTCCCCTTACCTTTCCTTTCTTTGGCAGCCAAAGCATAATTCTCTTCATCATCATTCTTCGATGAAGATCCATCCCTGGTACTTCGCCTTATCTCCTCCTGCACTAGATCTGACCAAAGTCGCTCCCAATCTGGAAGTTTCTCCTGTCCATTGATAGAGTCCAGATAACTGTTCCAAATATTTAGTAACCCAAGGAGGGCCAAGCTCACCAAGTCATCATTCGCAACTATGATACCCACACTCCCCATCTCATCTCTAAATTGGACAAAATTTGTGAGATATTTTGGAATACTGTCGCCCTTCTCCATTTTGATTTTCTTGAGCTTATCTTTCAGCGCCAACTTCCTATGGTCGCTGCTACTTTGGAAAATATATTTCAAATCCTTCCACATTGCAAATGGAGTGGCTTTCCCTTGAAGGCTTGACACAATATGGTCCTTTACACCTTCCAACATAATTCTTCTTTTCTTTGCTACCTTCTTTTGCCATGTGTCAAGTAATGCAGCATCGCTAGAAGTAGGCTTAGGAACATCGCTATTGATGAACTCCTTCAGACCATTATCTTCAAGAAAAACCTCCATCCTATCCTTCCAATCTATGTATTTCAAGCTATCCTCAAGGGAATACTCCAACCGCAACCCAGTGAAAGCCATTTCAATGAATACTAAATTGTCGCACCAAGAAATTCTGCAGCAAATTCAAATTATCCACCAGCACAAAACTCAACACCTCTTCAAGATTGCAATCTTCAGTGATTAACACAAATCCGATACCATTTATAAATTATACAAGATGCATGTATATTACCGTACTCCCCTGATCTAACAAATTAACTTATTTTAAATACAAAATCCTTCCACTTAATTCTTTGCGGAAATTAAATCACCAATTACAAAACACATATGAAACAAAATCAATCGCACATAAACACATATTTTCAATGGGAAATATTAAATCTAAAAACCCCAACTATCATATATTATGTATATCAATGGAACATGTAACAATCTCATACAAATCTTAGTACATCAAGCTCTCAGAAAAATCAACAATCATTACACACTGTCATCCAGAAATTTGCATATTTATGCACCAATTTCTTGCCTCCTGACACCCTACCTCCACTACGCAATCCATGATGAAGAAGACCCTTGAATGAATTCGAATTGGCCTTGCATTGGCTGCACAATCCTCATTGGTGTCTCCAACGTGTTTCAGATGCATTGAATGCATCACTATAGTCACAATAGAGAGTCCATCTCACCCTTTCACCTAACTCTCCACTAGATCTCCACTGGAATTGACATGAAAGTAGTTAATAGTTATATTTGTTCAGTTGCAAGTGAGTCTTTAGTTGTGAATTAATTAAATAATTAATTCACTAAACTCTCACTAGTGTATCTTCAGTTAGAACTAGATACAACTAGCACAACTGATTTTAACTCACTTAACTGAGTTAAACTAAATAAAAACTCCCATAACTACTCTTCCCACTCTATCACAACTCTGCCACTTTAGTTCTAACTGAGTCCTCCATGCATAAGTCACCAACCACCCTAGGAATTGCGTAATTCCTTCAACCCATTGATTCTCCAAATCTGTTCACTAAAATAAAGTGCTCAAAGAGAATAAGTTGATATTTATTGTCAGATTATTATTAAGGGCTAATAATAATCGACATGCATCTATTTTTAGATTAGCAATCTATAAATAGACTTTTCCCAATCTTCTAAAAATAGAATATCATCTATTTTTCCAACTTGATCAACCATCTACAAATAACATGCTGCAGATTATAGAATATGCTCACCATGTCTAAAAATAGACATACACCTAAAAATAGCATGCGTGCCCCACTTAGTGAAGTTGCTTAGTTTTTACTAAGCTCATCATCTTGTTGAATCTCAACATCTATTTTGGCCCTCCTTTGAAAGAGGAGCCTTCTCTTCTTTTCCCTTTGATGGAAAAGAGGGCTTATGCTAAAATGTTTCCTTTGCTTTTGGCAAGGCATCTTGAAGACCTCTAGCCCTTTATATGGCATATTGAAGGGTAGTGGGCTTAGTGGACTTATACAACCCATGAAGAGTTTCATCTAACCCATCAATGAACATGTAGACCCTTCTTGCTGCAGATAAATCAGGAACCATAAAAAAAAGTCTTAAAAGTTCAGAAATGTAAGTTTCTGCATTACCTGATTGTTTTAGCTTTGCAAGCCCCATGAATGGTGATTTAGGATCTATTCTATCAAACCTCTCCACCAGCCTCCTAGTGAACTCTGAATATGCAGTCACATTGGCATGACCCAATGTAGATAAGCCATGGAACCACCAATCATGTGCTTCACCCTCAAGGTGCAGTGCTGCTATCTTAATGGCCTCCATTTCTGGAACTTTTTTCAACTCGAAGTAGATGTCAAGCTTCTCTACCCATGATTTGGAAGTGCACTTGGATGAACCATCAAAGTTGGGTACGAAAAATCTGCCCATAGTGCGATGTAGATCATGATTCTAAATGAATCCACCACTTCTATTATGATGCATGGGTCTCCTATTGTCCTTGATTTGAAAAAATTATTGAAAACTCAAGTGGTCCTTGAATCTCTTATTTTGAGACTCATACTCCATAAAATAGTCTTCAAGGGATTCTTTCTCTTGAAACACTTCATTTCCCATAGCCAAGAATGTAGGAATTGTAGAGCATTGGGAAACTTATTATTGCTGCGCTGGTTGATCACTCCAGTGATGAGACATGCCGAAGCCTTCACCATGATGAAATACTTTAGGAGATTCCTTGTATCTATCCATTCTCATCTTCTTGATCTCTCTAGCAATGTCTTGCATGGCTCTAAGAAGGATCTTGGGGAAATCCTTCTCTTAATCTTCTCCTCCACATAAAGGGGTTTTACCCTTGTCTTATTTGTTATTTGTATAATCAAACTTTCGGTGTCTTCTTATTTGATAGCTTTTCTCTCTATCATTAAGATGATCTCCTTCTTCAGATGACATATTGGCTTTTCACGATGCACAAGCTATGCCAAGATTCTGCTCTAATACCACTGTAATATTCCCAAATGGGTAAAGCAGGAATATAGTGCAAAATGATGGAACAATAGTGTAAATCATCATATAAAAGAAAGAGGCCAATATGGAGACCTTTCATATGTTATAACAACAACAAAATATACATGAATAATGGGTCATAAGATACACAAGAATAAAGAACATGCCTCCAATGGACAAAATCCCTCAATAAGAGGTGCTGCTACTATATATAAATACTAGAAGACTGTCACAATGTTGTTTTAAAGAAAATACTACAAAAAATTAATATACATCAGATCTAGGGCTGATATATGCCTCAAAATATAGATACAATATAGATCTGAGCACTATACAACCTCCTTTGAAGAATTTTTATTAAGGGTTTTCAACAAAACACCATATACAAGATGGGGATCTAGGCCCTAGGGCTGAAGGTTCACTGTAAACGGATCTGGAAAGTGTGGCTGATCTGATATGATCAATAGAATAGCCTCCTCCAATATATCCTCTAAATGAAAGGTAGATCCCTTTCACTAGAAAACCAACTCTCCAAACGGTGTGCCAATCCACCCTGCAACTCCTCCTACAGAAATAACACAGATCTAGAAGTAAACTGCTCTATAGGGATAAATAAATGGTTGGCCTGATGCCAAGATCTTAAAATATGCTTAAAGGCCTTCCTTACTGTCATCCCAATGGAAATGAAGCCTCCTTGAATGAAAATGAGCAATGAAATGACCCAGATCTAGTCTCCACTTGTTGCAACCTGCAAAACAACTCAACCCTCAAACAAGATCTGTGCTGTAAATGAAAGATGAATCTTGGCCTTAAGCCTGATAGTGGAAAATGTAGTACAAGACTCCTCCAAGAGATTCTCAATGGAAGAGGTGGGATTCTTGATGAGGAACACCCAGTGCTAAATAACACTCAATCTCAGCTAAACAACAAGAGAAAGATATATGTCTAAACAGACCATATATTCAGAAAATTCATATACATAAACATAATGAATATGGCTTCTATTCTCTTCCTTAAATAAGATATGAGCTTGAAAACCCTAAGTCCCATCCAATAATAGCACTACTTCCACGTAAATCATCTCCATCTAAAACTGTGTTGTCTTTCATTGATGATCACTCCTCCATGACAACGCTGTTGATTTGGTCAAATTTGACCCAGTCAAGGTGTTCCAACCCCTTTTCCCACCTAAGGGTGCTCAATTGAGCTGCCAAGAACTATCTCTTTCACATTGGAATTGATAATTCATTATTAAGGAGAATTATGGACCTCCATTGTCCTCTTATACATTAAACAAAGCAGCAAAACAAAAATTAATATTCCAACTAGCTCATGGCTAATTGGGAATATTACAGACACACCCTTGCACATCTTGGCATGCCTTATCACTTGGCACATCTTAGAATGTTCGACATGCCTTCACACTATCTGACACATCTTAGCATTCCCTAGTGCACCTTAACACTCATGTCCTCACAACTAGCCTTTACATTTTTTGATGTCGTGGGAACCCAATCAATTCCTTGGCTACTACAGTTCATGTGACAATATTGGCTTGCTTCAACCACGAAAACTTGACCAATTGCACCTATTACAAGTATATTGTGCCTTTTTCACCTAAGAATTGCTTATAAATCATCTTATGCGACTCATATCCAAGATCAACTTGTCCCACTTAAGTAGTTACCAAGAAAAGGCTCACATGATCTAGCCATGGCCATAAAACACCTAAGAAACATAGATTACATAGGAAATATTTCACATGTATGTTCAGTTCGTATAAACAGTAGAACATTAAATGAGAGTTTGCAAGAACCACAAGATGCACAAGTCACACAAGATATAAGTTAACACAAGTAGAATGCCCCAAAACTTATACAAAAAAATGTATAATTTGAAATTATCTAGAATATTTTAAAACATAAGCATGTAGCCAAAGTGTTCCACATCTCATATAAAAGAATATCTAAAGGCAAAACAATGTTTTGCCTAACACAAAGTGATCTCCCTTTGTCTAAAACAATAATTTCAAGCCCCATATAACATTCATAGGCTTTCCTCCTATAAATCCTATTCTAAACTTTTCCTAACACACGTTGTCATTAGCACACTTGAATTCGATGACACTCCCTAGTGTTAGTCATCCATAATTCTGACTTTATCCAAAGATGACTAAATGTAACAAACCCAGATTTCTAGAACAAAATCGCAAAGAACATGATGAGTTCTAGAAATCTCACTACCTTCATCATTTCAAGTCCATTAGTCCACTGAAATATTCATCTATTTTCCTAAAAAGATTATCTTGTTGTTCCTTAAGTGTTATTCCTGTTTCTTATTCAGAAACCTTGAGAAACACCACTGAACAAAAAGAGACTGTATGTGGGTCATTTTTCATTATTTACTAAGCCTATTTCACTCATTTTTTCCCTTATTCGTCCTTCATTTTCCTTTGAACACCTTCAAAATCCATTTTAAACTCATAAAAAATCGTTGATATGGTTTAAAAACCCCCATTTTACCTATCACAATCCACCAAAATGATCAAGAAACCCCTCTATTTGGTCTAAAAAGACAATCTTTTACAAATAAGAGTTTAATCCCTTGAGGGCTTAAATATTTCACCCATATGTTTGAGCACCTGTGACCATGTGCTAGACTCATCGCATAGGGCATTCCCATCGCATCGACCTTCCCCTATAAAATCCGCTTTTTTCTTCGGAAATTCCTCCCCGCCGATGCAATAAGCCCCCTCCTCCTCCGCCTTGGTCACATACCCCTCCACATGATCGTGTTCTAGGCCTAACCTTGGACCTCTTCGCATCGCTCCATCAGCTTATTCCTTCCCCTTTTTCTTTTCCCCTTCGCGGCGATATGCTGATGTGATAAGCCCCCTCCTTCCATCGGCCCTCGGTTACCTTACCCTACCATGTGACCATTCTCTAGGCCCTATCCTTAAGCCCTCTCCCCTTTTCTTTCTCCCCGCCTTCCTACTCCATAGAGAAATCTCCACCATCAAAACCCGACCATCTAAAGGTCGTTTCTTGCTCGTTCCATCCCTTGCTCACTCGACACATTTCTTTGTTTCGCCTCCGGCATCAAACCCGCACCATAGATCTTATAGATCTAACGGTTCTCATTAATTCCGATGACCCATCTCCGCCGTGGCCTACCATCCACCACACACAGTTCCCTCCTTATCAAACGTTGACACCTGGCTCCCACTTTCATTTCTGCCTGAGAAACTTTTTCATCGCGCTCGGTCTGCACCGTCGGATCTGTCCCTTCCCATTTGATGGCTCATAAACCATATCGCGCAATTTTCTCTCTCGGGGTTTAACAGTTGAAAATTACGTGATACCGGTGGTTTTTTTGCGGACAAGTGTCACACAACCTATGTAATCGCATCCATTTGCGATAATACCGCTTACTGCATTTTGGCAGCGCGAAAACCACTAGCGGTTTTCCATTACCGCCCATCCTCATGTTTTTCGTGCCAATGAACTTTTAAACCCTGTTTTTATAGGTTTTCACCTCTCCGCCTGCATATCCACTTCTGCCCAGCTCCTCCACCCCCACGCAGCCTTTGAAAGTAGTAGAGCCTCCACTGCAGGATTTATTAACATTTTTGTTTGTTTTCCAAGGTTAAATGGAAGTATTTTAAGGTCAAAAGTCCCTCTCGGTGTTTAATTAAGGAGAGGGACAGAGGATCACTACCTCTAAAGCCCAAAGTAACTACACAATCACCAAAAGTGAGCGTTTGGAGGTTATTTCTGTGGTTTGAAAGGTGCTGGTTATGCAAATGAGACCCTCGGCACGCCAAAGACACCCGCACACATCAGAGAAGAATAACGATCAAGGGTTAAGCATCAAAAGCAGAGGATTGAGGATCTAAACCTACAGTTAAAAGAGGCAGGAAAAGGTAAAAGGCCGATGAAAAAGCCCGAAACAATAAATACAGTTAGCAAAAAGATAATTACGGGCCCAACCAACAAAGGATTAAAAGGTTTCAAACATATCAGATAAAGTGTTAAAAGACAGTGAAAGGTAGTTTTAATAATAAAATAAATAAAAGATAGGCTTGAAAACAACCTTGAATGTATCAAAGGAGCAGATATTCACCTAATAACTCAAAAAGAAACCTTTTACTTATTTTATGTTTCAAAGGGAAAATTGGCAGTTATTACACAAAAGAAGATATTATAAACTGTCAGACAGTTATTGTAAAGGGCAGAAAGGAGCCTCAAAGTCAATATTTTTAGCTGTTTTCATCCTCAAGAAATAAATACAGATTTAATACACAGAGGAGTAGTTGTTAAATAATCCTACCTTATGCCTTGCATGGTTTTTAAGGATATGAGTGCATTTACTGTGTCATTAATGACATTCTTAACCCTAGATGTTTCCACCTCCTCATTTGCAGCATAAATACTGCATTTGAACTCATTGTATATGGGAATTTTGATAACTCTTTGAAGTAATACATAGTTCTGCTGAGATTAAAGAGAAATTGATGTATTGGAACCTGTGGATGTTTTGACCTGTTTGTGGATGAAGAAAGCACTGTCATTGGATCCCTGAGATTGGATGTTGGTGAAGGATTCTAAACTGTTTAATGTTTCTCCTATTTTCATTCTATTTTCATCATCTCTTACTTGCAGTAGAGTAAAATTTTTAGGCTAAGAAATTTCACTTGGAAGCACCTTATACCTGTTTGCTCTTCACTGTATTTATGTCTTTCATCTGCTAAATGTTTGATTGAGTAAGTTTAACTAATTTTTCAACCTTAAAGCTTTCTTATTTCAGAAGTAACTCAATACAGTTGCCCTCAAGATGATTTATGGTTTTCCCTGCTTCTTGTTGACATTTTAAAAACTATTTCTGAAGTCTCCTTTCAAAGTACCATTGTCCAAAGTTTTCCAAAGCGGTCTGTTTCGATCATGCCCTTTGTACTTGCTAAAATAATTGTTTTGAAAGTCTTTATAATTGCAGTCCTAGATGTTTAGGAGTTCCCTCTTCTACGAATGCAGTTATCTGTTTATCTTGAATGTTTTCTTATCCTTGAAAGTGAAATATTTGATGAAATAGAGCATTCCTCGACTCTTAGATTTTATTTTGAAATTTTGTCTTGAAATTATTATTTGCTGAAGTATAGTTTCTAGAATTCATGGTTAGCCCTGTCTATAAATTACTTCGTCATGTTCAAATGATGCTTTAATTCCCTTTGTTGAAGAGTACATATAATCAAGGATTCTTAATTTCCCTTGGTTCTACTTTTCATTCTAAAATCTTGATGTTCATTTCATTTCACCTGAAAACTTTGTAGATCCAACAGCCAAGTTATATTTTCCCTTTGATAACCCTAATTCATCTACAAAATTGTTACGAACTTCCATTAGACTCCATTTCCCAATGACTTAGAGATTTCCCTTTTTCTATCTATGTTGCCTAGGTCATCATGTCCCACAAAAAAATCAAACAAACTCAAGCTTCATAACTAGCCTAAAATCAACCCTTTACAAGAAAACAAGTCATATTTTGGCAAACATATTGAGAGATACCTCTCTGAGACTAGGAGGGATATATCCTAGAGCTCTAAAGACTGGTTTACATGTTTCCTTGTCATTTGGTTTACCAATCAGCCAAATCACAGGATCCCAATATTCTGGCGATCACGGTGGAAATTTTGAGTAAAGGTCCCATAACAAGACACTTAGTATTCATTTAAGTGAAACGTAGCTTCTTCAAGCACGACCAGCATAATGGTAATCATGATAGGATCTGTCTGAATCAGTGGCAATCTAAGTAACCCTTAGGATTCTAAGAGACCCTTATCAAACCTTGAAGAAATTAGCTAGTAAGCCATAGAGTAGACTCTATTTGTTTCACCACCTTATGTTGGAAATATTGTCATTGATGGAAAAGGAATTGGCAAAGAAGGAGAATCTGAAACAGTAACTATGAAAAGAGAAAAGAAAAGTAGCAGCAGAAGAAGAGTGGATAATTGAAGCAGAATTGTCCAGAGATAGGATAGTCCTGATGGAATCCGTGATAAGTAAGAAACCCTGTGAGGGGATTAATGGTGCCCTGTATGTTGTTCGAAGAACCGATGTTAATACGATCGTTAGTGTATCCAAACTGGTAGACAGTGGAGTTATATATATTCGTTGAATATATGATATGATCAAAGATAAGGTTTTAAGCTTCACATGGAAGGGTCTACGCTATTAGTAAGGAGCTGACTGGCTTTCATGGAGAAAGGAAAGAGGAGCGAGGGAAAATCAGTTATAACGTGGAAGAACTAAAATAGAGTATTTGGCATTGAACTCTCGGTGGAACATGGACTAACCCTTTGGAATCATGAACGGAACCTCGAAGGAAAGAGGTGGAACATAACAAAAAGAAGCGCAACGAAACCCTGCGTGGAAGAGCGGAACCGTGACCAAGTGAATAGTAAAGGCGGTTTCCATATTTCATCGCACCACCTTTCGGTGATAGGCGGTATTTCCTGGTTGGGGAGCGATTCCATAGAAACGTTGACACATAGCAAAGGTGGACCCACGAAAACCGCTATCAAAGCGTGCCATCGCACGTTAATGTTCAACCAAAGAAGACGAGCGATATTATTGAACGTCGTTGATCTGTGAAGGGGTCATCGAACGGTGTTCATTTCTATAGATGCACGAAGGTTACCCAAGGTACGGCGTGCCATCGCGCGTTATCATCCATGCATCACAAACGAACGATATCCGTCGGATCATCGGAAGCCGAGAAATGTGCTCTCCGCCGTCGGATGGAAATGATCGTTAGCGATGGGCCCCAGTTTTTTTTTTAATTATATTGATTGGGAATTTTAAAATTAACAGTTGCAGGCTTAACCAAGGATTACTTAAATTAAATATAAATTATGACGAAAAGTGTTTGGAACATCATTTGAATGTTATTCCGAAGTTGGTGGAACGAATAAACCTGGGGTCGACTTATGAAGGTCATTTCTAAAAGAGAAATTTGGATTAATATCTCAATCTCATATTGAGATATTAAAAAGCTTTAGATTAATTATCTAATTGCCAAAACCAAGGAAATAAAACAATGAGAAATTTTTTGGGGGCTTGGGTAGACCCCGTTGGATTATCTAATTGATCCTGTCCATGAATACCATCAGCAGTTGGGTGGTTTTGACTCATGGTATTAATAAAGGAAAAACTATATAAGGAGAAGTGAATTATGGTTCATGGAGTGCAGATGGAGGGGTTGTTAATAAATAAATTTTTAAGAGATATCTGCACGATCGAACTCTGTCTCTGATGAATTTGAATCTATGATGCACCTATGGATATGATCTCTAGATCTAGAAATGATGAATCTCTAGGAATATCTGAAAATGAAGTCATGAAGATCTGATGCAAATCTGATGAAGAAATTAAGAGGAAGTTGGTAGATCTGAGGGTTGAAGCCTTCAGTGCGGAAATAAAAGCTTTCTACAAATTGGTGTTAAATCAGGGGGTTGGAGCTCCCTTCCAGAGGTGACTGGAAAATGAGAGAAGGTGGTATCCTTCTACAGGTGGGTGCCTGCGTGCTAGTATAAGTCTGCGCCAGCATAAAATTGTAAGAAGTTTTCTTTATAATAAATATTGAAGACTGAGATAACAATAGTGGTGGTTTTCTCCCGAATTGGTTTTCCACCTTAAATACTGGTGTTCATATGTGTTTCTTATGTTTGATGGTTTATTATGTTATTTTTGTTCATGCTTACTGCTTAACATCTGATGAATGAATGATGCAATGATCTAAGGAAAGACATAATAAGATCTCTGAACACACAAGTTGGATTCAGTAAAGTAGTGTATGGTTTTAAGAAAGAAAAATTAAAAGTTCTCAGTCAGCTCTAAATACTGATTCACCCCCCCTCTTAGTATTTATTCCAACACCTTAGCTAAGTGTTGAATCAGGTATAGGACACTCTCATAACCAGAGAACCACATAAAACTCAGAAAAACCCGAAAACATTTCAGATTGGTTTTTAAATAAACCATTGGTGGTGGACCATAAAACATTTTACCTTCAGAAAAGCTAAAAATTTCCACCTGGTGAGTCCACTAGCCCTAGTAGGCCTATTACCTCACTAGATCTCCATATTTCCTTAAGATTGTGTTAACCAGCCTTGAGGAAGTTTAGAAGCCTAGTTATCATATTGTAGAAATCATTGTGAGAGGAAATTTTTTGAAAAACAGTCTTAAAAACCTCTTCCTCTCTAAATTTTGAAAAACTGAAATCTAGCCTCACATAGGATCAATAGTAGATCCCATCCAGATCCTAATTCCCCTACCATAGTTGACAATCCAGAAAGGATTTTGTGGCAAACTTCTAGACTTGGAAAACTAACTACTGATAGGGCCATTCCAAGAACAACATCTGTCCCTGAAAACCTCATAGTCTTGAAAGATCCTCACTTTGACTTACCTCACACAAAGAACCTCTTTAGAAATAAGTCTCAAAGTGATTTAAACCAAGATGATTTTGAAACCACAGATTTGCAACAGAGCTTTAGCAGAGAGGCCTCACCTTCTACTCCACCTGATTCTCAACTTCTCCATCATTTCAGCTCCTTCCACAACAAATTTTCTCATCATCAGTTTGTTGGCCGAAGTGTTTCTTCCACTCCTATCCACACATCCACTGTTCAAAGCACTCCATTTCAGCCCACTTTCTCTCTTGTAAATCCACCCCTTGTAAATCCCCCATTATTTCCAATCATGGTAGCATGGTATGCTCCACTAGTGTTACCATAGCCTATGGCTCATTTACCAAATGATTACCAGTCTAAAATTCCCCATTTCACTGCAAATGAACCTACTACTGCCTAGCAACATGTAGATAAAATAAATGATGCCTTTGATTACATGGAAATAGAAGAAGAGACCATTAAGATGAGAATTTTTGCTTAAAATTTAGGAGGAGAAGTCAAGAAATGGTTTAAAAACTTAGCTCCTCACAACATAAATGATCTCCCTTCTCTATATCAAACATTCATAAACAAATGGGAAATCGGAAAAAACCCTCTCCAAATCCTTTCAGACTATACTAACCTCAAAAGGAATACTGGGGAAAGTGTTCATGATTACTGCACTAGATTCAATAGTGTGTATAATGCACTTCCTCCAGATATGAAACCTCCATTAGGCTTAGCCTTGGCTAAATTCCCAGAAGGCTTTGACCTTGAAATGGCCTACCAACTAACAGAAAGAGACCCCTCAACTTTAGAAGATATGCAGAGGGGAGCCATGAGTGTGGAGGCAAATCTGATTGAGAAAAGAGCTAGGTTGAGAGCAGGAAAAAGAGTTACATACAAAGATGATACAATGGATTCAACCTCATCATCAGATACTAAAATTGATAACTTAGTGAAGGTAATGGAGAGGATTCTTGAAAAGATAAATCTGAATGATAGAGTGCCTCCTAGAGAAAACCAAAACAAAAATAGAAACCAAAATCTTAGAAGATACCCTAATCAATATATGCAAAGAGATAATGACCAATAGATTAGGCCTCCCTTTCAACAAAAATATGTTGATCAGGAAGAAGAAATGGAAGTTGAAAGGTTGGAAGAAAATCATGTAAACTTGATAGGATCTAACAGTGAGACAGATTTTTTTCTCACTGAAGAAGAACAAGGATTCTTCTCTTCAGAACAAACTGAATACAATAATGAGGATTCTGAAGATTACGGATTGGGGTTTGAAAATTCTATCACGGAGGTACACAAACAATACAATCTTAGAAGAAAAGGTAGCCCAGAGAGTTCCAGTGACAAAAACACTAATACTACTGTTAAGAAAACATCAGAAAATCAGCCTAAAAAAATAACAAGTAACACCAACACTTTAGCCAAGAAAAATGACCAAAATAAAGATAAAAACGTTCAACAAAGTGTTGAACAAAGCTGCCCTAGTACTTTTACTAGTGACCCTAAAAAATCTATCCCAAATAACAGTTCAAATAAAAATCAACAAATCAGAATTGTTGAAAGAATTGTAAATGAAAAAACAGATGTAAATATGTCAAGAAAAATAGTTCCTTTCAGTCTTGAGGGGGAAATTTCCAAGATTAAAATCACCATACTTTTAGTTGAACTAGTAACTCAGGATGTATATAAAAAACAATTTTTGAAAGCTTTGAATATGGGTAGTGACACTAATACTTTAAACTTGGCAGATGATAAACCAAAATTATTCTTTGGTCCTGAAGTTGAAGGGAAATACCAAGAAGGTGTTATCCCTCCCTTCTATGTCAGCTTGAATATACATGAGAAAATCTTGCACAATGTTATGCTAGACTTAGGTGCTTCTCACAATCTTATGCCCAAAGTAGTAATGGAAAGCCTAGGCTTAGAAATTACTAAACCATACAAATACCTGTATTCTTTAGATTCCAGCAGGGTCAAATGCTTAGGCTTAATTAAATATTTGTGTGTTAACTTATCTCAAATTCCTGCTAAGAGTCTAGTAATGGACATAGTGGTAGCTGACATCCCCCCTAAGTATGGCATGCTTTTATCTAGATCCTGGGGAGCCAAAATTCAGGGTAGCCTTCAAATGGACATGTCTTATGCCACCATTCCAATATTTAATCAAACTAGAAGACTATACAGGGAATCCCACATGAAATACATGGTGAGAAATATAGATAGACCAAACAATTCTCCTATCTACTCCATCCATTCGGATTTGGATTCATTTATCTTATACAATGAAAATGAAATCAGTCAACAAGAAAAGGAAAACAAAGTAGAATTTAGTCTACCAAAACAATCAAATCTGCCATCAATTCAAGAAAAGAACAGTCCAGATTTTAACAGCCTTGAACAATAGAAAGAAAATGAAAAGGAAATTGAAATACCTTGGAAAATAAACTTTGATGGCTCTTGTAGTAAACTAAGTGCAAGGGTTGGTGTATGGATACAAAACATAAACAAAGGATTCTCCTCCAAACTAGATTTTCCATGCACAAACAATATTGTTGAGTTTGAAGCCCTCGTTATTGGCCTACACTTACTCAAAGATTTAGGATCCAAAATAATATCATCTCAAGGGGATTCTGAGCTAATTATCAGGCAGATTAAAGGGGAGTATTCAATTGAAAACCCAAAACTTAGAGAATATAGGAACGCTGCCCTTTACCTCCTGAAAACCTTTGAAAAATATGAACTCGTTTTCATCCCAAGAGCTCAAAATCATCTGGCAAATCAACTTGCCTTTCCTGCTAGTAATTGCCAAATACTAGAGACCAATGAAAAATTTGATGTAAAGGTAAAAAACAGACCTGCAATACCAAATAATGAATATTATTGGCAAGTATTTTAAGGAGACAAACACATAGATGACTTTCTGCGATCAAAGAATGACTTTGCCATGCCAACACCTATTTTAAGCCATGAGGAAGACTGTTTTAATGAAGAAAAAAACCCTGAAACAACGTTGTCCTATTCTTCTGATATAAACCATTTGGAACATCCATTTAGAACATAAATAGTTGACAGTACGGACCAGAAAGACCTAGAGGTTTTACATTGTAAAAATGATACAATTCCAAGAGGTCTTACCCCATTATAATAACTTTTTGATTTCAATGATGTAGCCAAATAACCAAGGATGGAGCCTATAGAAATAGACATAGAAGAACATAACATAGGCAACCCAACAGAACCCAAAATGATCAAGTTGTCCAGCACTCTCCCAGCCCATATTAAACATCAATACATAGACATGTTCAAAGAATTTAAAGATGTATTTGCATGGGGATACAAGGATTTAAAATCATATGATACCAGCATCATTCAACGCAAAATTCCTCTTAAGGAAAATAAAAAACCTTTCAAACAAAAACTGAGAAGGATAAACCTTGTTTTATTGCCTTTAGTTGAGAAAGATATTAAGAAAATGTATGAGGCTGGGATCATAGTTCCTATCAGGTATTCAGAATGGATTTCCAACTTAGTATCCGTTGGGAAAAAGACTGGGGAAATTAGACTCTGCATTGATTTCATAAATCTAAATAGAGCCTCCCTTAAAGATAACTATCCCTTGCCAAAAATGGATCATATACTTCAAAGGGTAGTTGGGTCTAAAATAATTTCACTGCTGGATGGTTTCTCAGGTTATAATCAGGTTTTAGTAATCCCAAGTAACTAACATAAAACTACTTTTACTACACCTTGGGGTACATTCATATATGTCAAAATTTCATTTGGCTTAATGAATGCAGGGGCCACTTTCCAAAGGGCCATGGACATAGCCTTCTTAGAATACATAGGCTATTTTATAATCATTTACCTTGATGACATTATTTTTTTCTCTAAAACTGATGAAGAACACTTGATTCATTTGAGAAAGGTTTTTGAGAAATGTAGGAGATATGGCTTATCTTTAAATCCAAAAAAGACACTCTTTGGTCTCCAAGAAGGAAAACTTCTTGGCCACATTATTTCAGAAAAGGGAATCAAAGTAGACCCTAAAAGGATTGATAGCATATTGAAGATCAACCATCCAATAAACCTTAAAGAATTACAATATTTCATTGGGAAGATAATTTTTTTAAGGAGATTCATCCCCAACCTTGTTGAGCTATTGAGAAATATCACAAACATGATTAAGAAATAGGTCGGTGTTAAATGGACAATACAGGCTAAACAATCATTTGAACTAGTGAAACAAGCTTTAACTCAAACACCAGTTCTTATTAGTCCCGATTTCACCAATGATTTTTTTATCTTTTCTTTCGCATATGAACATACAATATCTGCAGTATTACTAC
This sequence comes from Pinus albicaulis, assembly GCA_034641835.2. Lineage (NCBI taxonomy): Eukaryota > Viridiplantae > Streptophyta > Pinopsida > Pinales > Pinaceae > Pinus > Pinus albicaulis. Next base: position 235,325,702 of record CM076572.1, read on the forward strand.
AAAATAATGACATGGGGCATGAACAACCAATATCCTTTTTTAGTAGGGCTTTAAGAGATGCTCCACTCAAGTATAACATCATGGAGAAACAAGCCTTAGCCTTGGTAAAAGCATTGAAAGACTTTAGAGTCTAAATTTTGCATTTTCACATCATTTCTTTTGTTCCACACACAGTTGTCAAAGATATTCTAAGTCAAGACCCTGATGGTAAAAGGGGAAAATGGATTGCTATTATTCTAGATTATGACTTAGAAATCAGGCCTACCAAATTGATCAAAGGGCAAGGATTAGCTAAACTCATGGCTGAGTCAAAATTCCAAGCACTTGATATGAATATGGTTGATGTCTTAGAAGAAATAGAGAAATTCACAGCTCCATTCATTGAAGAAACATTTTTGAATTCACCTTGGTATGCTGACATCATATATGTGTTGCTTTATTTGAATGCCCCTCCTTCTTTGTCTAAAACTAAAGCTAGATTTTTGAAACAGAAGGCTTTAAATTATTGCATATTAGATGGGGTTTTATATTGGAAAAATGCTGTTGGAATATTGCTTAAGTGTTTTCTTGAGGTTGATGCAGGAAAAATCATGCATGAACTGCATGAAGGAGAATTTGGAGGACATCTGTACCGGAAGACAACAACAAAAAAAATCCTTAGATTTGGTTACTATTGGCCCACCCTTTTCCCAGATACTCAGAAACTTGTCATGTCTTTCCATAAGTGTCAAATTTTTGATGGCGAAAGAAAAATCCTACCCTTACCCTTACATCCCATCAGTGTTGAGGCTCCCTTTCAACAATGGGGCTTGGAATTCATTGGGGAAATTCACCAGCATAAGTGGATCCTCACTGCCACTGATTACTTTATCAAGTGGATAGAAGCCATAACTTCTAGGAATGTTACTGACTCTATCATTATCAAGTTCCTTGAAACTAACATACTATCCAGATTCGGTTGTCCAAGAAAAATTGTTACAGACAATGCTGCTGCCTTCAAATCCAAGAAAATGGTTGACTTCTGCTACAAATATCATATTACATTAGGTCATTCCACTGCATACTATCCCCAAGGAAATGGATTAGCTAAATCCTCGAACAAAATCCTTGTCAATATTATCAAAAAACTATTGGATCAGAATCAGAAATCATGGCATAGTAAGCTTGTTCATGCTTTCTGGGCTGATAGATTAACCACCAAAAAGTAAATAAATATGTCCCCCTATCAACTGGTTTATGGCATGGACACAGTATTCCCAACCTCACTAGGAGTTCCAATCATGAAACTCCTCCAAGAAGTACAATCTGAGGAAAATGATATGCAGAGAAGGATAAATCAAACCATTCATTTACAACATACTAGAGAGGAAGTGTAAAACAGAACACAAATAGTCCAAGAAGGCATCAAGAAATTAGTTGACAAGAGGACTAAAGAAAGTGATTTCCAAGTTGGAAATGTAGTTCTAAAGTGGGATTCTAGAAGAGAATAAAAGGGAAAACATGGAAAATTTGAAAATTTATGGAAAGGGCCCTACATTATTCATTCTATCAAGGGTCATAATGAATTCTTTCTTCAAGATTTGAATGGAGAATATTTGTTTGGAGGTCCTGTCAATGGCAGGATGCTCAAGCACTATTTCTGCCAAGAGTCCTAAATTTCAAAGTTTTTATTTTTTCCATTGTGTATAATATTGTTGTTTCAATTTGAAAAGAGAAGGAAAACACAAAAACAATAGAAAAAGAAAAGAGGGTAGATTCAAAAAAGGTACAACCCCATACCAAAAAGAGAATTTTTTTGAAAGTAAGCAAATCTAAGTGCCACTGCTGATTAAAAATGATATATTTTTCAGTCATATAGCCTACTCATGGTTGAACATTATTTAAATTTATGTTGATAAGTTAGTAGAAGCACAGGTTGATAAGATTTTTTTAGACTTGGCTTATCAGTAGAATAAATTAGGATAGGAAGGAAATGGTTCTAACAAGCTCAAAATCTGAACCAAGAAAAGGAAAAGGACAACACTAAATAGATCAAAATCAGAGCTGGAACAAAGACTTGAAGGATATTTATAAATTTTCAGATCTTAAGCCTTCATCATTTTTCTTTATTTTTCTACAAATAAAGTCTATGTGCAACTTGTATATATAGCCATATACATCATAGCAAATCTGATAGTCTAATCCTAATTTGACTGTGTTTAAATTTCTTGTTTTAGAAATAGAAATAAAATCTGTCAAAAATCTTAATCTTGACAGATAGTAGTTAGGTAGAAAACAAAGAGTTCAACAATTTAATCTAGACTCTTGGAAGAAATAAGGATAGGATTAGACATTTTATTTCTGTTCTCAAAAAAATAAAATGTCAAAGAGTTTGCTAGTTCAAATGAACTCAAAAGGGAAGAAAAAATGCTAGGACAATGTAAGATTGGGTAGGTAGAGATGTTGTTTGAAGAAATTTCATGTTGCAGATTGATAAAAATTTCCCTTTTCAGAGAAATATCAGCAAGAAAAGAAGAAATATGCCCAATGGATAAGGCACTGGTCCACTAAAAGCCAGAGATCTATAAACTGAGGTTCTGGACACCTAAAAGGACAGTTGTCCTCCCCAAATGGAGCCAATGTTAGTCATCCATAATTTTGACTTTATCCAAAGATGACTAAATGTAACAAACCCAGATTTATAGAACAAAATTGCAAAGAACATGATGAGTTCTAGAAATCTCATTGCCTTCACAATTTCAAGTCCATTAGTCCACTAAAATCTTCATCTATTTTCCTAAAAATATTATCTTGCTATTCCTTAAGTGTTGTTCCTGTTCCTTATTCAGAAACCTTGAGAAACACTACTGAACAAAAAGAGACTGTATGTGGGTCATTTTTCATTATTTAATAAGCCTATTTCACTCATTTTTTCCCCTTTTCGTCCTTCATTTTCCTTTGAAAACCTTCAAAATCCCTTTTAAACTCATAAAAAATCCTTGATATGGTTTAAAAACCCCCATTTTACCTATCGGAATCCACCAAAATGATCAGAAACCCCTTTGTTTGGTCTAAAAAGATAGTCTTTTACAAATAAGAGTTTAAGCCCTTGAGGGCTTATATCTTTCGCCCATATGTCCGAGCACCCACGACCAGGTGTTAGGCCCATCGCATTGGCCTTCCCCTATAAAATCCAATTTTTTCTTCGGAAATTCCTCCCCGCCGATGCGATAAGCCCCCTCCTCCTTCACCCCTGGTCACATACCCCTCCACATGACTATGTCTTGGGCCTAACCTTGGCCCTCATCACATCGTTCCATCAGCTTATCCCTTCCCCTTTATATTTTCCCCTTCGTAGCAATATTCTGATGCGATAAGCCCCCTCCTTCCATCGTCCCCCGGTTACCTTACCCTGCCATGTGACCATTCTCCAGGCCCTATCCTTAAGCCCTCTCCCCTTTTCTTTCTCCCCGCCTTCCTACCCCACGGAGCAATCTCCAGCGTCAAAACTCGACCATCTGATGGTCATCGCTTGCTCGTTCCATCCCTTTCTCACCCGACACATTTATTTGTTTCACCTCTGGCATCAAACCCGCACAGTAGATCTTATAGATCTAACTATTCTCATTAATTCCGATGACCCAAATCCATTAGGGCCTACCATCCACCACACACAGCGTCCGCCTTATCAAACGCTAACACCTGGCTCCCACTTTCATTTTCGCCCAAGAAAATTTTTCATCGTGCTCAGTCCACACTGTCGGATTTGTCCCTTCCCATCCGACGGCTCATAAACGACATCATGAAATTTTTGCTCCAGGGGTTTAACAGTTAAAAATTACGTGATCCCGGTGGTTTCATTGCGGACAGGTGTCACGTAACATATGGAATCGTGTCCATTTGTGATAATACCACTTACTGCCTTTTGGCAGTGCGAAAACCACCGACGGTTTTCCATTACTGCCCATCCTCATTTTTTTCTTGCCAATGAACTTTTAAACCCTGTTTTTATAGTTTTTCGCCTCTCCGCCTACATATCCGCTTCCGCCCAACTCCTCTGCCCCCACACAACCTCTGAAAGCAGTAGAGCCTCCATTACAGGATTTATTAACATTTTTGTTTGTTTTGCAGGGTTCAATGGAAGTATTTTAAAGTAAAAAGGCCCTCTCGGTGTTTAATTAAGGAGCGGGACAGAGGATCACTACCTCTAAAGCCCAAAGTAACTGCACAATTGCCAAAAGTGAGCATTCGGAGGTTATTTCTGTGGTTTGAAAGGTGCTGGTTATGCAAATGAGACCCTTGGGACGCCAAAGACACCTGTACACATCAGAGAAGAAGAACGATCAAGGGTTAAGCATCAAAAGCCTAGGATTGAGGATCTAAACCTACAGTTAAAAGAGGCAGGAAAAGGTAAAAGGCCGATGACAAAGCCTGAAACAGTAAATATAGTCAGCAAAAAGATAATTACGGGCCTGTTAGGAATCTGTAATTTATTAGCAAGATTGGCAGAGTCCAATTACAGAAAAAAAATCATTTCAACCAACTTTTGGATTCTAGGATCTAGCCCTCCTGAATCTAGAGAGGGATCTCTCTATGAATGAGTTTAAAGATGTGATCTTTAATAGCTGAAATTATGATATTAGGCTAGTCATGAAGAGCTTGGGTTTTGTTCTGTTTGTTTTGGTTGGGCAAGGACAAGATGAAAGTGAAGGAAGTTTCAAAATGAAGGGTGAATGTGTTTGCAGATGAAGGAATGATTTGGCTGACAGAAAAGGCAAAGACAGTTTTAACCCATTCGGCTATGGATTCATAGGAGGATTTTTAATTGGACAGCAAGGTTCAAGCAGGATCCATGGGGCAAGTCACTTATGTCAAAGGATCTCTTAAGGTGATTTTATGGAATGAAACAGATAGAAAATGAAGAACAAACAAATGAAGATATAGTAAAACAGCCTGAGATCAAGTAAGTTCTTTTAAACTATATTTCTTCAGCATGTACTTAAAGAAAAACATGAGAGTTTTCTGAGATCAGGTTAATACCTTTAAACTAGCCTGCTTTGAAGTTCTTTCAGTTAGAAAACATTAAAAAATAATTGAAAAGCTTAAGATCAAGTAAGTGCCTTTAAACTACCCTGCTTTCAGCATATTCAAGAAGGAAAACATAAAAGTATTATGAGATCAGGTTAATACCTTTAAACTAGCCTGCTTGGAAATACTTTCAGTAAGAAAACATTAAAAGACAGTTGAACAACTTAAGATCAAACAAGTGCTTTTAAACTATATTTCTTTAGCATGTTCAATAAGGAAAACATGGATAATAGTGACAAAGAGCAATTTAGATCAGACAAGTACCTTTAAACCAGCCTGCATTGATGTACTCTTCAAAGAGAACGTTCAAATGAAGAAAACATAGACAATAAAGTTTTCAGTGAGAGTAGGGTATTGTAGAAAGTAAATCCTAGCTCTATGTTTGCTTCGCTTTATCAGAGAAAATGAAAACATTAAGAAAAATAAAAATTGACAGTGAGGACCACATCACCATTGACACAAATTAGGATCCCATAAATCAGCAGCTTGTATTTGATGTTCAAACTGATTACAATCAGCAAGCCCGGTGGGTCTCTACAACTTCAAACTTCTCATATTAGCTTGTGTATCTTTAAGTTGCAAACATGGCATCAGTAGCTTCAGAATAACTATTACATGCATTCAAATGTCCAGAGGCCAACCTTTTCTCATCTTCTACAGCAGTATTTATAGAATAATGAAGAGGTGGGAGGATTTCCCAGGGGTCAAGTATCCTTAATTATGTAATCAATGGAATTCCTGGCCTCTGGGAACCAGGCAAGGCATACGGTGGGAATGTAATCGTTTATAACTCTGCTTCATAACTCTGTTTATGTATTTCGAGGTCTGATGATTGAAAATATCTGCTTCCGAACTCTTCTTTAACCTTTAAAATAGTTTTTCCGACAATTTGGAGATAAGACCCTTGATTACTATTAATTGTTTGGCGGCCTTTGATTTTCTGTGAGGCTATAGGTGCCTTTAGAAGCTGGAGAAGGTTCAATTAGCCTCTGTTTTGGTGTCGCAGTAACTTTGTAGCCATTCTTTGCGTTGAAGTCCCCACAGGAGTAACTCTTCGGCTATGTTTGAGACAAATATCTGATCCTGATCAATAAATTCGGCCTCTGATCGAATACTTTGAGGCACAGGTGGCAGTTCAATAACTAGAGGAATCAATTTTCCTCAATTGCGGTGGTGGAAGCGCTCTTGTCGATATAAACCCTTAAAATATTCTTTAAACTACATTTTAAATCAGGGATTAGGCTTTTTATAACCGTCTTAGCCGTAATTCCCGTGAAACTATCTCTAATCCTCTGTTCTGATACATTTTGGTCTTCGGCACTGATACTCTTTGACTATGCCCCTTTCATGGTGTTTTTGCAGGTGTGTAGGGCTGCGCAGGGTTTATAAGACATCCATGCCTGAGAAATCACTGAAACAACGTGCATGTCCACCCTGTGGAGGATTTTCTTCGACGAATCGAAGACAGGAGGGTCATCACCCTCCGCCTCTGAATCTTCTTAGAAAATCGTGAAAAAATGATAATAACCCTGCAAAACACAGAAAACATTATAAAACCTGCCTATATAGGTTAACTGCATCGGAGGGCGTGCGAGGAGATCGGAGCCATTGGATGGCATCATCCAACGGTCAGGGTTGATCGGGGGCGATTGTGGAATGGGTGAAAGAAGGATTAAATCTGAGTCGTCGATCGTGCAGAGATCGACGGTCGAGATTGAACGAGGTGGTCAGAGGAGAAGGATGAATCTAAGCTGTCGATCGCGTAGAGATCGACGGTCGGGATTGGGCAATGGAAAGTCAAAACGGAGAGATCGGGCGATGAATTGTGGGCCGTCGATCTGCAGATCAGATCGACGACGGAGATTGATTTTCCACTGTACGATGGCCCGTTTATCGTGTGCGCACCTTCATTAACCATTGAGCAACTTCGGCGAGCGATCACCGTTGGATCAGTGGGCCCAGATCGGACGGTCCATAACGATATCGCTAGGCGTCCTTGCCCGAACGATAACGTGCGATGGATGACTTTAATACGCGGTGGATGGCAGTTTCCGGAACAGTGCTCAGGACGCGTGTCAAGCAGCGTATGGGATCGCTGGCCCTCGGAGGAAAAAAACTTTTGGCCCGAAGGCAGTGCAATGGATACCGCCGGTTTCGAGCAACCGGATTTCGGGCAGTGGGGACCACGGGGAGATGAACTCCGCACCATCGATCTATGGATTTAGATCGAATGTGGAAATTATATCGAAATTCGATCCGACAGAAAAAATTATAAAATGAATAAAAACCAAAAGTTTATAATAAAACAAGAGGTCTTCAAGAGTCTTCAAGTGCCAACATTTTTTTGTTATAGAAAATTGTTCCTTGAAGGCTCAAAATAGATTTAGCCACCTTTTGATATAATCACATTTTACAGGTGGCTAACAGTGGCTCCACTTGGGGATGGTGCCTTCTTGAAGGCATCAAGAACTTTAGACTTGAATTCTCTGGGAGGCTGATCAGTTGCCTCATCCATTGTACTTTCTTTGGGAGGCTGACCTGTGCCTAATCCATTGGGCTGCTCTTCCTTTGCTAGGATGATCTTCTGAAAACATATTAGCAACCATGAAAAAAATGGATTGTCATCAATACAACTTTCTACCTACCCAATCCTACTGATCTAACATTTTTTATTCATTTGAGTGCACTTGGATTGGAAAACTCTTTCCACAACATTTTATTCTTTTGAAATCATGAAATCTAATCTATTTCTACTCTTTATTTCCCCCTGAACTCAGATTAAACAGTTGAGTTCAGATTATTCTCTACCTAATCTACCATCTGTTGGGATTAAACTGTCCAACAGATTTTCATTCTCTAAATTTCTACAACAAAAATTGAAAAGCACTCAAGTCAGGATTGAACAGTCTAACTTGATGTTGGTCTATGGAAAAAAGGACAAGCTGCACATAGATATTTATTTTGCAAAAATTAAATAAAAAATGGAAGGCTTAAGGTCTGAAAATTGAAAACATTTCCTTCCTCTTTTCTACAGCTCTGATTTGACTCTTATTGAGCTGTCTTTCCTTTTTCTCTGGTTCAGATTTTGAGCTGATTAGAACCAGATTTTTACATATTTTTGACTCAGAAAATAAAACATATTTGAATCTCTCTTTGGAAATTGAGGTTCAGGTTTTAAACATGTTTGAACCTTTCATTTCTATCCTAATCTAATTACTGATAAGCCAAGATTAGATAGTTTGGCAAATCGAATTCACTATCCTATCAGCAGAAAATTTAAAGCTAATTAGTCAAGATTAGGAAGTTTGACTAACTAGAAGTGTGTTCTTTAGGAGTGGAATTTGAGCTTGCACACTTTCAGATCTGTTTCTCTTTTTGGTATGGGGCTGTACCTTTCTTGTTTTCACAATCTGCCCTCTTTTATTTTCTTTTTATTGTCTTTGTACCTTTTCTTTTATGGAACTGAACAAAGCAAATGGTATTTATAATGGAAATGAAAGCTTTAAAATTGAACTCAGCAGTAGTAATGCTTAAGGAACCTGCCATTGATAGGACCCCAAACAGATCTGTGCCATCTAACTCTTGTAGAAAAAATGCATTAGGACCAACGGTGGACTGGATGATGTAAGGACCTTTCCACAAACTGTCAAATTTACCATGTTTACCCTTATGTTCTCTTTTGGAATCCCATTTGAGTACCTTATCTCCAATGTTGAAGAAACAAGCCTTTGTTATTTTCTCAAACAACTTCTTTATGTTTTCTTGCACCTTCTGAGCCCTATGGTAAACCTCTTCCCTAGTCTGCTGAAGATGTATTGTCTGACTGATTCTCCTAATCATGTTGTCTTCTTCTGACTGTATTTCTTGGATTAATTTTATTACTGGTACACCTAGGCTGGTAGGAAACACTACATCTGCTCCATAAACAAGCTGGTAAGGGGACATTCCAATGGACTTCTTTGTGGTCAATCTGTCTGCCCACAGAGCATGCACCAACTTGTTATGCCATGATTTTTTGTTCTCTTCAAGCAGCTTCTTGATGATGGTCACCAAACTTTTATTTGATGATTCTGCTAGCCCATTACCTTGAGGGTAGTAAGCAGTAGAATGACCAAGTGTAATCTAATACATGTGACAAAACTCAATCATATTTTTAGAACAAAAAGCAGCAGCATTATCAGTAATAATCTTCCTAGGGCATCCGAATCTAGACAAGATATGTTCTTCAAGGAATTTTATGATGACAGAATCTGTGGCATTCCTAGAAGGGATGGCTTCAATCCATTTTTTGAAGTAGTCAGTGGCTATGAGAATCCATTTATGTTGGGCAGATGAAGCAGGATGTATTTCCCCTATAAAATCTAGGCCCCACTGATTGAAAAGGAGCTTCAATAGTGATAGGTTGTAATGGTAAAGGAAGAAGTTTTCTTTTGCCTTCAAAAATTTGGCATTTGTAATAGGAAACTATCATTTTATGGACATCCTGAAAAAGGGTGGGCCAGTAATAGCCAACTCTAAGGATTTTATTAGCTGTGGTTTTCCAGTAAAGATGGCCTCCACACTCTCCTTCATGGAATTCATATTTGATCCTTTCTGCATCAACTTCAGGAAAACATTTAAGAAATAAACCATCAGCATTTTTCCAATATAAAAATTCATTTAAAACGCAGTAGTTCCTAGCTTTCAACTTTAAAAACCTTGCCTTTGTTTTTGATAAATCAGGAGGAGCATTAAGATTTGTAAGCACATACAAGATATCAGCATACCAAGGTGAGTTTTGAAACTGCTCTTCAACAGTGGGAGAAGGTAATTCTTCTTGTTCATCCAAGGCATCTACCATGTTAATTTCAAGGGCTTGTAGATTAGATTCAGCCATTAATTGAGCTAAGACCTGACCTTTAATAAGTTTGGTTGGTCTGATTTCCAAATCATACTCTAATATAGCAACAATCCATTTACCTCTCTTTCTATCTGGGTCTTGTGACAAGATGTCTTTTACCACTATATTAGGTACATAGGTGATGATGTGGGAATGTAGAATATACACCCTGAAGTCCTTTAAGGCCTTTACCAAAGCATAGGCCTATTTTTCCATTATGTTATATTTCAAGGGTGCATCTCTTAAAGCCTTGCTGAAAAAAGCAATGGGCTGTTCCTGTCCCTCTGGGTTTTTCTGCAACAGGACTGCAGCCACAGTATGCTCTGAGGCAAAGGAGAAAATAAGGAACTCTTTTGAAAAGTTTGGGCTGATTAGGACTGGCGCCTGGGTGAGTGCATGTTTTACCAATTCAAAATATTTTTTGGTTTCTACAGTCCACTTCACTCCTACTTCTTTCTTGAGCATATTAGTCATGTTTCTAAGGAGCTCTGCTAAGTTAGGAATAAACCTCCTCAAGAAGTTACTCTTTCCAATAAATGACTGCAATTATTTTATGTTCCTTGGTTGGATAATTTGTAGTATTCCCTCAACTCTATTTGGATCTATTTTAATCCCTTCTTATGATATGATATGGCCAAGGAGTTTACCTTCCTGAAGGCCAAACACTGTCTTTTTGGGATTTAAAGATAACCCAAAACTTCTGCACTTTTCAAGGACCTTTCTTAAATGTTTTAGATTCTCTTCATCAGATTTGGAATAAAATGTTATGTCATCAAGGTAGATTACAATGAAGTGCCCTATCTCCTCTAAAAATGCAATGTCCATGGCCCTTTGGAAAGTGGCCCCAACATTCATTAATCCAAAAGGCATTTTCACATACATGAAAGTTCCCCAAGGAGTGGTGAAAACCGTCTTGAGTTGGTCTTCTGGGAGTACTAAAACCTGGTTATACCCTGAAAAACCATCTAACAGAGAAATCCTCTTTGAACCAACTACCCTTTGTAGAATGTGTTCATTTTGGGTAAAGGGTAATTGTCTTTTAGGGAGGCCATGTTAAGGTTTCTGAAATCAATGCACAATCTGATTTCTCCTATCTTTTTCCTTACGGATACAAGGTTATAAACCCAATATGAAAACCTCACAGGCACAATGATTCCTGCCTCATACATTTTCTTGATTTCCCTTTCTACTAGAGGCAGTTGTATTGGATTAATTCTACGCAGTTTTTGCTTAAAGGGTTTTTGGTTTTCCTTCAAAAGGATCTTGTGCTGGATGATTTATGTATCGTAGGCTTTCAAGTCATCATAGCTCCAGGAAAACACATCAACAAACTCTTTAAACAGGTCAACATATTTTATTTTCATATATGGTGGCAAGGACCTAGCTAATTTAATCATTTTAGGCTGATCCTCAGTGCCTATGTTGCATTCCTCGACCTCAGACTCTATGTATTCTACGATGGGCTTCTTTTCTACATCGTTAAAATCAAAGAGATCTTCTAACAGTGCCAGCCCCCTAGGTGTATTCTTGTCCTTTGATGACAATACCTCAATGTCTTCGTTTTCTGTGTCCTTGTATTCTTCAGTATGAGTGTCAAGTCCTTTATTCAACATCTTGATTTCAACGGGACCAGATGGTTTTTATTTTTCAGGGGGCTTCTTGTTTAGGTGATTTTCATCAGATTTAGAATCCGAATCAGATGACTCAAATTCATTCCTGCCCAGCAGAAAATCCTCTATATGTTTGTCACCTTCGAAGACCTGCCAATATTTTTCGTTATCTGGCACCGCTGGTCTAAACTTAATTTGAGTTGTATAGTCTTTGGTTCCAACTGGCGTTAAGCATGTTCTAGCCACAAAAGCTAAATTGTGTGCAGCAATATTTCTTTTTCTTGGAACAAAAATCAATTTGGACTCCTCAAAAGTTTTTAAAAGGTCCATGACATCATTTTGATAAGCTCTAAGCCTGGGATGATTTGCGTTATATTCCCCATTGACTTGTTTGATGACTAGTTCTGAATCCCCATACACATTAATTCTTTTGGCTCCTAACTTTTTTAACAGATGTAAGCCTAAGAGAAGGGATTCATATTCTGCTATGTTATTGGAAAAATGAAAGTTTAATTTGCAGGAAATGTTTTCTATGTGGTTGTTTTCAGTGTTAGTAATCCAGACACCTGCCCCAGCATTTCTCTTAGTGCATGACCCATCAAAATACATACTCCATAGAGGACTATTTTCGGTTTCATCTTGGTTATTGTCCCCTTCAACCAATGTGCTCTAGGGTTGCTGTGAAATCTCGACACTTAGTTGTACTTGTTTCACCTCCTCAGATTTTTCATAGAGCTGAGCATGAGGGGTAGTCTGTTGTTTGCCACCTTGGCTTTGTTCATTCTAGTCCGTTGTTTCAACGCATTGTTCCAAAGTTTATCTCTCGTTTTCTTACATATCTAGAACTGCATTTATTTCTAGATTTGGGGTCTCTAACTGTTTATCTGAGTCACTGTGTTCTGGCTCTGACTGTTTTGTGGATTCATTATTGCAAAAGATAAACGAATCCAGGTCAGTATGGAAAGAATAAATGGGAAAATTTTCAGGCTTTCCTGGGCTACTGACCATGAATTTCATGTGTGACTCTCTGTACATTCTTCTGAGCTGGCTAAAAATAGAAATAGTGGCATATGTCCCATCCATCTGTATGGTACCCCAGAGCTTGGCACCCCATGATCTTGACAACAACATGCCATATTTAGGAGGCACATCGGCCACCACAACATCCATTACCATGCACCTGGCTGGGATTTGGGTCAAAGTTACACAAATATATTTGATTAGGCCAAGGCACTTTACTCTGTTTGAATCAAAAGAATATAAATCCTTGTAAGGTCTGGTTATTTCTAATCCTAGCCATTCCATTATCACCTTTGGCATAAGGTTGTGCGAGGCTCCAGAGTCATGCATGGCATTGTGCAGGATCTTGTCATGAACATTGAAACTCACATAAAAGGGAGGTACAGGTCCCTCTTGATATATACCTTCAATATTAGGACCAAAAATAAGCTCTAGCTGGTCATCATTAAGATTGACTGAGTCATTATTATCCTCAATATTTAAAGCCTTCAAAATTTGGGTCCTATATACATTCTGGGCAGCTAACTCAGTTAGGGGAACAGAGATTCTGATCTTTGAAATTTCCTGCTCTAGGCTGAAAGGAATCTGGTTCTTTGATGAACTTGTCTCAGCCTTGCTAGCTCCCAGTCTATCAGCAACATCAGCTTGCTGATTTGTTCTACTTGTTTTTGGAAAAATGGTCTTAACAGGAGTACTAGCTGAAGTGGTAGTATTACTAATGTCCGCACTCTACTTTTCTTTGTTTTGAGTGCCTTTCTCTCTATCTCTATCAGAATTCACAGCTACTATTTTACCCTTTTGTTTGACAATTTTAGGCTTGTTTATAGTGTTGTTTTGTGAAGATTTGTCAGAGGTTTTAGTGTTGGGAGTTTGTTGACTAGTTTTGCTTCTAAGGTCATATTCTTTTTTAGGCTCTATGATGAAATTTTCCATGTCCTGAAAATAACTTGCATTATCATCTTTGTTGTCATCATAAGGGGTATGAAAACCTTGTTCCCTATCAAAATGAATCTCAAAGTCATCATTATCTACTCCTAACATGTTGATATCATCTTCCTCTATTACCTCCTCTGTTTCCTCAACCTCACTTATATAGTTTTGATGAAAGGGAGCAGTGATTTGTTGATCATCTTCCCTAGGTTTGTTTGGAGGTTGGTTCCTTCTAAAATTCTGATTCTGGTTCTGGTTCTTGTTTTGAGGAGCAGTTTGGTTTTGACTTGCTTGTGATTTCTCGAGGATGCTCATTTTATTCATCATCTCCTCCATCATTATTTCCATCTTTGAGTTGGAAGTAGAAGGGGAATTTTCCTCTCTAAAGGACACTCTCTTTTTAGTTTTCATTCTTGCTCTCTTCTCCATTAGGTTGACTTCCACAGAAAGAGCACCCTTTTGCATATCTTCAAGAGTTGAAAAATCTCTCTCCCTCAGCTGATAAGCCATCTCAGGATCAAATCCTTCAGGAAACTTGTTTAAAGCTGAGCCTTGTGGAGGTTTTAGTTCTGGGGAAAGTGCATTATACACACTATTGAATCTAGTGTAATAAGCTTGCACACTTTCCCCAGTGTCTCTATGGAGATTCTTATAGTCAGAAAGGGCTTGGAGAGGGTTTTTATTTACTTCCCATTTGTTTAAGAATGTTTGATGGAAGGATTGTAGATCACGGATAATATGGGGGTTTAAACCTTTGAACCACTTCCTCACTTCTCCCCCTAAGCTCTGAGAAAATAACCTAAGTTTGACCGAATCGTCATCAATTTCATTTCTGTCAAAGTAATCATTCATCTTATCCACATGTTGTGATGCATTTGTAGCATTGTTAGCATCATATAATGGAATTTTGGACTGATAGTCCTGTGGAAGATTGACTAGTGGTACAGGAAGGACTAGGGGAGCATACCATGTGGCCATGGCAAGAGGTGGAGGTGGATTTACAAGAGGGACAGTGGGCTGAAGTGGAGTGGTTTGAACAGTGGATGTAGGGTGAGCAGAAGTGGATGGACCAGGAATAGACTACTAAGTTTATCTTGGATGAGGGGCACCTAAGTTGTGAAGAAAATGCAAATCAGGAGGTGTTTTCTCTCTGCTACCAAGATGTTCACTTTTTTCCGGGGATGATAGTGAAGACTCAGAATCTATCTGATCTAAATGACCAAGAGACCTAGTTCTAAATGAATTTACTAAGTTAGCTTGTGATTTTTGTAGAGCTGAAAGATTTTCAGGGACTGAATTAGCTCTCAAGGGTGATCTAAAAACAGTTGATAATTTAATCTCAGGAGACTTCCTGAGGATATTTTCTGGGTTATCAACTACTTCAGGTGGGTCTGGGTCAGGGTAGGCTCTAGTGTGAATCTTTCTAGGAGCCACTAGGCTATGTTTTTAGGACCCAAATAAACAAGAAAAGTTCAACTAGATATGGCAGTCTTTGAATGGTTAACTAACCTGTTTACCTAAATCTGAATCCTACAGTCCTCTAACTGAGTTTGAATAATATTATGATGATCAGGATTCTTCCCAGCGGAGTCTTAAGGTCTGTTTAGGATTGTGGAGTTTCCAAGTGGAAGTTTTTAGCTCTTTTTATTGATAAAAGGTTTTATGGTCCACCACCATGCTTGTGAAATATCCCTTTTCAAGGATATCCTGGAACACAACAAACTCTAACCAGAGATTGACTGGGAGGGAATTTACCAGATATGTCACCTCTGAAAGAGGATGAGATCTGGAGGCTAACTGGCCCTTTCCAGACTCTATCTAAGAGTGTGGGGTAAAACACATCAAAGGCCAGTGAAAAGTAAGAGTAAGTGGTTTACCACCAATCTGAAATATTTTTAGGTTTTCTAAGTTCTCTTTCAATTGAGTGGTTTTTAAGAATATCCTAACTCTGTTTCAAAACTTAGCTATGGTTATGAGACAAATAAAGCCTACTCTTATGGCTGAGCCAGTTGATTTTTCAAGGTTGGATAAAGTCTTAGGAGAATCCTAGGGTTTACCTAGTTTGTCAATGATTCAAACAAGTTTTATCATGATGACCATTCTTTGGAAGTGCTTGAAAAGGCTGCTTTTTATTCACAAGTTTTATGAAGTTTTTAAGGGAAGTTGTCCCCAGTGGAGTCGCCAAAAATGTTAGGACTGGTGGCTCAACTGTTTTGATATAGCAATTATTCTTGAACCGAAATCCCTTATTTTCTATGGTTATCCTTAAATGAAGATGATTCTGGGTTCGATCCAGAGTGGAGTCACCAGAAATGTTAGGACTGATGGCTCAACTGGTTTGATATAGAAATTATTCTTGAACCGAAATCCCTTATTTTCTATGGTTATCCTTAAATGAAGATGATTCTGGGTTCGATCCCCAGTGGAGTCACCATAAATGTTAGGACCGATGGCTCAACTGGTTTGATATAGCAATTATTCTTGAACCGAAATCCCTTATTTTCTATGGTTATCCTTAAATGAAGATGATTCTTGGTTCGATCCCCAGTGGAGTCACCAGAAATGTTAGGAATCTGTAATTTATTGGCAAGATTGGTAGAGTCCAATTACAGAAACAACATCGTTTCAACCAACTTTGGGATTCTAGGATCTAGCCCTCCTGAATCCAGAGAGGGATCTCTCTATGAATGAGTTTAAAGATGTGATCTTTAATAGCTGAAATCATGATATTAGGCTAGTTATGAAGAGCTTGGGTTTTGTTCTGTTTGTTTTGGTTGGGCAAGGACAAGATGAAAGTGAAGGCAGTTTCAAAATGAAGGGTGAAGGTGTTTGCAGATGAAGGAATGATTTGGCTGACAGAAAAGGCAAAGACAGTTTAAACCCATTGGGCTATGGAGTCATAGGAGGATTTTAATTGGACAGCAAGGTTAAAGCAGGATCCATGGGGCAAGTCACTTATGTCAAAGGATCTCTTAAGGTGATTTTATGGAATGAAACAGATAGAAAATGAAGAACAAACAAATGAAGATATAGTAAAAGAGCCTGAGATCAAGTAAGTTCTTTTAAAATATATTGCTTCAACATGTACTTAAAGAAAAAAATGAGAGTTTTCTGAGATCAGTTTAATACCTTTAAACTAGCCTGCTTTGAAGTTCTTTCAGTTAGAAAACATTAAAAAACAATTGAAAAGCTTAAGATCAGGTAAGTGCCTTTAAACTACCCTGCTTTCAGCATATTCAAGAAGGAAAACATAAAAGTATTATGAGATCAGGTTAATACCTTTAAACTAGCCTGCTTGGAAATACTTTCAGTAAGAAAACATTAAAATACAATTGAACAACTTAAGATCAAACAAGTGCTTTTAAACTATATTTATTCAGCATGTTCAATAAGGAAAACATGGATAATAGTGACAAAGAGAAATTTAGATCAGAAAAGTGCCTTTAAAGCAGCCTGCATTGATGTACTCTTCAAAGAGAACGTTCAAATGAAGAAAACATAGACAATAAAGTTTTCAGTGAGAGTAGGGTACTGTAGAAAGTAAATCCTAGCTCTGTGTTTGCTGCTCTTTATAAGAGAAAATGAAAACATTAAGAAAAATAACAATTGACAGTGAGGAACACATCACCATTGACACAAATCAGGATCCCATAAATTAGCAACTTGTATTTGATGTTCAAACCGGTTACAATCAGCAAGCCCGGTGGGTCTCTACAACTTCAAACTTATCATATCAGCTTGTGTATCTTTAAGTTGAAAACAGGGCATCAGTAGCTTCAGAATCACTATTACATGCATTCAAATGTCTAGAGACCAACCTTTGCTCATCTTCTACAGTAGTATTTATAGAGGAATGAAGAGGTGGGAGGATTTCCCAAGGGTCAAGTATCCTTAATTATGTAATCAATGCAATTCCTGGCCTTTGGGAACCAGGAAAGGCATACGGTGGGAATGTAATCATTTATAACTCTGCTTCATAACTCTTTTTGTGTCTTTCGAGGCCTAATGATTGAAAATATCTACTTCTGGACTGTTCTTTAACCTTTAAAATAGTTTTTCCGACAA
The DNA here is from genome assembly GCA_034641835.2 of Pinus albicaulis. Lineage (NCBI taxonomy): Eukaryota > Viridiplantae > Streptophyta > Pinopsida > Pinales > Pinaceae > Pinus > Pinus albicaulis. The sequence continues at coordinate 235,343,273 of CM076572.1, forward strand.
TTTGGAGATAAGACCCTTGATTAGTATTAATTGTTCGGCGGCCTTTGATTTTCTGTGAGGCTGTAGGTGCCTTTAGAAGCTGGAGAAGGTTCAATTAGCCTCTGTTTTGGCATCGCAGTAACTATGTAGCCATTCTTTGCGTTGAAGTCCCCACGGGAGTAACTCTTCGGCAGCGTTTGAGACAAATATCTGATCCTGATCAATAAATTCGGCCTCTAATCGAATAATTTGAGGCACAGGTGGAAGTTCAATAACTAGAGGGATCAATTTTCCTCAATTGCAGCGGTGGAAGTGCTCTTGTCGATATAAACCCTTAAAATATTCTTTAAACTGTGTTTTAAATCAGGGATTAGGCTTTTGATAACTGTCTTAGCCGTAATTCCCGTGAAACTGTCTCTAATCCTCTGTTCTGATACATTTTGGTCTTCGGCACTGATACTCTTTGACTGTGCCCCTTTCATGGTATTTTTTCAGGTGTGTAGGACTGTGCAAGGTTTATAAGGCATCCATGCCTGAGAAATCACTGAAAAAACGTGCATGTCCACTCTGTGGAGGATTTTCTTCGACGAATTGAAGACAGGAGGGTCGTCACCCTCCGCCTCTGAATCTTCTTAGAAAATCACGAAAAAATGATAAGAACCCTGAAAAACATGGAAAAATTTATAAAACTTGCGTATATAGGTTAACTGCATTGGAGGGCGTGCGAGGAGATCAGAGCCGTTGGATGGCATCATCCAATAGTCAGGGTTGATCGGGGGCGATCATGGAATGGGTGAAAGAAGGATTAAATCTGAGCCGTCGATCGTGCAGAGATCATCGGTCGAGATTGAATGAGGTGGTCAGAGGAGAAGGATGAATCTAAGCCGTCGATCGCGCAGAGATCGACGGTTGGGATTGGGCAATGGAAAGTCAAAAAGGAGAGATCAGGTGATGAATTGTGGGTCGTCAATCTGTAGATCAGATCGACGGCGGAGATTGATTTGCCGCTGCACGATGGCCCGGTTATCGTGCGCGCACCTTCGTTAACCATCGAGCAACTTCGGCGAGCAATCACCGTTGGATCAGTGGGCCCAGATCGGATGGTCCACAGTGATATCGCTAGGCGTCCTTGTCCGAATGATAACGTTCGATGGATGACTTTAATACGCGGTGGATGGTGGTTTCTGGAACAGTGCTCAGGACGCGTGTGAAGCAGCGTATGGAATCGCTAGACCTCGGAGGAAAACAGCTTTTGGCCCGAAGGCAGTGCGATGGATACCACCAGTTTCAAGCAACCGGCTTTTGGGCAGTGGGGACCACGGGGAGATGAACTCCGCACCGTCGATCTATGGATTTAGATCGATGGTGGAAATTAAATCGAAATTCGATCCAGCGGAAAAAGTTATAAAATGAATAAAAACCCAAAGTTTATAATAAAACAAAGGTTTTATTATTTTCGAGCGGATTATATATTATGTGGCTAAGCGCCCGACTACGAGGCCGAGGGCGCATGAGAGGATGATATGACCGGGGCTTTATATAAAAGGGCCAATCGCATCGGAGATTTTCAAACAAGGAAAGAAGACTTGCGCGCTTTGGATTTTCTTCGATGTGATAAGCACCAAGAAGGTTAGGGCTTGGTGTTTATGGTGAGGGCACATGTGGGGAAGTGGTTAGGACTTAGCCCACGAGGGCTTAAGTCAAATACATATGAAAAAATGGGTTTTGAATGATTTTCAATGTTTTTCAAAGGAAATGAGGGTTCCGATAGAGTTAAAGAGTGAGTCTTTAACTTCGTGAAAGTGGTTTTCATGAATGGAAGAAGGAAACTCATAAAAATAGAGGAAAAATATGGAGAAAAGGAGAGAAAATGAGGGATTGAGAAGGGGGAAAATGAAGGTCTTTCAGCAGTATTTTGACCTTGGAAATCAGCAGGATTTCTGAATGGGGTATGGGCATAGGAGTGAATATTTAAGACAGAAACAAGAGGCCTTCAAGAGTCTTCAAGTGCCAACAGTTTTTTGTTATAGAAAATTGTTCCTTGAAGGCTTAGAACAGATTTAGCCACCTTTTGATATAATCACATTTTACAGGTGGCTAACAGGGCCCAACCAACAGAGGATTAAAAGGTTTCAAACAAATCAGATAAAGTGTTAAAAGACAATGAAAGGTAGTTTTAACAATAAAATAAAGAAAAGATAGGCTTGAAAATAGCCTCTAATGTATCAAAGGAGCAGATATTCACCTAATAACTCAAAAAGACACCTTTTACTTATTTTATGTTTCAAAGGGAAAATTGGTAGTTATTACACAAAAGAAGATATTATAAACTGTCAGACAGTTATTGTAAAGGGCAGAAAGGAGCCTCAAAGTCAATCTTTTCAGATTTTTTCATCTTCGGGAAATAAAGACAAATTTAATACATAGAGGAGTAGTTGTTAAACAATCCTACCTTATGCCTTGCATGGTTTTTAAGGATAGGAGTGCATTTATTGTGTCATTAATGACATTCTGAACCCTAGATGTTTCCACCTCCTCATTTGCAGCATAAATACTGCATTTGAACTAATTGTATATGGGAATTTTGATAACTCTTTGATGTAATAAATAGTTCTGCTGAGATTAAAGAGAAATTGATGTACTGGAACCTGTGGATGTTTTGACCTGTTTGTGGATGAAGAGAGCTCTGTCATTGGATCCCTGAGCTTGGCTGTTGGTGAAGTATTCTAAACTGTTTAATGTTTTTCTTGTTTTCATTCTATTTTCATCATCTCTTACTTGCAGTAGAGTAAACTTTTTAGGCTAAGAAATGTCCCTTAGAAGCACCTTAGACCTGTTTACTCTTCACTATATTTATGTCTTTCATCTGCTGAATGTTTGATTGAGTAAGTTTAACTACTTTTTCAACCTTGAAGCTTGTTTATTTGAGAAGTAACTCAATACAGTTTCCCTCAAGATGATTTATGGTTTTCCCTGCTTCTTGTTGACACTTTAAAAACTATTTCTGAAGTCTCCTTTCAAAGTACCATTGTCCAAAGTTTGCCAAAGAGATCTATTTCGATCATTCTCTTTGTACTTGCTCAAATAATTGTTTTGAAAGTCTTTATAATTGCAGTCTTAGATGTTTAGGAGTTCCCTCTTCTACGAATGCAATTATCTGCTTATCTTGAATGTTTTCTTATCCTTGAAAGTGAAGTCTTTGATGAAATAGAGCGTTCCTTGACTCTTAGATTTCATTTTGAAATTTTCTCTTGAAATTATTATTTTCTGAAGTATAGTTTGTAGAATTCATGGTTAGCCCTATCTATAAATTAATTCTTCATGTTAAAATGATGCTTTAAGTCCCTTTGTTGAAGAGTACATATAATCAAGGATTCTTAATTTCCCTTGCTTCTACTTTTCATTCTAAAATCTTGATGTTCATTTCATTTCACTTGAAAGCTTTGTAGATCCAACAGCCAAGTTAGATTTTCCCTTTGATGCCCCTAATTCATCTACAAACTTGTTACAAACTTCCATTAGACTCCATTCCCCAATGAATTAGAGATTTCCATTTTTCTATCTATGCTGCCTAGGTCATCATGTCCCACAAAACAATCAAACAAACTCAAGCTTCATAACTAGCCTAAAATCAACCGTTTACAAGCAAACATGTCATATTTTTGCAAACATATTGAGAGATCCCTCTCTGAGGCTAGAAGGGCTAGATCCTAGAGCTCTAAAGACTAGGTTACATGTTGCCTTGTCATTTGTTTTACCAATCAGCCAAATCATAGGATCCCAACACCTAGCACACTCTCTTATTCATTCCTTTCCATGCATTTTGACCTAGTTATACCTTGATATGCCCCGACACTCCCTAACACTCTTCAGCATGCATTGACATTGTCTGAAATGTGTTAGCATGCCTTTTCATTCCTAATGTGCATGCCCTGAACCTCCCTAGCTATCATGTCCTCGCAACTACCCTTACTTAATTTCTAACTTGGGAACCCAACCAAACCCTCGCTTGACTACAAGAGCTTGAGCAAGTTACGGTTACTACAACTAGACTATGTGGTTGAATTGTGTAGCTTGGGAGGTACTCCACAATCCTAGTGAGATGGGTTTGTGTGAGTTTGTTCACAAAAGGATTTTTGGGAAAATAATCCAAGAAAAGGGATTTTGGTCCCAAGATGGGGTTTAAAATCTAAAATAAAATTAAAAAGGAAAATTAATATTTCCTAAGGTCTAAGTGGATAAAACCCGTAAGTTATAGCGGGTTCCTTAAAGATCTAGCAAAAACTATTTGAGGAGGCCTTAAGATGAAGGAAATAACATCAAGTGAGAAGGAGCTCATTTGGTCAAGGGAGAGAAGGGAGATGTAGTCATAAAGTAGGTCGAGTAAGAGGGCCGAGTAAGGGTTGCTAAAGGGAGGCCATTATCATCCTCTAAGAGAAAGATCATCACATGAGGGTTAACAAGAATGTTACATACCTTAATGGTCAGTTCAAGCTAGGAAGTAGGATGGCATATCTTTGGTTCTCTTATGGCAGATTGAGCTTAAGAGAGGTTGGTCATGAGAATCTGGGCATGTGATTTCAATGGTGTCTTTGTGTGAAGGCCACACCAAATTCTGAAATGTTGAAATTTGCAACAAGAAACATTTAAATATGAAGCCAGAAGGACAAAAAAAAATGCACCCACACTGGTGAGGAATTTGATGCACTGGGACTGAGGAATGTGGGGTGTCTAATTTACTTTTACCTTAAATAAATTGGACAATAAATTGTAATTTCATATCATAACAACTTGTGTCAGTTAAATAAGTCATGATGACTGATTTAGCTCAAGAATTTGAGTTGAGGGTCTAAGATGAGGCATGTAGAGGGATCAATGTAATATTTTTTGGGTCTAGTTGCAGTTGATGCATTAGTGGGGTGCAGGTGTGAATTAGTTAACTCAATTAAATGAGTTAAAATCAGTTTAAATAGTTCTAACTAAGTGATGAGATAGTGAGAGGTTAGCCAGTGAATTAAATTAGATTTAATTCACAACGAGTGATCAATCAGATAAATGATAATTAATTTTTAATAGTTTCATGCATGTCAGTTCTAAGGAAGACCCAGTTGAGATAGAGGTTAACATAAATATCAGTTGTATTTATACAAAATTTCCCATGTGAAATTATAAAGTCGTTGGGATGCCATGATGGATTGTGAAATAAAGGAAGACTGCATTTCCTAATTAATAGGGAGCTGATTCCCTAGAAATTGCATGAGCAAGGCAGGTTGAAGGAAGGTTGAGAATTGGAAAATTACTAGATTGAGTTCGCCTAGATCAGCAAGAGACAATTGGGCGCAAAGTGTTGGAGAATCTCATGAGAGATTAAGCATTGTATTATTTCGTGATTCCTTGACTTAATAAAAAATAGAGATAAAGATTTTTTGAGAAATTTCTTTCCCCAGATACATCTTGTGTTGTGTGATTGATAATTTTTTTCTCTTACTTATATGTGATTGTGCAACCATGTTTTGTTTCCGAAAATTTTAGGAAGGATTCATTATCTTGTTTTTTTACATTACATGATCAAAATGAATCTCATTGGTTAGATTTTCTACATGGTATCAAAGAAGAAATTTTTTGGGCAGCGAGTTTGCAGAGAATATCTGAATATTTTGGTGTAAAATTTAAAAAAAAATAGAATATTTGGATTCCTTGTGAAAAAATACCCAAATGGAAAATTAATTCGGAGCTCGGATGAGGGAGACATTAGGGGAATTTTGAGGTCTAAAATGGGCCTCCTAAGAAAAAGGTACAACCTATTATGGCCTAAATCTACCTGAGGTTGAGAAAGGCAGAATCTAGGGTAACATCAAACCACGCTTAACTTGGTAGCTAGCCCTACCAGATCGGGAGAGGGATCTCTCCTTGTCAATCTCAGCAAAAAATGATCAATGAGGCTTGAGATGACTTAAATGAAAACTAATTTTGGGCTAGGTATATATTCAAAAGAGTCTTGATTTGAATTTAATGAATATTTTTTTGGCTCAAGAGGAAAGGCAAATTTGGGTCTGGGGAATGAGCTCAGTTTTGCAGAGATCTGAATGGGGCAAGGTATGAAATTGATTTGACACTTCCAATTTGAAATAAATGGAGAATTTAGAGAGGTGAGAAGTTGAAGAGGGAAATAAACCTTCAGGGATCCTCTCCAAATAGCTGAAAACATAGAAAAATAAACAAACCCTAGGTAGAGCACTGCAAATTTTAATGAGTTCTACCTTTATCCTTGTTTGTTTAAATTAAGAAGAAATAAAAGAGAAAATGGTATACATCAAACACCAGTAGACTTAAATTTACAGAGAGAAACACATCATCAAAGAAAAATGACACATGAATCCCATAGAGTGCTACAAACCCCGGTCTATTCCTTTTCCAAAAATGCAGAGATGAATGTAAAATGATGCTCAAAGCATTCCCAAGAGTCCAACCATGCTAATGACTGAAAAACCACAAGATATAGACAAACAATAACTCATCCCAGCCTCTAGGGGTTGAGCTCACAATTTTAGGAGCTGTTCCAACAAAATCTAAACTGAGAACTAGAAAGTAGGCAGTGGAACAGCTTGCCTCTATAAACTAGGAAACTAATTCATTCAGTTGAAAATCACCTTTTGATGGATGAATCTACCTCCATGAGTAAAAATTTAAGAAAATTACATCAAGATCCATCAAATTACATCAAATTACATCATGAGTTTGAAATTTGGAAGCAAGAAATTCAAAATGTCAAAAACTAGGCGAAAAACAAAGTTTCTGGGTCAAAAATGAGCAAAAACCTCCAATGCGCCACGCCTGATTTCCCTATGTGTCGCACCAGTTTGGAGCTGATTTTGGAGGCCTTCCCAGTGTCAAAATTTTCTCCAAGTGGGCTTGTTGGAAATATCTGCCTGTCTAATTTCCAAAAAAAGTGGAATTTCTGAATTTGGCTTTCATTTTCCCCTCCAAAACTGATTTCTCCCAACACTGCTTCCTGTGTGTCAAAAAAGGGGCAGAAAGGTCATTTTTGGGTTGTTTTTGACCCTTCTGGAAGCCCAAAACCTGTCAAAATCTCTTGGCCATAGGTAGAAATGCATATTTTTCCATGAAAAATCCAAAAATGTATAGTTTTCAACAAAAGGAGTCCCCTATCAAAAGCGTGCGCCAAGTGGCGCGGCACATAGAGCAGAAAAGTTTGTTTTTAGGCCAAAAATTCAAAATTTAAAAAAAGTGTCCCAAATTTTTTGAAATTTGGGCTGAGTGTCCTCCATTATGTGCTATTCTGGGCCAAGGAAGCCTCAGCCAAGATCTGAAGTCTATCATGCCTTTTCCGACGCTTTGAGGCCTTCTTCAACTTAGCCTTCAAGATCTTGATCCTTGCTTTGCAAACATGATTTCTCGCCCAATAATGATTGGCCATGTGCCTCAACATTTTTTTTTCTTTGTTGGCTTTCTCCAACATATTCTCCAAATTCATATTTACCCTTTCAAGCCAATTTTGGCGATCAACTTCAATTTCTTGCTCCAATGATGTCATCTTGGTTTTGCTCTTTTTAGCAGTTTGCCGGTTCTCTCGTATGTTTTGCAGCTCCATGATGGTTTGTTGATCCTCTAGCTTCTTGTTTCTTTGCTCAAGGTATTTTATTATCCACTTGGCTCTTTGTAGGCTGAGGGAAAAAGTATTTATCTCCTCCCGTTTCTCCCGAATGATCTCTCTAATATTTGAGCTTGGTGAGCCCAAATTGGTGTCATCATCCTGAATGAGGATGAAATCTGTCTCCTGCCCTCCTAAAGGCCCCTCATCATGTATTGGCCTCTTTCCTTTGTCCTGTACCTACACTACTGATGAAGGAAGCGAGACCCCTTCCACCCCAGGTGGAGATAATACTCGCTTGGCTGCTGCAAATAACCTTCTAGTGCCCTTCTGATAGGTGACAAACACCGGCACACTAGCAGTATATGTCTCACGACCCTCCTGAAGATGTGAAGGTTCACCTGTCTCATGAAAATATTCTGGAGGTACCTGAGGGGCTGTGAAGAACTCATGAGAAATGAAATCCTCCCATGAAATGTCCTGCAAACCAAGCTGATGCATAACCACAATTTTGAAGAGTGAAAAATGATAGATATTGTTGTACTACTGCTCAGGAGTTTTCTTTTGCACTAGGGTGGTCATCTTCTCAATATTTTGGCACATGAAGTAGGGGAGGTTCATCATTCTCACCCTGGTAAAGTGCATCAGCAATATAATGTGATAGGCATATAGACGAGAAAATCGACCCTCACAGCTGAAATATTTGATTATGAGCTTCATCAAAGGAGCGTATGAATCTTTCAGGTACCGAAAGGGAAAAACTCTGCTGAGTTGTCTAAAAAAACTAGGCTTGATGTATGGCTCATAGTGTTCCCTATCAACTTGCTGCCTTTTATTCCATTGCTCTCCGACATTTGGAATACCAGTTGCTAGAGAGATAGACTCAGGTGTCAAGGTGAATGTCACACCTGCAAGAGTGACTTGGCCATTATGTAAATGAAGCACAAACAATATAGCCAACTCATGATGGTACTGCACTCTAGCAACCATCTCACAAAACTGATAGCAAGACTACTGTTGAAAACATGTGATAGCAAGAGGGTAGGTCTGCAGCTCAGCAAGTGAAGTAGGCTCTTCCTGTACATTCTTACCACTCTTGTGAGGTCTTCTTGGTGCATGCAATTCAGTTGTAGAGTCACTGTGTGTTCCTTCATCTCTGTCATAAGAGGAATCTATCTCCATGTTTGCCAAAGTTTGTGTTGTCTTAGATGAGTATGAAGAGTTTTGGTGTCTTTGGTCTTTTTCCGCCAAATGTATGAAAATGTGTGAGGGACTATGGAGGGAGAGGGTAAGGGGAATGTTGGGAATATTACCAATTGGAATTTGGGGAATTGAAGGGTTTTAGGGACAGTCTCTAAGCTTTTGGGATAGCAATTGGGGTTTGGGAATTTTGTAGCTAGGACTTGGGATAATGGGAATATGGGATAGGGGTAGATGAATTTAGGGATATGGGAAATAGGGAAAATGGTTGATGAAACTAGAAAAATAGTGAAGGAATAAAAGATGAGGGAGTGATGACCACAAAAACCAGTTTACAAACCCTAGGCTATCATGTCTTGAGCAAGGAAGTAGGGTTTGAAATTTTTTAATTAAATCCTCATAAAAATCATAAGACACACGTTTATGGCATTGGAGGGATTTTTTCACTTACTTTGGACCAGAGGCAGCTGAGCAAATTGGAGTTTTGAATGAAATCTTGGTTAAAACAACTGACAGCTCTATGCGCCGTGCCTCTCAGCTAATGCGCCGCGCCCAAAGACTTGCACGACTATGCTGTGACTTTGTGACCACGAGCTTGCTCCCAATTTCTCTTGCTCTTTTGGATGCAAATGAGCCCTTTTAATGTGGAAAAGGACTTATATACCAAAGGTTTTAATTTTCCACTCCAAAAACCCAATTTTGTAATGTTTACCTTTGACACTTTTTTTAAACTCTGTTTTAGGCAATTTGCTTCATTTTGCCTCTGATTAACTAAATGATTTGATTTTTGCTTGCCTTGCAGGGGATGGATTTGCTGAATTTTGACAAGGTGACCAGGTTCTCCATTGACATTATTTACAAATGAGATAACTTGAAATTACATTAAATTTATACATAAAAAGATAAAATACTCTATTTTTCTCAAAACAGAGTTTTGAGGAAAAATACATTTCTAGGCATATGATGATGAAATTTATTAATACTGGAAATTTATTCAAAATCCTCATGGGTCTGCTGACCATTATTGGGAAATTTGAAGACCTTTATGATGAAACCCTAGACCTAATGGGACAGAAAACCCTAGAAATGACTCTTACAAATTTAAGGACAAAAAGTGAGTGCAGATGATCTAGATGAAAGGAAATGGGCCAGCAGGTAAAGGACATGAGGGAAAATGTATAAAAATCCACTACCGTCAAATGATCCATGCTTCTAATGGAATGAAGCTGACTGAGTGAGACACCTAATATGCAATGCAACAAGAGAATTTTGATCACTGACAGAGGGATGAAGATACTGACACTGACACAACCAAAATAAATTTTATAAGAACCAATAGGATTCAAGATGATGATGTCAAACATGGGGGATGATTCATCATTTTTTAAGTAAAAGGGTAAAAATATTAAAAAATAATAAAATAATAAAACTAGCATTCAACTCTGTAATATTCCTACTTAGCCTAAGCTAAGAGGAATATTCATTTTTGTTTTACTTTCTGTTACATGAATAAATGAATAAAGGAGGACATGTAAAACTCTTGAAAAGACTGAATAAATCAATTCCCATGTGAACAAAGATAAATAAGGGCCATGTAAATAAATCACTTGTAGGTGTGAAAGCGGTTTGAGCTGTGAGATTGGGTCAACCTTGACCAAATCTGCAATGTTGTCTAGGTTCAATGTATCTCATGAAGGGATAGTGCAGTTATGGAAGGAGGCCCCTCATGTGAAAGGAGCTAACTCATCAAGGTGGTTTAGGGTTTGCAAAGGCTTTCATATTATAAAAGGAAGGGGAAGGCAACAAGAAAGGGTTGTTGATTGATTATGTTTCTGAGTATCTTGTCTGCTTAGACAAATACTATTCTCTTCTGTTTAGTGGCGAATTATGTTGCTTAGCACTTGGAGTTCCTATGCAGGGATTTCACCTCTTCCTTTGAGGATTCTTGGAGGAGTATTTGATGATTTTATCCACTATCAGGCTTGAGGCCAAGCTCTACTTCCAATTTCAGTGCAGATCCAGTGAGGGTTTGTCTCCTTTTGCAAGCTACAACAAGTGGGATTCTAGATCTGCAGAGATCTAGCTTGTTTTAGGAGCCTCTTCTCATGGAGTGTGTATTTTAACATCCTAGAAGAGTGCCTCTCCCGTTTTTGCTTCATATCTGTATCTTGGCAGCTGGCCATCTATGTTATTCAAGCTACAATGCAGTTTTCATTGAGAAATTGCGTTATTTTCATATGAGATTCTTCAGGGTGTTTTGATCCCAATTTTGATGAGAGATCTCTAGTGCTGTGTTTTCCCTTTCACTTTGGTGATCCATGGATTAGCTTGCTGATCCATGTTCTGTTTAGATATAATCTATTGCAATGTAAATTTATATTCAAAAATTACTGCAGCATTTTACAGATCTGCAGCTTGAAACTTATATCTACTCTTGTTTATGCATGATTTGGTCAAAACCCTAAGGGGATCTTATAAATAAGACTATCTAGTTTCCATATCTGAAATGGATCTGATTTTTTGTCCACAGATCTGTCCTATATATAAGTTGTGATATTCAGCTGCTACAGCTCCTTAAAATAACGTTGTTGAGCCATTTTGGCAGTTTCTATATATGTTGCAGCCTTCTTTCTGAAGATTTCTTGCTCTATTGTCTCATGTATTCTACTGTATATTGAAAGAGCTTCATTGTAATTCTGATTTTCTGTTGTATACTCATAATTTAATCATATTTTATGGCCTCCTTCTCATACTATCCAAGATTGCATTATTTCTGAAGCAGTTTTTTGTGCATAGCTGCAACCCCTCTAGTAGGACGTTTTTCAGCTAGATTAGGTGGTGGGAGATCTATTTACCACACCTAGTTTTATTTGTTTTTTCTCCCCCTTTGGATATAGACCCAAGATCTATTTATCTAAGGGATCTGAGGGCTATGAGCTCATTTCTATACAAAAATCTCCTAGGAGTGCTTTATTTCAGCGGGTTTGTTGTGCTATTCCATATCTGGAATATTACAGTTGTATCAGAGCTCCTTTCTTGGCATAGCCTGTGCTTTCCTTGGAATCATCACAACCATGTTGCACTCAGAAGAATATGAAACTCTTACTAAGAGGGAGAAGAGGTATCAGAACATAAGTCATAAGAATTATGATTATACTAATGATGATCAAGACAAGGGTAAAGCCCTTGAGACTGCAAGTGACAAAGAAGGAGAAGAGTTTGCAAGAACACTTTTGGTGGCCATGCAAGATCTTTCCAAGGAGATCAAAGAGATTAGGATGGAAAAAATGAGGGAATCTCCTAGGATATTTCATCTGGGGGAAAGCTCTGACATGTCTCATCACGGGACTGGTCAACCAGTGAACCAACCATAAGTCCCATAAGCTTCACAACGCTCCACTATGCCTACCTTCTTGGCTGTGGAGAATGAAGGAACAAAAGAGAAAGCTTCCCTTGAAGAATAATTTGTGGAGTATGATTCTCAGAGTCAAAGATTCAAGGATCACTTGAGTTTCCAAGAATTTTGTCACCTCAAAGACAGAAGAAGACCAAGGAAGTAGTATAGAGATGGTGGGTTCTTTCATAATCAGGATAGACACCACTCTATGGGCAGATCCTTTTTGCCCAAATTTGATGGATCATCCTCTAGTTCTGCCAAGGCATGGGTAGAAAAGCTGGATATTTACTTTCAGTCGAACAAATTCCCTGAGATTGAAGCCATTAATATTGCAGCGCTGCACTTTGAAGTTGAAGCACACAATTGGTGGTTCCATGGGTTGTCTACATTGGGACATATCAATGTGACTACCTATTCTGAGTTTACTAGAATACTGGTGGAGAGATTTGACAGGAAGGATCCTGAAGCACCCTTCATAAGCCTCACAAATTTGAAGCAATCAGGGGATGCAAAGACTTATATCTCTGAGTTTCTGAGATTATCAGTCATGGTCCCTAATCTATCTGTAGCAAGGAGAGTCTACATATTCATTGATGGCTTAGAGGAACCTTTTCATGGGTTGGCTAAATATATCAAGCCCATCACTTTGCATGATGCCATTGAGACGGCTAGAGAACTCCAAGATGCTTTTCCAAAAGTAAAGGCAACTTTCCAGAGCAAGGCCCCTCACTTTTCTAAGGGGAAGGAAGGAAAATTTGCTCCTCCCAAGGAGAGCTCTTTGAAGAAGCCTCTTGATATTGATCTCAGGAGGGAATTGAGGAAAAATAAAGCATGTTTCACTTGCCAAGAGTCATGGGCACTGGGACATAGATGTGCTGCAGGGAAAGCACACTACATATAAGTCTTCTGAGATTTTGAGGAGGAAGATGAAGATGATGAACCTAGGAGGGGTCACAGTGCTGATGATTATGAGGAAGATAAAACACCATCCAGAGATGGGAATGGAGCCTTTGATCCAATAAGTGGGACTCTTGCCTCTTTGAGAGGAGTGCCTAAGTACTTGACCCTAAGAGTACAAGGTTCAGTCATGAATCAGAGAGTATCTGTCCTGATTGACAGTGGGGAAACTCGCAACTTTATTGATTCTCATCTTGTGCAAAAGAGAGCAATCCCCACTAATACTTTTGAGGGATTTTCTGTTTTTGTCCCAGGAGATAGGACCATGAAATGCATGAAATATGTTCCATCACTCTCTGTCACTATGGGATCCTACACTCTAGTGGATCACTTCTTTGTAGTTAACATACCAGACACCAACATCATTTTGGGTGTCCAATGGTTGATTATCTTGGGGAAGGTTGCCACTGATTGGAAAGATTTGTAGATCGAGTGGGTGGACTTGAAGAGTGGGAAACCACAAATGATTCAAGGCATACACACTTATCCTTCACCTAGTACTTTCACACAAAAAATAGAGATGGATTTGCATAGTGGAATCAACGATCTCATAGTCCCTTATCTCATGTTATGAGGATGCTGCAAGGGACATTCTTATCTAATGGAAAGCCACTTGGAATTCCATTATATTCAGATCTTGTGGGGAAGGCTCCACAAAGTGCTACTCTAAATCTAGATCAAGGAAGGATTGGAGCAATGAGCGACCAAGTCACAACGTTGGAGGGCTTGGGACAGCCCAAGTATGAGAGAGATCTTCTTCTTGCATCACTATCTCCCTCTCTCTTTTCTGAATCTGCACTATGGGAGGAGAAGAATGGGTGGATTAGCCTTCCAAAAAACAATTTTTAAATGTGTAATGTTAAAAATGAGATCAGCAACACGACAAGCACTTCCATGGATGTATCAGCAGCGCTGTCATTGTTGAGCAGTGTGGATATTTATTGGAAATCTCAACTGCTTTTAGAATATTCCAAAGATCTCCACACAGGTATGATATTAGATGGCATGCAGCAAGAGGAGGGCTACTTAGTCCAAGGGGGAGTTATCTATTATCATGGTAAGGTCTTCTTGGCTAGAGCTTCCAAGCTCAAGCAAAAGATCCTACAAGGAGAACATGAAGAATTCTTCCTCAACCATATGTATTCAATAAATATCTATACCCTGATCATGAGGAGTGTTGATTGGGAAAGCATGAGAGAGGAATTACATCAGCACTTTCAAGAGTGCATTAGCTATGGAGGATTGGGGTAGCCAATGGACTCTTTGCAAGAGTCATCTCAGCCATCTCTTCCTTTGCTTTAAAGGAGGAAAATGCTCATGCACAACTCCATGTGTATGAAGGACTATGATGGTAAAAGGAATGATCATGCCAAGAAAGTTGTATTTTCTGATTTTTCACATTCTTTTACCATGTTTTTGCAAGCTATGACTCCTAAATGGGGTGAGATATCATGTGTATCTCGTAGCTTTTTGGGGGCCAATAGAAATTCTAAACTTGGCCACTCCCTTGTTGTGCAAAGGGAGATTCCTTTTCATGATGGGTGCTTCCCAAAGGCATCAAAATTATGTAACATGTTCAGCCATGTTAAGGTGGCTCATGCAGCAAATGTGTGGTGGGAATGCCACTTTCCACACCTGGATCTAATGAAGACAAGAGGTGCACTACGCTGGCATCACATGTGGGATTTTGACCCACCTCCTCAAGTTCAAATTTCAGTTTGCATACATGTAGTCTTGCTTCCATACTTGGATGATATAGTTGTATTTTTTATGGGGTTGTATGGATAGTGGATGGGTAGTGTATATGTACCACATGGTTTAGAACTTCTACCTGTACTTTATGATACATGTTTTAGATGTAGCATTGCTTCATCCATGTTTATTTCTATTGAGTTTTTCACTCCTGGTGGGATGGACTATGCACATATTATGTTGACCTTGGAGGAACAATTCTTGATGTATTGGCTTGTTGAGCACTTGGCTTATGGTGAGGACTTGATCTTTGATGATGCCATCAATGGAGGAGGAGAAGCACTACAGCTCTTACCATATCAGTTTCTTAAGGACAAGCAACATTTTGCAGGGGAGGACTATAATTTCCTACTTAGCCTAAGCTAAGAGGAATATTCATTTTTGTTTTACTTTCTGTTGCATGAATAAATGAATAAAGGAGGACATGTAAAACTCCTGAAAAGACTGAATAAATCAATGCCCATGTGAACAAACATAAATCGGGGCCATGTAAATAAATCACTTGCAGGTTTGAAAGGGGTTTGAGCTATGAGACTGGGTCAACCTTGACCAAATCTACAGCGCTGTCTAGGTTCAATGTATCTCATTAAGGGACATCGCAGTTATAGAAGGAGGCCCCTCATGTGAAAGGAGCTAACTCATCAAGGTGGTTTAGGGTTTGCAAATGCTTTCATCTTATAAAAGGAAGGGGAAGGCAATAAGAAAGGGTTGTTGATTGATTATGTTTCTAAGTATCTTGTCTGCTTAGACAAATACTATTCTCTGCTTTTTAGTGGAGAATTGTGCTGCTTAGCACTTGGAGTTCCTATGCAGGGATTTCACCTCTTCATTTGAGGATTCTTGGAGGAGTATTTTCTGATTTGATCCACTATCAGGCTTGAGGCCAAGCTCTACTTCCAATTGCAGCGCAGATCCAGTGAGGGTTTGTCTGCTTTTACAAGCTGCAACAAGTGGGATTCTAGATCTGCAAAGATCTAGCTTGTTTTGGGAACCTCTTCTCATGGAGTGTGTCTTTTAACCTCCTGGAAGAGTGCCTCTCCTATTTGTGCTTCATATCTGTATCTTGGCAGCTGGTGATCTATGTTATAAAAGCTAAAACATAGTTTTCATTGAGAAACTGCGTTATTTTCATATGAGATTCTTCAGGGTGTTTTGATCCCAATTTTGATGAGGGATCTCTGGTGTTGGGCTTTTCCTTTCACTTTGGTGATCCATGGATTAGCTTGCTGATCCATGTTATATTAAGATATGATCTATTTTAATATAAATTCATATTCAAAAATTACTGCAGAATTTTACAGATCTTCAATTTGAAACTCGGATCTACTCTTGTTTATTCATGATTTGGTCAAAACCCCAAGGGGATCTTGTAAATAAGACTATCTAGTTTCCAGATCTGAAATGGATCTGATGCTTTGTCCACAGATCTGTCCTAGATTTTAGTTGTAATATTTAGCTACTACAACTCCTCAAAATAACATTGTTGAGCCATTTTGGCAGTTTCTATATATGTTGCAGCCTTCTTTCTGAAGATTTCTTTCTCTATTGTCTCATGTATTCTACTGTATATTGAAAGAGATTCATTGTAATTCTGATTTTCTACTGTATATTAATAAGTAAATAATATTTTATGGCCTCCTGCTCATACTGTCCAAGACTGTGTTATTTCTGAAGCAGTTTGTTGTGCATAGCTGCAGCCCCTCTAGTAGGGTGTTTTTCAGCTAGACTAGGTGGTGGGAGATCTGTTTACCACACCTAGTTTGATTTTTTTTTCTCCCCCTCTAGATATAGAACCCAGATCTGCTGATCTAAGGTATCCAAGGGCTATGAACTCATTTATGTACATAAATCTCCTAGGAGTGCATTATTTCAACAGGTTTGTTGTGCTATTCCAGGTTTGGAATATTACAAACTTGTATTTTCAACTTATATCCCAATGTTTTTACTCAAATTTCGAGAGGGAGTAAATTTTGGATGCAAAACTTAATTCCTCATCCAAGGAGTACCCATATTTCATACTTTTGATGGATTATGCTACACGAAAAAATGGGAAATACATGAAAAAAACATGATTGCAATCATGTTTTTCATGTATTTCTCATTTTTTGTGTAGCATGATCCCTCGAAAGTATGCAACATGTCCTTGGATGAGGAATTAAATTTGTATCCAACGAGTACTCCCGCTCGAAATTTGAGTAAAAACTTTGGGAGATAATTTGAAATATTTTTTTTTCTTTTTTCCCTCTAAAATTTGATGATGTAATCAAATCTTATTTTATTATTTCCATCATTATTTTATAATTTCCTTAGGAGGCCCATTTTAGACCTAAAAAATCCCCTAATGTATCATCGATTTAAAATCAACTCTTTTTTAGAAATCGTTGTAATGGTAGGACAATTAAAATGTGCTCAAGTCAATAACCTATATGCACTTCAAGACAATTTTCAAAATGAAATCTAAGATTCGGGAGCACATCCTATTTCCTCAAAGATTTTATTTTAAATGACTTAGAAAACATAAAAGATTCACTGATAATTGTAGTCATAGAACAGGGAACACCTAACACATATATGATCATAACTATAAAGACCTTTAAAACAATTGTTCAAGCAAGTACAAGGGGCATGATCAGAACATACCTCCTTGGCTAACTGTAAACAATGGTACTTAAAAGGGAGACTTCAAAAAAAGCTTTCAAGTGGCAACAGACAAGCAGGGGAACCATAAATCACATTGAAAATAACTATGTTAACTATTAGAGAAATGAACAAGCATGAGGACTAAAGAGAGAGATTGAAGACTCTAAAATACCTCAGCAGAAGAAAACATAAAACAGTGAAGGATGAACAGGTCTAAGGTGCTTCTAGGAGTCATTTCTTAGCCTAAAACTTTCATTCTACTATAGTAAGCATTTATGGAACAAAATGAAAACAGGAGAAAACATTAAACAGTTCAGAATACTTCACCAACAGCCAAGCTCATGGATCCAACGATAGAGACTTCTCAAGAACAAGCATGCAACAACATCATCAGGCTTCCAAGACTTCAATTTATTCCTCAACTTCAGATAGACTATGTATTATTTCAGAGAGTTTCAGTATTACAACTAGTGAACAATCAACCAACTTGTATCTCATCTTCTTCAGAATTATTTATAGAAGAAATGAGGAGGTGGAAGAGTTTTTGGATTGAAATGTAATAAATTCTACACTAAATGCAATTCCTAGCCTCGAAAACCATGCAAGGCGTAAGGCAGGAATGTATCGAATTATAAGTCTATATCATTTACTCTGTTTATGCTTTATAAGGCTCAAATGGGTAAAATATTGACTTCGAGGCTTATTTATCCTTTACAATAACTTCACTAACAATTCATAATTTTGTTCTTTCTTTTGTAATAACTGTTCAGGTGTCTTTATGCACATATCTTCGAATTGGGCAATAAGTAGGCCTTCCTTTGATTTATTAAGGCTACAGGTGGCTCTTTTGGTAGCTGAGGGATTCAATTAGCCCCTGATGTGGCAGTGGAGGCTTCTAGGACTGATAAATCTCCTTTTTTTATTCTAAAACACCTTTAATATGTCTTTGTTCTGTGTTTTAGGCCTAATTAGGCTTAATCTTCATCTTTGGGTCTTCATACTCTACTGACTGTGGATCAGGCATTTGATTTTCTGAGTTTATGACTTAATCCTCTTAAAAACTCTATTATGAACATTTAAACCCTGATACTCTTTAATATCTTGTCTTCCATACTGATTTTCTTCAATAAATGGTCTCTGACTGTGTTTTTTGGCTGTGTTGCAGGTGCACGAAGGGTTCTTATAATATTACCAATGTTCATGAGACATGGTAAAAATGGTTGTTCGAAACCTGTATATTCATGTGCTTCATTGATAGTGGCTTGGGGGATCATCATCCCCGGCCTTTGATTTCCTTTAAAACTATGGAGAAACCTTTTAAACCTGCACAAACATAGAAAATTTAAGAAAATACGTGAAGGGTAGGTTTATACAGCTCTGGGTGTGGGAATATATCATAGCCGTTGGATGAAAGAAACCAACGGTTAGGATTTCTTGTTGGGGTTGATGGGGAGGCAGTCAGATGGAAATGATGATCAGATTAAGTCTGGGCCGTTAATCTAGAATGAACAACGGTTGAGATTAATCAGGGAATTTATAATGCGGATGGGGTAATATTATAGCAGAATGGAGGAAAATGTAATAAGAATGGGAGAAAACCTTTATCGGAGGCAAAAAAGGGTTTAAATGGAGTTCGAGCATAACTTTGAATGAGAACTGTTAGATTAGGTCATCCAACGGCGAATATTGAATGAGGAAATGCAATACAAAGGGGAAAGGTGGTTTGGAAAAAAACAGCCGGTGGTATTCGCGCGACATTGGATTTGTTTCAAAACTTTCCCAAAAGAACGTGATATAGGTCTGTGCTTGATGCGTGTCCTTTAAATACCACCCATATCACATAATTTTTTTGCATTAACGTTCGAGCGCAAAACTACGTGATATGGGATAGCAACCGTTGGATGAAGGGTGGAGAGATCTAATGGTGGGAGTGAGAGCGTGATGAGATAAGATGCGCGGGTGGAAAACGGTGGGCAGGGTCAAGGCGGTTTAGATCTGGACCGTTGGATCTAAGGGACGGATGGTCGAGATCTATTGATGGGGGAGATAGGTCCCAAAGGAGTTGGGCCTATCGGGTTTAATCTAGACCGTTAGATCTTAAGAATAAATGGCCTAGATTTAAAGATGGGATGATGAAAAGAAAATGAGGTAGGGGTTCAGGCGGAGATCGGGTAAAATGTGGACCGTTGATCTGCAGAGATCAATGGTGGATCTTTACCTAGGGATTTTTAAACTACGGGGCTTTGTGAATCAACAAAGAAAGTGGGGTTTGATCTACACTGTAGGATCTATGAAATCGACGGTCCAGATCTGATCGCAGGATCGCCAATCAGTGGAGCTATGGGGAAGGAAACAATGAAATGCGCCGATGCGATTAAGCACAGGCCATTAGATGTAGGAGAGATCAATGGTCAGGATTGAATCGGCGGGTTTAATGTCGGATGGCTTATGGCAGGGCGCGATTAAATATAGGTCGTTGGTTCTTGTGGATTTAAACAGCTTAGATTAAATCGCGGGATTGCAATCAGAGGAGGGAAAGGGAATGGACAAAAGAAATTTTGCAATGCAATGGAGCGAGGACCGTCGATCTAAAAAAATATCGACGGTCAGGATTTAATAGTGAAGGCCAAAGGCGAAAGGGCGGGTATTGAACAGGGAGCGATATGGACCTTCGGATCTGGGCACGATAAAGAAGATCAACGGTGGGGAATACAATCGCGGGATCGCATCGGAGGAGGGGGGAATAAAAAAGGGTGAGTTGGAAACTTGCAATGCGATTGGCCGATGATCTTTGTTCGGTTTTAGATCAACGGTCAAGATTTGCTCCGAATCACTTCGTCAAGTTTTATGAAATAACGAAGGAAAGTTGGATTTTTCGGAAATACAAAGGAAAGTAAGGTTTATGAAAATATTTTTAAGTCCTTTAAGCGCCCTATTGCGGGGCTAGGGTATTATGAAGCAGAGGTTTATAGGATTTAAGCCCTCAGGGGCTAAATTTCTATATATGCAGAAAAGAGTGTTTTTAGGCTAAAAAACAGGGTTTTTAAGCCAATTAGAGGGTTCCGGTAGGGAAAAAAGGAAATTTTAAACCAAATGAAAGGAGACCGAATGGTTTAAAAATGGTGTTGGAGTGAATTTTTAAGGGTAAATGAGGCTTTATGGAGGGTTTATATGAAGAAAAAAGGGGATGAAAATGGGGTTTTTATGAATGAAAGAAGGGGTAAAAATGATGAAAAAACGGGGTTTTTTAGCAGTCTTTTCTTTAGGAAAACAACAGATTTTTCAGGTTTATAAGGGAAACAGCAGTGAAGATTAACTAAAGAAATAGTTTTCTTCATAAAAACTTCAAGGATGATAGGTTCTCAAAGGGGAATTATCTCTTGAAGTTTTGAAGAACAAAATTAGCCACTTCTTGGTATAATAGAATTTATTAGTGGCTAACAGTGGCTCCACTTGGGGAAGACAGCTGGTTCTTTAGGTGTCTAGAACCTCAGCTGCAAATCTCTGGCTTTAAACCAGTGTCTTAATCCATTGGGCAACAACCTTTATTTTTTGATGAACTCTGTAGTAATTAAAAACAATGGAATTTTGTCAAAACAACATGTCTACCTACCCATCTCTAATGATCCTAACATTTCTTCTTCTTTTCAGAGTGCATTTGGACTGGAAGACTCTCTTCAACAACATTTTATTCTTTTGAAAAAAAAAACTAATCTAAGTCTACTCTTATTTCTCCATGAACTCGGATTAAGCAGTTGAGTTCATAAGCTTCTCTACCTAGCTATTGCCTGTCAAGATTAGACTGTCTGACAGACTTTTATTCTCTAATTTATAAGGAAAAAAATTTAAAAACAGTCAAGCCAAGATTAAGCTTTTTGACTTGCTGTGATCTATGTCATAAAAACAAGCTGCACATAGATTATTATTTAAAGAAAATTTAAAGCAAAATAATAAGGCTCAAGATTTGAAAATTTAAAAACATCCTTCACTATCTTTTCAGCTTTGTTTTTGAATTTGTTTGAGCTTCTTTTTCTTTCTTTTTGGTTCAAGTTTTGAGTATACTAGAAACAAGTTTCTTTCATTATTAAAGGTTCAGGTTTTGAGCATGTTTGAACCCTTTTTTTTTTCTAACCTAATCCACCTTACTGATAAGCCAAGATTATGTTGTTTGGCTGATCTGATTCACTAACCTATCAGCAGTAAATTGAAAAGCTAATTAGTCATGATTAAACTGTATGACTAACTAGAAGTGTGTTTCTAGGAGTGGAATTTGAGCTTGCACACTTTCATATTTTGTCTCTCTTTTTTGGTATGGGGCTATACCTTTCTTGTTTTACAATCTGCCCTCTTTTCTTTTTTCTATTTGTTTTTGTATTTTTATTTTTCTAACTTTGAATGCAATGTTCAAACTATGATATTTACAATGAAAAAATAAAATTCTTTGAAAACTCATGACTCTTGGAAGAAGCAATGATTTAGCATCCTGCCATGGAGAGGACCTCCATATAAATCTTCTCCATTCAATTCTTTCAGGAAAAACGCATTGTGACCCCTCTCAGCATGAATAATATAGGGTCCTTTCCACAAGTTCTCAAACTTTCCATGCTTTTCCTTCTCTTCTCTTCTTGAATCCCATTTGAGAACAACATTTCCAACTTGGAAATTGTTTGCCTTAGTCCTTTTATCAAATAACTTCTTTATATTTTCTTGGACTAACTATGTTCTTTCATAGACTTCTTCTCTAGTCTGTTGTAAATTAATTGTTTGGTTGATTCTTCTCTGCATGTCATTTTCTTCAATATGCACTTCTTGGAGGAGTTTCATGACTGGAACTCCTAATGATGTTGGGAATACTGCATCAATGCCATAAACTAGCTGATAGGGGGACATATTTATTGACTTTTTTGTAGTTAATCTATCAGCCCATAAGGCATGAACCAACTTACTGTGCCATGACTTCTGATTATGCTCCAATAGCTTTTTGATGATATTGATGAGGCTCTTATTGGAGGATTCAAATAATCCATTTCCTTAGGGATAGTAGGCAGTAGAATGGCCCAAGGTGATATGGTATTTGTGACAAAAATCAACCATTCTTTTAGATTTAAAGACATCAGCATTATCTGTTATGATTTTTCTAGGACAACCAAATCTGGACAGGATATTTGTTTCAAGGAACTTGATAATGACCGAGTCAGTAGCATTCCTGGATGGTATCGCTTCTATCCACTTGGTAAAGTAGTCAGTGGCAGTGAGGATCCTCTTATGCTGGGCTGAGGAAGATGGGTGAATTTCCCCAATGAAGTCCAAGCCCCATTGTTGAAAGGGTGTCTGAACACTGATAGGATGTAATGGTAAGGGAAGGAGTTTTCTTTTGCCATAAAAAATTTGACACTTATGGCAAGACATGACTAACTTCTAAGTATCTGGGAAAAGGGTGGGCCAATAGTGACCAGATCTGAGAATTTTTTTTGCTGTGGTCTTCCAGTAGAGGTGTCCTCCACATTCTCCTTCTTGCAGCTCATGCATTATTCTTCCTGCATCATCTTCAAGTAAGCATTTAAGCAAAATTCCAACAGCATTTTTCCAATATAATACCCCATCTACGATGCAATAACTCAAAGCTTTCTTTTTCAAAAATATAGCTTTATTTTTAGACAAAGAAGGAGGGGCATTCGAATATAAAAGCACATAAATGATGTCAGCATACCAAGGAGAACTCAGAAATTCTTCTTCAATGAAAGGGGTAGTGAATTCTTCTACTTCTTCCAGCACATCTACCACGTTCATATCTAGCGCTTGGAAGTTTAATTCAGCCATAAGTTTTGCTAATCCTTGCCCTTTAACTAGTTTGGTGGGCCTGATTTCTAAGTCATATTCAAGAATAGTTGCAATCTATTTCCCCCTTTTACCATCAGGGTCCTGACTTAGAATATCCTTGACAACAGTATGTTGAACAAAATCAATTATGTGAGAGTGTAGAATATAGACTCTAAATTCTTTTAATTATTTCACTAATGCTAAGGCTTGCTTCTCCATGATGTTATATTTGAGAAGAGCATCTCTTAAGGCCCTACTAAAGAAGGATATTTGTTTTTCTTGCCCCAAGTAATTCTTTTGAAGTAAAACTGCAGCTATTGTATGCTCATATGCAAAAGAAAAGATATAAAAGTCTTTGGTGAAGTCTGGACTAATCAAGACTGGTGTTTGAGTGAGAGCTTGTTTAACCAATTAAAATGATTGTTTAGCTGGTAAAGTCCATTTTACACCTACATATTTCTTAAGCATGTTTGTAATGTTTTTTAATAGCTCAGCAAGGTTGGCGATAAACCTCCTCAAAAAATTAATATTTCCAATGAAAGATTGTAATTCTTTGAGGCTTCTTGGATGACTGATTTGTAATATGCCATTTATCCTTTTAGGGTCTATTTTGATTCCCTCTTTTGAAATTATATGACCAATAATTTTACCTTCTTGGAGACCAAAGAGTGTCGTCTTGGGATTCAAATATAAGCCAAATTTCCTACATTTCTCGGAAACTTTTCTCAAGTGAATCAAATGTTCTTCATCATTTTTTGAGAAAACGGTTATGTCATCAAGGTAAATGATTATAAAATAGCCAATATCTTCAGAGAAGTCTATTTCCATGGCCCTTTGGAAGGTGGCCCTTATATTCATCAAACCGAAAGGCATTTTGACATACATAAAGGTGCCCCAAGGTGTAGTAAAAGAAGTTTTGAGTTGATCACTTGGGAGCACTAACACCTGATTATAATTGGAGAACCCATCCAACAGTGATATCCTTTTTTACCCAACTACCCTTTGAAGTATATGGTCCATCTTGGGCAAGGGGTAGTTGTCCTTTAGGGAGGCTCTATTTAGATTTCTGAAGTCAATACAGAGCCTAATTTCCCCTATCTTTTTCCTAACAGAAACTAAGTTTGAAACCCACTCTGAAAATCCAATTGGTACTATAATCCTAGCATCATGCATCTTTTCGATTTCAGCCTTAACTAAAGGTAATAAAATAGGGTTTATCCTCCTTATTTTTTGTTTGAAAGGTTTTTTATTTTCCTTCAAACGAATCTTATGCTGAATGATGCTACTATCATAAGATTTCAGATCTTTGTATCCCCAAGAAAAAACATCTTTAAACTCTTTGAACAACTCTATATATTGAAATTTCATGTGAGCTGGGAGAGTGTTGGATAGTTTAATCATCTTGGGTTCTGCTAGGCTGCCTATGTTATGTTCTTCTACATCTGTTTCCATAGGCTCCATTCTTGGTTCTTTGGCTACATCATTAAAGTCAAAAAGGTGTTCTAAAGGTGTGAGACCTCTTGGAATTATATCACTCTTGCATTGTAAAACTTCCAAGTCTTCCTGGTCTGCATAGTCAATTAATTCTACTTCAAAAGGATTCTCACAGTGATTTATATCAGCGGAATGCGTTATTTAAACTTCTGGGATTTGTTCAAGATACAAACAGTTTTCTTTATGGCTGGTTTCTGATATTGGTATGGTGAAATCATTTTCTGATTTTAAGAAATCATCTATGTGTTTGTCAGAATCAAACACTTGCCAGTGATCTTCATTATCAGGCACTGCAGGCCTGTGTTTTACCTTTACACTAAGCTGTTCATTTATCTCAGGTATTTGGCAGTTTCTGGCATTGAAAGAAAGTTCATTTGCTAGATGATTTTGTGCTCTAGGAATGAAAATGAGTTCATATTTTTCAAAGGTCTTTAGTAAATCAAGTGCAGCATTACGATATTCTCTAAGTCTTTGGTTTTTAGCTGAATATTCTCCTTTTATTTTTCTTATGATAAGTTTAGAATCTCCTAAGATTGATATTTTCTAGGCTTGTAATTGTTTGAGCAACTGTAAGCCAAGGAGAAGTGCTTCATACTCAGCAATATTATTGGTGCATGGAAAATCTAGCTTATATGAATAACTCTGATTTGTATTTTGAATCCATACACCTGCCCCTGCACTTATTTTATTAAAATATCCATCAAATTTTATTGTCCAAAGTATATTTGCCTCATTTTCATTTTCTTGTTGCTATTGATTGCCAATGTTTTGTATCTGATTTAAGGGAAGTTCTAATTGTTCTGGTAAACTGATTGGGTCTATGTTTTCCTTATCTTGTTGAGTGATTTCATCTTCATTGTACAAGATAAAAAAATCTAAACTTGATTGAATAGAAGAGATTGGAGATTTTTTTGGTTTATCTATGTTTCTCACCATGTACTTCATGTGGGATTCTCTGTATAATCTTCTGTTTTGGTTAAAAATAGGGATGGTGGCATAAGACATGTCCATTTGAAGGCTTCCCTGAAGTTTGTCTCCCCATGATCTTGATAAGAGCATGCCATACTTAGGGGGAATGTCAGCTACAACTATGTCCATTACTAGACTCTTAGCAGGGATCTGTGATAAGTTAACACATAAATATTTGATTAAACCCAAGCATTTGACTCTGCTTGAATCAAAGGAATAAAAATCCTTGTATGGTTTAGTAATTTCTAAGCCTAAGCTTTCCATTACTACCTTGGGCGTAAGATTATGTGAAGCTCCAGAGTCTAACATGGCATTGTGTAAAATTTTCTCATCTATATTCAAACTAACATAGAAGGGAGGGACAACCCCTTCTTGGTATTTTCCTTCAACTTCTGGACAAAACAACAACTCAGGCTTGTCATTTGTCAAGTTTAATGTGTTAGTATCACTTTCTAAGTTCAAATCTTTCAAAACTTGGTTTTTGTACACTTCTTGGGTCACTAGTTCAGCTAGAGGTATGGTAATTTTTATCTTTGCAATCTCTCCCTCAAGGTTGAAAGGAACAATTAATTTGGTCATATTTACATCTGTATTTTCAATTTAATTCCTTTCAGCAATTTTGATTTTCTGAACCTTGTTTGGACTGGTAATTGGGACAGGTTTGTTAGGACCACTAGCTGAAGTGCTAGGGGTGCTTTGTTCAACATTGGTTTGGCTACTTTTCTCTTTGTTTATGTCTGGTTTCTTATCCAAAATGTTGGGTTTCTCTACTTTTTTCTTAGATTGATTTTCTACATTTTTCTTAACAATAGTGTTAGTGTTTTTATATTTTGCATTGTCTATGTTCCCTTTTCTCCTAAGATCATATTGTTTGTGCACCTCCATGATCGCATTTTCGAACCCCAATCTATTATCATCAGAATCTTCATAGGTGTTTGCATTTTTATCAGAGGAGAAGAAACTTTGTTCTTATTCAGTGAGGAAAACATCATCCCCACTGTCTGATCCAATCAAGTTCACATGACCTTCTCCCAACCTTTCAATCTCCCTATCTTCCTCATATTGATCTACATAGTTTTGCTGGAAGGGAGGTCTAATATGTTGGTCATTTTCTTTTTTCTTGTCTTGATTGTTTTCTCTTCTATAATTCTGATCTCTATTTCTATTTTGGTTGTTTTGAGGTTCTCTTGGTGGCACTCTATCATTCAAATTGATCTTTTCAAGCATCCTCTCCATTACCTTCACTAGGTTATCAATTTTAGTGTCAGAAGTTGAGGTCGAGGGTGCAGTGTCATCTTTATAAGTTACCCTCTTCTCTGATCTCAACCTATTTCTTTTCTCAATTATGTTTGCTTCTACACTCACAACTCCTCGCTGCATGTCTTCTAGAGTTAAGTAATATATCTCCCTTAGCTGATAATCCATTTCAACATCAAAACATTCAGGGTATCTTACTAAGGCCATGCCTTGGGGAGGTTTCATGTGAGGTGGAAGAGCATTGTAAGCACTGTTAAACCTAGTGGAATAGTCATGAAAACTCTCTCCTTGATTTATTTTAAGGCTGCTATACTTTGCTAGTATTTGGAAAGGGTTCTTTTTTAGTTCCCATTTGTTGATGAATGTTTGATGCAAAGCAAGGAGATCATTGATGCTGTTAGCAGGTAAGTTTTTAAACCATTTCTTTACATCTCCTCCTAAACTTTGGGCAAATATCCTCATCTTAATGGTTTCCTCCTCTATCTCCATGTAATCAAATGCATCCTCCATCCTATCTACATTATTTTGAGCTATTGTAGACTCCTTTGCAGTGAAATGGGGAATTTTGGATTGGTAATCATTTGGTAAGGGAAGTAGAGGTTGTGGTAACACTAATGAGGCATACCATGTTTCCATGGCTAGAAAGAAAGGTGGATTTACAAGAGGTGGATTTATAAAAGGGAAAGTGGACTGAAACGAAGTGTTTTGAACAGTGGTAGTATGGATTGGAGTGGAAGAAACGCTTGGGCCAAAAAACTGGTTTTGAGTAGATTTGTTATGGATAAGGCTAAAGTGGTGAAGAAGCTATGAATCAAGAGGAGTGAAAGGTGAGGCTTCTCTACTAAAGCTCTTTTGCAAATCTGCAATGTCAAGATCAGTTTGGTTTATATCAACTTGAGATCTAGTTCTAAAGATGTTCTTTGTACGATGTAAATCAAAGTGTGAATCCTCTGAGACAACAAGGTTTTCAGGGACATATTTTGTTCTTAAGAGGCTCCTATTATTAGCTAATTTTACAGACTTAGAAGTCTACCACACAATTCTCTCTGGATTTTCAACTATTAAAGGAGGATTAGGGTCAGGATGAGATCTAGTGTTGATCCTATGTGAAGCCAGAGTGTTTTTCCAAAAATGAGAGAGGTTAAAGTTTTTAGGGACTATTTTTTTAAATTATTGCCTCTCACAATGTCTTATCTAGTATGGGACTAAGCTTCTAAACTTCCTCAAGGCTGGTTAACATAGTCCTAACGAGATATGGAGACCTAGATGGGTAATAGGCCTACTGGGGCTATTGGAGTCGCCAGGTGGAAACTTTTTAGCTTCTATGAAGGTAAAATATTGGATGGTTCCACCACCATGTTTATTATGAGGCAAAACTAAAATGTTTTTTTGGTTTTTCTGAGTTTTTTCGGTCCTATGGGTTATGAGAGTGTCCTAAATATTATTCAAAACTTAGCTAAGGTGTCTAAAACAAAGACAGTTCACTCCTATGGCTTGGTAACTGATTCCATCAAGTTTTTATAAGGTTCTATGAGAATCCTAAGGGTTACTTAGTTTGTCACTGATTCAAATAAGTCCTATCATGATTACCATTATGCTTGGTAGTTCTTGAAGAAAGTTACTTATGTTATATTAGACAATGAGTTTTTTGTTTTAAGGATTTTACTTAGTGTCCCACCGTGATCGCCATTATGTTGGTGGCGATGAGGTGGCTAATAATCACTGGATATTCTTGAAAAAAAGGGATTTATAGAGTCCTAAGGTGTACTTAGATTGTCACTAACTCAGAAGTGTCCCACCGTGATCGCCATTATGTTGGGGTCCTGTGTTTTTATAGTTTGGAAAATCAAAAGACATGGTAACATCAAACCAATATTTAGAGTTCTAGGATCTAGTCCTCCTGTTCTGAGAGAGGGATCTCTCCAATGTTTTTTTCGCAATGGTGTTTGCTTTGAGTATTGGTTTTAGACTAGTTATTAGGTGAAAGTGTTTATTTATTTGATTGGTTTAAGGACATAGCATAACATGAAAGGTCTAGGAAAGATAGGTAGAAAGGAGAAACAAAAGATTGATGGAGCAATGGAGTCAAAAAGAGGTTTATGAAAAACTCATCAATGGATATGGGATATCAAAGGGAAAATCTAACTTGGCCACAGGATCCTTTGGTTTTGTGAATGAGATGGACATCAATGATTTGGAAAGAGAAATTGAATTCTCAACAAAGGGAACTTGAAAACATAACTTGAACAATAAATAAGTATTTGATAGACAGGGCTAACCATAAATTCTACAAACGCACTTCAAGAAAATAATGACTTCAAGACAACTTTCAAAATGAAATCTAAGATTCAGGAGCACATCCTATTTCCTCAAAGATTTTATTTTAAATGATTTAGAAAACATAAAATATTCACTGATAATTGCAGTCATAGAAGAGGGAACACCTAACACGTCTATGGTCACCACTATAAATACCTTTAAAACAATTGTTCAAGCAAGGAAAAGGGGCATGATTGGAACAGACCTCCTTGGATAACTGTAAACAATGGTACTTAAAAGGGAGACTTCAAAAACAACTTTCAAGTGGCAGAAAACAAGCAAGGAGAACCATAAATCATGTTGAAACCGACTATGTGAACTATTAGAGAAATAAACAAGCATGAGGACTAAAGAGAGAGATTGAAGACTCTAAAATACCTCAGCAGAAGAAAACATAAAACAGTGAAGGATGAACAGGTCTAAGGTGCTTCTAGGAGTCATTTATTAGCCTAAAAATTTCATTCTACTGTAGTAAGCATTTATGGAACAAAATGAAAACAGGAGAAAACATTAAACAGTTCAAAATACTTCACCAACAGCCAAGCTCATGGATCCAACGATAGAGCCTTCTCAAGAACAAGCATGGAACAACATCATCAGGCTTCCAAGACTTCAATTCATTCCTCAACTTCAGACAGACTATGTATTATTTCAGAGAGTTTTAGTATTACAACTAGTGAACAATCAACCAAACTGTATCTCATATTATTCAAAATTATTTATAGAAGAAATGAGGAGGTGGAAAAGTTTTTGGATTGAAATGTAATAAATTCTACACTAAATGCAATTCCTAGCCTCGAAAACCATGTAAGGCGTAAGGAAGGAATGTATCAAATTATAACTATGTATCATTTACTCTGTTTATGCTTTATAAGGCTCAAATGGGTAAAAGATTTACTTCGAGGCTTATTTATCCTTCACAATAACTTCACTGACAGTTCAGAATTTTGTTCTTTATTTTGTAATAACTATTCAGGTGTCTTTATGCAAATATCTTCGAATTGGACAATAAGTAGGCCTTCCTTTGATTTATTAAGGCTGCAGGTGGCTCTTTTGGTAGTTGGGGGATTCAATTTGCCCTTGATGTGGTAGTGGAGGCTTCTCAGACTGATAAATCTCCTTGTTTTATCCTAAAACACCTTTAATCTGTCTTTGTTTTGTGTTTTAGGCCTAATTAGGCTTAATATTCATCTTCGAGTCTTCATACTCTACCGAATGTGGATCAGGCATTTTATTTTCTTAGTTTATGCCTTAATCCTCTTAAAAAATCTGTTGTTAACCTTTGAACCCTGATACTCTTTAATCTCCTGTCTTCCACGCTGATTTTCTTCAATAAATGGCCTCTGACTATGTTTTTTGGCTGTGTTGCGGGTGCGTGAAGGGTTCTTATAATATTACCAATGTTCATGAGACATGGTAAAAATGGTTTTTCGAACCCTGTATATTCATGTGCTTCATTGATAGTGGCCTGGGGGATCATCATCCCCGGCCTTTGATTTCCTTTAAAACTGTGGAGAAACCTTTAAAACCTGCACAAACACAGAAAAGTTAAGAAAATGTGTGAAGGGTAGGTTTAGACAGCTTTGGGTGTGGGAATATATCATAGCCATTGGATGAAAGAAGCCAATGGTTAGGATTTCTTGTTGGGGTTGATGGGGAGGTGGTCGGATGAAAATGATGATCAGATTAAGTCCGGGTTGTTGATCGAGAATGATCAACGACTGAGATTAATTAGGGAATTTATAATGCGAATGGGGTAATATTTAGCAAAATGGAGGAAAATGTAATAAGAATGGGAGAAAACCTTTATCGGAGGCGAAAAAGGGTTTAAATGGAGTTCGGGCATAACTTTGAACAAGAACCGTTAGATTAGGTCATCCAATGGCAGAGATTGAATGAGGAAATGCAATACAAAGGGGAAAGGTGGTTTGGAAAAAAACAACCGGTGGTATTCGTGCGACATTGGAGTGGTTTCAAAACTTTCCCAAAAGAACGCGATATAGGTCTGCGCTTGACGCGTGTCCTTTAAATAACAGCCATATCGTATAATTTTTTGGCATTAATGTTCGGGCGCAAAACTACGCGATATGGGATAGCAACCGTTGGATGAAGGGCGGAGAGATATAACGGTGGGAGTGAGAGCGTGATGAGATATGATGCGCGGGTGGAAAACAGTGGGTAGGGTCAAGGTGGTTTAGATTTGGACCATTGGATCTCAGGGATGGACGGTCGAGATCTATTGATGGGGGAGAAAGGTCCCAAAGGAGTTGGGCCTATCGGGTTTAATCTAGACCGTTAGATCTTAAGAATGAACATCCCAGATTTAAAGATGGGATGATGAAAAGAAAATGAGATGGGGGCTCGGGTGGAGATCGGGTGAAATGTGAACCGTTGATCTGCAAAGATCAACGGTGGATCTTTACAGAAGGATTTTTAAACCGCGGGGCTTTGTGAATCAACAAAAAAAGTGGGTTTTGATCTAGACTGTAGGATGTATGAAATGGACGGTCAGATTTGATCCCAGGATCGCCAATCAGCGGAGGCAAGGGGAAGGAAACAATGAAATGCACTGATGCGATTAAGCACAGGTCATTAGATCTAGGAGAGATCAACGGTCAGGATTGAATCGGTAGGTTTAATGTCGGATGGCTTATGGCGGTGTGCAATTAAATCTGGGCCGTTGGTTCTTGTGGATTTCAACGGCTGAGATTAAATTGC
The DNA here is from genome assembly GCA_034641835.2 of Pinus albicaulis. Classification (NCBI taxonomy): domain Eukaryota; kingdom Viridiplantae; phylum Streptophyta; class Pinopsida; order Pinales; family Pinaceae; genus Pinus; species Pinus albicaulis. Next base: position 235,375,387 of record CM076572.1, read on the forward strand.
GGGATTGCAATCGGAGGAGGGAAAGGGAATGGAAAAAATAAATTTTGCGATGCAATGGAGCAAGGACCATCGATCTAAAATATAGATCGACAGTCGGGATTTGATAGTGAAGGCCAAAGGCGGAAGGGTGGGTTTCGAACGGGGAGCGATATGGACCATCGGATCTGGGCATGATAAAGTAGATCAACGGTGGGGAATACAATCACGGGATCGCATCGGAGGAGGGGGAAATAACAAAGGGTAAGTTGGAAACTTGTGATGCAATTGGTCAATGATCGTTGATCAGTTTTAGATCGATAGTCAGGATTTGCTCCGAATCACTTCGTCGGGTTTTATGAAATAACAAAGGAAAGTTGGATTTTTCAGAAATACAAAGGAAAGTAATGTTTATGAAAATATTTTTAAGTCCTTTAAGCACCCGATTGCGGGGATAAGGTCTTATGAAGTGGATTTTTATAGGAGTTAAGCCCTCGGGGGCTAAAGTTCTATATATGCAGGAAAGAGTGTTTTTAGGCTAAAAAACAAGGTTTTTAAGCCAATTAGAGGGTTCCTGTAGGGAAAAAACGAAATTTTAAACCAAATGAAAGGAGACCAAATGGTTTAGAAAGGGTGTTGGAGTGAATTTTGAAGGGTAAATGAGGATTCATGGAGGGTTTCTATGAAGAACAAAGGGGATTAAAATGGGGTTTTTATGAATGAAAGAAGGGGTAAAAATGATGAAAAAACGGGGTTTTCTGTAGTCTTTTCCTTAGGAAAACAACAAAATTTTCAGGTTTATAAGGGAAACAGTAGTGAAGATTAACTAGAAAAATAGTTATCTTCATAAAAACTTCAAGGATGATAGGTTCTCAAAGGGGAATTATCTCTTGAAGTTTTGAAGAACAAAATTAGCCACTTCTTGGTATAACATAATTTATTAGTGGCTAACATACTTTTTAATTTGATCAAATGGTTCAAAATAGCCCCAGCACAACGTATCTCCACTCCTTTATTCATTCACGCACACAGTAAGGGTTTTTTTTTCAGAATTTCAGCAGAGTCCTTGGCAAAAAATTTCGGGCGTTGCACTCATGTAGTAGTGCGCTACGCGCCTGTAGCCTCCACCTGTGCATTTTTACAATGTGCGTTGTGCTCCTGTAGAGTGGTGTTGTGCTCCTGGTAGATCTTCCCACCGTGCAGAAGAAGGGCACGAAACCACATGCAAGCACCCGGCAGCACTGCACTCCTGCCATTGCCTGAGCCGCCCGCGTGGCAGCGCTGTGCTCCTGCCACTGCTTTGGCCTCTACAAGACACTGCCCAACGTTCAGGAGCTTCAGGACACCTCGTTCAGGCTACTGCCCATGGTGCTGTGCTCCTTCCACTACTCCAGACACTGAACGACAACGCGTTCAGGCACCTAAATCCCTCGGTGTTGCACTCCTTCCACTGTGCTGCACTCCTGAAACAGTGCTACGCTCCTGCCACTATTCTGCATTTTCTACCAGATTTCAAGTTCAGGTTACCCGACTCTGCCCACAAGCTTCTTGAGCCATTTTCTCTGTTGTGGAGGCACTTCAAGAGGTATTGTGGATTTTTCCTACATATGCATGTCTTCCTAAAAGATAAGGCCACTAAGAAGTTTCAAATTTGGTTTAGAAAAGGAAAAGGAGTCTTAGAGAAACACTTGGCCTACACACTGCTAATGCCTTGACCTAGTATACAAAACTCATCATCTCCTTTAATCCTTTTCCACATCATTTCACTAGCAATATCATCCCTTTAAAGATTGTGAGGCAGGGGTAAAAAACAAAATGTCTGAAGAGGATAATGTTAACATTTATGAGTCAAGCCAAAGTCCTAAAAAGCAGCCAATGAAGGGAGGGATTCCAAATAGGTTTGAACCTATAAACATTGAAGAGCTGATAACCTCCCCTACTATTTTGACCTGTTTTCAAGAGTTGGGCTGCTATGAATTCTGTAAGCAGGTACAAAAGCTCCAAAGTCACCCTCAGTTGACCAAGATCTTTGGCCTAAACCTTCATAAACATCAAGTACAACTAGCCGGGGTAAAATTTGATTTTACTACTTGTGCCATCTCTAGGGCCACTGGTTTAAACAAAAGTATCTAGACCTAAGTCACTATCTCCCATTCTTGAAACCAAGTTGTCCAGCTGACTGTAAAACCATGTTCCCCTTCTCTCATTTACTGGACAGATATTCCCTCCTGATGAATATCATCATGAAATACTTCACCTATGAAGGTAGGTTCTCCAAATTCTATTCTTATCACATAAGGCTCCTCATGCACTTCATCAAAACCAAGCTACTACACATGCACTACTATCTTTGCAAAAGTATTGAAAAAATTTCTTCCATCATGCACAAAATTCCTCCATCCCAACAAATGTCAAGCATTTTTCATCATTCCCTCATCAAAGTGATTGTCTCACACCAACTAGAACAACAAGGCATCCCCTAGGAGGTTTTCATTGCCCACGATGATCTAAAAAATCCACAGCCCAATCCTCTACAAAGTCTGCCATCATCATCTCAAAATCCTCCTCACACACCTCCATCACCTTCCATTGACCTTGGTTCATCTTCTTCCCATGAATCATTTCATCAAATAGACCTTCCTCATCCACCTTCCCCTAAGAAATCAAAAAATTAAGAAAGCAGTGATGGCCAAGAAGAAAGAAGTGAGGAAGAAGATGATGAAAATGAATAAAAAAGTGAAGAAGAGGAAGATGGAAAAAAGGATAATAAAAATGAAGAAAAGAGTGAGGGCCAAGAAGAAAGCAATAATGGCCAAGAAGAAAGAGGTGATGAAAAATAAGAAAACAGTGAAGGAAAGGATGATGAAAATGAAAGGAAAAGTGAAGAAGAGGAAGGTGGAAAAGAGGGAGATAGCCAAGAAGAAATTAATAAAGGCAATGACAAAGATTACTGTGTTGATAAGGAAAAAAATGGAGTTGAAACTAATGAGCCCCATAATGAGCAAAAAGGCCAAAATCGTGGTTCTTATGATGAAGAAAATGACAGTGACAAGAATACATATGAAGACAGTGGTGAGGAGGCATATGATGCAAATGAAGAACATAGTGAGGAAGAGGAAGATAACAAAGAAAACAACAGTGAGGAGGCCTATGAAATCAATGAGGAAAAACAAAAATGATGGTGACAAGAATGGAAAATACAGTCAAGAAGCAGAGTTTAAAGTTGTTTTCCATAGGTAAGAAAATGATGACAAAGGGCCAACCAATGAAGGTACCCAAGGCAGTGATCATTAAGAACAAACAAACAACAGTAAGGAAGACAAAGAGGGTGATGATAGCATGGAAGGAGGTGAAGGGAATAAAGCATAAAACAATGTTACAAATGTAAATCTTCAAAAAGATGATGAAGGTATTGAAAATGATGAAGATTATGGGACAAAAATAGATTTTAAAGAAGAAGCAAAGAAGAATGATGATGACCAAGGAGAGGCAACCTCTCAAGGGGAAAACAGTCAACTAACCAAAGATATTCATGGAAATGAAGATGTGCCCAACAAGTATCAGAGCACCTCTAACATTGCAAGAACATAGAGGGAAAATCCTAAAGATGTTGATAGTGATGGTGGTATAAAGGATCGTGAGGGTGCTTGTCAAAAGGGCAGCCAAAAACAAGATAAGGGAGATGCACAAACAGAGATCATCCATGAGGAGCAAAAAAGTCCTAAGCTCACTAGTGATGAAGATTTTCAAGTAAAACTTGTTGCCCCTTTCACCTTTACCTATCAAAGAGGAGAGAGTCATGTTTTTGCTACCTCCAAAAAGCAAGGGGCCATGCACTCCTCCTCAACTCCAATGAAAGGAAAAGGAAAACAAAAAGTGGAAGAGGAAGAGGACAATCATGAAGAAGAAAAATAATTTGAGCTCATTCACATAGACAGTGAGGATGAAAATGAGACAGGAATAATAAAATCTCTTCTACAAGACTGGAACACATAGATTAAAGACTTGAAATTTGAGTTAGAGAGGTATAAGGATCTCATTCACTTTTTATAGATGTAGAACAAGAAATTGAGTGGCCAATTGGCCATCTATGAGGCAAGGGCACTAAAGTATCAAAAATAGGCTCAAAGGTCACAAGTGCAGTTGAAGGAATACATGGGCACCGATGATGAAAATGAGGATAAAGAGGGTCAAACTATAAAGAGACCTAGGACCATGGGTCTAAGAAAAGTATTGGCCAAGCAAAGAGAGGAAGAATCAGCCCAAGCAGAAAAATTTCCCCTCACTGAACTCCTTGCCATGGAAATTGAGCATAACAGAGAAGAATGGCTTGAGAGAGCCAACTTACATCTAAAGGCCAAACTGGTGAAGGTCAACAAAGACTTGAGCTTGCAAAGGAGAATGACTGAGCATTATAAACGGAGAAATCACTTTGCAAGGAAAAAGCTCAAAACTGCCCAAAATGAGGGCCCGACACCAAAACATGAAAAGGGCCAAGCTAGGCTTAGTATTTTGGCCCAAGTTTCTCTGTAGGTCTCTAATGACCTATGAGGCACCTACCTACCAAATTTGAGGCAATTTGGACAACTTTTTGTTTTTTCCAAATTTTGACCCCTAGGAGCGTAGCACCCCCTGTGCTGCACTTTTTCTCAGGGCGCCTTCATAAGGAGAGGTTTAATTTTTTGGATTCCCCATCACTAGAGGAGTATTATCACCAAATTTCAGCTCAATTGGAGTTGTTTTGACCCTCCAAAAGGGTCAAAAACACCCATTTTTCACCTTTCTGCCCACTTTTCTGAGCATCTGCTGTGCACCTAGCTCTTGGATTTTTCAACCTTTTGGGAAAATTTCAAAGGTCCGATTTAAGAAGTAAAGGTATATATGTAAGTTATACTTCCATATCTTTCCAACAAGCCATCACGGAGCCCTTTCCGACATCGAGAAGGCCTCCAAAACATTGCTGCAAAAACGCCTATTTTGGTGTTGTGCTCCTGGCAGAATTTCAGAGTTCCACACAGTGTGTTGTGCTCCTATAACTGAGTGGAAAAAATGTTCGTTTGGAAAGTTTTTATTAGGAATTTCAAGCCTAAAGGTCAATTTAATTTCCTCTTATAGTCAGAAAAGATATTTTATTTAGATATTTTTGTGCCTTGGGCTTCGCAAAGCCTCAAGGACGAGTTAGGATATTTCTCTTTGGCTAATAGGCTTCTAGATGCACTAGTAGGATCTCTTCTTCTCATTTTTTATATAAGACATGAGGATTCATTTTAATCAGTTTGGACTTGATGTGTTTAAGAGAAATACATGGTTTTATGAGCTTGGACAAGATATTGGTTTTATGAAGTGAATGAATGGCTTGTGTGGCTTGATGTTGGAGAAGATGGCTTGCAAGATTCCATAGCTTGGTGAATGGTGATGTTTTTCTAACTTGTTAATGTTTTCTTGTCATCATTTTGTTTCAGTCTGCTTGTTTGCTATATCAGAAAAGTATAGGTTGAGATATGCTCATGGAAGCACCTCAAACCTCCTATTTGCTATAGTTTTGATGTTTTCTTCTTTTAGTTCATCTTAAGGAATTATTGACTACTCCTTAGGCCCACTAAAACTTGTTATTTTTTTCATCAATGATTAGTATGTTAGATTATAAATATGATTCATGGTATGCCCTACTTATTTAAAGTTTTCAAAACCTTATTGTGAAGCTTTTCTATGGAATACTGATTGATTAGGTTAAGACAAAGAGGTCTTGTTTCGATCTTGCCCTTTGCCCATGCTCACCAACTTGTTTCAGAGTTCGTGATAGTTTGATATATGTTGTTTAGGAGTTCCCTCTCCATATATTGAATTTTTTGTTTATCTATGTGTTTTCTCAAAAAGCTGAAGGTGAATTTCTAAAGTTAGGAGTTCTAATGCTTCTATGTATCACTGGAATGTTCATCTTATATGTTTATCAGTTTGAGTATTGTTCATAGAGATTAATGGTTTTCCCTACCTCATGATTTATTTATTTCAGAATATATATTTTTAAGACCTCTTATTTTTTCCCAAACTTATTGTTCACCTCATATATCACCTAAAGGATCCATTAACCTTGCTAAATCGGCCCTGCAATACACTCTGCTTCATCATTTCGACACCCTATAATTCATCTAACCCAATAGCCCTATTAATTTGACAGCCTCTCATTTCCACCTATCCTACTTAGTCATATTACCCCAACCCAAAACAAAAAAAACAAATTACACTTAACAACTAGCCTAAAATCCATCATCCGAAGCAAAAATGTTCACATCCTTCACACAATAAAGAGAGCCCTCTCTGAGTCCAGGAAGGCTAGGTCCTAGGACTCCAAAGATTGGTGATTGGTCTGATGTTACCCTGTCATTTGGTTTAACCAATCTGCTAAATCACGGGACCCTAACAGGGCTCCTTTACTGGCCTCGCAATGGAAGGAAACCTTCCTCCACTGCAAAACTAGCTCAGAAAACACCCAACAAAATCTTCCATTGCTGCACCCTGCAACTCAGCACGACTCTCAATAGAAATTTTGCTGTAGCACAAGAATAAAGCTTGGTCTAAAATCTGAATATGGAAATTTAGTGCAAAGCTCTTACAAGAGGCCTCTCAAGGATAGAGGTGGGATTCCCGATCAGGAACACCCAGTGCTAAACAACACTACAATCTTAGCTAAACAACTGAAGAAATCTTATATGTCTAAAAATACCATATAATCAAAAACATAACATATCATAACATGAATAATATGGCTGTCATCCTCTTCCTTATATAAGAAATGAGATTTATAACCCTAAACCCCATTCATTTATGACACTACTTCCATGCAAGGTGTCTCCATCTAAGATTGCATTGTCTCTCCATAAATGTCCACTCCTCCATGACATCGTTGTTGATTTGGTAAAAGTTGACCCAGTCCACATACTCTAGCCCATTTTCACACCTTAGGGTGCTTTATTAAGCTAAAAATATGATCCACTTTCACATGAGAAGTGGTTTTATTCCTTATAAAGATATTTATGGGTCTCTCTACCCACTTATTCATCAAACAAGAAAGAAAAATTAGATTTTAATATTCCAATTAGTTGCATACTAATTTAGGAATATTACAATCCTCCCCTCCCAAATTTTGCTTGTCCTCAAGCAAATGCAAGGATATATATGAAAAATATAGGGAACCTTCATCCCTATGTGAAGCTCCATTCTCCAAGCTATCATCCATATAAAATGAACCACCCTCCAGAATGGTGATTCATAGAAAAAATCCTCCCATGTGAGAGGCTCCTCCCAAGTACATAAATCAATCATATGGCTCCCTTCATAAGGAAACAAGTGATATAATGTAGAAGCCGTATAATGTTCCATGCTCCCCTTGAAGCATGAATAAATATGGGAATTTTCATTCCCAATGGACACATCCAACCAATGTGTCATCCCTCCAATCATGTCCCCAACAATAATAAGAACATCATCAACATATGGGATCACAATCAAATTCGTGCTAGCTTCCATATGTAGTAATGGAGAAGGATGGTGATCCTTCAAGTGAAACCAATGAAATTATACTCCTAATTGCATCAGAATATGGCATGATGAGTGGTTTCCCAACCATTTTTTTGCTGCCCCAATCTCCTCACAATCTTGGAGAAGGTGTATGTTGTATGGTCCAAATTGAGCATACCCTGCATAATATATCATCTCCCTAATATCTCCTAGGGAGTGGCCATCATCAATGCTGCTTATGGCCCTAAGTAGACCATGAAGTCCAGAAGAAAGAGTGCCCCCTCTTGTAGAAATGCCCTTCACATGCATGGTAAGGAAATGCAAATACATAGTAAATGAATCATGGTGTACAGAAATACCATGTACTTGGTTCAAGCTAGTAATATGGCTCATAGATGGGCCTCCTCTCACTCCCAATGAGAGAGGAATCAGCTGCGATAACTCAACCAAAGAGTCATTTCTTCCCTCATCCTCCAAATAATCCATGCATCTCCTCATATGGTGGTGCATCTCCTCTTTGAAGTCATTCGAAATGAATCCTTTCAAGATAGTACAATATGCTCTTATAAAACCAGTGGGTTTGGAGAACAATCCTTCATATGCTGCATATAGTAGCTTCTCCTTGAGATTAGAGGCCCTAGTCAAGAAGACTCTACTCTAAAAATATATGACCCCATATACTATTTCATGTCTCCCATTAGATAGTTGGTCATCAAACACTCTGCATGAAAAGAGATCCTTAGAGTATTCCAGTAATAGTTGGGATCTCCAATAAGGGTCAATACTCAATAATGACAACACTATTGATCTATCATGTGAAGCTTTTGTCATGTTTCTACTCTCTTCTTTGAGATCTCCTATGCCAAATTCATACACCAGGATGTTGAAATATTTACCTTGCTGCTCCTTCCTCAGCGTAAAATCTGAAATGAGAGTGGGTAATGATGATGTTGGAAGAATGTATCCCTCCTCCTTGATTCTACCCAAGACTCCCAACATTGTACAATGACCTCCCATTTTTCCCACTCCTCTTGGATCTATAAGTGGTGCAACATGTTGAGAGAACTTTTTGATCCTTTTCCAATCAGGGGGTCTCCCTAGTGGAATGCCTCCATGTAATGAAAAATCAAGGCCTAGAGTAGGTTGTATATGTGAGTGGACTGATTTGTCCCTGACCTCACTCCACAAATCATCTTCCTACTTTTATGCATAAACCTCCTGAAAATGATGGGTGTATATGCTCTCAAAGTTGGTGTTGGCCCTCCTTCTCATCTTCTCCTACCTTATGCAAGATCTCACAATCTAAGGTGTATTCATCAGATGCAATCAAACCATGTACACCCAACATCTCATTGGTGTCAAGATTATTGATCACAAATGTATGATCTATCATAGTGTGTGCCCCAATGACTGTATCCAATGTTGGAACACACTTCCTCCATTGTTTTTTCTCATTTCCTATCAATATAGACACATGTTGCTCATGATATTTATATGTAAGATCCTTCGGAACTTCTTGCAAAGATACAGGATCTCCTCTAGTTGACAAAATTTATTCATCTCCATATTTAAATAGAAGCATATTTCCTCCTACTGTCACAGTGTTGAAGGAAATTTCCAGCTCTTCCTCTCCCTTCTCCTCATCAATGTAGAATACCTCATCATTAAGAGATCCTTTGTCTTGATCTCCTTTTGAAAAAGGAATCCTCATGTCTTCTTCTTGAGAAGAAAGTTCTTGCTGAAGTGGGGCCTTTTACCCTGGCACAACATGTTGTATATCTTTAACCCCCTCAATAATTTTCTGAAATGGAGTTGGTTTCATGGATCCTTCCAACTCATGCAAAGGTTCTGATTTCTTGGGCTTGGTTTTTTCTCCCAAGGAATTTTTAGATTGTTTCAAATCAAATATTTTCACTAACCTCCTAGTGAACTTTGCATAAGTAGATATATTTAAATTATTCGATGAAGAAGATTCAAATAATCACCAGGCATAAGCCTTACCTTCAATATGCAGTGTTGCTACTCTAGTCGCTTCCTCTTATGAAACTTGATGCAGCTGGAAATATGTATCTAGCTCATCTACCCAAGCCTTGGCTGGGCTCTTGGGTGACCCATCAAAAGTAGGTAGAAATAATCTACCCAAAGTGTGTTGCATGCACCCTCTTCTTATATTGTGATTACTGGGTCTCCTCTCTTCTTTGAGTTGACAAAATCCTTGGAATTTTAGATGATCCTTGAATCTTCTAGGCTTAGATTCATATTCTTGAAGATAGTCACCAAGAGTCTCCTCCTTTAGTGTTTCTCCTTCCTCTTCTTCTCTTGCCAAGAATGTAGGCATGGTACCACGTTGTAGATTTGATTGTGTGGATAAATTATCACACACATAATATGAATAACTAGAGCTTTTTCATGTGTAAATCTTCTTGAGGGACCTTCATGTCTTTCCCTCCTCATTCCCTTGATTTATCTTTTTAGCTCATGCATAGCTTGGAGAAGAAGTTCTGAAAAATTCTTTCCCTCCATTTATTTGAATAATGGAGAATTTCCTTTGTTTCTTCTATAATCCTTATATTTTATGTGAGAAGCTTCTTCTTCTTCTGATAAAATAGATGCAATGTCTTCACAGGCCGAGCCAAGATTATGCTATGATACCACTGTAATATCCCCAAATGGGAAAAGTAGGAATATAGCTCATAATAATGGAATTAGCAGCAAGTATTAACACATTACATGTGAACCAAATGATATATCCATGTTATTATGTATAAGAACAATAAATAAGTACAAGATCTTGAGGATCAAGCCCTTCAATATAGGCAAAAGCAGCCTCCAATGCCAAAATGTACAGAAAAAAAAGTAATACACTACTACATAAAGTACTGAAGTAAGAACAACGTAGTTCTAATGAATAATACTACAGCTAGGACATGTAAATAAATGGATCTAAAAATATCATGCTCATACAAGGCAAAAAATGGAGATCTATGCTCCCATACACTTTTCCTAGACAACCTAGGAAGGGTTTCCAAAAATACACAAAATATAAATGGTGGATCTAAAGCCCTAGGTCTGAAGATACATTGCAACTGAAGAAAATAAAAGGAGGTGTATAAATATAATGTAGATCTGAAATAAATCCTCCAAAATAATCCTCTCAATGAAGGGTTGATCCCTTCAATGGAAATGAAACACTCCAAATGGAGCACTGAACTTGCCCCTGCAACAACTCACTAAAATAATGCGGATATGGACTGGAACTGTGTTGTAGGGGATAAAATCAACTTGGCCTGATGCCAGATATTTAAAATAAGCCCAAGGGGCTCCTTTACTGACCTCCCAATGGAAGGAAACCTTCCTCCAATGCAAAACTAGCTCAAAAAACACCCAACAAGATCTTCCACTACTACACCCTACAACTTAGCACATCTCTCAATAGAAACTGTGTTGTACCACAAGAATGAAGCTTGGTCTGAAACTTGAATATGGAAATTTAGTGAAAATATATTCCAATAGGCCTCTCAAGGATAGAGGTGTGATTCCTGATCAGGAACAACCGGTGCTAAACAACATTGCAATCTTAGCTAAACAGTTGAAGAAAGCTTATATGTCTAAATAGACCATATAATAAAAAACATAACATATCATAACATGAATAATATGGCTTCCATCCTCATCCTTATATAAGAACCCTAAACCCAATTCATTTATGACACTACTTCCATGCAAGGTGTCTCCATCTAAAATTGTGTTGTCTCTTGATAAATGTCCACGCCTCCATGATAGCGTTGTTGATTTGGTCAAAGTTGACCTAGTCCACATGCTCTAGCCCCTATTCACACCTTCAAGTGCTTAAAATATGATCCACTTTAACATGAGAAGTGATTTTATTCCTTATAAAGATATTTATGGGTCTCCCTACCCACTTATTCATCAAAAAAGAAATAAAATTTAGATTTTAATATTCCTATTAGTTGCATGCTAATTTAGGAATATTACAGTCTTACATCTTCTCGGGTTAGGGTTTTCTCTTATTTTTCAATAAAAAAAATGCCCTTGAGCCTTATTGTAAAAAATTTCAAAGGCATGTAGCCGCCACATCTCTTCACAGAGATAAGCTACTATCAGCCGAGCTAGTTTGCTTTCCATTCTATCTGTAAGCATTTTTTAGTATTTGATATTATTGGAATGAAGTGTTATTCCTACTGCATCTCTGTGTTTATGTTTATTTCTATATTTTATTGCATTCCTGCATATGTCTGGATCATGAGGGTCTAAGATGATGCATGTAGAGGGATTATAATATTTTGGGGGTCCAGTTGCAGTTGATGCATTAGTGGGGTGTAGTTCTGAATTAGTTAACTCAATTAATTGATTTAAAATAAGTTTAACAAGTTCTAACCGAGTGATGAGCTAGTGGGAGGTCCACTAAATTAAATTAGATTTATTTCATAATTAATGATCAATCAAATAACTCGTAATTCACTATTAATAGTTTCATGCATGTCAGTTCCGAGGAAGACCCAGTTGAGACAGAGGTTAAAGGGAACATAACTATCAGTTGTATTTATACAAAATTTCCCATGTGAAATTATAAATTCATTGGGATGCCATGATTGATTTCACAATCAAGGAAGGTTGATTTTCATAATTAATAGGGAGATATTTCCCTATAAATTTTGTGAGAAAGGAAGGCTAAAGGAAGGTTGAAAATTGGCTAAATACTAGATTGATTTTTCCTAGATCAGTAGGAGATAATTGGCAGAGTGCTAGAAAATCTCATGAGAGATTAAGCACTGCATTATTCCATGATTCCTTGAATTAATACACAATAGAGATAGAGGGGTTTTGAGCAGTTGATTTCCCCAGATACATCTTGTGTTGTGAGATTGATAATTTCTTTCTCTTACTTATATGTGATAGTGTGATCATGTTTTGTTTCTGAAAATTGTAGGAAGGATTCTGTATCTTGTTTTAGTACATTACAAGATCAGATTGAATCTCCTTGGTTAGATTTTATACATGAAATAGAAGAGAGGGTTTATACAATCTTTTCTTGTGGTGGTTAGTAGGCTGCAAGGTCTGTGATAAAGATCAACATAAATGGAGGAGGGTTTGCACTATAATTTAGAGCCAGAACAGAAGTAGACATAGGCATAATATTGACTGAGGTAACCCTAGTTCAAGGGTCAACATTGAGATCTAAATTTCATGTCAAGATTTAGTCAAAGAAATGCCCAGATTCTATGGATCCATATGAGCTAGGTCGAGTCTGTTATGGAGGCAAGAGTCATGGTTTTTTCTATAGGTGGATAGGTTTTTTTATACAAAAATCAGAAGTACATAAGTATAATGCCCTAGTTAGGACAATTTCCTAGCATGTTTAGTTCATAAGGTATGCCCTTAAGACTCTGACAGATTTGCGTAGAAGAAGAGCGGTTGTGACCCTTAGAGCGAGGTTTATTTATTCAATATAGACCACAGTTTTGGAATATGGTTTGCAGATTCAGTATGTGTGGAGATAGCAGATCCAAGGAGGGTGGAACCTGAGCATGCCGAAGAAATGTTCCATATGAAGAATGGGTTGACATGCAGAGGAGTTGATTTTGGTGGACTATCCATAGAGTTTTAGATGGAGATCTGAAGCAACCTATAAAAAAATATTCAATGGACTGTTAGTGGCTGATTTGTGACCCTTGTTGAGTCATCTACATATTGTTAGAAGGATGATAAGAGGAGTAGTTCAGATTTGTTCATAGATTGGACAACAAAGATCAAATTGTTGATACACAAGAACAATGATTTTCAGAGGACTCAACGATTCTTAGGTGGAATATTTGAATAGCCCTAGATGAAGACAATATTGTGGGCCCTAGACCAGTAAAAATAATTGATTGTGGTTGGGAAAATTGATGGTAGTCCAAGTAAAGTTGGAGGTTTGTTAGGTGACAGTCAAAGAAGAGCCCAAACTCTTGTACTTGCGAAGGACAACAATATTGGTAGAAGGGCAGGTGTATAGGTCCTAAGGATGTGCATAATTTGAAGGACTAAAGTAACAGTCAAGTGGGACAACACAATATCCCTAGTTCACTATATTGTAGAGGATTAATTCAGTGAGAATAAGGGCAACCTTCATAGACCTAAAATTCTCATCTTGGAGCCATAATATGGAAAAATTGGGCATACCAAAGAGTTTTTCACAAATGGAGTTGTGAACAACAGCTTCTTACCACTCAAACTAGTAGTGGACCTAAAAGGGGTTCCTAAGAGGGCAACTGCTATAACAAGGGCAACGGTGGAGGCTTAGCCCATTGTCACCAGAGCTAAGGCTCCTTGCTCTTCACGAAATTTCACAAATGGGAGGAGTATCGGTAGTTTAGGAAGTCACTTGTAGAGTATATGTAAATGAATAGGTGGGAAGTGACTCTAGAAACCCTTTCCCTAAGATAGAATAAAGAGTGAGACTTGTTTTCCTTCTAAGCAAGGGACTTGATCTTCTAGGGAGGGAGGAGGAGGATTTAAGGGTTAAGGGAGAAGAATAAGACTTATGAATGAAGTTCTCAATCCCTAAAATCCTTTGGGAAATTGTATTCCCAAATGGTCCTTGATGAAATTCCTTTGACACCAAATGGGACCACACGGGGCCAAGTGGAACTAGCCCAGGTTT